>CM046880.1:179257950-181657950 GCA_025667525.1 Glebionis coronaria | reverse complement strand
AAACTATTAAAACTTAAAATAATTCTAAAAATTAATCTAATGACAATAAAAATGTTCTAAAAATAGTAAAATTCCTAACTTAATGTATTTGATCTAAGAAAAATGAAAAAACTTGAAAAATCTAAATTTTAATTTTTAATAATAAAATAATAATAAAATATTAATAAAAATCCAAAATTTATAAAAAATTCTAAAAAGTTGCAAACTAGTTTATTTTAACCTAAATAACTCAGAAATGAAGTTGAAATTACAAAAATACCCCAATTGGGCCTAGAAATTGGCTAAAAGTCCAAACAATCCCTTAATGGGCTCAAATAGGCCCAATAAGAAAAATGTTGTCCAAATAAGCCCAAAAGCTCCTATCTGACTTAAAATTTGATTTTAAGAACAAAACTCTGAAAGCCCAAAAGCTGAAAATGTGTTTAAGCTAGCTTATTTCAAGGCAGCTTATTCTTAATGGGCTTTTTGGCCAATTAAGTTATAAGCTGATGCCATAAGCTCAAATTTGACACACAAGCTTCTTTTGAGTTACTTAAGAGATCTGTAAAAAGAAAATTGGAAAAAGCACAAGAAATAAGCCTGAATAAGCAGATAAGCACTTGTTTAAAAGTTAACTTAATGAGTTTTCTAGTAAAAAGTCAAAGTCAAAGTCTAATAAGCTCCAGATTAAATAAATGGGTCAAATAAGGAAGATCTATCACAAAAAATAAGTTGTTGCAAGTCTGGATAAGCCAAATTAGCTTATCAATAAGCTGAATGATGATTAACACTAGCAGGGGCTAGTTTTGGAGTCTCAGCAGTGGGAAAAGTTTCCACTGCTTGACTTAATTGACCTTTTGTCTTATGTGGCTTTTTGTTGGATTCAAGTTACAAACAAGGCACCTTTGTAATCAGTGGATCACAAGGAGTCAAGAACAACAAAGAAATCACACTTCCAATCAGCCAAATGATACAGTTAATTCAATTAATCACCATATCTGACACAGACATGAACAATAAGCAGTTTTGGTTCAATAAGCAATTTTAGCAAAAATCAGCCAGCCAAACTTCACCAACTGCATACACAAGCTATAATAAATTCAAATGAACAAATCTAAACAGGATTCATGCACTGATTCAAAGTCTAGATCAAGATTCAAGCATATAAAAGTTATTGATGAACACTAAACAAGAAATTATGAACACTTACTGATATACTTGACCACCAAGCCAATTTTAAACACTCAAATCTTACAATTAGGTTACACAAACTTTGACACCTTTTAGCCCTAAACATGCATACACTCTAGGTGTTTCCAAAATCTTAGGTCAAAAACAGTCAAAACAAGTGAGTTATAGCACAATCTTTAATTTGAGCTTACAAAGCTGAAAACTTGCAGGTTTTAGCACACAACCAAGTGAATAGCAGATACCACCTCAAACAAACAACTTTCAATAACACAATAACAATATATGCACTCAAACAGGTTAACCCAAACACCCTTTATCTTTTTTAAATCAAGATTAAATGAGTATAAGTGTGATTCAGTGTTACCCAAGCCTAATCAAACACAATAACAGATGTATTATGCAATATCAAGCAAGATTAAGCCACAAATTCAACAAGAACACAAGCAGAACACCGAATCACCAAAAATCAAGTATTATGACAGATTTTGGGTAAAAAAAACTCAAACCTCATGAATGTACATCCACACTCACGAATTTTTGAGTTGTTGTGCCTAGCAAAACAAGGCACAAGCTTCCTTAAACAAGCTGCTAAAGATTCAACAAGGTTAGTACAATAAAATCAAAAACAGAAAGGTGACAACTTTGAAAACAAATTTGATTGATGCAACCTTGTTCTCACACTTGATTATCCCCAAGTTATAAGCCTCACAACACCTTGATAACACAATATCAGGATGTTATGATCCACTTATAGCCCAAGAATTCCAAGGTTTAAACCAAGACTTAGCAAAATATCAAATTTTTATGCTTTGTGCAATTTCTTGCACAAAGTTTAAAAACACGTTTTGAGATTCAAGATTAGTTAACATTAAACATAAACAAGCAGACCTAAAGATTGGCACTTGGGTTTTCTTCACAAATTCAAACACTTCTCATTAATCAAGAGCAAGGATTTACAGAAAAGTGAACAAAGGAAAAACCAAGAGCAAACTGAAAATGAAAGAGTCCTATGCCTTATATAGGCTACAATAGTTCTAGAAATGCAGGAAAAAACATAAAACCCTAATGCTTGAAGTCCCAAAAATGCCCTTGAGAGTTTTGGCATTTTGCTTGATCATGTGACTGAATTTGGCAGTTTGTTGAGGTGTGAGATGTTGGAATTGCATCAAAGGCTTAAAACAAGCTTAAGTTTCAAGCTTCAATCTTGGACGTTGGATGTGGCAGGGTTTTTGGCTTCTTCTCCCAAACTGTCTAGTGAGGGTTTATCATGTGACCAAGGTGATGATGTGGCATGGGTTTTGGGAGTTGGGTTATGTTTATGATTAGCTTAATCATAAATCTGGACAATTTGGGGTCTAATTACAAGCCATTAGTAAAAACCCAATTTGTGTCAAGAACATGAATAGTGCATGTTTTGATCCGTTTTTGTTTTTAAACTTGGTGTTAGGCGCCTAATTAATAAATTAATTAGGGTTAGTTAAATCTGGTGTGAGTGGAGGATGAGGTGGAGGTAGGGAGGGTTTTGATTGGTTGTTTTGGTGAGTGGGACAGGTGTCAAGGTGTGGTTAGTCTAGGTTTCTTTGCTTGTCTGCCATAATTGACCCCTCATCTCTTCCTTGTTTGTCATATGAAGTTTAAACAGGCCAAATTCGTTTTCCTTTGTTAATAAAGTTTTATTTTTCCCACTTTGGCCACAAATACTTTTCCAAAGTATTTTTAGGGGTAATTCTTGCCATTTGTTGATTCTTAAAGGGCTGTTTTGGCATTTTCTTCATAGATGATGGTCTTGACTTGTATAGTTGACTTCTTGGAGGACTAATATTGACAAGTCATGATTGTTGAGGGACCATTCTTGCCTATTCTTCAAAGTGGAGGGCCCTTTTTGTAAATTTGACAAGTTTTAAGGACCAAACTTGTAATTATGAATATACAAGGGTTTAAAGTGTTAATTCTTCAATATTAGAGGACCCTTCTTGCATAATCTTCAAGGGTTTTTCTTGAAAAATCTTCATTAGGGCTTGGTTCATTATGCGGCTTCATTTCCCGTGTTCGTTTTTGCATGTTTCTTGTGATCTTTTGTCATTTTCTCAGTATCCATACCTAAAATACACAAGCCACAAACACAAGCAACAAACACAAGCATATATTTGGCCATTTTCATGATATTTAATGCATTTAAAGCCCGTTTTGGACGATGAGACTATGTATAAAAGTAGTCTCATCAGTCACCGCCGCAAAATGACTGAACACTGGAAGAGGAATTGCTCTCTCTTCCTCCATGAGTTGCAAGAACATAAGAAGAAGGCTGAGCTAGCTACTACAGCATCTTCAGGTAACTTATTTATGATAGAGTTATTTAATCTTACATACAAATCAAACTCCTGGGTATATGATACGGGATGTGGTATTAATATTTGTAATATCCTGCAGGGATTTGAGTTGAAGATGAAGCTTACCTATAGGGAACAGTTTCTGCAAGTGGGCAATGGCGCACAAGCAGCGGTTGAAGCTATAGGAATATTTAAACTAGTTTTACCTTCGGGTTTAGTACTATTTTTAAATAATTGTCATTATGCGCCTTCAATTGTTAGGGGTGTCATTTCCTTTTCTTGTATGTTGGATCTTGGATTTAATCACACGGTTGATAATAATAGAATTTCTGTTTTCAAAGATGGTTTATTCTATTTTTATGCAATTTCTATGAATGGTGTTTTTGAAATTAACATGCATGATAATAATTCCAAGAGGAAAAATAATTCTGTTTTTAGCATGAATAAGAAGAGAAAGTTAGACAAGAACTCTTCTTATCTTTAGCATTGTAGACTTGCCCATATTGGGAAGACTCACATACAAAAGCTTCAACGTGATGGTCTTTTGGAAAATATCAATGATGAATCATTTGATAAATGTGAGTCTTGTATCTCTGGAAAGATGACAAAGAAACCTTTTAATAGCAATATTGAAAGGGCTACTGAACTACTTGGTTTAATACATACTGATGTGTGTGGACCACTTAGACATGTGTCAAGGAAAGGTGCTAGCTACTTCTTAACGTTTACGGATGATTATAACCGTTATGGTTATATTTATTTACTTAAGCATAAACATGAGGTATTTGAAACATTCAAAACGTTTAAAGCAGAAGTAGAGTTACAACTAGGAAAGAAGATTAAAGCTCTTCGTTCTGATCGAGGTGGTGAATATTTAAGTCAAGAGTTTAAAGATTATTTAAGTGAGAACGGAATTGTTCAGAAACTTACTTCTCCATATACTCCACAACAAAATGGTGTACCTGAAAGGAGAAATCATACATTATTAGATATGGTGCGATCTATGTTTAATCTTACAACTTTACCATTATCCTTTTGGGATTATGCTCTTGAATCTGCTGTTCGTATTCTGAATATGGTTCCCACAAAGAAGGTTGATAAGACACCATATGAACTATGGCATGGCAAGAAGCCATATTTGTCTTATTTGAAAATCTGGGGTTGTGAGGTGTATGTGAAACGTGACTCTGGAGATAAACTCTAACAACGCTTAGTAAAATGTATCTTTGTAGGTTACCCTAAGGAAACTATGAGTTACTACTTTGATTATCCGGCTAAGAACAAAGTAGTTGTGGCTCGGTATGAAGACTTCCTTGAAAGTGATCTTGTAAATCAAGAAATTAGTGGGAGAGATTTTGATCTTGAAGAAATTCAAGAAGATACATTGCCTTCTGAAAATACTAGCGAAGAAATTCCTGTAGAACCAGAAAGTCTGGGAGTTCCACCGGAATAATTCCTCCACATAGGTCCAAAAGAACCATACGTGCGCCAGACAAACTATGTCTTTACATAGAGGATGATGAGGAGGAAGTAGGGGGTCTTGGTGAACCTGCTAACTATCGATCCGCAATGTCTGATCCAGAAAAGTCAAAATGGATAGTTGCGATGAATGAGGAAATGAAATCCATGAAAATCAACGATGTTTGGATTCTTGTGGATGCACCTAAAAATGCTAAAGTAGTGAAAAATAGGTGGATCTACAAGAAGAAAACCTACATGGATGGTGAAATACAATCCTATAAAGCACGTTTAGTAGCTAAAGGTTTTACTCAAACTTTTGGCGTAGACTACGAGGAGACATTTTCTCCTGTAGCAGACTTACGAGCTATTAGGATTCTCATAGCTATAGCAGCATACTATGACTATGAGATATGGCAAATGGATGTTAAAACTGCCTTCTTGAACGGTCGCTTAGATGAAGACATCTATATGCAACAACCGGAAGGGTACGTTGATCCTAAATATCCAAAGCGCGTGTGCAAACTTCAAAGATCTATTTATGGTTTGAAGCAAGTATCACGTCAATGAAATAAGCGATTTGATGAAGAAATCAAAAAGTTCGGATTTATTCAAAATCGTGATGAGCCATGTGTATATCACAAAGCTAGTGTGAGTAATGCAGTGTTCCTAATTTTATATGTCGACGACATATTAATCATGGGAAGTAACATTCCAAGACTTAAGGAAGTTAAGGATTATCTTGGTAAATGTTTTTTTATGAAGGATTTGGGAGATGCTGCATATATTTTGGGAATTAAAATCTATCGAGATAAAAATAGACGGTTAATTGGTCTTTGTCAAGATACTTATATTGATAAGATATTGAAGAAGTATAACATGCATAACTCTAAGAAAGGTTTTCAACCGATGGAGGTTAAGCATGAGTAGGTCATGAGAAAGATGCATCAACACCCGAAGAGGTGGCTTACATGCGAAAGGTGCCTTATGCTTCGGCTGTAGGATCTATTATGTATACTGTAAGATGCACAAGGCATGATGTGGCGTTTGCTCAGAACTTGGTCAGTAGATACCAACAAAATCCAGGAAAATTCCACTGGACTGCTGTTAAGCATATTCTAAAGTATTTGAGAAGTGCGAAAGATATGTTTTTGGTATTCGGGGGTAAACCAGACACAGAATTGAATGTAATAGGGTTCTATGATGCGTCCTGGAAATGTGATAAAGACGATACGAAGTCTCAGACGGGTTACGTGTTTGTCATCAATGGAGGAGCAGTTGACTTTAAGAGCAGTAAGCAGAAAACCATTGCTATGCATGCAACTCAATCGGAGTACATGGCCGCTTCAGAAGCTGCAATGGAAGCTGTTTGGATTAGGAAGTTTATTGGAGATCTTGGAGTGATGCCTTCAATTAAAGAACCTATTGATATATATTGCGACAATTCTGCTGCAATTATATTCGCCAATGACCCTGGAGTTATGAAAGGCGCCAGACACTTTAAACGTAGATATCGCTACGTTCGAGAACAAGTGGAAGCTCGAGAAATAAAATTAATAAAAGTTCACACAGATGATAACGTAGCTGATCCTTTTACTAAGGCTTTATCTAGGCCAAAGGTAGTTAAGCATTCCAAAGCTATTGGGTTGCAACTAGCTAGCGAATTCATGCAATAAATCTGTTGATTAGTATTTGGATAAAGGATGTAAGACATTATTGAATTGATGAAATAAAGATTGGATTTCGTTTATTTTTCTGTTATTTGATTTTGT
This sequence comes from Glebionis coronaria, assembly GCA_025667525.1. Lineage (NCBI taxonomy): Eukaryota > Viridiplantae > Streptophyta > Magnoliopsida > Asterales > Asteraceae > Glebionis > Glebionis coronaria. The sequence goes on along the minus strand of CM046880.1, from coordinate 181,651,220 downwards.
ATCATATTTTACATGTTTTAATCCATGAGCATTATGATGTTTCTAAATGTTTGTTGTCGATTAATAATATGGGAGTATTATTAAATTAAGACAATTCAAAATGGTGACAGAGTATAATTGAAAGTTTATTGGTTAATTTTTGATGATATTTGATGGATCAAATATTGGACTTATCCCAACTATATGATTTTACTTTATGGATCTTTTTCATTAAGTAAATCATAAATAGTTATCCTTAGACCTGAGAAACCAGAATGTAGTGCATTTCTGTAAGGTAACCTAACGCTAAACGTAACTGGTAGCTATAAGGGTTATTTTCAGAAGTGTTGCAAAGTTCATGTGTTTTGCTTGTAGTCAAAATGGGATTCGTTTCCTTCAAATTATTTTGAAGTATAAATACAGTTGGGCCCCTCGGGGGAGTAGTAAGATGTTTGTGTGGCCACACCCAAATGTGTTTTGGTAATCTTGTTATATCCGTAAACGAGAAACGGAATAGTTAATGAAAGGAATGACCGAGGTCCATATCCTTATTAACGATGTATTTGAAATGAAAGGATAATAATAATGATTATATATCATTAAAAGGTTTTGTCTAGGAAACCCTACTCGAGTTGTACCAGTGACATTGCTAGTGTAACTAGACGCTAGTCAATGTGATCACGATATTCGAATTTTGTCCAAGTGGGAGCTGAAAGTTTATGGACTTAAAATCGATAGTCGTGTGATAGGATCGAACTCGAGATCACCGGATTGCACACATTACGTAAAGGGTTAATTTATCTATTAAATATATTTTTTATATTTATTAAATCGAACCAAAGCTTAAACTAACGATCGTTAATAATTAAAAGTTAAGTATTAAACGACCGTTATGGAAATCAAATAGAAGCTAAAAGAAGGAGTCGGAAAAGTTCCGAAAGCCTCTCTTGGGCATGGAAAACCGCCGGCTATGGGAGACCCAAAGGGAAGGGAAAAGATTTTGTTACCTGAAATTTGTTTAACTTTGGAGGAAAAGTTTTTCCAAGGGATATATAAACAAACCCAAGGTGTCATAATTTTTTACTCCTCTCTCTTTCTCTTGCTCTTAAACCGCCGGCCAAACACCCCTTAATTAGGGTTCTTGGTTTTTCAATTTTCTATTTTATTAGATCTAGTCCTAGCCCCTCTCTAGGGTTGTTGGGTAGATCCTCCATAGACTTGGAAGCTCGGTTTGTTCGTGCTAGACTCACGATTAACTCGCCGCATTACGTGTGTACAAGATCGTTATATAGTCTTGTTTTAGACTATATCCTGGTGGTGTTCGTGATCTATGTTTACCGGTGACCGTTTCGTTGTCTTGTAGATCTTGCTAGGATAAAGGTATGTAACCCTAATCTTGATTAATTATAATTTGTGTTAAATTATGATCTTGTTAATTTGCTTCCGCTGTATGTGTTTTGATCCATATTAGCGTTTTAAATAATTGTTATTAACTTTATAAACCTTCACATAGCACAACTGCCTCTATTGGTATTGATTGTGTAAACCAAATCATACAGTACCAGTTAACTCTTGTATCTTACTTCTCAAGTCCTTCCAAACAGTGGTAATCTATAATTTTTAGGCTTACAGCTTGTTCCAATGTTTTTTAGCATTACTTTTTTAACATCTTATAACTTTTAATTCTTTTTGAAATACAACACAGAATGGACCTCATGCTCTACTCGCAGTATATCTTGTTGTAACAATTCGTAATCTATTTTGGCAATTAAAAATAGTTCTTGTTATATGCTTTTAATTTGTAGGAAGATAATAGGGGGTTCATACATATCAGAAAAGTCAGAATTTTTAGCTAGAGACACTCTCGGACATGGGAGACACGTAGCATCGATAGCAGCTAGTAACAGAGTGCAAAACAGCAACTACTATGGCTCAACACACTGTATGCCACAGCAGGGGTTCCGTTTGCAAGAATCGCTGTGAATAATTCACTGAGCGTAATTGTAAAACCATTGAAATTTTTCCCTACACGCATTTGAAAGAGACATCCTGACATTCAAATCTGCGTAAATAAAGAGCCTGGGCTTTTCTATATTTAGCACTGCTCATTCGATTTTAACTGTGGCAGCTATTAATAAAAATCTGAAAATATTTGATAAAATCATGTTTGGAAACAATGCAATTCCATGTATGTACGTTGAGTAATATTTAATTAGATTATTATGTTTTACACTCGTACATACCTAAATCCTTTATTCTACTACGGTTCGCTGGTTATTGTCGATATGAGTTCAAAATATCGCAAATATTATTATGTCCAATCTTATATGGGTTGATTAAAAGAATCTTATTCACACCAAAATTCCATGATAAAAATTTCATAATATGAAATTTTTTTAGATATTTCATGATCAAAAGAGATGACCGAAAACCAAACCAAAACACCCTAGTTTTTTCTAGTCATATTCTACCATAACCTGGGCCTAAAGAGTGGGAAGTAATTATAGCCATATTTTAAAACAGATTAAATTAGAGAGATTAGCTTTTAAACGCACGGTTGCTAAAAAAATTAATAGATGGAGTATATTTTAGTATGTTAATTTTGTGAGTTGTGTATTATAATTATATTCCAATCTAGGACAAAAAATGAAATTATAAAATATTGATTGTTACCTGAATTCAGGGGATTCCATATCACCATGGTCTATACATATGTATGTTCCGTCGTATTGTGAAGGCTTCTTGCTGCATTCAGTACAGGAAATGTAGTACCATTGTCTGTTTTCATACACTGTGGTTATTGCTTTGCATACGAAGGTTACATTCTGCAAAACCAAACACAGTCAGTTGTTAATATGCTCATAGGGTGGCATGTTTTTAGAAGTTTGTGCCATATACCTTGTATTTGGCGGGTGGTCTTTTGTGACACGAAGCATCTGAGTTGTTGGAAGTGGTCTTTTGTGACACGAAGCATCTGAGTTGTCCTCAAGCGATTTATGAATCTGTCGTGTGTTACATGTTATTTAAATTGTGACATGAATATATAAAAAATATAGGAAGGTTAACATTTCTTACGCTACACGTGGTTGCAAAAACTCTGGCACTGGTAGGTTGATGTAGTAATGGGTTAATGGTGTTGATGAAAGTTCTATGACGCCTTTGTATTCTGAAGCTCTACACGCGGTTACGCCAATCATGACTAGGGTAGGCTGTTTTTCGATTTCTTCTTTCTTAAATTGTGCAGCAAGTGCACCCCATAGAGTAACCTCAACCACATTGTCACTGCATAATCGAGTTTGTATTATATTTTCTTAGCACGTAACAGTAAGAATGTTATGAGAGTACGTGTTTACTCTAAATCTTCAATGTCAATTTTTCAGCGAATATTTTGGTTTCCTGTGTTTGGCAAATCTCCAATTGTACGAAGGCAGCCAAAGTAGTCTGAAAACGTGTAAAATTAACACACCAAAAAAGATCATGTTAGCGTTTGTTAGTGTATCGTTGGGGAAATAAAAGATCAAACATGGAAGCTTTACCCGTGAGTCGTGGGTACATGGTTTTCTGTTGGTCGTCCTTATAGGGTACACGTGTTGGCAGCTCGTTGTATGAAACAAACTCAAAATAATGTTGTGGGAATTCTGTTTCGAGGCTTTCCAAATGTTCAAATTTTGTTATCTTTCCAAATCTTAGTGTAGTTGGGTGTGGCAATATTTTTTGATAAGAGCTTTTCTTTTCACAGAAGAATTCGGATATTCGGTAAACCTTCCCTGAGCATATCTTGGAATGAAAGTACGATGAGTGGTTCAGGTCCATGTTTGCTTGTATGGCATGGCCGTGTCAAGTGTAAGTGTTAGGTTAGTGTGTATGTACAACTACTTATTATACGGATAATAGTAAACAATTGATACCTGATTGTCAATAAGCATACAACAGAAATGCAATTCTCTGATCGTTGGGTTTTCTTTTGTTGGCATGGTTTTTGGAGTCCATTTCCGATATGCAAAATCTTCAATGACATACCCGCGTACACCTACTTCTAACTCAGAGATAGGAGTAGTTGCAGGGACTAAAGTGGTACTACTTGGACCGGCCATGTTCGTTGTTCAGCTGCATAAAAAACCAAAATCAGAATCATACAAATCATATGTAGATAAATTGTATTTTTTTTTAAACATGTAATGATTCATATTAGCATGAACGTAAGACTAGAGCATGTGATATAACAATAATGATACAATAGTAAGAAAACAGAAATTTTACATTGTGTTTACCTTACATATGAAAAAAAAAAACATACCATAAAAAAGATAGTATAGATGCTGGTAATATGCGGTGGTGTAATGTTTGCGGTATGTAACTGTGTATTTAGCGTGTGTGCATTGCACAGTTTTTTTTCATGTTACCTTTGTTTTGTAGTTGATGCGTTATAAGCTATGTAGGAAGTCTTTGAAAACAATGTTTTTAGTCTTGTTTTCGGGGTGGTTTTCGTCTTGGTTGATTAGGATTTTAAGACCGTGCGGTGATGTTGCGCGAGACAAAACAACATAAAGTTTCCCAAGACTAAAAACTGGTTCTGGCAAGTAGACACCGATTTTTGAAAGTGATTGTCCCTGGCTTTTATTTATTGTCATGGCGTAACACACTTTAATGGGGAATTGTTTACGTTTAAATGTAAAAGACAGATTTTTATCTTGGTGCACCAGTGGGATTCTATGTATGAAGACCCTCTCCCCAACTCGTGTGCCTGTAATGATTTGGGCTTCAATTAGCTTTGACATAAGAGACCTTACAATCAGTCGTATACCGTTGCAAAGACCGCCTGCTAGGTTAGTATTACGCAGCATCATGATTGGGCACCCTACCTTTAATTGCAGTTCGTGTGGCAGGAAACCTGGCAAGTTTAGCGTGTTTTAAAATTCCATTGGGTACAACATATCTGTCTCAGCTGTGTTTCCACCATGCGGAAAGGCTTCATCGTTGCTTAGATACGTGGTTGCTTCACCAGGAATTTCGCCTAGGATCTTATTGTTGATCACGTCAGCGGTTTCATTTTTCGGACACACAATCGCTTTTTCTTGGAGATTTGATGTTGTGGGTTGTGCCAGTGTTTCTTTAAAGTCTATAAGTTTTGTAATACCATCATCAACGCATCGTACACAAAACTCTGGTGGTATAGATATCCAGGTTTCCCTTTTAGGGTCGTCATAATCTGTTTCCCCAATGTCACCGTTACCAACATCTAAAAGCCAAGTTGCGAAACTCTGGGCCTTTAGTTTTGCAACCGGGTCAAGATCTTGCCGGGTCAAGATCTTGCCGCATAAGGCGCATGTTTTCATTTAGGGTGTATACCTTGAATGCTGACCGTAGTTCTGACTGGGCGATAGATAGGTTGATAAGCTCCAACCTTGATGCTCCTTTTTTCACAGGCAGTTTTTGCCGGAAGTCCCCACCTAAAATAATTGTTTTCCCCCCAAAAATACAATTCGGTTTATTCATAAGATCTCGAAGACTCCTGTCGAAGGCTTCAAAGCAACGCTTGTTATTCATAGGTGCTTCATCCCATATTATGACATGTGTTTCCTTTAAAAGAATCCCAAGTTGCGTGTTTTTTTTATGTGGCAAAGAGACTCGTCTGTTAATTCTAATGTAATTTTGAACTGAGAATGTGCTGTTCTACCAGCCGGAAGCAACAATGACGCAATTCCAGATGAAGCCACAGTTAGAACTATCTTTCCTTGTGATCGTTAAGCACCCGTTATAGTTTTCCGAAGAAACGTTTTGCCTGTCCACCATGGCCATACACAAAACATAATTCTTGTTGGTTATTTTCAACAGCCGCCAAAATGAGATCGTATATTGCTCGTTGATCGGTGTTGAGACTCGGAAGAGCTTGCGTAGTTTGATCCCGAAGCAAGGCTCGATTGTAGCATTTTTCTTCCATTAGTTGTTTATTTTGTAGGTCGTCTAACAATTTTTTGGGAGGGTTTGGGAGTCCATATTCCGTCAGCGTTTTTCCATAACCATTAATAATGTCGAGTATGTCGTATAGAATGTACCCTTTCTTTTCGCCTTCGTTCACAAAATATTTGGGTATACCTGTCATTGTAGATACGCGTGCAGGTACATCATCGGACATGCTTTCCCAGTGTTTTTCCCAAAGGTTTATAGGATTTGCGATTTCGCAAAACATTAACATTTGAGCAAACACGGTCCTTATTTCTTTTGCGGAACCATGACCTGACGCTTCTTCAAGTGCAATGTCCCATTCGCGATCGTCGCCAAGGAGTCCCAAAGCTTCACATGTTGCGCGATATGTTGGAAATATCTGTTGGTTTACAGTGCGTACATCCACCGGTGATTTGCAGCCTTTTCGATGACTTAGAAGAATTCTTAAGTAGAAAAGCTCACCCGCACTTGGATGAACAAAGGCTAATCTTCCAAATGAGTGTTTGGTTCTAATGATGTGGGGTCTCCATGCCTTGGCGTCGTTGTACGAATTTTAGATAGGTGAGATGGTGGCCTTCTACATTTTCTAAATTGTATTTATACCATTTAGTAAGAGTTGTTTTTTTTCGGGAGATTGACAACGATTTAAATATTGTCTTTTTCTCTAAAATTTATTTGTGGCATGTTTTCCATATGAACAGCCAATATCTGTATTGCTGGTTCTCGATAATGGATAGGGTAATCAAAGATTCTCCGGCAAGCTTCATGTGGACAAATGTAGCGACCGTCAACAAAATCTTGTATTTCATCTTTAGGGGGCCGAGGTTGAGAAGTAGATGTTGAAAGGCCAACAGGGGTTGATACCTTTGCGAATATCCTATCCGGACCTTTTGAAATATATTTGAAAAGGTATTTTATTAACATGCTCCAGCCGCAATACTCTACATTAATATGAGCTTGGAACGCCAAAGATAGGGTGCCACTGTAAGGGACAACATAAGAGTTATCGAGCTTAGATTTTCTTTTTTGTACATAAATGCCTGAATCACGTCTACGATAGTGAACGTTTTTCCGCATCATTGAAATATGTGGTTGTTATATGTTTTTGTTAAATTTTTGTTGCACGATCGGTCTTTCATACATGGTGCAGACATGTCCGGGGCGCCACATGGACCATGCATCATTAACTCAGATATAACAGCAAATGCAGCTGGGTCGGCTTCTGGATCTGGAAGCTCAGCAGATATGTAGGCATGTGGGATCGGATATCTTGTCTTTTTCGGCAACCCATAGAAGTGTATGGCAGTGTGGTAGCCCTCGTTTTTGGAACTCGATGGTTTACAACACTGTAAGATAACCCACGATTGTTAATCTTGTAGTTACATTAATTAAATTAGAGAGAACAAGAGTAAGAAAAGTACCTCCGGTCACACTTGCAAATAGGTGTGTTTGTTTGAGGTAATTAACAAAGTCTATCACTTTTTGTTCAAACACCCTACAACCGACGTCTGGCCTATCTGCGGTGTTCAACAATGGGAATTGTTCCATGTGGTGTTCTATCTCTGGCCATTTTACATTGCATGTGAATGTTATAAAGAATTGGGGGTTCCCTAATGCTCTGCAAAGGGCAAGTGCGTCGAGATAGTGACTGTACATATAGCGTGGTCCTCCGGTAAAAGACATTGGCATCACAATTTGTTTTCCATATTGGATCCCTTCTCGCTCACCTCTGTGCAAAGAATCATATAAACCAGCCAAATAGTCTGACCGAATATCATATTGGTGTGTCCGATTAAAGTCAAGCCTTGCTTGTTTAATTGAGCAATAAACGACCACAACATACTGCTGGAACAATCGACCACCCCTAAAGATTAGACCGTAACTACATGCACCTGGGTGGAGTTGATATTTATTGTATTTGTTCATAGTGACCTTGGACCCCTCATCATGGTTATCACGGGGCCTCAAAATTAGATGGGGATGGAATCCCGGTTCCCCAAATACGAATAGCAAAGGGAATTGAAGTGACATGTATGACTTATGTAGCTTGTTTATCCTTTTAACTGGACCACCCCTATATTCAATGATTACATCATAGTTGGTGCGTGGTTGGGGGCCATTATCAAAAACAATACCTCCAATGTCACGGGAGGTTAGGAGTTCATATCCGCGAATATTTCCCGTGTTGTAAAGCCGTATCTTGAAATCGGCAATATTTCCATCTTCACATTTATCGCGGGTCGTCCTAAGAGTTGCACTAATGTGTTGTTTTCATCTAATATTTGTATCAAATTTTCCACAATAACGGGTTGTAGAGAACTATCTATTGTCCCTCCAAATGGGGCTAACATGTTTGCCACCTCATGTTGGGTGTCATATATGTAGAGTTGCAAGAATCTTGGTGGGTCGCCTGGCTCAGGCACAGTGACCCTAGCTGGTGGTATATTTGGCCAGAAATTTTGAGAACGTATGGCCCAGCGCCTCGGTTAACAGAATTTTCAATTTTCGCGCCAAATGAAGTCATGGAAAACATTTGGTTATAGGCGCGAATGTTTTCCATGAAGTGAGCATCTGAGAAAAGATTTTGAATTACAACTCGAGGGGGAGGTGGTTTTGGCATATATATCTTTCCATCGCGACAGCAGCCATGATATACTGGAATCCGAGCGTATTTAGATTTTTTCATTCTTTTGTTAAACCAAAACAAAGCATCACAATGGCGACAACGGTAGACACAATCCCCTAGATCACGATACACTGGATCACCTACTACGTGCCAATAAGTAGATTGTTAGTCTCATTAATAGATCATAGGATTACAATGAGACAGGTTTAGGAGATGTTACCCGACTGGCTAGCAAAAGTAGACTCAAACGTGGAAGACTGCTAGATATGATCTTTGTTGGAACATCCAACCGTTCAGTGCAGGCTTGTGTTAAATTCGGGCAGACATGGGTGTCTGCTCGAGTTGGTTCGACTGGATCTGCTTCATGCAGTATGGAACTTGAACGATTAATGGTACGCCTCACATTGGTGGAAATGGTAGACGATCCTAGTTGCGAATCGTATGGCTGAATTGAAGGAGAGGTGACATAATTGGTAGCCGAAGTATCACGTGCATATGGCTTATGATGTGAGCGCCTTGCATTCAACACTTTTCGAATTGGTAGGCGTGAACGCTCTGGTGGGGGCGATGTTTGACCACGATCAGCATGATTACCGGATGCAGATGTAAGATAGAAGCCTGAAAAATGGCGATGGGAGCCCAAGTTAAATATACAACAATCAAACACACGCGTTAAATAATCGGTATGTGGATAAAGTTGACCGCATCTACCTTGTGTTCCGTAGTCAGTGGTTGCTTAAGACTGTATCGGCTTTGGTCAACAAAGCGTAGGCCACGCGCACGTTTATATTCGCGAGAAAAATCGGCGTTAAATTTAAACATACTTGAATGTAGGATAGAACACGGAAAGCAATATAAAACAATGTTGTTGTGTGTGAAGCTACCTCCAACCACATTGTGGGTGAAAAACCCAGCACGGTCCCGTGCTCGACAGCCACCGCATATACCAACCTCGTAGGGACAGCCACATATGTAACACAACCTAATAACTGATGACCTACTTGGTGACCCGCTTCCCATGCCTTTGATTGGCTGAGGACAGTTTGTGAGCGACTTTGAAGAAGAGTAGTGTGATATACAAATAGAAACTATAGCAGCCGTTAATCGATAGGAGTAACAAATATATTAAATACGTAGTTTTTTCATAGTAGTAAGGAGTGTGTGGTTTCTGAATACGATTAACTATGGTTCTACAAAATTTGAGAGGATTGTAGTATGACACAGTTAGTAATGATAAATGTTGACCTACTTGGCGACCTGCTTCCCATTCCTTTGAATGGCAGATGATAGTTCGTGTGTTACGTTACATACAATTGTATGATAACCCGATAGTAAGTATAGCAGTCTTAATTATTTTGGTAAACAAAGTTTTTAAATACGTAGTTATATTTATAGTACTAAGGAGCGCTTGTATACCAAACGATAGTTGTAATGCATAAATCAACACAGAAAGTTCAGTTATGTTTTTCGATCTATTATACTTGTGAGCTTAGCATATATGGTTAAGTTCTCTTTAAAACGGACAGAAGTTACCTATTGTTAATTTTGTTTTCTGTAGAGATATTGAATTAATGTTTTTTGAAACACTTTCTAACACAATTATTCTTGCGTTTTTTCCTAACTTAGTATGATGCAATTTGCTTATAGTTGCTAGGTGCACGGGATTCTATTTTGTTTTACTGTTTTTTATCTATTATACCTGTTGGCTGAGCACCTATGGGGTAAGTCTCTTTAAAACAACCAAAAAGATATTTCCTAGTGTTTATTTTATTCTGATTAACAGCTTTGAAACGTCGTTATCTTTTAGGAAGCAAGGATTGTTGTCATAGTTTTGGACAATCCGCTAAACAATTAGAACTTTCCTTGTCGTTCTAATATATCGCAGCAGCCTACCTATTTTTCTCCTATAACTTACCAAATTACAGAAATAGCAGGGACATATAGGTGAATAATAGCACAAAAAAATATCGTTTTAGGGCATATAATTTTCTATGCTGATAACAATTTTCTCTTTACAGGTTACTAGACGATTACCCGCGCATAGCAGCGGAATAACCTAAAGACATAATTAATGATATGCTAATTGTTTCGATGGTCGAACTCGCAATAATTTCCTAGTGATAGATAGTTAATGATTTATTAATTGACCCGATGGTCGAGTCGGTAACCCGGTGACACGTTCGGGTTGAACCGGTAGGCGAGCTCGTTCCCATTGACTCGATCGTGTTGACTCAGTAGTCGAACCCGTGTCCTGGTGGTTGAACCCGTGACCCGGTGACTCGATAGGATTGACCCGGTTATCGAAGCCAGTGACCCGATGGCTCGACATGATTGACCCAGTTGTCGAACCCGTTACCCGGTAACTCGATCGGGTTAACCCGATGGTCGAACCCGTGACTCGAAAAGATTGGCCCGATGGCCGAACCTGTTACCCGGTGACTCAATCGGGTTGGTCCAATGGTCGATCCGTGACCCGATGACTCGACTGGGTTGACCCGTTGGTGGAACCCGTGACCAACTTAATCGACCGAATTAATCCGGTTGTGGAACCCGTGACCCGGTAACTTATGCAATTGTTTATGGTTTAATTTTTAAACATTTCCTATTTTATCCAACTTATGTGCATTTAATTTTTCAATAATTCCACAATTAATATCCAACTTCTATGCATTTAATTTTTCAACAATTTCATAATTAAGTTATTTTTCAACATTCAAGGTTTTGGGGTTTTTCCTTTATAAGTAGTAGAGATGTTATATTTTACATTACAACTCACAATTTAATAGACCATTTAAAACAAACCAAACAATACACCTGAATTAAGATACTTCAGATTCAGTTATGTCCATATGATAAACTTACTCATTTGTCTTATGACTTGATACTGAAATGATGTTTAAAATTCCCTCTATAGCAACTTCTTTTCCATGTACTGGATAAAACATCTCTCTATAAAAGGGAGTGTATGTTTTTAAGTCTTACTATTGCTCGAGTAGTGTATTGAATTGATTCTGATAAGTGAATTATTTTTCTCAACTGATTTTAGTGACCCAAAATGATGTAGTCTGGGATCCCCTCAACCTGACACATGCGTTGCGTTAACCACATGAACCTGCGGGTGAGGATTTATAATATTGTTTGTGAGGACACTATTAATCGATTTAAATTTCTACTTACTGTTTAACGTTTGTCTGCTACAGAATTAGGTTTCATGTAGTAGAATAAATCACCGCCATTTATGTGTTATTGATTCTATTGCTCGAGAAGTGTATTTAATTGATTCTTATAAGCGAATTATTTTCTCAACTGATTTTAGGGACCCAAAATGATGTAGTCTGGGATCCCCTCAATCTGCACATGTCCTGCATCTACCACATGTACCTGCTGTTGAGGATTTAGAAGATTGTTTGTGAGGATGATGGTGGTATTGATTCCCTGCCTCGGGTAAATTATGCAATCCGCTATTACTCGATTTAAATTTCTACTTACTGTTTAATGTGTGTTTGTTACAGAATTAAGTTTCATGTAATAGAATAAATCACCGCCATTTATGTGTTATTGATACTTTATGTGTGTGTACAGTATAGTGCTAGATTTCCATTTGTAGGAGCCATATCAGCAGCTTGTAAATTACTACATCAGAAACTCTATATCCAAATCTTGAAAGCCACACAAAATTACATAAAAAAATCTTAATGGATGTTGTGATAGGATTTGATATAATAAGGCGGTGCTACTTTTAGTCTTGTTGATCCTTGACTGTGGTGTTTTATATTGTTGGACTACTTGGTGGTTCTCTAATCTCAGCCACACAGTTCATATAACACAAAAAATTCAGCATGCATGTTAGATTGATGAACTTCAATGATTACTTAGATAAATTTAAACTTGAAATGGACTTATTAAGTTTAAAATTGTAAACTTTGAAGATTAATGAGATCAAACGTGAATGTAAAGGTTGAAGTAAGGTAACATATTTGACTTCAGTGGTCAGTGTCCCAAAAAGACTCAAATTCAAATCAAGAACACAAATAAACAATCAAACAGTCATGGTTTATTTAACATTTGAACTTCAAAGGTCATTCAGATTAATCTTTTAATCCAAATTGACATGAATTGAGATAAAGAGTTTGGTTTCAAAGAACAATTTGCATTCTTAACAGGCTGATGTAGGTGCATTAGTCGTTACTCAGTTCGTTCCATTGCAATATAATCACATGCTTGGATGACCAGTATAATTGTAAAAGTAGATTGCATACGGGGAAATTGATGAGGGTGTGTTAACATTCATTAGTACCACGCTTAGCTTGTTCTGTATATTATATTATTGTTATAGGCCAGAAAAGCACACTTATGAACAAACTTGTTGCTTTACATGTCATCGGTATTTCTTGGTGGAGGATATGCGGGTCCTTAATTAATCCTGCTAATGTAAATGTAACAAATGTTAAAACACTGATTAGTTTGATTTAAACTTGTGATGACTTGTCATGTAATTTTCTTATTTTGATTAGTAGGCATGTTGTTGGCTGGTAATCATCATGAAATTTACAATAAATGTGACGACATCCGGCCACTAACTAGATTTCTAGGAAAAGGGGACACTTAGGGGTGTTTCGGTTGCATTTGCAAGACATATTTTGCATATGTAGAACTACTTATTTTTAAAAGGTGGGTCTTATTCCTGTACAAAAATGCATTAGCCAATTCCAGAAACTATTTTCTAGTTACTTATTGGTGTTAATCAGATTATCCCCCCCAAAGCAACCCTCAACATCCTCTTAATATCTTTGTTTGGCTATTTTTGAAGGTATAGTATGTAATCAGTAGACAACTAAGTGGGGGCATACGTGAACAATCAGAGCAATACATGGGGAAACCTTATGTTTACTACTATAATTTCCATTTGCTGAAGCGATGTCGGCAGTTTGGACGTTCAAACATTAAATCCACCTGAAATCAGCACTAATTGGGAAAAAAACTATGATCTTTGGAGAAGGTCAGCGGTGTGACGGACAAATGGTGGAACCATTATGAGTTAGCATTACATACTCTTATTAGTCCCTTTGGGCTATGAATAGTATAGTTTTTGTGTACATTGAATATCTTTTATGTTACAGTAAATACATCAATATATTTTGTTGTTCCATCATTTTAACATACATATAACTGAACTTGATAGTTTTCAGGTAACAGAAAGTAAATTTCATAATGTATGATTGAAAGCAAAAGGTATGCTAAAGACTTGTTTAGTTTTTACTTGTTAAATGTAATGTTTCATACTGGTTATAGTCTGATTCTATAGTCAATTATTTTATGCCTTTTTCCGATCAATTTTGGCTCCGCGTATATGAGCATTATCATAGATTGTAATTTGGTCTCTTATGGTGACAATGTTAAGTTTAGTTTCCATAGCATGAGCCTGTAATCATAAGCTTTAAGTTCAAGGTTTATAAACAAAAATATTGTATGAAGTTTGACAGTGCTTCTGAGCTACTGTAATAACTTAACTATATGTGTTGCGATATTACCAGACTATACACATCAGTTTACTTCTTTGATTATCAATTGTTAATCGTTATGATTTCTTGGCTTTTGTTTTGAGCCAGTTTAGTATGTTTATATTGGTAAACTATCGTTGCTTTGATAGTATGATCAATTTACATTGTTTTTTTTTGCTGAAGTCGTTATCATGTCAACTTTGCAGTATTAGGAGGACTTTTTTATTTGTGTTGTTATTTTTTTACTACAAATGATTTATGAAAATTTTTTTAATTCAACGAAATATTTTATTGATATTTGTTATTGCGAGTAAATATGAATAAAAATATAATCGAAGATCATAAACTTGTACTTGTTAGATATAGCTAGTGTGGAAAAAATATACTCATCGTTAATTCATAATATATATCAAATACTAATATTTACATATTACGTAATAAAATTCGTAAACATAAACAATAAAAATCCATCTTGTACACGCATTACAATGTTAAATATGTAAGTTTTTATCGTTCAGTTCAGATCCGTAACTATAACACTTACCAAACATCTCACTATTATTCTGAATTGAATTTATACAGATCCTTTGTATCATTCAGAGTTTAGAGTCATTCAGCACTAAATTATTTGTATTAATCAAACAGCCCCTAAAGCTCTATGCAGTATGATGACTAAATCACAGATGACTAAATCTACAAAAAGTGAGGGGAACATCCATTCTATGATGCTTGTAAATTTTTAATCGGCTACCAAGATTATCACATAATAACATTAGTATATGTTCGGCTTCCTAAAACACCTAAATTATAACCCAATATTGCATAATTGATTGAGCATAGATTATAACCCTAAATTGATTGTGCATAAATTGATAATCCTCAATTGCTATTTTCTAAACGCCCCCTAAATCAATAATAGTTACCAATTCTAATAGTAGGAAAAATGATTATTAACCTAAATTGTATAACCTAAATTGATTTTTAACATCAATTGTATAACAGTTTGTCAAACAAAAGAAAAACATCAAAAAATAAAACATTGGGGACAAATACTAACCAATGGAAAAGGAAACTATGTCTGCGACGCACATACAAATGGAGTTGGATTTTGTCTGCGAGTTTATAAATCGTATGTGAGATCGTATGTAATAATGGATAGGTTAATTTTTTGTTTGATATGTCTGGAACGAACATATTTGTTATTTGTTTTGTGAGGCGGCGGTTTTTTTTTGTGAGGCGTAAAGTTTTTTTTTTTGAGGCGGTTTTTTTTGGTTTCTGTGAGACGGGGTTTTTTGTTTTTTTTTTAATTACGAAAATATTTCATTTTTTATTATAGTTATAATTTTTTAATTTTTTTTAATTTTTAAAACATTTTTAAGATTTTTATAATTTTGTATTATATTATAATTATAACTATAATAAAAGATGGGAAATTTCGAAATTAAAAAAAAACTCCTCTCACATATCACTTTTTACGGTTTCCAACACAACCACCCAGATCGATTCCACCCCTTCATTGTAACTCATATCAAAATACACCGCCCCCAAAACAAGTTCATCGTCCCAAAACACACATCGAATTTAATCAACATCACCACCTCCACACAAAATAACCCTCTTTAAAGCTTTGTAGATGCGTTGTTTCAGCGGCCACAGTGATTTGTGTTCGACATGAATCACACCATATCTTAAGTTTTCTCAAACAGTAAGAAATTAGTTACTCATTTTCAGTAAAAATCATAAGTTATTTTATTTAATTTGATATAGTTATAAGCCAATTGAAGCTTTCAAAACAATTCTTAAGGGTCTCCTTCGGAAACCCGAGATGAAAGATGCAAGGTTATTTTTATTTCTGTATATTTTGTGGTTAATATGTTTATTATTAAATATAATTGATGTGTTAAATTATTGATTGGTTGTTATAATTTGTGTGGCAGATTTATACAATTAAAATTGTTATTAAAATTGAATTGATGTGTCAAATTATACAACAATAAGTGATAATTTAATTGATGTGTTCAATTATTGATTGGTTGTTTATCATTCAGATTTTTTGTATGATTTATCAATATCCACACAAAATAAGTAACACCGATGATCAACAAAACCCAAAAACGGCATATGCTTTCCCTTACTGAGGCCACGACACCTATTTTTTGATGAAGCGGAAGAATGATGCGAAAGAAGAACCTGGCTTTCGTATACGGCTTGATTTGTAAATTTTTTATACGATTTTATGGTTTTTTTTGTACTTATTTGATTTGATTATTTGATTATGTTATTTTTGTACTTATTTGATTTGATTATTTGATTATGTGGGTATTCATGAGCTGTTTAGGATTGATTATTAGGAAGTGTTTAGGAGTGTTTATTTTAATGCTTATCAGTTATCTACTTTGATTTTTTGTTTTAATTAACATTAAAAGAGCCTCATAGATAGTTTTACTCAAACACTGAGGCTGCTTATGTACTTGAAAAATAAGCAGATCAGCTGTTAAATAAGACGTCCCAAACACCCTCTTAGATTCGTTTGTTATATCTTGCTGCATTTTGAAATGGCCGACAAGCATACGAAGAAACTATTGTGATTCTTGCTGCAAGAGCTATTAAAAAGTGGTTCGTAATAAGCCAGAATGAGTACTTTGTGATTGAGGTTTCATTAAACCAGCACACTCTTTTTACAATTTGATAAAATAATATTTATTGTCGGATATAAACAATACGGAGTAACATTTTCTCTTCTGTTCTACCAAGTCTTAAGATGTTGAAAACAACAATTCTTCTAAAGCTAGGCTCTTTTCTTTATTTTATTCATATTAATGTGTTTATCTTAAAAAAGTGAGAATTTTTTTAAATGATTTGTGATATTTTTTAATGTTTTATATGCAGTTTGATTGTATTTAATGGGGTTCTTAAAAAAAACTTGACTAATGCGTTTTGTAGCAGTGTTTTTTACTGTGGAGAATGACAGACGGGAACGAAGGTAACATGAACGACTGTGACTCAGCGAGATTAGATACAAGATGCTTCAGGTATATAAAAATTACTATTGCTTTTTTGTAGTCATTTTTTTAGTGAGACTAAAACTTGAGCTTTATAAAAGTGTTACATGAATTTGAGATAACTAGCAAGGTACCCGCGCAATGCGGCGGCGGGTACCCTGTAATCCTTATTGTGCATAATGATCGGAGGGTGGTGTTGTACTTGAATGATTGCGTATGGGTTGCAGAAGTATTTCAATGAGCAAGGGTTCAATATTGTTGCATACGGGTTTACAACATGTATTGGCAATTCAGGAGAATTCCATGATTCGTGTGAGAGATATGAAATGGTGTGTGTGGATTTATATGGTGGATATAATTACATAATCTTAATTATCATTATTGATAGTAAATGATTTTTTGTAGTTATATGTTTTTATTAAATTTTATTGAAAGCTGTTACAATCATAGATTAATTAGACTCTTAAATGGGTTGTTGCAATTTTATAAGTGGATATGTTACAAGTTTGAAGAATTAAAGAAATTTAATATCCAAAATTTAACTTTTGTAGAATTGTTGAACTTTCTTATTAGAGAAATGTTTGAGGCTTAAAACTTTAAGACTTCTATATTTAGGAAGGGTGTAAATGTTTTATAAAGTAGTATAGATACTTACAGTCGTTTGGATGTTATAAAAAATGTTATTTTTGGCACCACTTAGGTATTCAGTTGTTTGGTATTGCTTATTGGAATTGTTTGGCCACCATAAATTAATTCGAGTAGATGGATTTTTTAATAGGTTGTGAAAATTTTTGAGTTTTTTGGGCTGATGTTATTGTGCCTTTGTAGCGCCAATGTCAATAATATGCTATTGCTCATTGTGTGTTTGTAATCATAGCATTAATGAATTTTAAACATACTTTGATGGTTTCTTTTCGTGGAACTTGAGTCACTTGGTTGTGTAATCTCGATTAGTCAAAAGCTTATTTCGAGTGTTTTTGGGATGCCTGTGATTAGGGTATATAATGTTATAAAGATGTATGTTGTATGGTTCGGTAAATATGTGTTTAAACTTTAACGTTAACTACAGGAAACTGTAACGTTGACTACAGGTTGTGGGCATTGTCATTTCTATCATTGCACATGCTTCTATTAGAAAGGTGTGTTCTATGCAATCTGTTTCTCACTTTTTGGTTGACAGCCATAATGTTTTCACAATGTAAATGATCCTACAGGACCCAACAGAACAGACCAAACACGGTACGTACTCTTATTATATCAGTTTCCAATTTATTTTTTACTTCTTTCTAAGTGTGTTGCAACTAATCATATGCTCTTTATACTGCCTACACACCAAAAAGTACGTGAGAAAGGGTAGGATGGTACAGCCCCTATCAAAGCTGCGTGAAGCAACCTCACCTTCAGGTGACAAATGATTTAAGACATGATTTAAGATGTCGTTTATTTTCTTTTTGTTTTCAATAAGCCTATTGCACATTTTACTTTGCACCTATTCGATACATAACTTGATTTTACAAAAATTGACTTTATTTTGTATACAGGTTGGTGAAAAAAAAGTGGAAGCTTAATAAATGCGTCCACCTAGAACATTTAAGGCCCCGATCAGTTTAATTGAATAATTTCTATATCTTCTAAAAGTTACACATTACATTGCTGACCTCACTTGATCCACAATGCCAGAGATATTGGGAGTTTTGGATCTTCTAGATTTGCGAAAGTGAAAGCTTGGGTTTAAAGCCAAGTATTTCAACCGTATGAGAAACATTTTGCCGAGAAGTCGCAGCGTACCATATAGTTTGATAAGGTACTCATTATCCCATTTTCTACGTTACTCACTTTTTTAATGTATAATGGTTAATTAAGTTGCCCTTTTATAGTGGTTACTAATTAACTAGCGTGATCCTTGATATATATTTACACCTTCTACGCTTCTACTGTTCCAAATCGTCAACTAGAATACTTGATACATTTATTATTTAACCAGGTGATGTTAAGTCGTTGCAAATATACCATTTTGGAACTTTTTTTTTTGTATGCAGAATGACCTTCTAGGAATTTTTTAGACAAACTACAAGTTTATTATGTGTTGCGTATACAATAAGTTTTCAATATTTCTTAGCTATGTTGGTTTTAAATTTATCTTAACAATTCCCCTTTTAGCTATAATATCAAGTGTTGTAGATTCTACACTTATATGTAATTGAGCACCATAAATTGTTTGTATAATACAGATGTCGCTCGGGGTTTGTGATGACATCGAAGCATTCATGTCACCTTCATGATAAGTGAAGAAGATAAAGGACTATCACTGAAGTTGCTTAAACAAGATCGCCACATCATACACCAACGAGACTTGGAAAATTACATGAAGCCAATCAGATTCATTGATATGCTAAAATTATATTGAACCATTCTAAACACACTTTATGAATAAATGTAGAAACTATTCCAAGTGATGAGTATTGTTTCGTTGGTTATCGTTGTTGGTCCAATGATTACTACTTATTCACATACATCGATCACCCCGCGACGAAGCACGGGCTTACATCCTTGTTTGTTATAAAACTGTGAAATGGAAAATGCGAAAAAATAGATAATAAGTTTTTGTGACTTAAAAATAAAAACGCGAAACAGAAACTGATAAAAATTGTGTCTGACTGAAGCAAAAATGAGACAAACGAAATATTTAGTACCTTTTTGGTACTTTTTAGTAGGGTAGGGGTATTAACAATAGAACTTCTTGTTTACAAATGTGTTTTCTATTTATAGGGTGGGGGAATTAACAACAATATACTGGTAAATAACAGGTAGTATAATAAAAATCTGTCAATCATTTTCTTGTTTACAAATGTGTTTTCTATTTATACGTAGTGAAAAGGTACGAGTAACCATCGTGTTGGTTCGTTTGAACCAAGGTTTATGACCCTTCCAGTATAACTGCTTATAACTTTCTATTTGTAATTGCCTTTGTTAGTCCAGCAGATTGGAATTAGCCCAATGATTGAGTTCGGCCCAATATCCATAAATTGTTAGAGATGTGAATAATTACTGTTCTTTAGAAAAACGACATTCGTCAAACGATTTTATGGCTTCACGGTTCACACTGTTTCAAGAGGTTGTTGTAACACCCCAAAATCGGATTTTAGGTATTTTATTATCAAAATACCATCGCGTAAGTTTGACGATGACTTTAAAGTTTGAATATTTTACGTGATTGGCTAGTCAAACCTCAGTCGTAAGACTAAGTATACATATCATGGTTTTAGAATTATATTTTATTGCTATTAGAATACCATGTGTTAATATTTTAAGGAAATAAAGTCCTCCTTGGTAATAGTTAATGAAAAGGACCAACAGTGCAAGGAATTAACAACAAGGACTAACGATGCGAAGTTATGTCATGAAATTACAGAATTTCCCTTATGGCATTGTAACCTCATAAGTACTCTAAATTGCCCCATTTATACACGTGTTTTGATACGTTTTTTTCTGAGAAGATTTAAGAGGGAAGAATGCTTATCCATTTTCATTAGTAAAGATTATTATATCATAATTTTAGTAGCAACTTATGATGATCTTGGTGTAATCATGGAATCAATCAAGTGGTTATGATATATAGAAGAAATCATAGAATAATCAAGTCTTAATATCATATTCTCATTCAAGGTAATTCTATGTTAAGCTTAATGATGATGTTTTTTTAGGGTTTATGCTAATTGAAGTTTCATGTTTATTTAGGGGTTTTATTAAACCTAGTTAAAATTGATGAATTATGATAAATATGATGTTATGAGTTTTGCTATAATAGAAACATGTTAAGAATCAACAAACTGAATCATGGTTAAAAGATGGGTAAGAATCCATTAATAGTTAGAAGTAATGAATATTATGATTGATAAAGGGGTGTTTGGATAGAACTTAATTTAGCACCTAAATAAGTAAATTGGCATGAGGACTGAACAAAAATGATCTAAACATGTCTAATAAGCGGAGTTATAAGTTTGGTTAAGTTTGGAATAGCTTATTATGGGTTTTGGGTCGTTTTGGTGATGACTCAAATTGGGACAGCAATGTTTGCAGAAATTTGCGCAGACTTTGAAAAATCATAGAAAAATAACCGTAACTCCGTTTGAAGTGTGTCTTACCTTTTCGGAAAGGCGAAAGAGTCTACTTTCTAGCATAATTGGTTTCAGGTCTGAATTCCAGGTTTAAGTGTGTTGTCCCATGTATTTGTGATGATTAAGCAATGAAGAGAGAAAGAAAGGAAGAAATGAGAAGAATTCTAGAGAGAGAAAGTAGTGAGAGAAAGTGAGAGAGAAATAGTTGGAACTAGGTGAATGTTAGATTAAGGAATGAGAATACAAATGAACCAACCACCCTCCTAACATGCTAGGAGGGTAGTATATATAGTCCACCCACATGCGGGCTTTAATGGACTATATATTGGGTCGGGCTTGTATTTTGGACTTTAATTAGTTTAAATCCAAGCCCGTGAATCACGACTAAATAACTACTTATTACAACGTTCTAATAAATAATACAATAGAAACCTATGACCGAACATTCTTGTTTGACTCAATATTTTGAGGCTAACAATCTCCCCCAATGTGAGGTCATTCCTCTTTGATATTTGGATTCCAATGGAGATTTATGAATTTCGTCATAAATGAGTCTTGAACGTGTAACAGTAGTTTTGTTCTTTCATGCTGTGATCTTTGAGCCTTTGTCGTTGTCTTTCGACTTTGTCTTTAAGTCTTGAGATCTTCAAATCATTCTTGACTTGTCTTTGCCATCTTGTGATCTTGTGTCATTATCCACATGCTCACACTATCAATTGTTGGATAAGTCTTTGGGCATGAATATGTGGTTGAGTATATCTGACTTTGCTGAGTACACCGTGACGCCACCTTCTCGAGACAAAACATGGACACGGACTGAATGGCTTTGACATTCGTCCTAAATCGGTAGCGTTTTACCTCCGGTCGGTGAAGACCGTTATACGATATTAAATATCGTACCTGTGATCAGGTAGATTCAATTAAGAATCTCCTTGACAGGGTTTCGCGGCTGTACTAGCCGTTCTCTTTACTCGACCGTCTCAAAGCAAGACTGCGAACATAAAGAGTGAATCAATTGGATAAATATCCGCTTGATTAAAGTCGTCAATTCAAATTCCTGGAACAAGTTTGATTCATTAAGAATCTTACCATTGTTGCTTTCCAGTTGACACAAGCTTGATTCATAAGAATCTCGCAAGTTACCTACCGTAGCGCTGTTTGATGTTGACGCTAGAAGGATTTCCATTCGTCACTGTGAATATTAATAAATATCACTCTGAATGTTCTGGCAAGACCATAAAGATATTGCGTAGAAACCTGAAACGAGTTTGAATCAATTCAGAATCAAACCACTGTTGCTTTTCAGTTTTGCACATGTTCAATTCATAAAGAATCTTGCATATGACCTACCGCAGTGCTGTTTGATGTTAACACTGGAAGGATTTCCACTCATCATTATGAATACTAAGTAGTATCACTCTGAGTGTTCTAGCAATATCGCAAGGATATAGCGTAGGACTCTGTTGATCTTCATCCGTGTGTCCTAACGAGATTTGATTGATCTCTTGGCTCTAGACTCGATTTGTGCACTTTTAGTGGTCGGAGGCTGGAGCAGATGCCACCTATTCAATATCAACAATCTCGGAGTGAGAAAGTCAATAGAAGTCGTGTTGATCTCCGTGACAATAAAACAAACTTCTTTTGAGAGAAGCCTGAGTAGCTAGGAATGGGTTGTGCTTCACATCACTGGGTCCATGATGAGTTTGTCTTCATGATGAGTTGACCCGGTTTCTGCCTAAGTTGTATGGAGGGCTTCTTTCTTTAGACCCTTTATCCTTACATTTCTTTTTCATTCTTCAACCCCTTCAATGCTTACCAAGACATCATTAATAGCACCTTGTTGTGATTGTTCCAGTGCTATCATCAGTACTTAGTCGGCATTCAGCTACGTTCACATTCTACTCCATCTTTCCTAAGGACTTCTGATAATCTATTGGATTGTCCCTGGGAAGATCCCTCCGGTTCTGGTTGGATCATAGGACTTAAACCTAACCACCCTTTTGACACCAATAACGTCGTGAATTAAAGATGTTGTGGGTATTTGATTGTAACCATGAAAACCACTTTAAATTCTAACAAAGTGTTTAAAAAACATTTAACACCTTGCTAGTTTTGTCGTTTTAGAAATGCTCCCCCTTCACATGTGCATCGATAATCGAAAGTGTTTCGCACATGTAGGTAAGAGTTAAAGTGCTTGAGTCTTATATTAGATCACATTTTAATCACATTTTCTCCCCTATCTCTAATATATAAAATCTTTTGATATTAGAGATACCAAATTTGATTAAAATATATTTTGAAAAATAGTCTTGAAATCTATGGGAGAAAGATGTGTTAATCTTTTGCATGAAGTTAAAATGCTCCCCCTCAAAAATTGATCCAATTGAATTGTCATTGTGAGGATATGATCCACATTTCGCTTTTTGAGGGTAGGAGTTGTTGAACACACAATTTTTGAAAGATTTTGAATAATCATTGAGAAATTCTTGAAAAAATTGTGTTCAACGCTTTTTGAAAAATCCTATTTCTTTTTGTCGAAGAGGTTTTTCTAAAGCATAAACTTGAGTTCATAGACTTTGAATGTCTTGACAAATCCACTCAAGTGTAAGAAGATTTCTCTTCTTTTGCTGAGGGTAAGGGCACTAAATCGTACACTCCCCCGTGAATATCGGTCCGGGTTGCAATCTGAAAGTGATTACAAGCCATTGTGTTGAGCTCAAAACGTTGAATGTTTTGTGACAAGCTCAACCCGTGATAGATTGCTCTACCCGTTTGTTTGGAAATATTGTCCAAAATAGACAATTTCCTTTATTAAAAGAAGAAATGACATGTTTTGAAAAATATTTACAACTTTCATTCGAGCTTTATGTACACACCCGTGTCGTTATTGAGCGACATTTCTAGGCACGTCCATATTATCGATACTGAAAGACATGTCGAGAAGAATATTTTTGGATTTTGAAAGATTTTTAATTTTGTGTTTTGCTTTTATGTGTTTTATATTTTTGTATTTTGCTTTTTCAAAGATATTTACAAGTTGATGTTTGATAGATAAATCAAGCAGGCACCTTTGCCAGAATCTCCAGGTCTGCTGGAGTCAAACATCTCATACCAATTTGCCTAACGAGGTACTCAAACCTATCTTTCGACAGAGCTTTCGTAAACAAGTCGGCTAATTGGTAATCCGTTCCAACAAAGTATAATTCAACGATACCTCTTTCAACTTGTTCCTTTATGAAGTGGTATCTGACATCGATGTGTTTCGTGCGGGAATGCTGTACCGGGTTACAAGAGATGGCTATGGCCGACTTTGAGTCACAGTACATAGGTACTTTATCAAAGTGGAAGCCATAATCCGTGAGTTGTGTTCTCATCCATAGAACTTGAGCACAACACGCAGATAGAGACACATACTCCGCTTCGGCTGATGAAAGTGACGTGCAATCCTGCTTCTTGGAAGACCATCCCACAAGCTTATCTTGACCTAGAAATTGTGCACCACCAGAAGTACTTTTTCGTGTATCAAGACACCCTGCATGATCAGAATCTGAATAGGCCGTTAGAAAGAAACCGGTTTCCCTCGGATACCAGAGTCCCAAATGAATGGTATTCTTGAGGTACCGAAAGATCCGTTTAACCTCCTTGAGGTGCTTTTCAGTGGGTCGTGCTTGATAACGTGCACAATAACACGTAGCATGTGATATATCAGGTCTGCTTGCTGTTAAGTACATGAGGGACCCGATCATGGAACGATATCTCGTTTGATCTATGGGTAATCCCTCCAAGTCAGCATCTAGCGATGTGGTTGATAATGGTGTCCCAACGGGGTCACATGAAGTCATACCATGCTTTTTGATTATCTCTTGACAATACTTAGCTTGGTTTATAAAGATACCACTTGGGGATTGGTGAACTTGAATTCCTAGAAAGAATTTTAGTTCGCCCATCATAGACATTTCAAATCTGCTGTGCATTACTTTTTCAAACCATTTTGAAAGTTTTGGGTTTGTAGACCCGAAAATAATGTCATCAACATAAATTTGCACAAGCAGAATGTCATCCCCATATTTATAAGTGAACAAAGTTAGATCAATGGAACCTTTTGAGAAACCTTTGGAGACCAGAAATTTCGAGAGCTCGTCGTACCACGCCCTTGGAGCTTGCTTGAGTCCATAAAGTGCTTTGTGGAGACGATACACCTTGTCAGGATAATGAGGATCGACGAATCCTTCCGGCTGCGTGACATATACTTCTTCTTTCAAAGGACCGTTAAGAAACGCCGTCTTTACGTCCATTTGATATACAATGAATCCCTTATGTGCAGCATAGGCAAGGAAAATCCTGACCGCTTCCATTCGAGCTACTGGTGCAAATGATTCTTCGAAATCAATACCCTCTTTCTGTCCATACCCTTTAGCCACTAGCCTAGATTTATTCTTGATGATCGTGTTCTCTTCATCCATCTTGTTTTTCCAGATCCATCGAAGATTTAATGGTGTTACATCGTATGGTCTGTCAACAAGTTCCCAGACTTTAAGTCTTTCAAACTGTTGAAGTTCATCCGTCATCGATTCAATCCAAGCATGATCAGCCATGGCTTCTTTGATGTTTTTCGGTTCAGCAGTACTCACGGCGAGTGCGAACATACAAACATCACCATCGGTGGCTAGTTGTCGTCTTGTACGAACGGGCTGTGAAGGGTTTCCAATTACGTGAACCAAAGGATGATCTCGGGTCCAATGATGTGTTGAAGGATGTCGTTGATAAAACGTATGCATATTTGACGTATCAACATGGCGAGTAGAAGACTCTCCAGTTTCGTGTACCGGTGTACCGAATGGGTTGTGAAAATCGTCATCGTCAGATAATGCATCGTCTGCTTGATTTGTGTTCTCTGGAGCAATGACAATAGTTGTGGATGTTGTAGGATCGATTGTTGAAGTGATATTCTAAGGAGGTAAATCTGCAACAACCCGTGTTGAAGTAGATGAAGTTGTATCCTTTTGTTGATGATGATCGGTATCATCATTCGTATCATGAGTGACAGCGGAAGACTTCGATACAACTTGTTTCTCCCCCGTGAAATATTCATCATACATTGGTCCATATAACATTTCCAACTCTTCAATTGTCGTGTCGACTGTCATATCAGCTCTAGGAACATGTTCAGGAACCAGCTTTGAACTTGGCGGTTCATTGCTGTGGTCTTGAGTTCCGAGTTCCGTGCGGTTGTGAACGGAAGTCGTTTGTCGTTGTGGATCGGGACTTAAACTGTTTTGTTCAAGTGCCATTTCTTGAGATTCATCAAATCGGATGTGAATTGTCTCGACAATCAATTTTGTTCTTTTGTTGAACACTCTATATCCCTTAGACTGAGTTGCATATCCCACAAGAATACATGCATCACCTTTTTCTTTCATCTTATCCAAATTTTCACCATCTCGTATAATGTAACAAATACATCCAAAAACATGAAGGTGTTTGAGTGAAGGTTTACGATCATGAATTATGTGATATGGTGTCTTTTCGTGTCTTGGGATAATTAAGGAGCGGTTTTGTGTGTAGCATGCGGTTGACACGGCTTCGGCCCAAAAGTATAGTGGAAGTTTTGAAGCGGATAATAATGTTCGAGCAGCTTCAACCAAAGTAGAAGAACACCCTAGGATTTTCAATGTTTCTAAGAATAAAACGTCTGTAATCGCGTGTCATGCTATTTGAATGATTCAACTTTGAATGCTCTGATACCAATTGTTGTCCCATGTATTTGTGATGATCAAGCAATGAAGAGAGAAAGAAAGGAAGAAATGAGAAGAATTCTAGAGAGAGAAAGTAGTGAGAGAAAGTGAGAGAGAAATAGTTGGAACTAGGTGAATGTTAGATTAAGGAATGAGAATACAAATGAACCAACCACCCTCCTAACATGCTAGGAGGGTAGTATATATAGTCCACCCACATGCGGGCTTTAATGGACTATATATTGGGCCGGGCTTGTATTTTGGACTTTAATTAGTTTAAATCCAAGCCCGTGAATCACGACTAAATAACTACTTATTACAACGTTCTAATAAATAATACAATAGAAACCTATGACCGAACATTCTTGTTTGACTCAATATTTTGAGGCTAACAAAGTGGGTCAAAAACAGAAAAGTGCAGCAGACTGCAGAAATTCTGCATTAAAATGACTTTTAGTAAAAAGTGTTTAAGGATGAAATAGCATCTTACGTGATTATATTTGAGTGGTTTAGACCCAATACATGTTAGATATATGAATTTTCAGATTCTAATTGTCCTAGTATGGTCATATTATGACTAGGTACTATTTGAAAGCTTACGGAAGCATAGTCAAGACTTAGAGGTGAGTAACGGATTAACTTCATGTACTAGTTTAAACATGAGGTAAGAATGATGTGTAGCTTCGGTTTTAGCCGAAGGTTATCATGTTTATAGACTCGGAAGAAGTCGAGAATTATTTATCATAATTCGGGTTTAGCCGAAAACTAGTCAAGTTAAGATGCTCACAAGGAGCATCCTTATTATGCTAAGGGTACTCACAAGGAGTATCATATCCATGTTAAATATGCTTACAAAGAGCATCGTTGTATAATAGATTGCTTTAGAAATGCATTAATGACATGTAGCGTGCCCAAGAAGTGCAAGATATGGAATTCCCGTTCAAGCATCCTAAGTGGATGACCCGTGCTTGTATAAAAGCATCATAAGTGGATGACCCAAGCATCCTAAGTGGATGACATGTGTTTAATTCAGAAATAACGTCCTTTGTGGATGACCTAAGTCAAACAAGCACATTCAAGTGACATGACGACTAATAGTCGTACCATATATAGAATTATTTGTTTATAGATTCATGTATTATATTTACAAGTATTTTTCAGATTTCGTTATCTCACTAAGTCGCAAGGACTTACCGTTCTTAGTTTATGTCTTATGTAGGTAATTGAAGATAGATGTTGGGGACTTGTAGATAGTAACTGGAAGTGCATTTTGGGAGAAGACAGTTACGCTCGACATAGGTGACGAGCGACTCATTCTAGCACTTTGATATTTCTTGTAACGCCCCTTATGTTTTCAGAAGTCTAAAACAGTGTCGAATCATGTTATGTTCAGTTTCAAGTAGTCTTACTAGTTTAACACCAAGTCATGTAAGTAGTGGGTCGAAAATGGGAGTGTATGGCAAACTCCCTAATTTTGAGGTAGCATGTTTCCGTTGCCATGTTATGTACAGAAATGTTTCAAGTTATATATATATATGAACTTTATGTTAAAGTTTTGAATGGGTTCCATGTCGTTACAGTGTGTATAAAAAAAATTTTACTCGTGTCAAGGGCGTTTCAAGTTGGTATCAGAGCGTTTGGTTTGAGGGATTCGAGTATCCGCCGTTAGTAGGAGGGTATTTGGACTTAAACCATAGCTCTTTATTGGCCATAGAATATATAGACCTTATTATGTACCATGTCGGCTTTATTAGAACCATCTTTTGTTCATGATTAGTATATGAGATATGTTATGCTTAGTTAATTTTATCAAGTATAGAATGCCATTTTTAGTAGCGCGCATAATATTTATACCATGCTTTATTATCATGGCTAGAATTAGCAAACTATATGTTAGAACGTGAAGTTTATTATATGCTCAGAGTACAGAAATAGCAGAGTAGCGATATCAGAAGAGAACATGATGACAGATAGGTTGTTTTAGTTATGATTCGGGATGCAATATGATGGCAATAATGACATGTTTATGTGACGCAAGTATTATGACGCCTGGCCAACGTGATAATAGTTACGTCATATAACTTGAAATTATTGGGATCATAAAACGTCCCGAGGAACTTCTAAAATTAATCTAGGCAAACAAGCAGAGCACCGACTAATAGGATGATATGTGTTGATATTAGCAACTAAATAAATAGAATATGATTCTAGAAATATGAATTGTGATTATAGATAGACAATTGAATCTTATATGTCAAAGTGTTTAACTTTCAGTTCACTAGAAATGACAAGTATTCAAGAAAATCCAGAAATGAGTACAGAAAAGCGCCGACCCGTGAATGTTGAATCAAGTGGACCGAGCATAACACATGAAACAGCTTCAGATCATATACAGTTGAATGAAACAGACCAAGATCAAGACCAGTTAAAGAAATTGATAGCGGGTGAGGTTTCTCGGGCATTAGAAACATTAGTTCCAACTCTCGTGAGCAAGGTTACAGAAACTCTTACTCAGGTAGTGAGCAATGAATTCAATAAGAGAAACGATGGTCCACGCACAGGAAACATAGCCGAAAATGCAATTGGGATTAACCAACAACAGCATAACAACTTTGGGTACGAAAATTTCGGGGCATGTGATCCTCCTGAATTTCAAGGTGAACAAGATCTGATACTTAGTTACAGGTGGCTGCTAGATATGGACGAGGCATTTAATGTAAGCAGATGTCCACCAGAATTTAAAGTTAGGTTTGCTGCATATTTGCTAAGGAAGCGTGCGAAGGACTGGTGGGATTTAACAAAACATAGTAAGGGAACAGAAGCGATAGACAGAGTAGAATGGCAAGAATTTAGATATGTTTCTTAAAGTTTTCGCACCAGAAGCGGAAGTGAGAAAGATCCAAAGAGCGTTTCTCGGAATGCATCAAACGACAGAGACAGTCAGTGAGTTAACTGGGATGTTCATGGATCGAGCCCGATCTGTACCCGAGTATGCTGATGATGAGAAGAAACAAATGGACCATTACAGAGAATTGCTGAGAAAAGATATTCGGGAGTTTGTTTCTACAACTAACTGTCGAAACTTTAATGACTTGATGAATGCAGCACTTGATCGGGAACAAGAAACTATGAGAGATATACCTAGTCCTCCGAAACCAAAGCATGATCACAAGGATTCTTCTTCAAAGGGGGCAAAAATAGAAGGATAAAGGAGATACAAATCAGAAATAAGGGAGAATAGTCAGAAGTTTGATTATCCAGTATGTAAGATTTGCAAGAAGAGGCACTTTGGTGAATGTCGAGCGGGGAGAAATGAGTGTTATCGTTGTGGTCAGACTGGTCATTTCAGCAGGGATTGTGTTAAACCAAGGAGAGTTTGTGATGTATGTAACGGAATAGATCATGACAGTAAGGATTGCCCGAAAAGGAAACCCGCGATACAAACCGATAGACAATACAAAAATGCAGATCATAGAGAAATGAGCAATGCAAGAACACGGGGTCGTGCGCATATGACATTAGCAGAAGCAGCAGCTAAGCATGAAGTCGGTGAAGGTTCAGGTAATTAAATGTTTATAATTCATGTTGGATGAAATTTAGAATTAGTATAAATGAACTTAGCACATGCATAAGAATACGCTTAGCGGGGAGATATAAAAGATGGATAGAAATTAAGAAGAATAGTTTTCTCATGGGTGTTCGTGAGGACACGAACAATTCCAGTGGGGGAGAGTTGTAACACCCCAAAATCGGATTTTAGGTATTTTATTATCAAAATACCATCGCGTAAGTTTGACGATGACTTCAAAGTTTGAATATTTTACGTAATTGGCTAGTCAAACCTCAGTCGTAAGACTAAGTATACATATCATGGTTTTAGAATTATATTTTGTTGCTATTAGAATACCATGTGTTATTATTTTAAGGAAATAAAGTCCTCCTTAGTAATAGTTAATGAAAAGGACCAACAGTGCAAGGAATTAACAACAAGGACTAACGATGCGAAGTTAAGTCATGAAATTACATAATTGCCCTTATGGCATTGTAACCTCATAAGTACTCTAAATTGCCCCATTTATACACGTGTTTTGATACGTGTTTTTCTGAGAAGATTTAAGAGGGAAGAATGCTTATCCATTTTCATTAGTAAAGATTATTATATCATAATTTTAGTAGCAACTTATAATGATCTTGGTGTAATCATGGAATCAATCAAGTGGTTGTGATATATAGAAGAAATCATAGAATAATCAAGTCTTAATATCATATTCTCATTCAAGGTAATTCTATGTTAAGCTTAATGATGATGTTTTTTTAGGGTTTATGCTAATTAAGGTTTCATGTTTAATTAGGGGTTTTATTAAACCTAGTTAAAATTGATGAATTATGATAAATATGATGTTATGAGTTTTGCTATACTTGAAACATGTTAAGAATCAACAAACTGAATCATGGTTAAAAGATGGGTAAGAATCCATTAATAGTTAGAAGTAATGAATATTATGATTGATAAATGGGTGTTTGGATAGAACTTAATTTAGCACCTAAATAAGTAAATTGGCATGAGGACTGAACAAAAATGATCTAAACATGTCTAATAAGCTGAGTTATAAGTTTGGTTAAGTTTGGAATAGCTTATTATGGGTTTTGGGTCGTTTTGGTGATGACCCAAATTGGGACAACAATGTTTGCAGAAATTTGCGCAGATTTAGAAAAATCATAGAAAAATAACCGTAACTCCGTTTGAAGTGTGTCTTACCTTTTCGGAAAGGAGAAAGAGTCTACTTTCTAGCAAAATTGGTTTCAGGTCTGAATTCCAGGTTTAAGTGGGTCAAAAACAGAAAAAGTGCAGCAGACTGCAGAAATTCTGCATTAAAATGACTTTTAGTAAAAAGTGTTTAAGGATGAAATAGCATCTTACGTGATTATATTTGAGTGGTTTAGACGCAATACATGTTAGATATATGAATTTCAGATTCTAATTGTCCTAGTATGGTCATATTATGACTAGGTACTATTTCAAAGCTTACGGAAGCATAGTCAAGACTTAGAGGTGAGTAACGGATTAACTTCATGTACTAGTTTAAACATGAGATAAGAATAATGTGTAGCTTCGGTTTTAGCCGAAGGTTATCATGTTTATAGACTCGGAAAAAGTCGAGAATTATTTATCATAATTCGGGTTTAGCCGAAAACTAGTCAAGTTAAGATGCTCACAATGAGCATCCTTATTATGCTAAGGGTACTCACAAGGAGTATCATATCCATGTTAAATATGCTTACAAAGAGCATCATTGTATAATAGATTGCTTTAGAAATGCATTAATGACATGTAGCGTGCCCAAGAAGTGCATGATATGGAATTCCCGTTCAAGCATCCTAAGTGGATGACCCGTGCTTGTATAAAAGCATCCTAAGTGGATGACCCAAGCATCCTAAGTGGATGACATGTGTTTAATTCAGAAATAACGTCCTTTGTGGATGACCCAAGTCAAACAAGCACATTCAAGTTACATGACGACTAATAGTCGTACCATATATAGAATTATTTGTTTATAGATTCATGTATTATATTTACAAGTATTATTCAGATTTCGTTATCTCACTAAGTCGCAAGGACTTACCGTTCTCAGTTTATGTCTTATGTAGGTAATTGAAGATAGATGTTGGGGACCTGTAGATAGTAACTGGAAGTGCATTTTGGGAGAAGACGGTTACGCTCGACATAGGTGACGAGCGACTCATTCTAGCACTTTGATATTTCTTGTAACGCCCCTTATGTTTTCAGAAGTCTAAAACAGTGTCGAATCATGTAATGTTCAGTTTCAAGTAGTCTTACTAGTTTAACACCAAGTCATGTAAGTAGTGGGTCGAAAATGGGAGTGTATGGCAAACTCCCTAATTTTGAAGTAGCATGTTTCCGTTGCCATGCTATGTACAGAAATGTTTCAAGTTATATATATATGAACTTTATGTTAAAGTTTTGAATGGGTTCCATGTCGTTACAGTGTGTATAAAAAAAAATTTACTCGTGTCAAGGGCGTTTAAGTTGTTCTGACGAAGTTTAAGAGATAATCGTAACAAAAACAAATGTGTACTAATGGCATAACATGTGACATATAAGAGTATAAGACCCACCCGAAGGCTGGATACATAAAGATATAGCTCTGATTAGTGACCACATCGTCAATATAACATAACATAACATAGTGATCTTGGGTCCATAACAAATCAAAGAGTACATCATATCCTATTATTTGTGAGAAATGAAGAACAGTATGTTACTGTTATAAGATTCATTTTCTTGGCGAAGCTCTTTCACTTAGTGTTGTTACCCGGGCACATATCTTTTGACTGGGCAGTTGAAACCTCCAGAGCTAGAGAAGGAAGATCTTTGTCATATATTTATATTTACAGAAAATGTATTATATATAGTTGTCCTAAAAACTACGCCATAACCATGCCAAACAAAAAAACAACACAATTCAAAGAGAATCTTATTTCCATTGTAGTATAGTTTGATAATCCATGCCCTCAAAAATAGAAACTAAAATTTGGAAATCCCCATAATAATAATAGTAGTAGACTTGGTTTGTAACAACAAGAAGAAAAAAAAGTCAAATATGAGGATTACAAAAAATTGATGGGTACCTATCTACAAAGAGAGGGCTTGCATTTGTACAAAGAAGAAACAAAGCCACTTAATAGACTTCCACATTCCATTGCCCTTCTTTCTTCAACTGCTTCTTGTATGTTATCCAATCAATGCCTATCAAAAACACAATGTCAAGATGATAAAGAAACAAGAAAAAGGAGTAACTGAGGGTATTTATGTAAACCCCTCCTAAACAGAAAATTGAAATCAAGTTGTAAATGTTTTTCTTACCATCTTCGGCAGCCAATGAAACCATAATGTCATCAATACCCTTCTCCATACCCTTAAGCCCACACATGTACACAAAGGTGTTGTCTTTCTTTAGTAATTCCCATAGCTCTCTGTCGTACTGAGCCATTCTGGTTTGAATGTACATCTTTTCACCCTTCTCGTTAGTTTGCTCTCTGCTCACCGCAAAGTCAACACGTAGGTTATCAGGTTTCATCTCCTTCATTTTCTCAAATTCCTGCTTGATTTCACGAAACCAGACTTAAATTTAGGATCACTTCTAAAAACTTTTCAATCTTAAAAAAGATGAATGAGGATAACTTTATCTGACCTCTTTATATAACAAGGAACTACTTGTAGGAACTCCCAAAAAGAGCCATGCCAAACCGTTGAACTGCAATATGGAAAATCAAGTTGAGGACATATCCACCAATCAATTATAGTCAACAAGATTTCTAAATGTCAAGTTACCTTATAGTCTTCATGCTTCTCAAAGAACATTTTCCACATAAATGAGCGGAAAGGAGCAATTCCAGTTCCTGTTGCAAGCTGCAGTCAAATAAGTTCATTAGCAACGTAGCCACTTTTCAAAATAACAATTCACAAGCCATGAAAATTGAAACATCTCTTTTATGCAGTTACCCCCTTAGTGAAAGTAGTTTAGATAGTTGGCTAGTCCTATGGTCCAACATTTATGGAAGAATAAAAGTCTTAGGCCGGAAATTACCATAATAACAGTTGCATTGGGGTCCTTTGGCATAAGCATCTCTTTTCCTACTGGCCCAGTTATTTGCACTTCACAACCAGGCTTTAGGTCACCTGAGTTAAAAACAATTCATTTATGAAACACTTATTTTAGAGAATAAAAAGATTCGTACCACTAAAGATAATTAAGATGAATAATAAGTAAGAAAAACTTAGAAGATTTATATACTTACACAAGAAGTTGGAGCAAACTCCTTTAACTTCTTCTCCTTGGTCATTTGTGTAGACTAGTCTCTTCACACATAGAGAGACCTGAAGAAAACATGAAGTTCAGAAACTCAGATATACACTGGAAGGACAAAAATAACACTTTCTGTATTTTAACTTTTGCACCCTACATATAACTATAATCATATAGAAGCACTTACAGTTTGAGAGTCTCCAAAGTCACCAATTGCACTACTAGCAATTGAATACAATCTCAATTTATGTGGCTTTCCGTTCTTGGGATCAATTCCGTCTGGAATAACACCAATGGATTGTCCCTCTTTGTATTTAATCAGACCTATTTGAACAGAACAATAAACAAATCTTGATTTAGCGGAATTATCTTTTCTAGGACAATCTTCTTTACCAAAGAATAAGTGATGATACAAGAGAGTGTGTTATCAGATTAAAACCCATATCATATTTTAGTTCTACATCTGCCAACTAAAGATTCCTTTTGACTTTTGCAGTAAAGGGGGGAATACTTATGGAATCCCATAGTGAGCATGATATTACTTGAATACAATGACCATATTCATGATATCAATTTATATATGATCTAACATAGATTAATTTCCTTATAAGACTGGCAACATACCCTCTGTGGTGAAGACCATGTGCCAGGTTTCACCAGGTGCATCATCACCGGTGATCTTGGTGTTGAGAAGACATCGACCAACATATGGCTCCTTTGGCTTGTATGTATTTGTAACAACACCTTCCTCTTGTTTCTTTGAAATTTTCTCTACTTTAGCAGGAGGTGTCTCAGTGTCGGTTGTGACTTGGGCTCTAATAGATAACAATTTACCACTTGACACATTTTTGTAAGATGGCACCTAAACATCAAGAACAACGAAAACGTATTTCAGAAGAGATTCTAACCAAGAAATACCCCATACCTAGCTGAGACGGTATCGGGTGTTGTTGTTGTTGTTGTTGATTCTAGACAAGAATTAATACAACGATATCATAACCTCATATACCAATTGACTGACAGCTTACATCAATATATATAGCGATTAGTTAGTTTACAACCTCGTATAGCAAATCTGCCGGTTATAAAATTAAACAAATATTCCCTTTTCATTTGAAAAGCTTATTTTTCTTTGGCCATTTTTTATGCTAATTACCTAATTGTCTTCAAACCATGCTGTAAGTTATTTACTAATTGGTCGTCTTCGATCTTCATCGTCTAATAGTCATCTTTTTTTATTATAATAGTAATTATAAAATCTTGAAACAATTGTATCATACACTCCAAGTGTCGTACATGGATTTATCTTATATATATGGATAAAAATAAAGTTTATCTAACAAAATTGGAGCAAGAATTACTTATTAACCATACGTTTTAACATGTTGATTATAAATTAGTACAGTTTACTACCTTTTCAAAATAAAGGGTAATTACATGCAGACGTCTGATCACAAAAGTTGGTCTATTACAAACTTATGGATAAATACTACTACTGTACCAGTTAAGTGAATTATCAAAGTGGCCGGATCAATAATAGGCAACAATTTATAACTTGTGCTTACAGGATTTTATATACTGTATATGACAGGATCATAAGCATTGGACAGTCATAAATTTTCACTTTGAGAACAAAATAAAGCAAAACCAGCATGAAATGTATACCTTGGCAAAAGAGACTCTTTCTTGAGAAATGAAAGATGATCTAGTTGAAATAGCAGTGGTTTTTGAAGATGAAAGAGAGACAACAGCAGAAACAGAGGAAGCCATGGTGAATAAAATGAAGAATGAAGTGAGCTAACAAAAATAGAAGATATAGTATGAGTGAAGCAAGAAATATGATTGTGGATATTTTGGAGTAAATTGGATGGAGGAAATTTAAAAGCCAATGGCAGTGGCAGATGTGAGGATAAGAAATTTGTGTTGTCTTTTTACACTTTTGATATTTTTTAGTTTGTTTGTGGCCACTAACATCATTTCTCGTTTCTAGTTTTGATTAATTATGTAGAGTATGTTTTTCTTTAAACACCTTAAAACAAAAAGGATTCCATATTATAAAGGAAATAATTGTTAGTGTCTTGAGAAATTGCATGGGTATTGAGTTAGCTAGATGAATGGATATTTTGCTATAGAAGTTTTACCGGACATGTGCTATTGGTAAAACCTGATTGATTGGTACAATCAAAAGGGGCTTTTACCCACCTAATGGTGTATATGAGTGACAATCAGTTAAAAACATTATAACTTCACATCTTATGTAAATATTTTTCTAGATGGTACAAGATAAATGTGAAATTTTGTATCTTCGACATGCATAATTATTCATTCTATTTTAACATGTGAAAAGATTGATAAAGCAATACCGTTTTTTGCCGATGTATTGAGAAGTTGAGACGTAAATAGCTATATTTCTACCTAAGGTAAGCAGTGGCGGATCCAGGAATTCAAGTTAGGGTATGCATTTATAAATAAATTTGTTTTCCGGGTTCAAATTTTTTATCCATGTGGCCTCACTAAAAAAAAAACGAACTGCTTTGCATACTGAATCGCCAACTAGGTGCCAATATTTATGATAAAAATACCTGAAAACCCATCTTCACCCGGAGCTTTTAGATCGCCAAGTTGCTTTGCAGCCATATGAATTTCCGCAACAGTAACCGGAGCTTCCAAGCCCGAGTTCATTTCATCAGATACAACCGTATAAAGCACATGACCTCTTGATAATTACGAGGGCCCAAAGTTTTAAAGATAGCGCCAAAATGGTAAAGAACAAGCCTTTGAATATCGCTTTCATCAAACACCCATTCTCAGCTTGAATTTTTTAAACCTGAGATTTTGTTCTTTTGGCCGCGGTATGCAGCCGAAAGATGAAAAAACCTAGAATTACGGTCCCCATAGTTTAGCCAGTTTATACGAGACCGTTGATGCCAAAACATTTCTTCTCGTAACCAAGTTAAGTCAAGGTTCTGTAACAATTGCTTCTGTCTGTTAAGGTTCATAGGTTGTGTTTGGAAGGTGTTGGCTTGTTTCAATTTCTCGAGTGATATCATCTATCTTTTTTCTATTATTTTTTAAAGTACCTTTGCTCCATTTTGTTAGTTGATCAACACAGCAAGATAATTTACACATGAACCCCGCTAGTTCGTTATCTTCGGGGTTGATAGCCCAAGCCTCCCTAATTGTACTCTCGCATTGATCGTGAGTAGTCCACATAGATTCATAACGAAAGCAATGACGCTTCTTTTTTCTTGGCGCATGGGTAGAATAAATAAGTGGAGCATGGTTACTTCCAATTAGGGGCTTGTGAAGAAGAGTGTGAAAGGGACAGACCTCAAAAAGCTCTATGTTCCCTAGAGCGCGATCAATTCGTTCTCGTATGTTGTCTGCGTCACACCTCTTGTTAGACCACGTATATTTTAGCCCGGAAAATGGAATTTCAATGAGGCAAGCGGAAGCAACGAACTGTTGAAACTTCTCAATATGTTGCAAGCTATTAGAAGAACCTATTTCTTTATCTCCAAGTTCGACCAATCAAGTTTAAGTCTCCAATAGCCAAACAAGGATGATTAGATGAGGATTGTCTGATAATAGAATCCAATATTCGAGAGCGAGATAGACGGTCTTGTGAACCATATATAAAACATATAGACATACGTGAAAACTGTGACCCGGTAAAGACATTCGTGTCAGCGACGATGAGGTTTTTGCTGCCAAAGGTTACAGTCAAGTTATTTGAAGAAGTCTACCAAAGAGCTAAACCACCGGAACGCCCAATGGGGTCAACATAATAAGCATCAGTAAAGTGTAATGATAACCGAATCTTTTCCAATTTGTCTTGTTTATTCTTGGTTTCCATAAGGAAAACCACATCCGGACGATGAACTGGATGTGGCACTTTAATTCGCATTCTTGATTTATATTGCCAAGCCTCTGGTCAATGTGTCAACTTTGAGAAGTCATGGGCATTCTTCTCGCCTAACACACCACCTAGGTTATGTAATGATATATGTAATGCGCTTAACGTCCAGCTAATGGATCCTAAAGCTAAATATTTGGGTTTACCTTCGATTTATGGCAGGAAAAAAGGTGAGTTATTTTCTTTCTTGACAAAGAAGGTTCTTCTTGAAATGCAAGGCTGGAAGCAGAAATTACTCTCACAAGCTGGTCGTGAGACTTTAATTAAGTAGGTTATTCAAGCCATCCCAAGTTATACGATGCAATGCTATCTGCTTCCAAAAAATCTTTTGAATAAACTCATGACATATATACGAAGATTCTTCTGGGGCGGTGACCCTTATGAGCGCCATATTCACGGGAAAAGTTGGGTGAAAATTTCACAACCAAAAGAAAAAGGAGGCCTTGGTTTTCGAGACGTGGAAGCATTTAAAACCGCTCTCCTAGCAAAACAAGGATAGCACCTTCTTATGAATCCTAGTGCATCCTGGGGTAAAATTATTAAAGGCCTATATTTTCCTAATAGTGAATTCCTTGCAGCAATGCGGGGCTCTCGTCCGTCATGGCTTTGGAATAGCCTTCTTCATGGTCGTGACTTACTGCTTCAAGGATTGAGATGGCAGGTAGTTAATGGTAGAAATATAAATTTCTGGACTCAAAAGTAGGCTCCCTACACTAAAGATTTCTACGTTCGATCCCCACTTGGTCCTTTTAACACGAATCACAGAGTGTTGGATTTTATTATTAATGGTGAATGGAATTATGAGTTGTTATGACAGTATATCTCGAGTGATGAGGCTAACATCATTAGAAGTATTCTGATATCACAAACAGGTTCCTTGGATAAGCTTGTATGGCACGTTGATGTGAAGGGTCATTACACTGTGAAATCAGGATACAAACAAGCTACTCTTGTGGAAATATCTTCTAGTGAAGAATCAAGCACCACCCCGCCTAATTCATTTTGGAATCGACTCTGGAAAAATCCAACACAACCGAAAGTTAAGTTATTTCTTTGGAAGGTCATTTTAAATAGCGTACCAACAATGGAGAACCTCTACAAGAGAAATTGTTCCCTTTCTCCTCTATGTCTAATCTGTAACGAACGTGTGGAATCTACAGAGCACCTGCTATTCGAATGCGCCTGGACTCGACCAGTTTGGTTTAGCTCTCTTTTAATATTCAGGTCTCACTATTCTAGCCATAACATTTCTCTTCAAATACAAAGCTTTATCGACCATAATTTTTCTAACTCGGAAGCTATCAATGATCTATCTGCTATTGTGAAAACGTTTTGGTCAATTTGGAAAGCCAGAAACGACTTCATTTGTAATAATGTCAAACTTTCTCCAACTAATACTTTAGCTTCCATCTATGGTCAACTTGCTGACATTGACAAATTGGTCATGTGTAAAGCTGCCCCGCTCGCTAATATGCAAACAGGTTCTGCTCGAACATCACAACCTTTTCCGTAGTGTACCCCCCCCCATGAATCATTGGTGAAGATTAATTGTGATGCAGCTTATAAGGAGGCAATGGTAGCTTTTGGCATCATTGTTCGTGATTCAGTTGCCTCCCTTCTTCATGTCCACGGTAACTCATGCTTTGCTACTTCTCCCCTACATGCTGAAGTCTTAGCGATTCATAGTGCATGTCACTTAGCATACAATCATGGATGGGTCGGTGTTATTGTGGAATCCGATTCTCAGGTAGCCATACTTTTGTCATCTACGGAAGCTATCCCGCCTTGGTCTTTAGGATCTCTTATTGATGATATTCACACATGGTCGAGGAACTTGAATCTTACGTTCTCTTGGACTAATCGATCTCACAACCAAGTTACTCACTGGACGGCTCAATTCACGCTTAATGCAAATTATAGTATTATGTGGGATGTTTCCTTTCCTCTTGAACGCACCTCGCTTTTGAGGAATGATATGTATGATTCACATTTTTGTTAATGATAAGTTATCCTTTATAAAAAAACTTAAGTACTTTAGACTTGACATAGGTACTAAAACTATTAAATCCTAAATTGGTAGATGGCCTAGAGGGTTGGGCTTTGGAGAGAAAAAAGTAGACTAAAAAAACAATAGTCTCACATTATAATGGGCCTTAAAAATACCCATAATAGGATTTGACATTTTGACCATCTCTTTCTTCTTCTACCGCCGACTTCACTAGGGCACTAGGGTTTACCAGTTACTTTCTTCCTTTTTTCCTTTTTTGAAATCTATGGGTATGCACTCTTAATTTTCGAGGATTTTAAAGGGTATGCACTCACAAATTCTTAGTGTATATTCTACTAACTATTGAAAGAAAAACAAAAAAATAAACTAGCAAGATTTCACACATGGTATGCACGTGCATACCCTGGT
The DNA here is from genome assembly GCA_025667525.1 of Glebionis coronaria. NCBI lineage: Eukaryota > Viridiplantae > Streptophyta > Magnoliopsida > Asterales > Asteraceae > Glebionis > Glebionis coronaria. The sequence goes on along the minus strand of CM046880.1, from coordinate 181,610,152 downwards.
TACATGCTGGATCCGCGAGGTAAGTAACTCCTAATTCCATCTTCTAATCTAACATAGAGATATTGCTTTCGGTTCTAAAAAATAGAGAAAACCTATGACATTGCAACGAGTAAGGATATATTTTTAGCCTATATCTCAGATATAACATCCAGTAGCTTTGGCTAATGTAATATCAATAAATATGTAATTTCCCATTTGATAAATAAATAAAGAGCGGGATTTGCAAGAAATTTTTACATTTTGCTATGATATATGACTGAATTGTTGAATATATAGATTCTCACTATCTCAATTGCCACATCAACATATTCCTATAGGTTGTGAATAATATGTATGTGTCAAGTCTGAGTTCTAAAAGTACCAATATTTATGTATTATGAATAAGAACAATTCAAATATAACAAAGATGCCCTAAATTACTAAGAACCTTAGAAACTCTAGAATTTACTTTATAAACCAATGTTTCAAGCAATATGACAAGATAATATCTATGTAGTATTATCAAATACACTATAATAATTATAATCTACTATATAAAGGAAAGGAAATTAATCACAAAACAATAATATTCACTAATCTCAAGCTAATTACAAGTATATGACCTAGTAACCAAGATTAGCATATAAAATCCATTCCATAATGAATTAGAGTCTAATAGTTTGCAACTAATTATAAAACTCAACTAAGTATCATAATAAGTTAATACATTTATCTCAAGCCAAGTTAAAAATTAATAAAGCATAAAGTACAAGTTATCAAAGCATAGGATCCTAAGCTCGCTTAATTAACCCTAAGATATGATTAACCTATACAAACCCTTAAAATAAGAATGTAGAAACCTTAGAAGTCATAAACATACTATATGAGACCTAGAATAAGCTTACATTATGATATAAACACTAATCACCCAAAATAGAAAGTAATTAGGATTAGTAACCTAGAAACCCTTATATTAAGAAATCTACATAGAATCACTACCTAGTCTCTTAGGAAAAGTATACAAACACTTATATCATTTCATTAAGGTTATAAGATTATGTTAAGACAATGTACAAGTATCCTTAATCACAAGGTACAAGATTTAAATGCGTGAGATGTAAATTAGGTCTTAATAGGTATTTTCACTCTTTAGACATGTGTACTTAGAATAAGCCATTAAACCAAGTGTGAGAACTCTTTAGATACTTAAAACACAATTTCTAAGACCTAAATTAAGTTTACATCAGTAGATAAATGGAAAATAATGAGTTTTACTAAGACTTAACCATAGATCATTAGAAACCCTAATCTACATAAGTTTACTTCCCAAATTCACATCAATCTTTTGTCAAACTTCAAACCAAAGATCCAAACTTGTTAATTAAAATATCTAAACCCTAATTAAGCCTTAATCATTCACTAATCACATTCCTAAGTCCCCAATCACAAAATTACAATGTATAAGTTACAAGCCCTAATTTTAGACCTGATTTTAAATTTTCCCTCCAAAAATCTATTTAAACGCTTTCCCTCCCAAATTCAAACCTTAATTCAGTCTCACTAGATATTTCGGAGTGCCAACAAGGAGGTGCATCACCTAATTGACGGCTACACATCACCATTCTTATCAATAGTATGTTGTGACACCTTAAGGACCACAAGTCTTAGATATTGTCATCCTAGAGTCTAAAAACTTGAATAGACCTTCACTAGCAATCCTTTGTCACTAATATATCTTTGGTACACGTTTGATGCTAGAAACTTGGAGCCTAAGGGTTGAAATGACTATAAATAGGGTGCACTACATACCTTGAATACTTGCACCCCGTTTCTTAAGTATCTCCTACCCATTATTCAAATACACTTCTATATACATTCTAAGGCTGTTAGAAGACTATAAACAGAAGCCATTGAAGCTCTTGAATCTTGATAGCAAGTTGTGTTCATAGGAAGTAAAAAAGAGCTATTTTGGAGCTACCTAGGTAATCTCTATGTTAACCAAGCTTTGATCTTATTATAATGAAATATTAAACTTTTTATAATGCCAAAATAATGTTAGAAAGATAATCTAAAAGAAATTAGAGCATTTGATCATTTTAAATTAAAGTTATAAGCTAAAGATATCTTAAAACCCTAGTTTTGTATTTTATATGAAATAATGACTTAAAATCCATTTCAAAAGCTATAATTCTGGAAAAATGTTTTTATTATGATCATAAATGTGTTTTGAAACTTTGTTTTAAAATCCTAGATCATTTGGTACATTTTTAAGGTTGTTATATGATTTTTACAAGTATAGGGACCAAAACTATCATTTTGAAACTATTTAACATTTTGGGCCAAAAGTGTCATTTTGTGAAAGTTAAAAATATAATAATAAATATTAGAAAGTTTGATACCCTAAGGTTAATTTTAGAGGGTTGAGTTTGTAAATATTAAAACTATATACTTTAGGGGTTAAAAGTGTAATTATGCTAAAATATAACTATAAGGACTATTTTTGGCAATATTGAAACTAATTACATAAAATGTAAATAGTATACAATGTGTCATGTTAGTAGGGAACTTTGTACAAAGATGTTGCATATCGATATTACGTTCTGACTGAGTGGTTGGATTTACGATTTAAAGTGCTCTCGCTCCTCAAACCTTTATAGAATGGCTTCTGAGTATAATGGCCCGAACAATGATACTATAAACCTAAAAATATATGAATCAAAGAGAAATACAAAATACTATATAAGAAATTAAACTCAGAGGTTACAACTTGATATATATGCATATTTGCGTGTCAACTTAGATTCCGTGAGAAAGTTGTGATTGGTTATTTCAGAATAATTCAAGATTCAATAGGCTAATGTAACACCCCACTTGGATAAGTGGACCGTTACGTGTATTTATGGCGTGTCATCAAAGCATAAGGTAAATGTCCTAAAACATTAACTGACCATAAAGGAGTTACCGGAATCAAACATCGGTAATCCAAACATAAGCTCAAAACATGAAAAATAAAATACTGCAGGAAAGGACTAAACAATGTCCAAATAAGTAGAATAAGGTAAGAAGTGCATGAAGTAAGAAGTCTAGATAACTCCCATCCAAATGCACATGCTCTCAGAATCCTAAGAGCGTCCTGGTGTACCTGCCGTTAGAACATGAAAGGAACTACGGTTGAGCATAACGCTCAGTGAACGGATATAATGCATGATAAGAATATACTGAATGAAACAGATGATAGAATACTGAAGCTGTAAGACTGATAAGTAAAGTTGCAGCAGAAATCTATGCATAATCTGTAAAGCCTGACTTATAAAATAATAAAGCTGAACTGTTATCTGTTAAACTGAAAACATGCATTTACTGTATTTTAATTGCCAGAGCTTATATAGGTCATGTGCTGTAACAACGTTGCATGAATAACTGGAGGGGTGACCTCGTCATGCTGTAGAGGGGTGACCTCTAAATAACTGTGCTGGGTGGAGGGATCAGCTCCAATGTGAAGGATGTAGAGCACACACCACATTCACCCTGATAACTTGTAACACATATAAGCCTAGGATGCATCCATACGCCCCACTAAAACATACATATAAAAATGGCCAAACTGAACATGAGTGGGACGATGCAGGATATCACTCTCCTGCATGTGAGTCACGACACCGGTGCCTCTAGTGCCGTGGTTACGGTACCTCCATAACTAGTACATAAACTGGTCGTGCTTGTATATAATGCTCAGGCAATTCTATTTAGTTATTAACCTGATTACTGATAAATTTAAACATATACTGGGGAAAAACATTTGGCTGAAGATGGGAAATCCTAATCATGCATAGAAAGGAAGTCCTTACTGAAAGGACGGAAAATCCGTACCTCGTGTCCAATAATGAAATAAGACTAAAAGCTGAAGGATCTATCCGACTTCATGGTTACTACATAAATAACGGACGCGACAATAAGTTGACTAATTACTGTTTATATATAATCTGATAGGTTCTGACTGTTTCTTTAACCGTTTACTGATTAGTATATATCCTGTATTTCTGGTTACCGTATAATATAATATGTTCTGTTATTTAGAATATTACTATAGATAGTAACCTGCTATAATTAGAAAGTTCCTTAAATTTGAAAGTTTCCAAATTAGTTTCTTTGAAAATAAGTCATTAACTAAATCCTACGTTTTAAGTAGTATATAAAAAAATAAAGTTAATATCAATTTAATTTTACTAACAAAATTAATAAAACAAAACAATATAATTAACTTTATTTATAAAACTCATTTATGAAATGATTTATCCATTCATATAATTCGCGGTTCCCACCGCTTGTGTTAAGTTCCCACTGCTTACACAAAGTTTCCCCCTGTTTATGTTAAGTCCCCCCCGCTTTTGTTAAGCTTATAAGTAATCATGATTAATAATTAAATAAATTGCATTGTGACACCCCAGGCAAATCCCACATCGGCTGTGGCCAGGAGAGATCCATGGTTCATAAGATAACAGTCGCCTTCTCATGACACAACGCGTTTTGTGGTCTACTGCAAGTGGGGTTCTTAGGAACTGGCAGTTAAGCGTGCTCATGTCAGAGTAGTACTAGGTTGGGTGACCAGTCGGGAAGTACTTACAAGAGGGCCACAAAGCAAAGCCGTGAGCCTGCGGGCAAAGCGGACAATATTGTAGTCTAAGTAGGCGGGATGTTACAAGTGGTATCAGAGCCACTCCTGAGCCGTTCGGGATGGTGGGGCAAACCTCATCGAGGACGATGAGTCCCGAAGGGGGGGTGATTGTGACACCCCAGGCAAATCCCACATCGGCTGTGGCCAGGAGAGATCCATGGTTCATAAGATAACAATCGCCTTCTCATGACACAACGCGTTTTGTGGTCTACTGCAAGTGGGGTTCTTAGGAACTGGCAGTTAAGCGTGCTCATGTCAGAGTAGTACTAGGTTGGGTGACCAGCCGGGAAGTACTTACAAGAGGGCCACAAAGCAAAGCCGTGAGCCTGCGGGCAAAGCGGACAATATTGTAGTCTAAGTAGGCGGGATGTTACACTAAGGTGAGTTCATAGCCTCACATTTGAAATTTTATAAATAATTTGAAAACCCATGAGGGGGATATATGCTAAAACTGGAATACAAGTGTTTTTGTATGTTGCCTGATAGAATTATTGACACTATATTTACTTGTTGCCATTAAGTCCCTTTTTAATCGTGATCATTAATCAGAAATGAACACTAATATTATGAATGGCACTGTTTGGGGACTGACATCCCATATCTAGGCAAGTCACACTTGCTGGATGTGAGACCTCCAGAATCTGACAAGGAACAACTAGGCAACGAGGGGGTAACACGTCATGATACAAGAAACAATGAATTACAGTTGACACAAAGATGACGTAATTAAAACATGTACATTACATCATAAAAGATCAGAGTTTTAAACATAGGTCCCAAAGTTTATATGCGGGAAGATTTATTATTTCATCATGATTTATAACACTTATTTACCAAAAATACAGAAAAATATTCTCACGGTTTTTAGATAAACCCAAGGTTGAAATCTACACAGAAATCTCCAAGCTACGATAATATCCTGGGGGCTCTCATCCAAGCAAGGCTAAGTAATAATACCTGAGATTAAACATGTAAAATCGTCAACATAAAGTTGAGTGATATTCATAGGTTTAGCAATAAGGATGTGGAAGACAAGCATTCATTTGTAAAAAAAGTAATATGGAAAATGGTTATATACGTCAATCATAGTCCGAAATCATTATTATTGTTGTTCAGTTCATGAACCGAAGCTTAACTCAATGTAAGTTCCTCTAGGGAGTATTCAGCCTAAATACTCAAGTATAAAAAAATATAAGTGCGTCAAGGTAATCGGGACGGGGATGGTCAATCCCGATGGATCCACCCACAACATTCGCGCTTGGTAACATTATTAATTAACGGTTCATGATCAGGAGAGAAAACTCAAGGCTAGACTAAAAAGCAATAATAATAATGGAAGTCTGGAATGCATACAATTTTGGGATAGCATACAGGTTCTGGATAGCATACAGTTTTTAAATGGTTGTGTCCCACCATGTAAAATCTCACCCTGTGTTTAGAAACCATGTACAAGTAAAAAGGGCTATGAACTCACCTTAGCCACGAGGTAAGTAAATCGCAGGACTCAGCAACTAAGTAGAAACAATGGTAGTGAGACGATCACCGACGATATGGATGCCCAGGAAACACGAAAACCGCAACCTATCAAAATAAGGCGCACGTTAAGACTCGAACTCAAATATCGTTGTATACCAAGTATAATAAGACTTTAAATATTTTCAAAGTATTCATGTTTCAAAACCATTGACACGAACCAAATGAATTCATACTACCCCATTAATTCAACACTACTCGTTAAAACACTTGTACACTTGAAATTGACCCGTCATACGATGCCAAGTCAACGCAAGTCAAACTATCCATTTATTTTACTCAGACCAGTAGTTAAGTCATTTACATAATGTCTAAACACTTGAATATGTTACCATGTCCAATAGTGAATACTCATACTCACGCAACACAATCATTGAACTACGTGCCCAACATACAAATCATCAAGTACACTCCGAATGTACACACCGATCTACCCTATCTAGACTTGTCCGTTTTAGATGAAACTTGGTATCAAGGTCCTTATAACCTATATAAAACCCTGCCAAATTCTGAGCCAAAGATCATACTTTAAAACTCATCAGCTCGACACTTTACTCAACTCCAAATTCGGGACAAAATTGTACACTTGTTTTATAAAACCGTTTAAATCACTTTAAAAGTATTATCTTGACAATCCACCTTTTAAAACCACTACCAGACTCATCATATTCGATTTATAAACTTTGAAAACCAGTAGTAGCATTTATCTAACCAAGCCTAAAGTCCCCGAGAGTCGACCCAAAATCAGCCACAATTTTGGATTGTGCCGACTTGCGTCTCCCGGTACACGAATACTAAAACTATCGCTATTTCCAACTCGTTTAGAGTTAGAAGCTCTAATTTATATCAAATCGAAGGTATTGAAAATCTCTACTACCCTATCTAATTATTTTAATAATAAATCAAGCTTAAGGTACCCAAAACCAACCTCAACTTTCTGCCTAAAATCACTACTTTGAAAATCATAACAAAAGACTTTTTCAACATAATCCAATCATTTTTCTACCCATAATATCATCATATAATCATCCTCTAACAACCTAAACCCTTGAGTGCATCAAAATCAAAAGATCCCTTTAATTTTTCTACATCAAAACAATAAACCTTAGCCATGATCATCATATTTATGATGATCAAGCATCAACCCAACTAAGAAATCACCAAAACATAAAAGTGGTTGCATGTGTATAATTTTTGTACCATGAGAAGCACCTTAAAAATCTAAAAGGTGGTCTTGAATTTGTTTTAGCTAAATCAAGGTGTAAGTTGATGATCAAGGGGGTGTTTTGGGAGATGGAGGTGGCGGCAAAGAGACAAGGGAGAGGAGTTGTGTGTTTTTTTTATAAACTTTGTGTAGTTATGTGTTGTAGTGGGGAAGAAAAGGTTTATATATGGTAGGTAGTGGAGGGGTTATTGTTGTCAAGTTTTGAAACTTGTGGATTAAAAAGAAATTTAATAGTTTAAAGGGTAGAAAATGTTTATTTGTAAATCTTAAAAATATTTACCGGGGTCCGGTTTCGTAAAAATACTTTTCAAAAGTTAAGAAGCATCATAAATATGATTATATGATTTCCCGACACGACTTAATACGTAATTAAAACAAAATCGTCGAAAATATTAATTATCGAAACAATCGATAATAAAATGTAAAATTTTGGGCATCCGTCGGTATCGCGATCACTAGGAATTCTCGTTATTCAATGATTTTGAGTAAACTCGTTGTAAAACGCACGCGGGTGATTTTAAATCAACAACTTTGATTTAAATAAATATGGGAAAAATGAAATAGGAAATTTTATAATTCTTGATAAAGTATTTATCAATGATCAGAAAATACTTGAAAAGTATAATTTATTAAAATTATCATGATCTCAGGATTTACATATAAGAATACAAAAAAACGTAATACGTTGAAAAATAAAGAAGCACGAATAAAAGAATAAAATAATGTTGGGAAAATTACGGGTTCTTATAGTCTTCCCCCCTAAAGGAACTCTGGTCCCTTAGAGTTCTCCTGGAAACGGCAGAAGATGCACACAAGAGGAGGTACAAAGTGTAGAACAAATTCATTGCTTCCCAGGTAATTTCTGCACCACGGCGTACCTTAACAATTAGAATTCACTATGCTTTAGTTTCTTAGCTCCTTTTCGAATAAATTTTTCAAACCCGGATTAGAATAATGACCTTTCAGTATAGTTAAACATCAAGAGATAAAATGAACACAAGAAACGCTTAAACGGACAAAGTGCGCTAAAACGAATCGGGATTGGTAATCAACAAGATTTGCAAATCGCGCAACTTGTAAAACATGATAATCTGAAAATGTAATAATCTAATTACAAGAGAAATAGAATGGAAAAATGAGTTACATACGATCGTTTTAAAATACAAGTTGTCACAGTCAGTTGTTTAGAATTTTGGTATTACTTTAAAACTCAGTTTAAATATTTTCTTGATTAAAGAAAATTTTACAAGGTGTAGCGATTTAAAATCTAACTATCTATATTTAGTGAGTAAGCTGTTGCCATATTTTATTTTATTTTGATCAGGATTTTTGAAGCAAAAGTAGAACAGTTCAAAACAGTTATCCTGATCGGCTTAAGAATTTTTGGATGACTGCATGAATTTTCTTTTAGAAGCTCAGGTTTATCGTTACCATTAGGGAAAATCAAATTTTCCATGTTATTTAAAATCATTGCTAGAAATTATAAATTAATTTAATAATTTCATTATATTGAAAGTAAAGTATGATAAAATCAATTACTTTAAAAGATACGGCTTGACATATTCTGATTTTAAAAAGGTGACAAGACAGCAACGAATATGAGACGTATAAAGGTCAACAATTTGTATGCGAGCAATAACACAAGGGAATAAAATGAAAGTCGTATCAATTCTTAACAAACACGATAGAATAGACGCGTTGATTGTAGGAAAAATACGACCTTTTAGGAAAAAGGCGTAAAAGCGGAAAGTATTAAACAAATGACTTAGGAAAATCAAGTGTTAATGACCCAATTAAGTTCGTTTCCCAAGGAGGTATATGTGTGTGTGAATAATTCGTAATTGGTTTGAGATTAATATTTGAAAGAAAGGGATGAGAAAATAGAATGACGAAGACGTGAAAATTATTACTATGACGACTAAAATTAAAACCGTAAAAAGAGCTAAAATAAAAATAAATTCTGAAAATTCCCAAAAAATTACCAAAAATAAAATGAAATAACCTAAGAGTTTACAAATGATCAAAACTTTTTCAAACCTTTTAATTAATTAAATATTAATTTTTAAATGCTAATTAAAGCCCTAAAAATCAAAATAATTATTAAAAAGCCCAAATAAAGATTTTTCACTTTGTAAACCTCTAAAATGACTAAATAAGACTAAAAACTATTTTTATAAATTTTAAACTAATTAAAACTATTTAAAATGATTAAAAACTATTAAAACTTAAAATAATTCTAGAAATTAGAAAAATGAAAAGATAAAATTAATCTAAGAGTTTCAAAAATCATGTTTTAATGTATTAAACCTAAGAAAAATATAAAAGGTGCAAAAATGTGAAATTTGAAATTTAATATTAAAATAATATTTAAATAATATTAAAAATCCAAAAATTATAAAAAAAATTATAAAAACTTGCAAACTAGTATATTTTAACCTAAATAATCAGAAAATGAAAGTGAAATGACCAAAATACCCCTAATGGGCCCCCAAATGGGCTAAAATAGAAAACAGTCAACCTTAATGGGCTAAATGGGCCCAAAAAGTCAAACTTAGCCCAAATGACCTGAAAAAGCCCTATCTGACTCAAAATTTAATTCTAAACACAAAAGTCTGAAGGCCCAAAAGCTGGTTTTGAGCTTATCACAGCTTAAAAGGTCAACAACTTATTCTTATTGGGCCATTAAGCCCATTAAGCAATAAGCCAATGCCATAAGCTCTAATTAAACACACAACCTTCTTTTGAGATGTCTAAGAGATCTATGAAAAGAAATTTTGAAAAAGCACACTCAATAGGCCAGAAATAAGCAAAGTAGAAATACACTAAACGACAAAAATAGTCGGGTTAGAGTTCTAGGACGTTTCAGAAACTCTGGTTTGTTGCAAAAGATCACAAATATCTTAAATAAGAATAATCAATCATAAAAATCCCAATAAGCCAAGTAGAATAAGCTATAGGAGCAAATAAGCTGGCTAAAAAAGCCAAATAAGCTAGTTTTCTAGCAAAAGCTTAACCAAATGACTTGTAACCTTCCAGATTTGATATTATGCTGAGAAAAATGACACCTATTACAAAATCCAAGTTGTTACATGTACCAATAAGCAGTTCTCAAAAATAAGCCAAATTGTGCTTATTTGACCAAAAGTCAAAGTCCTCCAAAATCAACCAAATGCTCAGGAATTGTTCATAGGCTTGTTTTAAGCAATTTTTGTGAAGAACTCAAGGGAGAGTCCTTGTGAATCAAGTGGTCAGTTGACCAAATGATGACAGATTTTGGGCAAATAAGGCTTAATAAGCCAGTTAGCTTATAAGCCAGCAACAAAGCAAACCAAATAGCTAAATTTACTCACAAGCAGCACAAAAACAAGTTCTAAGCAATAAAAAAGCAGGCCATGCACTAGATAACAAATTGCAAGGCAAAATTGAGGTGGTCAATGTGATGATGTAAATGACCACTTTAACCAACTTTGATAAGCTCAAGCACCCACAATAAGCCACCAAATTCAACAAACAGATACTGCACAGGTAGCTTATCACCTAAACTCTTCCCAAGCCAGATTTCAGACCTTAGATCCAACAAACAAAGAATTTATTGGATCTGATGTGTTTGACCAAATTCAAACCAATTTTATCAGATTTTTCCAGAACTTGAAATCCCTTTTCCAAACCTCTTGATACTTAACCAGTGATCAAAACCTATTGCATATGACTTGTTTAGACTCCCCAAACCCTAAGAACCAAGGGCACAAGGCCACAAGGCCTTATGATCATAAAATCCCAAACAACCTTGTTTTAGTCCTTTTTCAAACAAACTTTTTATTCAATCAAACAACCTACTGATTTTAAGGTTCAATTAGCTCAACTAGGTGAAAACTAAGAGATACCAACTATAAAATACAAAGCACAAACACCAGAGTAACAAATCACATGGAAAAGTACATATCAGACATAAACATAAATTTTTTTAGAGGAAACTTAAAAAGAGGTTATACCTGTCCCCCACAACTTCCTAGAGGGATCAGCTATGCTCCTTGGACCTTGTTCAACAGCTAGAACAAGACCAAGGTACTTGAACAAAGGAGATGAGATGTACCTTGGTTGATGGTTCAAAGCAGAACCTCAAGGGCTTTATATCTTCAACACAAACAGCAAACAACCTATCCAAAGGTTGATAAACCTTCACTAGCTTGGTGTCAACAAGCTTGCATTGGCTTATAGCTTTTGGATAAGGGTTAGTACAAGTAATATACCAAAAACAGATGACTGATTTCAAGGTTTTTTCAACTTTGAAATCCTTACCAAACATAAACGTGTTTATACCACAAGATCTAAACACCTTTATAACATCAAATGGAACTCAGAATTACCCTTAAACAACACCAACTTTCAAAAACATAAAAAGGAATTAAAATTTTCTTAAAATACCAACTTTTAAAATTTGTAAAAAGGAATTACAATGTTTAAAGAGTAACAGTGGAACAAAGGCCTCACCACAGGTTGGGGGTCCTTTTATAGAGTACAAGAGATGATTCTAGAATGCTAAAATACATGAAACCCTAGACTAGAATTCCCAAATTTGCCCTTGAGTGCATTGAGTTGTTGAGGTGTCCAAAAGCATCCTATACGTTCATTTTAGCTTTGTATCCAAGCAAGGAGTATAAAACGTTGATCTTTCCACGTTGGATAACTTGGAAGTGAAGTTGTTCTCTGATTGGTTGAAAGGGAATTGGGGGTGGGGTCCATGGTGAGTGGGATTGTGATGTTAAGTGTGGGAAGGGTTTGTGTGTGGCTGAATCACACGTGGGTGTGGGTAATTGGGATTTGCCCCTTGGGTTTAAGTGAGATGGTAACTGGGGGTGAAAGGTGAACAGTAACACCTTTTGATCCGTTTTTGTAGGAGTGGAAAGTGTTTGGCGCATTTCTTTGTTTGAATGTTTCAAATGCCCATCTTTGGCCCTTGTGTTTTGATAAACAAGGTAAAACGTGTTTTTCAGCCTTGATAACTCGTTTCCTTTGTTAATAAAGTTTCCGACTTTATAGTCTGGCCACAAAACTTTGGTAAAAAGGAATCAAGGGTTGTTTTTGCCATTTTTGCATAGTTTGAGGACTGATCTTGGACATTCTTGATCTTCAAAGGTCTTCAATGTATCTTTGACTTCATGAGGGACCATTATTGACAATTTAGAATTGTTGAGGGACTAAACTTGCCAATTCTTCAAAGTTGAAGGACCTTTTTGTAATTTTTGACAAACTTAAGGGACCAAACTTGTAATTATGAATATAAAAGGGTATTAAGTGTTATTTATTCATAAATGAAGGATCAATCTTGTACATCTTCAAATCTTCAAGGGTTTTTCTTTGAGAAATCCATAACTTGGGCCCGGTTCTTTGTACGGCTTCGTTTCTCGTGTCCGTTTTCCCTTGTTTCTTTGTGATATTTTATCTTTTTCACGATATCCATACCTAAAACACACAAGTAAACACATACAAGCATATATATATATAGTATAATTATGACATTTTATGTATTTAAAGCCCGAAAAGAACGATGAGATCATGTATAAATGCCATCCCCATACTAAGCCATTGCCGTGCCCTCACGCAATGCTAGAATAGAGTATCTAAGCATCACCAAAATTTAATTTTATTACCCTTTATTGAAAAGTAAAAGACTTGCAACAATACTACGAAGATGTGTAAAGACATAATGTACGATTTTCATCACTAATGTGACTTTTAGGGTCAGTGAATAGAAACAAGTAAATGTCCCATAGAGTAAATTTCGTCATCCTTGATTTTCATACATTCCATGCTAAGTGCAAAAACGAGATCATTGTTGGTACAAGTCACAATGCTAACACTACTCATACGTCCAAATTGTGTAATACTTTTCTCCCTGCAATCCTAGTTATTATGAATGGAAATTGGTTTCTAGAATTTTTAACTATTTGTCATGGACCACAAGTGATTCATATTGAATTATTTGAGTATTTATTAGTCCGAAAGTAAAGTAGCACAATTTAATCGATAGTTAGCCGAAGGACAAAATCTTTTAAAACGGCTTCTCGTGTATCTCCTTAAGTTCATATCTTGACATAACTCGTTTCCCGATTTGAGACCTTTCTCGAACCGATATTTGGCATGTACTTCATACTTCAAATCTTGGGAAGACGTTCTTGAAATTATGGTCTTCTCTTCATATTTTGAAATTTCTTCACTTGACGTTTTTGAGAGATTCTTCATATTTGGACCACGACTTCATCATTTTTCTTCAATCTTTATTCTGGACTTTGATATACAACGATCCGCCTCCTTTTCAGACTTGGATATATTTATCCTCAAACCTTGTAAGGGTCTTTTTGGATAGATATTCTCCATGATCTTTAGGGGAGTAATTGCTTTTCGTCGTGTGTCTCGATCCTTCATATTGATTTTGGAATAATGATACTTCACATCATCTTGGATCTTTAGCAACAAAATAGAGCTCCTCATGCCTTGTTAGGGCCTTTTTGGATCTTCACCAATCTTCGCATCCCGCTTCAATAAGTTATGCATTGGCTATGAACTCTATTCAACCCCGAGCAACTTTTAAACGATCTTGTGCTAGAAGCTAAGTAACCTTTCAAATCGTACGACCTTACTTATTGCAATTATTTTTATTCCTAATGCATTGATCTTATGGGAGAAAAAGACACAATTAAAAACATATGAGTTTTTGAAAGAACATTTTCATGTTCTACGTTTAGCATGATCACTTGTCTAACTCTATCATCTCTCGTTCTTCACTATTTAGAGACCTCTAAATAAAGAGACTCGTGAATACTTAGCCATGCAAGTCAAAATTAAGCCAAATTTGGATTAGCTTTCATTACGACTATAAATCGAAGTTTTGGGTTTTCAAGCCACCTATAGGATCTTGCACTTTCTTGGACTTTTTCAAGTTTAGAGAATGCATTTTATAGTTCCCTTGATAAGTGACTTTCTAGGATCAATTATAAGAGCTTGCGAAAAGTTCTTGTTCTTAACCCGAATGAGCTAAGACTTTCGCGTTTTAAAGTTCCCTATATAAAAGTCTAGCAAAACTTGAATTGAGCGGGTTAAAGAATGTAAAGGGCTCCAAATGCCCATCAAGTCAAAAATTAGCTCTTATTCCACCCATCATAAAATATACATTCGTGTCTTAAAAACACTTATTAAAACTATGAAAAATTTTAAAATTTGGCCAATTTTAGCCTTATTAGCAACAAAATAAAACAAAACATTGAAAGTTGGAAAATGTGAGGGCGTAGCAAAGCAAGTACCTATTCACCCCCCATACTAAAATTAAACATTGTCCTCAATGTTTCGAGTCTAAAGGTGGAGCACTGATATGAGCTTAAACTCATATCCTTTTATCAACAAATAACCCTAAAACATGAAGCAAAATACCAATTTATTTGGCAAAAACAGTGTTATGTGGTATGTTTGTGTTTGTGTACACTTGTGTAGGTAAAAAGATACATTTCCAAGCAAACAAGGAAAAATCAAGCTCAAATGGATGAAAAAGACAAAAGAGGATCAAAAGTGACAAGACTTTGAAGTACAAGGACCTATCTTGACAAGTTATCAAAGTTGAAGGACTAAAGTGCAAATATTGTAAAAAGTCAAGATTCAAGTCAAACTTGGTCAACTCTCAAGTCAACTCAGTCAAAGGACCATTTTGTTCAAAGAATGAAAGTTGAAGGACCAAATATGTCAAAAGAATGAAGATTCTAGCTTAAAACAATAATCTGCCAAGTTGAAGGGCCAATTCTGCCAATAATGGAAAGATATGCAAAGTTTAATCCATGTGACAATAAATCAACCAATGAGAAGAAGGGAAAAGGAAGCACACGGATCAAGCAATTAATACCCACTCAGCATTTGGCATTTATTACCCAATCCAAACAGTTCAATCCGTGTGACTGATTTTCAGCCAATTAAACACTGACACGTGGCATCTTCTTCAAAGGAAAAATTTACCAGGATCGCGTTTTAGCTACAAGCAATTTCATGGAAAGTTTTCAACATCAAAATTGATCGTTTTGAAGAGATAAACACCATGGTGCAAATCAATTACCATGAAATCAATCAATGAAGAAAACCCCAATTCCTTGTTCATACCTTCAAAATGCAATATGCAGAATTCTCCACGTAGCAAGCTGGGATTGGTTCTGACACGTCACCAACCCCAACAAACTCTTCCTTCATGTCTATAAATAGCTAGATTAGACCTCATTTGTACTAGTAGCTTAAATTTGTAAAAACACCTAGTTCCAAATTTCCTTTCCTTTTTCCTTCATTTCTACCCTAGCTACTCAAGAGTCTGACAAACTCTTGAGTTAGTTAGTTAGTTACTAGCTTCTAACAACCTTGTAACCGTTTTTCCATTAATAAATTTTGAATTCAAGCTTTCCCGCCAAAACTGTTCTTACCATTCCTGTTCAATTCTTGCTGATATTGGATACTTTTGTTGCTGTTAAGTGTTTGTTATGATCATTCATTGATCATAACTGACATTGAAGAAGATTGCTAGCTGTTTGATCAGAATTCAGTCATTTCATAGTTCCAATGGAGTTTTCAAGCAGATTGATGATTTCTAGTTGATTTGTTAGCTGAATTAGTTGATTGATTGTTTCCTAGTGATAAGGTGGTGGTTATCACTAGGCTAAGAGAGCTCAGCGCTCCTCTTCTTCTCAAAGGAATTCTACAATAGGTTTTAAAGTCCTTGTTTCAATTCCACTCAACAAGTCAAATGCATGCTTTCTTTTCCTAGTATAATCTGATGGCTGCCTGATAAAGTTGTCTGAAGTTGCTATTTGATTGATCTTTGTTAGTTTGTAGCTTAATTCTGTTACTTGTTCTTTGAATTTGATTTAGTTTCTAGTTAACTGCATTAATTCAGCAAGTTTTGGCCTTGTAGTTTGATTGTATTGCTAGTAGAGTTAAGTGCTTGTAACCTTCTTTCAAACCTTACATTCTGATCATTGAATCTAGCTAGCTATAGATTTTCACTCAGTTTCCTTTCAAAATCAAAAAGTCTTTACAAATTTTCATAAACATCAGTAAAGGAGTGTGTGGGAATAGCTAAAAAATAGTTTTCAAGTTTTGAGTTTTGGATTGTTAGAGTTCATTTGCAATTAATAAGTAGTATAAAAGAGTTTTCAGTCATTTACAAGTCATTAAGAAGGTCAAACAGGCAAATGGCACATAAAAAGTTTGGGTTAGCCTTGTTCACTTTAGTCATTTAGAAACTTGTCATATTGATTTGATTAGAACTCATTCAAAACTTAATGAAATTTTACCAAATTTGTTCTCAGCTTTAGCTTACATCATAAAGAATCAGAGTCTAAAAGGATTTTATACAATTTACAATAAGCACTTAGATATAAGCAAAAATCAGATAAGTAGACTTAACTCAAGTTTCTGTAACTTGTAAACTGAAAATTTGTATCTCAGTATTCTCTTCATAAACTTAGCAATTTTTCTTCACAAATCCATTTAAGTAGTTGAGTTACATGATTTTTGAGGAAATTAGCTTTTTGAAAAAAAGCTGGTCAACGCTTGGTCAACATAAGCTCATTTTTAGCTTAATTCAGTTTTAGAGCTTATTTCTTGATGAAAAATGTTCTAGTTTGATTTCCCATTCTTTAATTCAGTTGCTTAATCAGTTTAAATAGAAAAATCAAGTTGTGACTGATTAGATTTGGCTATAGCTTAATTTGTGCTTATTGATAAGCACTCATTTGCTTATTTCTCATTTTTAGCAAATTTCCTTGGACACACATAGCTTATTTGAGATTTGAAACGTTTTGCAATTTGTCTCATCAAATTTGGTTGAGAAATAAGCTCAAACGAGCTTATTTCCTTGTTTTGCCCGTTTTTGGTTAAATAGATTTGGTAATTGCACTTTGGTCCCTATAGTTCTGTCAGCGTTTAAACTTGGCTTAATTTCCATGTTTTTAGGGTTTGCAAGTGTTTAGTCCCTATAGTTTCAGAAGTTGTTAAATTCAGTTAGCAAGTTGTTAGTTTGTTACACTTTTGGTTAGTTTGTTATAGAATTTGCATTTTTAATCCTTGTAGTTTACTATTTTGCACTTTTAGTCCCTATAATTGTTAGAGTTTACATTTCAAGCATTTAATTTTCATAGAATTTACATTTTCAGTCCTTTTAGTTTCATATTTTACATTTTGAGATTTACTTGAATAAAAACGTGGTATTTGCAATTTGTTTTACATATATGTAGGTAATATTTTTCCGTTTTGCAAGCATTTGTTGAATTAGCAAATAGATTATCCAAACAAGCTTAACAACCAAGAACAATTAAAAACCCGATATTGGTTGGACTTTCTATTAGCAAGAACTGAGAAAAAAACGAACTGCATTATACTCAATTTCAAATGGCGCCGCTGCCGGTTCTTTGACTACACGAGAGACTATCGATTGACGGTTTTCATTGGCTTTTGGGATCCGTTCACTTTGTGAACGTTATTTTTACGTATCATAAATCAAAAACAAATAAAAAATCAAAAATATAAAAATATATAAAAACTAAAAAATTAACAAAACAATTCTTTTCCTAAAGAATTGACCAAAAAAATAAAAAATCCAAAAAGCAATCTTTTTCCTAAGAGATTGCAACCAAAAATATATATTATTGGATTCTCTCGGTTTTTATGTACATATAGTATTTTCCCTTAAAAAAACTCATAAATACAAAAATAGTTTCCATATATTATTATAAGTAAATACGTATACGTATAAGAACAATCAATCTACATATCTTCCATAAGTATTGCCGAGGCAATACACCGTGTTGAGGGGCGTTCCGGTCCTTGACACGTGTATCGATCAAACAAAATAAAGCAAGAATAGATAAATACTCTCAATAAGCAACAATTAGAAGAATACGAACATTTAAGTGAATAGAAAGGCGATGTGCTATAAAATGCCATCTAAGGGTCAATAGGTACTTAAGTGCTTCGCGCCACCTAACCCCCCGTTCACTTGTAAGTATTCTAAGAAGGAAGGCTTCATTGGGGGTCTTGCACCCAAAGTAGTATATACATATAGTGTTATTTTCTTGTGGATATTTAATATTGTAACTCGAAGAGGATAATCCATTTCTCTTCAAAGTCACACGAGAGCTTCTCTCTCATTCCTCGTATTGAGTTGCATGCTCACGCGCGGGCGTGCACAAATACCGATTGGTGTACAACCTCTTCCTCCGAAAAGGAAGAAAAAGAGAAAGAGTAAGACCACCACCGTCCACCAAGCCGATCACGAGAATCGTGCTTTGACTCCACCACAAGAAGCCATGGCTATTGATAATCGCACTTTGTATGAACGTATGCAATCCAACATTCATAGATATTCTAGTGCCATTAAGATTCCCGACTTTCCCGCTAACACATTTGAGCTACATACATCTATGATCAATATGGTTGCACTATCACCTTTCTTGGGTAAACAAAATGAGGATCCTCATGCTCACCTTAAGAGATTCCTTTCACTTTGCAATACTATTAAGCATAATGGGGTTCCACATGAGGTGATTAGGTTGATGTTAGTGTCATTTTCTTTAGAGGGAACCGCTAAGCATTGGTTAGACACCCAACCACCCGATAGTATCACCACATGGGATGGTTTCACCACTAAGTTTTTGAACAAGTTCTTTCCTCCACATAAGACTATGGCTTTGAGGACTTTATTATGAGCTTTCAACAAAAACCTAGTCAATCCTTTAGTGATGCTTGGGAAGAGTATAGTGAGTTGTTGAGGCGATGCCCTAATCATGGATTGGATCAAGTTCACCAAATAAGTCTCTTTTATGATGGCCTTAAAGCTCACCACCAAGATTCACTCAATGCTTCCGCGGGAGGGAGTATTCTTCTTAAGACTTATCAAGAGGCTTTGGACATTATTGAGACTAAGGCAATGGTTCAAACAAACAATCCATTTGAAGAAAAGGTTCATGTTATCCAAAATAATTCTCAAACTCCTTGTGACACCCAATTTCTTAAAGAGATCCTTCAACAAGTCAAACAAGGACAACAAGAAATGACTCATGAGATAGTTCAAGCTTTTAAGACCGTTTCATTGAACAATTCTTCAAATAATGTGAATGCCATTGCCATTTCTTGTGTTACTTGTGGAGGTCCCCATTCTTATGAACAATGTGATAACGTGCAAGGGTATCAAGGGGAATGCTATGCTTACCAAGAGGAACACCGTGAACACTTCAAGCCTAATATCAACCCAAATAACCTTTCTTACAAATCCCAAAATTACCTTACTCACCCGGCTTCCCACCCCAACCACCCACCCAAATTCCACAAAATCCTCCTCAAATTTTAGCAAGGAATCAAGGGCAAAGACCACCATACCAAGGAAATAACTACAAGGCACCCAATCAATTTCAACCTCAAGCAAATACCTTTTATCCACCACAACAAGGATTTAATCAACCACTTCCATTTATTTCCAATCAAGCATATGCTCCAATACCAAATCAAGCTTACCCTCAAGTTCCAAATCAAGGATATGGGATGCAAGAGACTCAAGAGTATGTTGACAAGAAAATGCGTGAAATGGAGAAAAGAATGAGTGACCAAATCAATAGGGTTTTAGTGGCGGTAACTCAAAGACCACAAGGGGCTTTACCTTCTAACACACAAACAAACCCTAGGGCCAATGTCAATGCTATTACAACAAGGAGTGGAACAACAACAAAGGATCCTTCACCTCCTAAACCTACTATTGTTCAACCCACTTGTGCTCCTACTTGTGACAAGCCTTCTACTTCTACTCCACCTCCTCAAAATGCTCCTATTCACTCAAACACACCTTCTCAACCACCTCATACTTCTCCTTTACCTTCCACACTTCCCAATGAAGAAGCTAACAAAGACAAATCTTCCACCACAACACCTATTCCACCTACACCAAAACCTACTCTTCCATACCCTTCAAGGTTGAAAAAGGACAAGTTAAAGAACAAGGATGACATCCAAGTCTCCAATTTCTTAAGGATGTTCAAGCAACTCAACATCAACATATCCTTTGCGGAAGCTCTTGCTTATATGCCAAAGTTTGCTAAGATGTTCAAGGATTTGCTCTCAAACAAAGAAAAATTGGTTGATTTGCCCAACACATCCCTTAATGAAAATTGTTCCGTGGTGTTACTTAAAACCTTACCAACAAAACTTGGAGATCCGGGGCGCTTCTTGATACCTTGTAATTTTCCCGGTGTTGAAAATTGCATGGCTTTGGCGGATTTAGGGGCGAGCATAAACCTCATGCCTTTATCGGTTTGGAAACAACTATCTCTTCCCGAGCTCACTCCCACTAGGATGACTCTTGAACTAGCCAACCGAACCATAGCTCACCCCGTAGGTATAGCGGAAGATGTGTTTGTAGGTGTGGATAAGTTTACCTTTCCGGCCGACTTTGTAGTGGTCGATTATGACATGGATCCTAGAGTGCCTTTGATTGTTGGTAGACCGTTTTTGAGAACGGGTCGTACCTTGATAGATGTGGCGGAAGGAGAATTAATTATGAGAGTAGAAGATGAGAGAGTGGTGTTTAAGTTAGGGAAAGTTTGTGATAGAAAAGAGGTTAAGGAATCTAGACCTTGTGAGACTATTAACATTGTGGATGTGCTAAATGAAGTGTGTAATGAACACTTTCATGATGCTTGTAAGAGTGCTAGTGATGAGATACCCCATGTTGAAACCGTGGCCTCAATTGCTCCCTCTTTAACACCTTTTGGAGAGAGTGATTTCCTCTTGGAGTAATTTGAGTCCAACTTTCTTGGTGATGATGATTCTCCCATTAATTGGGAAGAAGATATTCTTACGATCCAAAAGTTGCTCAATGAGGACCCTATTCCTTCTCCTATTCCACAAGAGATTACCATTGAGGAACCTTCCATAGTAAAACCTTCCATAGAAAGTCCACCTCCCATTGAACTTAAGGAACTTCCATCCCACTTAGAATATGCTTTCTTAGAAGGAAAAGACCAATTACCGGTGATTATTGCTAAAGAATTGAAAGAGGATGAGAAAGAGCAACTTATTGAAGTTCTTAAGAAACATAAGCAAGCTTTAGCATGGAAAATATCCGACATAAGGGGAATTGATCCACATTTTTGTACTCACAAAATCCTTATGGAGGATGACTATAAACCCGCCATTCAAAACCAAAGGAGAGTTAACCCAAAAATCCATGAGGTTATTAAGAAAGAAGTGATTAAACTCTTAGATGCGGGTATGATTTACCCCATTTCCGACTCTCCATGGGTTAGCCCGGTTCATTGTGTTCCAAAGAAGGGTGGAATCACCGTGGTGCCTAATGAGAACAATGAGCTTATTCCTACGAGACTTGTGACCGGTTGGAGAGTTTGCATTGATTATAGAAAACTCAATGAGGAAACTAGGAAAGACCATTTCCCGCTTCCCTTTATGGATCAAATGCTTGAACGCTTAGCGGGAAATGAGTACTATTGTTTTCTTGATGGCTTTTCGGGTTATTTCCAAATACCCATTGACCCTAAGGATCAAGAAAAGACCACATTCACTTGTCCCTACGGTACATTTGCTTACAAGAGAATGCCTTTTGGCCTATGTAATGCACCGGGGACGTTTCAAAGGTGCATGATGGCGATTTTCCATGACATGATAGAGCAAACCATGGAGGTTTTTATGGATGATTTTTCCGTATTTGGAAACTCCTTTAGCTCATGTCTCACCAATCTTGAGAGAATGCTTAAGCGTTGTGAGGAAACACGTTTGGTGCTTAATTGGGAGAAATGTCACTTTATGGTGAAAGAGGGGATTGTTTTAGGACACAAGATATCCAATAAGGGATTAGAAGTTGATCGAGCTAAAATTGATGTGATTGCTAAGCTTCCCCCACCCACCTCGGTTAAAGGTGTGAGGAGTTTCTTAGGTCATGCGGGATTTTATAGGCGCTTTATACAAGATTTTTCTAAGATAGCTAGACCGATGACTCACCTCTTGGAGAAAGAGGCTCCTTTCATTTTTGACCAAGCCTGTTTGGACTCTTTTGAGACTCTTAAGGAAAAATTGACTAAGGCTCCCGTTTTGGTTTCTCCAAATTGGGAATTACCTTTTGAGCTTATGTGTGACGCTAGTGATTATGCGGTGGGGGCCGTCTTAGGACAAAGAGTTAATAAGCATTTTCAACCTATACACTATGCGAGTAAAACCATGACCGGTGCACAACTTCATTACACTACCACGGAAAAAGAGTTGCTTGCTATAGTATATGCTTTTGAGAAGTTTAGACCATATCTTGTGCTTTCTAAAACCATAGTGTATACGGATCATTCCGCTCTCAAGTATCTTATGACAAAACAAGATGCTAAGCCTAGGCTTTTGCGATGGGTTTTGTTGCTTCAAGAGTTTAAGATAGAGATTCGTGATAAGAAAGGGGCCGAGAATTTAGCGGCGGATCATTTGAGTAGACTTGAGCATCCTTTTCAAGGAGATTTCCCACATCAAGAAATCAATGAATCTTTTCCATTAGAGGAGCTCATGTCTATCTCTTCCCAAGAGGATGCCACACCTTGGTTTGCGGATATCGCAAACTATCTTGTGGGCAATGTGCTTATTGAGGGTCTTACTTATCAACAAAAGAAAAAGTTTCTTAAGGAAGTTAAGTATTACTTTTGGGATGATCCATATCTTTTTAGGCAATGTGCGGACCAAATAATTAGACGGTGTGTAGATGGGCCCGAGGCATTTAAGATCTTAGAGGCGTGTCATAAAGGACCTACGGGTGGACATTTTGGGCCTAACTACACCGCCAAGAAAGTCTTTGATTCGGGTTACTATTGGCCTTCTATTTACAAAGATGCCCAAGAGATGGTGAAATTTTGTGATGTTTGTCAAAGACAAGGAAAAATTACACAACGTGATGAGATGCCACAAAATTTTATCCAAGAGTGTGAGATATTTGATGTATGGGGCATTGATTTCATGGGACCTTTTCCATCCTCTAAGGGAAACAAGTATATACTTGTGGCGGTGGATTATGTGTCCAAGTGGGTGGAGGCTAAAGCCTTACCTACTAATGATGCTAGAGTGGTTGTAAAGTTTTTGAAACAATTGTTTGCTAGATTTGGTGTACCTCGGGCCATCATAAGTGATCGTGGTACGCACTTTTGTAATGATCAATTCACGAGAGTTATGAAGAAATATGGAGTGAATCATAGACTTTCTACCGCGTATCACCCTCAAACAAATGGTCAAACCGAGGTCACAAATCGTGGTTTAAAAAGAATTTTAGAGAGAACGGTGGGAGAGCATCGAGCTTCTTGGTCGGATAAGCTTGATGATGCTTTGTGGGCGTTTAGGACGGCTTTTAAAACACCAATTGGTTGTACTCCTTATAGGCTTGTCTATGGAAAAGCGTGCCACCTCCCATTTGAGTTAGAACATAAGGCATCTTGGGCTCTCAAGTGGGCTAACTTTGATTTAAACCAAGCTGGTTCACATAGGAAAGATCAACTCAATGAGATGGATGAGTTGAGAGCCAATGCCTATGAGAATTCTTTGCTTTACAAGGAAAAGACTAAGAAATTGCATGATGCTAAGATCAAGAATCGTGAGTTCAAAGTTGGAGAGCCGGTTCTCCTCTTTAACTCAAGATTGAAGCTTTTTGCGGGCAAGCTTAAGTCGAGATGGTCCGGTCCATTCACTATTGCTCAAGTGTTTCCATATGGAACTCTTGAGTTGTCCCAACCCGATGGTCCAAATTTTAAAGTGAATGGTCACCGTGTTAAACATTACTTTGGGGAGGACATTTCCGTTGAAATGGTCCAAGAGGTCCCCATTTTCCCCATGAATTAATTCATTGAGGGACGAGTCGAGCTAGAGACTCATTAACTCAAGCATCGTATAACTAGGTTTAGAGTGTTGTAGGTTAGAAATAAAGGCATAGACTTGGAGATAAGTGTAGGGGAGACCTTCTTTTGTCTTCATGATTGTTTGTAGGGTTGCTCACTCATTTCATGCTTTGGAGCTTATGGAGGAGGCCCTTGTATCCGGTTCACTTCGTTACTTTAGTGATTTTTCATTGACACTTTGTGCTTAAACATGATTTCACTAATAGTTGTCCTTTCCTTAACTTGGGTTAAGCAAAGTCTATTCATTGTCATAAGTGTAGGGGAAGTTTTTATACTTCCATGCTCTTAAACATTGAGGACAATGTTTAGCTTAAGTGTAGGGGGGTCTTCTATCGAAGTGACCTTACCTAGAACTTGTCATTGTCTTGCATGATAACATGGAAAAAATTGAATTTTCAACATTTTTCAAATTTTTGATCTACTTTGGCGAACAAAAATATGCATTCATAATTTTTGCATCAATCATTTTTCATTTTGCATAACACATTTGCATTGTATATATTCTTTTATTTTTCATCAAAATATATAAAAAGGAAAAAAATATAATAAAACATGGTTTTAACAAATTTAGATTTCTTTGACATATTAGGCCCGCCATGGATGTTTTGACTCAACCCGAGTTTGCTTATTTTGGCATTCTCTAGCTAGTATCCTTAACCATGTAGTCCTTCATTGGTCTATTAGGCTAAGCATCCACCAATCTCATTATTTGAGATTTTTAATTTGTGGAGAATGGGAAATGATAGAGTTGAAGCAAGTGTAAAAGGGCTAGATAGACTTCATGATAATTACTTGTGGCTAAACCCTTCTCTTCTTGACCTCTACTTTCTTCGCATGTATATAATTGTTAATAAATAATCAAGTACGGTTTTAATTGGTTTGTAATCTCTTATGCATTTTTGGCTAATCATTTATGGTTGATATGAGTACGTCTTAAGATTCTAAGTTAGCACGTTTTATGTGTACTAGACTTATGTCATGCTCCATACTTAGCGGGTGTTTTTCCTTTTCTTCTTTGCAAATTTCTTTGTGAGGAATAAAGAAAAATAAGAGCGGCTTATGAAAAAAAATGAGTGGCTAGAAAAAAAAAAGAGAAAAAGAAAAAGAAAAGAGAAAAAAAATAATGCAAGACTCCCAAGAGGGGCAGTGTGGTGTTAATTATAGTGACTATTGAGTTACAATATTACCTTGACGGGTTGCGGGGATTCAATAGATTGCTCCAATCCAATATTACCTTGACGGGTTGCGGGGTTGAAGATCCAAAGTCTCAAAAAGATGGCGGATGTAAATTATTGCGTGAGTTTTATTTTTCTTTCCTTAGCGAGTGTGTAACTACTTATGAAAGCATGACATGAGGATTTTACACATAAGGCGAATGACTTATTACTCTTGAAACGAACTTATATTAATTGTGAGCGGTTTTTCAAGTAATGGATGAGAGGATTACTTAGGATTAAAACCGTGCTTCCTTATTTTTGGATTTTACACTTCTTATACTTCACACTTGAATAATGACAAATTTGCCCACAAGCAATTTGCTCAAATAATAACCGGTTCCACATTTAATTGTCATGAATAAGTTGATGCATTTTTTACTTGTGAATACAATGATCCCATTTTTAAGCTTGGTATGGGGAAAGTGAAACTTGAGGGTGATAAATGTCCATGGTACCCAAGCCCTAATCTAAGCCATTGAATTCTTTATGAGTTATTTCCATCAAAACCATTTCAAGAAAAATCAAAAAGATATAGATAGAATTTTAATTTTGTTCATTGCATTATTAAAAGTCAAAATCATGCATCATTTAGTTTAGAGTAGTGTAGATGCATCTCATATGGCCAAGGTGGATTAATTATGAGGGAAATGTAAATTTGAGCTTTAATATATAATATTGCATTAGGACATGACAATGTTCAAGTGTAGGGGAATTTGATATGAGCTTAAACTCATATCCTTTTATAACCAAATAACCCTAAAACATGAAGCAAAATACCAATTTATTTGGCAAAAACAGTGTTATGTGGTATGTTTGTGTTTGTGTACACTTGTGTAGGTAAAAAGATACATTTCCAAGCAAACAAGGAAAAATCAAGCTCAAATGGATGAAAAAGACAAAAGAGGATCAAAAGTGACAAGACTTTGAAGTACAAGGACCTATCTTGACAAGTTATTAAAGTTGAAGGACTAAAGTGCAAATATTGTAAAAAGTCAAGATTCAAGTCAAACTTGGTCAACTCTCAAGTCAACTCAGTCAAAGGACCATTTTGTTCAAAGAATGAAAGTTGAAGGACCAAATATGTCAAAAGAATGAAGATTCTAGCTTAAAACAATAATCTGCCAAGTTGAAGGGCCAATTCTGCCAATAATGGAAAGATATGCAAAGTTTAATCCATGTGACAATAAATCAACCAATGAGAAGAAGGGAAAAGGAAGCACACGGATCAAGCAATTAATACCCACTCAGCATTTGGCATTTATTACCCAATCCAAACAGTTCAATCCGTGTGACTGATTTTCAGCCAATTAAACACTGACACGTGGCATCTTCTTCAAAGGAAAAATTTACCAGGATCGCGTTTTAGCTACAAGCAATTTCATGGAAAGTTTTCAACATCAAAATTGATCGTTTTGAAGAGATAAACACCATGGTGTAAATCAATTACCATGAAATCAATCAATGAAGAAAACCCCAATTCCTTGTTCATACCTTCAAAATGCAATATGCAGAATTCTCCACGTGGCAAGCTGGGATTGGTTCTGACACGTCACCAACCCCAACAAACTCTTCCTTCATGTCTATAAATAGCTAGATTAGACCTTATTTGTACTAGTAGCTTAAATTTGTAAAAACACCTAGTTCCAAATTTCCTTTCCTTTTTCCTTCATTTCTACCCTAGCTACTCAAGAGTCTGACAAACTCTTGAGTTAGTTAGTTAGTTACTAGCTTCTAACAACCTTGTAACCGTTTTTCCATTAATAAATTTTGATTTCAAGCTTTCCCGCCAAAACTGTTCTTACCATTCCTGTTCAATTCTTGCTGATATTGGATACTTTTGTTGCTGTTAAGTGTTTGTTATGATCATTCATTGATCATAACTGACATTGAAGAAGATTGCTAGCTGTTTGATCAGAATTCAGTCATTTCATAGTTCCAATGGAGTTTTCAAGCAGATTGATGATTTCTAGTTGATTTGTTAGCTGAATTAGTTGATTGATTGTTTCCTAGTGATAAGGTGGTGGTTATCACTAGGCTAAGAGAGCTCAGCGCTCCTCTTCTTCTCAAAGGAATTCTACATAGGTTTTAAAGTCCTTGTTTCAATTCCACTCAACAAGTCAAATGCATGCTTTCTTTTCCTAGTATAATCTGATGGCTGCCTGATAAAGTTGTCTGAAGTTGCTATTTGATTGATCTTTGTTAGTTTGTAGCTTAATTCTGTTACTTGTTCTTTGAATTTGATTTAGTTTCTAGTTAACTGCATTAATTCAGCAAGTTTTGGCCTTGTAGTTTGATTGTATTGCTAGTAGAGTTAAGTGCTTGTAACCTTCTTTCAAACCTTACATTCTGATCATTGAATCTAGCTAGCTATAGATTTTCACTCAGTTTCCTTTCAAAATCAAAAAGTCTTTACAAATTTTCATAAACATCAGTAAAGGAGTGTTTGGGAATAGCTAAAAAATAGTTTTCAAGTTTTGAGTTTTGGATTGTTAGAGTTCATTTGCAATTAATAAGTAGTATAAAAGAGTTTTCAGTCATTTACAAGTCATTAAGAAGGTCAAACAGGCAAATGGCACATAAAAAGTTTGGGTTAGCCTTGTTCATTTTAGTCATTTAGAAACTTGTCATATTGATTTGATTAGAACTCATTCAAAACTTAATGAAATTTTACCAAATTTGTTCTCAGCTTTAGCTTACATCATAAAGAATCAGAGTCTAAAAGGATTTTATACAGTTTACAATAAGCACTTAGATATAAGCAAAAATCAGATAAGTAGACTTAACTCAAGTTTCTGTAACTTGTAAACTGAAAATTTGTATCTCAGTATTCTCTTCATAAACTTAGCAATTTTTCTTCACAAATCCATTTAAGTAGTTGAGTTACATGATTTTTGAGGAAATTAGCTTTTTGAAAAAAAGCTGGTCAACGCTTGGTCAACATAAGCTCATTTTTAGCTTAATTCAGTTTTAGAGCTTATTTCTTGATGAAAAATGTTCTAGTTTGATTTCCCATTCTTTAATTCAGTTGCTTAATCAGTTTAAATAGAAAAATCAAGTTGTGACTGATTAGATTTGGCTATAGCTTAATTTGTGCTTATTGATAAGCACTCATTTGCTTATTTCTCATTTTTAGCAAATTTCCTTGGACACACATAGCTTATTTGAGATTTGAAACGTTTTGCAATTTGTCTCATCAAATTTGGTTGAGAAATAAGCTCAAACGAGCTTATTTCCTTGTTTTGCCCGTTTTTGGTTAAATAGATTTGGTAATTGCACTTTGGTCCCTATAGTTCTGTCAGCGTTTAAACTTGGCTTAATTTCCATGTTTTTAGGGTTTGCAAGTGTTTAGTCCCTATAGTTTCAGAAGTTGTTAAATTCAGTTAGCAAGTTGTTAGTTTGTTACACTTTTGGTTAGTTTGTTATAGAATTTGCATTTTTAATCCTTGTAGTTTACTGTTTTGCACTTTTAGTCCCTATAATTGTTAGAGTTTACATTTCAAGCATTTAATTTTCATAGAATTTACATTTTCAGTCCTTTTAGTTTCATATTTTACATTTTGAGATTTACTTGAATAAAAACGTGGTATTTGCAATTTGTTTTACATATATGTAGGTAATATTTTTCCGTTTTGCAAGCACTTGTTGAATTAGCAAATAGATTATCCAAACAAGCTTAACAACCAAGAACAATTAAAAACCCGATATTGGTTGGACTTTCTATTAGCAAGAACTGAGAAAAAAACGAACTGCATTATACTCAATTTCAAGCACCCCCATACTAGAGACGAAGAGTCGAATGCTTAGGATCTAATATGGAAAGGGTGATCAAAAATATATCTAAAGCCGTTTATTAAGTATGCTAAAAGATAATTGTTAGAACAATAAAGGATATGTCATGGATTCGTGAAAAACTTCTTCAAGCAAACGATCGAGGCTCACGTAAACGAACACGAGAGTCTTTAATCGTGATGATTATGATCATCTAGATAACACAATCACAAACAACCACGAGACAACGAGTTGGAAGGGCACAAATCCCCTCTCATTATTTATTAGAAAAAGCATAAAAAGGATAAGCATGGGATCTCCCCCACGAGGCACCTCGTTTTTGATTACCGAGTCATGAGCTCGACTCGATCCCCTCAATGATAATTATTATTAGGGAAAGTGACTTGGTCGAGGTCATCCAATGAAGGCACTTCCCCACCAAAGTAGTGCTTAAGCCTCTGTTCATTCACCTTAAAGTTAGGACCATCATTTTGAGCTAGCTCGATGGTCCCATACGGAAACACTTGTGTAATGGTGAAAGGACCCGACCAACGAGATTTCAATTTTCCGGAAAATATCTTTAATCGAGAGTTAAAATGTAACACTTGATCACCAATGTTAAAAACCCGGTTTTTAATCTTTGCATCATGAAACTTTTTAGTCATTTCATTAAAAATCAATGAATTTTCATAAGCATTATCTCTTAATTCATCCAATTCATTTAGTTGTATTTTCCGGTGATCTCCCGCGGTCTTCAAGTCAAAATTAGCATGCTTAAGGGCCCATTATGCCTTATGCTCCAATTCAATGGGCAAATGACAATTCTTCCCATAGACTAACTTATAAGGAGTACAACCGATAGGTGTCTTATAAGCGGTCCTAAAGGCCCATAAAGCGTCATCGAGTTTGTCGGACCATGAAGAACGGTTTTCTCCAATCGACCTTTCTAAAATCCTCTTCAAAGCTCGGGTTTAAAACCTCGACTTGCCCACTCGTTTGCGGGTAATAAGCCATAGAAAGACGATGAGTAACTCCATATTTCTTTAAGACCTTCTCGAATTGGTCATTACAAAAATGGGTTCCACGATCGCTTATAATAGCGCGAGGGGTTCCAAACCAAGAGAATAGTTGCTTCAAAAACTTCACTACCACACGCGCATCATTAGTAGGTAAAGCCTTAGCTTCCACCCACTTAGAAAGGTAGTCGACGGCGACGAGGATATACTTGTTACCATGAGATGATGGGAACGGCCCCATAAAGTCTATGCCCCAAATGTCGAAAATCTCACACACTTGAATTATATTTTGCGACATTTCATCCGTTGAGATGATTTTCCATGACGTTGGCACGAATCACACGACTTCACAAGTGTGTGTTCATCACGATAAATAGAAGGCCAAAAGAAGCCGGAATCGAACACTTTCTTAGCCGTGAGATTAGCATCGTGGTGACCACCCGTGGGTCCCTCGTGACAAGCTCTAAGGATGTTAGAAGCTTCGGCACCAAAAACACAACGTCGAACGAGTTGATCCCCACAAACCCGAAAAAGATAAGGGTCGTCCCAAAAATAGAACTTGACGTCACGAAAGAATTTTCTCTTTTGTTGTGTCGTCATACCCTTGATTATGAAATTGCCCGCATGGTAATTTGCAATGTCGGCAAACCATGGGTGGTGTCTTTAGAATTCACTACACCGAGAGTCTCGAGAGGAAATGTTTCGGTGATTTCTTTGTTCTCGAAAACATCTTTGTGAGGATCTTCTAGACGAGAGAGATGATCGGCCGCTAGATTCTCGGCTCCTTTTTTGTCAAGCACGGTGACATTAAATTCTTGGAGGAGGAGCATCCAACGAAGCAATCTCGGCTTAGCATCTTGCTTAGCTAAGAGATACTTGATAGCCGAATGGTTGGTATACACGATGCTTTTAGTTAAGACGAGATAAGGTCGGAATTTCTCAAAAGCATAGACCACGGAAAGGAATTCCTTTTCCGTTGTGATGTACTTTAATTGAGCCTCGGTCATCGTCTTAATAGCATAATGGATAGGACGGAAATGCTTTTCATAACGTTGCCCTAAAACGGCCCCTATAGCATAATCACTTGCATCGCACATGATTTCAAAGGGTAATTCCCAATTAGGAGCAACAAGAATGGGAGCTTCGGTAAGTTTCCTTTTGAGAGATTCGAAAGCTCTAACACAATCCTCATTGAAATTAAAAGGAGCATCCTTCTCGAGAAGGTG
This sequence comes from Glebionis coronaria, assembly GCA_025667525.1. Taxonomy (NCBI): domain Eukaryota; kingdom Viridiplantae; phylum Streptophyta; class Magnoliopsida; order Asterales; family Asteraceae; genus Glebionis; species Glebionis coronaria. Next base: position 181,578,564 of record CM046880.1, on the reverse strand, counting down.
TGTCATTGGTCGAGAGATTTTCGAAAAGTCTTTGATGAAACGACGATAAAAGCCCGCGTGGCTTAGGAAACTCCTAACTCCCTTAACGGTTTTGGGATGAGGTAACTTGGTGATGACGTCTACCTTAGCTTTATCGACCTCAATCCCCGCTTTCGAGACCTTATTTCCTAAGACGATTCCTTGTTTACACATAAAATGACATTTTTCCCAATTAAGCACAAGATTGGTTTCTTCACACCGTTTTAACATTTGCTCGAGATTAGATAAACACGACGTAAACGAATTGCCAAACACCGAAAAGTCATCCATAAACACTTCCATCGACTTCTCGATCATATCGTGAAAAATAGCCATCATACACCGTTGAAACGTACCCGGTGCATTGCAAAGTCCGAAAGGCATCCTAAGATAAGCAAACGTTCCATAAGGACACGTAAACGTAGTTTTCTCTTGATCACGAGGGTCGATAGGGATTTGAAAGTAACCGGAAAAACCATCTAAAAATCAATAGATATCATTTCCCGCAAGTCGCTCCAATATTTGATCCATGAAGGGCAAGGGAAAGTGGTCTTTACGAGTGGCGTCATTTAACTTTCGGTAGTCAATACACACCCTCCAACCGGTCACACACGAGTGGGAATTAACTCGTTGGCTATCGGAGATAGGATAAATCATTCCCGCGTCAAGGAGTTTTAAAACTTCTTTTTTTATGACATCGTGAATTTTGGGGTTTACCCTTCTTTGAATTTGAATTGCGGGTTTGTAGTCCTCCTCCATTGAAATCTTGTGAGTACAAAATATTGGGTCAATACGCTTAATGTCGGAAATTTTCCTCGCAATTGCCCCTTTATGAGCTTTAAGAACTTTCAAGAGCGCGGTTTTTTCATCATTAGCAAGACCTTTTGCAATAATAACCGGCAATTTGTCATCACCTTCCAAGAATGCGTATTCAAGGTGAGATGGAAGATCTTTCAATTCAAGGATAGGCGGCAATTTGTCATCACTAATAATCACCTCATCTTCATTGTCGATTTTATTTGAAGTAAAATCGCCTCCTCTGAATGGAGTGAGATTTGGTGTAGAATTAGCAAGAATCAGATCCAAAATAGTGGGATTGCCACTTGACGAACTATCAGAAAAACCTAACACTTATTGTGAAACTCATCCCAAACCACATCAACTAAGTCGATGTGATTGATGGCAGCGATTGCATAAACATGAGAAGGTGTCGAGTTTTGAGTAGCGTTTATAACAAGTTCCTCTTCGTTGAATCTCAAAGTAATAGTTCTTGCATGAACGTCGATAAGCAATCTCGAGGTGTCTAAAAATGGACGACCTAAAATTTGAGGAACTTGAGGATCCACGGGGATGTCAACTACTATAAAATCAACGGGATAGTAGAACTTCCCCACTTTCACGAAAACATCCTCGGCTGCTCCACATGCTAAAATCGTAGAATGATCGGTCATCTCGATAGACATGTTCGAAGGAGTAAGAGCCGGAAGCGAAAGCGATTTCCAAATGGAAAATGGCATCAAATTAATGCTCGCACCAAGATCGGCCAAGGCGAGGCATTCTTTCATATCTTGTATATCACAAGGAATGAGAAACTTTCCGGGTCACCAACTTTTTCTGGTATTCGGTTAAGATAAACCGAAGAACAATTAGCAAGCTTTGAAAGCTTTTCCTTATCATTCATCATACTTTTAAGAGTGGAAGTGAAACGAGGCATATATAACAACGCGTCGGCTAAACTTACATCAAAATGAACTTGTTGAAACATTTTTATAAAAATCTCGATTTGTTGTTTGTTACGTTCTTGCAATTTCTCTTTGTTTCGTCTCGAACGGTAAGGTAAGGGTGGTGTGGGTTGGACATTAGGCAACGGCCTTGGAATCTCGGGTTCCATGATTGGTATTGGTTCAACCGTAGGTGTGGTATGAGCGGTACTTCGTGGGCTTGTGATATGCTCCTTTTCGACCATCACCTCAGGCTCTTTCTTGATTTCCTTCTCCGTAGAAGTACTTGGACGAGAGATTGGTTCCTTGAAAGTTTTACCACTACGTGTAGTAATAACCTTCATTTCTCCCTTCGGGTTTGCAATGGTATCACTAGGAAGACCACCCGAGGAAGAGGGTTTACACATGATTGCTTCAAAAAATTTTGCCATTCGGTCTTCAAATTTTGATTGCCTAGCATCCGCTTTTAACAATTCTTGCTTAATCTCATGTTGTCCTTGTTCCATCTTTTGTTGATTTTGTTGAAGACGTTGAACATTTCCTTCCATTTTATTAGCATGAGTCTTAAGTTCATTAGCAAGTTCATTTTTAAGCTCGTTTTTCAACTCGGATCTTAAGCTAATCATCCCACGTTGCATATTATCAAACTTAGCATCGTTTGCTTTTGCATAATCCAAAAATTCCCCATTAAGATTTTTAGTGTGAGCATTTTGAAAACCTTGTGTAGTGTTTTGAAAATCACGGTTTTGGTTTTGATTTGAAACTTGTCCATTCCCACTTTGATAATTCCCCTTGTTATAGTTACGTGAATTTCCTTGATAACCACCATTTTGATAGTTGTTAACATTTGATTTGGTGGAGCTTGATTTGGGAGAGAACCTTGGCCGTTTTGGTTGTAAGTTCCCGTTGCTACGTAAGCACTCGAAGTGTTACCACTGGCGTTAATGCACTCGGAAAGATCATGAGCTCCACCACAAGACAAACAACTCTTTTCAACCGCTTTAACCGATGTGGAATTCAAAGCATCTTGTGCTTTCCAATGAGTCATAAGATTCGAAAACCTATCGAAAAACCGATTTTCCTCATTAGCTTTATCATGTAAGGCATTAATGTGACGAGACGATGACTGATAACTAGGCTTTTGGCCCGTATAAAAGATTCGTTTAAGTATGTCTCTTCGAATTGAAAAAGGAGTTTAGTGTGCGACTCAACTGTTCTTTGGTGGAAACAAAAGTTGTGTCGTTGTAGTATATGAAAAGTGCAAAAAAATTAAAATAAATGACTTAAAAGTAAATCTTATTCTAAGTTAAAGTAAATGGTGCAAGTATTTAAAAGGGTGACTAAAATTAAAGGGCACTAAATGTCAATAACGCAAATTTAAATCTATCTAAGGCAAACTTAAAACGCAACTAAAACTTAAAATAAGGCAAGGCTAAAATAAATCTAAGGCAAATAAACTTAAGGTGCGAGTAAGGAAAAAGGCGGGAAAACTAAAGCTCAAAATTAAAAGCAGAAAATTAAAAACTGGAATTAAAAGAAACCTAAAAACCTATCCGGAATAAACTGTCCTATGCGGAATATATCCCTATTCGGAATAAATCCCTATGCGGAATATTATGCCCTATTCGGAATAACAGTCCTATGCGGAATATCACCCCTATGCGGAATATCCAGCCTACTCGGAATAATCTGCTATTCGGAAAGTTACCCCCTATTCGGAATATCAAGCCTATGCGGAATATTCTTCCTATGCGGAATAATCTCCTTATGCGGAATGTTACCCCCTATTCGGAATATCAGGCCTATGTGGAATATTCTTCCTATGCGGAATATTCGATATTCCGAATAGAACACCCTTATGATCCTTCACACGGAATGTTGCTAGGCTGTTTCCTGGGAAAGTTCAGAAGTAGAAAACTGAAGAACAAGGGATACAAGGTATGCTCGAATCTAGTCAGAACAAAGCTAAATCAAACACAAGATTAAATCAATCTAATGAATAAACATCTATTAAGCATAAACAATCAATCCAAAACAACAAAACTACAAAACTAATCAAGATAATCAAAACCAACTTAAATAAATCAACAAAAATCAAGAACATGAACATAAACAATAAAAATCAAAGATTAAGAAAGGTGGAATGAGAGATGAACAATAAAGATAAAGATTGACAAGGATTAAAAGAAAAATTTACTTGAAATTAAATGGTAATTAAGGTGCAAGACAAGTATTTAAATTTGACAAGTATTTAAATGACAAGGTAATTAAAAGTGGAAGAACTAATTGTCACTATTAGCCAACAAATTGAAAATGATTAAGAACTAATCTATATATAGGGGAGGATTAAGGAATGCTTAGGAATCTTCCTCCCCTCTTTCCTTTCTCCTTAATTGCATGCTTAGTCCTTTCTTCTTAATCTCTTTGTTAATTGCACCATTAGTCCTTAAGCCTTTAAATCTTCTTTAATCTTGGACTTTTGGCTCGGGATTTCTTTGAACTCGTCTTTTAATTCTTCAATAAATTAGACTTGAGTTCTTCGGCTTTAAGTAAACTTCCGTCTTTCGACTTTTTCTTCGATAAATCTTCAGAATTGGTCTTGGACTTCCGTTCTTTTTGCACTCTTGACTTCTCGACTTCATCTTTCATCTTTTTCTTTAATAAAAGCCCGTGAATGCCGTGTTTTCTCCACTTTTCACAATTTCGTCCTAAATCACAACAAAAACACAAACCACGCATAATTCCGACATAAAAGACATAAAATACACGTTTTGGCTCGGTTATTATTGTAATTAAGTGGTAAAAAGGATGGGTGTTTACACACCTATCAAATCCCCTACACTTGACCATTGCAATGTCCTCATGCAATGCATTAGTTACAAAGCAAGATTACATTTTTCATCACTATCAATCCATAATGGCCTTTATTAAAGAGATAGAAAACTATAAACATTCAAAGTAAAGAAATCAAAAGCATACCTTCGGGTTTTGGAAATGTCATGAATGATCATCATCCTTAAGTTTTCACTTTCTCCAAACCAAGCTTAAAAACGAGATCATTGTTATTATAAGTTAGCAAACTAACACGAACTCATGTGGGCCAATTACTCACTTAGACTCCCTTATTCCTAGGGGTATCTCTTATATTTTATTGTTGTCTTGAATGATCACGAGGATGCATTGTTTGACTTATTTCGATAGTTATTTAGTCCGAAAATAAAGTGAACGATTTAATCAATAGTTAGCTAAAGGACAAAATCTTTTAAAACTGCTTCTCGGGACCTCATAAAGTTCATATCTTGGCATAACTCGCTTCGCGATTTGAGACCTTTCTCGGACCGATATTTGGCAGCGACTTCATACTTCAAACCTTGAGAGACGTTCATGAAATAATGGTCTTCTCTTCATATAGTAATTTCTTCACTTGAAGTTTAGAGAGATTCATACTTGGACCACGACTTCTTCATTTTTCTCCAATTATTATTTTGGACTTTTGATATACAACGATCCGCCTCCTTTTATGACTTGGATCTATTTATCCTTGATGAGACTGTATTTATACATAGTCTCATCGTCCAAATTGGGCTTAAAATGCTTAAAATATCGTCAAAATACCCAAAATATGTGCTTGTATTTGTTCATTGTGTATTTCAGGTACGGATATCGTAAATTCACCAAAAGATCAAAGGAATCAAGCAAAAACGAACACGGGAAACGAAGCCGCACAAGAAACCGGGCCCAAAAGTGGAATTTCCAAAAATACCCTTGAAGAATTGAAGATTGGCAAGATTGGTCCCTCAACTTTTGAAGACTTGTCACTTTTGACCCTTGTAAAACTCTAAAATACAAGATTGGTCCCAAAGTTTCAAGAATTGGCATTAATGGCCCTTGAAGATCAAAGGAATTACATTTTTCATCCTCATTCTATGTTTACAAAACATACAAGGACTGAAAATGCAAGTTTCCCTAAGTTATTTACAAAGGAATTGTTGTTTGGGCTGTGAAAACTTAATTTGAAGACATTTTGGAAGTCTGGGGGCCAAACATGGACAAAACAAACCCATATCCACTTGAAACCCAACCAAACCCGACCCTACCCTATCCAAACCCGACCAAGCCCAAACCCAAGCCCAAGTCAAACAAACCAGTCAAAACACCCACTAAACCTGTTTTATTATTAATTTAATTTTTTAAACCCTTATTTTATTAATAAAACAGGCGAGTAACACTTGCTATTTACCTAAACAGATTAAAACCCCCCCATCAAGAACACATAAACCCTAATTTGGGTTTTGGCTAATTACTTGATAATTGAACACAAGTCTTTCCAGATCATCAATTTATCACATCCTAAATAAATCCCACTCACCCAAACAGCTTACCCGTGACTTGTGGGTCCCCCACGTGGCTCCCCTGCAACATGAAGACAAAGGTTTACAGCAAATCAACGTTCCAAAAGGGTTTCTTTCTCCCAAAGGCATCAAAGAATGGTTGTGATCAACTCAAACAACTGTACATCTACTGGAAGTCACATGAAAGCAATTGACCAAGTTCAAAAACTTCAAAGATGCTTCTTAGGATCCGAATCTTCAAGGGCAGTTTGGGAAGTCCATCTTTAGGGTTTAGATTATTCTAGATTTATTGTAAGCCTTTAAAAGGCATTGAGCTTGTAATATTTGATTTTGTTCCAGTTTTCTTGTAAAAAATTCTTAGTTTACTAATGAAAATGAAAGATTAAGTTTTGAGCAATTAAAACTGTGTTCCATCTATTTTCTTGTATTAGTGTAACTGTTTACTGTTTTCAAAAATTAGTTTAAAAGTTTAAAAGGTAATTTTCAGTTTTCAAGATTCTATTTTGAACAATCCGTTTTGGATCCAAAATTCAGTAGAAGTGAAAGTGGATACTGAATCTTGGTTCCCAAACTATTGTTGTGAGTTTTTCATCACATTCAAAAAGTTTTTAAGCAAGGTTTGTATGGAGGTTTTTCAAAGATTTTTCACAAAAATCTTATTTTCAAATTCATTAATTGTTACTGTAGAATAAGCCCATCACAAGCTTGACAAGCTTGTGATAAGCTTATTTTACTTGAATTTTGTTCCTTGTTTTGTGGTGTTGTGCAGGTTACAAGTAAAACAAGGCATCCACTTCAATTTTTATTTTGTCCTCATTTTGAAGATATTGAACAACCCTGGTTCTGTTGTTGAACCTCAGCAGGGTCTCTCTACATTCTCATAAGCCTCTCATAAGCCCAAGAAGGACAACTAGAAGGCATCAGCTTGGTACATTTGGCTTGAACCCTATTGGTCCAAATTTCTTGTTTTTATGTGATTTTTGTGAAATATTTGTTTGAGCTGTTGGTATGTTAGTTTAAGCTTTATATTATGCTTGTTTATGTTTCATATGCATGATAGAGTAGCTAGATATCAGTTTGGTTGGCTTATGATAGTATTTGATTTGCAAAATTTGTGTTTACTGATTATAAGGGGTGTTTGGGACTAGTTTTTTAACTGAAATTGGTGACAGGTTTGGTGTTAAATACTACCTCAACACACTTAGTTAGTTGTATTAGGATGGCATCAGTGGTAGTTTTAGTATCTTGTAGGTTATTAAGCAAATGCATGCTCATTTCTTGGCAAATATTGGTTGAATTCAGTAAGCCCTTAATCTGCTTTGTTTTAGCCATTTTGGTCCACCAATTTAGGAATCTGTTAGAGGTATTGTTAATTTAGGATTTAGAACTTGTTATTTGTGGTTTGGTGTTGTATTGATTAAGTTTTGGCCTGTTTAAAATCGTATTTGTGCACATTGAACCAGCAAAACACCTAGACCCCATATCTAGTATACAGTAACTGTAATTTGCCAATTTTTGTGTTAAATTTGTACTGTGCTTGGTCTTTTTCTTGCTTAATCTGACTCCCCACACTTCCATGAGTGTGGGGGTGCCTTTGCTCCCAAAAGACTCCAAGATTTGAGCTTGAAATCAAGCTAAAACCCATCAGACCCGTTTTTTTATGCTACCAGTGGGAACCAAGTTCCCACTGCTAGTGTAACTGTTCCCCCTGCTCTACTAAAAGACAGAAAACAAGAAAAAGGTCACTATCAGATTCCACTTTTTATTCTTTAGTGAAGAAAAATAGGAGTTAGGATTTAATTTTTGTTGCATTATTTTTCTTTTTTAATTCTTAATTTTTCAGTTTAATTAGTTTTTATTCTACTGTTCATTTGATAATTTTTGGATTATTTTGCATTTTTAATTACTTTTTTAACTTTCTGTTTTTGTCATTTAGTGTAAAAAGTTTATATTTTTCAGTTTTAAAATTTTTCTTATATTTAGAAAATTAATTTAAGGTTTTTAGTTTAAAAATTAGTCACTGTTCACTTTTTAATCATTTTTTATAATTAAATTAGTTTAATTAGGGTTTAATTATTAAACTGTTTTGTCTTTTAGTGCAAATTTTTACATTTTTTCAAACTTTTTCAATTTTCTACTGTTCATTAGGGTAATTTAGGATTTTTAAAATTGTTAAATTAATTTTGGCATTATTTTATTATTTTTTAGGATTATTTTAATTTAAAAATAGTTTTTAGTGATTAAAAAATAGAAAAATAGTTTTTAAAATTTGAGAAAAATACTTTTTAGTCTTTAAATAATATAAGTTAGTTATTAGTTCAATAAATTAATATTTTGGGCATTTTGTTAATTATATTTAATTTTTGGGCTTTAATTAGCATTAAAAATTGAATATTTAATTAATAAAAGGTTTAAAAATATATTTGTTGGATTTTTATTCCTATTTATATTATTTAAGACTTAGTTTAATATTTTAATTAATTTTTAGGTTTAATTTTTAATTTTGTCGCGTTTTACGTATTTACGTTCGCGTTTTACGTCAAATCGTCGTAGTGTAATTGTAATCGTAGCTCGTCTTTTACTTTTTCTCTTCTAAACCAAAAACGTCACTAATACAAACATTGTTATTTTATATATTGGCACATTAATACACACACCTCCTTCGAGAACGAACCCGCATTTATTCGATTCTTCGGTTTTCCTAAATCGTCGAGTTTAATACTTGCCACGGTTATTTGTTTTTCCTAAAACAAGTGACTAAAAACACAACTATCATTTTGGCGCCGCTTCCGGGGAGGTGTTTAGTGTGCCATTATTATTAGTATCGTGTTTGTGTGAGTAGTGCGTTTTTGCTTTTCATTTTTGGAAAGCGTACATAAACGTACATACTCATTTTTGTTATTTTTCTCTATTATATTATAATATCCAAGTAAATCGTGTTTAGTTTTCCTAAATTAAACACAAAACAATCTTTACTATATTGTAGATATATTGGTTTTCGTTTTTTGTGAATATATTATTACTATATTGTATCTACGTAAGAACAATAAATATACAAGTACTCCAAAAGCGTGAAAACGCAACCTTGATTCGGGATTTCATCACTCGATCATTGTATTCGAATCTAAAGCAAAAGTTTAAAGGCAAAATAGATAAATACTTTCGTGAGGCTTAATTTCAATTAACACAAACTATAAGGTGGGTATAAGGCGGTTGTATTTCACGACCTAAAGGAAAAAGGCTCTTAAGTGCTTCGCGCCGCCTCGTTTCCTCCGCTTGCTTGTGCGTGTTTTGAGAAAGAAGGCTAATCGAGGGTTTGCCGCCCAAGTATTATCTACGTATATTATATTTGCTTGTGTTTTCAAGATTAAACCCTCTTGAACGTTTTGGTGTTCCACCAGCGTTCTAAAGTCATCGAAGGCGTTCACTCCACGTGGTCGTTTTCATTCTTTGAGGCTCCTTTAATCGAGAAAGTCGATTCGAGGAGAGATTTGTAGATTTGTGTCTACGTAATACATTCAAAAATCCAAAAAAAATTAAAAAACAATCAAAAACCAAAAAAATTGAAAAATCGAATAACCACAAAAAGAATCTTCTTTGCTACCACCCATTCTACGCTTAGTGCATGCGCACTCGATCGAAGGATTATTCCAATTCTAGTGAAGCTTCGAATCGACGCAATCATAATCGAAGGAATCGACGACGTAGACGAGAATTAGAAACCGACGTTCCTAATATCGTTGTTGAAGAAACCGTAGAGGAGATGGCCGACAATCGTTCGATGATGGAATTGCTCCAAGCGCCCACCGAGGGTTATGGAGACGCGATCGTAATTCCCGCTATCGAGGCGGAGAATTTTGAGATCAAGAGCGGAATGCTTTCGTTGATCCAAGCTACGAAGTTTCGAGGTCGTGAAGCCGATAATCCTCACGACCATATTCGAAATTTTGATCGTCTTTTAGCCACGAGCAAGTTTAAGAACGTCGACATCGATGTCGTCAAGCTTATGCTTTTTCCGTACTCGCTCGATGGTGCCGCCAAGGATTGGTACGAGAAAGAGCCACCTAATTCGATAGTTACGTGGAAGGATCTCGTTTCCAAGTTCGTTAATTATTTTTTCCCACCGTCTAAGACAACGTTTTTCAAAAACGAGATTACGAAATTTGAGCAAAAACCGAATGAATCTTTTAGAGACGCGTGGGATCGCTTTAAGGAATTGCTTAGGCAATGTCCTCACCATGGTTTTTCCGAGTTGCACCAAATCGATACGTTTTACAACGGTCTTAATTTTCACGAACAAGACTCGTTGAATTCCGCCGCCGGTGGCAACTTTTTGTGTAAGACTCCGAAAGATGCATTGATAATTATCGAAAACCGATCCAAGGTTTACCAACTCCGCAATGCACCGAGTGTTGCCAATGTCGCCAATGTTAGTAGTTCTAATCGCGACATTGAGAGAGTTGATGCAAAAGTCGACAAGTTGACGAATGTGTTCACGTCTTTTCTCGTTGAGATGCAAAAGAAAGACGCTCCCGCTACGGTGAAAGCGGTTGAGGTTTCGTGTACGTTTTGTGGTGGACCTCATAATTATTACGAGTGTGCGGCTACGGATGGCCAAACGTCGAATGTGAGTGCGTTAAACAACAATTTTTCTAATCAAAATAACGTGGGTCCATCACAACAAGGCAATTATAACCAGGGCAACAATTTTCAAAATCGAAACAATTTTCATGGAAATAATCAACAAGGAAATTTTCCGAACCAAAATCAAGGAGGTTATAATCAAGGTCGTAATATAACTTGGCAAAATCGAGATAACAATCAAGGAAATAATTTTTTAAGTGGGAATCAAAACAATTTTCAAAGAAATAATCAAAACCAAGGGAACTTTAATTCTAATCAAAATAGTTCGTCAAACGATTTTCAAAATTACATGAAAACGAATGAGGCTAATATGAGACGATTAGAGGGAGAAATTGGTACTTTGTAAAATGACTTTTCTAATACATTGAAATTGCAAAACACGAAGATTGAGCAAGGGCAAATTGATATAAAAAAGATGTTTTCGGCCATTATGAACAAGGCCTCGGGTTCGTCATCGAGTTCGTTACCTAGTGACATCGTTGCTAATCCGAAAGAACAATGCAAAGCCGCCTCGTCTCGTGAGAAAGGTCGTGTGATTACCCCTAACCTTGAAGGATTCCGTGTTGTTTATCCCTCTCAACCCTCGACTTCTAAGACGTCTTCTTGTTCTAAAGTCGATGGGGTGAACGTGGCAACCAAGGAAAAGAGTGCACACCCTTGTGTACCTCAAATTCCATCCACGGTTCGAAAAGAGAGCTTTGTCGACCTTACCAAAGTAACCCTTGAAGAAACTTGTGCATCGATCCTTCTTAAAAAACCCAAAAGGCGTATGCCGATAAAGGAAAAGGATCCGGGCCAATTTCTACTACCTTGTGATTTTTCCGAGATTGAGGGATGTTTAGCCCTTGCCGATTTAGGTGCTAGAATCAATCTCATGCCTCATTCTCTTTGGAAATTGATGAGATTGCCTTCGCTTACCCCCACGAACATGACAATCGAGCTTGCAAATTGTACTCCACTTATACCAATTGGAATAGCCGAGGATGTCTATGTTAGGATTGGAAAGTTTGTTTTTCCCGCGGATTTCGTTATATCCGATTACGAGTGTGACCCTAAATGTCCCATTATTTTAGGCCGACCATTCTTATCGACGGCTCGAACCGTAATCGACGTTCACGAGGGGAGACTTACTATGAGATATGGGGATGAGAAAATAGACTTTTTCGCTAGAAAATCCCAAGGATTTTATGAGAATGAAAAAACCGAGGTTTCAAAACCTAATGATTCAAATTCTAATGATTTCAAAATGTTTACTTTAGCGGAAAGAATGAAGCTTGATGCATGTTTTGAAAGAATTAAGAAAAACGGTTTTAAAGATGATGATTTTGATGATAAAGAATACGTGTACCTAATTCAAAAGGGTATGTGTAAATTTATGGATGAAAACTCACTTTGGGATGTTTTTAGCGAAACAAGTGAAACACCAATTCCGAAGGGCGACGTTAGTGCCATCACGACAACGACCAATATGGGCTCGTCTTCACCACCTTCGAAGGACCACGTCTTTGAGGCTTCAACTTCTAACTCCATCGAAGTGCCTCCTTTGCCTAGCCCAACACCCGTTGAGGCTAAAGGGTTTATCGACATCGATCCTCTCGTCTTAGAAAAGTCACCTAAGCATAGTCATTTGACTTTTAAGTCCATGGTTGTGAGTGCTCACATCGACTCTTTCTTTGACGATGACGATGGCGATTTTGCCGAGATTGATCACGTACTTCGACATCCACATGCAGTTTTTGATTCTCCTAAGAAGAAACATGTGAAGTACGATGATTATGAGTTTGATCCCGAGATTGAGGAAATCATTTAACGAGAGCTAGCTCTTATGCCTTCGCTTCCACCTACGAGTGAGGTCGATCTTTCCAAAATCGAGGATGAACTTAATGAGTTGGAACGTCTTATTTTCGATGACGAACCAACTCATGTGACCACTAAGAATCCAATTCTCGAGGAGTTACCTAATCAACACTCCTCATTTGAGAATGACGTTTATCACATTCGTGAGGATCTAACTTATCAACGATCCCCACAAAAGAATGATGGTTTCGTGCTTGATCGTGATCTTTTCGAGAGAGTTTCTAAGATACTCAAGGAGGGGAATGACAAACCTTGGTTTGACAAGCCTATCTTTGATGAAGAAATCGATGAGATCGACGTTCATGAGGATGACGAGTATGTAGACCCCGAGGGGGCGGTGTTCTTTATTGACAAACGTTTTGAGAACTTATATAATCCGCCACCCCCTCCCACCAATGACTTAAATGTGAGAATTTTTAGCGCGACTAATTTTGAATTTGACACGCCAAATATTTTCGACATCATCAAATCGGGTTTTCATAAAGAGTTTAAAAATGATGAAAAAGGAAAGGATTTTAAAAATATTTTAAATGATTTTTCTACATTGCTAACTCCGTCATCACATCGTGTTATGAGTACTACCACCTCGTCTACTCCTTTTGACGATGGTTGGTGTGGTCTTAGTATGGGGGAAGCCCCAAATGTTCCTTCACACTTTACCACCGAGGACGAGATTTACGATCCCGGAATTGCTTGTAAAGGGAAATCTCGGTCTTCCACCGATGCAATAAATGGAAATCATATCTATTTGCTTGGTGTGAGTCTACCTCGAGTAGCTCATTTTAGTGACTTACCCATTGCCCCACCTTTCTACTTCTTATCTCTTTTCTTCTACCTCTTTGAGGTTCTAGTTTGTGTTGGAGTGGCGTTGTTTCGTCTTTCATCCGAAAACGAAGACGCTATCTTTGACCCCGGTATACGTTTATCGGGTTTTTAAAGTACTCCATGTACTTTTGGGCCTTGATTATCATGTAAGCCCCACCAAAAATGACCAAACCAAGATTATCCCTAAATGATCACATTTATGGGGATTCGAGTCGAGATTTTGACTCGGTTATCAAAAACAAGGTGCCTCGTGGGGGATTCTCATGCTTATCCTTGTAAATATTATCGCTTTCTTAGTTTAACGTAACGAGGGGACTTGTGCTCTTCCTACCTTTGTTTCGTGGTTGTTTTTTATTGTGATTTATTAGGTTCATCGTCATCATTGAAGCCTCTCGTGTTCGTTTTATGGATCACTCGAGCTTCGATCGTTGCCTTTGGAGATTCCGATATCCGATGATATCCTTTTATGTTCTGACGTTTATCTTATTAGCATAATTCATAAACGGCTTTTAGGTTATTCGTTTTACCCTTTCCATGCTCGAGATTAAGCATTCGACTTCGTCTCTAGTATGGGGGTGTTTACACCCCTAGACTCGAAACATTGAGGACAATGTTTAGTTTTAGTATGGGGGGTGAGTAGATACTTCACCTTGCTCACGTCAACACGCAATCCAATATTCATCGTTTTGTTATCGTTTTGTTGCAAAATAAGGCTAAAAATGGCCAAATTTTAAATTTTTTCTAGTTTTTCATAAGTGTTTAAGACACGAATGTAGGTTTTCCGATGGTGAGAACGAGAGTAATTTTTGACTCGACCGTGCGTGTTGAGCACTTAGCTTCGATTCCTTAACGTTTTAGGCTAAGTCTCTTAAATGAGGACGAGAAATGATAGAGTTATTTATAAGTCTCGTAATCGTCACGATCTTATGTGTAGTAATTATTAGCTTATTCTCCCCACGCTTTTGCATAATAAATTGTTAATAAATATTGATTTGGCGGTTTAGTCACTATTGTTGGGTTTCTAATTTGTTTTGGTAGCTTCCATGTAATTAATTTGGGAAGACATTAAGGTATCGTCAGCGTCACGGTTTTGAAGTATTGGCACCCGAATAATCGCAAACTTCACCTAATAATAAGATTTCAAGTGCTCACCTAAATTAAGCAAAAATTTGAAGCTCACAAGGCCGAAAAATCTATGCCCAAATTGAAAGTGAATCATGCCTTAATCTTCGAAGCTTTAAAGATCCAAAATTCGCTTTAGCGTGAGGATATACGTCTTTGGCTAATAAAACCACCGATGAGGCGGATAATAAAAGGCAAGGCAAGACCGAAGTCATAATAAAAGCTCCATGGCGGAGTTGAATAAAAGATGGAGGTAAACCAAAGATAATAAGGCCCTTCCGTTAGGGGGCGTATAAAAGTCTTGGTAATAAGTCTCATGTTCAAAACCGTTATAAAACCGTGCTTATCGATCCTTCTTGTTGACTTAATTTTTTGACATCGTTGTCTATTAGGGTGAATTATTGATTTAATGATTTTGGTTACACCGTTAAAACTCTATTTTTAGACTTAATCTCTATTCACGCATAAGTCAATGATGTATCCTCGTGATCATTAAGACAAAATAAAATATAAGAGATACCAAGTAGGAATAAGGGAGTTTAGGTTCGTAATTAACACTCATGAGATGTGTTCGTTTTGCTAACTTATAATAACAATGATCTCGTTACACGCTTAGCATGGAATTGGGTGAAAATCGAGGACGACGAAATTATTTCTAACGAAGCATTCACGTGTTCTTGTTCTATGATCCCAAAAGTCACATTCTCGTGATGAAAGCAATACATTATGTCTAAAACGCGTGTAGTGGTTTATTTAAATTTATGTCTTCAATAAATGTCATCATAAAATGAATTTTGGAAGTGCTACGATACTTAATTCTAGCATTGCGTGGGGACACGGCAATGGTTTAGTATGGGGGAGTGATGAGACTGTATTTATACATAGTCTCATCGTCTAAATTGGGCTTAAAATGCTTAAAATATCGTCAAAATACCAAAAATATGTGCTTGTATTTGTTCATTGTGTATTTCAGGTACGGATATCATAAATTCACCAAAAGATCAAAGGAATCAAGCAAAAACGAACACGGGAAACGAAGCCGCACAAGAAACTGGGCCCAAAAGTGGAATTTCCAAAAATACCCTTGAAGAATTGAAGATTGGCAAGATTGGTCCCTCAAATTTTGAAGACTTGTCACTTTTGACCCTTGTAAAACTCTAAAATACAAGATTGGTCCCAAAGTTTCAAGAATTGTCATTAATGGCCCTTGAAGATCAAAGGAATTGCATTTTTCATCCTCATTCTATGTTTACAAAACATACAAGGACTAAAAATGCAAGTTTCCCTAAGTTATTTACAAAGGAATTGTTGTTTGGGCTGTGAAAACTTAATTTGAAGACATTTTGGAAGTCTGGGGGCCAAACATGGACAAAACAAACCCATATCCACTTGAAACCCAACCAAACCCGACCCTACCCTATCCAAACCCGACCAAGCCCAAACCCAAGCCCAAGTCAAACAAACCAGTCAAAACACCCACTAAACCTGTTTTATTATTAATTTAATTTTTTAAACCCTTATTTTATTAATAAAACAGGCGGGTAACACTTGCTATTTGCCTAAACAGATTAAAACCCCCCATCAAGAACACATAAACCCTAATTTGGGTTTTGGCTAATTACTTGATAATTGAACACAAGTCTTTCCAAATCATCAATTTATCACATCCTAAATAAATCCTACTCACCCAAACAGCTTACCCGTGACTTGTGGGTCCCCCACGTGGCTCCCCTGCAACATGAAGACAAAGGTTTACAGCAAATCAACGTTCCAAAAGGGTTTCTTTCTCCCAAAGGCATCAAAGAATGGTTGTGATCAACTCAAACAGCTTTACATCTACTGGAAGTCACATGAAAGCAATTGACCAAGTTCAAAAACTTCAAAGATGCTTCTTAGGATCCGAATCTTCAAGGGCAGTTTGGGAAGTCCATCTTTAGGGTTTAGATTATTCTAGATTTATTGTAAGCCTTTAAAAGGCATTGAGCTTGTAATATTTGATTTTGTTCCAGTTTTCTTGTAAAAAATTCTTAGTTTACTAATGAAAATGAAAGATTAAGTTTTGAGCAATTAAAACTGTGTTCCATCTATTTTCTTGTATTAGTGTAACTGTTTACTGTTTTCAAAAATTAGTTTAAAAGTTTAAAAGGTAATTTTCAGTTTTCAAGATTCTATTTTGAACAATCCGTTTTGGATCCAAAATTCAGTAGAAGTGAAAGTGGATACTGAATCTTGGTTCCCAAACTATTGTTGTGAGTTTTTCATCACATTCAAAAAGTTTTTAAGCAAGGTTTGTATGGAGGTTTTTCAAAGATTTTTCACAAAAATCTTATTTTCAAATTCATTAATTGTTACTGTAGAATAAGCCCATCACAAGCTTGACAAGCTTGTGATAAGCTTATTTTACTTGAATTTTGTTCCTTGTTTTGTGGTGTTGTGCAGGTTACAAGTAAAACAAGGCATCTACTTCCATTTTCATTTTGTCCTCATTTTGAAGATATTGAACAACCCTGGTTCTGTTGTTGAACCTCAGCAGGGTCTCTCTACATTCTCATAAGCCTCTCATAAGCCCAAGAAGGACAACTAGAAGGCATCAGCTTGGTACATTTGGCTTGAACCCTATTGGTCCAAATTTCTTGTTTTTATGTGATTTTTGTGAAATATTTGTTTGAGCTGTTGGTATGTTAGTTTAAGCTTTATATTATGCTTGTTTATGTTTCATATGCATGATAGAGTAGCTAGATATCAGTTTGGTTGGCTTATGATAGTATTTGATTTGCAAAATTTGTGTTTACTGATTATAAGGGGTGTTTGGGACTAGTTTTTTAACTGAAATTGGTGACAGGTTTGGTGTTAAATACTACCTCAACACACTTAGTTAGTTGTATTAGGATGGCATCAATGGTAGTTTTAGTATCTTGTAGGTTATTAAGCTAATGCATGCTCATTTCTTGGCAAATATTGGTTGAAATTCAGTAAGCCCTTAATCTGCTTTGTTTTAGCCATTTTGGTCCACCAATTTAGGAATCTGTTAGAGGTATTGTTAATTTAGGATTTAGAACTTGTTATTTGTGGTTTGGTGTTGTATTGATTAATTTTTGGCCTGTTTAAAATCGTATTTGTGCACATTGCACCAGCAAAACACCTAGACCCCATATCTAGTATACAGTAACTGTAATTTGCCAATTTTTGTGTTAAATTTGTACTGTGCTTGGTCTTTTTCTTGCTTAATCTGACTCCCCACACTTCCATGAGTGTGGGGGTGCCTTTGCTCCCAAAAGACTCCAAGATTTGAGCTTGAAATCAAGCTAAAACCCATCAGACCCGTTTTTTTATGCTACCAGTGGGAACCAAGTTCCCACTGCTAGTGTAACTGTTCCCCCTGCTCTACTAAAAGACAGAAAACAAGAAAAAGGTCACTATCAGATTCCACTTTTTTGTCTTTAGTGAAGAAAAATAGGAGTTAGGATTTAATTTTTGTTGCATTATTTTTCTTTTTTAATTCTTAATTTTTCAGTTTAATTAGTTTTTATTCTACTGTTCATTCGATAATATTTGGATTATTTTGCATTTTTAATTACTTTTTTAACTTTCTGTTTTTGTCATTTAGTGTAAAAAGTTTATATTTTTCAGTTTTAAAATTTTTCTTATATTTAGAAAATTAATTTAAGGTTTTTAGTTTAAAAATTAGTCACTGTTCACTTTTTAATCATTTTTTATAATTAAATTAGTTTAATTAGGGTTTAATTATTAAACTATTTTGTCTTTTAGTGCAAATTTTTACATCTTTCAAACTTTTTCAATTTTCTACTGTTCATTAGGGTAATTTAGGATTTCTAAAATTGTTAAATTAATTTTGGCATTATTTTATTATTTTTTAGGATTATTTTAATTTAAAAATAGTTTTTAGTGATTAAAAAATAGAAAAATAGTTTTTAAAATTTGAGAAAAATACTTTTTAGTCTTTAAATAATATAAGTTAGTTATTAGTTCAATAAATTAATATTTTGGGCATTTTGTTAATTATATTTAATTTTTGGGCTTTAATTAGCATTAAAAATTGAATATTTAATTAATAAAAGGTTTAAAAATATATTTGTTGGATTTTTATTCCTATTTATATTATTTAAGACTTAGTTTAATATTTTAATTAATTTTTAGGTTTAATTTTTAATTTTGTCGCGTTTTACGTATTTACGTTCGCGTTTTACGTCAAATCGTCGTAGTGTAATTGTAATCGTAGCTCGTCTTTTACTTTTTGTCTTCTAAACCAAAAACGTCACTAATCCAAACATTGTTATTTTATATATTGGCACATTAATACACACACCTCCTTCGAGAACGAACCCGCATTTATTCGATTCTTCGGTTTTCCTAAATCGTCGAGTTTAATACTTGCCACGGTTATTTGTTTTTCCTAAAACAAGTGACTAAAAACACAACTATCAATCCTCATACCTTGCTAGGGTCTTTTCGGATACACTTCTCCATGACTTTTGGGGAGTTTTTGCTTTTCGTCGTGTGTCTTGATCCTTCATATTGATTTTCGATAAATGATTCTTCACATCACTTGGGATCTTTAGCAACAAAATGTAGCCCTCATGCCTTATTAGGGCCTTTTCGGACTCGCCAATCTTCGCATCCCGCTTCAATAAGTTATGCCTTGTCTATGAACTCTAATCCATACCGAGCAACTTTTAAACGATCTTGGGCTAGAAGCTAAGTAACTTTTCAAATCGTACAACCTTATTTATTGCAGATAAATTTATTAGCAGGCGATGGGAGAATAGGCTCATAATTAACTCACATAAATTCACGAAAGAATACCGAACTTATAATTGGCTCTATCATCTCTCGTTCTCCACAGTTTAAAATCTCAAGGAATGAGACTCGTGGATGCTTAGCCTATTAAATCAAAGTTTTGGGTTTTCGAGTCATCTATAGGATCTTGCAACTTCTTAGACTTTTTCAAGTTTAGAAATCGCATTTTAAAGTTCCCTTGATAAACGACTCTCTAGGATCAATTATATGAACTTGCGAAAAGTTCTTGTTCTTAACCCGTGAGAATTAAGACTTTCGCGTTTTATAGCTCCCTATATAAAAGCCTAGCAAAACTTGAATTAAACATGTTAAGGATACTAACTAGAGTAACTTAGATAAGTAAACTCGGGTTGAGTCAAAAGATTCACAACGTTTGAAAATTAAAACCACTTTATTAAAAATATATTCTAGCAAAGAAAAAAATAACTATACAAAGGTAAAAACTAATAGGCCAAAATAGATCAAAAATTTTGAAAAATGTCGAAAAATTGATTTTTCGGTTAAAATGAGGACAAATACAAGGAAAAGACCACTTAACTTCGATAGAAGTCCCACCTACACTTAACATAAACATTGTCCTCAATGTTTAAGCATGTGGGAGTAAACTCCCCTACACTTAGGAAATTGTGCACTTTGTTTAAATCTCGCTAAGGAAAAGACAACTAAAGAGATTCCTATTTTAATATTGAGAAATATAAAATAGTGAATCGAAAAGAGTTTAGGATAGAACCGGGAAGAAGTGAGCACAGAATCACGGGTCGTCAAGAATCATCAAGAGTGGATCATTGAGCGCTCGAATCCCTGATTATAAGAGAGGAGAGGAGAGGAAATAGCAAACTAACGGGTCTCCCCTACACTTAGGATAAAGAAAGCGAAAAGACAGATGCATAGGTTGCCTCCCAAGAAGCGCTTGGTTTTTGTTAACCGAGTCGTGAGCCTGACTCGACCTTGATCATCATAGGAAGAAGCATGAAACATATCCACCAGGATCAAAGACATAGTTTTCGTCCATCAAATAGCACAAGCTTAAGGCGAACAAGGCAAGCCAAAAAAGAATAGGCAAGGTTCCCTTAAGAAGTGATGGAGCACGGTGGGAGCAAGTATGGTGAGGTGCAAGCAGATTTCCATAAGTTCCAAAGATGTTTCCTTTTATTGCATCAGGTGGATACTGAGATGGCTGCAAAATATCGATACCGGGGTCGAACACCTTTTCCTTTAGGGGAAAATAGCACTCAGGCTCAGCAGAATGTGATGAAGATCCGCGAAGAAGCACAACCTCGTCCTCAGAAGGGGGACAAAGAGGTGTTAAATCATATGTGCTGCGGATATTGGTGTCGACCGGTTTCTTCTCCTTTGAAAGAATGTTCTTCAAATCCAAAGTAGGATCAAGACGATAATCTTCAAAATCATAAGAAGGAGCATCACTCTCATGAGGGAAGTAAGTGTTGAGAAACGTAGAGAAGTCTTCCTCAAATGAGTAATCGTACAAAGTAGGATCGAGTGATGGCTGAGGATCTTCATCGTGTGAAGAATCACTCGAAAGAGTATCGGCCTCATCGAAATCATCATATGTGGGCAGATCGGGATACTCAGAAGTAAGGTCATCATAATCATCTGAATCTGAGCTAGACTCATTATCATAAGCATCAAAGACCGGTGGAGAATGATAAATGGGAGAAGCGTCCAAATTGGATAGAGAATCATCCACATCATCGTGTAAAAGTGGATTATCATTGCAAGAGTCGAATAGCGGATTGTTGTAGACAACAAAATCATCGAGCACATTAATCATATTCACTGATTCTCTTCCAAAGGATTTGCTTGTCAGCTTCCCCATTTTGAAAACTTGTGAATCATTCCGGACTCTTAAGATTAAATCATCTTCGGCCACATCGACTAGAGCTCGTCCGGTTCTAAAGAATGGCCGACCAAGTATTAAAGGAATACGAGGGTCCATTTCATAATCAACAACGACAAAATCGACCGGGAAAGTAAATGTGCCAACTTTGATGAACACGTCTTCGGCTATACCATCGGGGTAAGCGAGAGTGCGATTAGCAAGTTCAAGAGTCATCTTTGTTTGAGTAAGGTCGGGTAATGATAGTGTTTTCCAAACACTCAAAGGCATAAGATTGATACTGGCCCCGAGATCAGCTAGGGCAGTAAATTCTTCAGTTTTGTTGAAAACGCAAGGCAACACAAAACGACCGGGATCTCCAAGCTTTTCTGGAAGTTCTTTAAGAATAACTGCAAAGCAGTTTTCATTTAAGCGTGTGTTGGCGAGTTCAATCAACTTTTCCTTCTTGTTAAGCAATTCCTTGAATGCTTTGACAAATTTCGGCATGTGGACAAGTGCTTCGAGAAAGCTAATGTTGAAGTTCATTTGAGAGATCATCTTCACATAGCTCGACACTTGAGAGTCATCCTTGGTTAGCATTTTGGTCTTGCCTAAACGAGAAGGATATGGGATATTGGGTTTGGGTGGTGAAGATGAAGGCGTAGCAGGTAAAGGTTGAGATGTTGAAGGGTCCTTCCGAGGTACATCGTCATGACGAGGCGGAGACGGTAATGGTGCACTAATACTAGGTGTAGGAGGAGTAGGGATAAATGGTGGTGGAGGAGGTGTAGATGATGGGGGCTGGATCATTGTATCGATAATGGTAATTCCACTATGAGTAGTAATAGCACTCACATTTGCTCGCGGATTGGTGACGGTGTTTGAAGGTAGAGAACTCGAAGAAGAAGGTTGAGCGGCGGGCAAGAAACTAGCAAGCATATTCTTTAGATCATTCGTTTGATTGCTGAAGGAGGATTGAATATTATCTCGAAGCTCGGATCTTATCTCATTACCTTGCTTGGTAATATCTCCTTTAAGATTGATAATTTGGCTCTGTAGATTCTTGATTTGCTCACCTTGGGTTCTCATGATGGCTTCAACATCGGGGTTAATGGGTGGGGAAGGTTGAGCGGGTGGGTGATAAGGATTAGAAGCTCTTGGTGGGATTTGGTTGCTTCTAGTATAGTTGTTGGCGGGGTTTTGGTTTTGAGGAGAAAAACCGGGTGAAAGGTAGTTGTTGGACCGGTAACTCAGCAAATTTCTATCCCCTTGAGGTCGAGCTTGGTAATTTTCCGGTGAATAATTACCATAAGCTGCATACACATTTTCCGGATTTCCTTGAGTCGAAGGACAATCGGTGTATGAGTGAGGACCGCCGCATGTTTCACAAGGATTAGCAACCGCTTTAACTTGTTGTTGTTGTTGGTTTGAAGCGAGAAGCGTGATACTTTTGCTCATTTCAGTCATCATGCGGGTGAGTTCGGTCATATCAGGGTTTGCTGAGGTGGAAGAAACATTGACTCTCGGGTTGTTCCTTGAAGAAGCAGAGGAATCCCAGTTTTTGTGGTGAGTAGTCATGTTCTCAATTAGCTCTCTACACTCCTCGGGTATCCTTTTCATAAATGTGCCACCGGCGGCTGCGTTAATCGTATCACGATCACGAAAAGTCAATCCGTTGTAGAAAGTATCAATTAAGGTCACAGGGAGCATGTTGTGGTTTGGACAACGATCAATCAAGACATTATATCTTTCCCAAGCATCAAACAGAGATTCATCGGGTTCTTGCATGAAACCACTGATTTGATTGCGAAGGCTCGTGACCATGGATGGTGGAAAGTAGCGCGACAAAAAGCGTTGAGTCATGTCATCCCAAGTGTGAATGGAATTCTTCGGGAGACGATCAAACCATTTCTCGGCATGATGTGATAAAGTATGTGGAAAGAGTTGAAGGCGAAGAACATCCATTGTGGCACCGGGCAACTTCATGCTTTGGGTGATTGTAATGAATTTGTCGAGGTGTTTGTTGGCATCATCATCAGGCAATCCACGGAATGGGTTAGTTTGCACTTGCTGAATCATGTGGTGCTTCAACGAAAACTCAGGAGCGTTGATTTGCATCGGCGCAATCGGTCCTCCTCGTCCAAACATGGTAGGTTGACAAAGCTCCTCCATTGTCCAAAGATCGGGCTGTGGAAGAACATTGTTGTTATTGTTGAGGTGCGGTGGATTATTGTTGTTGACACCTAACATACTTAAATCTTCTCGAGTCTCGGGCTCTTGATAATTAGAAGATATAGTACGCATACACCTACAAAAGCAAAAGAAAACAATACCAAACGCAAAGACAATATATATACACAATAAAAATAAAATCTTTTTGGATTTTTGAAAATTTTAATTTTTATGGTTTTTTTATCAATTTTTAATTTTTATGGTTTTTTGAATTTTTTGTGCAAGAAAATAACGCTCACGAGTGAACGGATCCCAAAAAGCAACGCGTCTCTCACAAAAATCCGTTAATCTTTACGAAGAGAGCCGGCAGCGGCGCCATTTTAACTAGGCTTTTGGCCCGTATAAAAGATTCGTTTAAGTATGTCTCTTCGAATTGAAAAAGGAGTTTAGTGTGCGACTCAGCTGTTCTTTGGTGGAAACAAAAGTTGTGTCGTTGTAGTATATGAAAAGTGCAAAACAATTAAAATAAATGACTTAAAAGTAAATCTAATTCTAATTTAAAGTAAATGGTGCAAGTATTTAAAAGTGTGACTAAAATTAAAGGGCACTAAATGTCAATAACACAAATTTAAATCTATCTAAGGCAAACTTAAAATGCAACTAAAACTTAAAATAAGGCAAGGCTAAAATAAATCTAAGGCAAATAAACTTAAGGTGCGAGTAAGGAAAAAGGCGGGAAAACTAAAGCTCAAAACTAAAAGCAGAAAATTAAAAACTGGAATAAAAAGAAACCTAAAAACCTATCCGGAATAAACTATCCTATGCGGAATATATCCCTATTCGGAATAAATCCCTATGCGGAATATTATGCCCTATTCGGAATAACAGTCCTATGCGGAATATCACCCCTATGCGGAATATCCAGCCTACTCGGAATAATATGCTATTCGGAAAGTTACCCCCTATTCGGAATATCAAGCCTATGCGGAATATTCTTCCTATGCGGAATAATCTTCTTATGCGGAATGTTACCCCCTATTCGGAATATCAGGCCTATGCGGAATATTCTTCCTATGCGGAATATTCGATATTCCGAATAGAACACTGATGAGACTGCTTTTATACATAGTCTCATCGTCCAAATAGGGCTTAAAATGCATTAAATATCATCAAAATACCCAAATATATGCTTGTGTTTGTTGCTTGTGTATTTTAGGTACGGATATTGAGAAAATGACAAAAGATCACAAGAATCAGTAAAAAACGAACACGGGAAACGAAGCCGCACAATGAACCAAGCCCTAATGAAGAATTTTCCAAAGAAAGTCCTTGAAGATTTGAAGAATTATGAAGAAGGGTCCTCCAATTATGAAGAATTGACACTTTATACCCTTGTATCCTCATAATTACAAGTTTGGTCCCTAAAGTTTGTCAAAATTACAAAAAGGGCCCTCCACTTTGAAGAATTGGCAAGTTTAGCCCCTCAACAAAGCTAAATTGTCAACCAATATCATCCACAAAGTCAAATACATCATGAAGTCCTTAAAAGTACAAGAAATGACAAGTTTGGTCCTTTGAAAATTCCAAAATTACGCAAAGGACCCTCAACTTTCAACATTTGGCAAAAATGGTCCCCCAATCATCAAGACTTGGCAATTTCAGTCCTCCAAAATATCAATTATGCAAGTCTAGACCATTATCATTGAAGAAAATACCAAACCAGCCCTTGAAGAATTCAAAAATGGCAAGAATTACCCCTGATTTCACTTTGTAGAAGTTTTTGGGCCAAAAATGTAAAAAGGCAAAAGTTGACAAAGCTGATTATGGCGTTGACAGAAGTTTGGAATACATTTGACAAGTTCATGAAAGATGGGGGTGTTAAGCTGGCAGACAAAGAAGTAACCTAGACCAGTGGTGGGGTGACACGTGCCCCACTCACTCTCTCCACCAATGAAGATCCACCATTTCTCCATGTCACACCCCACTCACCCGGTTTAAGATTAAATTAATCTTGGCGCCATTAATAAATATTTAAACATAATCCAAACCAAAAATGGATTAAACCAGGCACTATTCACCTCAAGAACACAATTAGGCATTCTTAATTGTGTTGTAATTAGGCCATGATATTATCCAGAACCATGATTAAGCATCCCTTAATCATAACCCAACACCCAAAACACATGCTACACCTTGGAGATGCCCCACATAAGATTCCCCTGCTACACAAAAGGGAGATACTGCCCAAAACCCCCAGCCATCCAACGAATGAGATTGATGCTTACTTTCTAAGCTCAATGTGAGCATTTAGATGCAAAAGCCACTCTTGCCAGCTCCACAAACAACCAAGAAATCAGTCACATGAAGCTAATGAGTTCAAACTCTCAAGGGCAAAATTAGGACTTCATCAACATTAGGGCAACGTTTTTATGCTTTCTAGTGGTTCATTGTATGCCTATATAAAGGCTTAGGGTTCCAACATTTAGACTTTGCTTTTGATTTTTCCTTGTTCGAGTTTCTGTAAATCCTATTTTCAAAGTTAATGAAATTGAGTTTGAAACCTTGAAGAAAAGTCATTGGCCAATCTTTGTTACTGCTTTCATTTGTTATATGCTTGTTAGTTCTTAAAGTTTAAAACCTGTTTTCAAAAGAGGAGTGTGCAAAAGTTTACATATTTTCTCATTTTCTTGATATTTTGCTAAGTCTTGTTCCAATCTTGGAATTCTTGGGCTATAGGGCTGATCATAGCATCCTAACTGAGTTGGTTAAGGTGTGGTGAGGCTTATAACTTGGGGATAATCAAGTGTGGGGTAACAAGTTTGCATCAATCAAGATTTTTGAAGTTTCTGATTTTTATGTTATTGTGCCTTAACCTTGTTCAATCTTAGCAGGCTTATTGTGGAAGCTTGTGCTTGTTCTTGCTAGCACATAAGCTCAAAATTCGTGGGTGTGGATGTACATCCATGAGGTTTGCATACTTAATCTCAAAATCTGCTTAAATTGTGATTTTTGGTGATATTTGTATGAAACTTGTGTTCTTGTGAATTTTGTGGCTTAAATCTGCTTGAATCTGTTTATCTTACTTGTTTTAGTGTTAATTGATGCTTTGTTGGTCTGAAATCTCACTTTGCCTTTGAAAAATTTGATTTAGAAAAGATAAAGGGATGTTTGGGACTAACTGTTTATGCTTGTAACTTGTTATTGTGTTAAGGGAAGTTGTTGTTTATGCTTTGTATCTGATAAATACCTTGTTGAGAGTATTTTGCTGCAAGTTTTTGGGTTTGAACACTTGAATCAAACAATCTGCCATATAGACCTTGTTTCTGCTTGTTTTGACCTAGGATTTTGGGAACACTTAGTGTGTATGCATGCTTAGGGATAAAAGTGGTTTAAACAAAGTTAATATAACCTGTTTGAAAGATTTGAGGTGTTGAATCTGGCTTAAGTGTCAAATACATCAGCAAAGTAGAAAAACTACATGTGTTAGTGTTCATCAGTAACTTTCATTGCTTGAATCTTGCTTAATTCTTTGAACCATTTCATGAAACCTGTTTAGACTTGCTTATTGGAGTTTATAATAGCTTGTGTGTGCATTTGGTTGAATTTGGCTGGCTAATTATTGCTAAAACTGCTTATTTGTGCTCAACTGCTTATTGTTCATGTCTATATCATGTCTGATGATTAATTGATTAAACTGTATCAATTGGGTGTTAGTGATTGTGTTATTTTGATTGTGATTGACTCCTTTTGATCCAAAGATCATTTGGGTGCCTTTGTGTAATCTGAATCCAAGAAAAAGTCACTAAAGACAAAAAGTCAAAATAGTCAAGCAGTGGAAAAAGTTTCCACTGCTCAACATCCAAAACTAGCCCCTGCTAGTGCAATTTTGTCATCAGCTTATCAATAAGCTATTCTAGCTTATCCAGACTTGCAACAACTTATTTTTGTAATAGGTTTTCATTATTTGACCCATTTAAGTAAACTAGAGCTTATTGGACTTTGACTTTGACTTTTTACTAGAAAACCAACTACTTTGACTTTTAACATAAGTGCTTATTTGACTTTCCAGCTTATTGAGTATGCTTATTGAGTAGGTTTTTTATTATTAAGCTTAGTTTTGTCATAAGAAACATTTTGCAACTTGAATTAGCTTTTGAGGTGGTCTAGATCACAAAAACGACTATTTTGTCGTTTTGTGAATAACTTTGTGAACTGTTTCTAGCTTATTAAGTGGACTTATTTGAAAATTCTTTTTGCAAAAGTCTTTGTTAGGTCAAAATAAGCTTGTGTGTCAAATTTTAGCTTATGGCATCAGCTTATAGCTTAATGGGCTTAAAAGCCCATTAAGAATAAGCTGCTTATTATAAGTTAGCTTATTTCACATTTTCAGCTTTTGGGCCTTTGGAAAAAGTTGTTTAAAATCAAATTTTGAGTCAACCTGTGCTTTTTGGGCTTATTTTGAACACTTTTTCTTATTGGGCCTTAATTAAGCCCAATAAGGGTCTGTTTTGGGTTAAGCCTATTTTTTAGGCCCAATAGGGGTATTTAGGTAATTTCACTTTCATTTCTGAGTTATTTAGGTTAAATTAAGCTAGTTTGCAAGTTTTTAGAATCTTTTATAATTTTTGGATTTTTAATATTATTTTAATATTATTTTATTATTAAAAATTAAAAGTCTGATTTTCTAGGTTTTTATATTTTTCCTAGGTTCTAAACACTTAATTAGGATTTTTGCAACTTTCGAAATATTTTTTAGGTCTTTTAATTATTTTCTATAATTAAATTAAGTTTTAATTGATTTTAGGAGTTTTTAATTGTTTTAAAATAGTTTTAATTGGTTTTAAAATTTTAAAAAAATAGTTTTTAGCTTAATTAGAGTATTTTTGAGGTTTACAAACTTTAAAATCTTGTTTAGGGCTTTTTAATAATGAATTTTGATTTTTAGGGCTTTAATTAGCATTAAAAAGTCATTATCTAATTAATTAAAAGGTTTTTGCAAGTTTTGATTTTTTTGTAAACTCTTAGAATATTATTAGGGATTTTTGGTAATTTTTAGAAATTTTTAGGTTAAAATTTTAATTTTTGCACTATTTACGACTTTACGTGTACGCCTTTTTCGTCTTATTTTAATCCGTCTTCATAATCGTCATTCCCTTCTAATCCCTTTTCTATTTTTCTTTCTCAAATATAATCACAAAGTAATCCATATCATTACACACATAACACACTAGCCTCCTCGTGAACGAACTTGAACTTAATTGGTCATTAGTGCTTGGTTTTCCTAACCCGACACTTAATACTTGCCACTTTTGCTCTCTTTTCCTAAAGGGTAGCAAAAACACTACATCAATTTTGGCGCCGCTGCCGGGGAGGCGTGTTGTGTTTTGATTTGGCATAGTTGTTTTTATACTAACCATAATTAGTATTTGTATTAGTAGCACTCTACTAATACGTATTATCGGTTTTCGGTTTTTGTGTGAATATTATTAATATATTGTATACGTAGAACAATAAATTCACAAGTACTCCAAATACGTGAGAAATCACAACCTTGACTTGGGAGGTCATTAGCCAATCATTGTATTCGAATCTCAAACCAAAGAAAAAGGCAAAAATAGATAAATACTTTCGTGAAGCTTAATCTTGAAAATACAAACTATAAGGTGGGTATAAGGCGGATATTATAAAATATATCCTAAGGAAAAAGCCTCTTAAGTGCTTCGCGCCGCCTCTTTTCCCCGCTTGCTTGTGAGTATTTGATTGTGAGAGCTAATCGAGGGTTTTGCCGCCGAAAGTATTACTAAGTATCATATATATTTTCTTGGTTTTCATTGATTAAACCCTCTTGAACGTTTTGGTGTTCCACCAACGTTCTAAAGTCATCGAAGGCGTTCACTTCACGTGATCGTTTTCATTCCTTGAGGCTTCTTTAATCGAGAGATTTGATTAAGGAGGAGATTTGTAGATTTTTGTCTACTTAATACATTTCACCAATTTCCAAAAAAAGTTAATACCATCAAAAACCACAAAAAAATTGAAAAATACAAAAACACCAAAAAGAATCTTCTTTGCTCGTCCCCTCGTTGTACGTGACGTTTATGCTAACTCGAAATTAAGCAAGACGTGCACGTAAACGAAAGAACAAAACTCCCACTCCCAACAATTCTAGCGAGGAGTCTCCTATTGACGAACCCATTGTAAGAGAAGCACCTACCATGGCGAATCGAACTATGATGGAGTTACTTCAAGCACCCACCGAGGGTTATGGAGAAGCTATTGTGATTCCCGCTATCCTTGCGGAGAATTTTGAGGTGAAAACGGGTTTGTTGTCGATGATCCAAAACAACAAATTCCGTGGTGATGAGAAGGACAATCCACACAACCATATCCGCCAATTCAAGCGTCTTACCGCTACGTGCAAGTTTAAGGATGTCTCTAACGACTCGATTAAGATGATGCTTTTTCTGTATTCCTTAGCGGGGCCCGCAAAAATTTGGTTAGAGAAAGAGCCACCCAATTCTATATTGACGTGGAAGGATCTCGTGTCTAAGTTTGTGAACCAATTTTTTCCGCCCTCTAAGACTACGCACTTGAAAAACGAGATTTCAAAGTTTTCACAAGAATTTAATGAAAGTTTTTCAACGGCTTGGAATAGGTTTAAGGAAATGTTACATGAATGTCCTCATCACGGTTTTTCCGATTTGCATCAAATTGACACGTTTTACAATGGACTTAATGATCATGAAAGGGATTATTTGAATGCCGCCGCGGGTGGTAATTTTTTGTGTAAAACGGTTGAGGAAGCTTTGGTGATAATTGAAAATAGATCTAAGGTGTATAGTCCTCGTAGCACGTCTAGTGTTCGTAAGGCTTCGTCTTCGGCTTCACCTTCTTTGTCTACTATCATCGATGCTTGCCAAATTGAGGCGAACTTGGAAAACAAGATTTTTGATAAGTTGAAAGGACTTTTGATTGAGTTTAAAGTTGGTGAACAAAGTGCTCCCGCTACGATAAAGTGGTT
The DNA here is from genome assembly GCA_025667525.1 of Glebionis coronaria. Taxonomy (NCBI): domain Eukaryota; kingdom Viridiplantae; phylum Streptophyta; class Magnoliopsida; order Asterales; family Asteraceae; genus Glebionis; species Glebionis coronaria. The sequence continues at coordinate 181,548,177 of CM046880.1, read as the reverse complement.
GAGGTTTCTTGCATGTATTGTGGTGGAGGTCATGATTTCTCCGAGTGCATTACCAACGGTGGTAACACTTCGAGTGCTTTCACGGCCACGGGAAATTACAACCAAAACGGTCAAGTTTCCCGCTCTAATCAAATGACTCCACCGGGTTTTGGTTCAAATCAAAATGCTAACAACAACTATCGCAACAATCAAGTTGTTTCAAAAACAATTACAACAAGGGAAACTATGGGAATCAAGGGGCTAATAATCAAGTTTCAAACAAAAATGATTTTCAAAATAACAACAAAAGTTTGCAAACGTTGAAAGATCTTCCAAGTGAGTTTGTTGAATATGCTAGTGGGAATGATGCTAGGTTTGACAATATTCAAAGAGAAATAATTAGCCTAAGATCCGAGTTTAAGAACAACTTGAAGAAAGAGTTGAAAAATGAGTTAGCTAATGAACTTAAAATCCACACCAACAAGATGGAAGGAAATGTCACTAGGTTGTAACAAAACCAACAAAAGATGGAACAAGGGCAACATGAGATTAAACAAGAGATGATTAAGGCCGAGAAAAGGCAAACCGAAGCCGTATTGAGGCAATCTAATTTTGAAGATAAAATCTCGTCTATGTTTGAGGCAATAATGTGTAAACCGTCGTCAAGTCGTCTTCCTAGCAACACCATATCCAACCCTAAGGGTGAGACGAAAGTGATTACCACACGTAGTGGTAAGACACTTAAGGAACCGACTCCTCAACCAATTGCTCCTACGGAGGAAGCAATTGAGGAAGAACCCGAGGTGGTGGTCCAAAAGGAGCATGTCCCAATGCCACGAAGTACCGCTCATGCCACACCTACGGTTGACCCATTACCATCATTGGAACCCGAGATTCCAAAGGCTATGCCTACTATGCCTCAACCCACACCACCTTTGCCCTATCCATCGAGACTTAGGAAGGAGAAACGTCAAGAGCGCGACAATTATCAATTTGAGCTTTTTATGAAAATGTTTCGTGATTTGCACCTTAATGTGAGTTTCGCCGATGCTTTGGTCATGATGCCTCGATTTGCCGCTAACTTTAAGAGTATGTTGAACAACAAGGAGAAATTGCACCAATTGTCTATTTGTTCGTCGGTTTATCTTAATCGCATACCTCAAAAAGTCGGTGATCCCGGTAAATTTTTGATCCCTTGTGCAATCCAAGATATGGAAGAATGCTTCGCCTTGGCCGATCTTGGTGCTAGCATTAACTTGATGCCACTTGCAATCTTCAAGTCGATCAATCTTCCTAATCTTACTCCTTCACTAATGTCTATCGAGTTGGCCGACCATTCTACGATTCCCGCATGTGGTTTGGCGGAAGACGTTTTTGTGAAAGTGGGGAAGTTCTACTATCCCGTAGACTTTATCGTTGTTGATATCCCCACGAATCCTCAAGTTCCTCTCATTTTAGGTCGTTCGTTTTTAGATACGTCTATGGCTTTGATTGATGTGCATGCTAGAAATATCACCTTACGTTTCAACGACGAGGAACTTGTTATAAACGCAACTCAAAACTCTCAAATTTCTCATGTTTATTCCGTTGGAACAATAAACCTCGTTGATATGATTGACGTGGTTTGCGAGGAATTTTCACAAGAAGTTCTAGGTTTTGGTGATGAAGAAACTAGTGGCAATCCCACTATGTTGGATCCTATTCTTGATAATTCGACACCAACCTTCACTCCATTTGAAGGTGGTGGTTTTACGTTGGAAGAATGCAATGTTCCACGTACTTGTGACGAAGACCTCGACAACAATGAGGAATTCTCGACTATCAAGGATTTTCTTAAAGATTTCCCATTTCCTCCACCCGAGGAGGTTATGAGTATCGAGCCCAAATCTTCACTTGAGGAACCACCTATCCTTGAGCTGAAAGATTTACCTCCTCACCTCGAATATGTCTATTTGGAGGAGGACGACAAGTTGCCGGTTATTATTGCGAAGGATCTTTCGAATGATGAAAAAACCGCACTTGTCGATGTTCTAAAGGACCACAAAAGGGCGATTGCGTGGAAGTTATCCGACATTAAGGGGATCGATCCCAAATTTTGTACCCACAAAATCTTAATGGAGGAGGATTTCAAGCCCACAATCCAAAGTCAAAGGAGGGTGAACCCTAAAATTCACGACGTCATCAAAAAGGAGGTCCTTAAACTCCTTGACGCGGGAATGATTTACCCTATTTCCGATAGCCCTTGGGTGAGTCCTATTCATTGTGTCCCTAAAAAGGGAGGAATGACCGTTGTGCCAAACGATGCCAATGAGTTGATTCCCACTAGACTCGTGACCGGATGGAGAGTGTGCATTGACTATCGAAAGTTGAATGAAGCCACTCGAAAAGACCATTTTCCCTTGCCCTTCATGGACCAAATGTTGGAGCGACTCGCGGGAAACGATTTCTATTGCTTTCTAGATGGTTTTTCCAGTTATTTCCAAATTCCCATCGATCCTCGTGATCAAGAAAAAACTACGTTTACGTGTCCATATGGAACGTTTGCCTATCGTAGAATGCCATTCGGACTTTGCAATGCACCGGGAACCTTTCAAAGGTGCATGATGGCTATTTTTCATGACATGATCGAGAAGACGATGGAAGTCTTTATGGATGACTTTTCCGTGTTTGGTGATTCCTTCACTTCGTGTTTGCGAACCTTGAGAGAATGTTGAAACGTTGTGAGGAAACCAACCTTGTGCTCAATTGGGAAAAATGTCAGTTTATGGTTAAGAGTGGAATCGTCTTAGGGCACAAGGTCTCGAAAGCGGGGATTGAGGTAGATCAAGCTAAGGTAGACTTCATCGCCAAATTACCTCATCCCAAAACCGTTAAGGGAGTTAGGAGTTTCCTAGGCCACGCGGGCTTTTATCGTCGATTCATCAAGGATTTTTCAAAGATTTCTCGACCCATTACACATCTTCTTGAAAAAGAGGCACGTTTTGTCTTTGACGAAGATTGTGTACGAGCCTTTGAAATCCTTAAGAGGAAACTTACCGAAGCTCCCATTCTTGTTGCTCCCAATTGGAACCTCCCCTTTGAGCTTATGTGTGATGCTAGTGATTACGCTATTGGGGCCGTTTTGGGGCAACGTCATGATAAGCACTTCTTGCCTATTCACTATGCTAGCAAGACGATGACCGAGGCTCAACTAAAATACACTACAACGGAAAAGGAGTTCCTTGCCGTGGTGTATGCATTTGAGAAGTTCCAACCTTACCTCGTCTTAGCTAAATGCATAGTGTATACGGACCATTCGGCTATCAAGTATCTCATGGCAAAGCAAGATGCAAAGCCTAGATTACTTCGTTGGATTCTCCTCCTTCAAGAATTTGATCACACCATCGTTGACAAAAAAGGAGCCGAGAATCTAGCGGCCGATCATCTTTTACGTTTGGAAGATCCTCACCAAAGTGTTTACGAGCCCAAGGAAATCACCGAAACATTTCCGCTTGAAACACTTGGTGTAGTGAATTCTAAGCTTGATTCTTCCACCCCATGGTTTGCGGACTTCGCAAATTACCATGCGGGTAACTTCATCATTAAGGGTATGACGACTCAAGAAAAACGAAAATTCTTTCGTGACGTAAAGTTCTACTTTTGGAACGACCCTTACTTGTTTCGAACTTGTGCGGATCAAATCATCCGACGTTGTGTATTTGGCACCGAAGCTTCTAACATCCTTAGAGCTTGCCATGAGGGACCCACGGGTGGTCACCACGGTGCTAATCTCACGGCTAAGAAGGTGTTTGATGCCGGCTTCTTTTGGCCTACTATTTACTGAGATGCACAAGATCTTGTGAAGTCGTGTGATGCATGCCAACGACAAGGAAAAGCCTCACAAAAAGATGAAATGCCACAAAACATCATCCAAGTGTGTGAGATCTTTGACGTTTGGGGTATAGACTTTATGGGGCCGTTCCCATCATCTCGTGGTAATAAGTACATCCTTGTTGCGGTTGACTACCTATCTAAGTGGGTGGAGGCCAAGGCCTTGCCCACCAATGATGCTCGTGTGGTAGTCAAGTTTTTGAAGAAATTGTTTTCTCGGTTTGGAACCCCTCGTGCTATCATAAGCGATCATGGAACCCATTTTTGTAACGACCAATTTGAAAGGGTTCTAAGGAAATATGGGGTTACACATCGGCTTTCTACGGCTTATCACCCACAAACGAGTGGGCAAGTCGAGGTTTCAAACTGAGCGTTGAAGAGGATTTTGGAGAGATCCGTTGGGGAAAACCGACAAACTTGGTCGGATAAGTTAGACGATGCTTTATGGGCCTTTAGGACCGCTCATAAGACACCCATTGGGTGCACTCCCTATAAGCTTGTGTATGGAAAGAATTGTCATTTGCATATCGAGTTAGAACACAAGGCTTATTGGGCCCTAAAGCATTGTAATGATGATATGGAGACCGCGGGAAAACACCGGAAAATGCAATTAAATGAATTGGATGAATTGAGGGATATTGCTTATGAAAATTCATTGATTTATAAAGAGAAAACTAAAAAGTTGCATGATTCAAAAATTAAAAACCGGGTTTTTAACATTGGGGATCAAGTTTTACTTTTTAATTCAAGATTAAAAATCTTTTCCGGTAAGTTGAAATCCCGTTGGTCCGGTCCATTCACCGTGACTCAAGTGTTTCCGTATGGGACCATCGAGCTAGCTCAAGATGATGGTCCTAACTTCAAGGTGAATGGACATAGGTTGAAGCACTACTTTGGCGGGGAAGTTCCATCCTTGAACTACCTCGACCAAGTCACCTTCCCCAATGATAATTAGTATTGAGGGGATCGAGTCGAGCTCATGACTCGGTAATCAAAAACGAGGTGCCTCGTGGGGGAGTCCCATGCTTATCCTATGTACATATTATCGCTTTCTAATGTAGCTTACGTGTGGGGATTTGTGCCCTTCCAACCTTTGTTCCGTGGTTGTTTGTGAATTGTGAACTTTAGATGATCATGATCTTCACGATTGGAGCCTCTCGTGTTCGTCTTATGGGAGCACTCGATCGTTTGCTTTGAAGACTTTCTCAATATCCATGATATATCCTTGATTGTTCTAACCTTAGGTTTATAGCACACTTCATAAACGGCTTTAAATTTAACGGTTACACCCTTTTCATGCTAGATTAGGCATTCGACTACGTCTCTAGTATGGGGGTGTTTCACCCCTAGACTCGAAACATTGAGGACAATGTTTAATTTTAGTATGGGGGGGGGGGGGGGTGAATAGATACTTGCCTTGCCAAACCTTCACGCTTTCCAAAATTTATCTTTTTGTTTATCGTTTTTGTTGCAAAATAAGGCTAAAATGGCCAAATTTTAAAATTTTTCTCATGTTTTATAAGTGTTTGAAGACACGAATGTAGGTTTTCCAATGGCGAGAATAAGAGTAATTTTTGACTCGATCGTGCGTGTTGAGCACTTAGCTTTGGTTCCTTAACTACACATTAGGCTAAGTCTCTTAAATGAGGACGAGAAATGATAGGGTTAATTATAAGTTACTATGCTAAACATAGAGTACTCGTATTCTTTCAAAAACTCATGTGTTCTCGTTGTTTGCTTATTCTCCCTTCGCATGTAAATATTTTTTGCTTAATAAATATTGACTTAGCGGTTTAGTTAGGATTGTTGGGTTTCTAGTCTTTTCTAGTAGCTTCCGTGTAATTAAATTGGGAAGACATTAAGGTATCGCCAGCGTCACGATTTTGAAGTATTGGCACCCTAATAATCGAAAGCTTCACCCAATAATAAGATTTCAAGTGCTCACCTAAATCAAGCAAACAATTTGAAGCCCCACAAGGCCGAAAAATCTATGCAAAATTGAAAGTGAATCAAGCCTTAATCTTCGAAGCTTTAAAGATCCAAAATTCGCCTTAGCGTGAGGATATACGTCTTTGGCTAATAAAACCACCGATGAGGCGGATAATAAAAGGCAAGGCAAGACCGAAGTCATAATAAAAGCTTCATGGCGAAGTTGAATAAAAGATGGAGGTAAACCAAAGATAATAAGGCCCTTCCGTTAGGGGGCGTATAAAAGTCTTGGTAATAAGTCTCATGTTCAAAACCGTTATAAAACCGTGTTTATCGATTCTTCTTGTCAACTTAATTTTTTAACATCGTCGTCTATTGGGAGGGGTTATTGATTTAATGGTCTTAGTTACACCGTTAGGACTCTATTTTTAGACCTAAATCTCTATTATCGCATAAGTCAAACAATGTATCCTCGTGAAGCATTCAAGACAAAATAAAATATAAGAGATACAACTTAGGAATAATGGGAGGATAAGTACGTGATTAGGGCATATGAGTAGTGTTAGCATTACTAGCTTATAATGATAATGATCTCGTTGTACGCTTAGCATGAAATTGGGGTGAAAATCGAGGACGACGAAATTATTTCTAACGAAGCATTCACGTGTTCTTATTCTATGAACCTAAACGTCCCATTTTGCGATGAAAATCATACATTATGTCTAAAACGCAAGTAGTAGCAATAGTAGTAGTATAGCTAGTTTATCATTCAATAAAGTGAAAAAAAATGAATTTTGGAGGTGCTACGATACTTTATTCTAGCATTGCGTGAGGGCACGACAATGGTTTAGTATGGGGGAGTGATGAGACTGCTTTTATACATAGTCTCATCGTCCAAATAGGGCTTAAAATGAATTAAATATCATCAAAATACCCAAATATATGCTTGTGTTTGTTGCTTGTGTATTTTAGGTATGGATATTGAGAAAATGACAAAAGATCACAAGAATCAGTCAAAAACGAACATGGGAAACGAAGCCGCACAATGAACCAAGCCCTAATGAAGAATTTTCCAAAGAAAGTCCTTGAAGATTTGAAGAATTATGAAGAAGGGTCCTCCAATTATGAAGAATTGACACTTTATACCCTTGTATCCTCATAATTACAAGTTTGGTCCCTAAAGTTTGTCAAAATTACAAAAAGGGCCCTCCACTTTGAAGAATTGGCAAGTTTAGCCCCTTAACAAAGCTAAATTGTCAACCAATATCATCCACAAAGTCAAATACATCATGAAGTCCTTCAAAGTACAAGAAATGACAAGTTTGGTCATTTGAAAATTCCAAAATTACACAAAGGACCCTCAACTTTCAACATTTGGAAAAAATGATCCCTCAATCATCAAGACTTGGCAATTTCAGTCCTCCAAAATATCAGTTATGCAAGTCTAGACCATTATCATTGAAGAAAATACCAAACCAGCCCTTGAAGAATTCAAAAATGGCAAGAATTACCCCTGATTTCACTTTGTAAAAGTTTTTGGGCCAAAAATGTAAAAAGGCAAAAGTTGACAAAGCTGATTATGGCGTTGATAGAAGTTTGAAATACATTTGACAAGTTCATGAAAGATGGGGGTGTTAATCTGGCAGACAAAGAAGTAACCTAGACCAGTGGTGGGGTGACACGTGCCCCACTCACACTCTCCACCAATGAAAATCCACCATTTCTCCATGTCACACCCCACTCACCCGGTTTAAGATTAAATTAATCTTGGCGCCATTAACAAATATTTAAACATAATCCAAACCAAAAATGGATTAAACCAGACACTATTCACCTCAAGAACACAATTAGGCATTCTTAATTGTGTTGTAATTAGGCCATGATATTATCCAGAACCATGATTAAGCATCCCTTAATCATAACCCAACACCCAAAACACATGCTACACCTTGGAGATGCCCCACATAAGATTCCCCTGCTACACAAAAGGGAGATACTGCCAAAAACCCCCAGCCATCCAACGAATGAGATTGATGCTTACTTTCTAAGCTCAATGTGAGCCTTTAGATGCAAAAGCCACTCTTGCCAGCTCCACAAACAGCCAAGAAATCAGTCACATGAAGCTAATGAGTTCAAACTCTCAAGGGCAAAATTGGGACTTCATCAACATTAGGGCAACGTTTTTATGCTTTCTAGTAGTTCATTGTATGCCTATATAAAGGCTTAGGGTTCCAACATTTAGACTTTGCTTTTGATTTTTCCTTGTTCAAGTTTCTGTAAATCCTATTTTCAAAGTTAATGAAATTGAGTTTGAAACCTTGAAGAAAAGTCATTGGCCAATCTTTTTAACTGCTTTCATTTGTTATATGCTTGTTAGTTCTTAAAGTTTAAAACCTGTTTTCAAAAGAGGAGTGTGCAAAAGTTTGCATATTTTCTCATTTTCTTGATATTTTGCTAAGTCTTGTTCCAATCTTGGAATTCTTGGGCTATAGGGCTGATCATAGCATCCTAACTGAGTTGGTTAAGGTGTGGTGAGGCTTATAACTTGGGGATAATCAAGTGTGGGGTAACAAGTTTGCATCAATCAAGATTTTTGAAGTTTCTGATTTTTATGTTATTGTGCCTTAACCTTGTTCAATCTTAGCAGGCTTATTGTGGAAGCTTGTGCTTGTTCTTGCTAGCACATAAGCTCAAAATTCGTGGGTGTGGATGTACATCCATGAGGTTTGCATACTTAATCTCAAAATCTGCTTAAATTGTGATTTTTGGTGATATTTGTATGAAAATTATGTTCTTGTGAATTTTGTGGCTTAAATTTGCTTGAATCTGTTTATCTTACTTGTTTTAGTGTTAATTGATGCTTTGTTGGTCTGAAATCTCACTTTGCCTTTGAAAAATTTGATTTGGAAAAGATAAAGGGGTGTTTGGGACTAACTGTTTATGCTTGTAACTTGTTATTGTGTTAAGGGAAGTTGTTGTTTATGCTTTGTATCTAATAAATACCTTGTTGAGAGTATTTTGCTGCAAGTTTTTGGGTTTGAACACTTGAATCAAACAATCTGCCATATAGACCTTGTTTCTGCTTGTTTTGACCTAGGATTTTGGGAACACTTAGTGTGTATGCATGCTTAGGGATAAAAGTGGTTTAAACAAAGTTAATATAACCTGTTTGAAAGATTTGAGGTGTTGAATCTGGCTTAAGTGTCAAATACATCAGCAAAGTAGAAAAACTACATGTGTTAGTGTTCATCAGTAACTTTCATTGCTTGAATCTTGCTTAATTCTTTGAACCATTGCATGAAACCTGTTTAGACTTGCTTATTGGAGTTAATAATAGCTTGTGTGTGCATTTGGTTGAATTTGGCTGGCTGATTATTGCTAAAACTGCTTATTTGTGCTCAACTGCTTATTGTTCATGTCTGTATCATGTCTGATGATTAATTGATTAAACTGTATCAATTGGGTGTTAGTGATTGTGTTGTTTTGATTGTGATTGACTCCTTTTGATCCAAAGATCATTTGGGTGCCTTTGTGTAATCTGAATCCAAGAAAAAGTCACTAAAGACAAAAAGTCAAAATAGTCAAGCAGTGGAAAAAGTTTCCACTGCTCAACATCCAAAACTAGCCCCTGCTAGTGCAATTTTGTCATCAGCTTATCAATAAGCTATTCTAGCTTATCCAGACTTACAACAACTTATTTTTTGTAATAGGTTTTCATTATTTGACCCATTTAAGTAAACTGGAGCTTATTGGACTTTGACTTTGACTTTTTACTAGAAAACCAACTACTTTGACTTTTAACATAAGTGCTTATTTGACTTTCCAGCTTATTGAGTGTGCTTATTGAGTAGGTTTTTGATTATTAAGCTTAGTTTTGTCATAAGAAACATTTTGCAACTTGAATCAGCTTCTGAGGTGGTCTAGATCACAAAAACGACTATTTTGTCGTTTTATGAATAAGTTTGTGAAATGTTTCTAGCTTATTAAGTGGACTTATTTGAAAATTCTTTTTGCAAAAGTCTTTGTTAGGTCAAAAGAAGCTTGTGTGTCAAATTTTAGCTTATGGCATCAGCTTATAGCTTAATGGGCTTAAAAGCCCATTAAGAATAAGCTGCTTATTATAAGTTAGCTTATTTCACATTTTCAGCTTTTCGGCCTTTGGAAAAAGTTGTTTAAAATCAAATTTTGAGTCAACCTGTGCTTTTTGGGCTTATTTTGAACACTTTTTCTTATTGGGCCTTAATTAAGCCCAATAAGGGTCTGTTTTGGGTTAAGCCTATTTTTTAGGCCCAATAGGGGTATTTAGGTAATTTCACTTTCATTTCTGAGTTATTTAGGTTAAATTAAGCTAGTTTGCAAGTTTTTAGAATTTTTTATAATTTTTGGATTTTTAATATTATTTTAATATTATTTTATTATTAAAAATTAAAAGTCTGATTTTCTAGGTTTTTATATTTTTCCTAGGTTCTAAACACTTAATTAGGATTTTTGCAACTTTCCAAATATTTTTTAGGTCTTTTAATTATTTTCTATAATTAAATTAAGTTTTAATTGATTTTAGGAGTTTTTAATTGTTTTAAAATAGTTTTAATTGGTTTTAAAATTTTGAAAAATAGTTTTTAGCTTAATTAGAGTATTTTTGAGGTTTACAAACTTTAAAATCTTGTTTAGGGCTTTTTAATAATTAATTTTGATTTTTAGGGCTTTAATTAGCATTAAAAAGTCATTATCTAATTAATTAAAAGGTTTTTGCAAGTTTTGATTTTTTTGTAAACTCTTTGAATATTATTAGGGATTTTTGGTAATTTTTAGAAATTTTTAGGTTAAAATTTTAATTTTTGCACTATTTACGACTTTACGTGTACGCCTTTTTCGTCTTATTTTAATCCGTCTTCATAATCGTCATTCCCTTCTAATCCCTTTTCTATTTTTCTTTCTCAAATATAATCACAAATTAATCCATATAATTACACACATAACACACTAGCCTCCTCGTGAACGAACTTGAACTTAATTGGTCATTAGTGCTTGGTTTTCCTAAACCGACACTTAATACTTGCCACTTTTGCTCTCTTTTCCTAAAGGGTAGCAAAAACACTACATCAAACACCCTTATGATCCTTCACACGGAATGTTGCTAGGCTGTTTCCTGGGAAAGTTCAGAAGCAGAAAACCGAAGAACAAGGGATACAAGGTATGCTCCAATCTAGTCAAAACAAAGCTAAATCAAACACAAGATTAAATCAATCTAATGAATAAACATCTATTAAGCATAAACAATCAATCCAAAACAACAAAACTACAAAACTAATCAAGATAATCAAAACCCACTTAAATAATTCAACATAAATCAAGAACATGAACATAAACAATAAAAATCAAAGATTAAGAAAGGTGGAATGAGAGATGAACAATAAAGATAAAGATTGACAAGGATTAAAAGAAAAACTTACTTGAAATTAAATGGTAATTAAGGTGCAAGACTAGTATTTAAATTTGACAAGTATTTAAATGACAAGGTAATTAAAAGTGGAAGAACTAATTGTCACTATTAGCCAACAAAATGAAAATGATTAAGAACTAATCTATATATAGGGGAGGATTAAGGAATGCTTAGGAAGCTCTCTCCCCTCTTTCCTTTCTCCTTAATTGCATGCTTAGTCCTTTCTTCTTAATCTCTTTTTTAATTGCACCATTAGTCCTTAAGCCTTTAAATCTTCTTTAATCTTGGACTTTTGGCTCGGGATTTCTTTGAACTCGTCTTTTAATTCTTCAATAAATTAGACTTGAGTTCTTCGGCTTTAAGTAAACTTCTGTCTTTCGACTTTTTCTTCGATAAATCTTCAGAATTGGTCTTGGACTTCCGTTCTTTTTGCACTCTTGACTTCTCGACTTCATCTTTCATCTTTTTCTTCAATAAAAGCCCGTGAATGCCGTGTTTTCTCCACTTTTCACAATTTCGTCCTAAATCACAACAAAAACACAAACCACGCATAATTCCGACATAAAAGACATAAAATACACGTTTTGGCTCGGTTATTATTGTAATTAAGTGGTAAAAAGGATTGGTGTTTACACACCTATCAATGACGATGATAACGAACCCATATTGGCAACACTCGGTGTGTTACGAGGGTTATAAACCTTAGATCTATTCTCGATAATCTTTAAAGCTTCATCGATCGTTTTGCACAAAAAATTACCACCCGCGGCGGCATTCAAATAATCTCATTCATGATCATTAAGCCCATTATAAAAAGTATTTATTTGATGCAATTCCGAAAAATCATGGTGTGGACATTCATGTAACATTTCCTTAAATCGTTCCCATGCCATTGAAAAACTCTCATTATTACGTTGTGTAAACCTTGGAATCTCATTTTTCAAATGTGTTGTTTTAGATGGTGGAAAAAATTGGTTCACAAACTTAGAAACGAGATCACCCCATGTCAAAATCTAATTTGGCGGTTCTTTCTCGAGCCAAATTTTAGCGGGTCCATCTAACGAGTATGGAAACAACATCATCTTAATGGCGTCATGTGGAACATCCTTAAACTTGCTTGTTGCGGTGAGACGATTAAAATTCCTTATGTGATAATGCGGGTTGTCTTTCTCATGACCTCTAAACTTATTTGCTTGCAACATCGAAATTAAACCCGTCTTAATCTCGAAATTCTCCGCAAGGATGGCGGGAGTCACAATAGCTTCTTCAAAACCCTCGGTGGGTGCGTGAAGAAACTCCATCATAGTACGATTAGCCATGGAGACTATTGGTTCTACATCGGGTTCAACAATTGGAGTTTGTTCTTCAATCAAAGGCTCTTGATTTCCTTGACCTTGACGACGTTTACGAGCTCGTTTTGCTTGATTACGAGTTAGCATAAACTTGACGAAGAATGGGAGGTGAGCAAAGAAGATTATTTTTGGGTGTTTTGTGGATTTTCAATTTTTTTGTGTTTTTGATTGTTTTTAATTATTATTTTTTTTGGATTTTGTGTATCTTCGTAGACAACTATCTACCAAATCTCTTCTCGAATCAAACTCTTGATTAAAGAAGCATCAAAAGAATGAAAACGATCACATGGAGTGAACGCCTTCGAATGACTTTAGAACTTTGGTGAAAACCAAATTGTTCAAGAGGGTTTAATCACAAAGAAAACCAAGCAAATATATATGATACGTAATAATACTTTGGGTGGCAAAACCCTCGATTAGCCTTCAATCTCAAAATACTCACAAGCAAGCGGGGAAACGAGGCGACGCGAAGCACTTAAGAGCCTTTTTCCTTAGGGTATATTTTATAATACCCGCCTTATACCCACCGTATAGTTTGTATTTTTTCAAAATCGAGCTTCACGAAAGTATTTATCTAATTTTGTCTTTTTCTTTTTGTTTGAGATTCGAATACAATAATTAGGAGATCAAATCCCAATTAAGGTTATGTTTTCACACTTTTGGAGATATTTTGTATTTGTTGTGATAGTTAATACAATATAGTAATAATAATTTCACAAGAAAAACGAAAAAAACCGATAATACGTATTAGTAGAGTTCTACTAATACAAATACTATTTATGGTTAATATTAAAAACGAAAAGACAAATTAATCACGACAGACCTCCCCGGCAGCGGCGCCAAAATGATTGTAGGAAAAATACGACCTTTTAGGAAAAAGGCGTAAAAGCGGAAAGTATTAAACAAATGACTTAGGAAAATCAAGTGTTAATGACCCAATTAAGTTCGTTTCCCAAGGAGGTATATGTGTGAGAATAATTCGTAATTGGTTTGAGATTAATATTTGAAAAAAAGGGATGATAAAATAGAATGACGAAGACGTGAAAATTATTACTATGACGACTAAAATTAAAACCGTAAAAAGAGCTAAAATAAAAATAAATTCTAAAAAGTCCCAAAAAATTACCAAAAATCAAATTAAATAAACTAAGAATTTACAAATGATCAAAACTTTTTCAAACCTTTTAATTAATTAAATATTAATTTTTTAATGCTAATTAAAGCCCTAAAAATTAAAATATTATTAAAAAGCCCAAAATAAAGATTTTTCACTTTGTAAACCTCTAAAATGACTAAATAAGACTAAAACTATTTTTATAGATTTTTAAACTAATTAAAACTATTTAAAATGATTAAAAACTATTAAAAACTTAAAATAATTCTAGAAATTAGAAAAATGATGATAAAATTAATCTAAGAGTTGCAAAAATCCTATTTTAATGTATTAAGCCTAAGAAAAATATAAAAAGTGCAAAAATGTGAAATTTAAAATTTAATATTAAAATAATATTAAAAATCTAAAAACTATAAAAAATCTAAAAACTTGCAAACTAGTATATTATAACCTAAATAATCAGAAAATGTAAGTGAAATGACCAAAATACCCCTAATGGGCCCCCAAATGGGATAAAATAGAAAATAGTCAACCTTAATGGGCTAAATGGGCCCAAAAAGTCAAACTTAGCCCAAATGACCTGAAAAAGCCCTATCTGACTCAAAATTTAATTCCAAACACAAAAGTCTAAAGGCCCAAAAGCTGGTTTTGAGCTTATCACAGCTTAAAAGGTCAACAACTTATTCTTATTGGGCCAATAAGCCCATTAAGCAATAAGCCTATGCCATAAGCTCTAATTAAACACACAACCTTCTTTTGAGATGCCTAAGAGATATGTGAAAAGAAATTTTGAAAAAGCACACTCAATAAGCCAGAAATAAGCAAAGTAGAAATACACTAAACGACAAAATAGTCGGGTTAGAGTTCAAGGACGTTTCAGAAGCTCTGGTTTGTTGCAAAAGATCACAAATAGCTTAACTAAGAATAATAAATCATAAAAATCCTAATAAGCTAGTTTTCTAGCAAAAGCTTAACCAAATGACTTGTAACCTTCCAGATTTGATATTAAGCTGAGAAAAATGACACCTATTACAAAAGCCAAGTTGTTGCATGTACCAATAAGCAGTTCTCAAAAATAAGCCAAATTGTGCTTATTTGACCAAAAGTCAAAGTCCTCCAAAATCAACCAAATGCTCAGGAATTGTTCATAGGCTTGTTTTAAGCAATTTTTGTGAAGAACTCAAGGTAGAGTCCTTGTGAATCAAGTGGTCAGTTGACCAAATGATGACAGATTTTGGGCAATGATAGGTGTGTAAACACCCATCCTTTTTACCACTTAATTACAATAATAACCGAGCCAAAACGTGTATTTTATGTCTTTTATGTCGGAATTATGCGTGGTTTGTGTTTTTGTTGTAATTTAGGACGAAAAGGTGAAAAGTAGAGAAAACACGGGTATTTACGGGCTTTTATTGAAGAAAAAGATGAAAGACGAAGTCAAGAAGTCAAGAGTGCAAAAAGAACAGAAGTCCAAGACCAATTCTGAAGATTTATCGAAGAAAAAGTCAAAAGACGGAAGTTTACTTAAAGCCGAAGAACTCAAGACTTATTTATTGAAGAATTAAAAGACGAGTTTAAAGAAATCCCGAGCCAAAAGCCATTAAAATCCAAGATTAACAAAAGATTAAGAAGGGAAGGACTTAATGGTGCAATTAAGAAGAAATGAAGGAGGGGAGGAAGCTTCCTAAGCATTCCCTAATCCTCCCCTATATATAGATCATTAGCATTTCATTTCTACCCTTGTTGGCTAGAGTGACACTAGTTCTTCCACTTTCTTTACTTGCTCTTTAAATACATGTCAATTTAAATACTTGTCTTGCACCTTAAATACATTTAATTTCAAGTAAGTGTTCTTTAATTTTCTTGTTTTAATCTCTCATTCTTCCTTTCTTTCTATGCTTTAATCGTTGTTTACATGCTTATTGTCTTGCTTATTTGATTAAAGGTTATGTTTTTATGCTTTTGATTGTTTTGGATTATTGATTCTTATAGCTTATTTGTGTTTATCTTTTAGTTTCTAAAGTTTTTATAAAAGTTATTTTTTATATAAAGTTGTTTTCGTGAACCTTTTTCATTTTCGTGTTTTTAAAAGTCTTTAAACTGTAGCTTATTAGCTTTTTCTTATACGTGTTTGCTTAGGATTTTAGTCTAGTGCTTATTTGGTTTATAGCTTATTAGTTGTGCTTATTTTGTGCTTTTCCTACTGTATTCCGATCTGATCAATCGGAAAAGGGTTTATCATTCCGATCATAGTGATCGGATAAGGGTTTTGACATTCCGATTGGAAGGTTTATGACATTCCGATCAGGGTAAGTTGGTATTCCGATCAGAGATTTTTGTTTGGGTATTCTGATCTGAAAAGGTGACAGCATTCCGATTGGAGTTCCAACAACATTCCGATTGGGAGGATTCCGATAGGCCCTTATTCCCACATTCCGATTGAAGTATTCCGATCTGGGGTTTTTGCTTGGTTATTCCGATCAGAAAAAGGTGACAGCATTCCGATTGGGTTTTCCGATCAACATTCCGACCAGAAGGGTAAGTGTATTCCGATTGGGATACTGATCGGAATACATTCCGATTGGGTATTGTTTTACTATTTTGTCTTGTTTAATTTTTAAGTTCTCATTTTTATACTTTGTCAAATTTTAATTCTCGTCACGCTTTAATTTTACGTCATTTAAATTCCCGTCATTTAGTTATTTACTTTTCAAAGTTTTAATATTGCACCCTTTACTTTTAGTTAGATTAGATTTAATTAAGTGCCATTTACTTTTAGTCTCGCTTTAAATTCCCGTCATTTATTTTAAGATTAGATTGTAGATTTATCTTAATTGTTTTTGCACTTTTAGTATACTACAACGACAACTATTTGTTTCCACCAAAGAAGGACAGAGTCACACATCAATCCAGTTTTCAATTCGAAGAGACATACTTAAATGAATCTTTTTATACGGGGTGTCAAAAGCCTTGTATTAAATGGCGCCGCTGCCGGTTCTTTTCGTAAAGATTAACGGTTTTCTGTGAGAGACGCGTTGCTTTTTGGTATCCGTTCACTTGTGAGCGTTATTTTTCTTGCATAAAAAATTCAAAAAAAACCATAAAAAATTAAAAATTGTAAAAAAATCCATAAAAATTAAAAATTTCAAAAATCCAAAAAGATTTTATCTTTATTGTGTATATATATTGTCTTTGCGTTTGGTTTTGTTTTCTTTTGCCTTTGTAGGTGTATGCGTACTAGATCTTCTAATTATCAAGAGCCCGAGACTCGAGAAGATTTAAGTATGTCAGGTGTTAACAACAACAATAATCCACCGCACCTCAATAATAATAACAACAATGTTCATCCACAACCCGATCTTCGGACAATGGAGGAACTTTGTCAACCCACCATGTTTGGACGAGGAGGACCGATTGCGCCGATGCAAATCACGGCTCCGGAGTTTTCGTTGAAGCACCACATGATTCAGCAAGTGCAAACTAATCCATTCGTCGGAATGCCTGATGATGATGCCAACAAACACCTCGACATGTTCATTACAATCACTCAAAGCATGAAGTTGCCTGGTGCCACAATGGATGTTCTACGCCTTTAACTTTTCCCACATACTTTATCACATCATGCCGAGAAATGGTTTGATCGTCTCCCAAAGAATTCTATTCATACTTGGGATGACATGACTCAACGCTTTTTATCGCGCTACTTTCCACCATCCATGGTCACAAGCCTTCGCAATCAAATCAGCGGTTTCATGCAAGATCCCGATGAATCTCTTTTTGATGCTTGGGAAAGATATAATGTCTTGATTGATCGTTGTCCAAACCACAACATGCTTCCCGTCACATTGATTGATACTTTCTACAATGGATTGACTTTTCGAGAACGTGATACGATTAATGCAGCCGCCAGTGGCACATTTATGAAAAGGAGACCCGCGGAGTGTAGAGAGCTTATTGAGAACATGACTACTCACCACAAAAACTGGGATTCCTCTGCTTCTTCAAGGAACAACCCGAGAGTCAATGTTTCTTCTACCTCAGCAAACCTTGATATGACCGAACTCACCCGCATGATGACTGAAATGAGCAAAAGTATCTTGATTCTCGCTTCAAACCAACAACAACAAGTTAAAGCGGTTGCACCTTCTTGTGAAACATGCGGCGGTCCTCACTCATACACCGATTGTCCTTCTACACAAGGAAATCCGGAAAATGTGTATGCAGCTTATGGTAATTATTCACCGGAAAATTACCAAGCTCGACCTCAAGGGGATAGAAATCTGCTGAGTTACCGGTCCAACAACTACCTTTCACCCGGTTTTTCTCCTCAAAACCAAAACCCCGCCAACAACTACACTAGAAGCAACCAAATCCCACCAAGAGCTTCTAATCCTTATCACGCACCCGCTCAACAAACCCCACCTATTAACCCCGATGTTGAAGCCATCATGAGAACCCAAGGTGAGCAAATCAAGAATCTGCAGAGCCAAATTATCAATCTGAAAGGAGATATCACCAAGCAAGGGAATGACCTTAGATCCGAGCTTCGAGATAATATTCAATCCTCCTTCAGCAATCAAACAAATGATTTGAAGAATATGCTTGCTAGTTTCTTGCCAGCCGCTCAACCTTCTACTGCAAGTTCTCTACCTTCAAACACCGTCACCAATCCGCGAGCAAATGTGAGTGCTATTACTACCCGTAGTGGAGTCACCATCGTAGGACCACCTATCCCACCCCCTTCATCTGAACCTCCTCCACCATCATTTATCCCTACTCCTCCTACACCTAGTATTAGTGCACCATTACCGTCTCCGCCTCGTCATGGCGATGTACCTAGGAAGGAACCTTCAACATCTCAACCTTTACCACCTTCACCTTCACCACCCAAACCCAATATCCCATATCCTTCTCGCTTAGGCAAGACCAACGAGCTAACCAAGAATGACTGTCAAGTGTCAAGCTATATGAAGATGCTCTCTCAAGTGAACATCAACATTAGCCTTGTTGAAGCACTTGTCCACATGCCGAAATTTGTGAAATCATTCAAGGAATTGCTTAACAAAAAGGAGAAGTTGATTGAGCTCGCCAACACACGCTTAAATGAAAATTGCAACAGTTATTCTTAAAGAACTTCCGGAAAAGCTTGGAGATCCCGGTCGTTTTGTGTTGCCATGCATTTTTAACAAAACCAAAGAATTTACTGCCCTTTCTGATCTCGGGGCCAGTATTAATCTTATGCCTTTGAGTGTTTGGAAAACACTATCATTACCCGACCTTACTCCAACAAAGATGACTCTTGAACTTGCAAATCGCACTCTCGCTTACCCCGTTGGTATTTCCGAAGATGTATTCATCAAAGTTGGCACATTTACTTTCCCGGTCGACTTTGTCGTTGTTGATCATGAAATGGACCCTCGTATTCCTTTAATACTTGGTCGGCCATTCTTGAGAACCGGACGAGCTCTAGTTGATGTTGCCGAAGGTGAGTTAATCTTAAGAGTCGGGAATGATTCACAAGTTTTTAAAATGGGGAAGCTTACAAGCAAATCCTTTGGATGAGAATTAGTGAATATGATTAATGTGCTCGATGATTTTGTCATCTACAACAATCCTCTATTCGATTCTTGCATTGATAATCCACTTTTTCAAGATGATGTGCATGATTCTCTATCCAATTTGGGCGCTTCTCCCATTTATGATTCTCCACTGATCTTTGATGCTTATGATGATGATTCTAGCTCAGATTCGAATGATTATGATGACCTTACTTCTGAGTATCCCGATCTGCCCACTTATGATGATTTTGATGAGGCTGATACTCTTTCGAGCGATTCTTCCCATGATGAAGATCCTCCGCCATCACTCGATCCTACTTTGGACGACTATTCATTTGAGGAAGACTTCTATACATTTCTTAATACTTACTTCCCTCATGAGAGTGATGCTCCTCCTTTGGACTTTGAAGATTATCGTCTTGATCCTACTTTGGATTTGAAGAACATTCTTTCAAAGGAGAAGAAACCGGTCGACACCAATATCTGCAACACATATGATTTAACACCTCTTTGTCCACCTTCTGAGGACGAGGTTGTGCATCTTCTTCACGGATCATCCTCACACTCCGCTGAGCCTGAGTGCTATTTTCCCTTAAAGGAAAAGGTGTTCGACCCCGGTATTGATATTCTTCAGCCATCTCAGTATCCTTCTGATGAAATAAAAGGAAATATCTTTGGAACTATCGAAGACATGCTTCCACCTCACCATACTTGCTCCCACCGTGCTCCATCGCTGCTTAAGGGAACCTTGCCTATTCTTCTTTGGCTTGCCTTGTTCGCCTTAAGCTTGTGCTATTTGATGGAAGAAAACTATGTATTTGATCCTGGTGGATATGTTTCATGCTTCTTCCTATGATGATCAAGGTCGAGTCAAGCTCACGACTCGGTACTCAAAAATCAAGCGCTTCTTGGGAGGCAACCCATGTATCTATCTTTCCGCTTTCTTTATCCTAAGTGTAGGGGAGACCCGTTGGTTTGCTATTTCCTCTCCTCTCTTCTTATAATCAGGGATTCGAGCGCTCAATGATCCACTCTTGATGATTCTTGACGACCCGTGATTCCGTGTTCACTATTTTATATTTCTCAATATTAAATAGGAATCTCTTTAGTTGTCTCTTCCTTAGCGAGATTTAAACAACGTACACAATGTCATAAGTGTAGGGGAGTTTACTCCCACATGCTTAAACATTGAGGACAATGTTTATTTTAAGTGTAGGGGGGACTTCTATCGAAGTTAAGTGGCCTTTTCCTTGGATTTGTCCTCATTTTAACCGGAAAATCAATTTTTAGACATTTTTCAAAATTTTTGATCTATTTTGGCCCATTAGTTTTTACCGTCGTATAGTTATTTTCTTTCTTTGCTAGAATAAATGTTTAATAAAGTGGTTTTAATTTTCAAACGTTGTGAATCTTTTGACTCAACCCGAGTTTACTTATTTAAGTTACTCAAGCTAGTATCCTTAACGTGTTTAAGTCAAGTTTTGCTAGGCTTTTATATAGGGAGCTATAAAACGCGAAAGTCTTAACTCTCACGGGTTAAGAACAAGAACTTTTCGCAAGTTCCTATAATTGATCCTAGAGAGTCGTTTATCAAGGGAACTTTAAAATGCGGATTCTAAACTTGAAAAAGTCTAAGAGTTTGCAAGATCCTATAAGCGACTCGAAAACCCAAAACTTTGATTTAATAGGCTAAGCATCCACGAGTCTCATTACTTGAGATTTTAAACTGTGGAGAACGGGAGATGATAGAGCCAATTATAAGTTTGGTATTCTTTCGTGAATTTATGTGAGTTAATTATAAGCCTATTCTCCCATCGCTTGTTAATAAATTTATCTACAATAAATAAGGTTGTACGATTTGAAAAGTTACTTAGCTTCTAGCCCAAGATCGTTTAAAAGTTGCTCGGTATGGATTAGAGTTCATAGCCAAGGCATAACTTATTGAAGCGGGATGCGAAGATTGGCGAGTCCGAAAAGGCCCTAACAAGGCATGAGGGCTATATTTTGTTGCTAAATATCCCAAGTGATGTGAAGAATCGTTTATCGAAAATCAATATGAAGGATCGAGACACACGACGAAAAGCAAAAACTCCCTAAAAGTCATGGAGAAGTGTATCCGAAAAGACCCTAGCAAGGTGTGAGGATAAATAGATCCAAGTAATAAAAGGAGGCGGATCGTTGTATATCAAAATCCAAAATAAAGATTGGAGAAAAATGAAGAAGTCGTGGTCCAAGTAAGAATCTCTCAAAATTTCAAGAGAAGAAATTCCTATTAATAAGAGAAGACCATTATTTCATGAACGTCTCTCAAGGTTTGAAGTATGAAGTCGCTGCCAAATATCGGTCCGAGAAAGGTCTCAAATCGCGAAGCGAGTTATGCCAAGATATGAACTTTATGAGGTCCCGAGAAGCAGTTTTAAAAGATTTTGTCCTTTAGCTAACTATTGATTAAATCGTTCACTTTATTTTCGGACTAAATAACTATCGAAATAAGTCAACAATGCATCCTCGTGATCATTCAAGACAACAATAAAATATAAGAGATACACCTAGGAATAAGGGAGTCTAAGTGAATAATTGGCCCACATGAGTTCGTGTTAGTTTGCTAACTTATAATAACAATGATCTCGTTTTTAAGCTTGGTTTGGAGAAAGCGAAAACTTGAGGATGATGATTATTCATGACATTTCCAAAACCCAAGGTATGTTTTTGATTTCTTTATTTTCTTCCTTTGAATGTTTATAGTTTTTTATCTCTTTAATAAAGGCCAAGGTGGATTGATTTTGATGAAAAATGTAAACGTGCTTTGTAACTAATGCATTGCATGAGGACATTGCAATGGTAAAGTGTAGGGGATTTGATAGGTGTGTAAACACCCATCCTTTTTACCACTTAATTACAATAATAACCGAGCCAAAACGTGTATTTTATGTCTTTTATGTCGGAATTATGCGTGGTTTGTGTTTTTGTTGTGATTTAGGACGAAAAGGTGAAAAGTGGAGAAAACACGGGTATTTACGGGCTTTTATTGAAGAAAAAGATGAAAGACGAAGTCAAGAAGTCAAGAGTGCAAAAAGAACGGAAGTCCAAGACCAATTCTGAAGATTTATCGAAGAAAAAGTTAAAATACGGAAGTTTACTTAAAGCCGAAGAACTCAAGTCTTATTTATTGAAGAATTAATAGACGAGTTTAGAGAAATCCCGAGCCAAAAGTCATTAAAATCCAAGATTAACAAAAGATTAAGAAGGGAAGGACTTAATGGTGCAATTAAGAAGAAATGAAGGAGGGGAGGAAGCTTCCTAAACATTCCCTAATCCTCCCCTATATATAGATCATTAGCATTTCATTTTTACTCTTGTTGGCTAGAGTGACACTAGTTCTTCCACTTTCTTTACTTGCTCTTTAAATACATGTCAATTTAAATACTTGTCTTGCACCTTAAATACATTTAATTTCAAGTAAGTGTTCTTTAATTTTCTTGTTTTAATCTCTCATTCTTCCTTTCTTTCTATGCTTTAATCTTTGTTTACATGCTTATTGTCTTGCTTATTTGATTAAAGGTTATGTTTTTATGCTTTTGATTGTTTTGGATTATTGATTCTTATAGCTTATTTGTGTTTATCTTTTAGTTTCTAAAGTTTTTATAAAAGTTATTTTTTATATAAAGTTGTTTTCGTGAACCTTTTTCATTTTCGTGTTTATAAAAGTCTTTAAACTGTAGCTTATTAGCTTTTTCTTATACGTGTTTTCTTAGGATTTTAGTCTAGTGCTTATTTGGTTTATAGCTTATTAGTTGTGCTTATTTTGTGCTTTTCCTACTGTATTCTGATCTGATAAATCGGAAAAGGGTTTATCATTCCGATCATAGTGATCGGATAAGGGTTTTGACATTCCGATTGGAAGGTCTATGACATTCCGGTCAGGGTAAGTTGGTATTCCGATCAGAGATTTTTGTTTGTGTATTCTGATCTGAAAAGGTGACAGCATTCCGATTGGAGTTCCAACAACATTCCGATTGGGAGGATTCCGATAGGCCCTTATTCCCACATTCCGATTGAAGTATTCCGATCTGGGGTTTTTGCTTGGTTATTCTGATCAGAGAAAGGTGACAGCATTCCGATTGGGTTTTCCAATCAACATTCCGACCAGATGGGTAAGTGTATTCCGATGGGGATACTGATCGGAATACATTCCGATTGGGTATTGTTTTACTATTTTGTCTTGTTTAATTTTTAAGTTCTCATTTTTATACTTTGTCAAATTTTAATTCTCGTCACGCTTTAATTTTACGTCATTTAAATTCCCGTCATTTAGTTATTTACTTTTCAAAGTTTTAATATTGCACCCTTTACTTTTAGTTAGTTTAGATTTAATTAAGTTCCATTTACTTTTAGTCTCGCTTTAAATTCCCGTCATTGATTTTAAGATTAGATTGTAGATTTATCTTAATTGTTTTTGCACTTTTAATATACTACAACGACAACTATTTGTTTCCACCAAAGAACGACTGAGTCACACATTAATCCAGTTTTCAATTCAAAGAGACATACTTAAACGAATCTTTTTATACGGGGTGTCAAAAGCCTTGTATTAGGCAAATAAGGCTTAATAAGTCGGTTAGCTTATAAGCCAACAACAAAGCAAACCAAATAGCCAAATTTACTCACAAGTAGCACAAAAACAAGTTCTAAGACATAAACAAGCAGGCCATGCACTAGATAACAAATTGCAAGGCAAAATTGAGGTGGCCACTTTGCTGATGCAAATGACCACTTCAACCAACTTTGATAAGCTCAAGCACCCACAATAAGCCACCAAATTCAACAAACAGATACTGCACAGATAACTTATCACCTAAACTCTTCCCAAACAAGATTTCAGACCTTAGATCCAACAAACAAAGAATTTATTGGATGTAATGTGTTTGACCAAATTCAAACCAATTTTATCAGATTTTTACAAAACTTGAAATCCCTTTTCTAAACCTCTTGATACTTCACCAGTGACCAAAACCTATTGCATATGACTTGTTTAGACTCCCCAAACCCTAAGAACCAAGGGAACAAGGCCAGAAGGCCTCATGATCCCAAAATCCCAAACAACCTTGCTTTAGTCCTTTTTTCAAACAAACTTTTTATTCAATCAAACAACCTACTGATTTTAAGGTTCAATTAGCTCAACTAGGTGACAACTAAGAGATACCAACTATAAAACACAAAGCACAAACACCAGAGCAACAAATCACATGGCAAAGTACATATCAGACATAAACATAAAACTTTTTAGAGGAAACTTAAAAAGAGGTTATACCTATCCCCTACAAATTCCTAGAGGGATCAGCTATGCTCCTTGGACCTTGTTCAACAGCTAGAACAAGACCAAGGTACTTGAACAAAGGAGATGAGATGTGCCTTGGTTGATGGTTCAAATCAGAACCTCAAAGGCTTTATATCTTCAACACAAACAGCAAACAACCTATCCAAAGGTTGATAAACCTTCACTAGCTTGGTGTCAACAAGCTTTCAAGGGCTTATAGCTTTTGGATAAGGGTCAGTACAAGTAATATACCAAAAACAGATGACTGATTTCAAGGTTTTTTCAACTTTGAAATCCATACCAAACATAAAAGTGTTTAAACCACAAGATCTAAACACCTTTATAACATCAAATGGAACTCAAAATTACCCTTAAACAACACCAACTTTCAAAAACCTAAAAAGGAATTACAATTTTCTTAAAATACCAACTATTATAAATTTTAAAAAGGAATTACAATGTTTAAAGAGTAAAACTGGAACAAAGGCCTCACCACAGGTTGGGGTCCTTTTATAGAGTACAAGAGATGATTCTAGAATGCTGAAATACATGAAACCCTAGCCTAGAATTCCCAAATTTGCCCTTGAGTGCATTGAGTTGTTGAGCTGTCCAAATGCATCCTATACGTTCATTTTAGCTTTGTATCCAAGCAAGGAGTGTAAAACGTTGATCTTGCCACGTTGGATAACTTGGAGGTGAAGTTGTTCTCTGATTGATTGAAAGGGAATTGGGGGTGGGGTCCATGGTGAGTGGGATTGTGATGTTAAGTGTGGGAAGGGTTTATGTGTGGTTGAATCACACGTGGGTGTGGGTAATTGGGGTTTACCCCTTGGTTTAAGTGAGATGGTAACTGGGGGTGAAAGGTGAACAGTAACTAATAAGTGTGAAAACACTTATCCTTTTTCAACTTATTTCCAATAATAACAAGACCAAAGCGTGTATTTTATGTCGTAAAAGTCGGAATTATGCGTGGTTTGTGTTTTTATTGTGTTTTAGGACCAAAAGATGAAAAAGGAAGAAAACACGGGCTTTCACGGGCTTTTATCAAAGAAAACGAGAAAAGACGAAGGCAAAAGATCAAGAGTGCAAAAAGAACGGAAGTCCAAGACCTATTCTGAAGATCTATCGAAGAAAAAGTCTAAAGACGGAAGTTTAATGAAGTCGAAGAACTCAAGTCTAATTATAGAAGAAAATTAAAAAGACGAGTTCAAATCCCGAGACGACATCGAGAAAGACAAAGAATTTAGATCGAGTCGAGAAGAAAAAGAAAGAAGAAAGCATACATGCATTCCCCACTCCCTATATATACCCTCCTAATGACACATTAGGAGGGGGGTTAGTCATTAGCTAAGTTAGTTTTTTCATTTTGCCTTTCTAGTTTTTTTAGAGAGAGAAAGTTCCAAACTTTCTCTCACTAAGTTTTTCATCTTTTAATCTTTCAAGTTAAGTTTTTTTTTGTATGTTGATTTCATTAATCAAGTTCAAGTTTAAGTATTAGTTCTTTAATCTATTTCCAAATTTCTTGGTTTACCTTAATCTTTGATCCGAGTATTACATTTCATACGGTTTGAGTGATTTGATGAGTTCATGATAAAAAGATTAATTTTTCTCTTCTTACATAAACTCTCATACGTATAAGCTATGAGCTCTTGATGCTTATTGGCTTATTCGATTGTTTTGGCTTATTCACTTTTAAAGTTTTCCTAAAAGATTTATTGTTTTATGTTCGGTTTATTTTGAAATTCAATCCATATTTTGAATTCAATCCATATTATTTTGAAATGTTGGGTGAATAACCAGAACATCCTCCACACGCCTAACCGGTAGTTCTTTCTCCACTACTTGAGCCAAGAACAGGTGACAACCTCTTTCTACATATTTCTTCGCCTTGATACAAGATATCACCGTCAGACGAGATCTACCGACATCACCTTTAACTACTAACACCTTACCCTTAACCGGTATGTGAACAACTTTCTCCCCACATACAATTACCGCATCATGAGCAACCAACCAATCCATACCAACAAGCACATCAAATGAACCCAACTCAATCGGCATCAAATCAATTTCAAACAAATGATTTGCTAATTTCAAAGGACACTTCTTAAATATAGTGGTAGTACTAACTAATTGTCCATCAGCTAACTCGACCTCATAACTAGCATTTAGGCTTGTTGGCTCAACATCAATTAAACGACTAAAGGAAATGCTTATAAAGCTCCTATCAGATCCTGAGTCAAACAACACACTATCATAACGATGGTTGAGTAAGAACGTACCCGTCACCACATTTGGAACTTATGCCTGATCAGCATCCTTAACAACATAAACTGCCCTAGCAGCTTCACCTGCTTTCTTGTTCTTCCACTTCGGACATTGAGGGCGAAGATGATCACGTTCTCCACATTCAAAACAAGTCCTGATCGGAATAGCATTCACTCCAGTGGCAGGGACCCTTGTCTTACATTTCTCCACAACATGACCAACCTTTCCACATTTAGTGCACCTTGGTGGACAATCACCAAAGTGACAAGCACCACAGCTCCTACATTTCTGGGCTGGTCCCCCATGATCAGTATTATCATTCTTGTTAGTTGCAGCTCTAACCCCATCATTTCTCTTCTGATTGTACTGCCTATGGCGGTTACTACCTTGATTACCACTCTGCGAATTCTCCCATTTCCTTTTACTACCCTCAGCAGCTCTCTCAGCCCTATTGATTGTGGTAAATTACGACATTTTAGGAAAAAGGCGTAAAAGCGGTAAGTATCAAACAAATGACTTTAGGAAAAATCAAGTGTTAATGACCCTTAATGGTGTGAAAGTTCGTTTCCCAAGGAGGTATATGTGTGTGAAAAACTTGTTAAATGTTTGTGATTAATGATTGGTTTAGAAGGGGATGAGAAAAAAATTTGATGAAAACGTAAAAATAAAAATTAACACAAAAAATCACTATTAGAAAGTTAAAACGTAGAACCTTAAAAACCACAAAAATAAAAATAAATTCTAAAAATTACCAAAAATTCACCAAAAATAAAAAATAATAAACTAAGAGTTTACCAATGATCAAAACTTTTTCAAACCTTTTAAATAATTAAATATTTAATTTTTAAATGCTAATTAAAGCCCTAAAAATCAAATAAATTATCAAAAAGCCTAAATAAAGATTTTTCAATTGATAAACCTCTTAAATGACCTAAACAGATTAAAAACTATTTTTAGAAATTTTAAAACTAATAAAAACTATTTAAAATGATTTAAAAACTATTAAAACTTAAAATAATTATAAAAATTAATCTAAAAGTGATAAAATTATTCTAAAAGTTGCTAAATTCCTATTTTAATGTATTTAACCCAAGAAAAATGTAAAAAGTTGGAAAATGTGAAATTTTAAAAATAATAATAAAATAATAATAAAATAATATTAAAAATCCAAAAATTATAAAAAATTCTAAAAACTTGCAAACTAGTTTATTTTAACCTAAATAACCAGAAAATCAAAGTGAAATTACCAAAATACCCCTGATGGGCCCTCAAATGGGCCAAATCCAAAAACAGTCAACCTAAATGGGCTTTTGGGCCCAAAAAGTCAAACTTGGCCCAATTGACTTGGAAAAGCCCTATCTGACTTAAAATTCAATTCTAAGAACAAAACTCCAAAGGCCCAAAAGCTGAAAATGTGCTTATCACAGCTTATTGAACACAAAGCTTATTCTTATTGGGCTTTTCAGCCCATTAAGCCATAAGCTAATGCCATAAGCTCTAATTTGACACACAACCCTCTTTTAGGATGCTTAAGAGATCTGTCAAAAGAAATTTCCAATAAGCACACTCAATAAGCCAGAAAATAGAAAAGCAAAAATCCACAAAATGACAAAATAGTCGTTTTTGAGAAATAATGCACCTCAGAAGTTGATTCAACTTGCAAAAGCTTTCAAATGGACTCAATAAGCAATATCAATCAACAAAAATCCAATAAGCATAACCAATAAGCCAGATAAGCTCAAATGAACTTATGTCAAAGTCAAAGGACTTGGTTTTCTAGTCAAACCTCAAAGTCAACCACCCAAATGCTCCAGTATGAACAAATGGGTCAAAATATGAGCACCTATTACAAAAACAAAGTTGTTGCTGGTTGGAATAAGCTATTATAGCTTATAGATAAGCTGACACCAAAATTGCACTATCAGTGGCAACCAGCAGGGGAAAGGAGTTCCCACTGCTTTGACTAATTGACCAAGCTTATTTGAGAGTTCTGGTTTGATTCAACTGGAAACAAAGGCACCCTTGTGATCAGTGAACCACAAGGAGTCAATAGCAACAATAAAATCACAAAATCCACACAATAAGCCACAATAAGCCAAACAGTCCACAGATATGCTCCAGATATGCAAATAAGCAGTTAAGCACTTAATAAGCAGATTTAAGCAAAATAAGCCAACCAAACTTAACCAGATGCATACATAAGCTATATAAACTAACAATAAACACAAAGTAACAAGAATCAAACACTGAATCAAAGTAAATAGCAAGATCAAAGCACTAGAAGTTACTGATGAATAATGAAATATATGCAGAAACAGTTTGCTGATATACTTGACACTTGATCCAATTTCAAGCCTCAAATCCTTCTACCCTGGTGTGATTAACTATGATTTAGCACTTGTTAGCCCTAGCCTATGCTTAGATCTAGGTGTCCTCAAAATCCTAGCCAATTTTACCAAGTTATTAAGATTTTATAGCCAATTCAAGAATCAATATGTTCAAACCCACAAAACCTGCAAACAGATGAACATATGCACCCAAATAACAGATACCAATACTTGCAAACAACACACAAGCACTTAACAAGCCACAAATCTAACTTATGCAGTAATCCCAAACACCCTTTTAAAACTTGATTTCACAAATTTTCAAAGGCTTATGAAGATTCAACCCACAAATCAGATTAGTAACACCTCAATAACATCAAACCAAGCCAAATCAACAATAATCACCCACAATAACACAGATTCAAGCAATAATCCACAAAAATCACAAATAATCAGAAACTTAAAGAGAAAATGAAAAGGGAAGAAGGTGCAAACCTCCAAGACCTACATCCAGGCCCTGGATTGTTTGAGTTGAGGTACTAGCAAAACAAGTACCAGCTTCCAATGCTGCTAAGATGAACAAACAATAAGGTAAGATCAAATAAACAAGCACTTTCTGATTTTTGAAACCCAAGCTTTATCAACTAAAACCTTGCCTCAAAAACCTTCAAACATATAAATGGAACTCAGAATTAGGCTATTCCAACACCAAACTTTTAATAAACAAGAACAAGATTTCTCAAAATTCAGAAAATCAAATTTTATTACTTAAAAAGGAATTACAAAGATTGATAGCCTAAAACTGGAACCAAGGGACTCTCACATGTTGAGGTCTCCTTTTATAGGCAAATGCCTGGCTAAACACTATTCACAAACCCTAGATGTGAATTTCCCTATTATGCCCTTGAGTCTTCTAGATGAATTCTTGGTGTGAGCTGTCCAAAATGCATCCAAACCGTTTAAAATAGCTTTGTGATGAAGCAAATGATGTGGGCTGTTGATCTTGACACGTGGCAAGCCTTGGTGAGGAAGTTGTCACATGATGGTGAAACGGTTTTGGTGGTGGGTCCTCTTGGTGAGTGGGAGTGAGTGTTTTAAGGTTGGGATGAGATTATAGGCGTGTGAATCAAGTGTGGGTAAGGGTAATTTCATTTTACCCTTTGTTTTAAGTGGAGTAAAATCTGGGTTCTTGACTGCTACAGTAATACCTTTTGATCCGTTTTTGTAGGATTGGGGAAGTGTTTGGCCTATTTTGTGTTTAAATGTTTCAAATGCCCATGTTTAACCCTTCTTTTTCCTTTCTTTTGTCATTTGTGTTTAAAAACCCATCAGCGTCTAAATCCTTTGTAACAACTTTTCACCACTTGTCATTTTTGGCACATAACTTTTCAAAAGGGTTTTCAAGGGTTCTTTTTGCCATTTTGAGATATTTCAAGGACTGATCTTGGACAATGTTGATCTTCAAAGGTATTCAATGTGTCTTTGGCTTGATGAGGGACCATAATTGACAATTTTGATTTGTTGAGGGACTAATTTTGCCATTTCTTCAAAGTTGAAGGACCTTTTGTGTAATTTTGACAAACTTAAGCGACCAAACTTGTAATTATTAATATACAAGGGTTTTAAGTGTCATTTTTTTCAATAATTGAGGATCAATCTTGTTTGTCTTCAAGTCTTCAAGGTATTTTGTTGAGAATTCCATGATTAGGGCCCGGTTCTTTGTACGGCTTCGTTTCTCGTGTCCGTTTTTCTTTGTAACTTGTGATCTTTTGTCTTTTTCACGATATCCATACCTAAAATACACAAGTAAATAAACACAAGCATATATATGGTATTTTATGACATTTTTATGCATTTAAAGCCCGAAAAGAACGATGAGATCATGTATAAATGCCATCTCATCACTCCCCCATACTAAGCCATTGCCGTGCCCTCACGCAATGCTAGAATAAAGTATCTAAGCATCACCAAAGTTCAAATTTATTAACCTTTATTGAAAAGTTAAAGACTTGCAACATACTACGATGATGTGTAAAGACATAACATATGATTTTCATCACGAAAAGTGACTTTTAGGGTCAAAGAATAGAAACAAGTAAATGTCCCTTAGAGTAAACTTTGTCATCCTTGATTGTCATACATTCCATGCTAAGTGCAAAAACAAGATCATTGTTGGTACAAGTCACAATGCTAACACTACTCATACGTCCAAATTGTGTAATACTTTTTCTCCCCGCAATCCTAGTTATTATAAAAGGAAATGGGTTACTAGCATTTTTTATCTATTTGTCATAGATCACAAGTGATTCATATTGACTTATTTGAGTATTATTAGTCCGAAAGCAAAGTAGCACGATTTGATCAATAGTTAGCCGAAGGACAAAATCTTTTAAAACGGCTTCTCGTGTATCTCCTTAAGTTCATATCTTGGCATAACTCGTTTCACGATTTGAGACCTTTCTCGGACCGATATTTGGCATGTACTTCATACTTCAAATCTTGGGAAGACGTTCTTGAAATTATGGTCTTCTCTTCATATATTTGGAATTTCTTCACTTGACGTTTTTGAGAGATTCTTCATATAGGACCACGACTTCATCATTTTTCTTCAATCTTTACTTTGGATTTTGATATACAACGATCCGCCTCCTTTTCGGACTTGGATATATTTATCCTCATACCTTGTTAGGGTCTTTTTGGATAGACTTTCTCCATGATCTTTAGGGGAGTAATTGCTTCTCGTCGTGTGTCTCGATCCTTCATATTGATTTAGGAATAATGATACTTCACATCATCTTTGGGATCTTTAGCAAAAATAGAGCTCCTCATGCCTTCTTAGGGCCTTTTTGGATAATCGCCAATCTTCGCGTCCCGCTTCAATAAGTTATGCCTTGGCTATGAACTCTATTCAACCCCGAGCAACTTTTAAACGATCTTGCGCTAGAGGCTAAGTAACCTTTCAAATCGTACGACCTTACTTATTGCAAATATGATTTATTCCTAATGCATTGATCTTATGGGAAGAAAAAGCCACAATTAAAAACATATGAGTTTTTGAAAGAACACTTTCATGTTCTACGTTTAGCATGATCACTTGTCTAACTCTATCATTTCTCGTTCTTCACTATATAAAGACCTCTAATTAAAGAGACTCGTGAATACTTAGCCATGCAAGTCAAAATTGAGCCAAATTTGGATTAGCTTTCATTAAGACTATATCAAATCAAAGTTTTGGGTTTTCAAGCCACCTATAGGATCTTGCACTTTCTTGGACTTTTTCAAGTTTAGAGAATGCGTTTTATAGTTCCCTTGATAAGTGACTTTCTAGAATCAATTATAGGAACTTGCGAAAAGTTCTTGTTCTTAACCCGAATG
This sequence comes from Glebionis coronaria, assembly GCA_025667525.1. Classification (NCBI taxonomy): domain Eukaryota; kingdom Viridiplantae; phylum Streptophyta; class Magnoliopsida; order Asterales; family Asteraceae; genus Glebionis; species Glebionis coronaria. Next base: position 181,515,645 of record CM046880.1, on the reverse strand, counting down.
AATTAAGACTTTTGCGTTTTAAAGCTCCCTATATAAAAGTCTAGCAAAACTTGATTTGAGCGGGTTAAGGAATGTAAATGGCTCCAAATGCCCATCAAGTCAATACTTAACTCTTATTCTACCCATCGGAAAATATACATTCGTGTCTTAAAAACACTTATGAAAAACTAAGAAAAATTTAAAATTTGGCCATTTTTAGCCTTATTAGCAAAACAAAATATTGAAAGTTGGAAAGCGTGAGGGCGTAGCAAAGCAAGTACCTATTCACCCCCTATACTAAAAGTAAACATTGTCCTCAATGTTTCGAGTCTAAAGGTGGAGCACCCCCATACTAGAGACGAAGAGTCGAATGCTTATGATCTAGCATGGAAAAGGGTGATCAACAATATATCTAAAGCCGTTTATTAAGTATGCTAAAAGATAATTGTTAGAACAATAAAGGATATGTCATGGAATCGTGAAAAACTTCTTCAAACGAACGATGGAGGCTCACGTAAACGAACACGAGAGTCTTCATTCGTAGATGATGATGATGATCTAGATAACACAATCACAAACAACCACGAGACAACGAGTTGAAAGGGTACAAGTCCCCTTATTAGTGAATAGTGAGCATAAAAGATAAGCATAGGATCTCCCCCACGAGGCACCTCGTTTTTGATTACCGAGTCATGAGCTCGACTCGATCCCCTTAAAATGTGAACATTTAGGGAAAAACATGGTGTGGTCAATTTTTGATGGGGCTTACATGATAAACAAGGCCCAAAAACAACTGGTATAAAGGACTAAGTCCTTAAATGATGCAAAATACCGGGGTCGAAAATGGCGTTCTCGTTTTTATTGAAAAAATAAATTAACGCCACTTCAACATGTGCCATAAACTCAAAGAGTTTGAAGAAAAGAGATGAGAAGTAGAAGGGTGGGACAATTGGTAAGACAAACGTTCGAGCTACTCGATGTAGAATCGCACCAAGCGAAAGATTTTCCATTTATTGCATCGGTGGAAGACCGAGATTTCCCTTTACATGAAATTCCGGGATCGAATATCTCGTCCTCGGTGGACAAGGATGAGGGAACATAAGGGGTTTCCCCCATACTAAAACCACACAAAGCATCGTCAAAAGGAGTAGACGAGCTTGTAGCACTCAAAATACGTTGTGATGACGGAGTTAGATTTATAGAAAAATCAATTAAATCACATTTAAAATCTTTTCTTTTTTATCTTTTGAACTCTCCTTATGAAATCCCTTTTTGATTATGTCGAAAATATTCGGTGTTTCTAAGATGATGTTAGTCACACTAAAAATTCTCACATTTGTAAACCGTTTTGGTTTTGGTGGTGGCAAGTTCTCAAAACGCTTATCGACGAAGAAAACTTCCCATCGGCGTCTACATATTCATCATCCGAAAGATCTTCCGTAGAAACCGGCAACTTATCAACACTTTTCATGAATGAATGTTCGAGGTGAGGCGAAAGATTTTTCGATTCAAGTATTGACGGTTTCTTCTTTGTAGGCTTAATACTCATAACCTCCACCGGCGGAGGAAATGGTAAATTATTTTTGGCGACATTTCCTAAAACTCTTGGTGAAAATTCTTTGCAGACTACATTGGTCGAGTCACCATGGTTTAAAGTTGCAATAGAATAGACATGAGAAAGATTGGAGTTTTGTGTTGCATTGATGACAAGTTCTTCTTCATTGAAACGAAGGGTGATTTTTCGAGCATGAACATCGATAAGTGCTCTTGATGTATCCAAAAATGAACGACCCAAAATGAGAGGAACTTTTCGATCGATAGGAATGTCTACAATGATAAAGTCAACGGGATAGTAAAACTTTCCGACTTTAACGAAAACATCCTCGGCTACTCCACATGCCATAATCGTAGAATGATCGGCCATCTCGATGGACATGTTCGAAGGAGTAAGAGCCGGAAGCGAAAGCGATTTGAAAATATCAAGAGGCATTAAATTAATACTAGCACCAAGATCGGCCAAGGCGTAGCATTCCTCCATATCTTGAATGGCACACGGAATTAAAAATTTACCGGGATCACCGACTTTTTGTGGTATGCGGCTAAGAAAAACCGATGAACAACTAGACGATTGTTGTAACTTCTCTTTGTTGTTTAGCATACTTTTGAAGTTTGCGGCGAATCGAGGCATCATGATAAGAGCGTCGACAAAACTTATGTTAAAATGCATATCACGAAACATTTTCATAAATAGCTCAAATTGATAATTGTTCCGTTCTTGTGCTTTCTCTTTGTTTCGTCTCGAGGGGTAGGGTAAAGGTGGTGTGGGTTGGTCATTAGGCAACGGCCTTGGAAACTCGGGTTCCACAATTGGTATTGGTTCAACCGTAGGTGTTGTTTGAGCGGTACTTCGTGGGATTGTAATGTGCTCCTTTTCGACCATCACCTCGGGTTCTTTCTCGATTTCCTTCTCCTTGGAAGTACTTGGACGAGAGATTGGTTCCTTGAAAGTTTTACCACTTCGTGTAGTAATAACCTTCATTTCTCCCCTCGGGTTGTTAATGGTATCACTAGGAAGACCACCCGAGGAAGAGGGTTTACACATGATTGCTTCAAACATCTTAGCCATACGATCCTCAAATTTTGATTGCCTAGCATCCGCTTTTAATAACTCTTGCTTAATCTCATGTTGTCCTAATTCCATCTTTTGTTGATTTTGTTGTAGACGTTGGACATTTCCTTCCATTTTGTTTGCATGAGTTTTAAGTTCATTAGCAAGTTCATTTTTAGCTCGTTTTTCAACTCGGATCTTAAGCTAATCATCTCACGTTGCATATTATCAAATTTAGCATCATTTGCTTTTGCATAGTCCAAAAATTCTCCTTGCAAATTTTTAGTGTGAGCATTTTGAAAACCTTGTGTAGTGTTTTGAAAATCACGGTTTTGATTTTGATTAGAAATTTGTCCATTCCCACTTTGATAATTCCCTTTGTTGTAGTTGCGTGTGTTGCCTTGGTAATTACCTTGGTTGTTGTTTCGATAATTGTTAACATTTTGGTTTGGTGGAGCTTGATTTTGGCGGGAACCTTGACCGTTTTGGTTGTAAGTTCCCGTTGCTACATAAGCACTCGAAGTGTTACCATCCGCGGTAATGCACTCGGAAAGATCATGAGCTCCCCCACAAGATAAACAACTCTTAGCAACCGCTTTAACCGAAGCGGAATTGGAAGCTTCTTGAGCCTTCCAATGGGACATTAGATTAGCAAATCTATCAAAAAACCGATTTTCCTCATTAGCTTCATCATGTAAGGCGTTAATGCTACGAGACGATTGTGACGAAGATGACGAACCCATATTGGCAACACTCGGTGTGTTACGAGGGTTATAAACCTTAGATCTATTTTCAATGATTTGTAAAGCCTCATTTGTCGTCTTGCACAAAAAATTACCACCCGCGGCGGCATTCAAATAATCTCGTTCATGATCATTAAGCCCATTATAAAAAGTATCCACTTGATGCAATTCCGTAAAATCATGGTGTGGACATTCATGTAACATTTCTTTAAAGCGTTCCCATGCCATTGAAAAACTTTCATTATTTCTTTGCAAAAATCGTGAAATCTCATTTTTCAAGTGTGTTGTTTTAGATGGTGGAAAAAACTTGTTCACAAACTTAGAAACGAGATCGGCCCATGTCAAAATCGAATTTGGCGGTTCTTTCTCGAGCCAAATTTTTGCGGGTCCATCCAACGAGTATGGAAACAACATCATCTTAATGGCGTCATGTGGAACATCCTTAAACTTGCTAGTGGCGGTGAGACGGTTAAAATTCCTAATATGGTAATGCGGGGTGTCTTTCTCGTGACCTCTAAACTTATTTGCTTGCAACATCGACATTAAACCCGTCTTAATCTTGAAATTCTCCGCAAGGATAGCGGGAATCACAATAGCCTCTCCAAAACCCTCGGTGGGTGCTTGTAGCAACTCCATCATAGTACGATTAGCCATAACGACTTCTTGTTCTACAATAGGTTCAACAATTGGAGGTTCTTCAACAATCAACGTCTCTTGATTGGCTTGCTTTTGAAGTCGTTTACGAGCTCGTTTTGCTTGATTACGAGTGATCTTAAACTTCACGAAGAATGGGAGGTGAGCAAAGAAGATTCTTTTTGGGTGTTTTGTGAATTTTCAATTTTTTTGTGTTTTTGATGATATTTATTTTTTTTGGATTTTGGTGTATCTTCGTAGACAACAATCTACAAAATCTCTACTCGAATCAAACTCTTGATTAAAGAAGCCTCAAAGGAATGAGAACGATCACGTGGAGTGAACGCCTTCGAATGACTTTAGAACTTTGGTGAAAACCAAATTGTTCAAGAGGGTTTAATCACAAAGAAAACCAAGCAAATATATTATACGTAATAATACTTTGGGCGGCAAAACCCTCGATTAGCCTTCAATCTCAAAATACTCACAAGCAAGCGGGGAAACGAGGCGGCGCGAAGCACTTAAGAGCCTTTTTCCTTAGGGTATATTTTATAATACCCGCCTTATACCCACCTTATAGTTTGTATTTTTCAAAATCGAGCTTCACGAAAGTATTTATCTATTTTTGCCTTTTTCTTTTTGTTTGAGATTCGAATACAATAATTGAGTGATGAAATCCCAATTAAGGTTGTGTTTTCACACTTTTGGAGATATTGTGAATTTATTGTGATACTTAATACAATATAGTAATAATATTTGTACAAGAAAAACCAAGAAAACCGATAATACGTATTAGTAGAGTTCTACTAATACAAATACTATTTGGTTAATATTAAAAACAACAATTCAAATTAATCACGACACACCTCCCCGGCAGCGGCACCAAAGTGATTGTGGTAAATTACGACCTTTTAGGAAAAAGGCGTAAAAGCGGTAAGTATCAAACAAATGACTTTAGGAAAAATCAAGTGTTAATGACCCTTAATGGTGTGAAAGTTCGTTTCCCAAGGAGGTATATGTGTGTGAAAAACTTATTAAATGTTTGTGATTAATGATTGGTTTAGAAGGGGATGAGAAAAGAATTTGACGAAAACGTAAAAATAAAAATTAACACAAAAAATCACTATTAGAAAGTTAAAACGTAGAACCTTAAAAACCACAAAAATAAAAATAAATTCTAAAAATTACCAAAAATTCACCAAAAATAAAAAATAATAAACTAAGAGTTTACCAATGATCAAAACTTTTTCAAACCTTTTAAATAATTAAATATTCAATTTTTAAATGCTAATTAAAGCCCTAAAAATCAAATAAATTATCAAAAAGCCCAAATAAAGATTTTTCAATTGATAAACCTCTTAAATGACCTAAACAGATTAAAAACTATTTTTAGAAATTTTAAAACTAATAAAAACTATTTAAAATGATTTAAAAACTGTTAAAACTTAAAATAATTATAAAAATTAATCTAAAAGTGATAAAATTATTCTAAAAGTTGCTAAATTCCTATTTTAATGTATTTAACCTAAGAAAAATGTAAAAAGTTGGAAAATGTGAAATTTTAAAAATAATAATAAAATAATAATAAAATAATATTAAAAATCCAAAAATTATAAAAAATTCTAAAAACATGCAAACTAGTTTATTTTAACCTAAATAATCAGAAAATCAAAGTGAAATTGCCAAAATACCCCTGATGGGCCCTCAAATGGGCCAAATCCAAAAACAGTCAACCTAAATGGGCTTTTGGGCCCAAAAAGTCAAATTGGCCCAATTGACTTGGAAAAGCCCTATCTGACTTAAAATTCAATTCTAAGAACAAAACTCCAAAGGCCCAAAAGCTGAAAATGTGCTTATCACAACTTATTGAACACAAAGCTTATTCTTATTGGGCTTTTCAGCCCATTAAGCCATAAGCTAATGCCATAAGCTTTAATTTGACACACAACCCTCTTTTAGGATGCTTAAGAGATCTGTCAAAAGAAATTTCCAATAAGCACACTCAATAAGCCAGAAAATAGAAAAGCAAAAATCCACAAAACGACAAAATAGTCGTTTTTGAGAAATAATGCACCTCAGAAGCTGATTCAACTTGCAAAAGCTTTCAAATGGACTCAATAAGCGATATCGATCAACAAAAATCCAATAAGCATAACCAATAAGCCAGAATAAGCTCAAATGAACTTATGTCAAAGTCAAAGGACTTGGTTTTCTAGTCAAACCTCAAAGTCAACCACCCAAATGCTCCAGTATGAACAAATGGGTCAAAATATGAGCACCTATTACAAAAACAAAGTTGTTGCTGGTTGGAATAAGCTATTATAGCTTATAGATAAGCTGACACCAAAATTGCACTATCAGTGGCAACCAGCAGGGGAAAGGAGTTCCCACTGCTTTGACTAATTGACCAAGCTTATTTGAGAGTTCTGGTTTGATTCAATTGGAAACAAAGGCACCCTTGTGATCAGTGAACCACAAGGAGTCAATAGCAACAATAAAATCACAAAATGATCCACACAATAAGCCATAATAAGCCAAACAGTCCACAGATATGCTCCAGATATGCAAATAAGCAGTTAAGCACTTAATAAGCAGATTTAAGCAAAATAAGCCAACCAAACTGAACCAGATGCATACACAAGCTATATAAACTAACAATAAACACAAAGCAACAAGAATCAAACACTGAATCAAAGTAAATAGCAAGATCAAAGCACTAGAAGTTACTGATGAACAATGAACAATATGCAGAAACAGTTTGCTGATATACTTGACACTTGATCCAATTTCAAGCCTCAAATCCTTCTACCCTGGTGTGATTAACTATGATTTAGCACTTGTTAGCCCTAGCCTATGCTTAGATCTAGGTGTCCTCAAAATCCTAGCCAATTTTACCAAGTTATTAAGATTTTATAGCCAATTCAAGAATCAATGTGTTCAAACCCACAAAACCTGCAAACAGATGAACATATGCACCCAAATAACAGATACCAATACTTGCAAACAACACACAAGCACTTAACAAGCCACAAATCTAACTTATGCAGTAATCCCAAACACCCTTTTAAAACTTGATTTCACAAATTTTCAAAGGCTTATGAAGATTCAACCCACAAATCAGATTAGTAACACCTCAATAACATCAAACCAAGCCAAATCAACAATAATCACCCACAATAACACAGATTCAAGCAATAATCCACAAAAATCACAAATAATCAGAAACTTAAAGAGAAAATGAAAAGGGAAGAAGGTGCAAACCTCCAAGACCTACATCCATGCCCTGGATTGTTTGAGCTGAGGTACTAGCAAAACAAGTACCAGCTTCCAATGCTGCTAAGATGAACAAACAATAAGGTGAGATCAAATAAACAAGCACTTTCTGATTTTTGAAACCCAAGCTTTATCAACTAAAACCTTGCCTCAAAAACCTTCAAACATATAAATGGAACTCAGAATTAGGCTATTCCAACACCAAACTTTTAATAAACAAGAACAAGATTTCTCAAAATTCAGAAAATCAAATTTTATTACTTAAAAAGGAATTACAAAGATTGATAGCCTAAAACTGGAACCAAGGGACTCTCACATGTTGAGGTCTCCTTTTATAGGTAAATGCCTGGCTAAACACTATTCACAAACCCTAGATGTGAATTTCCCTATTATGCCCTTGAGTCTTCTAGACGAATTCTTGGTGTGAGCTGTCCAAAATGCATCCAAACCATTTAAAATAGCTTTGTGATGAAGCAAATGATGTGGGCTGTTGATCTTGACACGTGGCAAGCCTTGGTGAGGAAGTTGTCACATGATGGTGAAACGGTTTTGGTGGTGGGTCCTCTTGGTGAGTGGGAGTGAGTGTTTTAAGGTTGGGATGAGATTATAGGCGTGTGAATCAAGTGTGGGTAAGGGTAATTTCATTTTACCCTTTGTTTTAAGTGGAGTAAAATCTGGGTTCTTGACTGCTACAGTAATACCTTTTGATCTGTTTTTGTAGGATTGGGGAAGTGTTTGGCGCATTTTGTGTTTAAATGTTTCAAATGCCCATGTTTAACCCTTCTTTTTCCTTTCTTTTGTCATTTGTGTTTAAAAACCCATCAGCGTCTAAATCCTTTGTAACAACTTTTCACCACTTGTCATTTTTGGCACATAACTTTTCAAAAGGGTTTTCAAGGGTTCTTTTTGCCATTTTGAGATATTTCAAGGACTGATCTTGGACAATGTTGATCTTCAAAGGTCTTCAATGTGTCTTTGTCTTGATGAGGGACCATAATTGACAATTTTGATTTGTTGAGGGACTAATTTTGCCATTTCTTCAAAGTTGAAGGACCTTTTGTGTAATTTTGACAAACTTAAGGGACCAAACTTGTAATTATTAATATACAAGGGTTTTAAGTGTCATTTTTTTCAATAATTGAGGATCAATCTTGTTTGTCTTCAAGTCTTCAAGGTATTTTGTTGAGAATTCCATGATTAGGGCCCGGTTCTTTGTACGGCTTCGTTTCTCGTCTCCGTTTTTCTTTGTAACTTGTGATCTTTTGTCTTTTTCACGATATCCATACCTAAAATACACAAGTAAATAAACACAAGCATATATATGGTATTTTATGACATTTTTATGCATTTAAAGCCCGAAAAGAACGATGAGATCATGTATAAATGCCATCTCATCACCTATCTTGAACTTTCTGCCCCATGAGTGTATGAGCCATTCTTACAGTCTCAAAAAAGTTCTTGGGTCGAGATGAAGTCGTCTCACCTTTAATGTACCCAGGCAGCCCTTTGATGTATTGATCCATCTTTTTCTTCTCAATAACTAAAGCATCTGGACACAACAAAACCAATTCGTTGAATCGACTAGTGTATGCAGCAATGTTATTATCTTTCAGCTTCAGGTGCCTCAACTCATCCTCCAAAGCAGATAACTCTTCTTCTGGACAGAACTCTTCTTTCAGCAACCTTTTAATTCCATCCCAAGGTTTCCTGTTTGCAGCTTCTAAACCAACTGTAGCAACTTGAGTCTTCCACCAGCTTAAAGCTCGATCCTTAAAAGTAGCAACTGCGAACTTAACCTTGTTCCTTTCTGAGCAATCACTAATCTCAAATGTTGTTTCTGTTTTCTCAATCCACCTGAATAATTCCAGTGCTCCACCAGTTCCTTGAAATATAGTAGGTCCACACTTCATGTATCCAGCAAAAGTACACTCTTTAACCGCGGCAGCAGCCGGAGCAGCCTCATCTGTAGGATTCTCAGCTACACCTGCCCCTCCAACAGCTTCTGGTCCAGCAGGTTCACCTTCACCTTCAGCACCCGCACCTCCAGAGCCACCTGCTCCTTCAGTGTTAACACGCGCAGCTCTATCTGCAGCTAATGCTTTCGCTACCTATTCAGCAACTAGCCTTGCAATGGCATCATTTGTCATTCTCCTAGGTGGCATGATTCTGTCACATCACAAAGAGAAGATAAAATGAATGAGTTAATTGTATTCATGGTATAGTCATATCATGTACAAAATCAATCATCAAATGCATACACATTATCAATACAAGAATTCACAATCATTATAAGGATCAAAGGAAACTATTATCATCGATCAACAAGGAATGATCTCAAGGACAAATAGAGTACAATGACACAAAATAATAAACGTTAGTCACATGGGGATCCACATGGCTTAGTTGAATGTGTCTCTCTTGCAGCAACGAAACCTGCTTCCTCCTCATCGAAGACGTAATTTGACGGTGGTAAATTTCACAAAATAGGTATAAGGTCATAATAAAATGAAATAGGATAATTTCCAAAAATTTAAATAAATATAGAAAATCCTTCAAAATAATTACAGGAAAAATTCCAAAAATTTATTTAAGTAAATCATTAATAAATGATAACTCTTATCGAAAAGTTTAACGATATCAATATATATATATCGATAAAGGATTATAGTATTTATTTAGAAATACTTAGCAATAAGGCATACATAATAATGTATACTAAAGTTGTAATCCCAGAAGTAGCTTGAACCTGAAGTCACGCGAAATCATGTGCACCGACTCTTTGAAAAATAAAAACCGACAGTTATAGTTTAGGTTTTTAGAAAAAGACCTAGTTCTCTATAACTCATGGCTCTGGTACCTATCTTTAACACCCCCAAATTTACACGCAGCGGAATACATCCTTGGGTGCTAAACAATGATACAACAACACATAATTTATAAAGAACGACTCAAAAAGAGACGTTTTAGATTTATCGTTCCTAAAACATTTGTCAGAGTAGCGTAGTCCCAAGACATCGTAACCAAAGTACAACCAAAACAAAAGATTTAAATTGTTTTGAACAAAAGGAACGACAAACATTCAAAGAGTTTATATTACAAAGTAGTGCACAACATTCATTCCCGTGGCTTCCAAGCTTCACCCTTACTGATTACCTGAAATACATGTGAGAAAATCATCAGCACAAATGCCGAGTGAATCTATAGGTTTATATAATCATTTTGAAAACAAGCAAAGATTATAAGTTGTGGCATGCTTAGTAAGCATCAAATAATAATTTGCATCAACAATGATAATTGTATATAGCATAAATTGCAATAAGCTCATGGAACCGCGCCCTTAGACACTCCCTTTAGAGGTCTGATAAGACAGGAGAATTATTAATTGTCGGTTAATTCCAGATTATTGGTACATTGTCGTATACCTGACTTCTCAATACAATATGTTCAAACAGTGTGGAGGTCGGGCCTAAGCTTCTATGACAAGTCCACAAAACTGAACCGGGGCGGCTTCCCCCATAGATCTATTAATTGTACTAGCGGTTAACCCATCATAGGTTAATTAACGGTCCATAATTGAGGCTTTAACAAAGGCAATCACTTAATGCAATTTAAAGGCAACCACGGGTCCATTCATAAAGGGACAAGCATACCATAAAAATCTTGTGTTCTAAGTTTACAAAACATGTATTCCCCCTCGCGGGTTTTAAAATATTTGAATGAGCTCAAACGAGGCTATAGACTCACCTTAGTACTTATAGTAGTTGAAGACGATCACCGACGATAGTAGATGCCCGATAAACACGACAACCGCAACCTAGCAAATAAGGTGCATATATTAATAATAAACTCGAGAAATAATTCATAAATAACAAAATCAAACTCGAACTCATAAAACCACAATACACTCGAGAGTTAAAGATATAAATAATTTCATTATACTTTACTACTCATTTACTTTACCATTTTATACTTTTTAACAAAATCCACCGGCACATACTACATGTACTAGCTTATTTACCCCTTTTAAACTTGTCAACCGTTTATGAAACGACTCGATAAACTAACTTACTATATATAGAAAGTCCTCCTACAAGTTTATCAAATGAAATTACTTTTAAAGTCCTTTACTCGACTCATTTTCAAACCACAAAATCCGGACAGATTTACGTTAATTTTTCATACAACCGTTTTAACTTATTTAAACGACTCTGTTTACAAAACCGACACTCAGGTTTTAAAGTAAACTCATCCTATAAAATAATCACCTCATTATCAGTAGGTTACACATTTTAAAACTTTCATTTAGAGTCCCCGAGATTCGATCCAAATATCGACAACAACTACTTGTAGTGCCGATACTCGTCTCCCGGTACACGATCATTCAAAACATCATAACTTCACGCTCGTTTTGAGCTAGAAGCTCTACCTTATATCAAATCGAAGCTAATAAAATTATCTACAACCCTAGGCTATAAGTTAAGCCATTTTCAAAACATAAAAATTCGGATTTTACAGTTTACTTACTGTTATAAAATGGGTACCAAAATCTTGTACAAAATCAACTTTTTGACCAAAACCAATCATAGAAATGATCATTCCTATACTCTAATATCATCATACATCCACCATAACATCAAAATCATAATAAAAATAAAAATCTTTAGATCAAAATAAAGTTTTTAACAAGATTTCTAGCAAAAACCACCATGGATCATGCTAAAAACACCATGCATGATCATGGCTTCTACCTACCAACATCAAAAAAAATAAAAAGTGCTTGCATGTGTAAAATTTTTATACCTATGTGATCCTTGATCAAAAATAGAGATGGGTATATGCTTGGTTTAGCTTGAATCAACCTCAAACTTGAGATAAATTGAAAATTGGATGTGTTTGGGGGGTTGGGTAATGTTTCGGCAAAAGGAAGAAGAAGAGAGAGGATTGGTGAATTTTTGGAAGTAAAATAATATGTAGTGTGTGTTTATTTTAAGTTTTTATTTAGTGGGGTAGGGACCAAGTTGCAATTTGGCAAAAGTTGTGGCTAAAAAATGTAGATAGTTAGCTAAAAAGTGGGAAATAATTATTAGTCAATTTTGAAAATATTTACGGGACTCGGGTTTCGTAAAAATACTTAAAAGTTTAAACGCACACGAAAAATAATAATATAACGACTCAATACGTAATTAAAACGATATCGTCGAAAATATTAAATATCGAAACGATCGATAATGAAATATAAAATTGTGGGCATCCGTCGGTATCGCGATCACTAGTAGTCCTCGTTGCTCGTCAAAATATTAAAATAAAATATTTAATATCGATTTCAACTTAAACCGTTAAACACAATAATATTTAACGTCATAAATACTTCAAAAATATTTGAAAAGTAAGAATTAAGTATTGACCTTATTTTGTGGGTTTTACAGTTTTGAACATGAGACTTATTACCATGACTTTTATTATCCACCATCATCGGTGGTTTTATTATCATGGTTTACCTTCATCTTTTATTCAACTTTGCCATGAAGCTTTTATTATGACTTTGGTCTTGACTTTGTCTTTTATTATCCGCCATCATCGGTGGTTTTATTATGACTTGACGTATATCCTCACGTTAAAGGGAATTTTGGATCCTTAAAGCTTCAAAGATTAAGACTTGATTCACTTTCAATTTGGATATAGATTTTTCGGCCTTGTGAGCTTCAAATTTTTGCTTAATTTAGGTGAGCACTTGAAATCTTATTATTGGGTGAAGCTTTCGATTATTCAGGTTGCCAATACTTCAAAACCGTGACGCTGGCGATACCTTAATGTTTTCCCAATTTAATTACATGGAAGCTACTAAAACAAATTAGAAACCAACAATAGTGACTAAACCGCTAAATAATTATTTATTAACAATTTATTATAAAAGCGCGGGGAGAATAAGCTAATAAGTACTACACATGAGATCGTGAAAGATTACGAGACTTATAAATAACTCTATTATTTCTCGTTCTCAATTTAAAGAGACTTAGCCTAAAAACTTAATGAATCGAAGCTAAGTGCTTAACACGCACGGTAGAGTCAAAAATTACTCTTATTCTCACCATCGGAAAACCTACATCCGTGTCTTAAACACTTATGAAAAATACGAAATTTTTTAAAATTTGACCATTTTTAGCCTTATTTTGCAACAAAAAGATAACAAAAAGATGAATATTGGATAGCGTGGTGCCGTAAGCAAGGTGAGGTCACTCACCCCCCCCCATACTAAAACTAAACATTGTCCTCAATGTTTCGAGTCTAGGGGTGAAAACACCCCCATACTAGAGACGAAGTCGAATGCTTAATCTCGAGCATGGAAAGGGTAAAACGAATAACCTAAAATCCCTTTATGAAATATGCTAATAAGATTAACGTTAGAACATAAAAGGATATCATCGGATATCGGAATCTCCAAAGGCAACGATCGAAGCTCGAGTGATTCGTAAAACGAACACGAGAGGCTTCAATGATGACGATGAACCTAATGAATCACAATCACAAACAACCACGGAACAAAGGTTGGAAGAGCACAAGTTTCCTCGTTACGCTATTAGAAAACAAAAATATTTATAAGGATAAGCATGAGAATCCCCTACGAGTCACCTTGTTTTTGATAACCGAGTCAAAAGCTCGACTCGAATCCCCATAAATGTGATCATTTAGGGATAATCATGGTATGGTCGTTTTTGGTGGGGCTTACATGATAAACAAAGCCCAAAAGTACATGGAGTACTCTAAAAACCCGATATACGTATACCAGGGTCAAAGGTAGCGTCTTCGTTTTCGGAGGAAAGACGAAACAACGCTACTCCAACACATGCTAAAACAACCCCAAAGAGGTAGAAGAAAATAGATGAGAAGTAAAAAGGTGGGGCAATGGGTAAGTCAAACTTATGAGCTACTCGAGGTAGACTCACACCATGCAAATAGATATGATTTCCATTTATTGCATCGGTGGAAGACCGAGATTTCCCTTTACAAGCAATTACGAGATAGTAAATCTCGTCCTCGGTGGAGAAATGTGAGGGAACATAAGGGGCTTCCCCCACACTAGATCCACACCAACCGTCGTCAAAAGGAGTAGACGAGGTGGTAGCACTCATAAAACGCGGTGATGACGGAGTTAAACTTGTAGAAAATTCTTTTAAATCATATTTAAAATCCTTTCCCTTTTTATCTTTTAAAAACTCCTTATGAAAACCCGATTGAATGATGTCGAAAATATTTGGCGTTTCAAATTCAAAATTATTCGCGCTAAAAATTCTCACATTTAAGTCGCGGTTAGGGGGTGGTGGATTGTATATGTTCTCAAAACGTCGATCAACAAAGAACACCGCTCCCTCGGGGTCAACATATTCGTCATCCTCATGAACGTCGATCTCATCGATTTCTTCATCAAAGATAGGCTTGTCAAACTAAGATTTGTCATTCCCCTCCTTGAGTATCTTAGAAACTCTCTCGAAAAGATCACGATCAAGCACGAAACCATCATTCATTTGTGGGGATTGTTGATAAGTTAAATCCTCACGAATGTGGTAAACGTAATTCTCATTTAAGGAGTGTTGATTAGGTAACTCCTCGAGAATTTGATTTTTGGTGGTCACATGAGTTGGTTCGTCATCGAAAATAAGACGTTCCAACTCATTTAGTTCATCCTCGATCTTGGAAAAATCAACCTCACTCGTAGGTGGGAGTGGAGGCAAAAGAGATAGCTCTCTTTCGATAACTTCCTCAATCTCGAGATCGAACTCGTAATCATCGTACTTCACATGTGAAGAGGTCTTTTTGCTAGAATCCTCAAAAATGGCATGTGGATTTCGACGTACGTGATTAATCTCGGCAATGTCGCCATCGTCATCGTCAAAGAAAGAGTCGATGTGAACACTCACAACCATGGTCTTACAAGTCGAATGACTATGCTTAGGTGACTTTTCTAAAGCGAGAGGATCGATGTCGATGAAACCTTTAGCCTCAACGGGTGTTGGGCTAGGAAATAGAGGCACTTAGATGGTGCTAGAAGTTGAAGCCTCAAAGACGTGGTCCTTCGAACGTGGTGAAGACGAGTCCATTTTTGTCATTGTCGTGATGGCACTAACGTCGCTCTTCGGAATTGGTCGTTCACTTGTTTCGCCAAACATATCCCAAAGTGATTTTTCATCCATAAATTTACGCATACCCTTTTGAATTAGGTACACGTATTCTTTATCGTTAAAATCATCATCTTTGAAACCGTTCTTCTTAATTCTTTCAAAACATGCATTAAGCATCATATTTTCCGCCAAAGTTAACATTTTGAAATCATTAGAATTTGAAACATTAGGTTTTGAAACCTTGGTTTTTTCATGATGATTAGACACTTGGGATTTACTCGTGAAAAATTCCATTTTATCCTCCCCATATCTCATAGTAAGTCTCCCCTCGTGAACGTCGATTACGGCTCGAGCCGTCGATAAAAATGGTCGACCTAAAATAATGGGACATTTAGAGTCACACTCGTAATTGGATATGACGAAATCCGCGGGAAAAACAAACTTTCCAACTTTGACAAAGATATCCTCGGCTATTCCAATTGGTATTAATGGCGTACAGTTTGCAAGCTCTATTGTCATGTTCGTGGGGGTAAGTGAAGGCAATCTCATCAATTTCCAAAGAGAATGAGGCATGAGATTGATGCTGGCACCTAAATCGGCAAGGGCTAAACATCCCTCAATCTCGGAAAAATCACAAGGTAATAGAAATTGGCCCGGATCCTCTTCCTTTCTCGGCATGTGCCTTTTGGGTTTTTAAAGAAGGATCGAAGCACAAGTTTCTTCAAGGGTTACTTTGGTTAGGTCGATAAAACTATCTTTTTGAACCGTAGATGGAATTTGAGGTACACGACGGTGTGCACTCTTTTCCTTGGTCGTCACGCTCACCCCATCGACTTTAGAACAATAAGACGTCTTAGAAGTCGAGGGTTGAGAAGAAGGAACAACACGAAATCCATCAAGGGTAGGGGTAATCACACGACTTTTTCGACGAGACGAGGCAGCTTTACATTGTTACTTTGGATTTGCAACGGTGTCACTAGGTAACAAACTCGATGAAGCACCTGAGGCTTTGTTCATAATAGCCGAAAACATCTTTTTAAAATCAATTTGTCCTTACTCAATCTTCGTGTTTTGAAGTTTCAAAGTATAAGAAAAGTCGTTTTTCAAAGTACCACTTTCTCCCTCTAATCGTCTCATATTAGCCTCATTCGTTTTCATGTAATTTTGAAATCGTTTGATGGACTATTTTGATTTGAATTAAAGTTCCCTTGGTTTTGATTACTTCTTTGAAAATTGGTTTGATTCCCACTTGAAAAATTGTTTCCTTGATTGTTGTTGTTTGAAAAAATCGAGTTTTGATTATTGTCTCGATTTTGCCAATTCAAATTACGACCTTGATTATAACCTTGGTTTTGAAAATTCCCTTGTGGATTGTTTCCTTGAAAAATGTTACGATTCTGATTATAATTTCCTTGTTGCGATGGACCGGTGTTATTTTGATTTTGATTAGAAAAATGTTATTTAACGCACTCACATTCGACGTTTGGCCATCAGTAGCCGCACACTCGTAATAATTATGAGGTCCACTACAAAACGTACACGAAGTCTCAACCGCTTTCACCGTAGCGGGAGCGTCTTTCTTTTGCATTTCGACGAGAAAAGACGTAAACACATTCGTTAGCTTGTCGACTTTCGCATCAACCCTCTCAATGTCGCGATTAGAATTACTAACATTGGCGACATTGGCAACACTCGGTGTGTTGCGGATTTGGTAAACCTTGGATCGATTCTCGATAATCATTAATGCATCTTTCGGAGTCTTACACGAAAATTGCCACCGGCGGAGGAATTCAACGAATCTTGTTCTTGAAAACTAAGACCGTTGTAAAACGTATCGATTTGGTGCAACTCGGAAAATCAATGGTGAGGACATTGCCTAAGCAATTCCTTAAAATGATCCCACGCGTCTCTAAAAGATTCATTTGGTTTTTTCTCAAATCTCGTAATCTCGTTTTTGAAAAACGTCGTCTTAGACGGTGGGAAAAAATGGTTAACGAATTTGGAGATGAGATCCTTCCACGTAATTATCGAATTAGTTGGCTCTTTCTCGTACCAATCCATGGAGGCACCATCGAGCGAGTACGGAAAAAGCATAAGCTTGACGACATCGGTGTCGACATGCTTAAACTTGCTCGTGGCTAAAAGACGATCAAAATTCCGAATATGGTCATGAGGATTATCGGCTTCACAACCTAGAAACTTCGTAGCTTGGATTAACGAAAGCATTTCGCTCTTAATCTCAAAATTCTCCGCTTTGATAGCGGGAATTACGATCGCGTCTCCATAACCCGCGGTGGGCGCTTAGAGCAATTCCATCATCGAACGATTGTCGGCCATCTCGTTTACGGTCTCTTCAACAACGATATGAGGAATTTCGGTTCCTAAATCTCGTCTACGTCGTCAATTCCTTCGATTACGATTGCGTCGATTAGAAGTATCGCTAGAATTAGAATAATCCTTCGATCGAGTGCGCATGCACTAAGCATAGAATGGGGGTAGCAAAGAAGACTCTTTTTGCGGCTTTTCAATTTTTCAATTTTTTTGGTTTTTGATTGTTTTTAATTTTTTTTGGATTTTTGTTGTATTACGTAGAGTCAAATCTGCAAATCTCTGCTCGAATCGATTTCTCGATTAAAGAAGCCTCAAGGAATGACAACGATTACGTGGAGTGAACGCCTTCGATGACTTTAGAACATTGGTGGAACACCAAAACGTTCAAGAGGGTTTAATCTTGAAAACAAGCAAATATAGTATACGTAGATAATACTTGGGCGGCAAACCCTCGATTAGCCCTTATTCTCAAAACACGCACAAGCTAGCGGGGGAAACGAGGCGACGCTAAGCACTTAAGAGCCTTTTTCCCTTAGGTCGTGAAATACAACCGCCTTATACCCACCTTATAGTTTGTATTAATTGAAATTAAGCCTCACGAAAGTATTTATCTATTTTGCCTTTAAGCTTTTGCTTTAGATTCGAATACAATAATTGAGTGATGAAATCCCAATTAAGGTTGCGTTTTCACGCTTTTGGAGTACTTGTATATTTATTTTTCTACGTAAATACAATATATTAATAATATTCACAAGAAAAACGAAAACGATAATGGGTTATCTATAATATAGTAAAATGATTGTTGTGTGTTTATTTTAGGAAATTTAAACACGTTTTATTTGGATACTATAATATAATAAGGAAAAATAACAAAAATGAGTATTTACGATATTTACGCTTTCCAAAATTTGAAAAGAAAAAACGCACTACTCACACAAACATGATAATAATAATGGCACTATAAACACCTCCCCGGCAGCGGCGCCAAAAATTGATGTAGTGTTTTTGTATATTTACTTTTAGGAAAAAGCAAATAACAAGCGGAAAGTATTAATCGACACGATTTAGGAAAACCGTGAAGACGAAAATTCCAAGTTCGTTCTCGAAGGAGGTGTGTGAATTAAGTGCCAGTTATATAAAATCAAAGTTTGGATTAGTGTCGTTTTTGGTTTAGAAGAGAGAAAATTAAAGACGAGCTACGACTACGATTACACTACGACGTATTGACGTAAAACGATGACGTAATTACGTAAAACGTGACAAAATTAAAAATTTAAAGCTAAAAATTAATTAAAAATGAGAACTAAGTCTAAAATAATATAAATAAGAATAAAAATTCAATAAATAAATTTTAAAACCTTTTATTAATTAAATATTCAATTTTAAATGCTAATTAAAGCCCTAACATTAAATATAATTAAGAAAAAGCCTAAATATTATTTTATTGAACTAATAACTCATTATATTATTTAAAGACTAAAAAGCATTTTTCCTAAATTTTAAAGACTATTGTTCTATTTTTAAATGCTAACAACAATTTTTAAACTAAAATAATAACTAAAAATAATAAAATAACGCTAAAATTAATCTTACTGTTTGAAAAATACTAATTTATATTACTAAACAGTAGATTAATTGGAAGTTTGAAAAAAGTAATTTCTTGCATTAAAAGACAAAACAAATTTGAATTAAACTTTTTTAAACTAAAATTAAATCTAAAAAATAACAAACTGAAGTGAACAGTAAACGTTTTTAATCTAAAAATCATAAAACATTTATCTAAAACTAAGAAAATTTGAAGAACTGAAAAATGTTGAAATTTAGCACTAAAAGACAAAAAGCAGAATAATAAAAACTAATTTAAAATCAAATTAATTATAAACAACACTAAATGAACATTGAAATAAAATAAGACTTAATGAAAAATTCAAAAATAAAATAAGTAAATAGGGAAAATTGGAATTAACTAAAAACACTGAAATTAGGTCACTAAAGACAAAAAAACAAGAACTCTGAAAGTGACAGCAAGGATTTCTTGTACTTTTGCTTATCAGTAGGAACAAGAACACAACCAGTGGGAAGATTTGTTCCCACTGCTCTTTACAGAAACAGGTCTTGGCGTTTTAGGCTTGATTTCAAGCTTTTTTGTTGGATTTGGTTGGAACAATTGGCACCCCTACACTCAGTGGAGTGTAGGGAGTCAGTTTAAACACAAAAAACAACAAGTTACACACAAGAATCACATGAAATAGCTCAAATCAAGTTATTGTGAGGGCATATGTCTGATAGGCTGTTTGCTGATCTATTTGGCACTTTAGTGGGTTTCAAAAGCCACAAACTTCACACACAACCAACCAAATCACTCTAAACTGGTAAGCAACCCTAAATTACCTAATTATCTAACACTCTCAAAGATTTTGGATCCAAAAAAAACTAAAACAACCTTGTTTTTGCCCTGCTGATTTTCTAAGTGGTTTATACCTAAAATTTACATGCAAACTTCCTTTAAAACTCTACCAAACATGAAGCAAACTACAAATAAACCTATTACTACCAAGAATGAGTGTTTCTAACAGGTTTCAAGAAAAAATTATTGTCAAATTTTCACCTAAAAACCTTATCCCAAACACCCTTTTAATGACTAAAATCAAACTTTTACAAAGAGATTAACACAAACCCTTACAAATCTGATCAATACCTATTCAAACAAGCATCTTAAGCCTAAACAAACATAAATCAATACTCAACTAACATCCAAATAGCTTTACACAAAGATTCACTAAAAATCACATAAAACTCTTGTAAAGCTAAAAAACTGTCAAATAGGGTTCAAGCCTCTTACCCACAGCTGATGCCTTCTATTTAGAGTTTTGAGAGCTTAATGGAGCTTATGATAAGTAGTAGATAGCCCTTGTTGGTGGAATCCACAAGGGACCCAAGGGTAACTATGTCTTTAATTCAGAAAATGAAAAGAGAAAAAGGAAATGACTTATTTTCTTCTTTGTTTCATGCACATACACAAACAACAAGGGAAGAAACTACAAGCTTCAACAAGCTAGGCCCACAAGCTGGTGTCAAGAGCTTATGGGTATAGCTTTTTAAACAGTAAACTTGTTAAACAAAAAAATAGATAAAATATTTTTGGTAAAATCTTTGAAAGCTGAAACCTTTTAAAACACAAACCTTGAAAGTTTTGAATTATGTAAACCAAATGGGACAACTCTAAAATCCACAACACAATTCCACTTTCAATTCCTTGTGTTTGTGGATTTCAGAAAATGTTAAAAAAATGTCTCTTAATCAAAACTTTGAACAACAATTTTGAAAACTATTAAACTAACTTTTGCAAGAATTGAAGATTAAACTAAAAGTAGATGAATAAAAAATGGAACACAGTTTTGCACACTTAACAAAATTTCATTTTCATTACTCTTTTTTTTAAGTACAAAAACTGGAACAATGAAAAATAGGATACAAGCACCCTATTTATACTGATTAAATGAAGATTCTAGATACAAATAAAATCATAAACCCTAATCCTGAAAGTCCTAAAAAGCCCCTGGTCAAATTTTTGAGACTTGGTCAATTGGTCACTTGTGACTTGAGAGTGACACGCCAGCTGTTTGAATGCATCAGGGACGTTGATGGACTATTTTGGGACCAAGTTTTGAAGGAGGATCGTTGATTCTCAAAAGGATTCTTCTTTTGCCATTTTGAGTGCAGCAGGGGAACACGGGGGTCCACTTTGGGGTCACGGGATACAAGTTTTGGGTGTGGGATAGGTTTTTGGTTTGGAAAATTAGGGATCTAGTGGTGATTAGGGTATAACCCCTTGTTTTAAAGGTGATTAGAGTCTAGGGTTCATATGTTTCTTAAGTATGTGAGTGTGTGTGTTTAATCCTGATTAGGGGGAAAGGGGTGTTTGGCGCCACATATAAGTTATAATAATCAGTTTAAAAACAGATTATTAAAAAGGTTTAGTGGGGTGACGTGGTGTGAGGAGTGAGGTGCTGTTGTGTGGTTGGTTGGTGGGAGTGAGGTGGACGAATGATTGGGTGCGGTGAGTTGTAGTGTCTGCCTATTTTGGCCCCCTTCTTTTGTTTCTCTTGTCATTTAAGTTTTTTAACAGCCAAAATCAAATCCCCTTTGTAATAAACTTTTATTTTTCTCATTGTGGCCACAAAAGTTTTGGCAAAAGTATTCCAAGGGCTATTCATGCATAATATGCATTCTTCAAGGACCATAATTATAATATCTTGAAACTTAAAGGACCAAACTTGTATAACTGACATTTACAAGGGCCAAAAGTGACAACTCTTCAATAGTTGAGGGAACAATCTTGCCAATTCTTCAAACTTCAAGGACTTCAAAGGAAATTCATGATTCGGGTCCGGTTCTTTGTGCGGCTTCATTTCCTGTCACACCCCACCATGGCGGAATATGGGGCGCGACATATGGATATCATCACAACAATAGCGTGTCTATAGAGTTAACTAAATGAAATAGAAATGTCATAAAAAGGTGACATAATGTCATGACAATATCTCAAACAATGCAGGCGTCTAGGTAAGTAGGTAACAGGCCTACCTCTTACCAAAGACATTCAAATAACACACATCAAACATATAGGTATCAAACAATATACTAAATCAAAAGACAAAATAAAATCTAAGAGGAAAGGGATTCCTCCTAATGCAATTTTAGCAACCTCTAAACTCTAGCTACACTTCTATTAGCATCCTCCTCAACTACCTCACCTGAAAATGACACTAAAATCTGTCAACATAAAGTTGGTGAGAACATAGGTTTAAATTATCAAAACATCTTAAGAACCCTTAACAACCGCTGTAAATAGTTGAAGAAAAACAATTTATAGTAATGGACCATAATGTGATAATCATGCTACATGCATCCACAACAAAACTCAATCCAAGTACCAATCACATCTACAATTCACAAAGCACACTATAATAGTCAAGAAGTATCCCGTCACACACGCAAGAACACACACCACACTATCTGGATCTTTCCCACACCACCTGTGGAAGGTGAAATATATCCCCTCGAGATATCTTGCCTCCGAAGAGACGATGCACAAGTACTCAGGACGGATCGTGCCCCCCGAACCAAGAACTCAGGACGGATCGTGCCTCACGAACCAAGAACTCAGAACCAAGAACTCAGGACGGATCGTGCCCCACGCTCCACACACATCACAACTGGTCCCATAGACGCCCATACATCTATGTACCAATCCCAATCATAACACAATCAAGATTCACATATCATAACACATATCAAAGCACATATGGGAACACATAAGCACGCAAGTCACACAATAACACATCTATGTCCAAACATTTATAAAAATATAGTACCAAAACATTTTAAGAACACCACAAGTGTCATCTCCATCCCATACTAGAAGAAAACATTTAAAAACTTAGTAAAAATGGGACTATGAACTCACCTGATAGCACATCAAGCTAGCACTCCTGCAAACCTATAAAATCATACACGACACCCTTAGCTCTAGTTCTCCCACTACAAGCTATTCTATACGTAAAATTCCAGTTTTTCCCCGGTACGGTTTATTAGTCACTAAACGATCACATGAAGTGAACTTAACACCACACTTGACTCCTACCCTAATGGAGTTATGTTTTTATATGATCTAAGAACTTCAGAAACCAATTTTACTTTCTAATTACACGTTTAACCGTTTCGTTTAGTCTCTACGCCAAAAGTCGTTTTCACCAAAACTGATTTTCTGTACATGCTAAATGTTCGACACCAAAAGCCCGACCTAAACACCATAACTTTTATTGAAAACCTCCAGTACTTTTTTATACATTATAAAGAGTTACCAAATCAAAAATATTTGGCTATCTCATTCGTTTGGTTAGGTTTTGACTCAAATCCCAGAAATCAAAATTTATTCCTGAACAGCGCACTGTTTTTGTAAAAATTATTTGACGACCTTCCCGAACTCCATTTTCGACCAACCTTACGTTTTTGAAAAGTAGACTCTCTGAACTTAATTTAAAAAAAAAGAAACTCGACCAAAGGTGCTACCTACTGCCCGGAACAGTCGACACAAGACAGCCTTAAAAATCAGACTGTTTTACGCTTTTATGCACTAACCTTCTAAACATCATTAATTACCCCTAATTTATTAAACAAGAACCCTAAAATCATTAATTGATCTTAATTACTATATTTTTCAGAAAATTAATAAAACCCTAATCATCTCAATGATGGTTAATTAACATTACAATCATGATTAATTAATAAAAACATGAATTAAGTTAAAGTTAAATTGATCACATACCTTGAATCAAGAAAATTTTTATGAAACCCTAAAAACTTGTAGAAACCTTCGTCCAAAAAAAAAGCTGGAAAAAAATTATGTGTTTTGATTTGTTTTTATACTAAAACAATGAGAATCCTAGCCCAATACAAATAATACTTTCCTTTTTTTATTTTTTTCCTTTTTCTTATTTTTCCCCACCATCCTATATAAATTTTTTTACCAAAAATAATACTTTTTATTTATTTTATTATTAAATTCGTTTTTTAATAATTATTTCCTTAATTATATTTTTTTATTAATCCCTTAATTAATTAATTATATCTAAAACCTTTTAACTAGTAAATTAAACTACACTAGTCAACTTTACACGTTTATCGTAAATTACGTAAAATATACAGTTTTATGAAAATTCTTAAAATATGAAATAAACTTTATAACTAAGTTCTAAATGAGTTAAAACCATCCAGTAAATTATTCCCGTGACTAAATACCTCATCCGAGACCTCTAAACGCTAAACCCTAATTCGTAAAAATACGATTTACTATAATACTTATACGTACACATAAAATCATAAAATAGCACCGCATTCTATCATAGTTAGATCCAAGTGAACAAATGAGCATGAACTAACCCCACCATAACATTATATAATGCACCACGCAATACACGAACGATGACTAACATCCAATCCAAGGCTCAAATATAAACAGAATGCACGTAAACGCACACTAAGCACATAATCAAAGTCAAACAGTCAAAAGTGACAAATCCAAAATCTAGGGTTGTCACATCACTCCCTCCTAATAGAAATCTCGTCCGGAGATTTACTCCTTAAGCTCAATAAATTCATTTCACAGCCAACACACTATCTCTCTCATAAGAACGTAACCGGATCATGACTACAACAACGCTCTCAATGAATATAAGCTCACGAAAAATTTTAGGACCCCCAACTTCGGAGAACGGATCAAACCCATGGACAACTAATGGACGTTTACGTGAACGAATTTAAAAGAATGAACCAAAATGAGACTCCAAAAGATACTCAACATAAAACATGTATCGACTCCCAACGAACCATGGAAACGGACCAATGACAACAAGCACCCAACGACAACTGAAATGTGTTACGACCGGCGACATACTACTAAAACCTTGTGGAAAACCAAATTTTACCCCAGAATGGATTTTGTACTGTAACTGTGTATTAGTTGTTCTAAAACCATGGTATCACATTAGTAATTTATGTAATCATCTAACGAAAATCAATCCAATGTCTCTTCACGAACGATCAATTGTCTAAAGCACACAACACAATATCACATGTCAACATTGACTCCGGAACCCACATCCAAAACAAGCCCTATGTTAGCCCTCTAAGTGTTCACTATCCCAAAATATCCAAAACACAAGTTTAAACCATATCTTTTGAAAATTAATCTTGAACTCGACACTTGTACAATTAATTCGACCAAGCTACTGACTTCCAATTACCAAAATTTCAGAATATTTGAAAAGTACGTTCCGAGTACATAATTTTAGACTTTTGAATGTCCCAAAAAGCTTTAAAAACGAAAAAGTTATGACCAAAACGATTTTACCTAAAATCTGCCCAGACATTAGCGACAGTTTCTGACAGTTTAGCGACGAATTTTGACATTTTAGCTCCAGTTTCTGCCTACCCCGATTTATAACAAAAAAAAAAACGATTTGAAACCCTAAAACCCCTCATTAATTACCAAATTCAAGACCTAATTTATTTTAATTCCAGAAAATTAGAAACCCTTACCCATCATATGAGTAATTACATGATTTTAACATATTTAATTAAATGAGAACAAGAATTTAACTAAAGATCATTAGCTTTAGGTGATAAAAACCAATTTTAGTTTTTTTTTAAAATAAACAAGCCATACTTATGTTGGGAATAAATTAAGGCCAGATCACTTGAGCGCTGACAAGAACAAAACAAGCGTTGATAAGAACAATACAAGCGCTGACAGCTCAAGCGTTGACAAGTTAAAGTCAAGCGTTGACACATTGAAGACAAGCACTGATGGAAGATATAATCTACACGTTTATTATATTCTAGAATACTTCTAGTAAGGATAGAAACGACAATGTATTTTCTATATTTATCTTTACCTAGAATAGTTGATACGTAGATTATTGTACAAGGCTTCTTGTATCTATAAAAGAAGGCCTTTAGGTTATTGATTATTAATTAAGTTTTCATATAAGTTTTCATTCGTAAACATCTTTCATTGTAAGCAAGTTCGACATTCATAATCAAAGTGAAAGTTTGTTTACATCATTGTGTGTTCTTGTTTAAGTGTTAAATTCCGCATAACACTTAGATTCATAAAGTATATACAAAGGTTTCTCTACGTGTATTACTTGATCTAATCTCGTATACACAAAGCTAATCGATCTAAGTTTGGGATCAACAAGTGGTATCAGAGCTTGGTTGAGGAACTTTTGATCTTTAAAGAACACCATACACGAACACCAGAACCCTAAAAACACCAAAACCCTAATTTTCTCAGAAACCCTAACAACATTATGTCTGAAGCAATAACCTCCTCCTCCTCACCCTTACCAAACATCAAGATTCCCATGCTTGATGCAACCAACTTTGACTTATGGATGTTCAACTTTGAACAATATCTGGGGATCTATGACTACACACTCTGGGAGATTATTGAATATGGAAACTCATTCAATAAGGCTCAAAAGATTCTTGATGCCATTAGTCAAAGAACAGCTGTTGAAGGATGCCCTGAAGAGGATAAGAAAGAAAAACCTAGAGATGGTAGAGCTGTATCTGCTGAAGATATTGCAAAGAAAAGGGTTGACATGAAAGCCCTAAATATTCTGAAAGTCTCTTTGGGACAAGAAAACCAGCACAAATATAGAGGCTATGAATCTGCTAAGGATCTTTGGGAAGCACTTGAAGTTGCATATGGTGGCAATGCAGACACTAAGGAAGAAAAGAAAAAGCAACTTCTGCATGATTATGCTGTCTTCAAAGCTCAACCCAATGAGAAACTGAGTAGTGTGAGAAGCAGATTGCTTGATATCACAAGCAAGTTGTCCTTCATGGGGACACAAGTTGGTGATGTTGACACCAATGCTACCTTTCTTAAAAGTCTTGGTGAGGCATGGAAGATTGAGGCAAGATCTATTCTTGCCAACAATACTTACAAGAGCTCCTTGTTTGATGACATCTACAAAAAACTAAGACTGTTGGAAGATGAAACTCTTTCAGAACATGGAAGCAAATCTACCACCAGCAACATGGCCTTCTTCTCTCATAGTGAAGGTCAATTCAATCAGAAGGAATCTTATATGCATCCAGTTACTGGATCATCATATGTCAGCGCTGGAACAAGTCCTGTCAACGTCTCCATTTCAGACGCTGACACATTCAAGAATGACTCCCCAAGAGTTAAACCTGCTGGTTTGGATTTGGATACTGTTTGTGCTTACATTGCTTCTTTGCCCAATGGTTCAGTGATTACATATGAGGACCTTGAGCAGATAAGTGATGAGCACTTGGAAGAGATGGACATCAAGTGGAACATGGCTCTTGCTAGTATAAGAGCAAATAGGTGGAATAGAAGGTTTAAAAAGAAGATGACCTTCAATGCTAAAGACACAGCTGGATTTGATAAATCCAAAGTTCAATGCTACAACTGTCATCGTATGGGGCACTTCATGAGGGAATGCAGATCTCCTAGAAGATATGATGCTGGTAAACCCTCAAGTCAGGTTGTTAAAGCTCAGGATTCCAAAGCCATGGTTGCAGTTCAAGGAATTGATGGTACGGGATGGGATTGGAGCTATCTGGCTAAGAATGCTAAAGAGGATAAAGCTTTGGTTGCTGATATTGAAGAAGAAGAGCATGTTGAATATGCTCTCATGGCACACTCCTCCTCTTCATCTGATAATGAGGTATATGATGATGCTTTTTGTAGCAAAGGTTGTAGGTTAAACATTGAAAGACTTAACAAAGAGGTGTTAAAACTAAAAGATGATATGAGTACTGAAAGGTGTAAATTGTCTAATTACCAACTAACTCTTACAGAAACTGAGAAAACCGTTTCTGAATACAAGAAAATGGAATTTGATTTAAAAGATAAGATCAATATCTTAAAACATGAGCTAGAGGGTAGTATGGATGTTAGAAACATCATGAAAAAGGTTAATAGTGAATTACAGGCTAAGTTAGATGAGGCCATTAAGAATAAAGATAATGTTGACCTCAAAATTCAAAGATTTGATAGAGCCACCCAAACCCTAGGAGACTGTGTAGCTAAACAAAGGGATCCTAAGGACATGACTGGGGTTGGGATGAATGATTACTCTCTGGTTCCACCACCAGCTGGTGACTTCTATGGTGTCCTTAGAAAGGACTTGTCTTGGACTGGTATACCAGAATGCCAAGAAGAGGAATTCATTCCTCCACCAAGAGTTGTCACTCCAGTGGAAGAGTATCAACAAAAATTGACTGACCTAAATGAGTGGAAGAAAGCTAACCCTACCTTATTTGTTAAGGGAGGTTTGCTATGTGAAAGTCCCAATGAATCTCCACCCATTAAGGTTACTGACCCAATCACTGGTAAAGCTGTTGACCTAGGCTCAAACACTGTTAGAAGACCTACCATCAAATATGCAGAGATGTATAGGAATAATAGGTCACCCAAGAGCCAAGTTAGCAATCATGGAACAGGTTTCTTCTCTTCTAGACCTAAGGTTGTGTCTAAGAAAGCCTGTTATACTTGTGGTAGCTTTTCACATTTGGCATACAAGTGTGTCAACGCTCCCAAAGCCAACGCTGACAGGAACAATTTCAGCGCTGACAGAAAGAAAGTCAACGTTGTTAGAAAGTCAAACGTTGTCAGACCCAAACCTTGTGTGCAGCAAAGTCCACAGGTGATTAGACCTGCCCCATTCTTTTCTAGAAGGTCTAACACTCATGGACAAAGACCATTTTAAAAGACAAACACCTGGTCAAATAGGCAATGGGTTCCTGTAGCAAACCCTAGGTTCAACGCTGACAAGGGTAATTTCAGCGTTGACAGGACAAATTCTAACGCTGACAGAAACGTGACCAGACCTAAATATTTGCAGCCACAAGGTAAGGGGTCTAAAGCTTCTTCAAGCTTGAAATGGAGACCCAAGAAAGATCAAAACCCTAATGATAATGGGATTTCAATGACTTGCAATTGATTTAATTACATTTCAAAGGTCATTACAAAACCTATTGGGGTTAACTGGGTATTTCATCCTAAGAAGGATGAGAATGGGGTTGTTGTGAGAAATAAGTCTGTTCTTATTGAACAACCAGATGAATCCAAGTCTTTTGAGACTTGGGTTCCCAAAGAAAACTAAATTGTTTTCTTTATGTGCAGGGCATTCAAAGACAGATCAATGATTATGGATATTGGGATAGTGGATGCTCAAGGCACATGACAGGGAAGGAAGACTATCTGACGAATTTCACCCCTATTAAAGATGGTGATAAGGTATACTTTGGAGGAGGATATGGAACTATCACAGGCAAAGGAACCCTTCTCACCAATAATCTGCGTTTTGAGAACGTCTTCCTGGTAAAAGAACTTGATTACAACCTGTTTAGTGTATCACAAGTTTGTGATAACAAAAATAAAGTTCTTTTTACTGATACTGAGTGTTTGGTGTTAAGCAAGGATTTTAAGATCCCTGATGAGAAATATATTGAGTATAGAACACCTAGGCATAAGGACATATATAATGTGAATTTAAATGGGATTAAAATGAATACCAATATGTCTTGTTTTTATGCTAAGGCCTCAGTAGATGAGAGTAATTTGTGGCACAGGAGACTAGGGCACATAAATTTTAAAAATATAAATAGACTTGTGAGGCTTGGTTTAGTTGATGGTTTGCCTGAGAAGGCCTTCTACAATGACCACTCTTGTGTTGCATGTCTTAAAGGCAAGCAGCACAAGGTCTCATTCAAGTCCAAACAGGTGCATACTAGTTCCAGACCTCTTCATATGCTTCACATGGACCTCTTTTGTCCAACAAATATAGAAAGTTTGAATGGTAAGTCATATTGTTTTGTTGTCACAGATGACTTCTCTAGATTTACTTGGACATTCTTTCTAGCTATGAAGAGTGACACAGCTGATGTTCTTATTGATTTTATCACTCAGATTGAGAAAAGGTCTGGCAATGAGGTTAAAATGCTTAGGAGTGATAATGGTGGAGAATTTAGGAACAAGAAGCTAGATGATTTCTGTGCCAGGAAAGGAATTACTAGGCAATTTAGTATTGCTAGAACCCCACAACAAAATGGGGTTGCTGAGAGGAAAAATAGAACCCTAATTGAAGCAGCCAGAACAATGTTGGCTGATGCTCACTTTCCAATAGCCTTTTGGGCTGAGGCTATTAATACAGCATGCTATGTGCAAAATAGAGCATTGGTGAACAAAATTCAGAACAAAACACCTTATGAGTTACTTTGGGGAAGAAAACCTAATATTGGTTTTCTCAGACCTTTTGGTTGTCATGTAGTAGTGTTAGATACTAGTGATGCCTTAGGGAAATTTAGTGCAAAAGGTGATGAGGGCTATTTCATGGGGTATTCAGTCCAGAGCAAGGGTTATAGGGTTTATCTTAAGGAGGACAAACGTATAGTTGAGAGAGTACATGTTAGGTTCTTAGAGAATAAACCTAGTGATCCTGAAAGTGGTCCTAATTGGTTATTTGATTTGGAACCCTTATCTAGAACTTTAAATTATATGCCTGTCACTAATCCAGACATTGTGAAGGTGACTTCAAATGTTGTGGAGGAACAAGTTGTCAATGTTTCAGGTACACAGGTTCATGAGAAGGTTGGATCACAAGCAGAAAAGGCATCTCCTACATTAGAATATGTCACAATTCCCATTTGGACAGATGCTTTTGCTGCTTCTGCTGCTGCTGGACAAGATAATGGTGGTTTCCAAATACCACCAGATACAAACATGCATTGTTCTTCAGGCGCTGACAAAGGCAAATCTAGCGCTGACAAGACCAATTCAGAAGTTGATGGCTCAGACGTTGACAACAACAGTTCAAGCGTTGTTAGCCCAAGCTCTGACAAACAAGGTTCAGACGTTGACAACACCTTTGCACATCTTTTCTCTTCCACTTTTGAACAAGGTGAACCTTCCAATTCTCATGAAGAAGGTCCTCCTTATGTTGATATAAGAGAGTCAGATGAAGAAGACATTGGCAACATGGAGCATGAGCTTGAGGACACCAGACTTTTTGAAGGAGGGGTTCTCACTTCCACAATGAAGAATCACCCCACATCTCAGATCATTGGTGATATTATGACTCCAGTTCAGACTAGAAGATCTCATCAAGGTCTTGGTGGGTTTATTGCCAATATACACAAGAAGGTTGATACCCCTCTTGTGCAAGCATGTTTGTTTGCATGTTTTCTGTCACAAGAAGAACCCAAGAAAATATTTGATGCTCTCAAAGAACCAAGTTGGGTGGAAGCAATGCAGGATGAGCTTCACTAATTTGCAATTCAGGATGTTTGGGAGCTGGTTGATTGTCCTAGATATGTCAGACCTATAGGGACAAGATGGGTTCTCAGGAACAAAAGAGATGAAAGAGGCATTGTGGTCAGAAACAAGGCAAGGTTAGTGGCTCAAGGTTATATACAAGAGGAGGGGATAGACTATGAGGAGGTCTTTGCACCAGTTGCAAGGATTGAAGCTATTAGGATTTTTCTAGCCTATGCCTCTTGCATGGGTTTCACAGTCTATCAAATGGATGTCAAGAGTGCTTTTCTCTATGGCACCATTGTTGAGGAAGTTTATGTAATGCAACCTCCTGGTTTTGAGGATCCAGAGCATCCAAATAAAGTGTATAGAGTCAAAAAGGCTATGTATGGCCTTCATCAAGCCCCTAGAGCATGGTATGGTACTCTGTCTACCTATTTGGTGGACAATGGATTCAAGAGGGGCACCATAGATCAGACACTGTTTACAAAGAAGAAAGGCAAGGATGTGTTGCTTGTGCAGGTCTATGTTGATGATATCATTTTTGGGTCTACTGATCCAAAGATGAGTGAGGATTTCTCCAAGCTTATGACAGACAAATTCAAGATGAGTGCTATGGGGGAGATGAACTTCTTTCTTAGTTTACAAGTTCAGTAGAAAGAAGATGGTATCTTCATCTCCCAGGACAAATATGTTGCTGACATCTTGAAGAAGTTTGGCTTTTCTCCACATGAAAAGAGGGCTACTACTCCTATGGATAGAGAACACCCTTGGGGAAAGATTGGAGATGGGAAAGATGTTGATGTCAGGCATTATAGATCCATGATTGGATCCTTGATGTATCTTACTGCCTCCAGACCTGACATTATGTTTGCTGTGTGTGCTTGTGCACGCCATCAAGTGACTCCCAAAGAATGTCACCTTTATGCTGTGAAGAGGATCTTTAGGTACCTAAGATGTTATCCTAGTCTTGGTTTGTGGTACCCAAAGGATTCACCATTGGAGCTGATTGCATATTCAGATAGTGATTATGGAGGTGATAAGTTTGATAGGAAATCCACAACTGGTGGATGTCAGTTTCTTGGGAGTAGGTTAATATCTTGGCAATGCAAGAAACAAACAGTGGTGGCTAATTCTACAACTGAAGCAGAGTATGTGGCTGCAGCTGCTTGTTGTGGTCAAGTGTTGTGGATTCAGAACCAGCTGTTGGACTATGGGTATAATTTCATGCATACTAAGATATTTGTTGACAATAATAGTACTTTATGCATCATTAAGAATCCTGTACATCATTCTAAAACTAAACACATAGAAATTAGACACCATTTTATAAGAGATTGCTTTGAGAAAGGTTTAATACAACCAGATAGGGTTGACACTGAGGAAAATGTGTCAGATTTATTAACTAAACCTTTTGATGCTGGGAGATTTCAATACTTGGTAACAAGTATTAGAATGGTTAATCTCACATAATATGTGTTTTGGATTCTTTTTGTAAAAGTATGTACAGGATGATGCATTATTATTATTGGTCTTATTGATGATTTAGATTTTCCACTATATTTTTCTAACACTGACAAAGGTTGCTTAAACGCTGATAAGTGTTTTTGCAACGTTGTCAGCAATATAATTGTCTAACGCTGACAAAGCTTCCCTCAACGCTGTCATGTGTTATCGGGGCGTTGTCAGCAACAATGTTAGTTTTGTGGTTTTCAATCTAAATGTGCAGATGGTGTTAGCAGTATACCATTGGATACAGAGTCGCTTATGGATCAATGGAGAAGCATTAGGACAAGTTTTTATTTATGGATGATGGTTGGAATGTTTCATTCCTATCTTGACATAAATTTTTTATGTTCATGCATGATTTTAGCAAACTTTTTTTTATCATAGTTTAAGGGGAGGTTTTAGGAACCTTTAGGATGTTTGGGTATCCATATGATACTCTTATCATAATTCTAGATTGTGTCCACAGGTGAGTATGAGTTAGTTTTACTAAATCATGAGGCACTGTAGCATGCATAGTATATCAACTTTGCATGCTGCCAAGACATTTTTGGCCTAGAATTGGTTGTGGTCTATTGGGAGACTTGGGAATGATTTTGATATGGGATTTACCTGGGAGTAACAAGGATTTTATAAGGTAACTTTGTTGTTAAGAGTTTTGGTTAGCAAGGGACACTAGAAGACTGTTATGTCTATCTTGCTTATGCAAGTGTGCATAACTGGACAGTGCTTGCCGCCCTATGATAATTATCAGCTTTTGGTTATCTTCTCTAGAATAAATTACTTGTTAAGGTCATTTTTCACTTTTTAAAATAATTTTATTTTTGGACGCTGACAAGAATTTTCCAAGCGTTGTTGTGACCAAATTGGACGCTGACATGGCTTTAGGCAAACGTTGACAAGATTATAGCCGTTGGGCGTTGATAGGTTATTTTTGACCGTTGACACTCAATGGGACCTACCCAGTTGTTACTTTTTGACATATTTTCAAGCCGTAATTTTAGGAGTTGTTACTTTCATTTAATGCATGAGATAACTTATAACTTTTTCAATATTTTCATGATTGATTTTTGAAAATCTTTGCCTATTTTTGGGCCAATCACATGCATTCTTTTTCTCCTATAAATTTGGCTCCTATTTTAAACAGGGTATCTATTATTCTTGTCTAACACTTTTATCTTATCAACTTCATCTTCTACACTTAAAATTCACAGCTTTCATCAATGGCACCAAAGTTTAACTCAGCAGAATTGGCATTGGGGTTCAGATCACAACACAACATGATTTCTTATCTTGACGCTGATAATGATCTGTTTCCTCAATACACACAAATGGTGGCGTATTTGAATGCATCTCCATTAAGGTATGCTCTTTCTCATGCACCACTCATTCCAGTCACACACATTAAGCAGTTTTGGAACACTGTTAGTTCCTCAACAGTTAATGGAGTGACCACATTATCTTCTATTGTTCATGGGAGGTCTTGGGTTGTTACTGAGGCTTTGGTACGCCAAGCCTTGCATCTTGATGATGCTGATGGTATAGCCACCCTTCCCATAAATGAAATAGAACAAGGGCTTAGGGCTTTGGGATATCCCTTTCCTGATGAAGGTACTCTTAATAAGTATCATAAGCAGGAATTTCCCCCAGCCTGGAAGTACCTCATACACGTCCTCCTTCAATGTTTGAGTCCCAAATGTACTGCACACAATGAGATCAATAGATCCATTGCTAGTGCTATTGTGTGCATTGCAACAGGGCAAAAATACAACTATTCTAAAATGATTTTTGAGGGGATGTGTAAAAACAAGGGGACAAAAATGACTTTAGCTTATCCCCGTTTTCTGCAAATGGTTTTTGATGATCAAGGATACTGCTCAAGGGATCACAATGATTTTTATAAGATCCCTGAGCAAAAGAAAGCTATTTTTATGAAGATGGATTCACCACCCCATAGAGACTTACCTTTAACCCTAGCCATGCTTGCTGTTATTGCATCAGCACAACCCCAACCAGACCCCCAACCTCAAATTTACCCTCAACCACAACTTGAACCTATTCCTGAACCTTTACCCTCACCTGAACAAATGCAAATTGACCAACAACCCTTTGACGCTGACACATCAAATGTTGGCGTTGATGTGCCTATTTCCAACGCTGACACACAACCTTCACAATCCCAAACACTCCTTAACCAACCCACATCTACTCATTCTTCCACACCATCTTCCACACCCCCTGAATATAGGTTGATGAAACGCCAAAGGACTACTGGAGTGTTCTCCTCTGGTGGTCCTAGCCATGAAGCAGAGAGAACCACCACCACAAGTGTGGCTGGTGACCTGGATGAGGCTGGGACTATTGGTTCTGGCTTAGAAGCTGGCCAAGGCAGTCCCACCATCATTAAGTCCTCATCCTTGCCCAATGAATCTGACTTGGGAGGTCAAATCCCCATTTTAGAAGAGGGCAAACTGGAACCAATGACTCTTATGGAATTGACGGCAGTCTGCATTAGCTTGCAAAAGCAAAATGCAGACTTAGTACAAATTGTCAGCTCACAAGGCCTTGAACTCAAGCAATTGAGGGAGAGGATTGTTGTTTTGGAAAGTGATCGTGCTAGAAGGGGTATGGAGGAGTCTTCCAAAGGGGAGGAAGATCAAATAAATCTGAGTGATAAGGGCAGCCAGGATGGTCAATCAATGGATGTTGCTGAAGCCCTTACAACTTTGAAGAAACAAACAGGTTTTGATACGTCCTTAGTCTCTCCCACCAACTTAAATTTATCATTTACAGCTATGTTGAGAGAGGTTACACAAGGCGCTAAGGGAAGATATTTGAGCGTTGACAAGGAAAGTTTGGACGCTGATAGAAGTATTTTGGGCGCTGATAGAAGAAATTTGGACGTTGACAGACCTGCACATGAAAGTGATGTATCCCAGTCATCATCTATCATCAAGGAAGTTTCTACTCAGGTATTACCATCTACCTTACCAACCATTGCACCATCAGATAAGGGTAAGGGTAAAATGGTAGAAGAGATTGTTCCAAAGGATGCAGCTCAAGTTGAATTTGATAGAAGATTGGCTGAACAAATCATAGAACAAGATGAAAAGGAGAAGTCATCATTTGTTGTGACTTCAGAAGAAGAAAGTGATGGAGCTAGCTCAGACTCAAGTGTAATGATTATAGAACCTGAAAGGCTTGAGTATGGAGATGAGTTGGCCAAAGAGAAGCTGAGAGAATTGAAATTGCAGGTTGACTTTGACATGCCAGAGGTGGTTCAAATGTACAATGCTTGGGAAGAAAGCTGCATGGATAATCCGGACTTGACCATTTTAGATCAAATATGGGGTTTGGAGCTTCTTCTTAGAGTTCAGCAGGATTGTAAGGTAATTTTGAAACATAAGGCAAGTAATATTCTCTCAGAGTTGAAAAGGGATAGAAGGGAGATCTACTTTATGTTACTCAGATGTCATGGAGTTGGATGGACATATCAGAAGTTGAAGGCTTTGACATTTGATGAGTTGGAAAACAGGGCTTATCCCATTTGGGTGAGAGTGCAGGAAGCAAACACTCTCAGACTTCTTTCAGATGAAAGAAAGGAGCAACTTGCAGAAGAAATGGAAATCAAGAAAGCTATGATGATTCCCAGGCCAGTGAAGAAGGGAATTAAATTTGAGTTTCCTAATGATATGGATCCACAATATCCAAGTGAAGCAGTTATAAGAAAGAGCCTCAAGCTCTCCCCATTAGAAGCTTCAGATATGGTGCAAGTGTTACCATTAGATCCCAGGAATCCAATTGTGAGCTATGAAGAAGATGAATGTGGATTCTGGAAGATTGGCAGATTTGGCAAGGAGGTACACACTTTTACCACTCTCATATCTTTATTTGCAAGTTGTGATAGAGAAGACTTGGTGGACCTTTGGAGGTTACTGGAGACCAAGTATGAGGCTGAAGCACCAACTTCAGCTAATGGAATAAAACTTTGGACCACATTCAAAAGAATGTGTGGGCCAAAAGATGAAGATCCTGCAATATGGAAGGATCTTGAAGATGACCTCAGTGGTCTTCAATGGAGGTTATATTCAGCTGCTGGTGTATACCATTTGAGTTCTACAAAGTTTGCTGAGTATCTACTTGTGGATGCTCAGTATTTCATATCCAAGGCTGTTTTGGAAAAGATGAAGGACACTCAGCTGGAAATAGATTATTCAAGTGACGTGGCAAAAGATTTGATTAGATTTGTTCATTACCAATATGAGAAGGTTTGTCAGACTCCTCCTAGTCCTTAATGCTTATTCAGAAACTTGATCATAAGAGTGGATATCAAGTTTAGGGGAGGATTGTTGGGAATAAATTAAGGCCAGATCACTTGAGCGCTGACAAGAACAAAACAAGCGTTGACAAGAACAATACAAGCGCTGACAGCTCAAGCGTTGACAAGTTAAAGTCAAGCGTTGACACATTGAAGACATGCACTGATGGAAGATATAATCTACACGTTTATTATATTCTAGAATACTTCTAGTAAGGATAGAAACGACAATGTATTTTCTATATTTATCTTTACCTAGAATAGTTGATACGTAGATTATTGTACAAGGCTTCTTGTATCTATAAAAGAAGGCCTTTAGGTTATTGATTATTAATTAAGTTTTCATATAAGTTTTCATTCGTAAACATCTTTCATTGTAAGCAAGTTCGACATTCATAATCAAAGTGAAAGTTTGTTTACATCATTGTGTGTTCTTGTTTAAGTGTTAAATTCCGCATAACACTTAGATTCATAAAGTATATACAAAGGTTTCTCTACGTGTATTACTTGATCTAATCTCGTATACACAAAGCTAATCGATCTAAGTTTGGGATCAACAACTTATATGTTAAAAAAATATGTATCCCATCTTATTTTAAACACGCTTACGACACTTAACCCTTATTTCACCGACTATAAACAACTATTTTAACTATTTACAAATTCCATTTCTTTTACCACGTAAAATTCAAACTAAAAGATACCGTGATCCCAAAAAGAATTCTCCACCCTCTCAATATCCTCTACACCAAAAGTACCGTACAAACAAATACGTGAAATGAGGACTCGATAAATGCGCTACTACGGAAGTTGAACATCTCAAAGAGAAACGAGCTAGCAAACCATCCTAAGAATACAATCGATAAGTAGAAGGGATATATACATATATAGGCATAGGCGTACATACACTCAAATCCATACAACATATACAATACAAGCATGTATTAACCTCTTTCATGCAACCATACTTAGGAATCCATTGATGTCGTGGTACTTGTATAACTATGTTGGCCACCATACTTATACCAGTCCCCTTTCACTAATGCACTCCCTCCTATGATGGCACTTATAAGAATTAATACTACACATAACACATCAGTCTACCAACTCAAATAAGCGCATAGATCCTACAACTCATATAAGCACATAACCACAATATAAAATAAGATCCAAAATCCATGTATTAAAATAACGTAGCCAATGCATGAAACAAATAAACTCGTATTCCAGCTGAATCAGCGTAGACAAAATTCATAATGTATAAAGAACATGAAAACATAATTAAGCGAAATACAACAATGACTAACGTATACGACCATGGTTCAACCCGCACTAGTCAAAACTCGTAAAGAAAATCACATGTAGTTAAGTATGAACAATACTAATTCATAACTTAAAAAATATCGCAAATATAACATCCAAAAACATCAACATTTATAAAATGAACACATACCCCTATGACGCCTATATGCAGGGACCCTTAAGCTATAGATTAGGCTACGCGACTAGGCAACCTAATTCTCTATAACCATTGTCTCTAATACCATTCTGTCACACCCCACCATGGCGGAATATGGGGCGCGACGTATGGATATCATCACAACAATAGCGTGTCTATAGAGTTAACTAAATGAAATAGAAATGTCATAAAAAGGTGACACAATGTCATGACAATATCTCAAACAATGCAAGCGTCTAAGTAAGTAGGTAACAGGCCTACCTCTTACCAAAGACATTCAAATAACACACATCAAACATATAGGTATCAAACAATATACTAAATCAAAAGACAAAATAAAATCGAAGAGGAAAGGGATTCCTCCTAATGCAATTCTAGTAGCCTCTAAACTCTAGCCACACTTCTATTAGCATCCTTCTCAACTACCTCACCTGAAAATGAAACTAAAATCTATCAACATAAAGTTGGTGAGAACATAGGTTTAAATTATCAAAACATCTTAAGAACCCTTAACAACCGCTGTAAATAGTTGAAGAAAAACAATTTATAGTAATGGACCATAATGTGATAATCATGCTACATGCATCCACAACAAAACTCAATCCAAGTACCAATCACATCTACAATTCACAAAGCACACTATAATAGTCAAGAAGTATCCCGTCACACACGCAAGAACACACACCACACTATCCGGATCTTTCCCACACCACCTGTGGAAGATGAACTATATCCCCGTCGAGATATCTTGCCTCCGAAGAGACGATGCACAAGTACTCAGGATGGATCGTGCCCCCCGAACCAAGAACTCAGGACGGATCGTGCCCCACGAACCAAGAACTCAGAACCAAGAACTCAGGACGGATCGTGCCCCACGCTCCACACACATCACAACTGGTCCCATAGACGCCCATACATCTATGTACCAATCCCAATCATAACACAATCAAGATTCACATATCATAACACATATCAAAGCACATATGAGAACACATAAGCACGCAAGTCACACAATAACACATCTACGTCCAAACATTTATAAAAATATAGTACCAAAACATTTTAAGAACACCACAAGTGTCATCTCCATCCTATACTAGAAGAAAACATTTAAAAACTTAGTAAAAATGGGACTATGAACTCACCTGATAGCACATCAAGCTATCACTCCTGCAAACCTATAAAATCATACACGGCACCCTTAGCTCAGGTCTTAACACCAAGTTAACTAACAATCAAGGAGATGAATCTAATCCCCCAATCCCACTATCTAGTTCTCCCACTACAAGCTATTCTATACGTAAAATTCCAGTTTTTCCCCGGTACGGTTTACTAGTCACTAAACGATCACATGAAGTGAACTTAACACCACACTTGACTCCTACCCTACTGGTGTTATGTTTTTATATGATCTAAGAACTTCAAAAACCAATTTTACTTTTTAATTACACGTTTAACCCTTTCGTTTAGTCTCTACGCCAAAAGTCGTTTTCACCAAAACTGATTTTCTGTACATGCTAAATGTTCGACACCAAAAGCCCGACCTAAACA
The DNA here is from genome assembly GCA_025667525.1 of Glebionis coronaria. Taxonomy (NCBI): domain Eukaryota; kingdom Viridiplantae; phylum Streptophyta; class Magnoliopsida; order Asterales; family Asteraceae; genus Glebionis; species Glebionis coronaria. Next base: position 181,475,269 of record CM046880.1, on the reverse strand, counting down.
CCATAACTTTTATTGAAAACCTCCAGTACTTTTATATACATTATAAAGAGTTCCCAAATCAAAAATCTTTGGCTATCTCATTCGTTTGGTTAGGTTTTGACTCAAATCCCCGAAATCAAAATTTATTCCTGAACATCGCACTGTTTTTGTAAAAATTATTTGACGACCTTCCCAACTCCATTTTCGACCAACCTTACATTTTTGAAAAGTAGACTCTCTGAACTTAATTTTAAAAAAAAGAAACTCGACCAAAGGTGCTACCTACTACCCGGAACAGTCGACACAAGACAGCCTTAAAAATCAGACTGCCTTACGCCTTTATGCACTAACCTTCTAAACATCATTAATTACCCCTAATTTATTAAACAAGAACCCTAAAATCATTAATTGATCTTAATTACTATATTTTTCAGAAAATTAATAAAATCCTAATCATCTCAATGATGGTTAATTAACATTACAAACATGATTAATTAATAAAAACATGAATTAAGTTAAAGTTAAATTGATCACATACCTTGAATCAAGAAATTTTTTATGAAACCCTAAAAACTTGTAGAAACCTTCGTCCAAAAAAAGCTGGAAAAAAATAATGTGTTCTGATTTGTTTTTATACTAAAACAATGAGAATCATAGCCCAATACAAATAATACTTTCCTTTTTTTATTTTTTTCCTTTTTCTTATTTTTCCCCACCGTCCTATATAAATTTTTTTTACCAAAAATAATACTTTTTATTTATTTTATTATTAAATTTGTTTTTTAATAATTATTTCCTTAATTATATTTTTTTTATTAATCCCTTAATTAATTAATTATATCTAAAACCTTTTAACTAGTAAATTAAACTACACTAGTCAACTTTACACGTTTATCGTAAATTACGTAAAATATACAGTTTTATGAAAATTCTTAAAATATGAAATAAACTTTATAACTAAGTTCTAAATGACTTAAAACCATCCCGTAAATTATTCCCGTGACTAAATACCTCATCCAAGACCTCTAAACGCTAAACCCTAATTCGTAAAAATACGATTTACTATAATACTTATACGTACACATAAAATCATAAAATAGCACCGCATTCTATCATAGTTAGATCCAAGTGAACAAATGAGCATGAACTAACCCCACCATAACATTATATAATGCACCACGCAATACACGAACGATGACTAACATCCAATCCAAGGCTCAAATATAAACAGAATGCACGTAAACGCACACTAAGCACATAATCAAAGTCAAACAGTCAAAAGTGACAAATCCAAAATCTAGGGTTGTCACATTTCCCGTGTTCATTTTTGCTTCATTCTTGTGAATGTTTGTTGATTTCACGATATTCGTACCTAAAATACACAATGAACAAATAAAAGCTTATTTTTGGGTATTTTTATGATATTTTAAGCGTTTTAAGCCCGATTTGGACGATGAGACTATGTATAAAACCAGTCTCGTCAGTCCTATGGTTAAAAAATCATTGCTTCCATTAGTTTAGACAACATTTTGAATGTATCTATACTAGTGAAAAAGTAAGTAGCAATTTGTATACTTTCTAGTTCTTTGAATATCTATGTACATGTTTACTAGTCTACAAGACTCATCACTTAATTTCTAGATTGTCTTGAAATAGCATCATAGTTTTCTAAGCCTTATTGTATAATATTTTAAAGGATAACTAGTCGCTTTTCTGATGTCTCTTCCTGAAATTTTATCTAAAAATAGTTATGCATGATTGCTTATTAAACTATGAAGTTCTACATAACCCTTTTATAAAAGCTTGATTTGAGTATGACTTAAATCATATTATATCTGTGGCATTTTAATATTATTCATATATGATGTTGTGCCATGCTCAAGTGGGAGAAATATTAGAGTGTGCAAGGTACAACACAATATGGCTAATAATATTCTACTAGGACTTTTACATATTGATGTAAGTTGTCTAATAGAGAACTAATGTCAAGAAATAATAAAAACTACTTCACATTACCTAAATGGTTTAGCTAATATGCATACGTCTTCTTGTAAAGACATAAACATGAAATATGTAAATTAACTTGACATTAGTTCTCTATTAGACAACATACATCAATATGTAAAAGTCCTAGTAGAATATTATTAGCCATATTGTGTTGTACCTTGCACACTCTAATATTTCTCCCACTTGAGCATGGCACAACGTCGTATATGAATAATATTAAAATGTCACATATATAATATGATTTAAGTCATACTCAAATCAAGCTTGTATAAAAGGGTTATGTAGAACTTCATCGTTTAATAAGCAATCATGAATAACTATTTTTAGATAACATTTCGGGAAGCGACATCAGAAAAGCGACTAGTTATCCTTTGAAATAATATACAATAAGGCTTAGAAAACTATGATGCTATTTCAAGATAATCTAGAAATTAAGTGGGTCACTTACAAGGTGATAAGCTAATAGCTCCCACTGAATAAGACAACTTTACAAGTGTGTCCTATGGTTAAAAAATCATTGCTCCCATTAGTTTAGACAACATTCTGAATGTATCTATACTAGTGAAGAAGCAAGTAGCAATTTTTATACTCTCTAGTTCTTTGAATATCTTTGTACATGTTTACTAGTCTACAAGACTCACCACTTAATTTCTAGATTGTCTTGAAATAGCATCATAGTTTTCTAAGCCTTATTGCATATTATTTTAAAGTATAACTAGTCGCTTTTCTGATGTCGCTTCCCGAAATGTTATCTAAAAATAGTTATGCATGATTGCTTATTAAACGATGAAGTTCTACATAACCCTTTTATACAAGCTTTATTTGAGTATGACTTAAATCATATTATATCTGTGACATTTTAATATTATTCATATATGATGTTGTGCCATGCTCAAGTGGGAGAAATATTAGAGTGTGCAAGGTACAACATAATATGGCTAATAATATTCTACTAGCACTTTTACATATTGATGTATGTTGTCTAATAGAGAACTAATGTCAAGAAATAATAAAAACTACTTCACATTACCTAAATGGTTTAGCTAATATGCATATGTCTTCTTATAAAGACATAAACATGAAGTATGTAAATTAACTTGAAAATATTATTGAAACCAAAAGTAGGCATTCAGTAATACTTTATTTATAATATGTTTATGTCTTCAAGTAATGAGATAAACGTGAACTTCCTTAAATTATTCAAATACTTATAAAATAAAGTAAGTAGTTGACTTGTTGTGTCTTCCTGTTAGGGCATATATAATGAAGTTATTGAATTGTTCAATACCTTATAAAGTAAATTTAGCGACTAACATGTAATGTTTTTTTGTCAAAACATGAACATGAAGTTCTTTAACTGCTAAAACATTCATACTTTATAGCATGCAATTGGCTTAAATATATTTTTTATGCAATTTGGTTTGACCAAATAATAAAATATATGAGCCAAAGAGTATTAGGTTATCTAAGGAATTGTGATAATGTCTCATAATCACAACACTATGTCTCATTTGTAAAATCAAATACTGTTGTTGTTATTTGATCCTTGATAACACTAACTACTCTCTTTTTTATCTTATTAAGGTTTAAAAAATAATAAATTTGAATGAGCCACGTGCTTATTCAATAGGGTTCCAAACAAGAAAGGTAACTAAGAAACCATCAAGTTATGGAATAGGATAACTCCCAGTAAGTCTTAGTTGAAGTCTTGAATTTATTGAAATCATGTTAGACGTGTTATTAACAAACTAGAATCAAGAACTATCAAATTATTTTATACATCCCAAACGAGAACAATTCATTGTTGATCCACATGTTACGTACTTGGAGAAAGTATCCTCTTACAAGAAGCAAGTGGGAGCCTTTGTCCATCTTTGCATAAAGTAAGAAATAAAATACAACCTTCTAAATACACTAGCGAACGACGTAATGAGGCTGAGCATGTAAATGCAAAAGCCACAAAGTGTTGTAACTCCCATTCGCATATCCGTAAGGGTACCTCAAGCACCTTAAAGATATGAGTTTCATGTCAATGCTGAGGATGATGAGTTAGAGGATCATAGTGAACCTAATAACTAACAAGACTCATTGCAAGATTTAGAATCTGATGCATGACTCAAAACTATGAATGGTTAGATGTAGTCCATAAAGGAAAATCTATTTTAAAATTTGATTATCTTTTATCAATCAGTAAGACTGATAGGAAATTAATGGAGTTCTATGAGAAGATAGATATGGACACTATTTTACACATTTATACACACTCTGTTTGATAAGAGTTTAATGCATGCTCAAGAAATCGACCATGTTTAAAGTTGTTTTCTTTGTGAGTGTTAAATAAAGATATTAATTACCATACTAGATTTCATGAATATGAAATATGGAAATTGGAAAGTGTACAAGTTCTAGAAATCAAAGTATGGATTAGATCATGCATCTAGGAGCTAGAATCTTAAGTTTAAATCAAGGATATGATCATGATTAAAATGCAGATAACTCTTGAAAGCTGGTGGGATCACTATGTTTTGTGTTGATGCAAAAGTGGTTGATCCTTGCTAGACCCGAATTAGGCTCAATTCGGGTTGGCTGGGCTCCGGCTCCTGCACCAAGTAAATTGTTTGGTTGGGATCCTGCACACTAAACAGCACGCGTTAGGCTTACCGTGGGAATGTTTCCCACGATTAGACTCCGGCGTGAGAGTAACTAATCGATTTAGGGTTTATGTGAGTTTAGAGTATAAGTCGTAATACCTTTGTGGAACCCTTGGGGGTTCCTTTTATAGGCAGTGGAACCCTAGTGGGCTGCCACTGATACTTTAACCCCAAGGAAAGGATAACTATCAGAATTAGAATGATTGTTATCTTCTAATTTTGGTAGTGAATATCCTCTCCATTTGGGATGAAGATATTCCCAGACAGAATATGATTATGTCTAATCTTATGTCGGCCGCACCGGGTCGTGGGCCGCACACATGTGCGGTTACTGTTCATTCAAGCCCATAAGCCTGAATGACATTATTCCACCCATCTGTGATGGGCCGGATACGGGTAGTACCCGTGGGCCGGGCTCGTGACCCGGTTGGGGACTATACGTCATCATGTCCCCCCAGTCTAGTTGTTATAGTCGTAGGCGTAACCTCTAGACTATCAAGGTGCTCTCCGGACATACCAAGGAAAGACATAGGAAATGAAACTTTGAAATTTTTTGTTGTTCTGGCCGCACGTAGCGACCCTTTGTAGGAATATTTTATGAATACTACCTCAGCCGCACGCAACGGCCAAGACAACTTAAATGTAACATTAAATACGGTCTTACTTAAGTGCCGCATAACCTGACAAGAATAAAAAACATTAATGATAGTCAACTATCCAGCCGCATGCCTGCAAAAGTGCACCATTAATGCCCACCCTTGAGCCACGCAAAACTGCTAAGAAGTGACCCGTGTCGAATATCCAAGGCACCTCGGAAACCGAGGCAACCCTATATAAGAGTGGGCATGCGTGTTTGTTACACACACAACTCACCCCTTCTTCCGCCATTGTTAATCTCAAGCTTTTATCTCCAAAATGTTTGCCTTCTTTTCCACGGATTTTCGTCGCCGCAGGTTAGATTATCACGCCTTTAAAAACCTTTTTATAAAACATGGTAAAGGACAACCCCCTTATCACGGATGTCCTTAACGTGATGTCTGCGGAAAAATACCTCGACTTTCTGTCAAAGTATTATGTACCGGAAAGCGTACACCCCACCTATCCGGGTGATGGTGAAGCAATTACGGATGCACCGGCGGGGAAAGTAGGCATATATACACGCCTGTTTGACTCAGCCAACTACCGTATCCCTTTATCCAAGTTCTTGGTAGACCTTCTTTTGTATTATGACTTCCATATCACCCAGCTCCACTGCATAGGGGCGTGTAAAATCAACCAGTTTGAGATTACATGCCATACCTACGGAGTAACCCCCACCGTGAACCTTTTTAGGGCTTTCTACTTTCCTCAGTTAGTGAATGGGTGGTTGTCGTTCAAGAAACGACCCGGAAATGCCCCTATGACATATAGGAAACCTCTAGATTCCCTTAAGAACTGGTACGACCATTACTTCTTTGTAGATGAGAAGGTGTTCCCCACCCCCTTCGTACTTAAAACCAAAGCCCCAAAAGACTATCCGCCCAAATCCAAAGATTATAGCAGCAGGGACCTGAAAATACTAGATACCTATCGCACAGAATTCCATAGAGGGTTGCCGGAACACTTTCTGTGCTTAGTAGGGATAAGCCGCCGTTACTTTGGGAGGGATGACTTATACCCGTGCTTCTTAACAGAACAGGGAGAAGTAGGTCCAATATATATGTTGTAAATTTGATTTATCACACATGTGTAGAACATTACTAACCCATATATTTTTAAAATTTTTCGCAGAGATGAACCTTCACGGACTAATCCGCCAGGGCGACCCCATGAAGGTGGCGGAAGGATTCCGGCCGTTGAAGCCAAATGAGCTCCCCTTGCTAGAAGCACTAGCCGACCGTACGATACCGCTTGAAGAGACATCCGAGCCTAGATCGGACGAAGAAGAGCCCGTCATCGAGAAATCCCCATTGGATTTCCACAATGAAGACGGCGAAGACCCATTGCTAGAGGGGGGCACCACCAATCAGGAAGAAGAGCATGACCCCAATGAAGACACCACTCAGGCTTCCGGGTCCGCCCCGCTTACCTCTAGAAAGAGAAAGACAACAAGGCGGGTGGCGAAGAAAATGGGGGAGGAGCCCGGAGTCGCGAATGCTCCCCCCAAGAAGCTGAGGAAAGACCACCCACAATACCAAGAAGGAAGTGGCACCACGACTGCCCAGGCCGATCCCACCCCGAACATGGAAGGGCCAGTTTTGCGAGTCGCCCCTGTGAGCGCCATAGCTCCTACCGGCCCAGACCCTGTCATTGGCACCTCGTAAGTACCTCCCGTAAGTGTGATTCATATCTTTGTATGATGCATAGACTAATATTGTCATGTGTAAATAACAGGGCTAATCCGGCAGCCGCAGCGCAGGGGGAAGAAGTGGGGAGAAATCCATCCCCCGCACCAACCAACAAGCCCCCATCACCTGCCACCACACGTGCCAAGGAGCCGCACCCCAAGGGGCCAGAAGAAAACCTGCACTTAGCATGGAATCTATCAAGTTTGACACGGCTGGAGGCAGAATCCGAGTGTTTAGAATTTATCGAACACATCACCCCGCCTGCCCTCGCCCAAGATTTAGATGAATTAGATCATGAGGCCCTTATCGAGCAGTTTGACGTATCATCCGCACACCAGGTGACGGTGGGTGCCGCGTTAAGACGCCGTCTAATCCAGGCCCTCACTAATGTGAGTCGTGCAGACAAGAGGATAGCCCGCCGTGAGGCGATGGTCGTGAAGAACGAGAAGACCATCGCATCATTGCAGGCGGCATTATTGACAGCCGAGGCGACGGTGAAGGAGCAGGCGCATCACGCCGACGCCAGAGAGAAGCGTATTGCTGAGTTGGAAGCCCTCGTAACCGCATCAAGCGAGAAGGTAAACTTTCGAAATGTTGTACATTTTGTATGCATGTAGCCCAAGAAAAGTATATATCCTTGTAATAACTCCAAATTTCATATGTAGGTGTCTGCGGCTGAGGCTGCTACCAAGGCTATGACCGTGCAATCCTTCAACATCGCCCAGGAGCGTGACGCGCTAAAGGAAGAATTGACGCGGACCCAAACCAACCTTGAAGAGCAGGCTGCCTCAGCTGATGAAGAGCTAAGCAAGATGGTTGTAAGTTGCGCTGAGAGGGTATGTCCCCCCCTACTAACCGCTACAGCCGGCCGTAGGTGGATTATCGGGCAAGGACTGCGACTTGCTGTAAGTAGGGCTTTGGACGCTCCACACCTACTACAGTCGTTTGCCGGGGTCGTATCCGATGGAATTGACCGTGGTAGGTATGAAGGCATGGTCAAAGCTGTGGAGATGATAGGGAAAAATGAAGATATCACACAGCACCCGTATCACAACCCTTCCGCAGCGGCTAACATGACTGCGTCCATGGATGCCTTGGCAGAAATCCAACACCCTCTCCTAGATGAGCTTGAGGCAATGAAAGACGCTCCAAACGAGACGATAATAGCCCGGCTGAGTGCTGATCCCATTCCCTTGACGTTGGCCACTTACGATTCCGCATCCAAAACAACAAAAGGCGAGAAGCTACTTATAGAAGCACTGGACGCTATTGCAGTCAAAGCCCGGGATGGGAAGGACGCTCGTGGGGAGGCCCTTCGTGCTTTAATTGAGGAAGGGAAGAAGGACCTAGGGGAATTCCTACCCCCTTGTAACTTATCTGTTGTAAACACTTGTGATTATATTCGTCCGTGTATGTACACGGCTAAGACATATTTGTAGTAACCTGTCTTTTTATTTAGAAGTCCGTGATGACCACGGCCATTTTGTTTATCTATTTTGGAAACTTATGTATTTTGACTGTGTTTAAATATTGTACCACAATACTGCATGTTACATCACGTCTTACACACAAAGAAAGAAAATACATACAAGTCTATAATTTACTAGACATGCGACGTGCGTCTTTACTATGCAGAGCACTGTGCGGCTACAGCATGTGGAACTTACCCCAACGTCTTGTGAGTAAGGTGTCTAGTAAGGATACATGATCCGTGCGGCTGGGGTTGCATCCCTCTTACGCGGCAAGTTGAATTAGTAGGTTCACTTAATCCTCTTACCCCGCCTGGAGGCGTATAGTACATGTACAGTAATTTGAAAGAATGCATATGAATAAAACATGACATATTATGATATAAGATTCATACAACTAACAAAAAATAAAAAATGATTTGCACAAACAGGCCGTGGAGCTAGCTAGGCACCACGACATTTTATTAGAACGTTTACACTTTTGTTTGAACAATAATGACAAGTCCTAAAAAACAAGAAAGGAATCCAGACAAACATAAGAAAAACAAGACAGATGAAACCGCATGGTTCTTCATTAAGACCGCACATAGCGAAGTACCCATCCGGAAGCCGTAGCTTTTAAAGATAGCACCTTTTGAGATTGGAAATATTCCATGTGCGCTCTAGGTCGCGGCCATCCATATCACGTAACCTGTACGCGCCTCGTCCTAAGGCTTCAGTGACTTCATACGGTCCTTCCCACTTAGGGCCCAGCTTTCCTGTGTTTTCCGCTCGACTTGCTTCGTTAGAACGATAGACGTAGTCTCCCGGTCGAAAAGAAACACCCTTGACCTTGGCGTCATAATAAGCCTTCATCTTAGCCTTGGACTTAGCCTCATTGATGGCTGCTATTTCCCTTTTTTTCTTCCAACAGATCCAGGTTGATTCGCAGCTGTTCATCGTTCGTGACGACATTAACCTCCGCCGTGCGGATGGTAGGCATTCCTATTTCTGCTGGAATAACAGCTTCAGTGCCGTAAGCCAATGCAAATGGAGTATCTCCGTTGGCTGTTTTGATCATAGTTCTATGCGCCCATAGCACATGTGATAACTCATCGACCCATTTGCCACTTCGTTCATCCAGACGCGCCTTGATGCCATTCCCCAAGCTTCTATTTGCTCGTTCAACAAGGCCGTTTGTCTGTGGATGCTTAACAGATGCGAAGCGCCGCTTGATGTTCAATGATGCACACCAATCCTTGAATGGGTTGTCCGTGAACTGCTTGCCGTTGTCTGAGATGATTTCTCCTGGTAGACCAAAACGGCACACAATATGTTCCCAAACAAACTTCTTAACTTGTTTGCCTGTGATAGATTTGACCGCCTTGGCCTCTATCCATCGCGTGAAGTAGTCCATTGCAACAATCAGGAATTTAACTCCCCCCGCAGCTACAGGAAATGGTCCTGCAATGTCAATTCCCCATTTATAGAATGGCCATGGGGACGTGATAGGTGTAAGCTCCTGCTGCGGGTGCCGCGGTACTGGCCTATGCACTTGGCAATCACTACACTTGCGAATCATGTCGCGTGCGTCTCTGTGCATGGTAGGCCAATAATATCCTGTTCGTAAGGCTCTAGCTACCACGGATCATGGACCTGCATGCATGCCGTACAACCCTTCGTGTATGTCACTGATTACGTAAGCGGCCTGGCGTGGTCCAACACACCGCAGCCAAGACTGTAAGAAAGAGCGCTTGTAAAGGATGCCTTCTCGAAGTTCGAAATGTTGCGACTTCCTTCTGATGCGACGTGCTGCTTTTTCCTCGTCTGGAAGGGTTTCATTGTCAAATAGTTGATGATTGGGGTCATCCATGTAGGTCGATCCTCTTCAACTATAGCAGCAACCTCCCCTTCCGTTATAGATTTCTCCTTGAGTATTTCCACCAAGACTTGTTTAGACAAGTGAGCGAAGCTTGTGGATGCGATCTTGCTAAGAGCGTCCGCCTTCTTGTTCTCGCCCCTCGGCACCTGCTTGATGGAAAACTTACTGAAAGTCGCAATTAGCGACTTGACTTTTTCCAAGTACCTGACCATGTTGTCCTCTGATTGTAGTAAAATACGACCTTTAGGAAAAGGAAGTACAAGTAGTGGTAGGATTAAGTGTCGGTTTAGGAAAACCGAGCACTAATGACCAAACAAGTTCGTTTCCCAAGGAGGCAAGTGCGTTGTGTATTGAATTGATATTGATTTGTGATTATATGATTGAGAAAGAAATGGGATTAGAAAAGAAAGACGGTTACGAAAACGGATTAAACTATGATGAAAAAGGTGAACACGTAAAGTCGTAAATAGTGCCAAAATTAAAATTTTAACCTAAAAATTCCTAAAAATTACTAAAAATCCCCAATAATATTCTAAGAGTTTTCAAAAAATCCAAACTTGCTAAAACCTTTTAATTAATTAAATAATGACTTTTTAATGCTAATTAAAGCCCTAAAAATCACTTTTGATTATTAAAAAGCCTTAAACAAGATCTAATAGTTTGTAAACCTCAAAAATATCCTAATTAAGCTAAAAACTATTTTTAAAAATTTTAAAACCAAATTAAACTATTTTTAAACACTTAAAAACTAATAAAATCTATTAAATCTTAAATTAATTCTAGAAATTAATTGAAAAGTCTAAAAAATATTTGGAAAGTGACAAAACTCCTAATTAAGTGTCCTTAACCTAGGAAAAATGTAAAAACAAGAAAAAATAAAACTTCAATTTTTAATAATAAAATAATATTAAAATATTCAAAAAAATAAAAAGTTTGTAAATAAATTCTAAAAAATTACCAAAAATCCTAAATAATGTAACTAAAACAAAAATGCAAACCAAATTTTCTGAAACCTATTTAATAATTTTATATTAAATTTTAAAATTAGCTAAAAACCCTAAAATCCAATAAAATAAAAAATAAGCTAAATTGAAAACCCAATAAGTTGTAAACCTCAAAAATATGATTAAAAACCTAAAAACTATTTTTCCAGATTTTTAAATTACTTTTTACTATTTTTAAATGACTTTCTAAAAATTAAACATAAAATAATCCTAATAAATAAAATAATAATGGGAAAAATCTACTTTTTGCTCAGAAAAGTCAACAACCCTAATACAAACCTAGGAAAATTGTTAAACAGTGAAAACCTAGGAGAAATAAGCTAGAAAATGCTTATTTAAAAGCTATTGGTCAAATAAGCTATAAAACAGATATCCCTTAAGTATGTAATGAAATGAATACTAAACGTAAAAAGCCATCTAGATCACTGGTTAACACGCTAGCCCTTGGAAATCAAGGTCGCGTGTTCGAGTCAAGGCAGGGTGTGCTTTTTGCAATTTTTTTCTTTTTCTTTTTTTTTTACTTTTAAAAACTCAAACAGTACTCTTGTTAAGCTTCAAAACACAATCACAATTCACTTTTACACAAGATTAAACCAAATGAAAACCAAAAACGGGTTCAGTTATGCCTTTTTTTTATGAACACAAGAAAAGCTTTCTTCACTTGTGAAGGTAATCAAGAGGAGCTTGATTGTGATGATTTTTTTGAATGATTTTAATGGACAATGGCACCCTTGTACTATTTGGAGTACAAGGAGTCAAACCAAATACAAAAACAAGCAGATTACACACAAGTTCACACCAGAAAAATGGTCAAGAAGGTTTCAGATATGGCATACACAAGTCTGTTGGCTATTTGCTGAATTCAAGTGCACAAAAGTGGAATTTAAAGCTCTCAAATTGGTAAACAAACCTACAAACTAGCATACAAGCATTATCAATCCCTAAAATATCCTAAATCCTAACAACTTATCAAGGTTTGAAGGCAAAATCAACACAAAATCAGACACAAGAGCAGTTACTGGATTTCATGCTATTTTCAACTTTTTGTCATACAACTTGCTTAAAAAGTCTACCAAACTAAAACCATAGAGCATATATCATAATATTAGCACCAAACAAGTGTGTTTCAACAGGTCATAACACAAATCTTAATCAAATAAACTGGTTAATCCCTTATCCCAAACACTCCTTTAAATGTTGAACATGCAATTTTTCAAAGCAAATTAATAATAACTTCACCAAACTGGATTCAGAATCTTCTAACATGCATATTATACCCTAATGACTTAAATCAAACAACTTAAACACCACATGAACAGATTTTCACATATATCATGCAAAATCACATAAACAGAACTTTAAAAAACATAAGACTTTGAACAAATAAAAATAGAATGAAGGTGCTACCTTAAGGGTCCTACATCCAGGACCCTTAGTGGTTGCTTAACCACCTCCAATAGGCCCGGGCCTATGCTGAATCTTGGGCTAATGAACAAGAAAGCAAAAGAAGAGAGGGTGGTGGTGGTCACTGTTGACACACACACACCACATGAACCTTAGAAGGATATGAGCTTTTGAAACCTGCTAAGAGAAGAGGGAAACACAAAGATCAACTGTTCACAATAAAAATAAGCTACCAAACAAGCTTATTGATTAAGCTATTTGTGGCTTATTTATAAAATAAAGATAAGCTGATATTTTTTTTTCTTTATATCTTGGAACTTTACCACAAATTAAATCAACAAAAGCTTAAACCCTCACTTAAGCTTGATAATCTACAAGATTATCAGGCTTATGATGCAAGCTTAAACCCTTGGACCAAATTCAGAAATTAAAAACTTAAGTTCAAACAGAAAAGTAAAATTGAGATTTAAAAAATTAAAAATGCAGGAATGTAAAGAGGTTCTTTGCTTCTCATCAACAACACAATACCAATTTTATTTCAGAAAATAAAACGGATTTACAATGCTTGTGACAAAACGGAGAAAAAAAGAACAAATACAAGCTAAGTCCTATTGCCCTTTATATAGGGTCACATTTGATTCTAGAAACTTAAAAACAAGCTAAAACCCTAATGTATAAACTTCCTTCTTTGCCCTTGGAGATTCTCAGCATATGCCCTTTTGATGCCAGATTTTTGAATTTGCCAAGAAGACATGTGATGATTCTTGGACTATTGTGAAGGTGCCAGCAGTGGAAAACTCATCTTGGACGTTCATCCAGACTTTGGGAGCACGAAATCCTTTTGGGCACGTTGGATGAATTGTACAAGGTTGTCTTTTTGTTCAAACGTGAACAGGGGAGGGTCCCATGGCCATGTGGGGAGGTCGGGTGATGGTTTTCGAGGTGGGAAAGGGATGGGGACATGGTTAATTAAGTTTCTGGATAATTAGGGGCAAAACCCCTTTGATTTGTGTAAGTTTAGGATCTAGGGTTTATAGGATTTGGGGAGATAAGCAGATGGGGTTTGATTGTTTTTAGGGTGAGATTAATTTAAATAAGGTGTTAGGAGGGAAAGTTTAAACTGATTTAATAATCAGTTTAACTTATTAAACGTGGGTGGAAGGTGATGTGGCTAAAAGGGAGGTGGTGATTGGTTGATGAGGGAAGTGGGGTGACGTGTAGGATTTTGGTTGGGTGGGATAAGTATGCTGTCTGGCCACAATTAGTCCCTGGATTCCTTTCTCTTTGCTACTTCCCATTAAACAGCTTCAAACTCTCTTTCCCTTTATATTTAACTTTGGAAAATTTACATTTTTGGCACAATTTGTTTATAAACTTGAAACAAGGACTAAACATGCAATTTCTTCATATTCCAAGGACTGATTTTGACATGTTTTCAAACTTCAAGGCTTTGACTTGTTTGTTGACTTCTTGGAGGACCATTATTGACAATTTAGTTTTGTTGAGGGACTAAATTTGCCAATTCTTCAAAGTTAAGGGTCCTTTTTGTAATTTTGACAAACTTTAGGGACCAAACTTGTAATTATGAAGATACAAGGGTATAAAGTGTCAATTCTTAAAACTTGAAGGACCAATCTTCATAATTCTTCAAATCTTCAAGGGTTTTCTTTGGAGAATTCTTCATTAGGGCTTGGTTCATCGTGCGGCTTCGTTTCCCGTGTTCGTTTTTGACTGATTCTTGTGATCTTTTGTCATTTTCTCAATATCCGTACCTAAAATATACAAGCAACAAACACAAGCATATTTTTGGGTATTTTGATGATATTTAATGCATTTTAAGCCCAATTTGGATGATGAGACTATGTATAAAAGCAGTCTCATCACTCCCCCATACTAAACCATTGTCGTGTCCTCACGCAATGCTAGAATAAAGTATCATAGCACCTCCAAAATTCATTTTTTATTCACTTTATTGGAATGATAAACTAGCTACACTACTACTATTACTACTACTAGTGTTTTAGACATAATGTATGATTTTCATCGCAAAATGGGACGTTTAGGTTCATAGAATAAGAACACGTGAATGCTTCGTTAGAAATAATTTCATCGTCCTCGATTTTCACTTCAATTCCATGCCAAGCGTGCAACGAGATCATTGTCATTATAAGTTAGTAATGCTAACACTACTCATATGCCCTAATCACGTACTTATCCTCCCATTATTCCTAAGTTGTATCTCTTATATTTTATGATGTCTTGAATGTTTCACGAGGATACATTGTTTGACTTATGCGATAATAGAGATTTAGGTCTAAAAATAGAGTCCTAACGGTGTAACTAAGACCAACAAATCAATAACCCCTCCTAATAGACAACGATGTTAAAAAATTAAGTTGACAAGAAGAATCGATAAACACGGTTTTATAACGGTTTTGAACATGAGACTTATTACCAAGACTTTTATACGCCCCCTAACGGAAGGACCTTATTATCTTTGGTTTACCTCCATCTTTTATTCAACTTCGCCATGAAGCTTTTATTATGACTTCGGTCTTGCCTTGCCTTTTATTATCCCCCTCATCGGTGGTTTTATTAGCCAAAGACGTATATCCTCACGCTAAAGCGAATTTTGGATCTTTAAAGCTTCGAAGATTAAGGCTTGATTCACTTTCAATTTTGCATAGATTTTAGGCCTTGTGGGGCTTCAAATTGTTTGCTAGATTTAGGTGAGCACTTGAAATCTTATTATTGGGTGAAGCTTTCGATTATTAGGGTTCTGATACTTCAAAACCGTGACGCTGGCGATACCTTAATGTCTTCCCAATTTAATTACACGGAAGCTACTAGAAAAGACTAGAAACCCAACAATCCTAACTAAACCGCTAAGTCAATATTTATTAAGCAAAAAATATTTACATGCGAAGGGAGAATAAGCAAACAACGAGAACACATGAGTTTTTGAAAGAATACGAGTACTCTACGTTTAGCATAGTAACTTATAATTAACTCTATCATTTCTCGTCCTCATTTAAGAGACTTAGCCTAATGTGTAGTTAAGGAATCAAAGCTAAGTGCTCAACACGCACGGTCGAGTCAAAAATTACTCTTATTCCCGCCATCGGAAAATCTACATTCGTGTCTTCAAACACTTATAAAACATGAGAAAATTTTTAAAATTTGGCCATTTTTAGCCTTATTTTGCAATAAAACGATAAACAAAAAGATAAACTTTGGAAAGCGTGAAGGTTTGGCAAGGCAAGTATATATTCACCCCCATACTAAAGTTAAACATTGTCCTCAATGTTTCGAGTCTAGGGGTGCAAACACCCCCATACTAGAGACGTAGTCGAATGCCTAATCTAGCATGGAAAGGGTGTAACCAATAAATTAATAGCCGTTTATGAAGTGTGCTAAAAACCTAAGGTTAGAACATCAAAAGGATATATCATGGATATTGAGAAATGTCTCCAAAGCAAACGATCGAGTGCTCACATAAAAACGAACACGAGAGGCTCCAATCGTGAAGATCATGATCTAAAGTTCACAATTCACAAACAACCACGAGACAAAGGTTGGAAGGGCACAAATACCCACACGTAAGCTACATTAGAAAGCGATAATATGTACATAGGATAAGCATGGGACTCCCCCACGAGGCACCTCGTTTTTGATTACCGAGTCATGAGCTCGACTCGATCCCCTCAATACTAATTATCATTGGGGAAGGTGACTTGGTCGAGGTAGTTCAAGGATGGAACTTCCCCGCCAAAGTAGTGCTTCAACCTATGTCCATTCACCTTGAAGTTAGGACCATCATCTTGAGCTAGCTCGATGGTCCCATACGGAAACACTTGAGTCACGGTGAATGGATCGGACCAACGGGATTTCAACTTACCGGAAAAGATTTTTAATCTTGAATTAAAAAGCAAAACTTGATCCCCAATGTTAAAAACCCCGTTTTTTATTTTAGAATCATGCAACTTTTTACTTTTCTCTTTATAAATCAATGAATTTTCATAAGCAATATCCCTCAATTCATCCAATTCATTTAATTGCATTTTCCGGTGTTTTCCCGCGGTCTCCATGTCATCATTACAATGCTTTAGGGCCCAATAAGCCTTGTGTTCTAACTCGATAGGAAAATGACAATTCTTTCCATACACAAGCTTATAGGGAGTGCACCCAATGGGCGTCTTATGAGCGGTCCTAAAGGCCCATAAAGCATCGTCCAACTTATCCGACCAAGTTTGTCGGTTTTCTCCTACGGATCTCTCCAAGATCCTCTTCAAAGCTCGGTTTGAAACCTCGACTTGCCCACTCGTTTGTGGGTGATAAGCCGTAGAAAGCCGATGTGTAACCCCATATTTCCTTAGAACCCTTTCAAATTGGTCATTACAAAAATAGGTTCCACGATCGCTTATGATAGCGCGAGGGGTTCCAAACCGAGAAAACAATTGCTTCAAAAACTTGACTACCACACGAGCATCATTGGTGGGCAAGGCCTTTGCCTCCACCCACTTAGAAAGGTAGTCAACCGCAACAAGGATGTACTTATTACCACGAGATGATGGGAACGGCCCCATAAAGTCTATACCCCAAACGTCAAAGATCTCACATACTTGAATGATATTTTGTGGCATTTCATCTTTTTGTGAGGCTTTTCCTTGTCGTTGGCATGCATCACACGACTTCACAAGATCTTGTGCATCTCGGTAAATAGTAGGCCAAAAGAAGCCGGCATCAAACACCTTTTTAGCCGTGAGATTTGCACCGTGGTGACCACCCGTGGGTCCCTCATGGCAAGCTCTAAGGATGTTAGAAGCTTCGGTGCCAAATACACAACGTCGGATGATTTGATTCGCACAAGTTCGAAACAAGTAAGGGTCGTTCCAAAAGTAGAACTTGACGTCACGAAAGAATTTTTGTTTTTGTTGAGTCGTCATACCCTTAATGATGAAGTTACCCGCATGGTAATTTGCAAAATCCGCAAACCATGGGGTAGAAGAATCAAGCTTAGAATTCACTACTCCAAGTGTCTCGAGCGGAAATGTTTCGGTGATTTCCTTGGGCTCGTAAACACTTTGGTGAGGATCTTCCAAACGAGAGAGATGATCGGCCGCTAGATTCTCGGCTCCTTTTTTGTCAACGATTTTGTGATCAAATTCTTGAAGGAGGAGAATCCAACGAAGTAATCTCGGCTTAGCATCTTGCTTCGCCATGAGATACTTAATAGCCGAATGGTCCGTATACACTATGCATTTTGTCAAGACGAGGTAAGGTCGGAATTTCTCAAATGCATACACCACGGCAAGGAACTCCTTTTCCGTTGTAGTGTATTTAAGTTGAGCCTCGGTCATCGTCTTGCTAGCATAGTGAATAGGCAAGAAGTGCTTATCATGACGTTGCCCCAAAACGGCCCCTATAGCGTAATCACTAGCATCACACATGAGCTCAAAGGGGAGGTTCAATGTGGGAGCAACAAGAATGGGAGCTTCGGTAAGTTTCCTCTTAAGGATCTCAAAGGCTCGTACACAATCTTCGTCAAAGACAAAACGTGCCTCTTTTTCAAGAAGATGTGTAATGGGTCGAGAAATCTTTGAAAAATCCTTGATGAATCGATGATAAAAGCCCGCGTGGCCTAGGAAACTCCTAACTCCCTTGACGGTTTTGGGATGAGGTAATTTGGCGATGACGTCTACCTTAGCTTGATCTACCTCAATCCCCGCTTTCGAGACCTTGTGCCCTAAGACGATTCCACTCTTAACCATAAAATGACATTTTTCCCAATTGAGCACAAGGTTGGTTTCCTCACAACGTTTTAACATTCTCTCTAGGTTCGACAAACACGAAGTGAAGGAATCACCAAACATGGAAAAGTCATCCATGAAGACTTCCATCGTCTTCTCGATCATATCATGAAAAATAGCCATCATGCATCGTTGAAAAGTTCCCGGTGCATTACAAAGTCCGAATGGCATTCTACGATAGGCAAACGTTCCATACGGACACGTAAACGTAGTTTTTTCTTGATCACGAGGATCGATGGGAATTTGGAAGTAACCGGAAAAACCATCTAAAAAGCAATAGAAATCGTTTCCCGCAAGACGCTCCAACATTTGGTCCATGAAGGGCAAGGGAAAATGGTCTTTTCGAGTGGCTTCATTTAACTTACGATAGTCAATGCACACTCTCCATCCGGTCACGAGTCTAGTGGGAATCAACTCGTTGGCATCGTTTGGCACAACGGTCATCCCTCCCTTTTTAGGGACACAATGAATAGGACTCACCCAAGGGCTATCGGAAATAGGGTAAATCATTCCCGCGTCAAGGAGTTTAAGGACCTCCTTTTTGATGACGTCGTGAATTTTGGGGTTCACCCTCCTTTGAATTTGGATTGTTGGCTTGAAATCCTCCTCCATTAAGATTTTGTGGGTACAAAACTTGGGATCGATTCCCTTAATGTCGGATAACTTCCACGCAATCGCCCCTTTGTGATCCTTTAGAACATCGACAAGTGCGGTTTTTTCATCATTCGAAAGATCCTTCGCAATAATAACCGACAACTTGCCGTCCTCCTCCAAATAGACATATTCGAGGTGAGGAGGTAAATCTTTCAACTCGAGAATAGGTGGTTCCTCAAGTGAAGATTTGGGCTCGATACTCATAACCTCCTCGGGTGGAGGAAATGGGAAATCGTTGAGGAAATCCTTGATAATCGAGAAGTCCTCATCGTTGTCGAGGTCTTCGTCACAAGTACGTGGAACATCGAATTCTTCCAACGTAAAACCACCACCTTCGAAAGGAGTGAAGGTTGGTGTCGAATTATCAAGAATTGGATCTAACATAGTGGGATTGCCACTAGTTTCTTTATCACCAAACCCTAAAACTTCTTGTGAAAATTCCTCGCAAACCACGTCGATCATATCAACGAGGTTTATGGTAGCAACGGAATAAACATGAGAAAGTTGAGAATTTTGAGTTGCGTTTATAACAAGTTCCTCGTCGTTGAAACGTAAGGTGATCTTTCTAGCATGCACATCAATTAAAGCCATAGACGTATCTAAAAACGAACGACCTAAAATAAGAGGAACTTGAGGATCCGTGGGGATGTCAACAACGATAAAGTCTACGGGATAGTAGAATTTCCCCACTTTCACAAAAACGTCTTCCGCCAAACCACATGCAAGAATCGTGGAATGGTCGGCCAACTCAATAGACATTCGTGAAGGAGTAAGATTAGGAAGATTGAGCGACTTGAAGATTGCAAGTGGCATCAAGTTAATGCTAGCACCAAGATCGGCCAAGGCATAGCATTCTTCCATATCTTGAATTGCACAAGGGATCAAAAATTTACCGGGATCACCGACTTTTTGAGGTATGCGATTAAGATAAACCGACGAACAACTAGACATTTGATGTAATTTCTCCTTGTTGTTCAAAATACTCTTAAAGTTAGCGGCAAATCGAGGCATCATGACCAAAGCATCGGCGAAACTCACATTAAAATGCAAATCACGAAACATTTTCATAAAAAGCTCAAATTGGTAGTTGTCACGCTCTTGTCGTTTCTCCTTCCTAAGTCTCGATGGGTAAGGCAAGGGTGGTGTGGGTTGGGGCATAGGCATAGCCTTTGGAATCTCGGGTTCCAATATGGGTGATGGGTCAACCGTAGGTGTGGCATGAGCGGTACTTTGTGGGATTGAAATATGCTCCTTTTCGACCACCACCTCGGGTTCTTCCTCAATTTCCTCCACCGTTGGAGTAATTGGTTGAGGAGTCGGTTCTTTAAGTGTCTTACCACTTCGTGTGGTAATCACTTTCATCTCTCCCTTCGGGTTTGAAACGGTGTTACTAGGCAAACTACTCGAAGTAGAGGCTTTGTTCCCCATGACGGCTTCTAAAATGGCATTAAGCTTAACATCAAAACTATTAAACTTCAAATCTTGACTAGCGGCTTTTTGGTCAGTTCTTTGTTCAAGCCTAGCATGACTTTGCTCTATCTTGTTGTTTTGACCTCGAATTTGGTTAGCAAAATCATTTTTCAATTCATTCCTCATGCTAAGATTTTCTTTAACAAAATTAGCTAACTCCTTGGTGTTCTTAGCCGTGTCCCTAGCTTGATTAGCCAATTGCTCTTGAATGTTTTCCAAAATCTTATCATTTGCCGTGGCGTAATTCACAAAGTCCATTGGAAGTTCTTTAGTGTAAACATTTTGAAGACCTTGACTCGTGTTTTGAAAATTACGGTTTTGGTTTTGGTTTTGCAATTGGCTACTACTACTCCCTTGATTCCCATAGTTGTTATTACCCTTGTAATTGTTCCTTTTATTGCTTTGGTAACCAACTTGATTGTTTCGATAATTGTTAGCATTTTGATTTGGTGGAAAACCCGGTGGAGTCAATTGATTAGTGCGAGGAACTTGACCGTTTTGGTTATAAGTTCCCGCGGCCGCGAAGGCACTCGAAGTGTTACCACCGTTGGTAATGCACTCGGAATAATCGTGAGCTCCACCACAATACATACAAGAAACCTCAACCGCTTTAATCGTAGCGGGAGCGGGTTGTTCACCAACTTTAAACTCAACTAACAATCCTTTCACTATATCAAAAATTTTGTTCTCCAAATTAGCCTCGATTTGGCAAGCATCAACGGTGTGTGACAATGAAGGCGAAGACGAAGACGAAGTCTTACGAACACTCGACGTGATACGAGGACTATACACCTTAGACCTATTTTCAATGATTAACAATGCTTCCTCGACCGTCTTACACAAAAAATTACCACCCGCGGCGGCATTAAGATAATCACGCTCATGATCGTTCAAGCCATTGTAAAACGTGTCTATTTGATGCAAGTCGGAAAAACCATGATGAGGACATTCTGCAACATTTCCTTAAACCTATTCCAAGCCGTTGAAAAACTCTCATTATACTCTTGTGAAAACTTTGAAATCTCGTTTTTCAAGTGCGTAGTCTTAGAGGGCGGAAAAAATTGGTTCACGAATTTTGAAACGAGATCCTTCCACGTCAATATAGAATTAGGTGGCTCTTTCTCTAACCAAATTTTTGCGGGCCCCGCTAAGGAATAAGGAAAAAGCATCATCTTAATCGAGTCGTTTGAGACGTCCTTAAATTTGTATGTGGTGGTGAGACGATTAAATTGGCGAATGTGGTTATGAGGGCTGTCCTTTTCGTCACCTCGAAACTTGTTGTTTTGAATCATGGACAACAAACCCGTCTTAACCTCAAAATTCTCCGCAAGGATAGCGGGAATCACAATCGCTTCTCCATAACCCTCGGTGGGTACTTGAAGCAACTCCATCTTAGTTCGATTAGCCATGGGTGCTTCTTTCACTACAATGGGTTCGTCAATAGGAGACTCCTCACTAGAAGGAGTGATTGATTTGTTTCTTCGTTTACGAGCACGTCTTGCTTTAGAGCGAGTTTGCATAAACGTCACGTACAACGAGAAGGCGAGCAAAGAAGATTCTTTTTGGTGTTTTTACTTTTTCAATTTTTTTTGTGGTTTTTGATTGTTTTTACTTTTTTGGATTTTTGGAATGTATTAGTAGACACAAATCTACAAAGCTCCTCCTTAATCAAATCTATCGATTAAAGAAGCCTCAAGGAATGAAAACGATCACGTGAAGTGAACGCCTTCGATGACTTTAGAACGATGGTGGAACACCAAATCGTTCAAGAGGGTTTAATCAATAGAAACCAAGAAAATATATATGATACTTAGTAATACTTTCGGCGGCAAAACCCTCGATTAGCTTTCAAAATCAAAATACGCACAAGCAAGCGGAGGAAACGAGGCGGCGCGAAGCACTTAAGAGCCTTTTTCCTTTAGGTCGTGAAATACAACCGCCTTATACCCACCTTATAGTTTGTATTTCTCAAAATCGAGCTTCACGAAAGTATTTATCTATTTTTGCCTTTTTCTTTGGTTTGAGATTCGAATACAATGATTGGGTAATGACCTCCCAAGTCAAGGTTGTGATTTCTCACGTATTTGGAGTACTTGTAAATTTATTGTTCTACGTATACAATATAGTAATAGTATTCACAAAAAACGAAAAACCGATAATACGTATTAGTAGAGTGCTACTAATACAAATACTAATTATGGCTAATATAAAAACAACAATGGTTCAACCAAAACACAACACGTCTCCCCGGCAGCGGCGCCAAAATGATTGTAGTAAAATACGACCTTTAGGAAAAGGAAGTACAAGTAGTGGTAGGATTAAGTGTCGGTTTAGGAAAACCGAGCACTAATGACCAAACAAGTTCGTTTCCCAAGGAGGCAAGTGTGTTGTGTATTGAATTGATATTGATTTGTGATTATATGATTGAGAAAGAAATGGGATTAGAAAAGAAAGACGGTTACGAAAACGGATTAAACTATGACGAAGAAGGCGAACACGTAAAGTCGTAAATAGTGCCAAAATTAAAACTTTAACCTAAAAATTCCTAAAAATTACTAAAAATCCCCAATAATATTCTAAGAGTTTTCAAAAAATCCAAACTTGCTAAAACCTTTTAATTAATTAAATAATGACTTTTTAATGCTAATTAAAGCCCTAAAAATCACTTTTGATTATTAAAAAGCCTTAAACAAGATCTAATAGTTTGTAAACCTCAAAAATATCCTAATTAAGCTAAAAACTATTTTTAAAAATTTTAAAACCAAATTAAACTATTTTTAAACACTTAAAAACTAATAAAATCTATTAAATCTTAAATTAATTCTAGAAATTAGTTGAAAAGTCTAAAAAATATTTGGAAAGTGACAAAACTCCTAATTAAGTGTCCTTAACCTAGGAAAAATGTAAAAACAAGAAAAATAAAACTTCAATTTTTAATAATAAAATAATATTAAAATATTCAAAAAAATAAAAAGTTTGTAAATAAATTCTAAAAAATTACCAAAAATCCTAAATAATGTAACTAAAACAAAAATGCAAACCAAATTTTCTGAAACCTATCTAATAATTTTATATTAAATTTTAAATTTAGCTAAAAACCCTAAAATCCAATAAAATAAAAAATAAGCTAAATTGAAAACCCAATAAGCTGTAAACCTCAAAAATATGATTAAAAACCTAAAAACTATTTTTTCAGATTTTTAAATTACTTTTTACTATTTTTAAATGACTTTCTAAAAATTAAACTTAAAATAATCCTAATAAATAAAATAATAATGGGAAAAATCTACTTTTTGCTCAGAAAAGTCAACAACCCTAAAACAAACCTAGGATAATTGTTAAACAGTGAAAACCTAGGAGAAATAAGCTAGAAAATGCTTATTTAAAAGCTGCTGGTCAAATAAGCTATAAAACCGATATCCCTTAAGTATGTAATGAAATGAATACTAAACGTAAAAAGCCATCTAGATCACTGGTTAACACGCTAGCCCTTGGAAAGCAAGGTCGCGTGTTCGAGTCCAGGCAGGGTGTGCTTTTTGCAATTTTTTTCTTTTTCTTTTTTTTTTTACTTTTAAAAACTCAAACAGTACTCTTGTTAAGCTTCAAAACACAATCACAATTCACTTTTACACAAGATTAAACCAAATGAAAACCAAAAACGGGTTCAGTTATGCCTTTTTTTTTATGAACACAAGAAAAGCTTTCTTCACTTGTGAAGGTAATCAAGAGGAGCTTGATTGTGATGATTTTTGTGAATGATTTTAATGGACAATGGCACCCTTGTACTCTTTAGAGTACAAGGAGTCAAACCAAATACAAAAACAAGCAGATTACACACAAGTTCACACCAAAAAAATGGTCAAGAAGGTTTCTGATATGGCATACACAAGTCTGTTGGCTATTTGCTGAATTCAAGTGCACAAAAGTGGAATTTAAAGCTCTCAAATTGGTAAACAAACCTACAAACTAGCATACAAGAATTATCAATCCCTAAAATATCCTAAATCCTAACAACTTATCAAGGTTTGAAGGCAAAATCAACACAAAATCAGACACAAGAGCAGTTACTGGATTTCATGCCATTTTCAACTTTTTGTCATACAACTTGCTTAAAAAGTCTACCAAACTAAAACCTTAGAGCATATATCATAATATTAGCACCAAACAAGTGTGTTTCAACAGGTCATAACACAAATCTTAATCAAATAAACTGGTTAATCCCTTATCCCAAACACTCCTTTAAATATTGAACATGCAATTTTTCAAAGCAAATCTAATAAAAACTTCACCAAACTGGATTCAGAATCTTCTAACATGCATATTATACCCTAATGACTTAAATCAAAAAACTTAAACACCACATGAACAGATTTTCACATATATCATGCAAAATCACATAAACAGAACTTTAAAAAACATAAGACTTTGAACAAATAAAAATAGAATGAAGGTGCTACCTTAAGGGTCCTACATCTAGGACCCTTAGTGGTTGCTTAACCACCTCCAATAGGCCCGGGCCTATGCTGAATCTTGGGCTAATGAACAAGAAAGCAAAAGAAGAGAGGGTGGTGGTGGTCACTGTTGACACACACACCACATGAACCTTAGAAGGATATAAGCTTTTGAAACCTGCTAAGAGAAGAGGGAAACACAAAGATCAACTGTTCACAATAAAAATAAGCTACCAAACAAGCTTATTGATTAAGCTATTTGTGGCTTATTTATAAAATAAAGATAAGCTGATATTTTTTTTCTTTATATCTTGGAACTTTACCACAAATTAAATCAACAAAAGCTTAAACCCTCACTTAAGCTTGATAATCTACAAGATTATCAGGCTTATGATGCAAGCTTAAACCCTTGGACCAAATTCAGAAATTAAAAACTTAAGTTCAAACAGAAAAGTAAAATTGAGATTTAAACTTGGAAAATTAAAAATGCAGGAATGTAAAGAGGTTCTTTGCTTCTCATCAACAACACAATACCAATTTTATTTCAGAAAATAAAACGGATTTACAATGCTTGTGACAAAACGGAGAAAAAAAGAACAAATACAAGCTAAGTCCTATTGCCCTTTATATAGGGTCACATTTGATTCTAGAAACTTAAAAACAAGCTAAAACGCTAATGTATAAACTTCCTTCTTTGCCCTTGGAGATTCTCAGCATATGCCCTTTTGATGCCAGATTTTTGAATTTGCCAAGAAGACATGTGATGATTCTTGGACTATTGTGAAGGTTCCAGCAGTGGAAAACTCATCTTGGACGTTCATCCAGACTTTAGGAGCACGAAATCCTTTTGGGCACGTTGGATGAATTGTACAAGGTTGTCTTTTTGTTCAAACGTGAGCAGGGGAGGGTCCCATGGCCATGTGGGGAGGTCGGGTGATGGTTTTCGAGGTGGGAAAGGGATGGGGACATGGTTAATTAAGTTTCTGGATAATTAGGGGCAAAACCCCTTTTGATTTGTGTAAGTTTAGGATCTAGGGTTTATAGGATTTGGGGAGATAAGCAGATGGGGTTTGATTGTTTTTAGGGTGAGATTAATTTAAATAAGGTGTTAGGAGGGAAAGTTTAAATTGATTTAATAATCAGTTTAACTTATTAAACGTGGGTGGAAGGTGATGTGGCTAAAAGGGAGGTGGTGATTGGTTGATGAGGGAAGTGGGGTGACGTGTAGGATTTTGGTTGGGTGGGATAAGTATGCTGTCTGGCCACAATTAGTCCCTGGATTCCTTTCTCTTTGCTACTTCCCATTAAACAGCTTCAAACTCTCTTTCCCTTTATATTTAACTTTGGAAAATTTACATTTTTGGCACAATTTGTTTATAAACTTGAAACAAGGACTAAACATGCAATTTCTTCATATTCCAAGGACTGATTTTGACATGTTTTCAAACTTCAAGGCTTTGACTTGTTTGTTGACTTCTTAGAGGACCATTATTGACAATTTAGTTTTGTTGAGGGACTAAATTTGCCAATTCTTCAAAGTTAAGGGTCCTTTTTGTAATTTTGACAAACTTTAGGGACCAAACTTGTAATTATGAAGATACAAGGGTATAAAGTGTCAATTCTTCAAACTTGAAGGACCAATCTTCATAATTCTTCAAATCTTCAAGGGTTTTCTTTGGAGAATTCTTCATTAGGGCTTGGTTCATCGTGCGGCTTCGTTTCCCGTGTTCGTTTTTGACTGATTCTTGTGATCTTTTGTCATTTTCTCAATATCCGTACCTAAAATATACAAGCAACAAACACAAGCATATATTTGGGTATTTTGATGATATTTAATGCATTTTAAGCCCAATTTGGACGATGAGACTATGTATAAAAGCAGTCTCATCATCCTCCTTAGCCACATACCCACCTAGAATATGGTTCGCGACAAGCCGTGAGTCCACGTAGGCCTCAAGGTTGCGGACTCCCATTCTAGCGGCGATTTTTAAACCCGCAATTAATGCTTAATATTTCGCTTCATTGTTAGTGGTCGTGAACTCAAAACGGAGGGCGTACGTGAATTCCATTCCTTCTGGGTTTGTGAGGATGAGACCTGCTCCGGACCCGTCCGTACACGAAGATCCATCCGTGAATAACACCCATGGTTCTGTTGGGATCTCGTCTTGCTTGATGATTGGCCCTTCCTCATCCGGTTTCTCGATCAGGAAATATGCCAAGATCTGGCCTTTAACAGCCGTCCTTGTCCTGTAAGATATATTGTGCTCCCCCAATAGGATGCTCCATTTCTGTAGCCTCCCTGCCACATCTGGTCTAGAAATGACCTGCTTGATCGGCTGATCCGTAATGACTACAATTGGGTGCGCCTGAAAGTACCGGCGCAACCGCTTTGTAGCAAACACTAGTGCTAACACCAATTTTTCCATGGAGGAATAATTCAGCTCCGGCCCTTGTAGTGTTCTACTTATAAAGTAGACCGGAGTTTGTACTGTATCTCTATCCGTCATCAGTACCCCGCTTATTGCGCCATGAGTAGCTGAGAGATACATAATGAGTTCCTCCTTTGGCCGGGGAGCTACTAGCATAGGGAGAGATGCAAGATGCTGCTTGAGTTGGCCGAAGGCTTCCTCAGCTTCCTTCGTCCAGCGGAAGTCTCCCTTTATAATGCACTTCTTGAGTGTCTTAAATAGGGGTAACGACTTCTCCGCGGATTTAGATAGGAACCTATTCAGCCCGGCTAACTTCCCATTCAAGGACTGCACCTCCTTCCGTGTCTGAGGGGACGGCAGTTGTATAACTGCGTCCGTCTTCTCTAGGCAAGGTTTGATGCCGTTTGGATCAATCAAATACCCAAGGAACATTCCCTCGATTGCCCCAAATGTGCATTTTTTGGATTTAACTTCATGTTAATCCTTCTCAGCGTGTCGAATGTCTCTTGGACATCCCGGAGAAGTGCCTCCTCCGTGTGACTTTTTATCACCAAGTCATCAACATAGACTTCCAAGTTGCGTCCTATCTGTGATTCAAAAGCTTTGTCTACCAACCACTGATATGTAGCACCGGCGTTCTTTAGTCCAAACGACATTTTTGTATAGCAATATACGCCCTGGCTCATATGGAACGCCGTTTTTTCCGCGTCCTCCTCCGCCATTTGGATTTGGTGATACCCTTTATATGTGTCCAAGAAGCATTTAAAAGGATACCCACATAAGGACTCCACCTTCCAGTCGATTTCTAGTTACGGGTAACAGTCCTGTGGGCAGGTCTTGTTTAGATCCGTAAAATCCACACACATGCGCCAACTTCCGTCATGTTTCTTGACCATGACCGGATTGGACAACCACTCGTGGTAGTATACCTCGCGCATGATGCCTGCATCCACTAGTTTCCGTACTTCATCCAATATCACTTGGCTGCGCTCAGGCGCCTGGCCGCGCTTCTTTTGCTTAATGGGTTGGTACCCTTGGCGGATCTGGAGCTTATGCTCTGCTATCGTACGTGGCACGCCTGTCATATGCTTTGGCTCCCATGCGAATAAATCTAGGTTTGCACTCAAAAGAGAGCACATGGCCCTTTTGCCGCTATCCGAGAGCGCCCCTCCTATGGATACCTCCTATTCCGGATAGTCAGGGTGAATTGCTACCTTCCAGTTGGGAGGTGGTGATCCATCCTTGGGTGGGACAGGTGGAGCCGGTGTTGTCACGGTGTGACACTCGGATGTTGGTACGACTGTGTTGTAAATGGTAACGATTCCCCCCTCAACGAGGAATTTGATCATTCCGTGTGCCGTAGAGGGTACTGCCCGTATGGCCAAAATGCTTGGTCTGCCTATGATCCCATTATACGGAGAGTGTGAGCGTATCACCATGAAGTTCATCCACGCCGTAGTGGAATGTTCCTCATTCCCAATGGTTACAAGCAAACGTAATTGCCCTATCGGCCAGATAGTGTCTCCACTAAAGCCAGTAAGCGGCGACGTGGCCGGTACTAATTGGCTTCTTATTTCTGGGCATAACTGCACGAAACAGTGTTCATATAGTACCTCTGCTGACGATCCTCCATCCACATACATGCGACGAACATTATGTGTTCCAATGCTTATCTCAATAGTGAGAGGCGCATCAATCACATCGCTTGCTGTGATGGGAGGGAATGAGATTTCCCTGCCGCGTGAAAATTTTTGGCCAACTTTCTGCCTCGTGCGGCGCTGTCTGGATTGGATCATGTATATGGTCGAAGGTTTGTCCTTTTAGGGATCCTTCTTATCATACTTCTTGTTGTTGTCTTTTCCATCCTTCCAATCCTTAACTAGGTGCTTGAGTTTGCCTGATTTGATCAGCGACTCAATATGCTTCTTGAGCTGGATACACTCCTCCGTGTCGTGGCCTTTGTCATTATGGAACTCGCAGAAGCGACTTCCTTGCCAACGTTCCGGGGGATTTTTCATTGGGGGAGGCCTTGGAAAGTTCGCCCCTTCTGTCAGCAAGATCTCCCGGTAGGACATCTTTAGGGGGGTGAACTTATCGTCCGACTGTCCTCCTTTGCTTTGGCTCTTATAGTCTGAACCCTTGTTATTGTTCTGATTACCTTGACCGCCCGACTGTCTCCGGGACTAGTCATTTGACCGGTACCCATTTCCTCGGGATGGGTAGGCCGCGGCAACAGCTGTTTCTCCCTCTATGAAATTTCTGACCCTTTCCATGAGGTCATCATATCTCTCTGGACGCTTGTCATTGAGGCGCCTGATCAGTTCTCTGTCTGTTATGGCGTGCATGTAATAAGAGATTTTCAGGAGCTCTGGCATGGTTCTTGTGCGCGTGCACTCATCATTGAAGCGCTCAGTGAAGGCTTCTGTGGACTCCCCCGGCCGTTGCTTGACAGTTGCCAATGAGACCGGATCCCTATTATACTTCTTCCTTTGAGTATAATTGTTCTCAAACGCAGTGCGTAGTTCCGTGAAACTATCAATGCTCCGTGGGGGGAGTGCCTCAAACCAGTCACGGGCGTTTCCAATCAAGGTCGAATTGAACATTTGGCACCATATGGGCATGGGCCATCGCTCGATTTTAGCCTGCGTATCAAATATTTTAAGGTGATCCACAGGATCACCGGACCCATCATAAGTTTTGATACATGCCGGCATGCGACGTTTGGTGTCCTCAGAATAGTTCCGTATGCGGAGGGTGAACGGGTCTTCCCTGGGATCCGCCCATGGTCGGGTGAGCCTAGGGTCATCCCATGGTTCACACCATGGACGCGAGAGATCCTCCGCTTCCGCATCTCGATAGTAAGGGCCACCATAATACTCCTCATTGTTTGGTGGTGGAGGGGTGCGCCTAGGCCGGCGGCGCTTAGGCGGATGGCTATCTGAGTCCTCCCCAGACGGATCTGGGGACGGTGGTGGTGCCCTATCCTTTGAATAGGGACCACTTTTTTGAGACGAACCAGGAGCCTTTCTCCCAGTGTTCATTCTGTCCCACACACTCGGGCGGCGTGCGGTTCTGGCCAGCTCTCGATCTGGTCGTTCGGGTGAACCATCCGACTTTTCTCCCTCTCGTGATTGCATTAGTTCCTGCACGAGGCGATCCCCTATGCGTTCAAACACATTCCGGGGTTGAGGAATTTCCTCAAAGGTGCCCTGTTCCTGAGGCCGAGCTCTCCTTTTTCTCTGATTTTGGGAGGAGGTGATTGGTCTGGTGTCACCAAAGTTGAGTCTGGACTGGAGGTTCCTCCCCAGATTCAACCTCGATGCGATCACCGGGACGATCCTATCGAAGTTCTGCGTGAGAACTCGAGTAAGATCCTCCTCGCTGAGTGGTAGGACATCTACCTCTTCCTCTACCGATGGTCTGCGCGGCTCCTTGTTAGGAGGGTTGGGCGCACTCCCTGGATCCGGATTGTCCAGGGTTAAGGTAGGTGGGGGCATTGTGGAGATCGTGCTCGTCACCCCCAAGGGCTGGAAGCCGCCACGGTTGCCATGTCCGCTTGCAAGGCGGCTAGGTGATTGGCTGGGGATGAGTATCCCTTCCCCTTGGGACTTCCGGTTTCCAGGATTCATATTCCTGGGATTGGCTTGCTGATGCCCCTTCGTCATTGGAATTCGAGATGAGGTTTTGTTCTAGCTTAGTGTTATGGGTCCCATGGATGGCGCCAACTTGTTGATGCAAAAGTTGGTTGATCCTTGCTAGACCCGAATTAGGCTCAATTCGGGTTGGCTGGGCTCCGGCTCCTGCACCAAGTGAATCGTTTGGTTGGGATCCTACACACTAAACAGCACGCGTTAGGCTTACTGTGGGAATGTTTCCCATGATTAGACTCCGGCGTGAGAGTAAGTAATCGATTTAGGGTTTATGTGAGTTTAGAGTATAAGTCGTAATACCTTTGTGGAACCCTTGGGAGTTCCTTTTATAGGCACTGGAACCTAAGTGGGCTGCCACTGATACTTTAACCCCAAGGAAAGGATAACTATCAGAATTAGAATGATTGTTATCTTCTAATTTTGGTAGTGAATATCCTCTCCATTTGGGATGAAGATATTCCCAGACAGAATATGATTCTGTCTAATCTTATGTCGGCCGCACCGGGCCGTGGGCCGCACACATGTGCGGTTACTGTTCATTCAAGCCCATAAGCCTGAATGACATTATTCCACCCATCTGTGATGGGCCGGATACGGGTAGTACCCGTGGTCCGGGCTCG
The DNA here is from genome assembly GCA_025667525.1 of Glebionis coronaria. Taxonomy (NCBI): domain Eukaryota; kingdom Viridiplantae; phylum Streptophyta; class Magnoliopsida; order Asterales; family Asteraceae; genus Glebionis; species Glebionis coronaria. Next base: position 181,443,483 of record CM046880.1, on the reverse strand, counting down.
TGACCCGGTTGGGGACTATACGTCATCATTTTGTTCGTTCTTAAATCTCATATGTTGTTAACATATTGGAAATATTATTCTATCTAAGCTAGTTTTTAATCCTTGGCTTGGAATATATTGATGCTGAGAGATATAAGAAAGAAAACATATAACCTTGGAACAGATGCTTATTAGGATAAGGCATACGCGGTTAATAAGTCTAAATATGACACATCACTTAGAAAGTCTCAAAGTTCTATCTCACTTGATAAGATTGAATATGTACATGGAAACCCTTAGTTTTCCTAATGGGTTCAACAAATATGATATGTTATGTATTAGACTAATTTTAATACTTACATGAATGCAAGATGAACTTATCAAAAAGTATCTAATTGAAAGTCATTAGACTACTATAGACTTGTTCATCGTTTACGGATTTTAGGTAAGAAGATTAGTATTCAGTTTATACACTAATGTTTACTTTGATTGGGATGGTAATCAATCCTGGCGATAGTAGCATTTCATCTTCAATGATAATACTACTACCTAGACGTGCTTGACGAAAAGCACTGTTGCACTACTCATCAGTAAAATAAGAATACTTTATGTTTTGGGAAGTTGTTAAAAAGATTGTCTTAAATAGGTGTTCTACTTGCTTCAAACAACCTATGTAATGTACTATGGCGATGCTAGCATTATTGTATTAGCACTTGAGCGCACATATACAAAATGACAATCATTATATAATTCAAAATCTTCACTATTTGTGAGTTTATGAAATAAGTATTATCAAAGTTCACTCAAATGACAACTCAACAGGTCCTTGTGTAAAGTCAATGTCTTATAACCAAACATGTTAACCATGCTAGGACCATTGGACTTTGACCTCCTAGTAGTCTCATATATATATATATATATATATATATATATATATATATATATATCTGTTTTTAAAGTATTTGGATAATGAAACGTTAAGCAGTTTTACTAAATAATGAATTGATATACTTGGTATGATCGTCTTCATTTGTACTACTGTGTTCTATATTAACATGTTTAATCCATGAACAATTTTTTTATTCTAAATCATCCATTGTCGGTTGTTGATACGGGAGTATCGATGAATTAAGACAAATATGAGTGTTTTGGTCATATTCATTTGGAATGAATATTAATTGATGATGCCGCCAAACTCATATGTGTTCATTGGATGAACATTGGATTGACCCAACCTACGAGAATTCACTGCATGGATCGTCGTCAATAGTGAATCTCGTAAGTGGTTGAATCTCTCATCCTTAGACTTGAGATGCAAATAGGTTTTGTATGTGTAGAATGTCAATCTTTGATATGGTTCAACGTTATCCTGAACAAGGCTGCTATAAAGACCATTTTCAGGTGCGATGTAAAACACATGAATGACACGTGCAGTCAAAATAGGATTTGTTCCTCCACATGTACTGGAGTTAGATACTACTGGGCCTCTGGATAAGTTGTATAGATGTATGTGTCGCCACACCTAAATGTAATTAAGATGATACTTGATTAATTTGGTAATCTAGTTCAATATCTATATCGAGAACAGAATAGTTAAATTTAAGAATGACTTTTGATCCATGTCTAAAGTTGAACAGAGTATCTGAAACAAAAGGATGACTGATATCTAAACCATTTAAATAAGATGTTTGAGAAACTATCCTCATATATGTCTAGGGGCATTGGTGTGTTGCTAGACGCTAACCATTGCTTGTATAATTACATGATTATTATGACGTACGCAAGTGGGGGCTGTTGGAGTTCGCTCGTGTCATAACAACTAATTATATGGCTAGGCACATATGGGCCTATAGGGTCACACATATATACACTAAGGTACCGTTTCAATATACTATGTTTATGGTATTTATGGTATATTAGTAACCTATATAACTCATGATCAATACTTGCCTTATAATAACTAACTTGTAATTAATTTATTATTAGACTAAAAAGAATAAATGGAAAAGTCCATTTAAAGCCCATTTTGATGAAGAGATATTATATGATACGTTTTTAGCCTATCATAATGGAGATTGATGAAGTTAATTTTTCTTCCATATATGTAGACTAAGAAAACGTGTAACCATATGTCCTCCCATCAAAATGTCATGGCAAGAACTAAACCATCAAGGTTTTTGGTATTCTTTGCTCTTATAGCTTTTATCTAGTGTAGAAAAAGGCTTTAAGAAGGTTACGAGTTATATAGACTAGCATCTAATTGGTATACGAGAAAGTGTAGTGTGGATCATATTCATAGAGGTGATCTATTTTGATCACTTGAGTTTCTTGGTTAGATCATGTGTTGGTGATGGTGTCCGTTTGATCCTACCGAATCACGCTACAAAGGTATACTTTTATCCTTTTTTATTGATTAATCATATGACTATATGGATCCGTACATAGGTGACCTTTCTGCTGCATTTATTATTTATTCATATCATGTTATATAGATAATCACCTATACTTAGACCATAGCTTAGTCCTAATCTTCACTTCTGGCTAGAAATAAGTCACAACATATTTAGGATGAATGGTGATGTGTAGCAAGCAAGGAGGCGATGCACCTACTTGTCACCACTCCTAAAATATCTTAGAAGTCCTAATATCTGATTTTTGAATTTGGAATGGAGGGATTGGTTTAAAAATGGGTTTTGAAGGCAAAATACAAAACCGGATCCTAATTCTAGGGCTTGTAACTTATGGTTTGTGTTTTTGATGATTAAGGACATATGAAAGTTATTAGTGAACTATTAAGGCGTAATTAGGGTCTATACATTCTATTTAAGAGATTTAGGTCCTTGTTTTGAAGTTTAACAAAGGTTTGATGTTAAAATGAGAAGTATACTTTTGTAGATTAGGGTTTTCTAATGATCTAGGGTTCAATATTAGTAAATGTGATTATCCTACTCTTAGCTAATGATGTAAACTTAATTTAGGTCCTAGAAATTGTGTCTTAAGTGTCCAAAGAGTTCTTACACTTGGTTTAAGGGTTTAGTTTAGTAAATATGTATAAAGAGTGAAAATACCTATTTTGACCTAATTTACAAGTCATGCATTGAAATATTGTACCTTGTGCATTAGGGTACTTGTACATTGTCTTAACATAATCTTATAATCTTAATGAAGTCCTATGAGTGTTTGTAGACTTTTCCTAAAAGACTATGTTATGATTCCATGTAGATTTCTTAATATAAGGGTTTATATATCATTAAGCCTAATGACTTTCTATTTTTAGTAATTAGGGTTAGTGTAACACCCCACTTGGATAAGTGGAACGTTACGTTATTAATAGCGTGTCATCAAAGCATATAAGGTAAATGTTCTAAAACATTAATTGACCATAAAGTAAATACCGGAATCAAACATCGGTAATCCAACATAAGCTCAAAACATGAAAGGAAACTCTAAAAGAAAGGACTAAACAATGTTCAAACAGGCAAATAAATGTATAAAGTGCATAAGTAAAGAAGTATGGATAGCTTCCATCCAAATGCACGTACTCTAAGAATCCTAAGAGCGTCTTGGTGTACCTGCCGCTAGAACATGAAAGGAAACTACGGCTGAGCATAACAACCAGTGAACGGATATAAAGCATGATAAGAATTACTAGAATGAAGAAGATAATAAAATACTGAAGCTGTAAAGACTGATATTTAAAGAGAAGCGGAAAACTGTGTATGTGTCTTAAAAGTCTGATCATGAATAGTAAAGCTGAATTATTATCTGTTAAATCTTAAAACATGCATTTACTCTATTTTAATTGCCAAGATTTTATATAGGTAATGTGCCGTATCAACGTCTGCATGAATACATGGAGGGGTGATCTTGTCATGCTGTAGAGGGGTGAACTCTAAATAATGTGATGGGTGGAGGGATCAACTCCAATGTGAAGGATGTAGAGCACACACCACATTCACCTGATAAGCTGTAAACTAATAACCTAGGATGCATCCATACGCCCCGCTGATAATACTGATAAAATGGCCAAGCTGAAATAAATGGGACGCTACGAGAAACCACTCCCTCGCAGAGGAGTCATGACACCGGTGCCTCAAGTATCATGGTTACGGTACCTCCGTAACTAGTACATAACTAGTCATGCTTGTATATAAAGCTCAGGAAAATTAACTTAGTTATTAAGATGATTACTGATAAAACTTATACATATATTGGGGAAAACATTTGGCTGTAGACGGGAAATCCTAATCATGCATAGAAGGAAGTCCGTGCTGAAGGACGGGAAATCCGTACCTCGAATCCAGCAATGAAATAAGAATAAACGCTGAAAGATCTACTCCGACTTCACGGTTACTACATAAATAAGGGACGTGAAATGAGTTGACCTATATCGGCTTATTTTTACTGATCTAAACTGTTCTCAGTTTGATTTATTTTTTACTTGTATTACTGCTTGTATATAATCTGATAAGTTCGGACTCTTCGTTAATATTACTGAAATGTACTCTGTATTCCTGATTACTGTATAATGTATATTCTGGTATTACTATAAATGGTAACTCGTTATAATTAGAAAGTTTCCTAAATTAGAAAGATTTCTAAATTTGTTTCTTTGAAAGATTAAATCATTTAATAATCACACAAATTTCAATCATCTTTAAAATAAGTAACCATCTTTAAATTTTATTTATAAGTTATATTAATAAACAAAACAACTTGGTTAATTTAGTTACAAAAACTTATTTATAAAAATGATTTAACCAATTAATATAACCTCGTATTTGTTATTTTTCCGTGACCCCAAAACCCGAATAAAATTATCCCGAGACACCCATGTCTCGGGTTAACTAAAATCGAGCACACCACGACCTTGTCGTGGATCCCATTGTTGTTGACGTCACTCAACAGTAGCCATTGGCCTAGTGCCAGTTGCTACTGCTTGGGCAGTGGTTTCCACTGCTCCATTTGTTCCCACTGCTTTAGTATAGTTCCCACTGTTTTATGTTAAAGTTCCCACTGTTTTTGTTATGTTTCCTACCGTATGCAATCCCAAACACCCCCCTTTATTCCAGTTAAACCCAGACATCCCTAACTGGTCAAAACAAACCCCCTGTTGTTGCTAGGTTGCTACCGACTCAAAGAAAACAGCCCCGTGCCTAAAACAAACACCCCATGGTTGTGTTTTGGTTGCGACTGATCAAAAGCACAAGCGCCACCACCCCTGTGTGGGTCACGGCTGGTTACAGCAGACACACCGAGACCCCTGCTGGTCTCAGTTCACGTAAATAGTAAAACTTGTCACCAAACAGGGCAGATTCATGTTTGATGATTAAAATTCATTTGTTCTTTATATTCATATCATGGATTTCGAGATTGATAACAAAAAGAGACATGATTGCCGTTACTTGTGTTTGAGTATTAATACAATGACTCCCGAATCCAAGATTAAAACCTGATTTCCCTTTCTTCTTTGTCTCTTCTGTCGACAGCCATAAAAACACAAAACCCTAGTTTATTACTTATTTTTCTAACTTTGTGACAAAAAGTGTGACAATCAAACATTTTCAGGTAGTGAAATATTTTCTCGTATAATATTTTGAAACTTATTTTTGTGTTGGTTGACGAACTCACAATTTACGAATTTAAATTTGGGCTTACGTGCATAATTTGGCGTCTTTTACGACTAAACCGGAAACCTTAGGATTACGTATTTACATTTTTGAACTCCGTTTTTGATGAGACAATTTTTATTGGATTCGTTTTGTGACGTTGATTCATAATTTATAAAAACGTTTTTCGTAAAACGACCCGAGGGCACGCAAATCGAGAAAACTAGAATCGAGGAATACCCGTAAACTAGTGAGATGGGACAAAATACATTGTCCCACCCCACTAGCTAGCTTGGACGGCACCAACATGACACCACAACCATATGTGGCATCATGTTAGCTAAACACTTACAAGTGTAAGCAAAGCTTACACCTTAAGCTACTCACTCCACTTTCTAACTCAAAACCACTAGCAACTAACTCATTTCCATCTTTACTTACATGCAAACCAACACAAATCCTCTCAAAACCCCCCACCCTTGCCGTCCATATTCAAGCTACAAACACCCCTTTTGATCTTTTCTAGCCATGAAATACATGTTTACTAGCTCTATCATGGAGTTATTTTGAAGCCTTGATCATTTGGTGGCCATATTAACAACATTGGAGGTGATTTGCTAGTGTCCTAGGGCTGATTTCTCAACTATTATTCTTGGTGTTTGATGATCTTGGAGTTACTTGTGGTATTCATCAAGTTCTTGTCTTCCAAAAACAAGAAATACACTTGGTTGGTAAAGAAGATCATCCTCTCCATTTTCTCTTGTTATTTTTGTAAAGAACAAATGTATTTTCTTTCATTTTGTATATGTATATGATGTATATATGATGATAAAAATGTTGTGTGGGGATCAAGTGTTGATAGATATGCTTAAAAAGGTTAATAACTATAAGAAATGAGGCTAAAATCATGACTATTTAGTTGGCTGTATAAAATCAGTATATAACTAAAACTTGAACTGATAAAATTGCATGGTATGATCCATTTACAGTAAGTACAAGATGTTATACACATGTGAGAGTTGGCCATGCAATGGAATCAATATAATGAGTGAGATATGATCAAAACAAGTTGGGTGTTCTAATCTGAATAAGCAGTTTTGTAGAGACTGTTAAGGCAAGATGAACTTAAAATGAGCAGTAGCTATAACTAAGTTAAATGTAGCACATAATATGAAGAACATGTCACCCAAAAATGAGCTTCTAATTTATTATAGAACTCTAGATATGGTAAAAATGGTGAACATGAAGATAAAAATCAGATTTTAAGAATTAATGTTTATTATTATTATATAAGCACTCACATTTTATTGTATAAAATGTAAAATAAAAACCCACTAACTTATGAAACTTATTTATATAAATATGTAAAAGGTTAATTAAATGGATAAATTATATAAATGGTAGTGGAATAATACTTATAAGTAATAAAAACTATAAACTTGATTTTTACGACTTTTTCGGCTATTACCGTAAAATTAACGTTTTTCGCCAAATAAAACTTAGACGATCAAACCCGTCTAATGTAAAGTTTTTAAAAGTCATATACTGATATATAAGTAACTAATACAAGTAAAAACCGATAAAACCCGAACTATAGGACATACGGACAATAACGAGCTAACTAAACATATTGGACTAATAATTAGACTAATAATTGGACTAATAATTGGACTAAATAAGATAAATACTTATAAAAAGAACTTATTGGGCTTAAACCATTTGGGCCCAACATGGAAAGTATATATACTGATAATATAAGTATAAAATGAAACAAAACAAGTTAAAGAACTTATACCAAGCTTATTGGACTTAAAATAGATAAATAGGTAAAACTAGTAAACTAGTAGAAAGTTACCAAAACGTAAACACTAAAATGAGTAAACAAGGATATATAAACCCACTTGATCATCATCATATGTACAAAATCATCATATGTATATTGTTACTTTGATAAAAGTCATTGGACAAGAGTCTAAGACCGATTATTATTTATATAGGTTTCCGTGACCGAAGCACGCCCGTAGCCGATAATCCGCCTTTCATTATCAACGTGAGTTCATAGCCTCGCACTCTTTTAAATGTTTTATAAAATGATTTGTAAACCCGCGAGGGAGATAACATGCTAGATTTTGATAAAAATAGAACACCAGTAGTCCCGATGGTATGCTTAATGATATGGACCCGAATGATGCTATGACCCTATAAACGAGACTAAAAGGATTATTAGTAGTTAGGTTATGTCACTTAAAGTCCCATTAGCATGAATTGTGAACTACCGGGATTTGGTAGACGCTTATGCATTTGATAGTACTATTTGGGGACGATCACCCCAGTTCACGCCTTGACGGTTGATCCCCGTCGTACCACATTGATTGGTAAGCGAATTTATGTATGAGAAGATTCCATAGCGTGATTTTTGTGACGACACGCTAACTTAGATGGGAAAATTGTTTGTCGGGTTCGCGGCCCGCTGTTTTCATAGTAAGGTAACAATGTCATGCGGCTAATAATAATCCTACAACCTATATAATCTAAATATCCGATATGATACGACGCTAATAACGATGAATATATTACCTATCGTGGTAATATAGAGACTACGGTCTCATGGACGGTTTAAGATGTATGCTTGATTTATATATTGCCTGACTAGCAATATGAGGAATTACTTCAAATATTATACTTGTGTTCTGATTTTAAATGATTGTTTTATATAACGGTTTTTATTAAACTCTACGAATTCACTCGGCATTCGCTGATATGATTTTTGCATGTTTTTATCTCAGGTGCTTGAAGGTAATCCGGATGGAGATCGACTCTGATGGCCCACATAATATTAAAAATGTTCATTCGATCTATGTTTTGTAAACTTAATGACCTGTATAATTTGGGACCTGTTGTACACTTTAAAACATTAAATCGAATGAATGTATGTTAAACCTTGTACAACCATTTTTATGTGTTGTCTATGATTGGAGTTATTGTGCTATTCCGTAACACTCTGAAAGACCCTTCCGCTGTACCGATACGAAAAATGAGAGTGTTACAGTTTGGTACCAGAGCTCTCGTTATAGAGAACAAAAGATTTTAAAAACCAAGGTTTTGAACAAAACTTTTCAAAATCTTTTGACAGTGAACATTTGTGAAAATATTTGAAAAATCTTTTGACTATAACGGTGCCAGAGATTTCCGACGTTACCAACAAGCCCTATTGAGAAGATATATATTTTGATATATATAATTTAATTTATATATATGTATATATCGTGATTTCATTATGTAATTGTTTAACTAGTATGTTATCCTAATACAAGATATATATATAAATGCAGATTGTCATGGCTGACCCTAATATTCCTGTAGAAAACCATGCTATTCCTGAACCTAATGTAGATGATGATCCTTATTTAGACTTAGTAGATTATGATATGGATGATGAGGAGGAACCATTTGAGGATCCCGAGCCCGAGTTAGGACTAGGAGATCAGATTGCCCCTCAGGTTGACTTAGTAGAAAATGAGATTGAGAATGTTGATATAGAGAATGGCGATGAGATTGGGTTAGATAATTTAGATGATGAGATTGACGACGAGGATGTCGAGGAGGATGTAGGTATAGATGTTGAGGTCGATGACGATGAGGAAGCTGAGCTTATTTACCCTTATGATGTTCCAGAGGGCGAGCCTTTGCCCCCACCAGTTGATTTGTCTGATTCTGAGGTTGAGCTACCTAGGGATGAAATGTTTGAATCGTCTGAATCTGATTCTGAATCAGATGAGGATGAGGATGATAATGCACCTGACGGTACGGATGGTATTGCTACTCGTAGACGTGAGATAGGAGAGTCGTCTAGTGCTCGATAGGCTACTCATATTGATGGTCTTGCACCATGGGCCTTGAGACGTGATCTAGATGCTTCCCGTGTTAAGAGTTGTATGACAGAGATTGGGTTAGGTGTTGTTCAGACTCAAGTTGCTTATTTGGATTCAAAGACTAAGGTTGGCGAGAAAGAGCGGGAATTGCTTAGTTTGGATTTGACTGATGTAGAACGTGGTTTGAATGAGGCTTTTAGGAGGTTATCGGTATTGGAAAGTGGTGAGTTTGCGGAAATGAAGAGAAAGGTGAATTCTATGGAGATTCAGTTGAGTGTAGCTCGTGCAATGCGTGAGAAAGCTGAAAAGGAGTTGAATATATCTGTGGGATGGAACAGTAGATTTTATGCTGACATGGTTGAAAGAGGAGTAATCCGTAAGCACCCAGCTGAAGATGTGTCTAGTGATCGTCCGACGAAGATTCAGAAGACGATGGATGATGGACCATCTGGCGGTTCTCAGTAGATCAGTCTGTATTTAGTAGTGACCTTTGTATCTTTTGTACTTTTGTAGCTTTGACTAAACCGACTTGTTAGTAGTAGACTTGGCACGAATTTTGAGTATATATAGTGCTAGAACTTTGATATGGGATGTAACTAAGACAATACTTTTGTTTCAAATCGAATGAAATATGTATCTTGTCTTGAGTTCCATATTGTGCCTTATTTGTATCTTGATTATGAATTCAATCCATATTATATGAATCCTTGTTGGGTGAATGCTTAATGTTTCTCTTCTTACATAAACTCTCATACGTATAAGCTATGAGCTCTTGATGCTTATTGGCTTATTCGATTGTTTTGGCTTATTCACTTTTAAAGTTTTCCTAAAAGATTTATTGTTTTATGTTCGGTTTATTAAGTAGCGAGTGTAGTATTCATAAAAGTTTATCAAATTCAAAATATTGACCACTTCAACCAACTTTGATAAGCTCAAGCACCCACAATAAGCCACCAAATTCAACAAACAGATACTGCACAGATAACTTATCACCTAAACTCTTCCCAAACCAGATTTCAGACCTTAGATCCAACAAACAAAGAATTTATTAGATGTAATGTGTTTGACCAAATTCAAACCAATTTTATCAGATTTTTACAAAACTTGAAATCCCTTTTCTAAACCTCTTGATACTTAACCAGTGACCAAAACCTATTGCATATGACTTGTTTAGACTCCCCAAACCCTAAGAACCAAGGGAACAAGGCTACAAGGCCTCATGATCCCAAAATCCCAAACAACCTTGTTTTAGTCATTTTTTCAAACAAACTTTTTATTCAATCAAACAACCTACTGATTTTAAGGTTCAATTAGCTCAACTAGGTGACAACTAAGAGATACCAACTATAAAACACAAAGCACAAACACCAGAGCAACAAATCACATGGCAAAGTACATATCAGACATAAACATAAAACTTTTTAGTGGAAACTTAAAAAAAGGTTATACCTATCCCCTACAAATTCCTAGAGGGATCAGCTATGCTCCTTGGACCTTGTTCAACAGCTACAACAAGACCAAGGTACTTGAACAAAGGAGATGAGATGTGCCTTGGTTGATGGTTCAAATCAAAACCTCAAAGGCTTTATATCTTCAACACAAACAGCAAACAACCTATCCAAAGGTTGATAAACCTTCACTAGCTTGGTGTCAACAAGCTTTCAAGGGCTTATAGATTTTGGATAAGGGTCAGTACAAGTAATATACCAAAAACAGATGACTGATTTCAAGGTTTTTTCAACTTTGAAATCCATACCAAACATAAAAGTGTTTAAACCACAAGATCTAAACACCTTTATAACATCAAATGGAACTCAAAATTACCCTTAAACAACACCAACTTTCAAAAACCTAAAAAGGAATTACAATTTTCTTAAAATACCAACTATTATAAATTTTAAAAAGGAATTACAATGTTTAAAGAGTAAAACTGGAACAAAGGCCTCACCACAGGTTGGGGTCCTTTTATAGAGTACAAGAGATGATTCTAGAATGCTGAAATACATGAAACCCTAGCCTAGAATTCCCAAATTTGCCCTTGAGTGCATTGAGTTGTTGAGTTGTCCAAATGCATCCTATACGTTCATTTTAGCTTTGTATCCAAGCAAGGAGTGTAAAACGTTGATCTTGCCATGTTGGATAACTTGGAGGTGAAGTTGTTCTCTGATTGGTTGAAAGGGAATTGGGGGTGGGGTCCATGGTGAGTGGGATTGTGATGTTAAGTGTGGGAAGGGTTTATGTGTGGTTGAATCACACGTGGGTGTGGGTAATTGGGGTTTACCCCTTGGTTTAAGTGAGATGGTAACTGGGGGTGAAAGGTGAACAGTAACTAATAAGTGTGAAAACACTTATCCTTTTTCCACTTATTTCTAATAATAACAAGACCAAAGCGTGTATTTTATGTCGTAAAAGTCGGAATTATGCGTGGTTTGTGTTTTTATTGTGTTTTAGGACCAAAAGATGAAAAAGGAAGAAAACACGGGCTTTCACGGGCTTTTATCAAAGAAAACGAGAAAAGACGAAGTCAAAAGATCAAGAGTGAAAAAAGAACGGAAGTCCAAGACCTATTCTGAAGATCTATCGAAGAAAAAGTCTAAAGACGAAAGTTTAATGAAGTCGAAGAACTCAAGTCTAATTATAGAAGAAAATTAAAAAGACGAGTTCAAATCCCGAGACGACATCGAGAAAGACAAAGAATTTAGATCGAGTCGAGAAGAAAAAGAAAGAAGAAAGCATACATGCATTCTCCACTCCCTATATATACCCTCCTAATGACACATTAGGAGGGGTTAGTCATTAGCTAAGTTAGTTTTTTCATTTTTCCTTTCTAGTTTTTTTAGAGAGAGAAAGTTCCAAACTTTCTCTCACTAAGTTTTTCATCTTTTCTTTCTTTTAATCTTTCAAGTTAAGTTTTTTTTTGTATGTTGATTTCATTAATCAAGTTCAAGTTTAAGTATTAGTTCTTTAATCTCTTTCCAAATTTCTTGGTTTACCTTAATCTTTGATCCGAGTATTACATTTCATACGGTTTGAGTGATTTGATGAGTTCGTGATAAAAAGATTAATTTTTCTCTTCTTACATAAACTCACATACGTATAAGCTATGAGCTCTTGATGCTTATTGGCTTATTCGATTGTTTTGGCTTATTCACTTTTAAAGTTTTCCTAAAAGATTTATTGTTTTATGTTCGGTTTATTAAGTCGCGAGTGTAGTATTCATAAAAGTTTTGAATTTGTGCTTATCTACTGTCTTCTAAGTTGTTAAGTGCTTTTTGGTTACTGCTTATTCGTTTAAGCTTATTTACTTGTTGGACGCCATTTCCATCTTAGGAGGTTTTACTTTGTCACGATCACTTGGCTTCGATCGCATAGATTGCGATCTGTTGTTGTTTCCCTGGTACGATCACACTCCACGATCTATCACTACGATCTCGTGGGTACGATGGGGTGTCACAGTCCTTGAATCTGATCGCATTGATTGCGATCTGTTTGGTTACGATCAGGCCACGATCCTGACCACGATCCACTTGTTGTGGTCGTGGTTGCGATCGAGGGGTACGATCACGTTACTCATCGCACTGCTGAGTGCGATCTGATCCCTTTGTTGTGATCGCATTGAGTGCGATCGGTGGACACGATCCATCTTACTAATTGGGTACGATCGCGTTGCGATCTGCTGTTGTTTTAATTACCTTACACTTTTAAATTTAATCTTTCCCGCTCTTTTGTCTTAGTTTATTTTAATCAAGTTTTTAAGTTTTAATTTTTTACAAAGTTTTATATTTTAAGTCTTTTTCTAAATAACTGTTAGTTTAATTTTGTAAAACCGTCTACTTTACTCAACGACAATTATTTGCTTTTATTTTAAAAATAGATAATCAAACCAAACCATCCTCTTGTTCACCAAAAGACAATTGAGTCGCACTAATTAACGGTAATCAATTCGAAAAGATTTGGAACAACGAACTTTGATACTTGGTTTAACCATGTATTAAATAGCGCCGCTGCCGGCTCTTTTCGTTAAGATTAACCGTTTTTAGTGAGAGACGCATTAGATTTTGGGGATCCGTTCTTTTAGGAACGTTATTTTCCTTGCTAAAAATTTTCAAAATCCATAAAAGTTATAAATTTTTTTTCAAAAATACAAAAACATTAAAAAATCATAAAAGGCATTTCTTTTCCAAAGGTTTTGCACCAAAAAGATATATATATATATATATATATATATATATATATATATATATATATATATATATATATATATATATATATATATATATATATATATATATATATATATATATATATATATATATATATATATATATATATATATATATATATATTCTCTGTTTCTTTGTAATCTTTTTCTTCTGCAGGTGTATACGTACTAGATCTTGAAATTATTCTGAGCCCGAGACTCGTGAAGATTTAGATATGGCTGGTGTGCATAACAATAATAAGAACCTGATGAGTCGCTTTTCGATGCTTGGGAACGCTATAATGTATTGATCGACCGTTGTCCGAACCATAACATGCTCCCCGTTACTTTGATTGATACTTTCTATAATGGTCTAACTTTTCGTGATCGTGATACGATTAATGCTGCCGCCGGTGGTACATTCATGAAGAGACGACCTGAGGAGTGTAGAGAGTTGATAGAGAACATGACCACTCACCACAAAAATTAGGATTCATCTGCATCGTCAAGGAATAACCAGAGGGCCAATGTTTCTTCTACATCATCTAACCTAGAGCTCACCGAACTTACCCGTCAAATAGCCGAGATGAACAAAAACTTCTTAACCATGGCTACAAACCAATTTCAACAAGCCAAAGCTATTGCACCTTCTTGTGAGATTTGCGAGGGTTCTCATTCGTACACCGATTTTTCTTCTACTCTTGACAATCCGGAAAATGTGTAAGCCGCTAACGGTAACTTCAGATACCAAGCACATCCTCAAGGAGACTGTAACTTGCTAAGTTATCGTTCCAACAACTATCTATATCCACCCGGTTTTTCCCCTCAAAACCAAAACCAAAACAATTTCAACCGCAACAATCAAAGCCAACCTCGAGCTACCAATCAATATCAATCCCAAAGAAACCCATATCCACCTCAAGGAAATAATTCAGCTTACCAAGCCCCACCTCTCAACCAACCCATGACATTGAACCAAGACCTCGAAACTTACATGCGGACCAATAGAGAGATGGTGACGAATCTTCAAAGTCAATTCATTAACTTGAAAGGGGACATGGCAAAACAAGGGAACGATATTCGAGCTGAGCTTAGGAATGACATGGCGAAACAAGGGAATGCTCTTCAAGCCGACATGAGAAACTCCATGAACAATCAAACGAATCACTTAAGGGATATGATGGCTAGTTTTTTCCCAAGTAATCAAGCCTCTGGTTCGGGTTCTCTTCCGAGTAACACCGTTGCTAATCCAAGAGGGGAGATGAAAGCAATCACCACTCGAAGTGGCAAAGGTTTAAAGGAACCCGAGATTCCTACACCTACACCGGTGATTGTGACAAAGGAAAACGAGTCCCCTTCTCCAATTCCACCACCTTCTACTTCCACCCCTCCACCACCCACGGATGTGAGTGAGAATTCCATTCCGAAGCCTTCATCTAAACCCAATATACCTTATCCCTCAAGGTTGCGGAAAGATAAATTGAAGAACAAGGATGATATTCAGGTTTCTAACTTTCTCAAAATGTTTAAACAACTGAATTTTAATATCTCCTTTGCTGAGGCTCTCGCTCACATGCCAAAATATGCCAAAATGTTTAAAGATCTTATCAGTGATAAGGAGAAACTCCTTGATATCGCTCAGACCCAACTTAACGAGAATTGCTCTACAGTCCTCTTAAGGAAATTACCAACCAAACTTGGTGATCCGGGTCGTTTCTTGATTCCTTGCAACTTTCCCGGGGTATAGAATTGTATGGCCCTAGCCGATCTAGGTGCTAGTATAAACTTAATGCATTTAAGCGTTTGGAAACAATTGTCTCTACCCGTGCTAGTCCCCACCCGAATGACTTTGGAACTAGCTAACCGTACGGTTGCTTATCCAGTGGGGATAGCCGAAGATGTCTTCGTCGGTGTCGACAAATTCACCTTTCCGGCGGATTTTGTTCTCGTTGACTACGAGATGGACCCCCGTGTTCCATTAATCGTTGGACGTCCATTCCTGAGGACCGGTCACACTCTCATTTATGTAGCCGCTGGCGAATTAATCATGAGAGTTGGTGACGATAAAATCGTCTTCAACATGGGTAAACTTTCTAAGCAGCCTTCTGAAAATGAGAGCGTTAATTTCATTGACGTTCTTGATAAGGCTTGTGAAGAACATTTCAAAGACGCTTGTAAAAGTGGTTCTTCTTCTCTACCCACTGTTGAGACCGTTGCCTCTATTGCTTCATCACTAACTCCATTTGGAGAAAGTGATTTCCTCTTGAAAGAATTTGAAGCAACTCTGGGAGATGTGGATTTGCAATATGACGATTCTCCCTCTAATTGGGATGAAGACATTCGTACCATTGAGAAACTTCTCAATGAGGACCATATTTCTCCACCATCTCCTAAGGATATTTCTATCGATGATCCGACTTTGACTCCGCCGTCCATCGAAAATCCTCCGGATTTAGAGCTTAAGGATCTTCCGTCTCATCTCGAGTACGTTTTCCTTGAAGACAACAAGAAATCACCGGTCATCATCGCAAAGGACCTGAAAGAAGAAGAAAAATCCCGACATATCGCCGTGCTGAAAAATCATAAGGAAGCTATTGCATGGAAAATCTCTGATATTCGTGGAATTGATCCTCCATTTTGCACACATAAAATTCTCATGGAGGATGACTTTAAACCCACTATTCAAAGCCAACGAAGGGTGAATCCTAAGATCCATGACGTTATAAAAAAAGAGGTTATCAAACTTTTTGATGCGGGCATGATCTATCCTATCTCGGATTGACCATGGGTTAGTCCCATCCATTGTGTGCCTAAGAAAGGCAAAATCACCGTTGTGCCCAATGAAAACAACGAGTTGATTCCTACTCGTCTCGTTACAGGGTGGAGAGTTTGTATAGACTATCGCAAACTCAATGATGCTACGAGAAAGGATCATTTTCCCCTCCCTTTCATGGACCAAATGCTTGAACGTCTAGCGGGTAATGACTATTACTGCTTCTTAGACGGTTTCTCCGAGTATTTTCAAATTCCCATCGATCACAAAGACCAAGAGAAAACCACATTCACTTGTCCTTACGGAACATTTGCTTATAAAAGAATGCCTTTCGGCTTATGCAATGCTCCTGGGACATTTCAAAGGTGTATGATGGCTATCTTCCATGACATGTTTGAAGAAACCATGGAAGTCTTCATGGATGATTTCTCGGTCTATGGTGATTCCTTCTCTACTTGCCTTGCCAATTTGGAACGCATGCTTAAGCGGTGCGAAGACACTCGCCTTGTTCTGAATTGGGAAAAATGCCATTTCATGGTAAAAGAAGGCATTGTGCTTGGACATAAAATCTCTAAAGCCGGTCTTAAAGTGGACCGTGCTAAAGTGGATGTCATAGACAAATTACCACCACCTTCAACCGTGAAGGGTGTGAGAAGTTTTCTGGGTCATGCGGGCTTCTATCATCGATTCATTCAAGATTTCTCTAAAATTGCTCGCCCGATGACCCACCTCTTGGAAAAAGATACTCCTTTCATCTTTTCCAAAGAGTGTCTTAAATCCTTCAATCTTCTTAAGGACAAGCTGACTAAGGCACCGGTCTTGGTTACCCCTAATTGGGAGCTACCTTTTGAATTGATGTGTGATGCTAGCGACTTTGCTATTGGAGCGGTTTTGGGCCAAAGAGTGAACAAACACTTCCAACTAATCCACTACGCTAGCAAGACAATGACGGGGGCTCAATTGCATTATACCACTACCGAAAAAGAGCTTTTAGCTGCAGTGTATGCTTTTGAAAAATTTCGCCCCTATCTTGTCCTTTCCACTACCATCGTGTACACCGACCACTCTGTGTTGAAGTACTTGTTGACTAAGCAAGATTCCAAGCCAAGACTTCTTCGTTGGGTTTTTCTCCTTCAGGAATTCAAAATTGAAATTCGTGACAAAAAGGGAGCCGAAAACCTAGCAGCGGATCATCTAAGTAGACTTGAGGATCCGTATCAAGGGGATCATCCGAACCAAGAGATCTATGACTCTTTTCCCCTTGAGATCTTAATGTCTATTCACTCCAATCTTGATGACACCCCATGGTTTGCGGACATTGCAAACTACTTAGCGGGTGGTATTCTCATCAAAGGGTTAACATCCCAACAAAATAAGAAGTTCTTTAAAGATGTTAAGACTTACTTCTGGGATGACCCTTATCTCTTCAAACAATGTGCTGATCTGATCATTCATCGATGTGTTGACGGGCCGACAGCTTTACAAATCCTTGATGCATGCCATAAAGGACCCACCGGTTGTCACTTTGGTCCCAACTACACCGCAAAGAAAGTGTTTGAATCTGGATTCTATTGGCCCACAATTTATCGTGACGCTCACGAAATGGTTAAGCATTGTGATGCTTGCCAACGACAAGGCAAGATCACACATAAAGATGAGATGCCTCAACATTTCAAACAAGAATGTGAAATCTTTGATGTATGGGGCATCGACTTTATGGGGCCATTTCCATCATCCAAAGGGAACAAGTACATCCTCGTAGCCGTTGAATACGTTTCTAAGTGGGTTGAAGCTAAGGCTCTCCCAACGAACGATGCGAGGGTGGTTGTGAAATTTTTGAAGCAGTTATTTGCTCGATTTGGCGTTCCTCGTGCTATCATCAGTGACCGCGGGACTCATTTTTGCAATGAGAAATTCGCAAGAGTCATGGCTAAGTATGGTGTTAATCATCGTCTTTCCACCGCCTATCATCCCCAAACCAATGGGCAAGCCGAGATTTCTAACCGCGGATTGAAGCGAATTCTTGAGAGAACTGTGGGAGAGCATCATGCCGCGTGCGCCGATAAATTAGATGATGCTTTGTGGGCTTTCCGTACCGCCTATAAGACGCCGATTGGTTGTATACCTTATCGTCTTGTGTACGGGAAAGCATGCCACCTCCCTATCGAGCTGGAACATAAGGCATATGATATGAGTAAAAACTCATATCAATTTATCAACAAATCACCCTAAAACACAAGAAAAATACCTAAACTTTGTGCTATAAAGCGGAATTATGTTGTATGTTTTGTGTTTGTGTGCAAATAGGTAAGAAGGATACAATTTCAAGCAAACAAAGGAAAATCAAGCTTAATTGGATGAAAAAGACAAAGAAGGATCAAAAGTGACAAGACTTTGAAGACAAAGGACCTATCTTGACAATCTGCCAAAGATGAAGGACCAAAAGTGTTAATTTGTCAAAGTCAAGATCAAAGTCAAATCTGGTCAACTCTCAAGTCAATCAAGTCAAAGGGCTTAAATGTTTAAAAATGCAAGTTAAAGGACTGAAATTGTCAAAGAAATAAAGATTATAGCTCAAAAGTTCAAATTGCCAAAGTTGAGGGGTTAATTCTACCATTTGTTGGAAGTTATATGTGCTTGATCCGTGTGAAATACCCTCAACCAATGGGAAGCAAGGAAACAATAAACATGGATTGCCAAAATAGCGGCAACTGGCCACTAACTTCATTTGGCATTAAATGGCCGTATCCCAACAGTGCTGCGCACTCACACTTTCTCAACCAATGATATTACGCCATGCAATAATCCTTTTATCCAACTTGGATAATGATCCGTGTGACAATCTCTTACCCAATAACAATTTTCCACTTGTCATCTTCTTCAACGAAATTTGGCAGGAACGGGTTTGAGCTAGGATGCGTTTCAGAAGATGATATAAACATCAAAAGTGATCGTTTTTGAGAGAGGAATACAATGGACACAATCAATTAACATGAAATCATCTCAATCAAAAATCCCAGAAGTGTTCTTCACCTGCAAATTCAATTAAGAAGAATTGTCCACGTGGAAGCTTTTGATTGGTTCTGACACGTCACAATCCCCAACTACTTCACATCTGCATTCTATAAATACCCTAGATTAGCTTTCATTTCTTGTAATGTAGAAAAGTGTGAAAACACACACACTTTTAGTTTTCTCTCATCTCTGTTAGTTTTTAGCATAACAACTCAAGAGACTGAAAAACTCTTGAGTCTGTTATTAGTTGTAACAAATTTACCAGCCTTGTAACTATCTTTCCAATTCAATCAATAAAAATTCACTTTCATCTTCCTTCATTACTGTTCATACTCTGCATCATTGTTACTCTATTGCTGTTTTAGCTAGTTATGATCACCATTTGATCATGATTAGCTGATTAAGAAGACCAGTAGCTGTTGATCCTGTTCAGTTCCTTCCAGTCTAAGTTTGAGTAGATTTGAAGCTTTCCTGTTCAACAATGGAGATTTAGATGATTGTAGCTGTTGATTAGTAGATGTTTGGTTGTTTCTAGTGCTAAGGTGGTGGTTAGCACTAGCTAGAAAGCTCAGCGCTTCTCTACTCCCCAATGGAGGCTTAAGCTAAAAGGTTTCAAGTCCTTAGTTCTTATTCCACTGAATTGTTGTTTGCATGCTTAATTCCTAGTTAATCCTTGATTGTCTGCATGATAAAAGGTGTTTAGATAGTAGTTGATCTGATTTCAGTGTTTGAGTAGCCTTATTGTAGCTTAATACTTGCTTATTAGTCTTGTTCTAGTCCTGTTTTCAGCATTAATCAGTCATATTAGCTTAACTAATCAAATTGAGTTCTAGCCTTTTAAACTGCTTGTTTTTGGGTACTTTGCATTTCATTCTAGTCAATAAACTTGTTCTGATATTGCTTTTCACTCAGTTGAACCAATTGCATAAAATTTCTTGATAAAAGTTTATTCAAGATCAGATAAGTAGTGTTTGGGAATAGCTTGCTAGTTATATTCAAGTGTTAGATTTTGGCAAATTCTGGTTCATTTCAAGTCATCTAGTCATAGCATAAACATTTCAGTCATTTTCTAGACAAGGATTTAGTCAAAAAGGCAATTGGTTCACAAAAAGGTTTGGGTCAGTTTTTGTTAAGACAATTTTCAGAAAGTAGTGATTTTCATTTGCTTAGCATTTCTTTGTTTCTTGATGAAATCCTTTGAAACCAGTTCTCATCTATTACTCAATATATGATGTTTTAGCGTGTAGAAGGAAATTATACAGTATCTAGTTTTGAGTGAGTAATAAGCACTTTATTAAGCACTTGAGCAATTGCATTTCCCTGTGATAAAAACATGGACTGATTTCTCATATCTGAATTTCTACTTCAGAAACTTGTTGATTTTCTTTCACAAATCAATTTAGAAAGTGTTCCTTGATAAGTTTTGAGAATTTGAGCTTTTTGAAAAATCTGGTCAACGAAAGTCAACATAAGCTCATTTTAGCTTATTTTCAAATTTAGAGCTTATTACTGGATCATTTTCCTTGAAACTAGATTTCCCGTTCTTCTTTTGAGCTGTTTAACAAGTTTCTTTAATAAAATCAAGTAGTGCATGTTTAGCTTATCAGTTAGCTTATTTTGAGCTTATTTGGATTTGCTTATAAGAGTTCTAGATAGTTTCAGCTTAATTCCTCAGACAGGTCTAGCTTAATTTCAATTTTAAGACGTTTGAAATTGGTTTGAGCTTATTTGGTTAAGAAACGAGCTCAAACGAGCTTATTTTGTCACTTAACCCGTTTTTGGTTAAAAACTTTTGAAAATTGCCTTTTAGTCCTTTTAGTCCTTTTAGTTTTAAACAGTTTCTAATTCTAGCTAATCTTTCAACTAATTAGGGTTTGCAAAGATTAAGTCCTTGTATTTTCAGAGTTGTTTAAAAGTGGTTAGTCAGTTTTCAACTTAGTTCAAAATTAGTTACTTTGTTTGGTACATTTTCACTTTGAGTTCATTTAGTTAACTGATTTTACATAAATAGTCCCTAGACTTTTGAACTTTGTATTTTTAGCATTTATATTTCATTGAATTTACATTTTCAGTCCTTATATTTTGTAGAATTTACATTTTAGCATTTTACTTGAATAAAAACTTGGTTTGTGCACTTTGTTTTACGTATAAGTAGACTGTATTTTTCATTTTAGCAAGGCTTTGTTTGAATTAGCTATAGAATATCCAAATACTTTACCAACCAAAAACAATTAAAAACTCGATCTTGTTAGGACTTTCAATTTGTTAAGAACTGAGAAAAACGAACTTCAACTATACACATTTCAAATGGCGCCGCTGCCGGTTCTTTGACTTTACGAGAGACTATCGATTGACGGTTTTCATTGGCTTTTGGGATCCGTTCACCTAGTGAACGTTATTTTTACGTATCATAAATAAAAAACAAATGAAAAATTATTTTAACATCAATTTCCCCTTTGCGGAAGCTTTAGCCAATATGCCTAAGTTTGCTAAGATGATTAAGGACTTACTTTCTAACAAGGAGAGATTGGTGGATTTGCCTAATGCTTCCTTGAATGAAAATTGCTTCGCGGTTTTGCTTAAGAAGTTGCCTACTAAGCTTGGAGATCCAGGGAGGTTTTTGATTCCGTGCAATTTCCCGGGGGTGGAAAATTGTATGGCTTTAGCGGATTTAGGAGCGAGCATAAATCTTATGCCATTATCAGTTTGGAAGAAACTTTCACTTCCCGAGCTCACTCCTACTAAGATGACTCTTGAGTTGGCCAACCGTACTATAGCATATCCGGTGGGAATTGCGGAGGATGTTTTTGTGGGGGTGGATAGATTTACTTTTCCCGCTGATTTTGTGGTGGTTGATTATGATATGGATCCTAGAGTGCCTTTGATTATTGGTAGGCCATTTTTGAGAACGGGTCGAACTCTAATAGATGTGGCGGAAGGAGAACTTACAATGCGGGTAGGAGATGAGAGAGTTGTGTTTAACATGGGAAAGTTGTCAAAGAAGTCTAATGAGCCCAAAGTGGTAAAACATATTGATGTTGTGAATGAGGAGGAAACTCATGATGATATCCTTGATGAAGTATTTGATGAATATTTTTATGAAGCTTGCTCAAGTGGAGATTATGATTTACCTCATGTTGAGACCATTGCTTCCATTACTTCATCATTGGATTTTCATGAATCTCAAGAGCTTAATTTTGGTGATTTTGTGATCTATTCCAATCCTCTCTTTGAAACCTCCTATGACAATCCACTTTTCCACACTGATGAATATATTCATGAGGAATTTAGTGATGGAGAATCTCTTCTTTGTGATTCACCAACATATGATGATTTTAGTGATGATGAGATTTCTACTTGTGACTCTCCATTTGTTGATGATCACACTTCCTTGGGTTTTGAGGAATCACCAATTTTTGATAGACCAATCTATGATGTTTATGGTGATGAGGCGGATTCTATAATGGATGAGAGTGATGAGTTTTTAGCGGAGGATATATCTTTTGAGTACACTCTTGGTTATCTTGATGAGGAGGGGGACATCCTATATCTAGAATCTCTTTTGCATGAAGATCCTTTACCTATTCCCTTGTCTACTTCAACCCTTTCAAGTGATAAAGGAAAACACGTCATGATGGTTCCTTCCAAGAGCTTGTTGTTACCCATGCCTCCACAACCTTTCTCTTACCATGTGAACTACAAAGGAGAGTCTTCTAAGGCAACCAACACTTGTTGTTTTCCCATCAAGGAACGGATTTTTGATCCTGGCATAGAGCTTGCTAAATCATCTCAGTATCCGCCTGATGCAACAAAAGGAAAACTTGTGAAATATTTGAGAGTTTTACCCTATCACCTTGTGAAGAACATATGGGAAACTATTTTGAAGAACAACACCTCACTCTTTTCACCATTGCTTGGGAAGTTAGTTGTGGATTTGTGTTATAAGTGGGATGGTAATTATGTATTTGATCCTGGGGGATATTTATGGAGTTTTGATAAATGAAAACTTGTTTTACCTCATCATGGAGATTTTTCTTAAAAAGGGCAAAATTTTTCTTCTCCATGATAGGTTTTAGACACTTTTAAAGTGTGGGATGAGTCGAGCTAGAGACTCCTTAACTCAAGCATCATATAACTAGGTTTAGAGTGTTGTAGGTTAACAATAAGGGTATAGAATTGGAGATAAGTGTAGGGGAGAACTACTTTTGTCTTCATGTTGTTTGTAGGGTTGCTCACTCATTTCATGCTTTGAAGCTTATGGAGGAGGCCCTTTTATCCGGTTCACTTCGTTACTATTGTGATCTTTCATTAACACCTTGTGCTTAAACATGAATTCACCAATAGTTGACCTTTCCTTAATTTGGGTTAAGCAAAGTCTATTCATTGTCATAAGTGTAGGGGAGGTTTTATACTTCCATGCTCTTAAACATTGAGGACAATGTTTAGCTTAAGTGTAGGGGGTCTTCTATCGAAGTGACCTTACCTAGAACTTGTCATTGTCCTTCATGATAACTTGGAAAATTAAATTTTCAAACATTTTTCAAATTTTTGATCTACTTTGGCCACCAAAAATATGCATTCATAATTTTTGCATCTATCATTTTTCATTTGCATATCACATTTGCATTGTATAAATTTCTTCTTTTACTTTTCTTTAAAAATATATATAAAAAAATATAATAAAAACATGGTTTAACAAGTTTAGACTTCTTTGACATATTAGGCCCGCCATGGATATTTTGACTCAACCCGAGTTTGCTTATCCAAGCATTCTCTAGCTAGTATCCTTAACCATGTATTCCTTCATTGGTCTATTAGGCTAAGCATCCACCAATCTCATTATTTGAGATTTTAAATTTGTGGAGAATGGGAAATAATAGAGTTGAAGCAAGTATAAAAGGGCTAGATAAACTTCATGATAATTACTTGTGGCTAAATCCTTCTCTTCTTTACCTCTATTTTCTTCGCATGTATATATGTTAATAAATAATCAAGAACGGTTTTAATCGGTTTGTAATCTCTTATGCATTTTTGTCTAATCATTCATGGTTGATATAAGTACGTGTTAAGATTCTAAGTTAGAACGTTTTATGTGTACAAGACTTATGTCATGCTCAATATTTAGCGGGTGTTTTTCCTTTTATTCTTTTCAACTTTCTTTGTGAGGAATAAAGAACAATAAGAGCGGCTTACAAAAAAATGAGTGGCTAGAAAAAAAAAGAGAAAAAGAGAAAAAAAGAAAAGAAAAAAAAATATATACAAGACTCCCAAGAGGGGCAGTGCGGTGTTAATTATAGTGACTATTGAGTTCCAATATTACCTTGACGGGTTGCGGGGATTCAATAGATTGCTCCAATCCAATATTACCTTGGCGGGTTGCGGGGTTAAAGATCCAAGGTCTCAAAAAGGCAGCAGATGTAAATTATTGCGTGAGTTTTATTTTTCTTTCCTTAGCGAGTGTGTAGCTACTTATGAAAGCATGACATGAGGATTTTACACATAAGGCGAATGACTTATTACTCTTGAAACGGACTTATATTAATTGTGAGTGGTTTTTCAAGTAATGGATGAGAGGATTACTTAGGATTAAAACCGTGCTTCCTTATTTTTGGATTTTGCATTTCTTATACTTCACACTTGAAATAAATGAAAAATTTGCCCACAAGCAATTTGTTCTAATAATAACTGGTTCCACATTTAATTGTCATGAATAAGTTGATGCACTTTTTACTTGTGAATACAATGATCCCATTTTTAAGATTGGTATGGGGAAAGTGAAACTTGAGGGTGATAAGTATCCATGTTACCCAAGCCCTAATCAAAGTCATTGAATTCTTTATGAGTTATTTCCATCAAACCATTTCAAGAAAAACCAAAAAGATATAGATAGAATTGTATTTTCTTCATTGCATTGTTAAAAATCAAAACCATGCATCATATAGTGTAGAGTAGTGTAGATGCATTCCATAATGGCTTAGGTGGATTAATTATGAGGAAAATGTAAACTTGTGCTTTAAAATATAGCATTGCATGAGGACATGGCAATGTTCAAGTGTAGGGGATTTGATATGAGCAAAAACTCATATCAATTTATCAACAAATCACCCTAAAACACAAGAAAAATACCTAAACTTTGTGCTATAAAGCGGAATTATGTGGTATGTTTTGTGTTTGTGTGAAAATAGGTAAGAAGGATACAATTTCAAGCAAACAAAGGAAAATCAAGCTTAATTGGATGAAAAAGACAAAGAAGGATCAAAAGTTACAAGACTTTAAAGACAAAGGACCTATCTTGACAATCTGCCAAAGATGAAGGACCAAAAATGTTAATTTGTCAAAGTCAAGATCAAAGTCAAATCTGGTCAACTGTTAAGTCAATCAAGTCAAAGGGCTTAAATGTTTAAAAATGCAAGTTGAAGGACTGAAATTGTCAAAGAAATAAAGATTATAGCTCAAAAGTTCAAACTGCCAAAGTTGAGGGGTTAATTCTGCCATTTGTTGGAAGTTATATGTGCTTGATCCGTGTGAAATACCATCAACCAATGGGAAGCAAGGAAACAATAAACATGGATTTCCAAAATAGCGCCAGCTGGCCACTAACTTCATTTGGCATTAAATGGCCGTATCCCAACAGTGCTGCGCACTCACACTTTCTCAACCAATGATATTACGCCATGCAATAATCCTTTTATCCAACTTGGATAATGATCCGTGTGACAATCTCTTACCCAATAAAAATTTGCCACGTGTCATCTTCTTCAACGAAATTTGCTAGGAACGGGTTTGAGCTAGGATGCGTTTCAGAAGATGATATAAACATCAAAAGTGATCGTTTTTTAGAGAGGAATACAATGGACACAATCAATTAACATGAAATCATCTCAATCAAAAATCCCCAAAAGTGTTCTTCACCTGCAAATTCAATTAAGCAGAATTGTCCACGTGGAAGCTTTTGATTGGTTCTAACACGTCACAATCCCCAACTACTTCACATCTGCATTCTATAAATACCCTAGATCAGCTTTCATTTCTTGTAATGTATAAAAGTGTGAAAACACACACACTTTTAGTTTTCTCTCATCTCTGTTAGTTTTTAGCATAACAACTCAAGAGACTGACAAACTCTTGAGTCTGTTATTAGTTGTAACAAATTTACCAGCCTTGTAACTACCTTTCCAATTCAATCAATAAAAATTCACTTTCATCTTCCTTCATTACTGTTCATACTCTGCATCATTGTTACTCTGTTGCTGTTTTAGCTAGTTATGATCACCATTTGATCATGATTAGCTAATTAAGAAGACTTGTAGCTGTTGATCCTGTTCAGTTCCTTCCAGTCCAAGTTTGAGTAGATTTGAAGCTTTCCTGTTCAACAATGGAGATTTAGATGATTGTAGCTGTTGATTAGTAGATGTTTTGGTTGTTTCTAGTGCTAGGGTGGTGGTTAGCACTAGCTAGAAAGCTCAGCGCTTCTCTACTCCCCAATGGAGGCCTAAGCTAAAAGGTTTCAAGTCCTTAGTTCTTATTCCACTGAATTGTTGTTTGCATGCTTAATTCCTAGTTAATCCATGATTGTCTGCATGATAAAAGGTGTTTAGCTAGTAGTTGATCTGATTTCAGTGTTTGAGTAGCCTTATTGTAGCTTAATACTTTCTTATTAGTCTTGTTCTAGTCCTGTTTTCAGCATTAATCAGTCATATTAGCTTAACTAATCAAATTGAGTTCTAGCCTTTTAAACTGCTTGTTTTTGGTACTTTGCATTTCATTCTAGCCAATAAACTTGTTCTGATATTGCTTTTCACTCAGTTGAACCAATTGCTTAAAATTTCTTCATAAAAGTTTGTTCAAGATCAGATAAGTAGTGTTTGGGAATAGCTTGCTAGTTATATTCAAGTGTTAGATTTTGGCAAATTCTGGTTCATTTCAAGTCATCTAGTCATAGCATAAACATTTCAGTCATTTTCTAGACAAGGATTTAGTCAAAAAGGCAATTGTTTCACAAAAATGTTTGGGTCAGTTTTTGTTAAGATAATTTTTAGAAAGTAGTGATTTTCATTTGCTTAGCATTTCTTTGTTTCTTGATGAAATCCTTTGAAACCAGTTCTCATCTATCACTCAATATATGAAGTTTTAGTGTGTAGAAGGAAATTATACAGTATCTAGTTTTGAGTGAGTAATAAGCACTTTATTAAGCACTTGAGCAATTGCATTTCCCTGTGATAAAAACATGGACTGATTTCTCATATCTGAATTTCTACTTCAGAAACTTGTTGATTTTCTTTCACAAATCAATTTAGAGAGTGTTCGTTGATAAGTTTTGAGAATTTGAGCTTTTTGAAAAATCTGGTCAACGAAAGTCAACATAAGCTCATTTTAGCTTATTTTCAAATTTAGAGCTTATTACTGGATCATTTTCCTTGAAACTAGATTTCCCGTTCTTCTTTTGAGCTATTTAAAAAGTTTCTTTAATAAAATCAAGTAGTGCATGTTTAGCTTATCAGTTAGCTTATTTTGAGCTTATTTGGATTTGCTTATAAGAGTTCTAGATAGTTTCAGCTTAATTCCTCAGACAGGTCTAGCTTAATTTCAATTTTAAGACGTTTGAAATTGGTTTGAGCTTATTTGGTTAAGAAACGAGCTCAAACGAGCTTATTTTGTCACTTAACCCGTTTTTGGTTAAAAACTTTTGAAAATTGCCTTTTAGTCCTTTTAGTTTTAAACAGTTTCTAATTCTAGCTAATCTTTCAACTAATTAGGGTTTGTAAAGATTAAGTCCTTGTATTTTCAGAGTTGTTTAAAAGTGGTTAGTCAGTTTTCAAGTTAGTTCAAAATTAGTTACTTTGTTTGGTACATTTTCACTTTGAGTCCATTTAGTTAACTGATTTTACATAAATAGTCCCTAGACTTTTGAACTTTGTATTTTAAGCATTTATATTTCATTTAATTTACATTTT
Source organism: Glebionis coronaria (assembly GCA_025667525.1). Classification (NCBI taxonomy): domain Eukaryota; kingdom Viridiplantae; phylum Streptophyta; class Magnoliopsida; order Asterales; family Asteraceae; genus Glebionis; species Glebionis coronaria. The sequence goes on along the minus strand of CM046880.1, from coordinate 181,415,080 downwards.
CATTTCTTATATTTTGTAGAATTTACATTTTAGCATTTTACTTGAATAAAAACTTGGTTTGTGCACTTTGTTTTACGTATAAGTAGATTGTATTTTTCATTTTAGCAAGGCTTTGTTTGAATTAGCTATAGAATATCCAAATACTTTACCAACCAAAAACAATTAAAAACTCGATCTTGTTAGGACTTTCAATTTGTTAAGAACTGAGAAAAACAAACTTCAACTATACACATTTCAGCATATTGGGCCTTGAAGTGGGCTAACTTCGACATCAACAAAGCCGGTGATCTTCGGAAGATTCAACTCAACGAGCTAAATGAATTGAGGAATGGAGCTTATGAGACCTCATTGATCTACAAAGAGAAGACCAAGATCATCCACGATGCTAGAATTAAGAATCGAGAGTTCCACGTTGGTGATCAAGTCTTACTTTTTAACTCTCGGCTGAAGATCTTCTAGGGCAAGTTGAAGAGCCGCTGGTCTGGTCCATTCACCGTCGCCAAAGTCTTCCCATATGGCACCATTGAGCTTTCTCAGCCAAATGGGCCCAATTTTAAGGTGAATGGCCAGCGCGTGAAGCTGTACTTTGGTGAGGACATCTCTCATGAGATGATTTCATCCCTCACCACGTTTCCTATGAACTAGTTTTGGGTCGAGTCAGGCTCGTGACTCGGTTATAAAAAACAAGCGCTTCTCGGGAGGCAACCCGTGATCTATCCTTTACAGCTTTCATAATAAGTGTAGGGGGAGCCCCGTATGTGTTTGTTGTCTTGTTTCTTATTCTCTGCAGGGATTCAAGCTTCAAAGTGCACCTCGATGACTTTTGACGAACCGTGATCCCGTGTTCCCGTCTTCCTGGTTCTATCCTAAAACTATCGTGATTCAATATTTCATATCTTATATGTTCACATTGAAATCACTTTAGTTTTCCTTCCCTTAGCAAGATTTTAAACAACGTGCACAATGTCCTAAGTGTAGGGGAGTTTACTCCCGCATGCTTAAACATTGAGGACAATGTTTATATCAAGTGTAGGGGGGGACTTCTATCGAAGTAAGTGGTCTTTTCCATGAATTTTCTCTCATTTTAACCGGAAAATTGATTTTTCGACATTTTTCAAAAATTTTAATCTATTTTGGCCTAATAGTATAATTGTGTTCTCCTTTGTTATTGTTATTTACTTCCTTTGCTAGAATAAATTTTTAATAATGTGGTTTTAATTTTTCAAAGTGGTGAATATTTTGACTCAACCCGAGTTTACTTATCTAAGTTTACTCTAGCTAGTATCCTTAACGTGTTTAAGTTAAGTTTTGCTAGGCTTTTATATTGTGAGCTTTAAAACGCGAAAGTCTTAACTCTTACGGGTTAAGAACAAGAACTTTTCGCAAGTTCCTATAATTGATCTTAGAGAGTCGTTTATCAAGGGAACTTTAAAACGCAAATTCTAAACTTGAAAGAGTCTAAGAAGATGCAAGATCCTATAGGCGACTCGAAAACCCAAAACTTTGATTTAATTGGCTAAGAATCCACGAGTATCATTCCTTGAGATTTTAAACTGTGGAGGACGAGAGATGATAGAGTTAATTATAAGTTTGGTATTCTTTTGTGAATTTACGTGAGTTGATTATAAGCCTATTCTCCCATCGCTTGTTAATAAATTTATCTGCAATAAGTAAGTTCGTACGATTTGAAAAGTTACTTAGCTTCTAGCCCAAGATCGTTTAAAAGTTGCTCGGTATTAATTAGAGTTCATAGCCAAGGCAGAATTTATTGAAGCGGGATGCGAAGATTGGCGAGTCCGAAAAGGCCCTAACAAGGCATGAGGGCTACATTTTGTTGCTAAAGATCCAAAAGTGATGTGAAGAATCATTTATCGAAAATCAATATGAAGGATCGAGACACATGACGAAAAACAAATACTCCCCAAAAGATCATGGAGAAGTCTATCCAAAAAGGCCCTAACAAGGTATGAGGATAAATAGATCCAAGTCCTAAAAGGAGGCGGATCGTTGTATATGAAAGTCCAAAATAAAGATTGGAGAAAAATAAACGGAAGTCGTGGTCCAAAGATGAAGAATCTCTCAAAACTTCAAGTGAAGAAATTCCTATTATGAAGAGAAGACAATAATTTCAAGAACGTCTCTCAAAGATTTGAAGTATGAAGTCGCTGCCAAATATCGGTCCGAGAAAGGTCTCAAATCGTGACGCGAGTTATGCCAAGATATGAACTTTATGAGGTCCCGAGAAGCAGTTTTAAATGATTTTGTCCTTTAGCTAACTATTGATTAAATCGTCCTACTTTATTTTCAGCCTAAATAACTATCGAAATAAGTAAAAAATGCATCCTCGTGATCATTCAAGACAATAATAAAATATAAGAGATACACCTAGGAATAAGGGAGTCTAAGTGAATAATTGGCCCACATGAATTCGTATTAGTTTGTTAACTTATAATAACAATGATCTCGTTTTTAAGCTTGATATGGGGAACGTGAAACTTGAGGACGATAAACGTTCATGGCAGCCAAAACCCCAAAGTAAGTTTTTGATTTCTTTACTTGTTTTGTATATATTTCTATCTTTTTGTTTGTCTTAATGATTAGTATTCAATAAAGGCCAAGGTGGGTTATTTATGATGGAAAATGTAAACCGTGCTTTAAAATTAAAGCATTGCATGGGGCATTGCAATGGTCAAGTGTAGGGGATTTAATAAGTGTGAAAACACTTATCCTTTTTCCACTTATTTCCAATAATAACAAGACCAAAGCGTGTATTTTATGTCGTAAAAGTCGGAATTATGTGTGGTTTGTGTTTTTATTGTGTTTTAGGACCAAAAGACGAAAAAGGAAGAAAACACGGGCTTTCACGGGCTTTTATCGAAGAAAACGAGAAAAGACGAAGTCAAAAGATCAAGAGTGCAAAAAGAACGGAAGTCCAAGACCTATTCTGAAGATTTATCGAAGAAAAAGTCTAACGACGGAAGTTTAATGAAGTCGAAGAATTCAAGTCTAACTATAGAAGAAAATTAAAAAGACGAGTTCAAATCCCGAGACGACATCGAGAAAGACAAAGAATTTAGATCGAGTCGAGAAGAAAAAGAAAGAAGAAAGCATACATGCATTCCCCACTCCCTATATATACCCTCCTAATGACACATTAGGAGGGGGGTTAGTCATTAGCTAAGTTAGTTTTTTCATTTTTCCTTTCTAGTTTTTTTAGAGAGAGAAAGTTCCAAACTATCTCTCACTAAGTTTTTCATCTTTTCTTTCTTTTAATCTTTCAAGTTAAGTTTTTTTTGTATGTTGATTTCATTAATCAAGTTCAAGTTTAAGTATTAGTTCTTTAATCTCTTTCCAAATTTCTTGGTTTACCTTAATCTTTGATCCGAGTATTACATTTCATACGGTTTGAGTGATTTGATGAGTTCGTGATAAAAAGATTAATTTTTCTCTTCCTACATAAACTCTCATACGTATAAGCTATGAGCTCTTGATGCTTATTGGCTTATTCGATTGTTTTAGCTTATTCACTTTTAAAGTTTTCCTAAAAGATTTATTGTTTTATGTTCGGTTTATTAAGTCGCGAGTGTAGTATTCATAAAAGTTTCGAATTTGTGCTTATCTACTATCTTCCAAGTTGTTAAGTGCTTTTTGGTTACTGCTTATTCGTTTAAGCTTATTTACTTGTTGGACGCCATTTCCATCTTAGGAGGTTTTACTTTGTCACGATCACTTGGCTTCGATCGCATAGATTGCAATCTGTTGTTGTTTCCCTGGTACGATCACACTCCACGATCTATCACTATGATCTCGTGGGTACGATGGGGTGTCACAGTCCTTGAATACGATCGCATTGATTGCGATCTGTTTGGTTACGATCAGGCCACGATCCTGACCACGATCCACTTGTTGCGATCGTGGTTGCGATCGAGGGGTACGATTACGTTACTCATCGCACTGCTGAGTGCGATCTGATCCCTTTGTTGTGATCGCATTGAGTGCGATCGGTGGACACGATCCATCTTACTAATTGGGTACGATCGCGTTGCGATCTGCTGTTGTTTTAATTTCCTAAGACTTTTAAATTTAATCTTTCCCACTCTTTTGTCTTAGTTTATTTTAATCAAGTTTTTAAGTTTTAATTTTTTACAAAGTTTTATATTTTAAGTCTTTTTCTAAATAACTTTTAGTTTAATTTTGTAAAAGCTTCTACTTTACTCAACGACAATTATTTGCTTTTAGTTTAAAAATAGATAATCAAACCAAACCATCCTCTTGTTCACCAAAAGACAATTGAGTCGCACTAATTAACGGTAATCAATTCGAAAAGATTTGGAACAACGAACTTTGATACCTGGTTTAACCATGTATTAGTAACACCTTTTGATCCGTTTTTGTAAGAGTGGAAAGTGTTTGGCGCATTTTTTTGTTTGAATGTTTCAAATGCCCATCTTTGGCCCTTGTGTTTTGATAAACATGGTAAAACGTGTTTTTCAGCCTTGATAACTCATTTCCTTTGTTAATAAAGTTTCCAACTTTATATTTTGGCCACAAAACTTTGGTAAAAGGGAATCAAGGGTTGTTTTTGCCATTTTTGCATAGTTTGAGGACTGATCTTGAACATCCTTGATCTTCAAAGGTCTTCAATGTATCTTTGACTTCATGAGGGACCATTATTGACAATTTAGAATTGTTAAGGGACTAAACTTTCCAATTCTTCAAAGTTGAAGGACCTTTTTGTAATTTTTGACAAAATTAAGGGACCAAACTTGTAATTATAAATATACAAGGGTATTAAGTGTTATTTCTTCATAAATGAAGGATCAATCTTGTACATCTTCAAATCATCAAGGGTTTTTCTTTGAGAAATCCATAAGTAGTACCCGGTTCTTTGTACGGCTTCGTTTCTCGTGTCCGTTTTTCCTTGTTTCTTTGTGATCTTTTGTCTTTTTCACGATATCCATACCTAAAACACACAAGTAAACAAATACAAGCATATATATAGTATATTTATGACATTTTATGTATTTAAAGCCCGAAAAGAACGATGAGATCATGTATAAATGGCATCTCATCACGCGTCAATGATAAAAATAATAAGAAACAAAGGATTATAGCAAGTCATCACTTCTTGAGTGCAGTTTGTGTCACCAACAACAGCTTATTAAGTTTTCGATGGTCGATACATGATCGAAAGAGAAGCGCCACACAATGAAATTTTTTTTTGAATCAAAGAAAATTCTTAAGAAGTCACTTGAGAGGAATTCTAGTAAAATGAACAACATTAGCAATGAAAGGCGAAATCAACACATGATTCACACGAATGAATTTCAAGACGATAGTGTCTAACACATATCATGACACTTATACGAAATTATCGTTCACGTCCAGTCATAAATCATTATCCGCGTCCAGAGACGTTTTCGATGGTCTACCAAAGTAGATAGAGAAGGTCGATCGATGTAGAGACATAACAATGTTAAAACTTTCAAGTATGGTATCAATGATAAGAATTTAGGTAAATGGTAGCGAAAATTGTACCATAAGGATGATGAGGTATCAAGTAAGGCAAAGATCGTTGAGTAAGGGAATCTGTGATTGAGGCATGTACTTTGTTCAAGAAAAGATAAGGGTTCATAGGTGTATGTCGCGAATTGTTGTTACTCTCATAAGATATAAAAGTTTTCTAGAAATTTATTTTATCAAAATTTTAAGGAACATAATTAAAAATTTGATTCTTGGTTAAATATTTAAGGTGACTACTATTCGGCCTTGCATGGCTCCTTCTAAATTAAGCATAGGTGATCAGGCCATGCACAATTTAGGACTAGCAATGCAATGCTCATCTTCGTCAAATCAGTATTACATATCATATGACTTAAAATATGTATATAATGTCATTTGTAAAAACTGTAATCAAAATAACATATGAAACTTTTCGCCAATAAGTTACTGACTAGATATTTAATTCAACAATTTTAATGTTACAAGATTTCTTTACAAGCCCAATCGTTGAACTGTTTATGAAAAGACATTGTATAATTAATATAAATTAATTTTATAAGATAGTATTCAAGTATTTAAGGAAGCCCACGTGAAACATTTTGTAAAATCATTTGCAAACAATACCAGTTTGGGCTTATATGGTAACTTATAAAATAGCGAGTGGGTTACATGAGGGTAATGAATAGTTCAAGACAGTCAATGAAATGTTTACAAGTTGATAAGGTTTCAAGAGGTTTAGTTGGAGTCGTCATGAGGTACGTGTCAAGATAATAACGAACGATATGAAAGCAAGAATTTCAATCCTCAGACAAATTCAGTGGTACGATAGAAACAAAGAAAAACAATATAGAATGACAAATAAGTCATATATATAAAAGAAAGGATAAAGGAATCCATATGTGTTCACATCGTAATTTATTTGACATAGATATACTGTTAAGAAAACTAGATTATCAGTTTTCAACTGATACAATTACTCCCAAAAGTTCTATTTTTAAACGTTTTAAAATGCAATCAATATTTTTTTTAGTTTGCAAAATATCATTAGTTAAAGTTTTACGAGCTCAAACGAACTCAAAAACGCTTCAATCCATATTTTAAATTTTACAATCCCAAATGAGCGTAACCTTCTCGTTTTTTATATTTTCTGGTTGAATTTTTATGTCCTAAAAGAACATCTCAACAAGTGGAAACATTTTTTTATGTCTAAAGTTATAAAAATATTTTCTCGACACTGTTAAATTTCCTGTAAAGTTTCTATACAAAGTATATTTTTTGACACAGCTTGAAATTAAATCTAAATTTCATAATAACTCATAATTAATGTAGACACAAGACTTGTGGATTCCATAAAGACGAAAGAGAATAAACTCTATAATTAATCATGTAAAGAAAAACATAGTATATAAATGGTTCAAGAATGCCAATAATAAACTAAGAAATCAGAAATGGCGCATGACATCCGTGTCTTAGATTTCAAAATGTAATGCAGGAAGGTCTTTTGGCGGTGTGATTTTCCAGAATCACAAAACATATCGAGAAAGAAACAGAACATTAACAAGTCACACTCCTGTGCGAGGAGGTTTAATGAAAAAGGGAGGGTACAGGTTTATAGAAGTAGAATTGTATTTCAAACAATCGCTACACAATAGAGGATGAATACAAGATAACGATGGTGTTTTCAAGGTACAACGAACGTTGTAATTCGAAGTCGAAACGAAGAATGGTCAATGAAATAAAATATAGTCCATGCACAATTTTCGTGTAAAACGGTGACGTAAAGGTCAATCAAGATTATGAAAACCCATGATATTATTCAACACTGATTTAAGGAATACTTCGAGATGTGTGACCCACACGATGTCCTTTAGTCTTTTTCCAGGGACACACTGAGCCAATGGTCTATGGACTAGCCATCCAATCACGAATGGTCGGTAAACAATCTGGATATCTAAATAGATATCTTAAAAGAATCTAAACAATGAAGGTAACGCACAGGATAGTAAAATGAAAATCGGGAGTTTCATTGAAAGCAACAGTTCTTCAATACCGAACAATGGTATCACGAGAGTATGCACAACATGTAACAGTGAGTCAAGAAAAATATACGGTTCAAAATGAACGAGCATATGAAGTCAGTCGCATCACGCAATAATGAAATAGCAATAGTTCTCAGAAAAATGAGCATGAAAAGTCGGCAGCATACGTGCTCTGCGTACAAGTATGTATTATCATAACGATATAAAGTCATCGCAAAAAAATCATTTCACAAGAACAAGAATTCAAGATATGCAGTAAGAGCTTATGTAATCAAGTAATATCCAATGATAATTCATGAAGCACAAAGGCTCTGAAAAGATATAGTAATTATCGTCATTAAGGTGATGTAATATTTCAACATGAAATCAAGAGATGAAATATTACAACGATAATTAAAAGTAAATAATAAGGATTAGAGAGTTACCCGCGCAGATATCGAACAACATTGGCAGATTCTGTGATTGACACTTAAAACATGAAATATTTGAACTTGTGGTTATAGACTAAGTTTTGAAAACAACTTAGTTCCCTATAACCATCGCTCTGATACCAATCTGTGAGACCCCTAGAATCTGACATGGAACAACTAGGCAACGAGGGGTAACACGTCATGATACAAGAAACAATGAATTACAGTTGACACAAAGCTGACGTAATAATAACATGTACATTACATCATAAAAGATCAGAGTTTTAAACATAGGTCCCAGATTTTTATATGCGGAAATATTTATTATTTCATCATGATTTATAACACGTATTTACCAAAAATACAGAAAAATATTCTCACGGTTTTTAGATAAAACCAAGGTTGAAATCTACACAGAAATCTCCAAGCTGCGATAATATCCTGCGGGCTCCCATCCAAGCAAGGCTAAGTAATAATACATGAGATTAAACATGTAAAATCGTCAACATAAAGTTGAGTGATATTCATTGGTTTAGCAATAAGGATGTGGAACACAAGCATTCATTTGTAAAACAAGTAATATGGAAAATGGTTATATACGTCAACCATAGTCCGAAATCATTAATATTGCTGTTCAGTTCATGAACCGAAGCTTAACTCAATGTAAGTTCCTCTAGGGAGTATTCAGCCTAAATACTCAAGTATAAACAAATGTAAGTGCGTCAAGGTAATCGGGACGGGGATAGTCAATCCTGATAGATCCACCCACAACATTCGCGCTTGGTAAAATGATTAATTAACGGTTCATGATCAGGAGAGGGAACTCAAGGCTAGACTAAAAAACAATAATAATAATGAAATTCTAGAAAGCATACAATTTCTGTATAGCATACAGGTTCTGGATAGCATACAGTTTTTAAATGGTTGTGTCCCACCATGTAAAATCTCACCCCGTGTTTAGAAACCATGTACAAGTAAAAAGGGGCTATAAACTCACCTTAGCCACGAGGTAGGTCAATCGCAGTACCCAGCAACTGAGTAGAAACAATGGTAGTGAGACGATCACCGACGATATGGATGCCCAGGAAACACGAAAACCGCAACCTATCAAAATAAGGCGCGCGTGAAGACCCAAACTCAAATATCGTTGTATACCAAGTATAATAAGACTTTAAATATTTTAAAAGTATTCATGTTTCAAAACCATTGACACAAACCAAATGAATTCATACTATCCCATTAATTCAACACTACTCGTTAAAACACTTATACACATGAAATTGACCCGTCATACGACGCCAAGTCAACGCAAGTCAAACTATCCATTTATCTTACTCGGACCAGTAGCTAAGTCATTTATATAATGTGTAAACACTTGAATAAGTCACCATGTCCAATAGTGAATACTCATACTCACGCAACACAAGCATTGAACTACGTGTCCAACATACAAATCATCAAGTACACTCCGAATGTACACACCGATCGACTCTATCTAGACATGTCCATTTTAGATGAAACTAGGTGTCAAGGTCACTTATAACCTATGTAAAACCCTGCCAAAATTTGAGCCAAAGTTCATACTTTGAAACTTGGTGTCAGCTCGACACTTTACTCAACTCCAAATTCGGGACAGAATTGTACACTTGTTTTATAAAACCGTTTAAATCACTTTAAAATTGTTATCTTGACAATCCGCCTTTTAAAACCACTACTAGACTCATCGTATTAGGTTTATAAACTTTGAAAACCAGTAGTAGCATTTATCTAACCAAGCCTAAAGTCCCCGAGAGTCGACCAAAAATCATCCACAATTTTGGATTGTGCAGACTTGCGTCTCCTGGTACACGAATACGAAAACTATCGCTATTTCCAACTCGTTTAGAGTTAGAAGCTCTAATTTATTTCAAATCGAAGGTATTGAAAATCTCTACAGCCCTATCTTATTAGTTTAATAATAAACCAAGCTTAAGGTACACAAAACCAACCTCAACTTTCTGCCTAAAATCACTACTTTGAAAATCATAACAAAAGACTTTTGCAACACAATCCAACCATTTTTCTACCCTTAATATCATCCTATTATCATCCTCTAACAACCTAAACCCTTTAATGCATCAAAATCAAAAGATCAAAATCAAAAACTTTGATTTTTCTACATTAAAACAATAAACTTTAGCCATGATCATCATATTTATGATGATCAAGCATCAACCCAACTAAGAAATCACCAAAACATAAAAGTGGTTGCATGTGTATAATTTTTGTACCATAAGAAGCACCTTAAAAATCTAAAAGGTGGTCTTCAATTTGTTTTAGCTAAATCAAGGTGTAAGTTGATGATCAATGGGGTGGTTTGGGAGATGGAGGTGGCGGCAAAGAGGCAAGGGAGAGGAGTTGTGTGTTTTTTTTTATTTTTGTTTAGTTATATGTTGTACTGGGGAAGAAAAAGTTTATATATGGTAGGTAGTGGAGGGGTTATTATGGTCATGTTTTGAAACTTGTGGATTAAAAAGAAATTTAATAGTTTAAAGGGTAGAAAATGTTTATTAGTAAATCTTGAAAATATTTACGGGGCTCGGGTTTCGTAAAAATACTTTTCAAAAGTTAAGATGCATCATAAATATGATTATATGATTTTCCGACACGACTTAATACGTAATTAAAACAAAATCATCGAAAATATTAATTATCGAAACAATCGATAATAAAATGTAAAATTTTGGGCATCCGTCGGTATCGCGATCACTAGGAATTCTCGTTATTCATTGATTTTGAGTAAACTCGTTGTAAAACGCACGCGGGTGATTTTAAATCAACAACTTTGATTTAAATAAATATGGGAAAAATAAAATAAGAAATTTTATAATTCCCGATAAAGTATTTATCAATGATCAGAAAATACTTGAAAAGTATAATTTATTAAAATTATCATGATCTCAGGATTTACATATAAGAATACAAGAAAACGTAATACGTTGGAAATCAAGAAGCACGAATAAAAGAATAAAATAATGTTGGGAAATTATAGGTTCTTACACTAGAATGCCAATAGGTTCCTACCTAGGCTAAACAGATACACTTTATTTTGCTAAACCCAGGAGCTCCGCAAACTACCTGCATGAGGGAAATTTGTTAGTTTTCTTTTATGTCAAGTAGCGGGGTACGAGCTAGTGCAATAATAAATGAGAATTGATGAATTTAAAAATAGGGTGTATAACACTGTAGCCCTGGAGTCATGATTGTATTCAAATATTGTTTAAACCTATGAATTCAGTCATGTAACACCCCCAATTTTACCTTGACGCAGCGAAGTAATATTTTTGGGGTATTACTTCATGATATGAAAGCACAATAATAGAAAACAACTCAAAAGAAGGTTTAAATAAAATTTATTTATTCTTTATTAATTATCATTCAAAATCATAGATTTTCAATAAAGTAACTTGTAAATACTTTGTACATCACAGGTTCCCGAGATCTAGAAAATAGGTTTGAATGATAAAAATTCCCAAGTCTATATCTCTCCACGTCATCATTATGCTGCTCCATGCTATAGTTATCAACTTCTAAAATATATGCTTAATGTCAACACAAAGGTTGAGTGAATTCATAGGTTTGAAAATAATTTGAATACAAGATCCTTTTTCCTGAGCTACGTTATTATTCGCTCGTAAGTTTAATAATAAATGAATCAATGCACTAAGCTTATGATACCGATGCTAGACATATCAGAAACCAACAATTGCCCTCATTAGGAAGTCTGCCAAATTATCCTGTATATGAAAATAAAGTATGCATGTTTGACCACTGAGGTGCTAGCAAGTGCGACTTGCCCAGACAGGGGATGTCAGTCCCCAAATAGTACTATTTACAATATTAGCGCTCATTTTCAAGAAATGATTAGCGGTTCATAATTAAAAAGGGACTTTTAAGGCAGTTGGAAACATATTGTCAATAATCATATCTGGGAAGCATACCAAAAATACTTGTATTCCATTTTAGCATATATCCCCCTCACGGGTTCTCAAATCATTTAAAAGTAGTATAATTTAGTGAGGCTATGAACTCACCTTAGGTCCAGTAATCTTGTCAAGTTTATAATAGAATAACTTGAGCTAACAACCAAGAACTTGGTCTCACACCAACCTGGTTTAACATATTTGGTATAGTATTAAGTCTTTGATTTTGAGTTCAACATTCTTATATATTACTTATGTGTTATTTAATTGTGATAATATTGTATCATTGTTCAGGCCATTATACTCAGAATCCATTCTATAAACGTTTGAGGAGCGAGAGGGCACTTTAAATCGTAAACCCATCCACTCAGTCAGAACGTAATATCGAGATAGAACATCCTTGTACAAAGTTACCTACTATCATGACACATAGTACAATATACATTTTTAGAAATTTCTTCAAAAGTTAGTATGTTTCTTTTATATTTATATCTTTCATCCTTTAGTTTCATAATTAGCAAAAATAGTCCTTATACTTTATAATAATTTATAAAATATGTTTCATTATGTAGTTTTCATTCATATAGTTTCGTAAATGACCAAAATACTCCTTTAAGTTTATAATTTTAGAATAATTATCTTTTTAACACAAATTTCATAAGTTTAGCATATTTACACTTTTAACTCTTTAAGTATATAGTTTTAATATTTACAATTTCAACCCTCAATATTTAACCTTAGGGTTTCACAATTTTCAAAATTTATTCTTATAACTATAACTTTTAAAAATGACACTTTTGGCCCAAAATGTTATATAGTTTCAAAAATGACAATTTTAGTCCCTATACTTGAAAAAATCACATAACAACCTCAAAATTGTACCAAATGATGTAGAATTTGAGAATAAAGTTTTAACACCTATTTATAATCATAAAAACAACATTTTACCAGAATTATAGATTTTTAAATGGATTTTAAATCATTATTTAATGTAAAATACAAAACTAGGGTTTTAAGACATCTTTAACGTATAACTTTTATTTAAATTGATCATATGACTTAATTCTTATTAGATTATATTTCTAACATTATTTTGGCATTATATAAAGTTCATATATAATTATAACAAGATCAAAGCTTAGTTGTCGTAGAGATTACCTAGGTTGCTCCAAAATGGCTCCTTATGACTTCTTATGAAAACTAGTTGCTATCAAAGCTTCAAGAGCTTCAATGGCTTCCTTCTAGACCTGGTTTTTGGTCTTATGAGATGTCCTAGGACTTATATAGATTTGGATTTTGTTAGCCTCAAAATATTGAGTCAAACAAGAATGTTCGGTCATAGGTTTATATTATAATATTTATTAGAACGTTGTAATAGTTAGTTAAAATAATCGTGACATTACGGGCTTGATGGTTAGCTTAAAAGGCCTCTTTCAAGGTACTAAGCATTTATTCAAGCCTGGCCCAAAAGATATATAGTCTATTAGAGAGCCCGCATGTGGGTAGACTATATAAGCACCCTCCTAGCATGTTAGGAGGGTGGAAGTTCTCATTATTCTTAATCTAATTTCCCAAGTTAATCACCTCCTTCTCTCTACTTTCTCTCCCTAATTTCTCTCTCTAAAATTCATATCTTTTCCATCTCATTTATTTAATCTATCATCATATTATTTAGGACAACATTTGGTATCAATCGCCATGTGGTAGATTCGTGTTTAGTTTGTGGTTATCATTTTTGATTCGTGTGATTTTATACTTCCAGTCATCTCGTCTCAAAAAATTTTGTGTTTTCAAGCTCAAAATCTTCATATAAATTGCCTACAAAGTTGTGGTAGGAATTTGTGTTTGTAATTTTGGTGATTTCCACGAAAAATTGGAAGTTTTGGCTTGATTTTTGGGTAAAAATTCATCATTTTTAGTTTTTGGTTCATACTATTCGGAATAGCAGGTTTTTTTTAAGTCGGATTACTAGGGTTTTGTCATTTTGACTTGTGTGTCGAGGTATTCAGAATTAGCTTCAGTTTTCGTATTCCGAACTACATAATCTACTCACATTCCGGATTAGTTTCGAAACCGTCTATTCCGAATTAGATCTAGTAGTCAGATTCCGAGTTACATTCAGAACAACTATTACGAATAAGGTAACGAAACATTATTCCAGATTAAGTATCAACTTCTTATTCCGGATTAGCTTTCACATAATATTCCGGATTAGCTTACACAAGGTTCATTCCGAATTGTGTCCAGAATTCATATTCCGACTAGTGTTAAGAAGAATTCCGGATAAGGTTGGAACTATTGGATTCCGGATAAGGTGTAGAACTTGGATTCCGAATTAGTAGAAACTCATATATTCCGGATTAGGTGTAGGACACGGATTCCGGATTAGATGTGGATCTTGGATTCCGAACTACGTGCAAAACATTATTCCGAATTAGGTGATTTGTTCTGATTCTGAATAAGGTTAAGGGTTGATTCCGGATTAGGTTACGATCTAGTATTCCGAATAAGGTCAAGCTCAGTGATTCCAAATTATATATAGATTGAAGATTCCAGATTATTTTTATTCCGACTTGATTCCGGATTAAACAAAATTACATTCCGGATTGATTACTCAAATTGTATTCCGACTTATTCTTTGAAGATATATTTCGAATTGTTGAGTTATAAAATTTTCAAAAACGTGATTTTGAATTTTTTTCGTGTGATTTTTCGCCTACGAATTTTTGGTTTCTTACGAAGACATTGCTTAGGGTTTTCACAACATTTCTTGAAGTTTCAACCACAATCTACTCACAACAACATCTATTTAAGATCCTATTCACTTCACTTCATTCTTGAGATGGATTCTACTACTGAATATCGTGTTACTAATAACAACATCATGGTGGCTGGTAACAAAGATAGACCACCAATGCTTGTGACTAGTAGATATGCACAATGGCAATCACGATTCCTTCGATATCTTGACACCAAACCCAATGGTGATGTTCTTCGATGTTGCATCAAAGAAGGACCCTATAATCTCACTACAATAACCATTCCTGCAATCGTAGCAACTGACTTGACTACCGGTTCTGATGAGCAACAATTGAAGAAACATTGAGAACACTTCGAAAGAGAAACGTGCTTGGATTGATGCAGAGAAAGAAGCAATCTATTTGATTCTCAGTGGGTGGGATTGGGGATGATATTTACTCAACGGTTGATGCATGCTCTACTGCAAAAGAAATGTGGTTTGCCATTGAACGCTTGCAACAAGGTGAATCACTTAACAATCAAGATGTCAAAACTAACTTGTTCTGGAACTTTGGTAAGTTTACTTCATTGGATGGAGAATCAATTGATTCATATTACTCAAGGTTCTACAAGATGATGAATGACGTGACAAGAAACAATTTGCAAGTCTCCACCATGTAAGTCAATGTGCAATTTCTACAACAGCTTCAACCAGAGTGGACACGGTTCGTAACTTTGGTGAAACAACAGAGTAAGTTAGACGAGGTCAACTATCACACACTCTTTGACATTTTGAAACAATTTCAAAATGAGGCGAATGAACTTCGAGCTGAAAGGATAGCAAAGACTGCTAATCCACTTGCTTTGGTGTCTACCACTCAACACTTCAAGATCATTGCTCTCGTGCTCCAAAGTCATACTACACTACATCCTCCTCACCAAGGTACTCCACTACATCCTCCTCACCAATATACTCCACTTCATCTAAGTATTCTGCTCCCACAAGATCACGAGACAAAGAACCAAGAGCACCATCACCATCACCTGAGCCATCATCTGAAGAGGACAGTGATGAAGAATTAGCTCAGAAGGATAGAGAGATGAAGCAACAAATTGCTTTCATTATGAAGACCTACAAGAAAATCTTCAAACCCACCAACAATAATCTTCGAACATCATCAAATACAAGGAACCAATATGTTGAGAGTCCTCGAAGGTATGACACACGTCAACATGATGAAAGTCATCCTAGGTATGATCGACGTAATCCAACACATGTTGAGGATTCTACATGGTATGATCGAAAAAATGCTAAGTATGATACTTAGAGGATTGCTACTGCTGTTGGGAATAGGGACACTGTTGGTACTCAAGTGGTTCAACAAAGTGGAATTCAGTGCTTTAATTGTCAAGGCTATGGGCATATGGCAAAGGAATGTAGGAAGCCGAGACGGGTTAGGGACTATGACTATCATAAGGAAAAGATGCTGCTATGCAAGAAGATGGAAGCTGGGGTTAAACTGTCGGCTTAAGAATGAGCAATGCTTGATGATACTGATGATGAAGCCTCCGACCAAGAACTTGAAGCACATTACTCGTACATGGCAAAGGTTGAAGAAGTTCTCAATGTCACTGAAGATGACAATGGTCCTATCTTTGATACTGAGCCAATTGATAAGGTACACACTGAAGAGGAATATAATGTGTTTGGTAATATTCATGAGCATTGTGAGCTACCCAAAGCCATTACTGACACATGTATGATGGAAACGGTTGATAGCAATACCACACCCGATTCATGAGACATGTGCAATAATGAGTTTGAGGATGATCACATGCAAATGAGTATGATGATGATGAGGAGCGTATTGCGCTTGCTAACTTAATTGCTTCTTTACAAAAAGTTGTTAAAGAAACTAGAAAGAGTCAAAAGAAATTAAAGAAGGCAAACGCTACGCTCACTCAAAATTTTGAAGAATACAAAGCTGATCTAATTAAATCTAGTGAGACCATTGATAGCTATAGAGTTCAGCTTCTTCAAAAGACCAATGAAATTGAGGGGTACAAAGGGTGTTTAATTAATGTCAAAAAGGACGATTTTCAACAGAAATATAACGAAACTCTTAAGCTTCTAGAACAAGAGAAACGTAATTATAACACCTCTTTGAGTACTGAACGTCATAAAACGTATCTTGCTACCACTAAAGTCAATGAGCTAACTCAAGTATATGGTTTTCTTCAAGAAAACTAAACTAAACTTGTTAATGAAAAGAAAGCTGTGGTTGAAAAGATGGAAAAGGATTTCAAAACTAAACAAGCGAATGACATCGACAAAATGGTGGAAATTGAAACTCAACTTGATTTTTACAAGAAGATTGTTTACAAAACTAATCAATCAATTCAAACCATGAGAATGTTGGCACCTCGTTCGTTTTTCAAGGATAGACCTAGTTTTGCAAATCCTAAGTACCTTGAGCAAGCTCAATCTGAGAATCAGCACTTATATCTTGATGAGTCCCAATGGACCGATCTTGATTCTATTGTTGTTAGGCCCGATAGTGAAGAGACACACGATTTGGAAGAAGAGAGTAGACCAAAAGTTAATGAAGAATTTGTTAAACCATATAATTATGCTTATGAAAACAGTCTTTATGGTCTTTTCAAACCGCAAACACAGAAAACTCGTGAGCAAATATTTTTCGAATGTGAACAAATAAGAATTAAATAGAGACAAGCTTTTGCCACTAAGAAAACTAATGTTTCAAAATTTATTGACTACTTGCCATATAAAGCTTCTGTAAGCAAGAGTAAGCAAGCACTTAGTATTCTCAAGAGTAACATTGAAAATTTTTAAAAGGTTGTTGATGTTGACTGGAAAAAACGTGAACTTTCGAAAGGAGACAAAGAAATTCCTCACGATATAAATGTGCTTGTGAAAAGTATTTTGATTCCGCTTGCGGAAAGAACGCAAAAACCTATTTTGGAATTTGAAACACTAATTAAGCAAGAAATGTTTGACGATTTGAAATATGTGGAATATCTTGAAAAAGAAGTGAACGACCATCAACCTGAAAGAGACGAGTTTTCTACAGCATATGATTTACTCTTACATGAATGTCTCTCAAAAGATATTATGTGTACTTATGTTACATCTTGTGTTGATGTTGATGAATATTCTGATGTTGCATGCAAATATCTTGATCAAGTTAAAGAATGTGAGCGTCTTGAAACTGAGCTTTCGAATAAAGTTGACCAAAAAGAGTTTTCGTTACTTCAACATAGATATGATTATCTTCAAAAACATTGTCACTCACTTGAACTTGCTTTGCAAAAGAAAGTTGGCAGCTTTTCAAATGATACACCTTTGGAAGTAAAATTATCAGAGTCATGTCGATTACTAAACGAAAAAAGTATTGATATTTCGGATTTGAAAGCTCAGTTACAAGAAAAAGACATAGCAATAGCAGAGTTGAAGAAACTCGTTGCTAAGATGGGTGGGAAAGTTGTGGAACCTAGCGTTAAGAAACCTGTTGTTAGACAACCCAATGCCTCTAAAGTGAATAGATCCTCTATTTTGGGAAAACCATTTGCTTTCTCAAATTCTTCGTTTGCAAAACCTGTGTTTGCCCCCAAGATGGATGGAAAGGAAAGGTTACCACATACCCAACGCATAAGGAATGCTATAACACCAAGCGTTAAGCACAATAATGTGATTAAACCAGGGATGTATATTATGACCACTAAACCCACAAAAAAAGTTAGTCAATCGCCTCAGACTTCTAGAAACACTAATACTCGTGTATCTTCTACTACAAGAGTAGTTTCCACAGCTAGTGTTAGCCGGCCTCAGCTTAAGAGCACTCAAGTGAATGATAAGGTCTGGAAACACAAGAGTCAAGGGAAGATGAAGGAAGTAGAAGAACACCCTAGGAATTTGAATGTTTTTAAGAATAAAAAGTCTGTAATCGCGTGTAATGACGATTTAAATGTCTTGAATGATTTGAATGCTATGGATGTGAAATTTGTTTGTGTGAAATGTGGAAAGTGTGCTAATGCTAATCATTCTATGTGTGCTATGAATAATGTCAAAGGCGTAGATACTAGAACTAAGAAACAAGTTGTGATGCCTATTAGTGCTAGTAAACCCAAACGCAAAGTGAATCATTCTGGTGCAACCCCCACTAAGAAAAGTAATGCATCAGACTCCACCACCAAGAATCCTAGAAGCAGAATTACGGAATTATATGAGTCTGCTAGCAAGTCTTGGAAATGGTGGTTTGCTAATCAATGTCCTCCAGGATATAAATGGATGCCTAAAGTTAGGACAGAAAATGTGACAACGAGTGTTAGTATGCCTTTAAATGTTGCTAAGGAAACTAATGATTCTATAATCACAACTAATGTGGTATCCAATTTAGCAATTTCTCCATCGTGTTCTAACTCTTCTGCAGGTGATACAAATAATTCTATTCATACTGGACTCCGGATGCACGAAGCACATGACGGGGAATCTCAAGCTTCTAATTAACTTCGTGGAGAAGTTACTGGGTACGGTCTGATTCAAAAATGATCAATTTGAACCGATCCTAGGATATGGAGATTTGGTTCAGGGGAATATAACGATCAAAAGTATATACAGCGTCTAAGTGCTCAATCACAATATTTTCTCGGTTGGTCAATTTTGTGATGCAGATTTGGAGGTTGCTTTCAGAAAGAAGACATGTTTTGTTCGTGATTATGATAGGAATGACTTACTTACCGATACACGGGGTACTGATCTTTACAAAATTTCACTTCAAGACACAACTTCATCAACTCCAATTTGCTTCATGGCTAAAGCTTCAACGACTCAGGCATAGTTATGGCATCAACGTTTATCTCATCTTAATTTTGATACCATCAACTTGCTATCCAAGAAAGATATTGTGAGAGGCCTTCCAAGCTTGAAATTCATCAAAGATCATCTTTGTTCTTCTTGTGAGCTTTGTAAAGCTAAACGAAGTAGTTTCAAGACAAAAACTTCACCAAGCTCTAAAGGACGGTTAGATCTTCTTCATATAGATTTGTGTGGTCCCATGCGTGTTCATAGTATCAATGGGAAGAAATATGTTATGGTAATTGTCGATGATTACTCAAGGTACACGTGGACTCACTTCTTGAGGTCCAAGGATGAAACACGTGAAGTTCTCATCAGCTTCCTTAAACTGATACAATGTGGTCTTCAAGCTCAAGTAAAAGTGGTTCGTACTGACAGAGGCACATAATTTTTGAATTCAACTCTGAGAAAATATTTTGAAGCTAAAGGAATTGAACATGAAACATCTATTGCTCGAACACCCGAACAAAACGGCGTTGTTGAAAGACGAAATCGTACTTTAGTTGAGGCTGCTCGAACATTATTATCCGCTTCAAAACTACCATTATACTTTTGGGCCGAAGCCATGTCAACCGCATGCTACACACAAAATCGATCCTTAATTATCCCAAGACACAAAAAGACACCATATCACATAATTTATGATCGAAAACCTTCACTCAAACACCTTCATCTTTTTGGATGTACGTGTTACATTATTCGAGATGGTGAAAATCTGGACAAGATGAAAGAGAAAGGTGATGAATGTATTCTTGTGGGATATGCAACTCAGTCTAAAAAATATAGAGTTTACAACAAGAGAACAAAATTGATAGTCGAGACTATTCACATCCGATTTGATGAATTACAAGACATGGCACTTGAACAAAACAATTTAAGTCCCGATCCACAACGACAAACGACTTCCGTTTACAACCGCACGGAACTCAGAACTCAAGACCACAACAATGAACGGTCAAGTTCAAAGCTGGTTCAAGGAAATGTTCCTAGAGCAGATATGACAGTCAACACGACAATTGAAGAGTTGGAAATGTTATATGGACCAATGTATGATGAATATTTCACGTGGGAGAAACATGTGGTATCGAAGTCTTCCACTGTCACTCATGATAACAATGATGATACCGATCCTCGTCAACCAAAGGATACAACTTTATCTACTTCAACACGGGTTGCTGCAGATTTACCTCCTCAGAATATCACTTCAACAACCGCTCCTACAACATCCACAACTATTGTCATTGCTCCAGAGAACACAAATCAAGCAGACAATGCATTATCTGACGAAGACGAATTTATCAACCTATTCGGTACACCGGTACACGAAACTGGAGAGTCTTCTACTCGCCATGTTGATCCGTCAAATATGCATACGTTCTACCAAAGACATCGTTCAACACATAATTGGACCTGAGATCATCCTTTGGTTCAAGTAACTGGAAATCCTTCACAGCCTGTTCGCACAAGACGACAACTTGAAACCGCTGGCGATGTTTGTATGTTCGCACTCGCCGTGAGTACAGCTGAACCAACAAATATCAAAGAAGCCTTGGCTGATCATGCTTGGATTGAATCGATGACGGATGAGCTTCAACAATTTGAAAGACTTAAAGTCTGGGAACTTGTTGACAGACCATAAGATGTAATACCATTAAATCTTCGATGGATCTGGAAAAACAAGATGGATGAACAGAACACGATCATCAAGAATAAATCTAGGCTAGTGGCTAAAGTGTATGGCCAGAAAGAGGGTATTGATTTTGAAGAATCATTTGCACCAGTAGCTCGTTTGGAAGCGGTCAGGATTTTCCTTGCTTATGCTGCACATAAGGGATTCATCATTTATCAAATGGACGTAAAGACGACGTTTCTTAACGGTCCTTTGAAGGAAGAAGTCTATGTCACGCAGCCAGAAGGATTCGTCAATCGTCATTATCCTGACAAGGTGTATCGTCTCCACAAAGCACTTTATGGACTCAATCAAGCTCCAAGGGCGTGGTAGGACGAGTTCTCGAAATTTCTAGTCTCCAAAGGTTTCTCAAAAGGTTCCATTGATCTAACTTTGTTCACTTATAAATATGGGGATGACATTTTGCTTGTGCAGATTTATGTTGATGACATTATTTTCAGGTCTACAAACCCAAAACTTTCAAAATGGTTTGAAAAAGTAATGCACAACAAATTTGAAATGTCTATGATGGGCGAACTAAAATTCTTTCTAGGAATTCAAGTTCACCAATCCCCAAGTGGAATCTTCATTAACCAAGCTAAGTATTGTCAAGAGATAATCAAAAGCATGGTATGACCTCATGTGACCCTGTTGGGACACCATTATCAACCACATCCCTAGATGCTGATTTGGAGGGTGATGCCATAGATCAAACGAAATATCGTTCCATGATCGGCTCCCTCATGTACTTAAAAGCAAGCCGACCAGATATATCACATGCTACGTATTATTGTGCACGATATTAAGCACGACCCACTGAAAAACACCTCAAGGAGGTTAAACAGATCTTTCGGTACCTCAAGAATACCATTCACATGGGACTCTGGTATCCGAGGGAAACCGCTTTCTTTCTAACGGCCTATTCAGATTCTGATCATGCAGGGTGTCTTGATACACGTAAAAGTACTTCTGGTGGTGCACAATTTCTAGGTCAAGATAAGCTTGTGGGATGGTCTTCCAAGAAGCAGGATTGCACATCATTGTCATCAGCCGAAGCGGAGTATGTGTCTCTATCTGCGTGTTGTGCTCAAGTTCTTTGGATGAGAGCACAACTCACGGGTTATGGCTTGTCATCAGCCGAAGCGGAGTATGTGTCTCTATCTGTGTGTTGTGCTCAAGTTCTTTGGATGAGAACACAACTCACGGGTTATGGCTTCCACTTTGATAAATACCTATGTACTGTGAGTCAAAGTCCGCCATAGCCATCTCCTACAATCCGGTACAACATTCCCGCACGAAGCACATTGATGTCAGATATCACTTCATTAAGGAACAAGTTGAAAAGGGTATCGTTGAATTATACTTTGTTGGAACTTATTACCAATTAGCTTACTTATTTACAAAAGCTCTTTCGAAAGAGAGGTTTGCGTATATAATTAGGCAAATTGGTATGAGATGTTTGACTCCAGCAGAACTGGAGATTCTGGCAAAGAAGCCTGTTTGATTCATCTATCAAACATCTACATGTAAATATTAATTAAAAAGTAAAATACAAAATTAAAAATCTTTCAAAATACCATAAAGATTCTTCTCGACATGTCTTTCAGTATCGATAATATGGACGTGCCTAGAAATGTCGCTCAATAACGACACGGGTATGTACATACAGCTCGAATGAAAGTTGTAAATATTTTTCAAAACATGTCATTTCTATCTTTTATAAAGGAAATTGTCTCTTTTAGACAATATTTCCAACAACGGGTAGAGCAATCTATCACGGGTTGAGCTTGTCACAAAACATTCAATGTTTTGAGCTGAACACAATGGCTTGTAATCACTTTCAGATTGCAACCCGGATCTATATTCATAGGGGAGTGTACAATTTCGTGCTCTTACCCTCAACAAAAGAAGAGAAATCTTCTTACACTTGAGTGGATTCGTCAAGACATTTAAAAGTCTATGAACTCAAGTTTATGCTTTAGAAAAACCTTTTCACCAAAAAGAAATAGGATTCTTTCAAAAAGCGTTGAACACAATTTTTTCAAGAACTTTTCAATGATTATTCAAAATCTTTCAAAAATTGTTTGTTCAACAACTCCTATCCTCAAAAGTTTAATGTGGATCATATCCTCGTAATGACAATTCCATTGGATCAATTTTTGAGGGGGAGCGTGCTAGTTTCATGCTAGTTTGACACATTCTTCTCCCGAAGGTTTTCTAAGACTATTTTTCAAAATATATTTTAATCAAATTTGGTATTTCTAATATCAAACGATTTTATATATTAGAGATAGGGGAGAAAATGTGATTAAAATGTGATCTAAAGACTCAAGCACTCATGGTTACGATCAAATACCCACAACATCTTTAATTCACAACATCATTGGTGTCAAAAGGGTGGTTAGGTTTAAGTCCTATGATCCAACTAGAACCGGAGGGATCTTCCCAGGGACAATCTAATCGATTATTAGAAGTCCTTAGGAAAGATGGAGTAGAATGTGAACGAAGCTGAATGCGGACTAAGTACTGATGCTAGCACTGGAACAATCACAACAAGGTGCTAGTAATGATGTCTTGGTAAGCATTAAAGGGGTTGAAGAATTAAAAAGAAATGTAAGGATAAAGGGTGTAAAGAAAGAAGCCCTCCATATACAACTTAGGCAGAAACCGGGTCAACACATCATGAAGACAACGCATCATGGACCCAGTGATGTAATGCACAACCCTTCCCCAGCTTACTCAGGCTTCTCTCAAAAGAAGTTTGTTTTATTGTCACAGAGATCAACACGACTTCTATTGACTTTATCACTCAGAGATAGTTGATATTAAATAGGTGGCATCTGCTCCAGCCTCCGATCACTAAAAGTGCACAAATCGAGTCTAAAGCCAAGAGATCAAATCAAATCTCGTTAGGACACACGGATGACGATCAAGAGAGTCCTACGCTATATCCTTGCGATATTGCTAGAACACTCAGAGTGATATTACTTAGTATTCACAATGATGAGCGGAAATCCTTCCAGTGTTAAAATCTAACAGCACTGCGGTAGGTCATGTGTAAGATTCTTTTAGAATTAAACATGTGTAAACTGAAAAGCAACAGTGGTTTGATTCTGAATTGATTCAAACTCGTTTCAGGTTTATACGCAATATCTTTATGGTTTTGCCAGAACATTCAGAGTGATATTTATTAATACTCACAGTGACGAATGGAAATCCTTCTAGCGTCAACATCAAACAACGTTACGGTAGGTAACTTGCGAGATTCGTATGAATCAAGCTTGTGTCAACTGGAAAGCAACAATGGTAAGATTCTTAATGAATCAAACTTGTTCCAAGAATTTGAATTGACGACTTTAATCAAGCGGATATTTATCCAATTGATTCACTCTTTATGTTCACAGTCTTGCTTTGAGACGGTCGAGTAAAGAGAACGGCTAGTACAACCACGAAACCCTGTCAAGGAGGTTCTTAATTGAATCTACCTAATCACAGGTACGATATTTAATATCGTGTAACGGTCATCACCGACCGGAGGTAAAACGCTACCGAGTTAGGACTAATGTCAAAGCCATTCAGTCCGTGTCTATGTTTTGTCTCAAGAAGGTGACGTTACGGTATACTCAGCAAAGTCAAAGATTAAAACCACATACTCATGCCCAAAGACATTCAACAATCAAGAAAGCTAAATACTTTCGCAACTCTAATGATCAAAATCTTCCTTATCAATTTAGGGGATTAGTTTTCGTTTCAGCAGAATCTTCTTCTTCTTTTTCACTAGATTTACGTTTAAGGGTATTTGATTCTTACAAGATTGTGCTTGATTACGCGATCCATCAATTTCTGAGAAATATTAGTGGCTTCTTCTAAACTTTGGGGTTTAGAAATAGTAATCATTTTCTTGAATCCTTGGGGAAATCCTTTGATAATAGGACATAATTCTGTTAACTCTTGACATTTTCTCAAATAGGCATTGAGATCAATTCCTTGCGTCACTAGATAGCAAAATTACTTTTTCACTTTCTCGATCTCTATTGAGGGATAATATTGGGTCATTAGAAGGCACTTAAAATCTAACTACTTCATCTTTTGAGCTTCTTCTATTCCAACGAGTTGAGAATAGTAATTCCACCATGATAATGCTTCGACAGTTAAACTACTTACAACAAGCTTCACTTTACGATCCTCGACACACCTATTTTGGGAGAAAATTGATGAGACTGCAATTATACATAGTCTCATCGTCCAAATCGGGCTTAAAACGCTTAAAATATCATCAAAATACCCCTATATATGCTTGTATTTGTGTCTTGTGTATTTTAGGTACGGATATCGTGTAATCAACAAAAGATCACAGGAATGAAGCAAAAACAAACACGGGAAACAAAGCCGCACAAAGAATCGGACCCGAATCATGAATTTCCAAAGAAGTCCTTGAAGTTTTGAAGAATAGTCCCTCATCTTTTGAAGACTTGGCATTTTATACCCCTGCAAAATTCATAAATTGCATCATGGTCCCTTAAATGCCAAGAATTTGCACTATGAGTCCTTGATAAATGCAAAATTTGCAAGAATGATCCTTGTTATAAGTTTAAGAAATATATGTGCCAAAAGTGACAAGCTGCCCTAAGTTATTTACAAAGGGAAATTAAGAAAATCTATTGCAAACTTGGTTTGAAGAAGTTTTGGAAGTTTAGGGGCCATTCCTGGGGGACACACAAACCCACACAACTAACCACAGCTTGCCATGTCATCCAGTCCACCAATCACCACTCTCCACCTCCACATCTCCTCCACGTCTGCTTTCCATTACCCCAATAACTTATTTAAGTTATTAACCAGATTTTAAACCTAAGTTTTAGGCGCCTAACATGTATTAAACCCCCAAACCGGATCAACACCACCCCTGTTCACTTTCTTTAAACCTATAAACCCTAATCCCATTAATCCCTCAAATCAAAGGGTTTTTGTAAATTAGCTTCCAGATCCCTAATTGAACCCACACTAAACTAAACCCAACCATAAAAACCAACCCCACTACACCTATGTGACACCCCTGGCACTCCCCTGCTCAAGTCCCTTTCCACAAAACCCCATGAGGGGACATGATCAACGTCCCAAAAAAAATACTTGGTCCCTACTCACTTCGCAACGGCTCAAGATCAAGGAAGATTAGCTGTCATCACAAGAAAGAGAACAAGATCACAAGATTCCATAAAGACCAGATTTCGAAAAACTTTGACCAAGGGCAGCTTTGTAATTTTTATATCTAGGGTTTCATATTTCATTGTAATTCTAGAATTTTCAGCTATGTAGTATAAATATGGACGTATTGTGTCCATATTTAGTGTTCTAGATTTTGTATATTTTTGGTTTTTAGTAATGAAAATGAAAAAGATTTTAAATTGCATAATCTGAGTTCCAAGTTCTTGTTTTAAGTTTCATTACATTTATTGTTTGAGAGATAGTTAAAGAATCAAGAGTTTTCATGTTTAGCATAGATTTTCAGAAAAATCCGTGTTGGAGTTTTTGGCAAAAGTGATTAATCTTGAAACCGGTTTTAATTTAAAGTGGAAGTGGATTTTCAAAATTGTTTTACTTGTTTTGATAACCTTTTACCAAAAATACTTCAAGTTTAGTTTGGTTTGATTTGGTTTAGAAGAAATTAGTTTCAAAAAAAATTTTGTTTTTCAAGCTTATGAGGAATAAGCTGGCTTAAGTAATAAGCCAAGCTTATAATCTCACAAGCTGTATTCCAGGTCACTCTATCTCTTTTCTTGTTTGAGTCTTAGCAGGTTCAAATCAAGTTATTGGATGTTGGTGGTTTTTGAAGTCCATCATCATCATCTTCTTGTCATACCCACAAGCCCCTTTCTGAAAGTTGTCAGCTCAAGCCCGAGCTTGATGGAGAAGGCTTAAGCTAAGCCTTTGTGAAGCTTGGATGTAAGCTCATTAGGTAACAGCTTTACACTCTCTATACTTGTTTGGAGTTATTTTTTTTAGTTTCATGGACTTTATGAATTAGGTTGTTGGATGCTAGATCAAATACATGATATTGTTTACTTGTTAGATTGATGCATGTGTAGATAGATTTGACTGGATTTGGTACAAGTTATGGTGTAATTCTTTGTTAATTTTTATTTTTCTATTTTAAAGGGGTGTTAGGATTTAGGTTTTATAATTAGTTTGTGAGATGCATTTGGTTTAAAATCAGTCTAAGCACACTTCTCAGGTCTTTATTAGTTTGTTTGGTTTGTTTGGTTTGTGTTGGATAGGACCTTGAAAGAGTTGCATGCAAGTTTTGGACATAACCTAGTAAAAAATCAGTAAAGCCATTAACTACTTGGTTGTGTGGAATTTGCCAATCTAATATTTGAGCTTGATAGGATTTAGGGTAGGTTAGGACTTGTGTTTGATTTGGGGGAGTTTGTGAGTGGATTGAGTGAGTTTTGGCCAACCAAAACTCACCCAATTGCACAACACATCAGCAACCACCCAACAGACCCCTAAGTCTCATATCAGTGAATGTGATAGGTGTATTTGTGCTTGATTCTGTGAGTGACCCATTGTTTTTATACTTTTCTTGACTCCCCACAACCCAACTAGTTGTGGGGGTGCCTTTGTCTCCCAAAGAAACCTAAAAACAAGCAAGTTACAAGGTCATTTCTGCCCAGACCCGAATTTTATTGAAAGCAGTGGGATACAACTTCCCCCTGCTAGGGTAAAAGTTCCCCCTGCTGAGCATAAAGACAAAAAGTACCCACATGTCATTGTCAGTTTTTTAGAAATTTGTCTTTAGTGAACTTTTTTAGGAATTAGAACTTGATTTTAGTTTCATTATTTTTCTTATTTTAATTCTGATTTTTCCATTTAATTAATTTTTATTTTACTGTTCATTTTCTATTTTTTAGATTTTATTGCATTTTTAATTAGTTTTTTAATTACTGATTTTGTCTTTTAGTGCCAAAAGTGTATATTTTTCAGTTTTGAAAATTTTCGTAGATTAAAAAAATATTTTAAGATTTTTAGTTAAAAAATATTTTACTGTTCACTTTTTTTTATCAATTTTTAGATTTAATTTAAGTTTAAATAGGTTTAATTAAAATCTGTTTTGTCTTTTTATGAAAAATATATAATTTTTCAAACTTTTTCAATTTGCTCCTGTTCATTAGTATAATTTAGGATTTTTAAAATAGTCAAATTATTTTTAGCATTATTTTATTATTTTTAATCATTATTTTAGTTTAAAAATAGTTTTTAGTGTTTTAAAAATAGAAAAATAGTATTTAAAATTTAGGAAAAATACTTTTTAGTCTTTAAATAATATAAGTGAGTTATTTGTTCAATAAAATAATATTTTGGGCTTTTTCTTAATTATATTTAATTTTTAGGCTTTAATTAGCATTAAAAATTGAATATTTAATTAATAAAAGGTTTTAAAATTTATTTATTGGATTTTTATGCTTATTTATATTATTTTAGACTTAGTTTTAAGTTTCAATTAATTTTTAGGTTAAATTTTTTAATTTTTCACGTTTTACGTATTTACGTCCGCGTTTTACGTCACTCGTCGTAGTTTAATCGTAGTCGTAGCTCGTCTTTAATTCTTCTTTCTAAAACAAAAAACGTCACTAATCCAAACTCTTGATTTTATATAATTGGCATCTAATTCACACACCTCCTTCGAGAACGAACCCGCATTTATTCGATTCGTCAGTTTTCCTAAATCGTCGAGTTTAATACTTGCCCATTATACGTTCTTTTTCCTAAAAGACGTATTTCTACGACTATCAAAATGGCGCCGCTGCCGGGGAGGTGTTTTTAGTGTGCCATTATTAGTATCGTGTATGTGTGAGTGGTGCGTTTTTGCTTTTCAAATTTTGGAAAGCGTGAATATCGTACATACTCATTTTTGTTATTTTTCCTTATTATATTATAGTATCCAAATAAATTGTGTTTAGTTTTCCTAAAATAAACACACAACAATCATTTTACTATATTGTAGTTATCCCATTATTGTTTTCGTTTTTCTTTGTGAATATATTACTATATTGTACTTACGTAGAACAATAAATATACAAGTACTCCAAAAGCGTGAAAACACAACCTTGATTCGGGATTTCATCACTCGATCATTATATTCGAATCCAAAGCAAAATTTTAAAGGAAAAATAGATAAATACTTTCTTGAGGCTTAATTTCAATTAACACAAACTATAAGGTGGGTATAAGGCAGTTGTATTTCACGACCTAAGGGAAAAAGGCTCTTAAGTGCTTAGCGCCGCCTCGTTTCCCCGCTTGCTTGTGCGTGTTTTGAGAAACAGGGCTAATCGAGGGTTTGCCAACCAAAGTATTATCTACGTATATATATTTGCTCGTTTTCAAGATTAAACCCTCTTGAACGTTTTAGTGTTCCACCAATGTTCTAAAAGTCATCGAAGGCGTTCACTTCATGTGATCGTTTTCATTCCTTGAGGCTCCTTTAATCGAGAAAGTCGATTCGAGGAGAGATTTGTAGATTTGAGTCTACGTAATACAAAAAAAATCCAAAAAAAAAATCAAAAATCCAAAATATTCTTCTTACCCTTATCCATTAATTATATTTCTAACCCTCTAGTGTTTAATTCTCGTAACACCATTCTCGTTGCATCATGTCGAATAATGGTGGATATTATTCGTGTCCATATTATGGAGGCCCGCCCGATGGTGC
This sequence comes from Glebionis coronaria, assembly GCA_025667525.1. Taxonomy (NCBI): domain Eukaryota; kingdom Viridiplantae; phylum Streptophyta; class Magnoliopsida; order Asterales; family Asteraceae; genus Glebionis; species Glebionis coronaria. The sequence continues at coordinate 181,385,173 of CM046880.1, read as the reverse complement.
CAGTTGTTTTTATTGTGAGGTTATTGGAGGTCGATGGGGTTATATCTATAACTCCGCTCCACGTGATCATGGTAACAATTTTCAATCTTACGACCAAGGTCACCCATCGTCTTCGTTTTATTCGTCGTATGATCCGTCTTTTAATTGCAATGATGAGTCTATTCATAATGCCTTTAATGATTTTGTGAGACTAAATAATGAGAAATTAACGATGGTGAAAGAACAAATGACAAGCCTTAAGGAAACTTGTAATAAACGAATGGCAACCCAAAGGGAAACTTTCAAAAAAATGGAAAACGATTATGATACCCTTTTTGAAGAGCAACAACGTTTGTATGACCAAAGTCAAGAGATGTGGAAGGGATACGTGGATAAAATTAAGGAAAATCATGCTAATGAGAAAGATAAAATTCTTTTAATAGTCGAGGGCTTAATGGAAAAATTCAGTTCTTCGTCAAGTGACACCAATCCTAATTCTGAGGGAGAGGTTAAAGCCTTATCGACTCCTAAGACTTGTACGTCTCGTATTGATCCATATCTCTCGAATTTTAGAGTCGTGCTACCTTCGTCGTCTTGCAAAAACGTAGAGGAAACGAAAACGTCATCTAACGAAGTTTTGAAAAATGTATTTGAAAATAAACCAAAGGAAAAACTCGTAGGATACTTAGGAACGTTGAATCTTGTACCTTCTAAACCTAATTTTTCTAATGAGGATGAAATTATTGAGGATTTTCTAAATCAATATACACTTAATTTTGACGAAGAAATTCCATTAAATGATTTTAAAAAAGAAAAATGTGAAAAGGTTTTATAGGAAATCGTTGAACCCTCGTTTTTACAAGATGAGCGAAAATTAATTCCGAAGGGACGTGTTAGTAGTTTTGCAAAAATGTTTAAAAACCCACGTTCGATCCCTTCGAAGGACAAAGTTGAAACCGTCAAGGCAAAATCGTCACGAGACGAGCCTTTTACTCCTAATCCCACACCGAGTGTGTAACACCCCACTTGGATAAGTGGACCGTTACGTGTATTTATGGCGTGTCATCAAAGCATAAGGTAAATGTCCTAAAACATTAAATGACCATAACGGAAATACCAGAATCAAACATCGGTAATCCAACCTAAGCCTAAAACATGAAAAATAAAATACTGCAGGAAAGGACTAAAAAATGTCCAAATAAGCAGAATAATGTAAGAAGTGCATAAAGTAAGAAGTCCGGATAGCTTCCATTCAATGCACATGCTCTTAGAATCCTAAGAGCGTCCTGGTGTACCTGGCGTTAGAACATGAAAGAACTACGGCTGAGCATAACGCTCAGTGAACGGATATAAAGCATGATAAGGAATTACTGAAATGAAATAGATGATAAACTATTGGAGTTGTAAGACTGATAAGTAAAGTTGCAACGGAAATCTGTGTATAATCTGTAAACTCTAATTTATAAATAATAAAGCTAAATTGTTCTCTGTTAAATCTGAAAACATGCATTTACTGTATTTTAACTGCCAGAGCTTATATAGGTCATGTGCTGTAACAACGGTGCATGAATAACTGGAGGGGTGACCTCGTCATGCTGTAGAGGGGTGACCTCTAAATAACTGTAGAGGGGTGACCTCTAAATAGTGTGCTGGGTGGAGGGATCAGCTCCAATGTGAATGATGTAGAGCACACACCACATTCACCCTGATAACTTGTAAACTGATAAGCCTAGGATGCATCCATACGCTCCACTAAACATACTGATAAAATGGCCAAACTGAACATGAGTGGGAAGATGCAGGATATCACTCTCCTGCATGTGAGTCACGACACCGGTGCCTCTAGTGCCATGGTTACGGTACCTCCGTAACTAGTACATAAATTGGTCATGCTTGTATATAATGCTCAGGCAATTTATTTAATTATTAATCATGATTACTGATAAGCTTAAACACATACTGGGGAAAACATTTGGCTGCAGACGGGGAATCCAAATCATGCATAGAAGGGAAGTCCTTACTGAAAGGACGGAAAATCCGTACCTCGTGTCCAGAATGAAATAAGAATGAAAGCTGAAGGATCTACTCCGCATTCACGGATAATACATAAATAAAGGACGCTCAGATGAGTTTTCTGATTATTGTTTATTGTTACTGATTTTTATTGTTCTTAACTTGATTTATTATGTTCTTGTATTGCTGTACTATTTCATGTAAACCCTAATAATTATGACTGTATGTCAATATTTACTGATTAATGTATTTTCTGTACTCCTAATTAGTGTATAATATGTATTCTAATATTTACGATATTACTATTAATAGTAACCTGCTATAAATAGAAAGTTTCCTAAATTAGAAAGTTCTCAAAACTAGGAAGTTTCCAAAATGGTTTCATAAGATTTAAATCATTTAAAATAAACCGTAGGTTTTAAGTCAATAAAATAAATAAATTCTCATAATTTAATTTATCAATTAAATTAATAAAACAATTATAACTTGGTTAATTTATTTATAAAACCTCTTTAAAAAATGATTTAATCAATATAAAATAAGTCCATTTCAAATAGCTAAAAAAATTAATAAATCAATATTAAATAAGCCTAACCTTATTAAGCCAATTTAAATAAGTCGGACATCGCGATATGCTCGACCCGTTGTTCACTGTTCATCGTTCTTTTTTTTTCTTCGACGGTAAAAGAATAACAAAAAAAATTCGTTGTCCTCTTTTTCATTATATATGCGGCTGCATATATATTGCAAGATTCTCTATCAAAACAATGGCACCAATGATATCATCAAGTCTCCTTTTTTATATTATATGCACCTCGGCGAACGTGCCATACTAGCAACCAATTTAATTCCCTTTTGCTTCTTGCGTCAAATTTTTTTTTCTTCTTTTACTTGTAGCGGCTGACCTCTATTCTATATATTATATGAATCATCACTTTGACGAATCTTTGGAGACTTATTTTTTTAGACCAACTGACGGATGGACGGTATCCAAAAAAAAGACGTATGATCTTTTTCTATTATTCTTGCCGGCGGCTCACAAAGAAAAACACCAACCCTAATTTTATTTTATTTTGTTTGTTTGTGAAATGGAAAAATGACTTCCTGGTTATCAATTTATCACTTGGACTGGGCCTAAGCCCATTTTCTTTCCTTGTTTCTTTTATAAAAACCGCCAGCCCATATTAACTTGTATGGTTTCCATTTGTCTTCCGACATTAATATTTTTCGTATACTTATTTTTAGTTCAAGCGTTTTTAATTTTTTTGAATCGAGGTACTTATTTTCTGAATAAAATACTTACGTAATTACTGAATAACTATTACTAATTATTGACAAATATTAACTATTTTCTGAATAATTAATTTACTTCACGATTTTAAATAAAGCTGAGACAAAAAAAATTAATATTTGTGGATTCTAAACATCGCGTACGTGTTCGTATATTAATCCTCGTAAATTTATATTTTGTCGTCAATTATTTATTTCCTGGTAAATAATACTTTTGTAATTACTTGAATTAATGTTGTTATTTATTATCTGAATAAATAGCTACTCACATTGAATTAAAACTGTATCTGTAAGTAACTAATGTTCGTGGACTTTTAAGGCGGGTTTTACAGAGTGAGATTTTGGATTTATCATGTGAGAAGTCCGCCGATGGCCTTTCTCACATCGATACGTTTTTCGATGTCGAGGTCGAAACGACAAAGGCAAAATCTTCAATCGAAGAGCCTTCTTTTCCTAGTTTCACGGCGGTTGGAGCTAGCGACTCGACTATCGATAATTTGATTTTCAAACCTCTTCCACGAGGAAGAGAAGACGTTTTTGATCCCGATGGCGATTTTTCCGAGATCAAACGTATTCTTGATGATCCGCCTTCTATTTTTGAGTTTGATGAGGACCGTTGCGTTAGCCCCGAGGGGGATGTTTTATTAATCGATTCACATTTTAAAAATTCAAATCCTCCTCTCGCCTTCAAGATAAATGTGAAAATTTTAAGTGTGCCTAGAATTGTTTTGGAAACACCAAATATTTTCAATTTAATCAACATGGGTTTTCGTAACAAAGAGTTAAAAAATGAAAAAGGGAATGATTTAAAAATTGATTTTAAAAATTTTCCAAAGATAACTCCGTCATCACCTCGTTTAATTGAACTTGCTACAAACGCGTCTACTTCTTTTGACGATGTTTTGTGTAGATCTAGTGTGGGGGAAGCCCCATTTTTTTCCTCACACTTCTCCACCGAGGACGAGATTTTTGACCCCGGTATCACGTTTAAGATAAAATCTCGGTCTTTTACCGAAGTAGTCACTAGAAGATCCTTCTACACTTACGGTATGAGTTTACCTCGAGTAACTCGATTTGTTTGCCCACCCAATGTCCCACCCTTCTCTTCTCATTCTATTTTCTTGTGTCCCTTTGGGACGTTGATGTTGAAAGTCGTGTTGTTTCGTTTATCATCCGAAAATGAAGACACGATCTTTGATCCCGGTATAAAGGCTTTGCCTTTATTCACGGTTGCTTTTGGGCCTTGATTACATGTAAGCCCCACAAAAAATGACCGAACCAAGATAATCCCTAAATGATCACATTTATGGGGATTCGAGTCGAGCTTTTGACTCGGTTATCAAAAACAAGGTGCCTCGTGGGGGAGTCCCATGCTTATCCATGTACATATTATTGCTTTCTAATAGTGTAATGAGGGGACTTGTGCTCTTCCAACCTTTGTTCCGTGGTTGTTCGTGATTGTGATTCATTAGGTACATCGACATCATTGAAGCTTCTCGTGTTCATTTTACGTAGCACTCGAGCTTTGATTGTTGCCTTTAGAGATTCTGATATCCGATGATATCCTTTTATGTTCTAACGTTTATCTTATTAGCATAATTCATAAACGGCTTTTAGGTTATTCGTTTTACCCTTTCCATGCTCAAGATTAAGCATTCGACTACGCCTCTAGTATGGGGGTGTTTCACCCTTAGACTCGAAACATTGAGGACAATGTTTAGTTTTAGTATGGGGGTGAGTAGATACTTCCCCTTGCTTACGTCAACACGTAATCCAAAATTTCATCTTTTTGTTATCATTTTGTTGCAAATAAGGCTAAAAATGGCCAAAATTTTAAAATTTTTCTTGTTTTTCATAAGTGTTTAAGACACGAATGTAGGTTTTCCGATGGTGAGAATGAGAGTAATTTTTGACTCGATTGTGCGTGTTGAGCACTTAGCTTCGATTCCTTAACTTTTTAGGCTAAGTCTCTTAAATGAGGACGAGAAATGATAGAGTTATTTATAAGTCTCGTAATCGTCACGATCTCATGTGTAGTAATTATTAGCTTATTCTCCCCACGCTTTTGCATAATAAATTGTTAATCAATATCGATTTAGCGGTTTAGTCACTATTGTTGGTTTCTAATTTGTTTTAGTAGCTTCCATGTAATTAAATTGGGAAAACATTAAGGTATCGCCAGCTCACGGTTTTGAAGTATTGGCACCCGAATAATCAAAAGCTTCACCAAATAATAAGATTTCAAGTGCTCACCTAAATTAAGCAAAAATTTGAAGCTCACAAGGCCGAAAAATCTATGCCCAAATGGAAAGTGAATCAAGACTTAATCTTTGAAGCTTTAAAGATCCAAAATTCGCTTTAGCGTGAGGATATACGTCTTTGGCTAATAAAACCACCGACGAGGCGGATAATAAAAGGCAAGGCAAGACCGAAGTCATAATGAAAGCTTCATGGCGAAGTTGAATAAAAGATGAAGGTAAACCTACGATAATAAGGCCCTTCCGTTAGGGGCGTATAAAAGTCTTGGTAATAAGTCTCATGTTCAAAACCGTTATAAAACCGTGTTTATCGATCCTTCTTGTTGACTTAATTTTTTGACATCGTTGTCTATTCGGATGAATTATTAATTTAATGATTTTAGTTACACCGTTAAGACTCTATTTTTAGACTTAATCTCTATTCACGCATAAGTCAATGATGTATCCTCGTGATCATTAAGACAAAATAAAATATAAGAGATACCAATTAGGAATAAGGGAGTTTAGGTTCGTAATTAACACTCATGAGAAGTGATCGTGTTGCTAACTTATAATAACAATGATCTCGTTGCACGCTTAGCATGGAATTGGGTGAAAATCAAGGATGACAAAATTATTTCTAACGAAGCATTCACGTGTTCTTGTTCTATGATCCCAAAAGTCACTTAATCGTGATGAAAACAATACATTATTTCTAAAACACGTGTAGTAGTTTATTTAAATTTACGTCTTCAATAAATATCATCATAAAATAAATATTGGAAGTGCTAAGATACTTAATTCTAGCATTGCGTGGGGACACGGCAATGGTTTAGTATGGGGGAGTGATGAGACGACAATTATACATAGTCTCCTCGTCCAAATCGGGCTTAAAACGCTTAAAATATCATCAAAATACCCCTATATATGCTTGTATTTGTGTCTTGTGTATTTTAGGTACGGATATCGTGTAATCAACAAAAGATCACAGGAATGAAGCAAAAACAAACACGGGAAACGAAGCCGCACAAAAACCGGACCCGAATCATGAATTTTCAAAGAAGTCCTTGAAGTTTTGAAGATTGGCAAGATTGGTCCCTCATCTTTTGAAGACTTGGCATTTTATACCCCTGCAAAATTCATAAATTGCATCATGGTCCCTTAAATGCCAAGAATTTACACTATGAGTCCTTGATAAATGCAAAATTTGCAAGAATGATCCTTGTTATAAGTTTAAGAAATATATGTGCCAAAAGTGACAAGCTGCCCTAAGTTATTTACAAAGGGAAATTAAGAAAATCTGTTGCAAACTTGGTTTGAAGAAGTTTTGGAAGTTTAGGGGCCATTCCTGGGAGACACATAAACCTACACAACCAACCACAGATTGCCATGTCATCCAGTCCACCAATCACTACTCTCCACCTCCACATCCCCTCCACGTCTGCTTTCCATTACCCCAATAACTTATTTAAGTTATTAACCAGATTTTAAACCTAAATTTTAGGCGCCTAACGTGTATTAAACCCCCAAACCGGATCAACACCACCCCAGTTCACTTTCTTTAAACCTATAAACCCTAATCCCATTAATCCCTTAAATCAAAGGGTTCTTGTAATTAGCTTCCAGATCCCTAATTGAACCCACACTAAACTAAACCCAACCATAAAAACCAACCCCACTACACCTATGTGACACCCCTGGCCCTCCCCTGCTCAAGTCCCTTTCCACAAAACCTATGAGGGGACATGATCAACGTCCCAAAACAATTACTTGGTCCCTAATCACTTCCCAACGGCTCAAGATCAAGGAAGATTATCTGTCATCACAAGAAAGAGAACAAGATCACAAGATTCCATCAAGACCAGATTTCGAAATACTTTGACCAAGGGCAGCTTTGTAATTTTTATAGCTAGGGTTTCATATTTCATTGTAATTCTAGAATTTTCAGCTATGTAGTATAAATATGAACGTATTGTGTCCATATTTAGTGTTCCAGATTTTGTATATTTTTGGTTTTTAGTAATGAAAATGAAAAAGTTATTAAATTGCATAATCTGAGTTCCAAGTTCTTGTTTTAAGTTTTATTACATTTATTGTTTGAGAGATAGTTAAAGAATCAAGATTTTTCATGTTTAGCATAGATTTTCAGAAAAATCCGCTTTGGAGGTTTTGGCAAAAGTGATTAATCTTGAAACCGGTTTTGATTTGAAGTGGAAGTGGATTTTCAAAATTGTTTTACTTGTTTTGATAACCTTTTACCAAAAATACTTCAAGTTCAGTTTGGTTTGATTTGGTTTAGAAGAAATCAGTTTCAATTTTTTTTTGTTTTTCAAGCTTATGAGGAATAAGCTGGCTTAACTAATAAGCCAAGCTTATAATCTCACAAGCTGTATTCTAGGTCACTCTCTATCTTTTCTTGTTTGAGTCTTAGCAGGTTCAAATCAAGTATATTGGATGTTGGTGGTTTTTGAAGTCTATCATCATCATCTTCTTGTCATACCCACAAGCCCCTTTCTGAAAGTTGTCAGCTCAAGCCCGAGCTTGATGGAGAAGGCTTAAGCTAAGCCTTTGTGAAGCTTGGATGTAAGCTCACTAGGTAACAACTTTACACTATCTATACTTGTTTGGAGTTATTTTTTTTAGTTTCATGGACTTTATGAATTAGGTTGTTGGATGCTAGATCAAATACATGATATTTAGATTGATGCATGTTTAAATATATTTGACTGGATTTGGTACAAGTTATGGTGTAATTCTTTGTTAATTTTGATTTTTTTGTTTTAAAGGGGTGTTTGGATTTAGGTTTTATAATTAGTTTGTGAGATGCATTTGGTTTAAAATCAGTCTAAGCACACTTCTCATTTCTTTATTAGTTTGTTTAGTTAGTTTGGTTTGTGTTGGATAGGAATTTGAAAGAGTTGCATGCAAGTTTTGGACATAACCTAGTAAAAAATCAGTAAAGCCAATAACTGTTTGGTTGTGTGGAATTTGCCAATCTAATCTTTGAGCTTGATAGGATTTAGGGTAGGTTAGGACTTGTGTTTGATTTGGGGGAGTTTGTGAGTGGATTGAGTGAGTTTTGGCCAACCAAAACTCACCCAATTGCACAACACATCAGCAACCACCCAACAGACCCCTATGTCTCATATCATTGACTGTGATAGGTATATTTGTGCTTGAGTCTGTGAGTGACCCATTGTTTTTATACTTTTCTTGACTCCCCACAACCCAACTGGTTGTGGGGGTGCCTATGTCTCCCAAAGAAATCTAAAAACAAGCAAGTTACAAGGTCATTTGTGCCGAGACCTGAATTTTATTGAAAGCAGTGGGAACCAACTTCCCCCTGCTAGGGTAAAAATTCCCCCTGCTGAGCATAAAGACAAAAAGTACCCAAATATCATTGTTAGTTTTTTAGAAATTTGTCTTTAGTGAACTTTTTTAGGAATTAGAACTTGATTTTAGTTTCATTATTTTCTTATTTTAATTCTGATTTTTCCATTTATTTAATTTTTATTTTACTGTTCATTTTCTATTTTTTAGATTTTATTGCATTTTTAATTAGTTTTTTAATTACTGATTTGGTCTTTTATTGCCAAAAGTGTATATTTTTTAGTTTTGAAAATTTTCTTAGATTAAGAAAAAGATTTTAAGATTTTTAGTTAAAAAATATTTTACTGTTCACTTTTTTTTATCAATTTTTAGATTTAATTTAAGTTTAAATAGGTTTAATTAAAATCTGTTTTGTCTTTTAGTGAAAAATATATAATTTTTCAAACTTTTTCATTTTTCTACTGTTCATTAGTATAATTTAGGATTTTTAAAATAGTTAAATTATTTTTAGCATTATTTTATTATTTTTAATCATTATTTTAGTTTAAAAATAGTTTTTAGTGTTTTAAAAATAGAAAAATAGTATTTAAAATTCAGGAAAAATACTTTTTAGTCTTTAAATAATATAAATGAGTTATTTGTTCAATAAAATAATATTTTTGGCTTTTTCTTAATTATATTTAATTTTTGGGATTTAATTAGCATTAAAAATTGAATATTTAATTAATAAAAGGTTTTAAAATTTATTTATTGGATTTTATGCTTATTTATATTATTTTAGACTTAGTTTTAAGTTTCAATTAATTTTTAGGTTAATTTTTTTTAATTTTTCACGTTTTACGTATTTACGTTCGCGTTTTACGTCACTCGTCGTAGTTTAATCGTAGTCGTAGCTCGTCTTTAATTCTTCTTTCTAAAACCAAAAACGTCACTAATCCAAACTCTTGATTTTATATAATTGGCATCTAATTCACACACCTCCTTCGAGAACGAACCCGCATTTATTCGATTCGTCGGTTTTCTTAAATCGTCGAGTTTAATACTTGCCCGTTATACGTTCTTTTTCCTAAAAGACATATTTCTACGATTATCAAAAATCGTCTCAGTCCTATCGATCCAATGCGTGATATTACTAACATCTTTGGTTCCTTGGAATTTATATAAATGTCTAGTTATAAAATCAACCGTCGAAGTAGTATCCTTCACTATTTTAGAAGTTGGTATTTTCAAAGCTGCAACAATTACGTCGTTAATTATTTGTTGAAGTCCTTCGGGAGTTAGGGTACAAGATATCGATGTCCTTAAATGTGTCATTATGAATTTAGAAGAAATTTTTTTTGAAGTTTAGATATACTTGTCTAATTAAGCACCTATCATATGTGTATACATACAACGATTTACGAGCATATTTTGAAAAATTTAAAGACACATCATATAATGTTAGGGAATAGGTTTATAGGGCTACATAACTATTAACTCGTCTTAAGATTCCTAAGTTATTTATCATTTATTTAGATTAATACTTTTTTAACCAAATGGACTTGAGAAGTCCTTTTTAGTTTAAGATAATATCTTTCTTTGCTCTAAATCTTTTAAAGACTTATACTTTGTCAAGTGCTTATCTTTTCTAGAATGATATGCAAATAAAGGAAAGAAAAAGAAACTTTCATTTATTAACAATCCTCTTTGTCGATGGACAAGCAATCTTCTTTGTTACATAAAAGTAAAAACCGAAAGCTAAAATATTTACAAGGCTTTTAGGGAAGCTGAAATATATTTGAGCTGGTTTACTCCTTCTTGAGATCCTTGATTTTTGCTAAGAGTGCTTTGATGCTGTCTTGGTGTCAAACTTGAATATCTTCAATAAGCTTTCCCATTGTTGCCATTCTTACTCGAGCTAAGGTAATATCCTTATCATTCAACTTTGCTTATCTCGTAACTCATAGTTCTCATTACTTAATTTAATTAGATCCTTCTCCATATTTTCCATTTCCTCTTGTTATTATCGTCTTTCCATACTTAAATCCTTCAATTTCATATTCCAGATCATCAATACGCTTGGGGGTTACTTCACTAAAATAGTTGAACATATTTTCCATTCGTTCTACAAATATATTTTGGGTATTTAGGATATTATTGGATGCTTGGGATGAAGAAGTTTGACACTACAAAATAAGTATATTTTCATTATTTGGTTGAGGATTATTTTCTAGAGATAGAGGATTAGGGTATTTATTAGCAGAAAGGGCTATTACTAAAGGTTTAGGTAAATCCATAGGATAAATTTTTTCTGAATCCGAATCCGATATGATGATGGGATGAAAATACGAAGACATATTTCTGAATACGTCGATAAAATAAATTACTTATATTAGTATTTAGTATATTACTTACACATATTATCATACTATCACATAATATTACCATTTAATATCATAACTTGAAATTATCACTTACAACTTTTGTAGCAGCATGGTTTTGATGCGGAGATTTTCACTTGGAATTTATTTAAGAAAATCAGTTATAGTCAAGATCTTAATCTCTTGTTCTCTATAAATTTAGCTCTGATGCCACTCTGTAACACCCCCATTTTTACCTTGACACAGCGAAGTAATATTTGGGGTATTACTTAATGATATGAAAGCACAGTAATAGAAAAGAACTCAAAAGAGTGTTTAAATAAACTTTATTTATTCTTTATAAATTATCATTCAAAATCAACAATTTTCAATAAAATAACTTGTACATACTCTGTACATCACAGGTTCCCAAGAACTAGTAAATAGGTTTGAATGATAAAAATTCCCAAGTCTATATCTCTCCATGTCATCATTATGCTGCCCCATGCTATAGTTATCAACTCCTGAAATATATGCTTAAAGTCAACATAAAGGTTGAGTGAATTCAAATGTTCGAAAATAATTTGAATACAAGATCCTTTTTCTTGAGCTTCGTTATTATTCGCTCGTAAGTTTAATAATAAATGAATTAATGCACTAAGTTTATCATACTGGTGCTAGTCATATCAGAAACCAACAATTTCCCTTATGAGGAAGTCTGCCAAACTATCCTGTATAGCAAAATAAAGTATGTCTGTTTGACCACTGAGGTGCTAGCAAGTGCGACTTGCCCAGATAGAGGATGTCAGTCCCCAAATAGTACTATTTACAATATTAGCGCTCATTTTCAAGAAATGATTAGTAGTTCACAATTAAAAAGGGACTTTTAAGGCAACAGTAAACATAGTGTCAATAATCATATCTGGGAAGCATACCAAAAATACTTGTATTCCATTTTAGCATATATCCCCCTCACGGGTTTTCAAATCATTTAAAAGTAGTATACTTTAGTGAGGCTATGAACTCACCTTAGGTCCATTAATCATGTCAAGTTTATATCACACAGAATAACTTGAGCTAACAACCAAGAACTTGGTCTCACTCCAACCTGGTTTAACATATTTGGTATAGTATTAAGTATTTGATTTTGAGTTCAACATTCTTATATATTACTTATGTATTCTTTAATTATGATAATATTGTATCATTGTTCGGGGCATCATGCTCAGAAGCCATTCTATAAACGTTTGAGGAGCGATGGCACTTTAAATCGTAAACCCAACCACTCAGTCTGTAACACCCCATTTGGATAAATGGACCGTTACGTAGTAATTATGATGTGTCATAAAAGCATGCAAGGTAAATGTATAAAACATTAAATGAACATAAAGGAAACCGAAAACAAACATCGGTTCCAACATTAGCTCCACACACAAATGCATAAGTATAGAATGTAAAGGACTAAACAATGTCCAGCAAAGCAAAAGTATGTAAATGCATTAAAGAAGAAAGAAGACTGGGTGCTTCATTCCCTGCACGTACTCTTGTTTCCTAGCTTTTCCCTTTAGTACATGCCGTATTGGGACATGGAAAGACAAATACGGCTGAGCAATACTCTCAATGTGCGGATATATGACAATGAAATGTAATGTGACAATCCGTCAATTTATGATCGATATTTTATTCTCAAGTATTATTTAAAAACATTATTTTAAGGTTATATTATGAACTCACTCATTTTTGGGAAGAAATTTGGGTTTACGTCTTGAAGTAGCATTGACTACGTCTAAACCGGAGGACTCTACGTTACGTGCTTACGTTTACATACAACATTTTTGGTGACAGTCCGACATTTTAGGAAATAAATTTATCCGTGAATATTATTTTGGGATTTTAAATTTGTGTTGGTTAATAAACTCACAAATTTACGAGAAGAGATTAGAGCTTACGTGAATAATTTAACGTCTTCTACGACTAAACCGGAAACCCTAGGTTTACGTATTTACGTTTTTGAACTCCGTTTTTGATGAGACAAATTTTATTAGATTTGTTTTGTGTCGTTGATTCATAATTTATAAAAACGTTTTTCGTAAAACGACCCGAGGGCACGCAAATCGAGGAAACTAGAATCGAGGAGTACCCGTAAATTAGTGAGATGCGACAAGATAAATCTTGCCCCACCCCACAAATGGGCGGCAAAGCTTAAGCTACACACCTCATGAGGTGTCAACTTATTACAACAAGTGATAACCCTTGTCCTTCTCTTGTTACAAACCACTTAACCATAACAAAACTAGCTACCATAAACCATTCACTCATTTCACAACATGGAAACAACTCATTTTTTTTCCCTCCATCCTCCATTTTTGGCCGTCCATACTTCATCACCACCACCACCATTCATCAAATTTTCTACCATGAATCTTATGTTTAACTTGCATAAGATGGAAACATATAAAAGACTTTAAGATTGGAGGTGATTTTAACATCCAAGGAGGAGATTTGTTGGTATCATAGGGCTGATTTCTCAAGGAGTCTACAAATATTTGATGATCCTATAAGTGGTGTTGATATCTCATAAGATTGGGTACCCAAAACCAAGTCTTGTTCATCATCAATCCCATCTTTTCATCACTTTGGTGGTATAGAGATTGTTCTTCCTATCCTTTTTGTTATTTTGAATATGTAATCTTGTATTTTCTTTCCTAATGTATATGTATATGATGATATATGATGATAAAAATATTGTGTGGGGATCATGTGTTGATAAACTTGGATAAAAAGATGAAAAACTACATGTAAAAGTGGTAAATCTTAATTAATTTAGTAGGCTGTATAAAAACAGTAAACAACCATATGTAAAACTGATAAAATGGTATAGATAAATTAATATACAGTAAGTATTAAGACTTGTACACATGTGAGAGTTGGCCATGCAATGGAATCATTATAATGAGTGAGATATGATCAAAACAAAATTGATGTACCAATCTGAATAGTCTGTTTTGTGAGGACTGTTAGGGACACTTAGACTTAGATTGAGAAGTAGCTAAAGCTAAGTTAATTATAGCACATAATATGAAGTTTATGTCATCCAAATGAGCTTCTATCTCCTTGTAGAACTCAAGATATGGTAAAAATAGTGAAAGTGAAAGTAAAAATCAGATTTGTGAAATTAAAGTATATAATATAGTATTAGCACTCAAGTAAATACAATATAAAATGTAAATTTAAAACTCACTAACTTATATATTACATAATAATAAGTATGTACATTCATAAATAAATGAGACATTTTATAAAAATGGCAATTTGATAAGTTTTAAAAGTTATAAAACTAAAAACATAAGTTTTACGTCTTTTCGACTAAAACCGATAAATTAACGTTTTTGTCAAATAAAACTTAGACGGTCGGACCCGTCTAATGTAAACTTTTTATAACTCATTATTGATGTATAAGTACATAGTACAAGTAAAAACCGATAAAACCCGAGCTTTAAAACATATGGACATTAATGGTCCAAAATAGCCTTATTGGACTATTAACCCGACAAGTTTGGCTAAACACTAATGGACTTACTCATTGGGCTTAACCTACTTGGGCCCAACATGTAAGTATAGGGCTTATGTTAAAAGTGTAATTGGACTAATAAAACTGTAATGGGCTTATCATAGGCTTATTGGGCCTCAACATGTGAAGAAGTTAAACTAGTGAAACTAGTATAAAAATTTACCAACACATAACACTATAATGTGTATGAAAATATAAACTCCCACATGATCATCATCATACTCATAATATCATCATATATATACATAGCCATTGTTTTTATAAAGTCATTGTACAAGAGTCTAAGACGAGTATTATTTGTCTAGGTTTCCGTGATTGAAGCACGTACCGTACATCCAAATCGCCGATAACCCGCCTTTGTCAATCAACATGAGTTCATAGCCTCACACTCTTTTAAATGTTTTATAAACCCGCGAGGGAGATAACATGTTAGTTTTAATTAAATAGGACACCAGTTGTCCCGACTGTTTGCTTATTGATTTGGACCCGAATGATTGTATGACCCGATGAATGATTATATGACCCGATAAATGAAATGAAATGGATTATTAAAGTTAGGTTATGTCACTAAAAGTCCCAACAGCATGAATTGTGAACTACCGGGATTTGGTAGACTCTTATGCATATAATAGTACTATTAGGGAAAGATCACCCCAGTTCGCGCCTTGACGGTTGATCCTCGTCGTGCCACATTTATTGGTAAGCGAATTTATGTATGAGAAGATTTACATAAGCGTGATTATTGTGACGACACGCTGTATTAGATGGGCAAATGAGTTTCGGGTTAGCTACCCGTTGTTTGTTATAGTAAGGTAGTAATGTCAGGCGGCTTATAATAATCCAAATAACGAAATTACTGCTATACGCATTGAATTACAATATATTGCCTGACTAGTAATACGGGGCCTTATTATTGATATTATGTTCGTGTTTTGGTTTTACATAACCATATTCATATAACGGCTTTTATTTAACTCTATACAACGTTATAAAACGTATTGTATGATGTTTTTACGACATTGGTTCGTATAATGGTTTTGAAGGCAACAACCTATAGTATGATTTACAACAAAGATTTGTATAAAATGTTTTTGGCTTATTTTATGGCCTCCGACAAAGAATTATACAAAATGATTTTTGATGACGATTATTTATACCGTTGATTTACTAATGGTTTATTAAACTCTATGAATTCACTCGGCGTTTTCGCTGACCTTTTCTTTTAACATGTTTTATCTCAGGTACTTGAAGGTAATTCTCGGGAAGACAACAAGAATTTATGGCCCGCACTTAAATAACAATTTCCATTCAAATTTTTTGTAAAATTATATGAAATACTATGACTTGGGACCTATGTAAATTTGATATTCATGAATGGAAAATGCTTTATTATTAAACGACGCGATTTTTAAGCGTTGTCTATGATTTGAGTAATGTGCTATCCCGTAACACTAACGACTCTTCCGCTAAACTAAAGTATGAATATTTGGGGGTGTTAGAGTTTGGTACCAGAGCTCTCGTTATAGAGAACGGAAGATTTTTAAAACCAAGGTTTTGAATAAAACATTTCAAAATCTTTTAACTATAAACATTTTTCTCAAAATGTTTAAAAATATTTTGACTATAACGGTGCCGAAGAATTCCCGAGTTACCGATAAGGCCAGACTGAGAAGTGTTATTTTAATATATATATATATATATAACTTGGATTATATATATATATATGTTATAATTTGATTACATGATTGTTTGATGATACCCCCATTCCCACTCACAATACGACACCTGGCATTTGATCATGACATGGCAAGATCAACGAACCAAAACTTTTCCTTTGTCACCAAGCACTAAACAAACGTCCCTGATTCACCCAAACCAGCTGGCAACACGCCTAGAAAATTCTGCAAGGACATTATAGGAAATTCACTTCTAGGGTTTGTGAATAGTGAGTAGCTAGCATTTGCCTATAAAAAGACTCCTCAACATGTGAGAGAGCTTTTGTTCCAAATTTTAGCTTTTAAATCTTTGTAATTCCTTTTTATGAAATAAAGTTTGAATTTCTGAATATTTTGAATTCTCATTTGTTATTTATAAAAGTTTGGTATCTGATAAGCTAAAATCTGAGTTCCATATTCATGTTTGAAGTTTTTTGAGGCAAGGTTTTAAGTGATAAGGCTTGTGCTTTAAAAATCAGAAAGTATTGGTTATTTGATCTCACTTTATTGTTTTTTCATCTTAGCAGCGTTGGAAGCTAGTACTTGTTCTGCTAGTACCTCAGCTCAAACAATCCAAGGCCTGGATGTAGGTCTTGGAGGTTTGCATCCTTCTCCCTTTTCAATTTTCTCTCTTATTTTCTGAATTTTTGGTGATTTTGTTTGATTGTTCTTGAATCTGTGTGTTTGTGGTTGAATATTGTTAATCAGGTATTGTTTGATGTTTATGAGTTGTTATTGACTTGATTTGTTGTTTAAAACTGAATTATCCTTTGGAAAATTTGTAAAATCAGATTATTAAGGGGTGTTTGGGTTAACTGCTTATGTAGGTTTGGAGGATTTGTGATTGGTTGTATTGTGTTGTTTATTGTTGGTATCTGTTTACTTGGTGCTCTTGTTCATCTGTTTGCGGGCTTTGTGGTTTGAGAACACCTAAATCCAACATAGGGCTATAAAATCTGAATTACTTGGATAAATTGGCTAGAATTTTGAGGACACCTAGATCTAAGCATAGACTAGGGTTAACAAGTGCTAGCTCCTAGTTAATTACACCAGGGAAAGAGATTTGAAGCATTGAAATTGGATTTGTGGTCAATTAGATCAGCAAACTATCTGCATATTCTACTTGTTCATCAGTAACTGTTCTTGGTTGATTTTTTCTTGATTCTTGTGTGCAACCTGGTGTTATTTGTGCTTATACTGACTCCCATTAAGCCAAAGCTTATTGGGATGCCTTTTGTTCCATCAAAAAGCAACAAGCAAGGCTTGGAATCAAGCCAAAACATTACTGCATATCAAGCAGTGGGAACTCCTTTCTCACTGAAGGTTCCCCCTGCTTGTGTTAATTGGGGTTCAGCTTATCAATAAGCTATAATAGCTTATTTTAACCAGCAACAACATGGATTTTCTAATAGGTGCTCATCATTTGACCCATTTGTTCATACTGGAGCATTTAGTGTGTTGACTTTTAGGTTTGACTAGAAAACCAACTTAATTGATTTTTTCATAAGTGCTTATTGGTTCATTCTGGCTTATTGGTGTTGCTTATTGGATTTTTATTGATTTATTTGGCTTATTGAGTTCTTTTGTGACATTTTGCAAGTTGAATCAAGTCCTGAGGTGCCTTATTTCTCAAACCCGACTATTTTGTCGTTTTGTGAAATTGTACTTTGCTTATTTCTGGCTTGCTTTTTCAAAATTTCTTTTTACAGATCTCTTAATCATCCCAAAAGAAGGTTGTGTGTCAAATTAGAGCTTATGGCATTAGCTTATTGCTTAATGGGCTAAAAAGCCCAATAAGGATAAGCTGTTTGCTTAATAAGTTGTGATAAGCTCACTTTCAGCTTTTGGGCCTTTAGAGTTTTGTGTTTAGAATTAAATTTTAAGTCAGATAGGGCTTTTCCAAGTCAATTAGGCCAAGTTTGACTTTTTGGGCTAAAAAGCCCATTTAAGTGGACTGTTTTTGGTTTTGGCCCATTTAAGGGCCAATAGGGGTATTCTGGTCATTTAACTTTCATTTTCTGTTTATTTAGGTTAACATAAACTAGTTTGCAAGTTTTTAGATTTTTTATGATTTTTGGATTTTTAATATTATTTTAATATTATTTTATTATTTTTTTTCAAATTTCACAATTTTCAACTTTTTACATTTTTCTTAGCTTAAATACATTAAAATAGGAATTTTGCAACTTTTAGATTAATTTTACCACTTTTAGATTAATTTTTATAATTATTTTAAGATTTATTAGTTTTTAAATCATTTTTAATAGTTTTTATTAGTTTAAAATTTTCTAAAAATAGTTTTTAATCTTTTTAGGTCATTTTAGAGGTTTACCAATTAAAAATATTTATTTGGGCTTTTTGATAATTTATTTGATTTTTAGGGCTTTAATTAGCATTTAAAAATTGAATATTTAATTATTTAAAAGGTTTGAAAAAGTTTTGATCATTGGTAAACTCTTAGTTTATTTATTTTGATTTTTGGTGAATTTTTGGTAATTTTTAGAATTTATTTTTATTTTAGCTTATTTTACGGTTTTACGTTTTGTCGTCGTAGTAATTAATTTCACGTCTTCGTCATCCTCTTTTCTCATCCCTTTCTTTCAATTATTAATCACAAACATTTAACAAGTTTTTCACACACATATACCTCCTTGGGAAACGAACTTTCACATCATAAGGGTCATTAACACTTGATTTTTCCTAAAATCATTTGTTTAATACTTACCGCTTTTACGCTCTTTTTCCTAAAAGACGTATTTTACCACAATCATTTTGGCGCCGCTGCCGGGGGGGTATGTCGTGATTAATTTGTCTTGTTGTTTTTAGTATTAACCATATATAGTATTTGTATTAGTAGAACTCTACTAATACGTATTATCGGTTTTATCGGTTTGTCTTGTGAAATTATTATTACTATATTGTATTAAGTATCACAATCAATTCAAAATATCTCCAAAAGTGTGAAAACACAACCTTAATTGGGATTTGATCTCCTAATTATTGTATTCGAATCTCAAACAAAAAAAAAAGGCAAAAATAGATAAATACTTTTGTGAAGCTCGATTTTGAAAAATACAAACTATAAGGTGGGTATAAGGCGGGTATTATAAAATATACCCTAAGGAAAAAGGCTCTTAAGTGCTTCGCGCCGCCTCGTTTCCCCACTTTCTTGTGAGTATTTTGAGATTGAAGGCTAATCGAGGTTTTTGCCGCCCAAAGTATTATTACGTATAATATATTTGCTTGGTTTTCTTTGTGATTAAACCCTCTTGAACAATTTGGTTTTCACCAAAGTTCTAAAGTCATTCGAAGGTGTTCACTCCACGTGATCGTTTTCATTCTTGTGAGGCTTCTTTAATCAAGAGTTTGATTCGAGGAGAGATTTGGTAGATTATTGTCTACGAAGATACATCAAAATCCAAAAAAAAATTAAAAACAATCAAAAACATAAAAAAATTGAAAATCCACAAAACACCCAAAAAGAATCTTCTTTGCTCACCTCCCATTCTTCGTGAAGTTTATGATCACTCGTAATCAAGTAAAACGAGCTCGTAAACGTCTTCAAAAGCAAGCCAATCAAGAGACGTTGATTGAAGAACAACCTCCAATTGTTGAACCTATTGTAGAACAAGAAGTCGCCATGGCAAATCGTACTATGATGGAGTTGCTACAAGCACCCACCGAGGGTTTTGGAGAGGCCATTGTGATTCCCGCTATCCTTGTGGAGAATTTCGAGATTAAGACGGGTTTAATGTCGATGTTGCAAGCTAATAAGTTTAGAGGTCATGAGAAAGACAACCCGCACTATCACATTAGGAATTTTAATCGTCTCACCGCTACTAGCAAGTTTAAGGATGTTCCACATGACGCCATTAAGATGATGTTGTTTCCATACTCGTTAGATGGACCCGCTAAAATTTGGCTTGATAAAGAACCGCCAAATTCAATTTTGACATGGGGTGATCTCGTTTCTAAGTTTGTGAACAAATTTTTTCCACCATCTAAAACAACACATTTGAAAAATGAGATTTCACGATTTGTGCAAAGAAACAATGAAAGTTTTTCAATGGCATGGGAACGCTTTAAAGAAATGTTACATGAATGTCCACACCATGATTTTTCGGAATTGCATCAAATTGATACTTTTTATAATGGGCTTAATGATCATGAACGATATTACTTGAATGCCGCCGCGGGTGGTAATTTTTTGTGCAAAACGACCGATGAAGCTTTAAAGATTATCGAGAATAGATCTAAGGTTTATAGCCCTCGTAACACACCGAGTGTTGCCAATTTGGGTTCGTCATCGTCGTCATCGTCTCTTAGCATTAATGCCTTACATGATGAAGCTAATGAGGAAAATCGGTTTTTCGATAGATTTGCTAATCTTATGTCTTATTGGAAAGCTCAAGAAGCTTCGAATTCCGCTTCGGTTAAAGCGGTTGCTAAGAGTTGTTTGTCTTGTGGTGGAGCTCATGATCTTTTCGAGTGCATTACCGCGGATGGTAACACTTCGAGTGCTTATGTAGCAACGGGAACTTACAACCAAAACGGCCAAGGTTCCCGCCCAAATCAAGCTCCACCAAATCAAAATGCTAATAACTATCGAAACAACAACCAAGGTGGTAATTATCAAGGCAATTCACGTAACTACAACAAGGGGAATTATCAAAGTGGGAATGGACAAGTCACTAATCAAAACCAAAACCGTGATTTTCAAAACAATACACAAGGTTTTCAAAATGCTCACACTAAAAATCTTCAAGGAGAATTTTTAGATTATGCTAAAGCAAATGATGCTAAATTTGATAACATGCAACGTGAGATGATTAACTTAAGATCCGAGTTAAAAAACGAGCTTAAAACGAACTTGCTAATGAACTTAAAACTCATGCAAATAAAATGGAAGGAAATGTTCAACGTCTTCAACAATATCAACAAAAGATGGAACAAGGACAACATGAGATTAAGCAAGAATTGTTAAAAGCGGATGCTTGGCAATCAAAATTTGAGGAACGAATGGCCAAAATTTTTGAAGCAATCTTGTGTAAACCCTCTTCCTCGGGTGGTCTTCCTAGTGATACCATTGCAAACCCAAAGGGAGAAATGAAGGTTATTACTACACGAAGTGGTAAAACTTTGATGAGACTGCTTTTATACATAGTCTCATCGTCCATATTGGGCTTAAAATGCATTAAATATCATCAAAATACCCAAATATATGCTTGTGTTTGTTGCTTGTGTATTTTAGGTACGGATATTGAGAAAATGACAAAAGATCACAAGAATCAATCAAAAACGAACACGGGAAACGAAGCTGCACGATGAACCAAGCCCTAATGAAGAATTTTCCAAAGAAAACCCTTGAAGATTTGAAGAATATTGAAGATTGGTCCTCTAACTTTGAAGAATTGACACTTTATACCCTTGTATCTTCATAATTACAAGTTTGGTCCCTAAAGTTTATCAAAATTACAAAAAGGACCCTTAACTTTGAAGAATTGGCAAATTTAGTCCCTCAACAAATCTAAATTGTCAATATTGGTCCTTCAAGAAGTCAACAAACAAGTCAAGGCCTTGAAGTATGAAGACATGTCAAAATCAGTCCTTGGAATATGAAGAAATTACATTTTAAGTCCTTAAAACAAGTTTCAAAACTTGTTGTGCCAAAACTGCCAAAGTTCCAAAGTTGTCATGTGTTAATTTGGCGTTGATAGCCATTTTATACAACTTGAACAAAGAAGTAAACTATGGGGACCCAAACTGCCAAACACCTCAACTTATCCTAGCCAATCATTTGGACACCTCACCCCCTCCACCAATCACACCCACTCTCCCTTCCACGTCTGCATTCCACCACTCCAGTATTAAACTTAATTAATACTTCCCTCCCAAACACTTAATTTGAAAACTAATAACCCCAAACCGGATTAAAACACCCCTAATCCACCCATAAACCCTAGCTAATCTCCAGGAAGAACAATGACTAAAACAAAGGGGTTATGGCTATAACCTTCCAGATTGATAATTAACAATCACATAAACCAAACCCAACCCCCAAATTACCCATCACTCTCACCCATGTGACTCTCCAACCTTCCCCTGCCCCACAAAGAAGAAGAAAACAAAACTGAGCCAGTCCATCAACGAACCAAGGCATTTTACTTGGTCCCCAAGCTCATTTGGAGGGTTTAGATCACTTTACAACAGCTGGACACTTCAACATCATCACATGGCTTTGTTTTTGACTGAAAAATTCAAAATCGTCCAAGGGCAAGATTGGAAGTTCAAGTATTAGGGTTTTAGCTTCTTATCTCTTCTAGAATCTCAATGTAAGCCTCTATATAAAGGCCTTTAGGACATAGCTTAGGACTGTTCTTTTTTCTCCTTTTTGTCACAACTTTGTAAGTCCTATTTTTATGAATGAAAAAAGGTTGAAGCTTGTTGATGAGAAGAAAGATCCAATTTAATTTACATTGTTTGCTGGTTATTCAAAATTCCAAGATTATTTACTTTTCAAGTTTTTAAAATTCAAGTTTGGTGTTCAAAGGTTTCAGATTTTAAGTTTTCTGTTCAAATTCAGGTTGTTAAACCACATAAGCTTCTATATTCAAGCTTATATATGACCATACAACCCTGATATCTTGAAGATATCAAGGTGTAGTGGGTATAAAAGTTTGGGTAAAAGGGCTAAGTGAGGTGAAAAACCTTCTTGCTTATTTTTTTTTACATTTCTGTTTCAGCTTTAAAGCTATAAGCTATAAGGAGACTTGTCTATAAGTCATCCTTGTAGCTCATTGCTCATATTCCAGGACACTCTTGTTGTGTTGGATTGTTTTAGCAGGTTCTAAGCAAAGCCCTATTTTATTCAAATTTTGTTAAGCAGAATTTCATCAAAATCTTAACCAAGGTTCAGCATAGACCCGGGTCTATTGGAGGTGGTTTTTCAACCACAAAGGGTCCTGGATGTAGGACCATTAAGGTAGTCATTGTTCCCTTTTTCATTTTTTAAAGTTTCTGAAATTTTATGTGCTTTTTGTGATTCTGCTTGTTAAGTGTTTAAATGGATGTTTGAGTGCTTAAATCTGCTTAAATAGGACTTGTATGCATGCTTAGATAGTGGTCAATCACTTTGGTTAAGTCTTGATAGGGTTGGCTTTGAAAAAAGTTGATATTCAGATTTAAAGGTGTGTTTGGATTTGCACATTAAGTAAGATTACTTGGTTGATTATGTGTTAAAAGCTGTTGGAATACATTCATTAGTTAGTAATTAGGTGTTTAGTGTGCTTAAGTTTCAGTTTGAACAAGTTTTGAACACTTTGCAGCTTAAAATTTGGGAAAAATAGCCAAAATCAGTTAACTGCCTTGTTTGCATGATTTTGTGAGAATTTGTGCTTGATTCATTGCAAGTTGTTAGATATAAGGTTATTTAAGGAGTGTGATTCAGTTTCAAGTTATTTAATATCATTGTGAGCTTTGTTTGAAGTGTTGAATCTCACTTGTGTGTCAATTACATCAGCAACTTGTGCTAAGTATATCAGTGACTTGTTCTTGAACTTTTGAGCTTGATTTTGTGCTTGCACTTGCTTAATTTGTGTTTGATTTGACTCCTTGTACTCCAAAGAGTACAAGGGTGCCTTTGTTCCATCAAAAACACCACCACAAATCAAGGTTCAAGCCCTCTTGAACCTCCTTTTCACAAGTGAAGAAAACTTCACTTGTGTTCATCAGAAGTTTAACAACCTGGGCACGTTTTTGGTTCATTTCAGCTTAATCTTGGTTTAATTTGTATTTTGTTTGTGTTTTAGTGAGTAATTAAGTACCTAGTTTGTGTTTTAAAAGTAAAAAAAAAAAAAAAAAATTTTGTAAAAAGTTCACCCTGCCTGGACTCGAACACGCGACCTTGCGTTCCAAGGAGTAACGTGTTAACCAGTGATCTAGATGACTTTTTACGTTATTGTTTGATTTCATTACTTATTTAAGGGGTTTTGTTTTTGTAGCTTATTTAAGTAACAGCTTAATAATAAGCATTTTCCAGCTTATTCCTTTGAGGATTTATCTGTTTAGCATTTTTCTTAGGATTATATTAGTGTTTTTGATTTTTCTGAGCAAACAATATATTTTTCCCTTTATTATTTTATTTATTAGGATTATTTTAAATTTAATTTTTAGAAAGTCATTTATAAATAGTAAAAAGTAATTTAAAAATCTGGAAAAATAATTTTTAGGTTTTTAATCATACTTTTGAGGTTTACAGCTTATTAGGTTTTCAATTTAGCTTATTTTTAATTTTATAAGATTTTAGGATTTTTAAGCAACTTTAAAATTTAATATAAAATTATTTAATAGGTTTCATAAAATTTAGTTTGCATTTTTGTTTTAGTTACATTATTTAGGATTTTTGGTAATTTTATTTACAAACTTTTAATTTTTTGAATATTTTAATATTATTTTATTAGCAAAAATTGAAGTTTCATTTTTTCTTGTTTTTACATTTTTACTAGGTTAAGGACATTAAATTAGGAGTTTTGTCACATTCCAAATATTTTTTAGGCTTTTCAATTAATTTCTAGAATTAATTTAAGATTTAATACATTTTAATAGTTTTTAAATGTTTAAAAATAGTTTAATTTGGTTTTAAAATTTTTTAAAATAGTTTTTAGCTTAATTAGGTCATTTTTGAGGTTTACAAACTATAAAATCTTGTTTAGGGCTTTTTAATATTTAAAAGTGATTTTTAGGGCTTTAATTAGCATTAAAAAGTCATTATTTAATTAATTAAAAGGTTTTAGCAAGTTTGGATTTTTTGTAAACTCTTAGGATATTATTGGGGATTTTTAGTAATTTTTAGGAATTTTTAGGTTAAAATTTTAATTTTGGCACTATTTACGGTTTTACGTTTACGCCTTTTTCGTCGTAGTTTAATTCATTTTCGTAACCGTCTTTCTCTTCTAATCCCATTTCTTTCTCAATCAATATAATCACAAACATTAATCAACTCTTAACACAACGCACTTGCCTCCTCGAGAACGAACTCACTTACTTGGGATCATTCACACACGGTTTTCCTAAATCGTCGTGCACTTGCCCTACTTTGTGCATCCTTTTCCTAAAGGTGTACAAAGCCTCAACATCATTTTGGCGCCGCTGCCGGGGAGGCGTGTTGTGTTTTGGTTGAACCATTGTTGTTTTTATATATAGCCATAAAAGTAATTGTATTAGTAGCACTCTACTAATACGTATTATCGTTTTTCGGTTTTTGTGTGAATATTATTACTATATTGTATACGTAGAACAATAAATTCACAAGTACTCCAAATACGTGAGAAATCACAACCTTGACTTGGGAGGTCATTACCCAATCATTATATTCCAATCTCAAACCAAAGAAAAAGGCAAAAATAGATAAATACTTTCGAGAAGCTCGATTTTGAGAAATACAAACTATAAGGTGGGTATAAGGCGGTTGTATTTCACGACCTAAAGGAAAAAGGCTCTTAAGTGCTTCGCGCCGCCTCGTTTCCTCCGCTTGCTTGTGCGTATTTTGATTTTGAAAGCTAATCGAGGGTTTTGCCGCCCAAAGTATTACTAAGTATCATATATATTTTCTTGGTTTCATTTGATTAAACCCTCTTGAACGATTTGGTGTTCCACCATCGTTCTAAAGTCATCGAAGGCGTTCACTTCACGTGATCGTTTTCATTCCTTGAGGCTTCTTTAATCGAGAGATTTGATTAAGGAGGAGATTTGTAGATTTGTGTCTACTAATACATTCCAAAAATCCAAAAAAGTAAAAACAATCAAAAACCACAAAAAAATTGAAAAAGTAAAAACACCAAAAAGAATCTTCTTTGCTCGCCTTCTCGTTGTACGTGACGTTTATGCAAACTCGCTCCAAAGCAAGACGTGCTCGTAAACGAAGAAACAAATCCATCACTCCTTCTAGTGAGGAGTCTCCTATTGACGAACCCATTGTAGTGAAAGAAGCACCCATGGCTAATCGAACTATGATGGAGTTGCTTCAAGCACCCACCGAGGGTTATGGAGAAGCGATTGTGATTCCCGCTATCCTTGCGGAGAATTTTGAGGTTAAGACGGGTTTGTTGTCCATGATTCAAAACAACAAGTTTCGAGGGGACGAAAAGGACAACCCTCATAACCACATTCGCCAATTTAATCGTCTCACCGCCACATGTAAGTTTAAGGATGTTTCAAACGACTCGATTAAGATGATGCTTTTTCCGTATTCCTTAGCGGGGCCCGCAAAAATTTGGTTAGAGAAAGAGCCACCCAATTCTATATTGACGTGGAAGGATCTCGTTTCAAAATTCGTGAACCAATTTTTTCCGCCCTCTAAGACTACGCACTTGAAAAACGAGATTTCAAAGTTTTCGCAAGAGTATAATGAGAGTTTTTCAACGGCTTGGAATAGATTTAAGGAAATGTTGCACGAATGTCCTCATCATGGTTTTTCCGACTTGCATCAAATAGACACGTTTTACAATGGCTTGAACGATCATGAGCGTGATTATCTTAATGCCGCCGCGGGTGGTAATTTTTTGTGTAAGACGGTCGAGGAAGCATTGTTAATCATTGAGAATAGGTCTAAGGTGTATAGTCCTCGTAGCACGTCGAGTGTTCGTAAGACTTCGTCTTCGTCTTCACCTTCGTTTTCACACACCGTTGATGCTTGCCAAGTCGAGGCTAATTTGGAGAACAAAATTTTTGATATAGTGAAAGGATTGTTAGTTGAGCTTAAAGTTGGTGAACAACCCGCTCCCGCTACGATTAAAGCGGTTGAGGTTTCTTGTATGTATTGTGGTGGAGCTCACGATTATTCCGAGTGCATTACCAACGGTGGTAACACTTCGAGTGCCTTCGCGGCCGCGGGAACTTATAACCAAAACGGTCAAGTTCCTCGCACTAATCAATTGACTCCACCGGGTTTTTCACCAAATCAAAATGCTAACAATTATCGAAACAATCAAGTTGGTTACCAAAGCAATCAAAGGAACAATTTTAAGGGTAATAACAACTATGGGAATCAAGGGAGTAGTAGTAGCCAATTGCAAAATCAAAATCAAAACCGTAATTTTCAAAACACGAGTCAAGGTCTTCAAAATGTTTACACTAAAGAACTTCCAATGGATTTTGTGAATTAC
The DNA here is from genome assembly GCA_025667525.1 of Glebionis coronaria. Classification (NCBI taxonomy): domain Eukaryota; kingdom Viridiplantae; phylum Streptophyta; class Magnoliopsida; order Asterales; family Asteraceae; genus Glebionis; species Glebionis coronaria. The sequence goes on along the minus strand of CM046880.1, from coordinate 181,357,537 downwards.
GCCACGGCAAATGATAAGATTTTGGAAAACATTCAAGAGCAATTGGCTAATCAAGCTAGGGACACGGCTAAGAACGCAAAGGAGTTAGCTAATTTTGTTAAGGAAAATCTAGCCATGAGAAATAAATTGAAAAATGATTTTGCTAACCAAATTAGAGGTCAAAACAACAAGATAGAGCAAAGTCTTGCTAGGCTTGAACAAAGAATTGACCAAAAAACCGCTAGCCAAGATTTGAAGTTTAATAGTCAAGATGCTAAGCTTAACGCCATTTTAGAAGCCGTCATAGGAAACAAAGCCTCTACTTCGAGTAGTTTGCCTAGTAACACCGTTTCAAACCCGAAGGGAGAGATGAAAGTGATTACCACACGTAGTGGTAAGGCACTAAAAGAACCGACTCCTCAACCAATTACTCCAACGGTGGAGGAAATTGAGGAAGAACCCGAGGTGGTGGTCGAAAAGGAGCATATCTCAAGCCCACGAAGTACCGCTCATACCACACCTACGGTTGACCCATTACCATCATTGGAACCCGAGATTCCAAAGGCTATGCCTACTATGCCCCAACCCACACCACCCTTGCCTTACCCATCGAGACTTAGGAAGGAGAAACGACAAGAGCGCGACAATTATCAATTTGAGCTTTTTATGAAAATGTTTCGTGATTTGCACTTTAATGTGAGTTTCGCCGATGCTTTGGTCATGATGCCTCGATTTGCCGCTAACTTTAAGAGTATGTTGAACAACAAGGAGAAATTACACCAAATGTCTAGTTGTTCGTCGGTTTATCTTAATCGCATACCTCAAAAAGTCGGTGATCCCGGTAAACTTTTGATCCCTTGTGCCATTCAAGATATGGAAGAATGCTTTGCCTTGGCCGATCTTGGTGCTAGCATTAACTTGATGCCACTTGCAATCTTCAAGTCGCTCAATCTTCCTAATCTTACTCCTTCACGAATGTCTATTGAGTTGGCCGACCATTCCACGATTCTTGCATGTGGTTTGGCGGAAGACATTTTTGTGAAAGTGGGGAAGTTATACTATCCCGTAGACTTTATCGTTGTTGATATCCCCACGGATCCTCAAGTTCCTCTTATTTTAGGTCGTTCGTTTTTAGATACGTCTATGGCTTTAATTGATGTTCATGCTAGAAAGATCACCTTACGTTTCAACGACGAGGAACTTGTTATAAACGCAACTCAAAACTCTCAAATTTCTCATGTTTATTCCGTTGCAACCATAAACCTCGTTGATATGATTGACGTGGTTTGCGAGGAATTTTCACAAGAAGTTCTAGGTTTTGGTGATGAAGAAACTAGTGGCAATCCCACTATGTTGGATCCAATTCTTGATAATTCGACACCAACCTTCACTCCATTTGAAGGTGGTGGTTTTACGTTGGAAGAATGCAATGTTCCACGTACTTGTGACGAAGACCTCGACAACGATGAGAACTTCTCGATTATCAAGGATTTTCTCAACGATTTCCCATTTCCTCCACCCGAGGAGGTTATGAGTATCGAGCCCAGATCTTCACTTGAGGAACCACCTATCCTCGAGTTGAAAGATTTACCTCCTCACCTCGAATATGTCTATTTGGAGGAGGGCGACAAGTTGCCAGTTATTATTGCGAAGGATCTTTCGAATGATGAAAAAACCGCACTTGTCGATGTTCTAAAGGATCACAAAGGGGCGATTGCGTGGAAGTTATCCGACATTAAGGGAATCGATCCCAAATTTTGTACCCACAAAATCTTAATGGAGGAGGATTTCAAGCCAACAATCCAAAGTCAAAGGAGGGTGAACCCCAAAATTTACGACGTCATCAAAAAGGAGGTCCTTAAACTCCTTGACGCGGGAATGATTTACCCTATTTCCGATAGCCCTCGGGTGAGTCCTATTCATTGTGTCCCTAAAAAGGGAGGGATGACCGTTGTGCCAAACGATGCCAACGAGTTGATTCCCACTAGACTCGTAACCGGATGGAGAGTGTGCATTGACTATCGTAAGTTGAATGAAGCCACTCGAAAAGACCATTTTCCCTTGCCCTTCATGGACCAAATGTTGGAGCGTCTTGCGGGAAACGATTTCTATTGCTTTTTAGATGGTTTTTCCGGTTACTTCCAAATTCCCATCGATCCTCGTGATCAAGAAAAAACTACGTTTACGTGTCCATATGGAACGTTTTCCTATCGTAGAATGCCATTCGGACTTTGTAATGCACCGGGAACCTTTCAACGGTGCATGATGGCTATTTTTCATGATATGATCGAGAAGACGATGGAAGTCTTCATGGATGACTTTTCCGTGTTTGGTGATTCCTTTACTTCGTGTTTGTCGAACCTTGAGAGAATGTTAAAACGTTGTGAGGAAACCAACCTTGTGCTCAATTGGGAAAAATGTCATTTTATGGTTAAGAGTGGAATCGTCTTAGGGCACAAGGTCTAGAAAGCGGGGATTGAGGTAGATCAAGCTAAGGTAGACGTCATCGCCAAATTACCTCATCCCAAAACCGTCAAGGGAGTTAGGAGTTTCCTAGGCCACGCGGGCTTTTATCGTCGATTCATCAAGGACTTCTCGAAGATTTCTCGACCCATTACACATCTTCTTGAAAAAGAAGCACGTTTTGTCTTTGACGAAGATTGTGTACGAGCCTTTGAGATCCTTAAGAGGAAACTTACCGAAGCTCCCATTCTTGTTGCTCCCAATTGGAACCTACCCTTTGAACTTATGTGTGATGCAAGTGATTACGCTATTGGGGCCGTTTTGGGGCAACGTCATGATAAGCACTTCTTGCCTATTCACTATGCTAGCAAGACGATGACCGAGGCTCAACTTAAATACACTACAACGGAAAAGGAGTTTCTTGCCGTGGTGTATGCATTTGAGAAATTCCGACCTTTTCTCGTCTTGACGAAATGCATAGTGTATACGGACCATTCGGCTATTAAGTATCTCATGTCAAAGCAAGATGCTAAGCCGAGATTACTTCGTTGGATTCTCCTCCTTCAAGAATTTGATCACACCATCGTTGACAAGAAAGGAGCCGAGAATCTAGCGGCCGATCATCTCTCTCGTTTGGAAGATCCTCACCAAAGTGTTTACGAGCCCAAGGAAATCACCGAAACATTTCCGCTCGAGACACTTGGTGTAGTAAATTCTAAGCTTGATTCTTCTACCCCATGGTTTGCGGATTTTGCAAATTACCATGCAGGTAACTTCATCAGTAAGGGTATGACGACTCAAGAAAAACGAAAATTCTTTCGTGATGTCAAGTTCTATTTTTGGAACGACCCTTACTTGTTTCGAACTTGTGCGGATCAAATCATCCGACGTTGTGTATTTGGCACCGAAGCTTCTAACATCCTTAGAGCTTGCCATGAGGGACCCACGGGTGGTCACCACGGTGCTAATCTCACGGCTAAGAAGGTGTTTGATGCCGGCTTCTTTTGGCCTACTATTTACCGAGATGCACAAGATCTTATGAAGTCGTGTGAACGACAAGGAAAAGCCTCACAAAAAGATGAAATGCCACAAAATATCATTCAAGTACGTGAGATCTTTGATGTGTGGGGCATAGACTTTATGGGGCCGTTCCCATCATCTCGTGGTAATAAGTACATTCTCGTTGCGGTTGACTAACTTTCTAAGTGGGTGGAGGCAAAGGCCTTGCCCACCAATGATGCTCGTGTGGTAGTTAAGTTCTTGAAAAGTTTGTTTGCTAGGTTTGGAACCCCTCGTGCTATCATAATCGATCGTGGAACCCATTTTTGTAATGACCAATTCGAAAGGGTTCTAAGGAAATATGGGGTTACACATCGTCTTTCTACGGCTTATCACCCACAAACAAGTGGGCAAGTCGAGGTTTCAAACCGAGCTTTGAAGAGGATCTTGGAGAGATCCGTAGGAGAAAACCGACAATCTTGGTCGGATAAGTTGGACGATGCTTTATGGGCCTTTAGGACCGCTCATAAGACGCCCATTGGGTGCACTCCCTATAAGCTTGTGTATGGAAAGAATTGTCATTTGCCTATCGAGTTAGAACACAAGGCTTATTGGGCCCTAAAGCATTGTAATGATGATATGGAGACCGCGGGAAAACACCAGAAAATGCAATTAAATGAATTGGATGAATTGAGGGATATTGCTTATGAAAATTCATTGATTTATAAAGAGAAAACTAAAAAGTTGCATGATTCTAAAATTAAAAACCGGGTTTTTAACATTGGGGATCAAGTTTTGCTTTTTAATTCAAGATTGAAAATCTTTTCCGGAAAATTGAAATCCCGTTGGTCCGGTCCATTCACCGTGACTCAAGTGTTTCCGTATGGGACCATCGAGCTAGCTCAAGATTATGGTCCTAACTTCAAGGTGAATGGACATAGGTTGAAGCACTACTTTGGCGGGGAAGTTCCATCCTTGAACTACCTCGACCAAGTCACCTTCCCCAATGATAATCAGTATTGAGGGGATCGAGTCGAGCTCATGACTCGGTAATAAAAAACGAGGTGCCTCGTGTGGGAGTCCCATGCTTATCCTATGTACATATTATCGCTTTCTAATGTAGCTTACGTGTGGGGATTCGTGCCCTTCCAACCTTTGTTCCGTGGTTGTTTGTGATATGTGGTTTTTAGATCATGATCTTCACAATTGGAGCCTCTCGTGTTCGTTTTATGGGAGCACTCGATCGTTTCCTTTGGAGACATTTTTCAATATCCATGATATATCCTTTGATGTTCTAACCTTAGGTTTTTAGCACACTTCATAAACGGCTATTAATTTATTGGTTACACCCTTTCCATGCTAGATTAGGCATTCGACTACGTCTCTAGTATGGGGGTGTTTTCACCCCTAGACTCGAAACATTGAGGACAATGTTTAACTTTAGTATGGGGGGGTGAATAGATACTTGCCTTGCCAAACCTTCACGCTTTCCAAAGTTTATCGTTTTGTTTATCGTTTTATGCAAAATAAGGCTAAAAATGGCCAAATTTTAAATTTTTTTCTTGCTTTTTATAAGTGTTTGAAGACACGAATGTAGATTTTCCGGTGGCGAGAATAAGAGTAATTTTTGACTCGACCGTGCGTGTTGAGCACTTAGCTTCGATTCCTTAACTTTTTAGGCTAAGTCTCTTAAATGAGGACGAGAAATGATAGAGTTGTTTATAAGTCTCGTAATCGTCACGATCTCATGTGTAGTAATTATTAGCTTATTCTCCCCACGCTTTTGCATAATAAATTGTTAATAAATATTGATTTAGCGGTTTAGTCACTATTGTTGGTTTCTAATTTGTTTTAGTAGCTTCCATGTAATTAAATTGGGAAAACATTAAGGTATCGCCAGCGTCACGGTTTTGAAGTATTGGCAACCCTAATAATCGAAAGCTTCACCCAATAATAAGATTTCAAGTGCTCACCTAAATCAAGCAAACAATTTGAAGCCCCACAAGGCCTAAAATCTATGCAAAAATTGAAAGTGAATCAAGCCTTAATCTTCGAAGCTTTAAAGATCCAAAATTCGCTTTAGCGTGAGGATATACGTCTTTGGCTAATAAAACCACCGATGAGGCGGATAATAAAAGGCAAGGCAAGACCGAAGTCATAATAAAAGCTTCATGGCGAAGTTGAATAAAAGATGGAGGTAAACCAAAGATAATAAGGCCCTTCCGTTAGGGGGCATATAAAAGTCTTGGTAATAAGTCTCATGTTCAAAACCGTTATAAAACTGTGTTTATCGATTCTTCTTGTCAACTTAATTTTTTAACATCGTTGTCTATTAGGAGGGGTTATTGATTTGATGGTCTTAGTTACACCGTTAAGACTCTATTTTTAGACCTAAATCTCTATTATCGCATAAGTCAAACAATGTATCCTCGTGAAACATTTAAGACATCATAAAATATAAGAGATACAACTTAGGAATAATGGGAGGATAAGTACGTGATTAGGGCATATGAGTAGTGTTAGCATTACTAACTTATAATGACAATGATCTCTTGCACGCTTAGCATGGAATTAGAGTGAAAATCGAGGACGATGAAATTATTTCTAACGAAGCATTCACGTATTCTTATTCTATGAACCTAAACGTCCCATTTTGCGATGAAAATCATACATTATGTCTATAACACAAGTTGTAGTAATAGTAGTAGAGTAGCTAGTCTATCATTTCAATAAAGTGAATAAAATAAATTTTTGAGATGCTTTGATACTTTATTCTAGCATTGCGTGAGGGCACGGCAATGGTTTAGTATGGGGGAATGATGAGACTGCTTTTATACATAGTCTCATCGTCCATATTGGGCTTAAAATGCATTAAATATCATCAAAATACCCAAATATATGCTTGTGTTTGTTGCTTGTGTATTTTAGGTACGGATATTGAGAAAATGACAAAAGATCACAAGAATCAATCAAAAACAAACACGGGAAACGAAGCCGCACGATGAACCAAGCCTTAATGAAGAATTTTCCAAAGAAAACCCTTGAAGATTTGAAGAATATTTAAGATTGGTCCTCTAACTTTGAAGAATTGACACTTTATACCCTTGTATCTTCATAATTACAAGTTTGGTCCCTAAAGTTTGTCAAAATTACAAAAAGGACCCTTAACTTTGAAGAATTGGCAAATTTAGTCCCTCAACAAATCTAAATTGTCAATATTGGTCCTTCAAGAAGTCAACAAACAAGTCAAGGCCTTGAAGTATGAAGACATGTCAAAATCAGTCCTTGGAATATGAAGAAATTACATTTTAAGTCCTTAAAACAAGTTTCAAAACTTGTTGTGCCAAAACTGCCAAAGTTCCAAAGTTGTCATGTGTTAATTTGGCGTTGATAGCCATTTTATACAACTTAAACAAAGAAGTAAACTATGGGGACCCAAACTGCCAAACACCTCAACTTATCCCAGCCAATCATTTGGACACCTCACCCCCCTCCACCAATCACACCCACTCTCCCTTCCACGTCTGCATTCCACTACTCCAGTATTAAACTTAATTAATACTTCCCTCCCAAACACTTAATTTGAAAACTAATAACCCCAAACCGGATTAAAACACCCCTAATCCACCCATAAACCCTAGATAATCTCCAGGAAGAACAATGACTAAAACAAAGGGGTTATGGCTATAACCTTCCAGATTGATAATTAACAATCACATAAACCAAACCCAACCCCCAAATTACCCATCACTCTCACCCATGTGACTCTCCAACCTTCCCCTGCCCCACAAAGAAGAAGAAAACAAAACTGAGCCAGTCCATCAACGAACCAAGGCATTTTACTTGGTCCCCAAGCTCATTTGGAGGGTTTAGATCACTTTACAACAGCTGGACACTTCAACATCATCACATGGCTTTGTTTTTGACTGAAAAATTCAAAATCGTCCAAGGGCAAGATTGGAAGTTCAAGTATTAGGGTTTTAGCTTCTTATCTCTTCTAGAATCTCAATGTAAGCCTCTATATAAAGGCCTTTGGGACATAACTTAGGACTGTTCTTTTTTCTCCTTTTTGTCACAACTTTGTAAGTCCTATTTTTATGAATGAAAAAAGGTTGAAGCTTGTTGATGAGAAGAAAGATCCAATTTAATTTACATTGTTTGCTGGTTATTCAAAATTCCAAGATTATTTACTTTTCAAGTTTTTAAAATTCAAGTTTGGTGTTCAAAGGTTTCAGATTTTAAGTTTTCTGTTCAAATTCAGGTTGTTAAACCACATAAGCTTCTATATTCAATCTTATATATGACCATACAACCCTGATATCTTGAAGATATCAAGGTGTAGTGGGTATAAAAGTTTGGGTAAAAGGGCTAAGTGAGGTGAAAAACCTTCTTGCTTATTTTTTTTTACATTTCTGTTTCAGCTTTAAAGCTATAAGCTATAAGGAGACTTGTCCATAAGTCATCCTTGTAGCTCATTGCTCATATTCCAGGTCACTCTTGTTGTGTTGGATTGTTTTAGCAGGTTCTAAGCAAAGCCTTATTTTATTCAAATTTTGTTAAGCAGAATTTCATCAAAATCTTAACCAAGGTTCAGCATAGACCCGGGTCTATTGGAGGTGGTTTTTCAACCACAAAGGGTCCTGGATGTAGGACCCTTAAGGTAGTCATTGTTCCCTTTTTCATTTTTTAAAGTTTCTGAAATTTTATGTGCTTTTTGTGATTCTGCTTGTTAAGTGTTTAAATGGATGTTTGAGTGCTTAAATCTGCTTAAATAGGACTTGTATGCATGCTTAGATAGTGGTCAATCACTTTGGTTAAGTCTTGATAGGGTTTGCTTTGAAAAAAGTTGATATTCAGATTTAAAGGGGTGTTTGGATTTGCACATTAAGTAAGATTACTTGGTTGATTATGTGTTAAAAGCTGTTGGAATACATTCATTAGTTAGTAATTAGGTGTTTAGTGTGCTTAAGTTTCAGTTTGAACAAGTTTTGAACACTTTGCAGCTTAAAATTTGGGAAAAATAGCCAAAATCAGTTAACTGCCTTGTTTGCATGATTTTGTGAGAATTTGTGCTTGATTCATTGCAAGTTGTTAGATATAAGGTTATTTAAGGAGTGTGATTCAGTTTCAAGTTATTTAATATCATTGTGAGCTTTGTTTGAAGTGTTGAATCTCACTTGTGTGTCAATTGCATCAGCAACTTGTGCTAAGTATATCAGTGACTTGTTCTTGAACTTTTGAGCTTGATTTTGTGCTTGCACTTGCTTAATTTGTGTTTGATTTGACTCCTTGTACTCCAAAGAGTACAAGGGTGCCTTTGTTCCATCAAAAACACCACCACAAATCAAGGTTCAAGCCCTCTTGAACCTCCTTTTCACAAGTGAAGAAAACTTCACTTGTGTTCATCAGAAGTTTAACAACCTGGGCACGTTTTTGGTTCATTTCAGCTTAATCTTGGTTTAATTTGTATTTTGTTTGTGTTTTAGTGAGTAATTAAGTACCTAGTTTGTGTTTTAAAAGTAAAAAAAAAAAAAGTTTTGTAAAAAGTTCACCCTGCCTGGACTCGAACACGCGACCTTGCGTTCCAAGGAGTAACGTGTTAACCAGTGATCTAGATGACTTTTTACGTTATTGTTTGATTTCATTACTTATTTAAGGGGTTTTGTTTTTATAGCTTATTTAAGTAACAGCTTAATAATAAGCATTTTCCAGCTTATTCCTTTGAGGATTTATCTGTTTAGCATTTTTCTTAGGATTATATTAGTGTTTTTGATTTTTCTGAGCAAACAGTATATTTTTCCCTTTATTATTTTATTTATTAGGATTATTTTAAATTTAATTTTTAGAAAGTCATTTAAAAATAGTAAAAAGTAATTTAAAAATCTGGAAAAATAATTTTTAGGTTTTTAATCATACTTTTGAGGTTTACAGCTTATTAGGTTTTCAATTTAGCTTATTTTTAATTTTATAAGATTTTAGGATTTTTAAGCAACTTTAAAATTTAATATAAAATTATTTAATAGGTTTCAGAAAATTTGGTTTGCATTTTTGTTTTAGTTACATTATTTAGGATTTTTGGTAACTTTTTAGAATTTATTTACAAACTTTTAATTTTTTGAATATTTTAATATTATTTTATTAGCAAAAATTGAAGTTTCATTTTTTCTTGTTTTTACATTTTTCCTAGGTTAAGGACATTAAATTAGGAGTTTTGTCACTTTCCAAATATTTTTTAGGCTTTTCAATTAATTTCTAGAATTAATTTAAGATTTAATACATTTTAATAGTTTTTAAATGTTTAAAAATAGTTTAATTTGGTTTTAAAATTTTTTAAAATAGTTTTTAGCTTAATTAGGTCATTTTTGAGGTTTACAAACTATAAAATCTTGTTTAGGGCTTTTTAATATTTAAAAGTGATTTTTAGGGCTTTAATTAGCATTAAAAAGTCATTATTTAATTAATTAAAAGGTTTTAGCAAGTTTGGATTTTTTGTAAACTCTTAGGATATTATTGGGGATTTTTAGTAATTTTTAGGAATTTTTAGGTTAAAATTTTAATTTTGGCACTATTTACGGTTTTACGTTTACGCCTTTTTCGTCGTAGTTTAATTCATTTTCGTAACCGTCTTTCTCTTCTAATCCCATTTCTTTCTCAATCAATATAATCACAAACACTAATCAACTCTTAACACAACGCACTTGCCTCCTCGAGAACGAACTCACTTACTTGGGGTCATTCACACACGGTTTTCCTAAATCGTCGTGCACTTGCCCTACTTTGTGCATCCTTTTCCTAAAGGTGTACAAAACCTCAACATCAAACTTTCAAGGAACCAATCTCTCGTCCAAGTACTTCTACGGAGAAGGAAATTGAGAAAGAGCCCGAGGTGATGGTCGAAAAGGAGCACATTACAATCCCACGAAGTACCGCTCATACCACACCTACGGTTGAACCAATACCAATTGTGGAACCCGAGATTCCAAGGCCATTGCCTAATGTCCAACCCACACCACCCTTACCTTACCCTTCGAGACGAAACAAAGAGAAATTTCAAGAACGTAACAAACAACAAATCGAGCTTTTTATAAAAATGTTTCAACAACTACATTTTGATGTGAGTTTAGCCGACGCGTTTTTATATATGCCTCGTTTCGCTTCGACTTTTAAAAGTATGATGAGCGATAAGGAAAAGCTTTCAAAGCTTGCTAATTGTTCTTCGGTTTATCTTAACCGCATACCAGAAAAAGTTGGTGACCCCGGAAAGTTTCTCATTCCTTGTGACATACAAGATATGACAGAATGCCTCGCCTTGGCCGATCTTGGTGCAATCATTAATTTGATGCCATTTTCCATTTGGAAATTGCTTTTGCTTCCGGCTCTCATTCCTTCGAACATGTCTATCGAGATGGCCGATCATTCTACGATTTTAGCATGTGGAGTAGCCGAAGATGTTTTCGTAAAAGTGGGGAAGTTCTACTATCCCGTTGATTTTATAGTAGTTGACATCCCCGCGGATCCTCAAGTTCCTCTAATTTTAGGTCGTCCATTTTTAGACACCTCGAGATCGCTTATCGACGTTCATGCAAGAACTATCACTTTGAGATTCAACGAAGAGGAACTTGTTATAAACGCTACTCAAAACTCGAAACCTTCTCATGTTTATGCAATCGCTACCATCAATCACATTGACATAGTTGATGTGGTTTGCGATGAATTTTCACAAGAAGTGTTAGGTTTTTCCGATAGCTCGTCAAGTGGCAATCCCACTATTTTGGATCCGATTCTTGCTAATTCTACACCAAATCTCACTCCATTCCAAGGAGGCGATCTCACTTCAAATGAAATCGACAATGAAGATGAGGTGTTGATTAGTAATGATACTTCTATTCCACCATTTCTTCCGCCGATGGAAGTTATGAGTGTTGAACCAAAATTTTCAATCGAGGAACCGCCTATCCTTGAATTGAAAGATCTTCCTTCTCACCTTCAATACGCATTCTTAGAAGGTATTGACAAGTTGTCGGTTATTATTGCAAGAGGTCTTGCTAATGATTAAAAAACCGAGCTCTTGAAAGTTCTTAAAGCTCATAAACGAGCAATTGCGTGGAAAATTTCCGACATTAAGGGTATTGACCCAAAATTTTGTACTCACAAGATTTTAATGGAGGAGGACTACAAACCGGTAATTCAAAGTCAAAGAAGGGTAAATCCCAAAATTCACGATGTCATTAAAAAGGAAGTGTTAAAACTCCTTGACGCGGGAATGATTTATCCTATCTCCGATAGCCCATGGGTGAGCCCAATCCATTGTGTCCCTAAAAAGGGAGGAATGACCGTTGTGCCTAATGAAAACAACGAGTTAATTCCCACTCGTGTTGTGACCGGTTTGGAGGGTGTGTATTGACTACCGAAAGTTAAATGACGCCACTCGTAAAGACCACTTTCCTTTGCCCTTCATGGATCAAATGTTGGAGCGACTCGCGGGAAATGAATTCTATTTCTTTTTAGATGGTTTTTCCGGTTACTTTCAAATCCCTATTGACCCTCGTGATCAAGAGAAGAATACGTTACGTGTCCTTATGGAACGTTTGCTTATCGTAGGATGCCTTTCGGACTTTGTAATGCACCGGGTACGTTTCAACGGTGTATGATGGCGATTTTTCACGATATGATCGAGAAGTCGATGGAAGTGTTTATGGATGACTTTTCGGTATTTGGCAATTCGTTCACGTCGTGTTTATCTAATCTCGATCAAATGTTAAAACGTTGTGAAGAAACCAATCTTGTGCTTAATTGGGAAAAATGTCATTTTATGTGTAAACAAGGAATCGTCTTAGGACATAAGTTGTCGAAAGCGGGGATTGAGGTCGATAAAGCTAAGGTAGACGTCATCGCCAAGTTACCTCATCCCAAAACCGTTAAGGGAGTTAGGAGTTTCCTAGGCCACGCGGGCTTTTATCATCGTTTCATCAAGGACTTTTCGAAAATCTCTCGACCTATGACACACCTTCTCGAGAAGGATGCTCCTTTTAACTTCAATGAGGATTGTGTTAGAGCTTTCGAAACTCTTAAAAGGAAACTTACCGAAGCTCCCATTCTTGTTGCTCCTAATTGGGAATTACCTTTTGAAATCATGTGTGATGCAAGTGATTATGCTATAGGGGTCGTCTTAGGGCAACGTTATGAAAAGCATTTCCGTCCTATCCATTATGCTAGTAAGACGATGACCGAGGCTCAATTAAAGTACACCACAACGGAAAAGGAATTCCTTGCCGTGGTCTATGCTTTTGAGAAATTCCGACCTTATCTCGTCTTGACTAAAAGCATCGTGTATACCGACCATTCGGCTATCAAGTATCTCTTAGCTAAGCAAGATGCTAAGCCGAGATTGCTTCGTTGGATGCTCCTCCTCCAAGAATTTGATGTCACCGTTCTTGACAAAAAAGGAGCCGAGAATCTAGCGGCCGATAATCTCTCTCGTCTAGAAGATCCTCACAAAGATGTTTTCGAGAATAAGGAAATCACCGAAACATTCCCTCTCGAGACTCTCGGTGTAGTGAATTCTAAAGACACCACCCCATGGTTTGCCGACATTGCAAATTACCATGCGGGCAATTTCATAATCAAGGGTATGACGACACAACAAAAGCGAAAATTCTTTCGTGACGTCAAGTTCTATTTTTAGGACAACCCTTATCTCTTTCGGGTTTATGCAGATCAACTCGTTCGACGTTGTGTTTTTGGTGCCGAAGCTTCTAATATCCTTAGAGCTTGTCACGAGGGACCCACGGGTGGTCACCACGGTGCTAATCTCACGGCTAAGAAAGTGTTTGATGCCGGCTTCTTTTGGCCTTCTATCTATCGTGATGCACACGCACTTGTAAAATCGTGTGATTCGTGCCAACGTCAAGGAAAATCGTCTCAACGTGATGAAATGCCGCAAAACATAATCCAAGTGTGTGAGATTTTCGACATATGGGGAATAGACTTTATGGGGCCGTTCCCATCGTCTCATGGTAACAAGTATATCCTCGTCGCGGTGGACTACCTTACTAAGTGGGTGGAAGCTAAGGCTTTGCCTACTAATGATGATCGTGTGGTAGTGAAGTTTTGAAGCAACTATTCTCTCGGTTCGGAACCCCTCGTGCTATTATAAGCGATCGTGGAACCCATTTTTGTAATGAGCAATTCGAGAAGGTCTTAAAGAAATATGGAGTTACTCATCGTCTTTCTACGGCTTATCACCCGCAAACGAGTGGGCAAGTCGAGGTTTCGAACCGAGCTTTGAAGAGGATTTTATAGAGGTCAATTGGAGAAAACCGTGCTTCATGGTCCAACAAACTCGATTTCGGTTTATGGGCCTTTAGGACCGCTTATAAGACACCTATCGGTTGCACTCCTTATAAGTTAGTCTATGGGAAGAATTGTCATTTGCCCATTGAATTGGAGCACAAGGCATATTGGGCCCTTAAGCATGCAAACTTTAACTTGAAGACCGCGGGAGATCACCGGAAAATACAATTGAATGAATTGGATGAACTAAGAGACAATTCTTATGAAAATTCATTAATTTTTAAAGAAAAGACTAAAAAGTTTCATGATGCAAAGATTAAAAACCGAGTTTTTAACGTTGGTGATCAAGTGTTACTTTTTAACTCTAGACTTAAGATATTTTCCGGGAAATTGAAATCTCGTTGGTCGGGTCCTTTCACCATTACACAAGTATTTCCTTATGGGACCATTGAGCTAGCTCAAGATGATGGTCCTAACTTCAAGGTGAATGGACATAGGTTTAAGCACGACTTTGGTGGGGAAATTCCTTCAATGGTTGACCTCGACCAAGTCACCTTCCCTAATGATAATTAGCATTGAGGGGATCGAGGCTAGCTCATGACTCGGTAATCAAAAGACGAGGTGCCTCGTGGGGGAGATCCCATGCTTATCCTTTTATACTTACTAATCACTAATAAGGGGATTTGTACCCTTCAAACTCATTGTCTCGTGGTTGTTTGTGATTGTGTTATCTAGATCATCATCATCATCTACGATTGAAGACTCTCGTGTTCATTTACGTGAGCTTCCATCGTTTGCTTGAAGAAGTTTTTCACGAATCCATTGACATATCCTTTATTGTTCTAACAATTATCTTTTAGCATAATTCATAAACGGCTTTAGATATATTGTTGATCACCCTTTCCATGCTAGATCCTAAGCATTCGATTCTTCGTCTCTAGTATGGGGGTGCTCCACCTTTAGACTCGAAACATTGAGGACAATGTTTACTTTTAGTATGGGGGGTGAATAGGTACTTGCTTTGCTACGCCCTCACGCTTTCCAATTTTCAATGTTTTGCTTTGTTGCTAATAAGGCTAAAAACGGCCAAATTTTAAAATTTTTCTTAGTTTTCATAAGTATTTTTAAGACACGAATGTATATTTTCCGATGGGTAGAATAAGAGCTAATTTTTGACTTGATGGGCATTTGGAGCCATTTACATTCCTTAACCCGCTCAATTCAAGTTTTGCTAGACCTTTATATAGGGAGCTTTAAAACGCGAAAGTCTTAGCTCATTCGGGTTAAGAACAAGAACTTTTCGCAAGTTCCTATAATTGATCCTAGAAAGTCACTTATCAAGGGAACTATAAAATGCATTCTCTAAACTTGAAAAAGTCCAAGAAAATGCAAGATCCTATAGGTGGCTTGAAAACCCAAAACTTTGATTTGATATAGTCCTAATGAAAGCTAATCCAAATTTGGCTTAATTTTGACTTGCATGGCTAAGTATTCACGAGTCTCTTTAATTAGAGGTCTTTATATAGTGAAGAACGAGAAATGATAGAGTTAGACAAGTGATCATGCTAAACGTAGAACATGAAAATGTTCTTTCAAAAACTCATATATTTTTAATTGTGGCTTTTTCTTCCCATAAGATCAATGCATTAGGAACAAAAATAATTGCAATAAGTAAGGTCGTACGATTTGAAAGGTTACTTAGCCTCTAGCGCAAGATCGTTTAAAAGTTGCTCGGGGTTGAATAGAGTTCATAGCCAAGGCATAACTTATTGAAGCGGGACGCGAAGATTGGTGATCATCCAAAAAGGCCCTAACAAGACACGAGGAACTATATTTTTGCTAAAGATCCAAGATGATGTGAAGTATCATTATTCCTAAATCAATATGAAGGATCGATACACACGGCGAGAAGCAATTACTCCCCTAAAGATCATGGAGAAAGTCTATCCAAAAAGACCCTTACAAGGTATGAGGATAAATATATCCAAGTCCGAAAAGGAGGCGGATCGTTGTATATCAAAATCCAAAGTAAAGATTGAAGAAAAATGATGAAGTCGAGGTCCAAATATGAAGAATCTCTCAAAAACGTCAAGTGAAGAAATTCCAAATATATGAAGAGAAGACCATAATTTAAAGAACGTCTTCCCAAGATTTGAAGTATGAAGTACATGCCAAATATCGGTCTGAGAAAGGTCTCAAATCGTGAAACGAGTTATGCCAAGATATGAACTTAAGGAGATACACGAGAAGCCGTTTTAAAAGATTTTGTCCTTCGGCTAACTATCGATTAAATCGTGCTACTTTGCTTTCGGACTAATAACTACTCAAATAAGTCAATATGAATCACTTGTGATCCATGACAAATAGTTAAAAAATGCTAGTAACCCATTTCCTTTTATAATAACTAGGATTGCGGGGAGAAAAAGTATTACACAATTTGGACGTATGAGTAGTGTTAGCATTGTGACTTGTACCAACAATGATCTCGTTTTTGCACTTAGCATGGAATGTATGACAATCAAGGATGACGAAGTTTACTCTAAGGGACATTTACTTGTTTCTATTCTTTGACCCTAAAAGTCACATTCGTGATGAAAATCGTACATTATGTCTTTTCACATCTTCGTTGTATTGTTGCAAGTCTTTTACTCTTCAATAAAGGTTAATAAAATTGAACTTTGGTGATGCTTAGATACTTTATTCTAGCATTGCGTGAGGGCACGGCAATGGCTTAGGATGGGGGAGTGATGAGATGGCATTTTTACATGATCTCATCGTTCTTTTCGGGCTTTAAATGCATAAAAATGTCATAAAATACCATATATATTCTTGTGTTTGTTTACTTGTGTATTTTAGGTATGTATATCATGATAAAGACAAAATATCACAAGAAACAAGGAAAAACGGACACGAGAAACGAAGCCGTACAAAGAACCGGGCCCTAGATCATGATTTATCCAACAAATACCCTTGAAGACTTGAAGATATGCAAGATTGATCCTCAAAGAATGAAGAAATGACACTTAAAACCCTTGTGAATTCATAATTACAAGTTTGGTCCCTTAAGCTTGTCAAAATTACACAAATGGTCCTTCAACTTTGAATAATTGGCAAGAATAGTCCCTCGTCAAATCTAATTTGTCAATAATGGTCCCTTATGGAGTTAAAGTTATATTGAAGACCTTTGAAGATCAACAATGTCCAAGATCAGTCCCTCAAATATCCAAAAATGACAAAAACAACCCTTTTTAAACCTTTTGCCAAAGTTTTGTGCCAAAAGTGTGAAGTTGGAAAAGTTATTAACAAAGGAAACGAGTTTGTTTGGAAAATAAAGTTGCTATACAACTTTTCCCAAAAAAAAGGACCAAAACTGCCAAAGCTCAAAGTTCAAACTCCTAAAAACACGGGCAATAGTTACTGTAGCAATTTTACCATCAAGAACACCTTTTTTTACCCAGGATTAAAAAGAGGAAAACAAAGGGGAAATTAAAATTTGTTGTTCCCATGTGTAATTCACATCAAAACAATCACATCCCACACCAAAAACCTTAATTCCCACTACCAGAATGATACCCCCATTCCCACTCACAATACGACACCTGGCATTTGATCATGACATGGCAACATCAACGAACAAAAACTTTTCCTTTGTCACCAAGCACTAAACAAACGTCCCTGATTCACCCAAACCATCTGGCAACACGCCTAGAAGATTCTGCAAGGACATTATAGGAAATTCACTTCTAGGGTTTGTGAATAGTGAGTAGCTAGCATTTTCCTATAAAAAGACTCCTCAACATGTGAGAGAGCTTTTGTTCCAGACTTTAGCTTTTAAATCTGTGTAATTCCTTTTTATGAAATAAAGTTTGAATTTCTGAAAATTTTGAATTCTCATTTGTTATTTATAAAAGTTTGGTATCTGATAAGCTAAAGTCTGAGTTCCATATTCATGTTTGAAGGTTTTTGAGGCAAGGTTTTAAGTGATAAGGCTTGTGCTTCAAAAATCAGAAAGTATTGGTTATTTGATCTCACTTTATTGTTTGTTCATCTTAGCAGCATTGGAAGCTGGTACTTGTTCTGCTAGTACCTCAGCTCAAACAATCCAAGGCCTGGATGTAGGTCTTGGAGGTTTGCATCCTTCTCCCTTTTCATTTTTCTCTCTTATTTTCTGAATTTTTGGTGATTTTGTTTGATTGTTCTTGAATCTGTGTTTTTGTGGTTGAATATTGTTAATCTGGTATTGTTTGATGTTTATGAGTTGTTATTGACTTGATTTGTTGTTTAAAACTGAATTATCCGTTGGAAAATTTGTAAAATCAGATTATTAAGGGGTGTTTGGGTTAACTGCTTATGTAGGTTTGGAGGATTTGTGATTGGTTGTATTGTGTTGTTTATTGTTGGTATCTGTTTACTTGGTGCTCTTGTTCATCTGTTTGCAGGTTTTGTGGTTTGAGAACACCTAAATCCAACATAGTGCTATAAAATCTGAATTACTTGGTTAAATTGGCTAGAATATTGAGGACACCTAGATCTAAGCATAGACTAGGGTTAACAAGTGCTAGATCTTAGTTAATTACACCAGGGAAAGAGATTTGAAGCATTGAAATTGGATTTGTGGTCAATCAGATCAGCAAACTATCTGCATATTCTACTTGTTCATCAGTAACTGTTCTTGGTTGATTTTTGCTTGATTCTTGTGTGCAACTAATATAATGATTTTACTAGGTTGAAAAGTTTGTTTCTCGGAATCTTCTAGAATTGATCACGGTTCAGAGTGCGACTCAGTTGTTCTTGGTGGAATAAAAAGGGAATGGTCGTTGTCTAAAACTATTGAAAAATAAAGACGTGAAACAAATCAAAATAAAGTAAAGACGGTAAAAAGAAATACTGAAAGATTAAAACATGACGAAAAGTAAATGACGAGACATTAAAAGGGAAATAAAGTAAATGACACAAACTTAAACTTAAACTAAAAGGAAAGAAAATAAAAATGCAAATAAGGAAAAAGGCGGGAAAAGTAAAGCTTAAGAATTAAAAATATAAAACTACAAAAAAAACTGAAAAACTCATTTGGAATATCACCCTCATCCGGAATAACAAAGCTCATCCGGAATATGTCACTCATCCGGACTAAACCAGTTGATCCGTGTGACAACCCTATGTTTTGGATTTGTCACTTGGTCTTACTTTTAGGTTATTTTATGTGTGCTTACTTGATTTGTTTGATTACGTGTTTATTTTGAGTGATTAAGCTTGGTGTGGTTATCATTTATGAGTATAGAAGTACTCATAAGTAAATCGAGGAACGGTTATTTCATGTCCATGAGCTCACAATTAGTGACTATGAAATGAAATGGTGATATTTTGGTGTTTACGTATACGTATAAGTATTATAGTAATAGTATTTTTTTAGGATTTACGGTTTAGCATTTAGAGGGCTCGGATGAGGTAATTAGTCATATGGATATTTTTCGGGATGGTTTTAAGTCATTTAGGACTTAGTTATAAAGTTTATTTCAAAATTTGATATTTTTTTTTAAAAGTGTATATTTTACGTCTTTTACGGTAAAACGCGTAAAAACTGACTAGTTTTACGGTTTTGAGGTTTTGGAGGCTTTAGGAGCTGAAATAAATTAAGGAAAATTAAGGTAATATTAATAAGATATTTATTAATAATAAAATAAAGAGAAAAACGAATTTTATGGGGTTTAGGTCGGTTTAGAAGAGAAAAAAAAGGAAAAAAAGAAAAGATTTATGGTAAGTGGTAATTGGGTTGGACAAGGATTGTTTTGGCTATATAAGGAACCCCCAAACACTAAACCAAACGAATTTTATTTTATTCCCTGGAGTTTTAGTCGACCAAAAGAGGAGAAGAATTAGGGTTCTTCAAAAAATTTGGGTTTTTACATCTTCCATTGAATTAAAGGTAAAAACCTTCATAACCCTTTTAATTAAATTGTTTTATTGTTTTCTTTAATCATCTTATGATGGATTAGGGTTAGGGTTTAATATAAAAACAGTAAATTAATGTTGTATTAATCATAATATGATGATTACATAAGTTAGGGCTTGTAATTAGAGGGATTAGGGTTAATTAATGAGGTTGATTTTGTTAAACCCGTTTTTAAAAACTGGGCAGAATTTTGAGTCAATTGTTTTGATCATATCGGGAGTTCTACAAACTCTTATTTTGCGATCCACATACCCCTGAAAAGGTATTTGAAGTGTATTTCCAATGCAAGAAACTAGAACTAAATTAGAGGTCGGGAAGGGGGTCAAAAACAGGTTACAACAGTCGGAGGTCAAAACAGTTTTGAATTCAGCCTGTTTTCTTTTTAAGTTTTGGGTTGTTTGGGGTACTTAGGGTTGCATGGGGATCTTCTCAAGAACATGAGAGATGGTTTATATATTGTAATAAGGATCTGCACTTGGGCTAAGATTGTGGTTTAGGGTAAGACCCTCTAATGGTAATGAACTTTTAGTACGTTTAAAATCAGGAAATCTGGAATGACAAAAGTAGATATATGTATATCGGGGCCTTAACAGTAGCTTTAAGGTTAGGGCAAGTGGGAGGTGTTAGCCAACATATGTAAGGGTATGAATATTCCTTTTACAGAAAACATGGGTATGTTTAGGTGGACGTTTGACTTAAATTTTTGAGACCTAAAACTGGGACTGTTTTGTGTAAAATATGAACGGGATAGTTATTGAACTTAACCAAGTTAAGGACTTGTTAAGGAAGGGTAATGGGGTGATTAGAGCTTAACAATGGGGTATTTATATGAGAGGAGGTTAGATGTCCATCATAGGTTGATGAACCGTTTTAGAGGTTGGTTCATGTATTGATTTATGTGTTTTTGGATTATTAGCTTGGGGCTAGAGCAAGGACTTTGGAGAAGCAATCAGGTGAGTTCATAGTCCCATTTTACTACGTTTTTAAATGTTTTTTCAGTATGGGATGGAGATGACACTTGAAATGTTCTTTAACATGATTTGGTACTATGTTTTAAAATGTGTGGACATAAATGTGTTATTGTGTGACTTGCGTGCTTATGTGTTCTCATATGTGCTTTGATACGTGTTCTGCTATGTGAATCTTGTTTGGATTGTGATTGGCTTTGGTACATAGATGTATGGGCGTCTATGGGACCAGTTGTGATGTGTGTGGAGCGTGGGGCACGATCCGTCCTGAGTACTTGTGCATCGTCTCTTCGGAGGCAAGATATCTCGACGGGGATATAGTTCATCTTCCACAGGTGGTGTGGGAAAGATCCGGATAGTGTGGTGTGTGTTCTTGTGCGTGTGACGGGATACTTCTTGATTGTTAATAGTGTGGTTCGTTGTTCTTATTGTGTGTTCTTGATTGATATATTGTGCTTAGATTGTAGTTGTATGTAACATGATTATCACATTATGGTCCATTGCTTTAACTTGTTCTCTTCAACTTATTTACATCGGTTGACAAGGTTTCTTAATATATTTTGATAACTTAAACCTATGTTCTCACCAACTTTATGTTGACAGATTTTAGTGTCATTTTCAGGTGGGATAGTTGAGAAGGATGATGTTAGAAGTGGCTAGAGTCTAGAGGCTGCTAGGATTGCATTAGGAGGAATCCCTTTCCTCTTAGTATTTATTTAATGTTTGAATAAGTGGTACATTTTAGACACCTATATGTATGATGTTTGGTTATTGTTTGTCTTTGGTAAGAGGTAGGTCTGTTACCTACTTACCTAGATTCCTGCATTTTGTTGAGATATTGTCACGACATTTGTGTCACCATTTATGACATTTCTTTTGCATTTAGTTTTCTCTATAGAGACACCGTTTGTTGTGATGATATCCATACGTCGCGCCCCATATTCCGCCATGGTGGGGTGTGACAGAATGGTATCAGAGACAATGGTTATAGAGAATTAGGTTACCTAGTCGCGTATCCTAGTCTATAGCTTAAGGGTCCCTGCATATAGGCGTCATAGGGGTATGTGTGCATTTTATAATAGTTGATGTGTTTGGATGTTATTTTTGCGATATTTGTTAATTTATGAACTAGTATGGTTCATACTTAACTACATGTTATTTTCTTTATGAGTTTTGACTAGTGCGGGTTGAACCATGGTCGTATACGCTAGTCATTTTTGGATTTCGCTTAATTATGTTTTCATGTTCTTTATACATTTTGAATTTTGTCTACGCTGGTTCAACTGGACTACGAGTTTATGTGTTTCATGCATTGGCTATGTTATCTTGTGTGGTTATGTGCTTGTGAGTTGTTGGATTATGTGTTATGTGTAGTATTAATTTCTTATAAGTGTCATCATAGGAGGGAGTACATTGGCGAAAGGGAACAGGTATAATTATGGAGGCCTACATAATTATACATGTGCCACAACACCACTGGACTTTCAAGTATGATTACATGAAAGAGAGTTGATACATGCTTGTATAGTATATGTTGGTAGTACGTATGGTTATGTTAGGCGTGTGTATGATGGTAAGTATACTATATAGAGTATTTTGGTAGTTGTTAACGGGTGTCATGTTTCTACTATAGCATGGTGAATACGCGAAATGGTGCTGGGGGAAGTGGTGATGATGGAAATCCTGATTTGGCTGCTTTGATTGCTGCTCAAATGGCTAACATAATACCAACCATTGTTCAGCAGGTGACTAACAACCTAAACAACAACAACAACAACAATGGTCAAGGAGGAGGTGGAAACAATGGTTGTAGCTATAAGACATTCACTTCTTGTGGTGCAAAGGAGTATGATGGGAAGGGCGGCGCGGTAGTACTTACCCAATGGATTGAGAAGATGGAAAATGTGATTCAGATGAGTGGTTGTTTACCCAATCAAAGGGTCATGTATGTAACTGGTTCGCTGGTAGGGAAGGCCTTAACTTGGTGGAATACTCAAGTTCAAGCAAGAGGGAGAGTTGCTGCAAACGCTATGGCTTGGGCCGATTTTAAGGCTCTTATGACTACGGAGTTTTGTCCAAGAAATGAGATGGAGAAGCTGGAAAATGAGTTTTGGGGACATGCTATGGTTGGAGCGGCTCATGCAGATTACACAGATCGCTTCCATGAATTGGCAAAGTTGGTTCCCCATTTGGTTACCCCTGAGGCGAACAAGATTAAGCGGTACATTGCTGGATTGCCTACTCAAATTAGGGGAATGATCAAGGCTACTCAACCTAACACGATACAGCAAGCTATACTTACAGCAGGAATACTTATTGAGGAGGCGGTAGCAAGTGGAACTTTGGGAAAAGCTGGAGAAAAGCGGAAGGAGCTAGAAGAAGCAGAGCATGATGAGAACAACTGGGAAGCCAATAAGAAAATGAGGGATGGGAAGAACTTCGTGGCGACAGCTGATGGTGGGTATGCGGGAAATAATCCACAGTGTCCTACATGTTTTAAGCATCATAGAAGTGGTATGCCATGCGTGGTGTGTTTTAATTGCCAAAGGCTAGGACATTTCGCCAGGGACTGCCGATCACCTACTCTAAATGCAGCACCCGCACACGCGGTTAGAGCGGACTATGCAAGAGGTACTTGTTTTGGGTGTGGAGATCCAGGACACTACAAGAATAGTTGCCCGCTGTTGGGAAGAGCATCAGGACAAGCTGAAAAACCGTTACCATTGGAAGGGTATCACGGCAATAGGAACACGGGACATCATAACAACGTGGGTCGCAACACACGGAACAGAAACAACGGGGATCGTAAAGGAGGAAGAGTTTACTATGCGGATGCAGTGGAGGTCATGCAGAACCCGAAAGTGGAGACAGGTATGTTTACTTGAGGAGATCATTGTGCTATTTTACTATTAGATTCGGAAACCTACTTTAGCTTGTGCCTACCCAAACTGGTACGTGCGTTGAAGGTGAGCCATAGGATAGACAACCTTGGGTACTCAATGTATGTTACAGGTGATGAGAAAGAGGAAGTAGAGGAAGCCTTCTGTGATTGCGGGACATAGTTGTTGTGCTTAGGGAGTAAATCTCGGGACGAGATTTCTATTAGGAGGGAGTGATGTGACAACCCTAGGTTTTGGATTTGTCACTTGGTCTTACTTTTAGGTTATTTTATGTGTGCTTACTTGATTTGTTTGATTACGTGTTTATTTTGAGTGATTAAGCTTGGTGTGGTTATCGTTTATGAGTATAGAAGTACTCATAAGTAAATCGAGGAACGGTTATTTCATGTTCATGAGCTCACAATTAGTGACTATGAAATGAAATGGTGATATTTTGGTGTTTACGTATACGTATAAGTATTATAGTAATAGTATTTTTTTTAGGATTTACGGTTTAGCATTTAGAGGGCTCGGATGAGGTAATTAGTCATATGGATATTTTTCGGGATGGTTTTAAGTCATTTAGCACTTAGTTATAAAGTTTATTTCAAAATTTGAGATTTTTTTTAAAAGTGTATATTTTACGTCTTTTACGGTAAAACGCGTAAAAACTGACTAGTTTTACGGTTTTGAGGTTTTGGAGGCTTTAGGAGCTGAAATAAATTAAGGAAAATTAAGGTAATATTAATAAGATATTTATTAATAATAAAATAAAGAGAAAAACGAATTTTATGGGGTTTAGGTCGGTTTAGAAGAGAAAAAAAAAGGAAAAAAAGAAAAGATTTATGGTAAGTGGTAATTGGGTTGGACAAGGATTGTTTTGGCTATATAAGGAACCCCCAAACACTAAACCAAACGAATTTTATTTTATTCCCTGGAGTTTTAGTCGACCAAAAGAGGAGAAGAATTAGGGTTCTTCAAAAAATTTGGGTTTTTACATCTTCCATTGAATTAAAGGTAAAAATCTTCATAACCCTTTTAATTAAATTGTTTTATTGTTTTCTTTAATCATCTTATGATGGATTAGGGTTAGGGTTTAATATAAAAACAGTAAATTAATGTTGTATTAATCATAATATGATGATTACATAAGTTAGGGCTTGTAGTTAGAGGGATTAGGGTTAATTAATGAGGTTGATTTTGTTAAACCCGTTTTTAAAAACTGGGCAGAATTTTGAGTCAATTGTTTTGATCATATCAGGAGTTCTACAAACTATTATTTTGCGATCCACATACCCCTGAAAAGGTATTTGAAGTGGATTTCCAATGCAAGATACTAGAACTAAATTGGAGGTCGGGAAGGGGGTCAAAAACAGGTTACAACAGTCGGAGGTCAAAACAGTTTTGAATTCAGCCTGTTTTCTTTTTAAGTTTTGGGTTGTTTTGGGTACTTAGGGTTGCATGGGGATCTTCTCAAGAACATGAGAGATGGTTTATATATTGTAATAAGGATCTGCACTTGGTCTAAGATTGTGGTTTAGGGTAAGACCCTCTAATGGTAATGAACTTTTAGTACGTTTAAAATCAGGAAATCTGGAATGACAAAAGTAGATATATGTATATCGGGGCCTTAACAGTAGCTTTAAGGTTAGGGCAAGTAGGAGGTGTTAGCCAACATATGTAAGGGTATGAATATTCCTTTTACAGAAACCATGGGTGTGTTTAGGTGGACGTTTGACTTAAATGTTTGAGACCTAAAACTGGGACTGTTTTGTGTAAAATATGAACGGGATAGTTATTGAACTTAACCAAGTTAAGGACTTGTTAAGGAAGGGTAATGGGGTGATTAGAGCTTAACAATGGGGTATTTATATGAGAGGAGGTTAGATGTCCATCATATGTTGATGAACCGTTTTAGAGGTTGGTTCATGTATTGATTTATGTGTTTTTGGATTATTAGCTTGGGGCTAGAGCAAGGACTTTGGAGAAGCAATCAGGTGAGTTCATAGTCCCATTTTACTACGTTTTTAAATGTTTTTCCAGTATGGGATGGAGATGACACTTGAAATGTTCTTTAACATGATTTGGTACTATGTTTTAAAATGTGTGGACATAAATGTGTTATTGTGTGACTTGCGTGCTTATGTGTTCTCATATGTGCTTTGATACGTGTTCTGCTATGTGAATCTTGTTTGGATTGTGATTGGATTTGGTACATAGATGTATGGGCGTCTATGGGACCAGTTGTGATGTGTGTGGAGCGTGGGGCACGATCCGTCCTGAGTACTTGTGCATCGTCTCTTCGGAGGCAAGATATCTCGACGGGGATATAGTTCATCTTCCACAGGTGGTGTGGGAAAGATCCGGATAGTGTGGTGTGTGTTCTTGTGCGTGTGACGGGATACTTCTTGATTGTTAATAGTGTGGTTCATTGTTCTTATTGTGTGTTCTTGATTGATATATTGTGCTTAGATTGTAGTTGTATGTAACATGATTATCACATTATGGTCCATTGCTTTAACTTGTTCTCTTCAACTTATTTACAGCGGTTGACAAGGTTTCTTAAGATATTTTGATAACTTAAACCTATGTTCTCACCAACTTTATGTTGACAGATTTTAGTGTCATTTTCAGGTGGGATGGTTGAGAAGGATGATGTTAGAAGTGGCTAGAGTCTAGAGGCTGCTAGGATTGCATTAGGAGGAATCCCTTTCCTCTTAGTATTTATTTAATGTTTGAATAAGTGGTACATTTTAGACACCTATATGTATGATGTTTGGTTATTGTTTGTCTTTGGTAAGAGGTAGGTCTGTTACCTACTTACCTAGATTCCTGCATTTTGTTGAGATATTGTCACGACATTTGTGTCACCATTTATGACATTTCTTTTGCATTTAGTTTTCTCTATAGAGACACCGTTTGTTGTGATGATATCCATACGTCGCGCCCCATATTCCGCCATGGTGGGGTGTGACAGAATGGTATCAGAGACAATGGTTATAGAGAATTAGGTTACCTAGTCGCGTATCCTAGTCTATAGCTTAAGGGTCCCTGCATATAGGCGTCATAGGGGTATGTGTGCATTTTATAATAGTTGATGTGTTTGGATGTTATTTTTGCGATATTTGTTAATTTATGAACTAGTATGGTTCATACTTAACTACATGTTATTTTCTTTATGAGTTTTGACTAGTGCGGGTTGAACCATGGTCGTATACGCTAGTCATTTTTGGATTTCGCTTAATTATGTTTTCATGTTCTTTATACATTTTGAATTTTGTCTACGCTGGTTCAACTGGACTACGAGTTTATGTGTTTCATGCATTGGCTATGTTATCTTGTGTGGTTATGTGCTTGTGAGTTGTTGGATTATGTGTTATGTGTAGTATTAATGTCTTATAAGTGTCATCATAGGAGGGAGTACATTGGCGAAAGGGAACAGGTATAATTATGGAGGCCTACATAATTATACATGTGCCACAACACCACTGGACTTTCAAGTATGATTACATGAAAGAGAGTTGATACATGCTTGTATAGTATATGTTGGTAGTACGTATGGTTATGTTAGGCGTGTGTATGATGGTAAGTATACTATATAGAGTATTTTGGTAGTTGTTAACGGGTGTCATGTTTCTACTATAGCATGGTGAATACGCGAAATGGTGCTGGGGGAAGTGGTGATGATGGAAATCCTGATTTGGCTGCTTTGATTGCTGCTCAAATGGCTAACATAATACCAACCATTGTTCAGCAGGTGACTAACAACCTAAACAACAACAACAACAACAATGGTCAAGGAGGAGGTGGAAACAATGGTTGTAGCTATAAGACATTCACTTCTTGTGGTGCAAAGGAGTATGATGGGAAGGGCGGCGCGGTAGTACTTACCCAATGGATTGAGAAGATGGAAAATGTGATTCAGATGAGTGGTTGTTTACCCAATCAAAGGGTCATGTATGTAACTGGTTCGCTGGTAGGGAAGGCTTTAACTTGGTGGAATACTCAAGTTCAAGCAAGAGGGAGAGTTGCTGCAAACGCTATGGCTTGGGCCGATTTTAAGGCTCTTATGACTACGGAGTTTTGTCCAAGCAATGAGATGGAGAAGCTGGAAAATGAGTTTTGGGGACATGCTATGGTTGGAGCGGCTCATGCAGATTACACAGATCGCTTCCATGAATTGGCAAAGTTGGTTCCCCATTTGGTTACCCCTGAGGCGAACAAGATTAAGCGGTACATTGCTGGATTGCCTACTCAAATTAGGGGAATGATCAAGGCTACTCAACCTAACACGATACAGCAAGCTATACTTACAGCAGGAATACTTACTGAGGAGGCGGTAGCAAGTGGAACTTTGGGAAAAGCTGGAGAAAAGCGGAAGGAGCTAGAAGAAGCAGAGCATGATGAGAACAACTGGGAAGCCAATAAGAAAATGAGGGATGGGAAGAACTTCGTGGCGACAGCTGATGGTGGGTATGCGGGAAATAATCCACAGTGTCCTACATGTTTTAAGCATCATAGAAGTGGTATGCCATGCGTGGTGTGTTTTAATTGCCAAAGGCTAGGACATTTCACCAGGGTATGCCGATCACCTACTCTAAATGCAGCACCCGCACATGCGGTTAGAGCGGACTATGCAAGAGGTACTTGTTTTGGGTGTGGAGATCCAGGACACTACAAGAATAGTTGCCCGCTGTTGGGAAGAGCATCAGGACAAGCTGAAAAACCGTTACCATTGGAAGGGTATCACGGCAATAGGAACACGGGACATCATAACAACGTGGGTCGCAACACGCGGAACAGAAACAACGGGGATCGTAAAGGAGGAAGAGTTTACTATGCGGATGCAGTGGAGGTCATGCAGAACCCGAAAGTGGAGACAGGTATGTTTACTTGAGGAGATCATTGTGCTATTTTACTATTAGATTCGGAAACCTACTTTAGCTTGTGCCTACCCAAACTGGTACGTGCGTTAAAGGTGAGCCATAGGATAGACAACCTTGGGTACTCAATGTATGTTACAGGTGATGAGAAAGAGGAAGTAGAGGAAGCCTTCTGTGATTGCGGGACGTAGTTGTTGTGCTTAGGGAGTAAATCTCGGGACGAGATTTCTATTAGGAGGGAGTGATGTGACAACCCTAGGTTTTGGATTTGTCACTTGGTCTTACTTTTAGGTTATTTTATGTGTGCTTACTTGATTTGTTTGATTACGTGTTTATTTTGAGTGATTAAGCTTGGTGTGGTTATCGTTTATGAGTATAGAAGTACTCATAAGTAAATCGAGGAACGGTTATTTCATGTTCATGAGCTCACAATTAGTGACTATGAAATGAAATGGTGATATTTTGGTGTTTACGTATACGTATAAGTATTATAGTAATAGTATTTTTTTTAGGATTTACGGTTTAGCATTTAGAGGGCTCGGATGAGGTAATTAGTCATATGGATATTTTTCGGGATGGTTTTAAGTCATTTAGGACTTAGTTATAAAGTTTATTTCAAAATTTGAGATTTTTTTTAAAAGTGTATATTTTACGTCTTTTACGGTAAAACGCGTAAAAACTGACTAGTTTTACGGTTTTGAGGTTTTGGAGGCTTTAGGAGCTGAAATAAATTAAGGAAAATTAAGGTAATATTAATAAGATATTTATTAATAATAAAATAAAGAGAAAAACGAATTTTATGGGGTTTTGGTCGGTTTAGAAGAGAAAAAAAAGGAAAAAAAGAAAAGATTTATGGTAAGTGGTAATTGGGTTGGACAAGGATTGTTTTGGCTATATAAGGAACCCCCAAACACTAAACCAAACGAATTTTATTTTATTCCCTGGAGTTTTAGTCGACCAAAAGAGGAGAAGAATTAGGGTTCTTCAAAAAATTTGGGTTTTTACATCTTCCATTGAATTAAAGGTAAAAACCTTCATAACCCTTTTAATTAAATTGTTTTATTGTTTTCTTTAATCATCTTATGATGGATTAGGGTTAGGGTTTAATATAAAAACAGTAAATTAATGTTGTATTAATCATAATATGATGATTACATAAGTTAGGGCTTGTAATTAGAGGGATTAGGGTTAATTAATGAGGTTGATTTTGTTAAACCCGTTTTTAAAAACTGGGCAGAATTTTGAGTCAATTGTTTTGATCATATCGGGAGTTCTGCAAACTCTTATTTTGCGATCCATATACCCCTGAAAAGGTATTTGAAGTGGCTTTCCAATGCAAGATACTAGAAATAAATTGGAGGTCGGGAAGGGGGTCAAAAACAGGTTACAACAGTCGGAGGTCAAAACAGTTTTGAATTCAGCCTGATTTCTTTTTAAGTTTTGGGTTGTTTGGGGTACTTAGGGTTGCATGGGGATCTTCTCAAGAACATGAGAGATGGTTTATATATTGTAATAAGGATCTGCACTTGGGCTAAGATTGTGGTTTAGGGTAAGACCCTCTAATGGTAATGAACTTTTAGTACGTTTAAAATCAGGAAATCTGGAATGACAAAAGTAGATATATGTATATCGGGGCCTTAACAGTAGCTTTAAGGTTAGGGCAAGTGGGAGGTGTTAGCCAACATATGTAAGGGTATGAATATTCCTTTTACAGAAACCATGGGTATGTTTAGGTGGACGTTTGACTTAAAGTTTTGAGACCTAAAACTGGGACTGTTTTGTGTAAAATATGAACGGGATAGTTATTGAACTTAACCAAGTTAAGGACTTGTTAAGGAAGGGTAATGGGGTGATTAGAGCTTAACAATGGGGTATTTATATGAGAGGAGGTTAGATGTCCATCATAGGTTGATGAACCGTTTTAGAGGTTGGTTCATGTATTGATTTATGTGTTTTTGGATTATTAGCTTAGGGCTAGAGCAAGGACTTTGGAGAAGCAATCAGGTGAGTTCATAGTCCCATTTTACTACGTTTTTAAATGTTTTTCCAGTATGGGATGGAGATGACACTTGAAATGTTCTTTAACATGATTTGGTACTATGTTTTAAAATGTGTGGACATAAATGTGTTATTGTGTGACTTGCGTGCTTATGTGTTCTCATATGTGCTTTGATACGTGTTCTGCTATGTGAATCTTGTTTGGATTGTGATTGGCTTTGGTACATAGATGTATGGGCGTCTATGGGACCAGTTGTGATGTGTGTGGAGCGTGGGGCACGATCCGTCCTGAGTACTTGTGCATCGTCTCTTCGGAGGCAAGATATCTCGACGGGGATATAGTTCATCTTCCACAGGTGGTGTGGGAAAGATCCGGATAGTGTGGTGTGTGTTCTTGTGCGTGTGACGGGATACTTCTTGATTGTTAATAGTGTGGTGCATTGGTCTTATTGTGTGTTCTTGATTGATATATTGTGCTTAGATTGTAGTTGTATGTAACATGATTATCACATTATGGTCCATTGCTTTAACTTGTTCTCTTCAACTTATTTACAGCGGTTGACAAGGTTTCTTAAGATATTTTGATAACTTAAACCTATGTTCTCACCAACTTTATGTTGACAGATTTTAGTGTCATTTTCAGGTGGGATAGTTGAGAAGGATGATGTTAGAAGTGGCTAGAGTCTAGAGGCTGCTAGGATTGCATTAGGAGGAATCCCTTTCCTCTTAGTATTTATTTAATGTTTGAATAAGTGGTACATTTTAGACACCTATATGTATGATGTTTGGTTATTGTTTGTCTTTAGTAAGAGGTAGGTCTGTTACCTACTTACCTAGATTCCTACATTTTGTTGAGATATTGTCATGATATTTGTGTCGCCATTTATGACATTTCTTTTGCATTTAGTTTTCTCTATAGAGACACCGTTTGTTGTGATGATATCCATACGTCGCGCCCCATATTACGCCATGGTGGGGTGTGACAATCCGGAATAAGGCTTTGATCCGGAATAAAAATAAAAGAATAAGAAACAGGTTGGTTCGGAATAAATCAATTGATCCGGAATAACCAATATTCCGGATGAAAGACTTGATCCGGAATAACCAATATTCCGGATGAAAGACTTGATCCGGAATAATCAATATTCCGTATGAATGACTTGATCCGGAATAATGAAGTATTCCGAATGAAGTGATTGATCCGGAATAACAAACATTCCGAATAAAGAGATTTGATCCGGAATAATCAAGTATTCCTAATGAAGAGCCTGATCCGGAATAAACAAAAAGGGAACTTGATCCGGAATAATAAACTTGATCCGGAATCTGGGCACAGTAAAGAAGATGAAGAACAGTAGGACAAGATAAAGCCACGAATTCAATCAAAACTAACCAAAATCAACTTAAAGATTAAACAAAACTAATCAATAAACTTCCACTAATGAAAAACTAACAATCCTAATCAATAAAATCAACAAATAACACCAAGAAATAAAAAACCCACTTAATCTAAAACCATAAAAACTCAAGAACATGAACAATAAAGATGAAGAACAAATCAAACAAGAAGGGTAGAAGGAGATTAACAATAAAGTAAAGATTAACAACAATTAAAAGTAAACTTACTTGGAATTAAAAGGAATTAAATGTGCATAACAAGTAATTAAAGTGCAAGAATTAAGGTGCAAGGTAAATGAAAATGGTGGAAGTGGTGGTTTGTCAAGCCACCCAACAACAAATGAAATCCTATCAAACTATATATAGGGGAGGAGGTGGTTAGTGGAAGGAAGCTTCCTCCCCTCTTTCCTCTTTCTCTAATTGCGTCATTAAGACCTTAATCTTCTTAAGTCTTCGACTTTTGTCTCGGTATTAATAAACTCGTCTTGTAATTTCTTCAATAGATTATACTTGAGTTCTTCGGCTTTTAGTACACTTCCGTCTTTTGACTTTTTCTTCGATAAATCTTCAGAATTGGTCTTGGACTTCCGTTCTTTTTGCACTTTTGATCTTTTGACTTCGTCTTTTATCTTTTCTTCGATAAAAGCCCGTGAAAGCCGTGTTTTCTCCCCTTTTAACATTTTGATCCTAAAATCACAACAAAAACACAAACCACGCACAATTCCAAACAAATGACATTAAATACGCGTTTTGGTCTTGTTTTAGCAAGAAATAAGTGGTAAAAGGATGGGTGTTTTCACACCTATCAAATCCCCTACACTTAACCATTGCCATGCCCTCATGCAATGCTTAGTGATAAAGCAAGTTTACACTTTTCTCTTAGTCAATCAACCTTGGTCTTATTAACATACTAATAAACAAAAATTAAAGTACTAAGAGATATTAAAACTTTAAAGTAAACAAAAGGATAGAAAAGCATTTTCACTAGAAAATAGCTATATGGAAATAACTCGCAAAGAGATCTAAGACTTACATTAGGGCTTCGGTGCTGCGAATATTTATCACTCTCAAGTTTCACGTTCCCCAAACTAAGCTTAAAAACGAGATCAATGTTATTATAAGTTATCAAATCAAACACTTACACACATGGCTTAATTATATGCTTAAACTCCCTTATTCCTAGGTGTATCTCTTATATTTTATTTTTGTCTTAGAATGATCATGAAGATGCATTTTTGGACTTATTGCGATAGTTTATTTAGGCTGAAAGCAAAGTAGGACTATTTGATTAATAGTTAGCTAAAGGACAAAATCTCTCAAAACTGCTTCTCGGGATATCAAAAAGTTCATATCTTGGCATAACTCGCTTCACGATTTGAGACCTTTCTCGGGTCGATATTTGGCATGTACTTCATACTTCATATCTTGAGAGATGTTCTTGAGATAATGGTCTTCTCTTCGTTAATAGATTTTCTTCACATGGAGACTTTTGAGGGGTACTCCAACTTTGTTGACCACGACTTCATCATTATTTCTTCAATCGTTAATTGGGATTTTGAGATACAACGATCCGCCTCCTTTTCGGACTTGGATCTATTTATCCTCATACCTTGTTAGGGTCTTTTCGGATAGACTTCTCCATGATCTTTATGGGAGTTGATTGCTTTTCGTCGTGAGTCTTGATCCTTCATATTGATTTTCGGAATAATGCTTTTCACATCACCTTGGATCTTTAGTAATAAAATGGAATCCTCATGCCTTGTTAGGGCCTTTTCGGACTCGCCAATCTTCGCGCCCCGCTTCATAAGTTATGCCTTGGCTATGAACTCTTATCATTACCGAGCAACTTTTAAACGATCTTGGGCTAGAAGCTAAGTAACTTTTCAAATCGTACGACCTTACTTATTGTAGATAAATTATTAGCAAGTTATGGGAGAATAGGCAAATTATCACACCAAGTGTGCTTGTGCAAGAATACCGACTTATAATTGACTCTATCATTTCTTGTTCTTCACAATTTAAAATCTCAAGTAATGAGACTCATGGATGCTTAGCCTAATAAACCAATTAAGGTCTACATGGTTAAGGATACTTGCTAGAATAAACTTGGATAAGTCTATTCGGGTTGAGTCAAAATAATCGCAACGGGCCTAATATGTCAAAGACTTCTAAACAAGCTACACCACTTTATTAATATTTTTGACTTTATTGCGGGATATATACATATGAAAGCAACAATAAAAAATTTAAAAATTACGACTAAATGGCCAAAGTTAATAAAAAAATTGAAAAATGCTGAAAAAGATGATTTTCCGGTTAAATGAAGGCATTTTAATGGAAAAGTCCACTTAAAACTTCGATAGAAGTCCCCCTACACTTAATATAAACATTGTTCTCAATGTTTAAGCATATGGGAGTAAACTCCCCTACACTTAGGACATTGTGCACGTTGTTTAAATCTCGCTAAGGAAGAGACAACTAAAGAGATTCCTATTTTAATATTGAGAAATATAAAATAGTGAATCGAAAAGAGTTTAGGATAGAACCAGGAAGACGGGAACACGAAATCACGGTTCGTCAAAAGCATCAAGAGTGTGTCTTTGAAGCTCTAATCCCTGCACATGATAAGAAAGAGAACAAGAAACACCACGGGGCTCCCCCTACACTTATGGTGAAAACAAGTAAAGATAGATAATCGGGTTGCCTCCCGAAGAGCGCTTGTTTTTATTAACCGAGTCACGAGCCTGACTCGTCCCCGAATTAAATGGTTCATGGGGAAGCCTCGAATGTAATACCGGGATCAAAGACCTTGTCCTCGTTCCCGGTTGACATCAACAAAGGAGAGGCGGGGGGATAAGTCTTGAATGGGAGAAAGGTCCTTTCAACGTACGAGAAGTATGTGAAATCAAGATCCATGGGAGGTGGGGTGGGTAAAGTAAGCACACTGTCATCCCCCAAAGACAATGGATGCTGAGCACTCGGCAAAGCCGTAATGGTATCAATTATAGAATTGTCATTGTCACCTCCCGGGTCAAAGCACTCATCCTCATTTCCCGGTATGAAACGAGGAGAGTAAAAGCGGTACATCACCCGCTTGGGTGTGCACGCGGTAGGAGGAGGTGGCAATATAATATGAGAAGTATGAGAACAATTACCTTCCACATGCGTCCCTTTTTCAGTAGAGTCAAGTCTTTCCACCTCTGCGATCGAGGGAGGTATGGCTAACAAAGTATGCTCATTAATAGCAAGAGAATCAGCGCTATCAATGTCCTCAATCCCTTCGTCAAAGAGGGGATTCACCTCACTAGATATGTAGGCGTCATCAAAATCAAATAAAGGGTTCGAATAAATCTTGAAAGTTTCATGCAGAACGTCTTCATCGGATAGTGACTCGTCATCACTAGAAGTAAAATCATGATCTTGATCAAAAAGAGGATTAGAGAAAGCCAAAGAATCATCTCCCAAAGTGTTGGTGGAAGGAACATCATCATTAAGAGCGACCTCATCCGTAAGCTCCTCAAAAGTTAGCACATCACAAACCTCATCAAAGAATTTATCAAGACCAAAATCACTAATCTCACTCGAAGTATCACAATCCTTAGAGGCATTGGGGATATTAAGAGAGGGAAGTACAATTGCGCTAGGACATTGAGCAACTAGATCATTCCATGAAATAGTATTCTCATCGTCATCATCATCATAATAGTATTGACGCACAAGAGGAGGGGTATAATTACTAAGATTAGATACTTGCTCTTGTTGTTGTCGCTTTTCCTCCTCCCTAACTTCTTTAAGTAGAACAACGGCTTCTTGAAGTTGCAAAACAATGGAGTGTGTTTCTTCATTCAAAGTAGTGAGTTGTTGGGCCATACGAATTCTCTGAGAGGATTGATGATTGAGGTTGGGATGTGGGGGCTCACAGTTATGAAAACCAGAATTATAGTACGGATGTGGCTCATAGTAAGTCATCAGTTGAGAAGAATTAGAACACGGATTTGGTTCATAATAATCCATCGGTGAAGAAAAATGAGGACACGGATTTGGTTCATAAAAATTCATTGGCTGACAATAAGAAGTATCGTGAGGGCCCCCACAGTTGTTGCAAAACGGGTGAGGAGAAAGACTGGGTGCGTCTTGTGCATAACTATTATCATTGTCATAATTGTACCCTGGTTCTTGCCCGTGATCATACGGGTATCGAACCGGGCACGAAACATGCCAATGTGAATCGCTTCCACAATAGATGCACGGGGGAACAGGAGGTAGATTCAAAAAGGACGAATTAGTCGAGTTGCACAAGGGAAAAAATCCGAATCTGAATTGTGTATTGTCGATATCGTTTCTGCACCGCTCACATGTACACCATTGACATGAGTCGTTCCCAGATAATTGTTTCCCACACCCGACACAATGGACATAAGAATCCATAAAGAAAAATAGATAAGCAAGAAGAATATTTTTGGTGCAAAACTTTGAAAAAGAAATGCTTTTTATGATTTTTCAAATGTTTTTGGATTTTTGAAAATTTTGGACACGAAAAATAACGTTCACGAGTGAACGGATCCCAAAAGCCAACGCGTCTCTCACAAAAAACCGTTAATCCTCACGAAAAGAGCTGGCAGCGGCGCCATTTTAATATAATGATTTTAATAGGTTGAAAAGTTTGTTTCTCGAAATCTTCTCAAATTGATCAAGGTTCAAAGTGCGACTCAGTTGTTCTTGGTGGAATAAAAAGGGAATGGTCGTTGTCTTAAACTATTGAAAAATAAAGACGTGAAACAAATAAAAATAAAGTAAAGACGGTAAAAAGAAATACTGAAAGATTCAAACTTGACGAAAAGTAATGACGAGAAATTAAAAGGGAAATAAAGTAAATGACACAAACTTAAACTTAAAATAAAAGGAAAGCAAATAAAAATGCAAATAAGGAAAAAGGCGGGAAAAGTAAAGCTTAAGAATTAAAAATATAAAACTACAAAAAAAACTGAAAAACTCATTCGGAATATCACCCTCATCCGGAATAACAAAGCTCATCCGGAATATGTCACTCATCCGGAATAAACCATTTGATCCGGAATAAGGCTTTGATCCGGAATAAAAATAAAAGAATAAGAAATACAGGTTGGTTCGGAATAAATCAGTTGATCCGGAATAACCAATATTCCAGATGAAAGACTTGATCCGGAATAACCAATATTCCGGATGAAAGACTTGATCCGGAATAATCAATATTCCGGATGAAAGACTTGATCCGGAATAATGAAGTATTCCGAATGAAGTGATTGATCCGGAATAACAAACATTCCGAATAAAGAGATTTGATCCGGAATAATCAAGTATTCCGAATGAAGAGCTTGATCTGGAATAAACAAAAAGGGAACTTGATCCGGAATAATAAACTTGATCCGGAATCTGGGCACAGTAAAGAAGATGAAGAACAGTAGGACAAGATAAAGCCACGAATTCAATCAAAACTAACCAAAATCAACTTAAAGATTAAACAAAACTAATCAATAAACATCCACTAATGAAAAACTAACAATCCTAATCAATAAAATCAACAAATAACACCAAGAAATCAAAAACCCACTTAATCTAAAACCATAAAAACTCAAGAACATGAACAATAAAGATGAAGAACAAATCAAACAAGAAGGGTAGAAGGAGATTAACAATAAAGTAAAGATTAAAAACAATTAAAAGTAAACTTACTTGGAATTAAAAGGAATTAAATGTGCATAACAAGTAATTAAAGTGCAAGAATTAAGGTGCAAGGTAAATGAAAATGGTGGAAGTGGTGGTTTGTCAAGCCACCGAACAACTACAAATGAAATCCTATCAAACTATATATAGGGGAGGAGGTGGTTAGTAGAAGGAAGCTTCCTCCCCTCTTTCCTCTTTCTCTAATTGCGTCATTAAGACCTTAATCTTCTTAAGTCTTCGACTTTTGTCTCGGGATTAATAAACTCGTCTTGTAATTTCTTCAATAGATTAGACTTGAGTTCTTCGGCTTTTAGTACACTTCCGTCTTTTGACTTTTTCTTCGATAAATCTTCAGAATTGGTCTTGGACTTCCGTTCTTTTTGCACATTTGATCTTTTGACTTCGTCTTTTGTCTTTTCCTTCGATAAAATCCCGTGAAAGCCGTGTTTTCTCCCCTTTTAACATTTTGATCCTAAAATCACAACAAAAACACAAACCACGCATAATTCCAAACAAATGACATTAAATACGCGTTTTGGTCTTGTTTTAGCAAGAAATAAGTGATAAAAGTATGGGTGTTTTCACACCTATCAAATCCCCTACACTTAACCATTGCCATGCCCTCATGCAATGCTTAGTGATAAAGCAAGTTTACACTTTTCTCTTAATCAATCAACCTTGGCCTTATTAACATACTACTAAACAAAAATTAAAGTACTAAGAGAAATTAAAACTTTAGAGTAAACAAAAGGATAGAAAACCATTTTCACTAGAAAATAGCTATATGGAAATAACTCGCAAAGAGATCTAAGACTTACATTAGGGCTTCGGTGCTGCGAAGATTTATCACCCTCAAGTTTCACGTTCCCCAAACTAAGCTTAAAAACGAGATCATTGTTATTATAAGTTATCAAATCAAACACTTACACAGATGGCTTAATTATATGCTTAAACTCCCTTATTCCTAGGTGTATCTCTTATATTTTATTTTTGTCTTAGAATGATCATGAAGATGCATTTTTGGACTTATTGCGATAGTTTATTTAGGCTGAAAGCAAAGTAGGACGATTTGATTAATAGTTAGCTAAAGGACAAAATCTCTTAAAACTGCTTCTCGGGATATCAAAAAGTTCATATCTTGGCATAACTCGCTTCACGATTTGAGACCTTTCTCGGGCCGATATTTGGCATGTACTTCATACTTCATATCTTGAGAGATGTTCTTGAGATAATGGTCTTCGTTAATAGATTTTCTTCACTTGGAGACTTTTGAGGGGTACTCCAACTTTGTTGACCACGACTTCATCATTATTTCTTCAATCGTTAATTGGGATTTTGAGATACAACGATCCGCCTCCTTTTCGGACTTGGATCTATTTATCCTCATACCTTGTTAGGGTCTTTTCGGATAGACTTCTCCATGATCTTTATGGGAGTTGATTGCTTTTCGTCGTGAGTCTTGATCCTTCATATTGATTTTGGGAATAATGCTTTTCACATCACCTTGGATCTTTAGCAATAAAATGGAATCTTCATGCCTTGTTAGGGCCTTTTCGGACTCGCCAATCTTCGCGCCCCGCTTCATAAGTTATGCCTTGGCTATGAACTCTTATCATTACCGAGCAACTTTTAAACGATCTTTGGCTAGAAGCTAAGTAACTTTTCAAATCGTACGACCTTACTTATTGCAGATAAATTATTAGCAAGTGATGGGAGAATAGGCAAATAATCACACCAAGTGTGCTTGTGCAAGAATACCGACTTATAATTGACTCTATCATTTCTCGTTCTTCACAATTTAAAATCTCAAGTAATGAGACTCGTGGATGCTTAGCCTAATAAACCAATTAAGGTCTACATGGTTAAGGATACTTGCTAGAATAAACTTGGATAAGTCTATTCGGGTTGAGTCAAAATAATCGCAACGGGCCTAATATGTCAAAGACTTCTAAACTAGCTACACCACTTTATTAATATTTTTGACTTTATTGCGGGATATATATACATATGAAAGCAACGATAAAAAAATTAAAAACTACGACTAAATGGCCAAAGTTAATAAAAAATTTGAAAAAGATGATTTT
The DNA here is from genome assembly GCA_025667525.1 of Glebionis coronaria. NCBI lineage: Eukaryota > Viridiplantae > Streptophyta > Magnoliopsida > Asterales > Asteraceae > Glebionis > Glebionis coronaria. The sequence goes on along the minus strand of CM046880.1, from coordinate 181,317,937 downwards.
CCGGTTAAATGAAGGCATTTTAATGGAAAAGTCCACTTAAAACTTCAATATAAGTCCCCCTACACTTAATATAAACATTGTCCTCAATGTTTAAGCATATGGGAGTAAACTCCCCTACACTTAGGACATTGTGCACGTTGTTTAAATCTCGCTAAGGAAGAGACAACTAAAGAGATTCCTATTTTAATATTGAGAAATATAAAATAGTGAATCGAAAAGAGTTTAGGATAGAACCGGGAAGACGGGAACACGGAATCACGGTTCGTCAAAAGCATCAAGAGTGCGTCTTTGAAGCTCTAATCCCTGCACATGATAAGAAAGAGAACAAGAAACACCACGGGGCTTCCCCCTACACTTACGGTGAAAACAAGTAAAGATTGATAACCGGGTTGCCTCCCGAAGAGCGCTTGTTTTTATTAACCGAGTCACGAGCCTGACTCGTCCCCGAATTAAATGGTTCATGGGGAAGCCTCGAATGTAATACCGGGATCAAAGACCTTGTCCTCGTTCCCGGTTGACATCAACAAAGGAGAGGCGGGGGGATAAGTCTTGAATGGGAGAAAGGTCCTTTCAACATACGAGAAGTATGTGAAATCAAGATCCACGGGAGGTGGGGTGGGTAAAGTAAGCACATTGTCATCCCCCAAAGACAATGGATGCTGAGCATTCGGCAAAGCCGTAATGGTATCAATTATAGAATTGTCATTGTCACCTCCCGGGTCAAAGCACTCATCCTCATTTCCCGGTATGAAACGAGGAGAGTAAAAGCGGTACATCGCCCGCTTGGGTGTGCACGCGGTAGGAGGAGGTGGCAATATAATATGAGAAGTATGAGAACAATTACCTTCCACCTGCGTCCCTTTTTCAGTAGAGTCAAGTCTTTCCACCTCTGCGATAGAAGGAGGTATGGCTAACAAAGTATGCTCATTAATAGCAAGAGAATCAGCGCTATCAATGTCCTTAATCCCTTCGTCAAAGAGGGGATTCACCTCACTAGATATGTAGGCGTCATCAAAATCAAACAAAGGGTTCGAATAAATCTTGAAAGTTTCATGCAGAACGTCTTCATCGGATAGTGACTTGTCATCACTAGAAGTAAAATCATCATCTTGATCAAAAAGAGGATTAGAGAAAGCCAAAGAATCATCTCCCAAGGTGTTGGTGGAAGAAACATCATCATTAAGAGCGACCTCATCCGTAATCTCCTCAAAAGTTAGCACATCACAAACCTCATCAAAGAATTTATCAAGACCAAAATCACTAATCTCACTCGAAGTATCACAATCCTTAGAGGCATTAGGGATATTAAGAGAGGGAAGTACAATTGCGCTAGGACATTGAGCAACTAGATCATTCCAAGAAATAGTATTCTCATCGTCATCATCATCATAATAGTATTGACCCACAAGAGGAGGGGTATAATCACTAAGATTAGATACTTGCTCTTGTTGCTGTCGCTTTTCCTCCTCCCTAACTTCTTTAAGCAAAACAACGGCTTCTTGAAGTTGCAAAACAATGGAGTGTGTTTCTTCATTCAAAGTAGTGAGTTGTTGGGCCATACGAATTCTCTCAGAGGATTGATGATTGGGGTTGGGATGTGGGGGCTCACAGTTATGAAAACCAGAATTATAGTACGGATGTGGATCATAGTAAGTCATCGGTTGAGAAGAATTAGAACACGGATTTGGTTCATAATAATCCATCGGTGAAGAAAAATGAGGACATGGATTTGGTTCATAAAAATTCATTGGCTGACAATAAGAAGTATCGTGAGGGCCCCCACAGTTGTTGCAAAACGGGTGAGGAGAAAGACTGGGTGCGTCTTGTGGATAGCTATTATCATTGTCATAATTGTACCCTGGTTCTTGCCCGTGATCATACGGGCATCGAACCGGGCACGAAACATGCCAATGCGAATCGCTTCCACAATAGATGCACGGGGGAACAGGAGGTGGATTCAAAAAGGACGAATTAGTCGAGTTGCACAAGGGACAAAATCCGAATCTGAATTGTGTATTGTCGATATCGTTTCCGCACCGCTCACATGTACACCATTGACATGAGTCGTTCCCAGATAATTGTTTCCGACACCCGACACAATAGACATAAGAATCCATAAAGAAAAATAGATAAGCAAGAAGAATATTTTTGGTGCAAAACTATGAAAAAGAAATGCTTTTTATGATTTTTCAAATGTTTTTGGATTTTTGAAAATTTTGGACACGAAAAATAACGTTCACGAGTGAACGGATCCCAAAAGCCAACGCGTCTCTCACAAAAAACCGTTAATCCTCACGAAAAGAGCCGGCAGCGGCGCCATTTTAATATAATGATTTTACTAGGTTGAAAAGTTCGTTTCTCGGAATCTTCTCGAATTGATCACGGTTCAAAGTGCGACTCAGTTGTTCTTGGTGGAATAAAAAGGGAATGGTCGTTGTCTAAAATAATTGAAAAATAAAGACGTGAAACAAATAAAAATAAAGTAAAGACGGTAAAAATAAATACTGAAAGATTCAAACTTGACGAAAAGTAAATGACGAGAAATTAAAAGGGAAATAAAGTAAATGACACAAACTTAAACTTAAACTAAAAGGAAAGCAAATAAAAATGCAAATAAGGAAAAAGGCGGGAAAAGTAAAGCTTAAGAATTAAAAATATAAAACTACAAAAAAAACTAAAAAACTCATTCGGAATATCACCCTCATCCGGAATATGTCACTCATCCGGAATAAACCAGTTGACCCGGAATAAGGCTTTGATCCGGAATAAAAATAAAAGAATAAGAAAAACAGGTTGGTTTGGAATAAATCAACTGATCCGGAATAACCAATATTCCGGATGAAAGACTTGATCCGGAATAACCAATATTCCGGATGAAAGACTTGATCCGGAATAATCAATATTCCGGATGAAAGACTTGATCCGGAATAATGAAGTATTCCGAATGAAGTGATTGATCCGGAATAACAAACATTCCGAATAAAGAGATTTGATCCGGAATAATCAAGTATTCCGAATGAAGAGCTTGATCCGGAATAAACAAAAAGGGAACTTGATCCGGAATAATAAACTTGATCCGGAATTTGGGCACAGTAAAGAAGATGAAGAACAGTAGGACAAGATAAAGCCACAAATTCAATCAAAACTAACCAAAATCAACTTAAAGATTAAACGAAACTAATCAATAAACATCCACTAATGAAAAACTAACAATCCTAATCAATAAAATCAACAAATAACACCAAGAAATCAAAAACCCACTTAATCTAAAACCATAAAAACTCAAGAACATGAACAATAAAGATGAAGAACAAATCAAACAAGAAGGGTAGAAGGAGATTAACAATAAAGTAAAGATTAACAACAATTAAAAGTAAACTTACTTGGAAATAAAAGGAATTAAATGTGCATAACAAGTAATTAAAGTGCAAGAATTAAGGTGCAAGGTAAATGAAAATGGTGGAAGTGGTGGTTTATCAAGCCACCCAACAATTACAAATGAAATCCTATCAAACTATATATAGGGGAGGAGGTGGTTAGTGGAAGGAAGCTTCCTCCCCTCTTTCCTCTTTCTCTAATTGCGTCATTAAGACCTTAATCTTCTTAAGTCTTCGACTTTTGTCTCGGGATTAATAAACTCGTCTTGTAATTTCTTCAATAGATTAGACTTGAGTTCTTCGGCTTTTAGTACACTTCCGTCTTTTGACTTTTTCTTCGATAAATCTTCAGAATTGGTCTTGGACTTCCGTTCTTTTTGCACTTTTGATCTTTCGACTTTGTCTTTTGTTTTTTTCTTCAATAAAAGCCCGTTAAAGCCGTGTTTTCTCCCCTTTTAACATTTTGATCCTAAAATCAAAACAAAAACACAAACCACGCATAATTCCAAACAAATGACATTAAATACGCGTTTTGGTCTTGTTTTAGCAAGAAATAAGTGGTAAAAGGATGGGTGTTTTCACACCTATCAGCAACCTAGTGTTATTTGTGCTTATACTGACTCCTATTAAGCCAAAACTTATTGGGGTGCCTTTTGTTCCATCAAAAAGCAACAAGCGAGGCTTGGAATCAAGCCAAAACATTACTGCATATCAAGCAGTGGGAACTCCTTTCCCACTGAAGGTTCCCCCTGCTAGTGTTAATTGGGGTTCAGCTTATCAATAAGTTATAATAGCTTATTTTAACCAGCAACAACTTGGATTTTGTAATAGGTGCTCATCATTTGACCCATTTGTTCATACTGGAGCATTTGGTGTGTTGACTTTTAGGTTTGACTAGAAAACCAACTTAATTGACTTTTTCATAAGTGCTTGTTGGTTCATTCTGGCTTATTGGTGTTGCTTATTGGATTTTTATTGATTGATTTGGCTTATTGAGTTCATTTGTGACATTTTGCAAGTTGAATCAAGTCCTGAGGTGCCTTATTTCTCAAACCCGACTATTTTGTCGTTTTGTGAAATTGTACTTTGCTTATTTCTGGCTTATTGAGTGTACTTTTTCAAAATTTCTTTTTACAGATCTCTTAAGCATCCCAAAAGAAGGTTGTGTTTCAAATTATAGCTTATGGCATTAGCTTATTTCTTAATGGGCTAAAAAGCCCAATAAGGATAAGCTGTTTGCTTAATAAGCTGTGATAAGCAAACTTTCAGCTTTTGGGCCTTTAGGGTTTTGTGTTTAGAATTAAATATTAAGTCGGATAGGGCTTTTCCAAGTCAATTGGGCCAAGTTTGACTTTTTGGGCTAAAAAGCCCATTTAAGTGGACTGTTTTTGGTTTTGGCCCATTTGAGGGCCCAATAGGGGTATTCTGGTCATTTAACTTTCATTTTCTGTTTATTTAGGTTAAAATAAACTAGTTTGCAAGTTTTTAGAATTTTTTTTTATTTTTGGATTTTTAATATTATTTTAATATTATTTTATTATTATTTTTCAGATTTCACATTTTTCAACTTTTTACATTTTTCTTAGCTTAAATACATTAGAATAGGAATTTTTCAACTTTTAGATTAATTTTATCACTTTTAGATTAATTTTTATAATTATTTTAAGTTTTATTAGTTTTTAAATCATTTTTAATAGTTTTTATTAGTTTAAAAATTTCTAAAAATAGTTTTTAATCTTTTTAGGTCATTTAGAGGTTTACCAATTAAAAAATCTTTATTTGGGCTTTTTGATAATTTATTTGATTTTTAGGGCTTTAATTCGCATTTAAAAATTGAATATTTAATTATTTAAAACGTCTGAAAAAGTTTTGTTCATTGGTAAACTCTTAATTTATTTATTTTGATTTTTGGTGAATTTTTGGTAATTTTTAGAATTTATTTTTATTTTAGCTTATTTTTCGGTTTTACGTTTTGTCGTCGTAGTAATTAATTTCACGTCTTCGTCATCCTCTTTTCTCATCCCTTTCTTTCAATTATTAATCACAAACATTTAACAAGTTTTTCACACACATATACCTCCTTGGGAAACGAACTTTCACATCATAAGGGTCATTAACACTTGATTTTTCCTAAAATCATTTGTTTAATACTTACCGCTTTTACGCTCTTTTTCCTAAAAGACGTATTTTACCACAATCACCCTTTGCTGCAACTACGTTCAACACTCACGGGCAAAGCACATTGACATACGCTACCATTTCATTAAAGAGCAAGTGGAAAATGGAGTGATCGAGCTGTATTTCGTCACCACTGAGTATCAGCTGGCAGATATGTTCACAAAAGCATGAAATCTTTCTCTCCAGCGACTCTCAAAGAGTTGGCAGAAGAATCAGCAGAATAGTGGTGGTAAACTATTCATGCGTATCCTTTAATCGTGATCATGTATATTATCGTATATATATAAACCACAAAAAGAAAAATACAAAAATATAAAACCTACAAAAACCATAAAAAATATAAAACCAAGAAAGCCCAAAAATATTTTCGTCTTTTTTAATCGGGCATGTCTTTTAGTACGGTAATATTTACGGCTTTAGAAATGTCGATTAATATTGACACGGCCCCATAAATAGAGTCCGTATAAAAGTTGTACATTTTTAAAACATGCCCATTATGGCTTGTAGTTATTTCAGACTGCAACCCGTTTTTCGCATTAAAGTCACGTCTTTCCTTAGAAAACGTTGGCTCACAACGGGAATTAATTTTCTCGGGTATGATTTACTAGCCAAATCATACAAATGGATCAAGTTTACTTTATAACTTGGTCTAACACGAATTAGTGTACGTCTCAGTGCATTATTTTGTTTAAATAAGAGAAATCTTATTGCCACCACGAATCAATTTTTCTAAGACATTAATTGGAAAATTCTTTCATCAATATTTGACTCGTTAAACAATGACTACAACTCTTTAAATAGAAAACGGGTCATCATTTAAGGGGGATAAAATATTAAATCATCTTCGTCATCAAAACGGTCTTCAAAAGTTCTCGAGAAAAATTAATCGGTTAATAACTGGAGTTTCTTTGGCATACGACTTGTGATTGTTCTGATTTATCGTGGGTTTTAGGTCCTGGATATTTGCTAAAAGGATAAAATGCTTAGGTTGTGTGCGGGCAAGAATACTTAATACGATGAGATAGGTCTAACGATTGTTAACTTATTTAACGAATGTTTCCCTAAAGGTTGTTACTAACTAGAAAAGAAAAGAAAAGAAAAGTAAAGGGACTAAATGTGACTAAGTGTGAAAGTTGTCAAAATGTTGACCTAAGTCAAACAAACACCCCGTCTTCTTTCTTTTTCTTTCTTTCTATTCTTTCTGGCCGCCATTTTCACACACAGAAAACACACACGAGCTCGCAATTTTCCTCGTTCTTGATCTCTCAATCCGTTTCACTCGTTCAAACTAAGGTACAAACATCGACACTTGGTTTTAATTCGCCTAATTCATTCTTTAAATCCAGTTAATTGCCTTGTTTTAATTAATTCATCACATTAGGGTTTATGAATTAATTAGATGAAATAAATTAGGGTTTGTAAGTGGGTTTGGCTCGAATTAGGATTAGAACGACATTTGTTGCTTTAGATTGCCTTAAAACACTCATGCGATTAGAAAGATTCATCATAGGGTGCGTTTAGGATTAAACCTATTTTTCCGAATGAACATATTAGTCTAAGAAAAAGAATTATCACGCATGAGTGAATATTCCGAATGAACGATATTCTGAATGAACCTCATTCCGAATGAACCATATTCCGGATGAACAATATTCCGGATGAACAATATTCTGGATGAACAATATTCCGGATGAACAATATTTCGGATGAACAATATTCCGGATGAACAATATTCCGGATGAACAATATTCCGGATGAACAATATTCCGGATGAACAATATTCCGGATGAACATTATTCCGGATGAAGGTTATTCCGGATGAAGGTTATTCCGGATGAAGGTTATAACGGATGAAGGTTATTCCGGATGAAGGTTATTCCGGATGAAGGTTATTCCGGATGAAGGTTATTCCGGATGAAGGTTATTCCGGATGAAGGACATTCCGGATGAAGGACATTCCGGATGAAGGACATTCTGGATGAAGGACATTCTGGATGAAGGACATTCCGGATGAAGGACATTCCGGATGAAGGACATTCCGGATGAAGGACATTCCGGATGAAGGACATTCCGGATGAAGGACATTCCGGATGAAGGGCATTCCGGATGAAGGGCATTCCGGATGAAGGCATTCCGGATGAAGGCATTCCGAATGAAGAATTGTTGGATTGATAATTGTTTGCTTGTTATAATTACTTGATGAATTGTGTCATGCTTAGAAGTAACAACATAATGGTATATATATATATATATATATATATATATATATATATATATATATATATATATATATATATATATATATATATATATATATATATCTGTGTATCAACCTTTTATGTCTTATCTTAAGCAGAAACCATGACTAATCCAACCGTGCAAGAACTCCAAGATGCTAGAGCAGCCGCAATAGCCGAGGCAAAAGAACTTAAGTTCATACCGAACAATTACCGACTGAAAGAAGTCTCTCATTCCACTCACCGTGGATTCAAAGTCGCCTCAGCAATCCTTGATCAATCTCACTTCAAGAATGCATTAAGGAGTACTGCTTCGGTGCCATTTGATTACATGTACGAATTCTGGGCTACCAAGGAAGGGAGGTCAAACAAGATCACCTTCTTCCTCGACAACAAGCAACAGACACTTACCGTTTCAGACTTTTGCAAGATATTTGGAATTCGGGATACACCCAAGGGTATGACATTTTCGAGGAACCCTACCAAAGACGAACTCATGGAGATGTTCCTTGCTCTTGGATGTCCTGACCTACGAATAGTGTCCGAGTTTACCACAGCCAAAGTGGGTCAACCTTGGAGAGTTATCTTCGGTATCCTCAGTCGGTGTCTTACACCTAAAACAACTGGGCATGATGTTGTGCGTGGTCCAATTATGAATATCTTCTATGGAATGTACAAAGGCTTAAATGTAGATTATGCATCCTTGTTGTGGGAAGAGTTTAATTTTCAACTCTTCCAAAATACGAAGCAGAAGGCTAATGTTTTTCCTTACCCTCGATTAGGCTGATCATTCATTACTTTATGGAAAATGATGCTTCTATTGATAAGCGTGCAGAAAGCCGTCACCACATTAAAGAGGTTGATGACCTTGTGGACCTAAGGCATGAAGGACCCTCTGGTTCTGTTAATCCTGGTCCTGTTCCTAGTCATCTCCTGACAGACAAAATTCTAGCTTTTGATGATTACCAGCAAATGCTAAAAGAAATCAGAAAACAGCAAGAAAAGGTTCAGGCGGGAGAAGTCTCGTCAACAACAGTCAAAAGTAAAGGTAAACGTAAGCAAGAAGTTGTCTTACCTGAGCCTAAACCCAAGAAAACAAAGACCGTGGCTAAAAAGGATAAGCACAAAGCTGAGAAGTTTGTCATTCGAGATGAAGATACTGATGACGATGTAAATCCCGAGCAAATTCGCAAAGCTGAGAAAAAACAATTGAAGAAGGCTATTGAAATAAGTAGGAAAGACACAGGAGGTAGTGGTTCGGGTGTGCAGATAGAAGATGAAGAGGAAGTTGAGGAGCCGCATGAGATTTTTGAGTTTGGTACACCAGACAGGTACTCAACACCTAAAGAAACATCCATTTTCGATACAGCAAGCATTGAAAAGGAGTCCGTTGCTACGACAATCTTTGTAACTCCAAAGCCTCCACTAATCCAGCCTCTGCCAACACAACCGTTGACTACTCAACTACTATCCCTTCCACCTCCAACTACCTCCGTCCCCAGTACTGTCATCACAACCGTGCCTATTCAACCGCCCCAGAGTAGCCCTGTGTCATCTTCATTTTCTGCACTCTTAATAGCAGAAATGATGGATAAACACATGGAAACTCAATGAAAAGAGATGGCTCAAATCCGAGAAGAGTTACTCAAACGAGTGCAAAGTGAAGAGGCATCCAAGAAAGCTCAAGCCGAGATGATAGCCAAGTTCAATGCAGAGATGGAGTCTACACGAAAATCTCATGCAGAAGAACTTGTTCATGTCAGAAAAGATGAAGCTGATAAAAGTACAGCAAGGATTGCCAAATTCCGCGAATTAAAGAATAAGTATAAAGAGGAGAAAGAAATACTTGAAGCTTCACTTAATGATAGGGTAAAGGAATCTGTTGAGTCTATTATGCCAAAGCTGCGAAAAGAGATGAAGAAAATTGCGGTTGATAAGTTGATGATTAAATCGTCAAACCCTTCCAATTCCGACTATAAAATTGCATATGACTTAACGGACTTTGAACTGAAGAAGATTCTCCACGCCCGCATAATTGAAGTTGGATCTTTCGACAAATCCAAAATTCAGCAGACTCTTCACAAGGCACTTAATGCAGCTATAAAGGAGGATGACAGGCTGTTTAAGACATTTGGAAGCGTGGTTACTTACCATATTTTGTATAAAAAAGGAGATGAAGATGCCTCTGGTGAGGAGGATAGTGAGCAAGAAGAGAGTGGTGGTGAAGAAGACGATGCGAGTGATGAAGACAAGGGTGATGATGATGATGATGATGGTGAAGGTGGTGATGGTAATGAGGAGAGTGACGAGGATAGCAACAAGAACGATGACGATGATGATGATGACAACGAGAACAGGGGTAGCGACAACAATGACAAGTCTGAAGAGCCTGATCAGTCTGATGATGATGATATGGGTGACAATGCTGCCAGTAAGAAGACACCATCCAAGACCGGTGGCAAATCTCAGAAAGATGTTGCTCCCAAGGATAAGTCCACATCTACGGAGACAGGACGAACCAAGTGGCACCATGATGTGAATGCTACAACAGCATCTTCAATTCCCGATACATCTGTTTCTAGCTCTATACCAGTTACTGTTAATCCTGTTAGTTCTTTGGTTGTTACCACAACTGCAGAACAAGAAACTGCACCTGCTGCTGATGTACCTGAATCAGAACCGGCACCCGTTCAAGTATCTACTGCTCCACCTAATGAACCAGTTACTACGGTTCCTGAGTCAAGCACACTAGATTGGGCTGATACATTGCAGATCGATGAGACCGCACCAGAACAACCATGGATCACGGCAGCTGCAACATATGATCCAATCACAGATGCTGATGCAAATGTTCTGTATCTACGTATTCGCAATCCAATAGATCTGTGTGCATTTTGGTCTCATGAGTATGGATCTTCGGTCACTCCGTCCTTGGTGAAGAGAGCGCTTAAAGACAAGAGACTTCGCGCTAAATCAAGATTAAGCCGAATGGAGTATGAGTATTATGCTGATGAAATCCTGAAAGCTCTTAATACAATTCAAAGGCCAAGCCTTCATGCGCCAGAAAGACCTCCTCTTCCAATTGATGCTACTCAAGACAATCAAATTGCACTTGACTTCTTTGTCACATATGATCTTGACTATCTTCTCAAAGGATCATCCAAGTACGCGACCTCCCTGACTTTCTTGAAAGCTGCTTCTTGGGGGTTAATACCTTGGATCGAAGAAAAGGTCAATCGCCTCTGGGTTCCAAAGATAAACCGCAATTATGACATGTATGCTGCTATAGGAGCATCACATTAGGACGAGCGAGTCCAAAGGGCATACAGAGGTTGCTGCTTAGCCAACTCAGGTAGTATCGTCAGATCCAATTGTTGGGAATAAATTAAGGCCAGATCACTTGAGCGCTGACAAGAACAAAACAAGCGTTGACAGGAACAAAACAAGCGCTGACAGCTCAAGCGTTGACAAGTTAAAGTCAAGCGTTGACACATTGAAGACAAGCACTGATGGAAGATATAATCTACACGTTTAGTATATTCTAGAATACTTCTAGTAAGGATAGAAACGACAATGTATTTTCTATATTTATCTTTACCTAGAATAGTTGATACGTAGCTTATTGTACAAGGCTTCTTAGTCTATAAAAGAAGGCCTTTAGGTTAATGTTCAATATCAAGTTTTTTTTTACATAAGTTTTCATTCGTAAACATCTTTCATTGTAAGCAAGTTCGACATTCATAATCAAAGTGAAAGTTTGTTTACATCTTGTGTGTTCTTGTTTAAGTGTTAAATTCCGCATAACACTTAGATTCACAAAGCATATAACAAAGGTTTCTCTACGTGTTATACTTGATCTAATCTCGTATACACAAAGCTAATCGATCTATGTTTGGGATCAACAAGTGGTATCAGAGCTTGTTGAGGAACTTTTGATCTTTGAAGAACACCAGAACCATACACGAACACCAAAACCCTAATTTTCTCAAAACACCAAAACCCTAACAACATCATGTCTGAAGCAATAACCACCTCCTCTTCACCCTTACCAAACATCAGGATTCCCATGCTTGATGCAACCAACTTTGACTTATGGAAGTTCAACTTTGAACAATATCTGGGGATCTATGACTACACACTCTGGGAGATTATTGAATATGGAAACTCATTCAATAAGGCTCAAAAGATTCTTGATGCCATTACTCAAAGATCAGCTGTTGAAGGATGCCCTGATGAAGATAAGAAAGAAAAACCTGGAGATGGTAGAGCTGTAGGTGCTGAAGATATTGCAAAGAAAAGGGTTGACATGAAAGCCCTAAATATTCTGAAAATCTCTTTGGGACAAGAAAACCAGCACAAATATAGAGGCTATGAATCTGCTAAAGATCTTTGGGAAGCACTTGAAGTTGCATATGGTGGCAATGCAGACACTAAAGAAGAAAAGAAAAAGCAACTTCTGCATGACTATGTTGTCTTCAAAGCTCAACCCAATGAGAAACTGAGTAGTGTGAGAAGCAGATTGCTTGACATCACAAGCAAATTGTCCTTCATGGGGACACAAGTTGGTGATGTTGACACCAATGCTACCTTTCATAAAAGTCTTGGTGAGGCATGGAAGATTGAGGCAAGATCTATTCTTGCCAACAATACTTACAAGAGCTCCTCGTTTGATGACATCTACATCAAACTAAGACTATTGGAAGATGAAACTCTTTCAGATCATGGCAGCAAATCTTCCACCAGCAATATGTCCTTCTTCTCTCATAGTGAAGGTCAATTCATTCAGAAGGACTCTTTTATGCATCCAGTTACTGGATCATCATTTGTCAGCGCTGGAACAAGTCCTGTCAACGTCTCCTTTTCAGACACTGACACATTCATGAGTGACTCCCCAAGAGTTAAACCTGCTGGTTTGGATTTAGATACTGTGTGTGCTTACATTGCTTCTTTGCCCAATGGTTCAGTGATTACATATGAGGACCTTGAGCAGATAAGTGATGAGCACTTGGAAGAGATGGACATCAAGTGGAACATGGATCTTGCTAGTATAAGAGCAAATAGGTGGAATAGAAGGTTCAAGAAGAAGATGACCTTCAATGCTAAAGACACAGCTGGATTTGATAAATCCAAAGTTGAATGCTACAACTGTCATCGTATGGGACACTTCATGAGGGAATGTAGATCTCCTAGAAGATCTGATGCTGGTAAACCCTCAAGCCAGATTGTTAAAGCTCAGGATTCCAAAGCCATGGTTGCAGTTCAAGGAATTGATGGTACAGGATGGGATTGGAGCTATCTAGCTAAGAATGCTGAAGAGGATAAAGTTTTGGTTGCTGATATTGAAGAAGAAGAGCATGTTGAATAAGCTCTCATGGCACACTCCTCCTCTTCATCTGATAATGAGGTATATGATGATGCTTTTTGTAGCAAAGGTTGTAGGTTAAACACTGAAAGACTTAACAAAGAGGTGTTAAAACTAAAAGATGATATGAGCACTGAAAGGTGTAAATTGTCCAATTACCAACTAGCTCTTACTGAAACTGAGAAAACCGTTTCTGAATACAAGAAAATGGAATTTGACTTAAAAGATAAGATAAATATCTTAAAACATGAGCTAGAGGGTAGTATGGATATTAGAAACATCATGACAAAGGTCAATAGAGACCTACAGGCTAAGTTAGATGAGGACATTAAGAATAAAGATAATGTTGACCTCAAGATTCAAAGATTTGATAGAGCCACCCAAACCCTAGGAGACTGTGTAGCTAAACAAAGGGATCCTAAGGACATGACTAGGATTAGGATGAATGATTACTCTCTGGTTCCACCACCAGCTGGTGACTTCTATGGTGTCCTTAGAAAGGATTTGTCTTGGACTGGTATACTAGAATGCCAAGAGGAGGAATTCATTCCTCCACCAAGAGTTGTCACTCCAGTGGAAGAGTATCAACAAAAACTGACTGACCTAAATGAGTGGAAGAAAGCTAATCCTACTTTATTTTTTAAGGGAGGTTTGCTATGTGAAAGCCCCAATGAATCACCACCCATTAAGGTTACTCATCCAATCACTGGTAAAGCTGTTGACCTAGGCTCAAACACTGTTAGAAGACCTACCATTAAATATGCAGAGATGTATAGAAATAATAGGTCACCCAAGAGTCAAGTTAGCAATCATGGAACAGGTTTCTTCTCTACTAGACCTAAGGTTGTGTCTAAGAAAGCCTGTTACACTTGTGGCAGCTTTTCACATTTGGCATACAAGTGTGTCAACGCTCCCAAAGCCAGCGCTGATAGGAACAATTTCAGCGCTGATAGGAAGAAAGTCAACGTTGTTAGGAAGTCAAACGTTGTCAGACCCAAACCTTGTGTGCAGCAAAGTTCACAAGTGATTAGACGTGCCCCATTCTTTTCTAGAAGGTCTAACACTCATGGACAAAGACCTTTTCAAAAGACAAACACCTGATCAAATAGGCAATGGGTTCCTGTAGCAAACCCTAGGTTCAACGCTGACAAGGGTAATTTCAGCGTTGACAGGACAAAATCCAACGCTGACAGAAACGTGACCAGACCTAAATATTTGCAGCCACAAGGTAAGGGGTCTAAAGCTTCTTCAAGCTTAACATGGAGACCCAAGAAAGATCAAAACCCTAATGATAATGGGATTTCAATGACTTGCAATAGATTTAATTACATTTCAAAGGTCATTACAAAACCTATTGGGGTTAACTGGGTATTTCATCCTAAAAAGGATGAGAATGGGGTTGTTGTGAGAACTAAGTCTGTTCTTATTGAACAACCAGATGAATCTAAGTCTTATGAGACTTGGGTTCCCAAAGAAAACTAATTTGTTTTCTTTATGTGCAGGGCATTCAAAGACAGATCAATGATTATGGATATTGGGATAGTGGATGCTCAAGGCACATGACAGGAAAGGAAGACTATCTGACGAACTTCACACCTATTAAAGATGGTGATAAGGTATACTTTGGAGGGGGCTATGGCACCATTACAGGCAAAGGAACCCTTCTCACCAATAATCTGCGTTTTGAGAACGTCTTCCTGGTAAAAGAACTAGATTATAATCTGTTTAGTGTATCACAAGTTTGTGATAACAAAAATAAGGTTCTTTTCATTGATACTGAGTGTTTGGTGTTAAGCAAGGATTTTAAGATCCCTGATGAGAAATATATTGAGTATAGAACACCTAGGCATAAGGACATATATAATGTGAATTTAAATGGGATTAAAGTGAATACCAATATGTCTTGTTTTTATGCTAAGGCCTCAGTAGATGAAGGTAATTTGTGGCACAGGAGACTAGGGCACATAAATTTTAAAAATATAAATAGACTTGTGAGGCTTGGTTTAGTTGATGGTTTGCCTGAGAAGGCCTTCCACAATGACCACTCTTGTGTTGCATGTCTTAAAGGCAAGCAGCACAAGGTCTCATTCAAGTCCAAACAGGTGCACACTAGTTCCAGACCTCTTCATATGCTTCACATAGACCTCTTTGGTCCAACAAATATAGAGAGTTTGAATGGTAAGTCATATTGTTTTGTTGTCACATATGACTTTTCTAGGTTTACTTGGACATTCTTTCTAGCTATGAAGAGTGAAACAGCTGATGTTCTTATTGATTTTATCACTCAGATTGAGAAAAGGTCTGGAAATGAGGTTAAAATGCTTAGGAGTGATAATGGTGGAGAACTTAGGAACAAGAAGCTAGATGATTTTTGTGCCAGGAAAGGAATTACTAGGCAATTCAGTATTACTAGAACCCGACAACAAAATGGGGTTGCTGAAAGGAAAAATAGAACCCTAATTGAAGCAGCCAGAACAATGTTGGTTGATGCTCACTTTCCTATAGCCTTTTGGGCTGAGGCTGTTAATACAACATGCTATGTGCAAAATAGAGCATTAGTTAACAAAATTCAGAACAAAACACCTTATGAGTTACTTTGGGGAAGAAAACCTAATATTGGTTTTCTCAGACCTTTTGGTTGTCATGTAGTGGTACTAGATACTAGTGATGCCTTAGGGAAATTTAGTGCAAAAGGTGATGAGGGTTACTTCATGGGGTATTCAGTGCAGAGCAAGGGTTATAGGGTTTATCTTAAAGAGGACAAACGGATAGTTGAGAGAGTACATGTTAGGTTCTTAGAGAATAAACCTAGTGATCCTGAAAGTGGTCCTAATTGGTTGTTTAATTTGGAACCCTTATCTAGAACTTTAAATTATATGCTTGTCACTAATCCAAACATTGTGAAGGTAACTTCAAATGTTGTGGAGGAACAAGTTGTTGATGTTTCAGGTACACAGGTTAATGAGAGGGTTGGATCACAAGCAGAAAAGGCATCTCCTACATTTGAATATGTCACAATTCCCATTTGGACAGATGCTTTTGCTGCTGGACAAGATAATGGTGGTTTCCAAATACCACCAGATACAAACATGCATGGTTTTTCAGGCGCTGACAAAGGCAAATCTAGCACTGACAAGACCAATTCAGACGTTGATGGCTCAGACGTTGACAACAACAGTTCAAGTGTTGTTAGCCCAAGCGCTGACAAACACGGTTCAGACGTTGACAACACCTTTGCACATCTTTTCTCTTCCACTTTTGAACAAGGAGAACCTTCCAATGTTCATGAAGAGATTCCTGTTGATCAAAGAGAGTCTGATGAAGAAGATATTGGCAACATAGAGCGTGAAGTTGAGGACACCAGACTTTTTGAAGGAGGGGTTCTCACTTCCACAATGAAGAATCACCCCTCATCTCAGATCATTGGTGATATTATGACTCCAGTTCAAACCAGAAGATCTCATCAAGGTCTTGGTGGGTTTATTGCCAATATACACAAGAAGGTTGATACCCCTCTTGTGCAAGCATGTTTGTTTGCCTGTTTTCTGTCACAAGAAGAACCCAAGAAAATATTTGATGCTCTCAAAGAACCAAGTTGGGTGGAAGCAATGCAGGATGAGCTTCACCAATTTTCAATTCTGGATGTTTGGGAGCTGGTTGATTGTCCTAGATATGTCAGACCTATAGGGACAAGATGGGTTCTAAGGAACAAAAGAGATGAAAGAGGCATTATGGTCAGAAACAAGGCAAGGTTAGTGGCTCAAGGTTATACACAAGAGGAAGGGATAGAGTATGAGGAGGTCTTTGCACCAGTTGCAAGGATTGAAGCTATTAGAATTTTTCTAGCCTATGCATCCTGCATGGTCTTCACAGTCTATCAAATGGATGTCAAGAGTGCTTTCTTGTATGGCACCATTGTTGAGGAAGTATATGTAATGCAACCTCCTGGTTTTGAGGATCCAGAGCATCCAGATAAAGTGTATAGAGTCAAAAAGGCTATGTATGGCCTTCATCAAGCCCCTAGAGCATGGTATGGTACTCTGTCTACCTATTTGGGGGACAATGGATTCAAGAGGGGCACCATAGATCAGACACTATTTACAAAGAAGAAAGAAAAAGATGTGTTGCTTGTGAAGGTCTATGTTGATGATATCATTTTTGGGTCTACTGATCCAAAGATGAGTGAGGATTTCTCCAAGCTTGTGACAGACAAATTCAAGATGAGTGCTATGGGGGAGATGAACTTCTTTCTTGGTTTACAAGTTCAGCAGAAAGAGGATGGTATCTTCATTTCCCAGGACAAATATGTTGCTGAGATCTTGAAGAAGTTTGGCTTTTCTCCACATGAAAAGAGGGCTACTACTCCTATGGATAGAGAACACCCTTGGGGAAAGATTGGAGATGGGAAAGATGTTGATGTCAGGCATTATAGATCCATGATTGGATCCTTGATGTATCTTACTGCTTCCAGACCTGATATCATGTTTGCTGTGTGTGCATGTGCACGTCATCAAGTAACTCCCAAAGAATGTCACCTTTATGCTGTGAAGAGGATCTTTAGGTACCTAAGATGCTATATTAATCTTGGTTTGTGGTACCCAAAGGATTCACCATTAGAGCTGATTGCATATTCAGATAGTGATTATGGAGGTGATAAGTTTGATAGGAAATCCACAACTGGTGGATGTCAGTTCCTTGGGAGCAGGTTAATATCTTGCCAATGCAAGAAACAAACAGTGGTGGCTAATTCTACAACTGAAGCAGAGTATGTGGCTGCAGCAGCATGTTGTGGTCAAGTGTTGTGGATTCAGAACCAGCTGTTGGACTATGGGTATAATTTCATGCATACTAAGATATTTGTTGACAATAATAGTACACTATGCATCATTAAGAATCCTGTACATCACTCTAAAACTAAACACATAGAAATTAGACACCATTTTATAAGAGATTGCTTTGAGAAAGGTTTAATACAACCAGATAGGGTTGACACTGAGGAAAATGTGTCAGATTTATTAACTAAACCTTTTGATGCTGGAAGATTTCAATACTTGGTAACAAGTATTGGAATGGTTAATCTCACTTAAATATGTGTTTTGGATTCTTTTTGTAAAAGTATGTACAGGATGATGCATTATTATTATTGGTCTTATTGATGATTTAGATTTTCCACTATATTATTCTAACACTGACAAAGGTTGCTTGAACACTGATAAGTGTTTTTGCAACGTTGTCAGCAATATAATTGTCTAACGCTGACAAAGCTTCCTTCAACGCTGTCATGTGTTATCGGGGCGTTGTCAGCAACAATGTTAGTTTTGTGGTTTTCAATCTAAATGTGCAGATGGTGTTAGCAGTATACCATTGGATACAGAGTTGCTTATGGATCAATGGAGAAGCATTTGGACAAGTTTTTATTTATGGATGATGGTTGGAATGTTTCATTCCTATCTTGACATAAATTTTTATGTTCATGCATGATTTTAGCAAACTTTTTGTATCATCGTTTAAGGGGAGGTTTTAGGAACCTTTAGGATGTTTGGGTATCCATATGATACTCTTATCACAATTCTAGATTTTGTCCACAGGTGAGTATGGGTTAGTTTTACTAAACCATGAGGCACTGTAGCATGCATAGTATATCAACTTTGCATGCTGCCGAGACATTTTTGGCCTAGAATTGGTTGTGGTCTGTTGGGAGACTTGGGAATGATTTTGATATGGGATTTACCTGGGAGTAACAAGGATTTTATAAGGTAACTTTGTTGTTAAGAAGTTTGGTTAGCAAGGGACACTAGAGGACTGTTATGTCTATCTTGCTTATGCAAGTGTGCATAACTGGACAGTGCTTGCCGCCCTATAATAATTATCAGCTTTTGGTTATCTTCTCTAGGATAAATTACTTGTTAAAGTCATTTTTCACTTTTTAAAACAATTTTATTTTTGGACGCTGACAAGATTTTTCCAAGCGTTGTTGTGACCAAATTGGACGCTGACATGGCTTTAGGCAAACGTTGACAAGATTATAGCCGTTGAGCGTTGATAGGTTATTTTTGACCGTTGACACTCAATGGGACCTACCCAGTTGTTACTTTTTGACATATTTTCAAGCCGTAATTTTAGGAGTTGTTACTTTCATTTAATACATGAGATAACTTATAACTTTTTCAATATTTTCATGATTAGTTTTTGAAAATCTTTGCCTATTTTTGGGCCAATCACATGCATTCTTTCTCTCCTATAAATTTGGCTCCTATTTTAAACAGGGTATCTATAATTCTTGTCTAACACTTTTCTCTTATCAACTTCATCTTCTACACTTCAAATTACCAGCTTTCATCAAATGGCACCAAAGTTTAACTCAGCAGAATTGGAATTGGGGTTCAAGTCTCAACACAACATGATTGCTTATCTTGTTGCTGATAATGATTTGTTTCCTCAATACACACAAATGGTGGCATATTTGAACGCATCCCCACTAAGGTATGCTCTTTCTCATGCACCACTCATTCCAGTCACACACATTAAGCAGTTTTGGAACACTGTTAGTTCCTCAACAGTTAATGGAGTGACCACATTAACTTCTATTGTTCATGGGAGGTCTTGGGTGGTTACTGAGGCCTTGGTACGCCAGGCCTTGCATCTTGATGATGCTGATGGTGTAGCCATCCTTCCCATAAATGAAATAGAACAAGGGCTTAGGGCTTTGGGATATCCTTTTCCTGATGAAGGTACTCTTAATAAGTATCATAAGCAGGAATTTCCCCCAGCCTGGAAGTACCTCATCCACATCCTCCTTCAATGTTTGAGTCCCAAATGTACTGCACACAATGAGATTAATAGATCCATTTCCAGTGCTATTGTGTGTATTGCAACAGGGCAAAAATATAACTATTCTAAAATGATTTTTGAAGGGATGTGTAAAAACAAGGGGACAAAAATGACTTTAGCTTATCCCTATTTTCTGCAAATGATTTTTGATGATCAAGGTTACTGCTCAAGGGATCACAATGATTTTTATAAAATCCCTGAGCAAAAGAAAGCTATTTTTACGAAGATGAATTCACCACCCCATAGAGACTTACCTTTAACCCCAGCCATGCTTGCTGTTATTGCAGCAGCACAACCCCAACCAGACCCCCAACCTCAAATTGACCCTCAACCACAACTTGAACCCATTCCTGAACCTTTACCTTCACCTGAACAAATGCAAATTGACTAAGAATCCTTTGACGCTGACACATCAAATGTTGGCATTGATGTGCCTATTTCCAACGTTGATACACAACCTTCACAATCCCAAACACCCCTTAATCAACCCACATCTACCCATTCTTCCACACCATCTTCCACACCACCTGAATATAGGTTGATGAAACGCCAAAGGACTACTGGAGTGTTCTCCTCTGGTGGTCCTAGCCATGAAGCAGAGAGAACCACCACCACAAGTGTGGCTGGTGACCTGGATGAGGCTGGGACTATTGGTTCTGGCTTAGATGCTGGCCAAGACAGTCCCACCATAATTAAGTCCTCATCCTTGCCCAATGAACCTGACTTGGGAGGTCAAATTCCCATTTCAGAAGAGGGCAGACTGGAACCAATGACTCTTTTGGAATTGACGGCAGTCTGCATTAGCTTGCAAAAGCAAAATGCAGACTTAGTACAAATTGTCAGCTCACAAGGCCTTGAACTCAAGCAATTGAGGGAGAGGATTGTTGTTTTGGAGAGTGATCATGCTAGGAGGGGTATGGAGGAGTCTTCCAAAGGGGAGGAAGATCAAAGAAATCTGAGTGATAAGGGCAGCCAGGATGGTCAATCAATGGATGTTGCTGAGGCCCTTACAACTTTGAAGGAACAAATAGGTTTTGATACGTCCTTAATCTCTCCAACCAATCTAAATTTATCATTTACAGCTATGTTGAGAGAGGTTACACAAGGCGCTGAGGGAAAATATTTGAGCGTTGACAAGGCAACTTTGGACGCTGATAGAAGTATTTTGGGCGCTGATAGGATAAATTTGGGCGTTGACAGATCTGCACATGAAGGTGATGTATTCCAGTCATCATCTATCATCAAGGAAGTTTCTACTCAGGTATTACCATCTACCTTACCAACCATTGCACCATCAGATAAGGGTAAGGGTAAATTGGTAGAAGAAATTGTTCCAAAGGATGCAGCCCAAGTTGAATTTGATAGAAGATTGGCTGAACAAATGATGGAACAAGGTGAAAAGGAAAAGTCACCATTTGTTGTGACTTCTGAAGAAGAAAGTGATGGAGCTAGCTCAGACTCAAGTGTGATGATTATAGAACCAGAAAGGCTTGAGTATGGTGATGAGCTTGCTAGGGAAAAGTTGAGAGACTTAAAATTGCAGGTTGACTTTGACATGCCAGAGGTGGTTCAAATGTATAATTCTTGGGAAGAAAGCTGCATGGATAATCCAGACTTGACCATTTCAGATCAAATATGGGGTTTGGAGCTTCTTCTTAGAGTTCAGAAGGATTGTAAGGTGATTTTGAAGCACAAGGCAAGCAATATTCTCTCAGAATTGAAAAGGGATAGAAGAGAGCTCTACTTTATGTTGCTCAGATGTCATGGAGTTGGATGGACACATCAGAAGTTGAAGGCTTTGACATTTGATGAGTTGGAACATAGGGCTTATCCCATTTGGGTGAGAGTGCAGGAAGCAAACACTCTCAGACTTCTTTCAGATGAAAGAAAGGAGCAACTTGCAGAAGAAATGGAAATCAAGAAAGCTATGATAATTCCCAGGCCAATGAAGAAGGGATTTAAACTTGAGTTTCCAAAAGATATGGATCCACTATATCCAAGTGAAGCAGTTATAAGAAAGAGTCTCAAGCTCTTCCCATTAGAAGCTTCAGATATGGTACAGGTGTTACCATTAGATTCCAGGAATCCAATTGTGAGTTATGATGAGGATGAATGTGGATTCTGGAAGATTGGCAGATTTGGCAAGGAGGTACACACTTTTACCACTCTCATATCTTTATTTGCAAGTTGTGATAGAGAAGACTTGGTGGACCTTTGGAGGTTACTAGAGACCAAGTATGAGGCTGAAGCACCAACTTCAGCTAATGGAATAAAACTTTGGACCACATTCAAAAGAATGTGTGGGACAAAAGAGGAAGATCCTGAAATATGGAAGGATCTTGAAGATGACCTCAGTGGTCTTCAATGGAGGTTATATTCAGCTGCTGGTGTATACCATTTGAGTTCTACAAAGTTTGCTGAGTATCTACTTGTGGTTGCTCAGTATTTCATATCCAAGGCTGTTTTGGAAAAGATGAAGGACACTCAGCTGGAGATAGATTATTCAAGTGACGTGGCAAAGAATTTGATCAGATTTATTCATTACCAATATGAGAAGATTTGTCAGACTCCTCCAAGTTCTTAATGCTTATTCAGAAACTTGATCATAAGAGTGGATATCAAGTTTAGGGGAGGATTGTTGGGAATAAATTAAGGCCAGATCACTTGAGCGCTGAAAAGAACAAAACAAGCGTTGACAGGAACAAAACAAGCGCTGACAGCTCAAGCGTTGACAAGTTAAAGTCAAGCGTTGACACATTGAAGACAAGCACTGATGGAAGATATAATCTACACGTTTAGTATATTCTAGAATACTTCTAGTAAGGATAGAAACGACAATGTATTTTCTATATTTATCTTTACCTAGAATAGTTGATACGTAGCTTATTGTACAAGGCTTCTTAGTCTATAAAAGAAGGCCTTTAGGTTAATGTTCAATATCAAGTTTTTTTTTTACATAAGTTTTCATTCGTAAACATCTTTCATTGTAAGCAAGTTAGACATTCATAATCAAAGTGAAAGTTTGTTTACATCTTGTGTGTTCTTGTTTAAGTGTTAAATTCCGCATAACACTTAGATTCACAAAGCATATCACAAAGGTTTCTCTACGTGTTATACTTGATCTAATCTCGTATACACAAAGCTAATCGATCTAAGTTTGGGATCAACACCAATCTTCGAATCACAAGTATATTAGGAATAAAGATTGAACCCAAGAATGGATATCATCATGTGACGGAAATTCTACTAAAAAGAGAAGATGATTGAGAATACAAGATACAGCAAGGAGATTTTTAAATCATTCGCCTTGAAGATATAGAAGATATGTTGCTTTTCATGACCCGTGATCAGCTTACACATCTCACTCGTGAAGAAATCATTGCTCTGAACACAACACTTCGTATGTTTACACGAAGCGTTGTCATCAAGAAACGTGTAGAAGGCCTACAACTGGGAGTTGAAAGCTATCAACGCAAGCTTAACATGACTCCTCCACTTAATCAAGTACTACCTCAACATGTTGATAGATGTCCCTATACCGGCACAACCCTTCTGATGTGCGGGATTTTCTACTTGAACAGTCGTGGGATCATGAAGTTTATGAGGGTAGCTGAGCTTCATAAGTACAGTGATGGGACTCTCTCACACGTCAAAGCCAAATTGGAGCATCTCAATTCTGGCGGGAAATTACCAGAAGTGATTGAGGATTGGCATCCGGGTTATCAGAAAATGGCTACCTATGTAATCAAGAAGATTGATGAAAAGCTCAGGGAACGTAGGTTGATGAGGAGCTTAGAAAGGTTCGTGGGTGGAAGACCGTATGGAGGGCACTTCAGACTTATGCAATGATCCATTTAATATGGGTCGTCTTCACTAAGGTCAACTCCATACTGTACGTTAATTGTGAATATGTGAATATGTAAATACTGTGAATATTATGCTTTTGTGGCTTGATGTAGTGTGAAGGTATGATAATTTTTCAAGATTTTTTTACGAGATTCTAAGTCTTTCAAAATATATCATACTCAAGCACTACAACTAACCCTCATTAATTTGAGGGGGAGCATTAATATGTTCTATGGCCATACATTGATTTCATCTTTTACCCAAAGACCGGTTAATCCATTCAATATCCCAAATATTAATGGTTAACATTTTGGATAAGGGGAGAAAATGGGATTAAGGAGACTTAATGATATCTGGCTAATGATGAAAAGGACTTAAAGATAATCCAACTTAATATGTGTAATGCATGTGTTAAGGGGGAGCGATTTTGATGAACAAAACACTTAAGACACAAAAACTTTGATTATAATATCACAAGTGCCTTAAGTGATTTTCAAGGATTTTTCAGGGTGAAAATACTTACCCACAACACACTTAATTCACGACAGATGTGGTGACAAAAGGGTGGTAGGTATAAGTATTAGTCCAATGATTCATCAGAACCGATGGTATCTTCCCAAGGACAATTCCCTAGATAGAATTAGAATTCCTAGGAAAGATGGAGAATGATTGTGAACGAAGCTGAATGCCGACCAAGTACTTAAGCTAGCACTGGAACAATCACAACAAGGTGCTAGTGATGACGTATTGGTAAGCATTGAAGGGGTTGAAGAATGAAAAAGAATTGTAAAGATAAAGGATGTAAATAAAGAAGCCCTCCTTACAACTTTAGGCAGAAACCGGGTCAATACATATGCTATTGAGATCATTTGTTAATGATTCTCGATATTGAAGAAAGACATCATGGACCCAGTGATGCAATGCACAACCCTTCCCAGCTAACTCAAATATCTCTCAAAAGGTATTTGTTTTAATCACACGGAGATCAACACGTTATCTATTGGTTTATTCACTCCGAATAGACTGATATTGAATAGGTGGCACTCCTCTCCAGCCATCGCTCACTAAATCAAAACGCACTATCGAGTCTAGAGCCACGAGATCATCAAAAGTCTCATTAGGACACTTTCCATTTATTCCTTGCTTTCTCACACACTGTGAAAAGTAAGAGATCTTTATGAGTCCTACGCAATATTCTTGTAATATTGCCAGAACATCCGAGTGATACGCAAGTATTACAATGAAGATGGAAATCCTGCTTGAGCCAACATCAAACAAGCTCATGGGAGGTGACATGTGCGGTTCTTTAAGAACCAATATTGTGAAAACTGGAAAGAAATAGTAGTTTAATTCTTAATTGAAATTAAACTCGTTCCAGGACTCTACGCATTATCGTATGATCTTGCCAGAACACTCAGAGTGACACTCTTTAGTGTTCACAGTGACGAGTGGAAATCCTTCTAGTGTTAACATCAAACAGCACTTGGTAGGTGACGTGCAAGATTCTTTATGAATCAAGCTCGTGATAACTGGAAAGCAACGATGGTGAAAATCTTAATTGAAATTCACTTGTTCCAGGTTTCATGAATTGACGGCTTCAATCACAAGGATAATTTATCCAAGTGATTCACTCTTTATGTTCGCAGTCAAGCTTATTGATCATCGAATAAAGAAAACGGGTTTACCCGCGAAATCCGGTCAGGAAGTTACTTAATTGAAACTATCCGTCACAGGTACGATATCTAATATCGTCCAACGGTCTTCACCGACCGGAGGTAAAATTCTACCGATTTAGAATGAAATGTTCTAAGCCATTTCATTCGTGTCTTATTATGTTGCTGCGGAGACGGTGGCGTTGCGGTGTACCAGATGAAGTCGTTTGCACATGCTTATGTCTTTCTGCATCAAATTTCAACAAAATTCAAGAAAGTTCAAGATGAAGTCTTCCGCTGTACCAAACTCTGAAGCTTTCAAGAATTCAACAAAAAGATAAGTGTGTGGAACATGGAGTCACGAGGAGGCAAAAATCACAAGAAGGCAAAGATCGTACGTGAAGGGTCAAAAGAACAATGCTCTAAAGCCAAAGCCTAAAAGATCAACATCAACATATTCACAATGAAAAGAAAAGATAAAAGAGAAAGGACTACGAGCTGAAGAACGAAGACTTAGTATAGTATGCTAGGTTTAGGACTTTGTAATTTGGAGTGACCTCCCTTAGGGGGAGATTGTTGGAAATACGTTTTAACGTATATTAGAAGTATCGGTCTCTCCAACAATATTGTAATACGTTTAGTAGCTCGTAGTTAATGGTTAAGTTATTTTAATGTTTAACCCGGCCCATGGGCTTGTCATGGGTCGGAAGCCCAAGTCCATTAAGGAATTGGGTATATAAACCCCTTTCCACCATGGAAAGGGGTGTTGGTTGTTTCACTTTTATTATTAATAAAACACATTTTCTCTCACTTTCTCTCACTAGTTTCTCTCTCTAGAAACATCAACCCACCTTATTGATTCACAAGATTATCACAAATCTACATGTATCACAATAATACTTGAAAAGTATAGTCATGTAAATCGCAAACAATCATTGAAATGCACGAACACGTATTTGACATCGACAAGCATGTATCTCCCCCAAAGAGATTCAAAACATTTATAAAGCAATTTTGAAAAGAGAAAGAGGGGGTATGAACTCACATCGATGTTGCAGAACAATTTGCAGAGACGTGAATACAAGAGCAGTGTAGCGTAGGCCGGAACTGCTCGATATCAGAAGTCACAGTTTACCTTATCGATCATCTCCCAGCATCCCAAATCGATGCATCCAAGCCTTCCCGATGAAAGGTTTCTTCAATACCATCGGTTCATAAACCGTTTAAATCCCATGTCGAGATCGTTCGGTAAGCGGTTCGGTAATCGGTTCAATAATCGGTTCAGTAATTGGTTCGGTAAGGTGAAGCGGAGGATACCACCATGTATGTAATATATATACCTAATATATATTACACACGAAGGAACGGAACATGTATATAATTCATAGCTTGCATTATATAACAAGAACAGGCAACGCATGAATATCTCTAATGTACATGACACGCGACATGTACAAAACTCAAGAAAGATGACAACAAAAGAATAAAATACTCCAGGCATACAATACCTTGCAAATAAAATAAACCTAAATAATTCGACACACTTTCAAAATCATCTATTAATTAAATAAAGGTCTTTTTATAAAAGGGAGCACGTGTTTCAGAGTTCCAATGAAGTCTCAAAAGTATATATAGTAGTTATGATTTTATAAAATAATATTTTATGAATCGTTGTTTCTTTATTGTCCATTTAATATTTCTAAAAGAGGGTTTTAGTTCCTATATAATATTTAAGAAAACTAATAAATATTAAATTTATAAAATTTTCGGCATGACCTATTTGTTTTTATAACGTTTCCCATACTGACAAAATATAATATTTCCACTTCCACAATCAATTCGCATTTCAAATACCCACATATTTTCATTATATCCAACTAATTATTATCAAATCGTAAACAATAATTAAAATAAATTTACCGATAATCAAGTAAATAATCAACACTTTCAACCATTCATTAATCAGAATACCAAACGCCCCAAAAACTGCCATAAAACCATTATCCAAACGCCCCCTGTTGGGCTGTTAAACGCATTGCCAAACGCCCCACAAACTGATTTTTAATCACATCATTAGCCCTTAACGGCTCTTAAAACTAACCAAACGACACTAACGACCGTTAAATCACCGAATCGATATAATCATTTTTATTTTTGGGTCTATGTACCAAATATACAAAATAACATAAAATGATAACAAGTACCACAACCCGACACCCTATTTGGGAGCGGCTGTGATGGCAGATCCGGAGCACCCTTGTGCGTCGGCGGTACGAACACCAGAACGAATAAACAAATGCACCCCTTAGGGCTGATACACACACGAAACAAATACCCGCTAGTGGTTAATATCTTGGTGGTGACTGCGGGGTTAACCACCATAGTTTTTGTGGATTTGTAGTAGAGGCTGTGATGGCAGCGTGATGATGGTGGCATGGATATGTGGTGGCCGACGGGAGGTGGCAGTTGATGGTGGTTCGTGGATCTGTAGTGGCTGTTGTTGGGTGGATAGCCGTGGTGGATGCCGCGTGGGGAGGGTGGTGTCATGATGTTATTTGGTGGCTGGAATTGGTGACGATGACAGGAGGGTGAACTGGTGGTGGGTGACGGATTAAGCAGCAACGACGGCTGCTGGTGGTCGAGTCGGTGATGATGGCTAGTGGTTGAGCCGCGGCAGTAGGGTAGTGGGGGGACATGGTGGTGGTTATGATTCAAATGGTGGTAGTGGTTCGCCGGAGAACACAATAGAGGCGGCCGAAATGATAAATATTATAAATTGAGTGGTGGATCGAATAGATCGGGTGATAGGGAGTGTTTTATTGCTCGCCGGATTTTTGGCCGGAAAAGCTGACGGCGCCGGAAAGTTTTTCCGGTGGCCGGATTTTATGAGAGAGAGAGAGAGAGAGTTTTATAAAACTAGGGTTTGTATGTGTGTTTTTGTAAAGATGGAAATGAGGAAGAGAGTGTATAGATTTAATATATATATATATATATATATATATATATATATATATATATATATATATATATATATATATATATATATATATATATATATATATATATATATATATATATATATATATATATATATATATATATATATATATATATATATATATAAATTAGAAGTTATTAAAATTAATGGAAAGTTGTATATAGTTAGGGGTTGATAATGTAAATAGTTAGTAAACTTTTCTTTTACTCATTTAAATGTGACTCGGGGCTCGATCGGGATTTATAAAATTCGGTTCACGACACGAAAGTTACGCCATTGTTTTTAAAATAGATTTTCCATTATAACTGACTATTCACTTGACTATTTTTCAAGAATATTTCGTACACTCTTTTAAAATGTTAATTATCTATTAGGTACCCTGGTCAAGCTCGGTTTTAAAGAAAGACGGACTTTAACCTAAATATTTCTTGTTTTAAGAAAATGTTATTGAGTCAAAAGCATCAAATAATTTAATAAATCTTTTTATTAAATATCTCGTGAGAATTAAATATTAAATTAATTTTTATCATGGTGGTAAGCAAACTGTGCGATTTTCAGATTTTGTCATAATATGTCCCGTTTTCAAATCCAATAAGTTTGATAACACTCAAAAATGAATTTCAAATAATAATTAGTATAGTTTATTATTATTTATGGTAACGAAAATTCTCTGGTGTTACAACGTTGGCTTTCGGGTTGGGTGGTGACTTATAGTCTCTAGAAATGTGTCTAGTTTTCTTGTAGTTGTGACATTGTACATTGCATTGTCCATTATGGTGACGCTTGCATCGGTTGCACAAAGGTAGCGTCCCATTGTATTCTCCTTTTTCCCCAGTACTAGCAGTGTACGCTTTCATAGTTTCTTGCCTCTTATTTGGATAGTTCCCATGGTTGTTCCTTTGGTTATTACCCCATTTTCTCTTGTTGTCCGTGGCATCTCCAGCATTTGCTCGAACAACTTGGTCCATCAGACTGTGAGCCATCCTTATAGCATCACTAACTTTTGTCGGTCCAGACGATGTCACATTCCCTTGAATTCTACCAGGTAAACCCCAAATGTAGCGATCAACCTTCTTTTCTTCATCTGGAACCATTCCAAGATATAGCAAACATAACTCTTGGAACCTCCTAGTGTACGTACCAATGTCATTGTTCTTCACAGTCAGGTTCCACAGTTCAATTTCCATTTTCTGAATCTCATTACGAGGACAGTATTCCTTAGTCAACAACTTCTTAAGTTCCTCCCAACTCATTCCATACGCCTCCTCGGCTCCAACCGTCTACACATGGGTGTTCCACCATGTCAACGCTCCAGCAGCTAAAGTACAAGTAGAATAAGGCACTTGGTTTTCAACAGTACATCCACTGACATGGAACACAGATTCCATCTTTTCAACCCAACGAGCTAATCCAACAGCTCCTTCAGTACCATTAAAATTCAAAGGGTCACAACTCCTAAGGTCCTTGTAAGTACACGGCTTAGACGGTCGATTGTCAACATCGTTCGGCGGTGCTTGGTTCACGTTGTTTTTATCTTGAATGTTTGCCAGTGCAGCGGTCACTCGTTGTGTAATTAGTTCTTCCAATTGTGCGCCAGTCATTCCGTTACGTGTGTTCACCATTGTTTCTCTGCGTTAAGACAACAATGCAATTAAGGTTCAAGCACCAATATACACGTTATATATTTCTTATGCTAAAATAAAATGCAGAATTTAACAGTACAACAAACATAAAAAGGATAGTCATTGGTCAAAGTCATAAAGTTAAATTCCCATTCATAATCAAAATATCGAGTACATAGTCATAAAATAAGAGTTTGATTACATTTAGTCTACTCCAACTAACCGAGTACTACTCTAGTTTAGTGGATATAATGCCCAAAAGATAAAGATGTCAATCTACTCTAGAATTAAGCACAATAACGATGAATCCCTAAGTGCGACGACGCCGATCACACTTAGCACATCTCGGTGGGTCACTCCTTGGGTCTCCATCTGCAGCTCGGTCTCCTCCACGAACTGACTCCAACTCACGCCTCAACCTAGCAACCTCCTTAAGTGTGGTATCCAACAAGTCGCGGGTATCCTCGTTATCCTCTAACAATCCAAAAACCGCATCCTCAAGTCGACGAAAACGAACAGCATCTGAATCCCTAGCAGATCCTATCATAACAACACATGACCTAGGTCTAGAGGGCTCTCCAACATGATGAGTAGGTGGTGTAGAAACAGTAGTAGCAGCTCGACTCCCATGAGTAGGCGATGCCTCAGGTGTAGTGTGTGAATCAGACATATGAATCTTCTTCCGTGGGCATGACGAATCAGAATTGGACAAAGCTCGAGATCTAACACCGGATGGTCCAGCTCCATCAGCAGGTGGTACAGTATCATCGGAATCAGTATAAACCTCAGCTGGTGGCGTACCCCATAAAGCTTCCCTCTCCTCTCTAAACCGCTGACATGGAACAGTAGGCTTCTTCCTCAAGTTGGACGTCTTCCTAATCTCACTCCTCCTACTGGGCTCAACTCTCTCAGGTACAACAGTCAAAGCATCAACCCTAGTATCATCATCAGCCTCAGCATCCTCGATATCACTACTAGCCACAACCATCCTAACGTCAGTATCACTCTCAATCTCATCATCCATGTCCTCATCATCTTCACGATCTACCTCATATCCATCCATACCATCATCACCCTCATGATCTACCTCAACACCATCTATATTATCCTCATGACCTACCTCATATCCATCCATACCCTCATCACCCTCGTGATCTACCTCAATACCATCCATATCATCCATATCATCCTCACTACCACTAACCCACTCGATCAAATCATGATGCACAACAGGTGGCATCCCATCAACAACATCGGAAGTATCAGACAACACATCAGGCTCACCCTCATCATCATCCTTCGGATCCTCGTCAGGGTCATACTCCGCACCTTCCTCCTCAGGAGCCTCCTTTGGGTCATTCTCCGGCTCGACATGATCTGGTATCATCTCAATCTCGTCTTCCCACTCTTCGTCAGCAGAGTCGGGCTGTTAAGTAATAGTAGATGACGACATAACCTGCAACAACCAAAATGCGTATTAAAGCAGTTGTAGGGTATGCATGAAATAATCATGTATAGAAATTAAAGTATGCAAATCAGCGAGCTGCATATGTATATAATACATATTACGTATTACATAATATATATTACATATTACTTATAGTGTTATCCTACGTAATACATTACGTAGTACACATATGTATACAGAGTAACGAGTAGCTACATCGGTTATAGTCTAGTTCAAGGTACAAGAGAACGACTCTAAATGAGACGTTTTATAAAAATACCTCGTTGAATTTAAATAAAAGCATCAAAGTACAAAAGGTCTCAATTTCAAAAGATAGCGTAGCGGAATGTAAAAGTTTTAAACATCAACGAGATAAAAGTTCAAAAGCATATGTAAATAAATGTCCGAAGATAGCCAAGAAATGCATGCGGACTCCAAGTACTTCACATAGAAGATACAAATCATCATCAATTACCTGAGGTAAATGCTAAATTGGGTCAACATAAAGTTGGTGAGAATATAGGTTTCAAGTAAAAATTCATAGTAATTCGATTTCAGATTTCATTTCATGTACACATGCAACTATAGGAGGTATAGTGCCAAGTGTAGGATAAATTGGGTGTTCACAATGTTTATGATAGCTAAGCTCGTGACATCGAAACTAATGATCTAGTGCATACAATAGATTGTATACATAAATTTTGCCCCAATAGAGTACCTAGCCAAGATAACTCCGTTCACACAAATGATATACACTCGTCCGGCGTCAGAATGCCCGAGTGGAGGTTGTCAACCCTCAATAGATCTAACCATATCATAAGAGCTTACTCCAGCAGAGTAATTAACGATTCACGATAGCGGGGACTATGGCTAAAGCAACTTAAGCTATCTCATAAACAGTGTTCACAAAACGTTCACATAAATCTAGTTTTACTTGCGTCCAGAAGCAAGCATCGAAAGCATTTATCACATCACAAAACATTAAACATATAAAACAGTTTAATATGGATCTATAGACTCACCTCAAGCAACGATTCAAACCACACAAGTATGATCAAATAGTAGCGAGCAACTCTAGCAACAACCTAAATATAATACTATAGTTTAGGCGCTAGCAAATAAGTCACAATAGTTCGTCACGTACGTTACTCATCAATCATATATATTATTTTGTTGTTAAAATCGTGACTTGTAAATATCATATCGTTATAAACATTATAGTATATATATACTTAGACAAAATGTTAAACTTGGATTCACTAAGAACACGGGTATAAGATCCGGAGGTCGGGGAGGATAGAAGTGTTGTTTAGCCATTTTAGTGAGAGAAACAAGAGAGAATAAAAGTGTGTTTTATTCTAGAGAGAGAAAGGTAAGACAAGAAATGAAAAGCCTCACCCCTCCATGGAAGTATGGAGGGGTTTATATAGCCCGGGACTTGGACTTTACATATGACAATATTAGTCCCTGCAAGTCCCGGCTATGAAACTAATGTAATTCCGTTAGTCGCACACATTTTAAGGCTAACAATCTTCCCCCAATGTGGTGACATACGGAATTACTTAAAATGTTCCTAACAAATGCAAATACAACAAAAATATGACAATATTAAGTTTGCTTCCAATGCTGAGGATGACGTCGTTGTCTTCAAGTCTTCTAGAAAAACTTATACCCCAGTTTGAATCCTCTTTGTCTTTGCTTGTTGAGGAACCATTGTATCATGTATAAACTGGATTAACTTCCCCCCAAATCATACCACATGTCTTGAAAAGCTTTCTTCATAGACTTCTTTTTTACGAAGCTTCTGAATCAGCTTCCCCCCAAACCAATATCCCTGTCTTGAGCAGAATCTGTAGCTTGAGCAATCTTCTTTCTTTGACATTTAAAGTGCACAACGGAATTTTGTAGAAGAAGAAGTAAACCCCACCAAGTAACTGCTATCTTGACATTTTTGGTCTTCATGATTATGAGTTTGGGGGAACATGTAAGAAATCAGCAACAAATTTTCTCACGCTTGTAGACTACTTCGCCCTAGAAGTTGAACTAAGTACTCCATAGTGGGAACAAAGTCTCCAAAGTACACGTTCTTCCCCCATGATGGTGACGAACTCTCGGAAGCATCATCTGACGTGTACGATCAAAATCGCGAGATGTTCTTGTCGAAAGTATGATGGTGACGGACACTCCGAAGCATCATCTGACGTGTACGCTCAGAATCGCGAGATGTTCTTATCAGGAGTAAGAAGGTTAAGAACACTCGGAAGCATCATCTGTCGTGTACGCACAGAATCGTGAGATGTTCTTGTCAAGAGTATGGTGGTTAAGAACACTCGGGAGCATCATCTGACAAGTACAATCAGAAACGCGAGATGTTCGTGTCTAAAGTAGAAATCTTTGTTGACAGTTTGTAGCTCAAGTTGCTCGTGAGAATAGTTTGCTGATCACATCTCTACTCTTGTACTCTCTAGCTAAACTTACCGACCTCGTATTCTTTCGACTATCTGTAGTGACCACTGGTGAAGTAAACCTGATATTCCAAACTTGAAACTGAAGTACAATCTCCCAAATTTGTTACTTACGCTTAGCACTTGTGTTGATTGATGAACGGTGCAGAGAAAAGTCTCTTAGTACCTTATACATAAAAGAAGAGAGAAGTATAAGATGTAAAACACCTCTTGAAGTATCCACAACTACAGGTGAGTGTGACACTGAGCACTACAACGTAACTCCTTAAGTGATAGTTGTCCATGTCGTCGACCATCCACCCCTTGACAGTGGAAACTAGATAAATCAAGTCTCAATCATAAATGCTGAAGCGAATCATCAATCGATAGAGGGGGTAAAAAGGCTCGATGATGAATTAAGTAGACGCCTTCGTGATATTCCACTTCACCTTCAAATAATAAATACCAAATCCACTTCGTAATCACTTGACATTACTTTTCCCGAATACTAGCCGTTTTGACAATTTTAGTGAATCTTAAAGGATCGTTTTGGTGTTAGTTTGTTTTTGTCTTCGTGAGTTTGTCGTGTGTCTGTGTTGTTTGAGTGCCATTAACTAGACATTGACTAAAAGAGAGAGAAGCTGTCAATGTCATCTAGTTAACTTTACTTGGAAGCCAAATCAATCATATACCCAACTGATGCGCGGATCGACCTCCGCGGTGAGGTCGTCGAAAATTTTTCGAGAGATTAGGGTTTCAAAATGAGGTTTTTCTTTAACCGGAATAAACTCGTAATCACCATATCCCCATAATCCGCACATTCATCATACCCGGCCAAAATCTTAAACTTTCATAACTTGTCAACCCAAAATTTGGCTCGGATCACATGAGGTTAAGTTGGGATTTACTATTAACATGGCCCACTTCAAAACTTTAACATGATATTGTGGTCCAATCTAGCCCAAACTCATTGGCAGCCATCGAATGGCGAGACTAAAGCCCAGCTCAAGTGTTAGCAAAAATGATAACTGCCCAAAATATATCAAAACCAAATCATCAGTTATAAAAACTATTTTTGCCCGAGAATTTATCACATTTAAGCCAAACCTAATCACATACATTGTAATATCCACCCTTTTTCCTTCCATCGTACTCTCCGCCCCTATTTTCATCACTCATCGAAATTTGTTCCTATCTATCTAAACTCATCCAAACCAATAACCTCCATCAATCTCCATCAATAACCTCCATCAATCTCCATCAATCTTTCTATTATCGAAACACAGACCCTAATTTCCCTCAAATATGATATCTATTGTTGAAGCTCTAATCTAGAAAGACAACCATGGTTATGGGTCTTCAAGATCTCTAAAAGGGGTCTCGGGTAGGTCAATGTTTATTGCATGTCGGTTTTGTGAAAGGTCAGTGATGTATTATTGTTTCGAAGAGATCCTAATGGTCTTCTATATCTTCAAAAGATATAGAAACATAACTGAGATCATTTCAATGTTTGTGTCTGAATATATGGAGTCGGAGAGTTAGTTGGGTGATATTTTCAATCGAGGCATCTGATTTGATGATATAATTGATGTGGACTAAGTTGATTTATATCTTAGAATAATGTATGTTTCATGTCTTAGCAATGTTTGATAAGAAAAGGTCAACTCAGATGCAATGTTTATAACACACTACATCGCAATATTCGATGCATCCCATCGCAATATATAAAAAAAAAACACCCATCGCAATGGTCAAAATGAATAAGGCCATCGCAGTCTAGTCAACACTCCATCGCAGTCTAGTCATCATCGCAACATGATCACCATCGCAGCATGAGTGCCCCATCGCGATGGTACCCATCGCAATGGTTCCATCGCAATGGGCCATCAGAATGGTCCATCGCAACAGACCATCGCGGTGAGCCATCGGAGTGGCTATCGCAAGTGATCCATCGCAATCAATGCGATCTTATCCAAAGTAGCCATCGGGATCGCCCATAGCACTGAGTGTCGCAAAGTCAAAACCCCGTTGTGATGGATTTTGTTGAGTCGCAAAAGTACGATACTGATGACATATACCCTAAATGTGTGGATCTGTGAAACTTTTGATTTGTTTGTCCGTTACCCCAATAAATGAATCTGATAAGTTTGAATGGGACAAAACAAAAAAATTAAAGAAAGAAGTCAAATAATTTATGAGACAAAGATATCAAAGGGATTAAAAAGGTAAAGAAATGATAGAAATAAAAGAAAAAGAAACTGATAGACTAGAAAAATTGGGTTCAACGATGGTAAGTGGACAAAAACAGGATGTGAAAAGTGATAGGACCAGATTAAAAACGAGACTTGGATAACCACGGACCAAACACAGATTCGAACAAAATCACGAATACAAAACACGAAACACCCCCGGTTAGCTCTGATACCAATTGTTAAACTTGGATTCACTAAGAACACGGGTATAAGATCCGGAGGTCGGGGAGGATAGAAGTGTTGTTTAGCCATTTTAGTGAGAGAAACAAGAGAGAATAAAAGTGTGTTTTATTCTAGAGAGAGAAAGGTAAGACAAGAAATGAAAAGCCTCACCCCTCCATAGAAGTATGGAGGGGTTTATATAGCTCGGGACTTGGACTTTACATATGACAATATTAGTCCCTGCAAGTCCCGGCTATGAAACTAATGTAATTCCGTTAGTCGCACACATTTTAAGGCTAACACAAAAATATTTATTTTTGACTCGACGAAATTTCGACAGCCTTTCGGCGTAAATTTTAATTTACCCAAATTTATCTTAATAAATTTTCCAACACGATTTCTAACGAAAATTCGGCAGCCTTTCGACGTCACATAAAAATTTGCCATTTTTAGTAAGTACTCAAATCTCGTCCTAAAACCCCTAATTTCAACACTTTCTCAATCGCCAATGTTTCAACAAGTCATTTTCCCGCAATAGCATCAATTTCCACTTTCAACGCTCAAACTTTTAACGATACACCAAGTATTCACATTTCGCGCTAATACCTCTTTACAAAACAATCCCAACATTCATATACAACTTTTAGTAACCATTTCGACACTTAAAACAACTCCGTTTAACTCGAAAATGTCGTTTCGACCACTTTAAAAAACTAGACAGCAAGTACATTATAGTGTTTTTCACAAAAATTAAGTTTTCCAACAAAGAAATTTAAACGACCATATCTTACTCATTTTAGTTCCGTTTTTAGCATATAATATATCGAAACGAAGATATTAACTTATATTTTCATAGTATCGTAGTAAACTAGTGTCAAAACAATTTTTACGACCCTCTATGCCTTTTATAAAAATCGGACAGATTGTATACTTTTCGTAAAAACTCGTTTTCGACCATTTTCAAGCGTACCCACTAGTAGTAACACTACTAGTTCCCTCCAATTATTTATAAACACACTCAAAATCAAAGATTTTTCTTCAAGTCCATAAATCTAAAAATATACATTTTTGTATTTTACAAGTCTTTCAATTAAATCATTTTCATGCATGGATCTAATAGATCCACACATGATTTTCATAGATCTAAAATATTTAAGAAATAACCTTGAGTAACGACTCTACGTAACCACGACAACCCGATCTACGCTCTAACCAACAAATAATCAACAAGAACCCAACTTCTATAAACTACAACCAAAACATCTCAAATCTACAAACCAAGAAAACCCATTATTCCTTATGCTTGTACAAATCCTAGGATGTATTTATTTTGTGTTAATTGTTCTTAAAATGAAGCTTCAAAAATTCAACAATGGTGGAAATAGTTTTTGTGTTGGTGCCGTGTGTTTTAGAGAGAGAAGGGAGAGATGTGTGTTTTTTTTTGTGAAGTGTATGAGTGAATAATGTGAAGTGATTTTGAGGTGAAAAGGGTTAATAGGTTAAAATGTGTAGGAAGGTGTAAGTTAAGCTCAAAATGGCAAATGAAGAAAATTTGGTTTATCTTGCATGTGGGTGAGTTGTTTGGCCAGTTATGGGGAGGGTCCCACAAGGTAAATAATTCAAAAATTTTACTATGGTAACTAGTTAGAAGGTTTAAGGTAAAAAGGTAAAAAGGTTAGTTAGTTTTAGGTAAATGTCGAAAAGTATATAGTTAAGTTTAAAATTACGTAAAACTTAAAAATTTGACGAAATATATTAAATTTATGATTTTTCGACGAAAACTGATATTTTATTATTTATAAAGTATTTTATACATGCTAACAACGGTTAAACGTAAAAACGACGTAAAATATGAAAACGCGATACGTTAATTAAATATTCACAGAAAATACGATTTACTACTATAAATAGCAAAATACTAAAATATAGGCATATATAAACATATACAGAAATATTTAAATACGCTGTTCATGAAAATACGATCACCCTGTTAAAAACTAAACAGTTAAGCACATAATTCACAGATAACGAATAATCTCATGGATTATCGTCAATTCATTGACCGTCTCAGCATTTTGGTCAGGTTCATAGAAAATGTTCAATATAATGACTGAGCACAGTGTCAAGTCATTACTCGTCAGCAACAGTTTTTCAGAAAACGCGGGATAACTTCCTGGTTCCAACACGGTTAAATCACATAGTTGACTAAATAAAAAGTCAAAGGGTAAAATAGTCATTTTACAAAGTAGGAAAATTACCAGGTGTTACATCACAACCATGGTCTTACAAGCCCTTGGGCTATGCTTAGGTGACATTTCTATGATGGATGAGATTGCATTGGGTTGGGCCACTTCCCTAGCCTTAATAGGTTTGGGGCTAGGAGTGGGAGGCAGTTCAATGAGCTTAGAAGTATGGGCCTCAAAGTCATGGTACTTCAAAGGTAGTGAAGACGAGCCCATATTGGTCATTGTTGTGATGGAACTAAGTCGCCCTTTAGAATTGGTGGTTCACTTGTTTCGCCGAATATATCCCAAAGTGATTTTTCATCCATAATCTACGAATACCCTTTTGAATTAAGTACACTTATTCTTTATCATTAAAATCTTCATCTTTAAAACCGTTCATTTTAATTCTTTCAAAACATGCATCAAGCCTTAAATTTTCCGCTAAAGTTAACATTTTGAAATCATTAGAATTTGAAACCTTGGTTTTATCATGATCATTTGAAACTTGGGATCTATTCACGAAAAAGTCCATTTTCTCCTCCCCATATTTCATAGTTAGTTTCCCACCGTAAACGTCGATTACGGCTCGAGCCGTCGATAAAAAGGGTCGACCTAAAATAATGGGCCATTTAGGGTCACACTCGTAATCGGAAATGACGAAGTCGTGGGAAAAACAAACTTTCCAATCCTAACATAGACATCCTCGGCTATTGCAATTGGTTTTAAAGGCGTACACTTTGCTAGCTCGATAGTCATGTTCGTGGGGGTAAGTCTAGGCAAATTCATCAATTTCCAAAGAGAATGATGTTAGCCTCAAAATATTGAGTCAAACAAGAATGCTCGGTCATATGTTTATTATGTATCGTATATTAGAACGTTGTAATAGGTAGTAGATTAGTCGTGTATTACAGGCTTAACTTTAAGCTAAAGTTCATTCATAAGTAACCAAAGCCCAAAAGGAAAGCCCGGCCCATTATCATATAGCCTATTATGCCACATGTAGGCAAGGCTATATAAACCTCTCCTTGCATGTAAGGAGAGGTTGGTTAGTCATTCATTCTCTCTTAATCTAATATTTCACAAGTTCACACACTTCTCTCTCTCTTTTCTCTCTAGTTTCTCTCTCTAAAATTCATCTCATATCTACCTTTCTTTCTTCATTAATCGTATAGAATCATCATATATTAGGGACAACAATCGGTATCAATCGCCATGGGGTAGTTTTGTGATTGGTTGTTGTGTTTTCACTTGATTTATTTGATTTGATCCTTATTTCTTCCACGAATTCAAGATTTTTTTGTGTTTGTTTGTGATTTCAAGTCGTATACCTTCTTCAATTGTGTTGTAGTGATTTTGGTATCTTGGTTTTGGTTAAAAACACAAACTTTCTTGGATCAAACGTTCAAAAATCCTTGGTTTTTCATCATTCCGAAATTCTAGCAAAGGTATCCATCGGAAAGTACAAGTGTTTTGAGGTCAGATCGCAATAACCACTAGGTTCTACTTTGCGATCTAAGGATTCTGATACCTTATTTCGACGAGACATTCCGATCGTACATTACGATCTGGGATTCCGACGGTTTCAAGGGATTTTTGAGTCGTTACTCTGCCAAAATTTGTTTCAGCCATATTCCGATCTGAACATTCCCACGGTACATTGCGATCTGGGATTCCGACAGGTATACATTATGATCTAAGCATTCAGACAGAAGAACATTCCGATCTAAACATTCCGACAGTGCATTACGATCTAAGCCATATTCCGATCTAAACATTCTGACAGTGCATTGCGATCTAAGCATTCCGACAACCAACATTCCGATGGCACATTCCGATGGACATTCTGATGACATGTTTAGCTAAATTTTTTTTGAGTAATTTTTAGACTTAGCCACCATCTAGACTAGTTTCGGAATATCGTTTACACGAAGATAAAAAAAAGTGTTTTTTGGCGGGAAAACCATTTTAAAATTTATTTTTTCCTAGACCATTTTTAGGCCATTTATGATTCGATTTCAAATTTTGGCGATGCGAAAAAATTTTCGACCAAAAATTCAAATTTTCGGAACGAAATTCAAATTTTTAGGCCATTTTTAGGTTTTATTTTTGTCAAAATTTTTCATTTTTCAAAAATTTTCCCTATTAGTTTTTGGCTATTTCGGACTTGATTTCAAAATTTGGTAAGACAAAAATTTCAGTTTACCGTTTTGTCGGACTGAGGAATTTATTGTCGGATTGAGAAAAAATCGGAATTTTCGAAATTGCAACAACAAAACAATCACACCATATCTACTTAAGATACAAAGTCAATTCATCAACTGTGTCACCCATTATGGATTCCGTAACACAAGATGTGCGTGCACTCAAATCCAAGATGTCGGTTGCAAAAGAACGATGCATGACACACTTTAGATCACTCCAGTCACACCTTCAAGTTATTTCAAATGACGATTTAAAAGGCACTCGCGTCGAACTTGGATTCAAACGGGTATTCATGTCACTAACTGGTCAAGATGTTGAGACTTTCACAAGAACAATGTTACTCAATTCAGCTCACCTTGAACAACAACTTGCCAACGATGAATTTTAAGAGGTTGAATCCATAGATGTCGTTTTGGTTCTCGAAAATCAGTTTCAGCAATTCATTGGTACACAGGTGTCTGTACACTATGATCGAGAATTCATAAACAATTACTTCTTTAAATATACTCGGTTAGAAGTTCAAGAATTCAAGGAGACGTTTCTTCAACACATGAGAGATGTAAGGAAGCTAATTGCCGAAAGAACACGTCATAAACTACCAGTTGAAAGACGGGTGAATGAAAGACTGATGAAGACGAACGAGATCAATGTCGATGATGGTCAAACATTAGATGATTGTTCAATTATCACAGAAATCAGCGGGATAGAATCAGAACAGCAACAAACCATCCACAACTCAGGGAATGATCCAGTAGCCAATGATGCAGATATCAGACCCATTTATGATGAAGAGCCAATGGCTGAGGTACAATTAAATGCTGTGTATGATGATCATCAATATATTGATTCTAAGATTCATGAGCTTGAAACTATGTTAGCTCAAAAGACAAAAGATTTTGAGGACGCCAAACTCGAGTTTTCGAAGAAAAATGACAAATTTGAAACTTATTTTGAAAAACTTGAAAAAGCAAACGTTGTTCTTGAACAAAAACTAGATCGTAAAATTCAAGATTCTAATGCGGAAAAAGAACATTTTGTGAAACAAATAAATTTGTTAGAATCAAAGTTGGCTTCTCAAAATCCCAGTCCTCCGCCTGCTTCATTAAGTGAAATATATGTGCAACCTATTGACACTGTAGATAGTAATGACGCTAATGCTGATAATGACATATTTGTTAATACGAACATTAAGTTAGAACAATGTGTCGCTCAATTACTTCTACAAAATGAGCAATTGAAAGCTCAAATTCAGGAAAAGGTTTTTGCATTAACAGCAGTGAAAAATGAATTGAGGAAGCTAAAAGGAAATAGTGTGGATACTCAGTTAGCAAATCAGTCAATCTTGGGGAAACCTCCTACTCAACCATTCAGAAACCGCTCAGTTTCTAGACAACCGAATGCGTTTAAATCTGACCGACCAAAAACATCGAACTCGAGGTTTGCATCCCATGTTGACGTGCGTAGAAATTTGCCAAAAACAGTCACTCCACTATCTAGATCCCCCTTAACACATTTTGACAATGCAAAACCCAATCACATGAATGCTTCAAGCAACTCTAGAAATATCTCCAAGAACATGCCTCAGAGTCGCTCAAATGACACGGGTCATAAAAGCTGTCTAGAGGATGCTAAGATAAAGACACAAGCCAGAGATATGACCCAGCCGAAACCTAGGAGCGCTAATCACACATCTAGGAATTCTAGACCCTTCTATGATGTGCCCAAATCAGCCTATCCTAGGAACACTAAATCCTTCTAAGATGCTAAGCATTTTGTTTTCACTAAATGTAACAAATGTGTGTTTAATACCATTCATGATGATTGCATCACAGAAGTCCTGAACAAGGTGAACCAAAAAGCTAGAGCATCTCAAAGACGGAACCCTATAGGAAATAGATTTTCTCCAATTAAGTCTTCCGATGTACATGAGAAAACTATGTTTCCTAGACCTTGTCTTAAGTGGATACCAATGGGTAGAATCTTAAAAACAACTGGTCTTAAATGGGTTCCTACTGGAAAAATATTTCCCTCTAGCACGACAAAGGTTCACTGTGAACCCCCACATGGTTCTCACAAAGATATCACTAACAAATATGCAAGCATACAAACTACTGATGAAAGTGCAGGTAATCAAGTAAAGGTTCAACAAGAACATAAAGGTTTTCCTTATTCATACCGTTCAACAAAATACACTCTCAGAGTTTGGTTGCTGAAGAAACAAATATCCGAGAAATATGTGTCTCAAGGGTTTCACAAGTAAGCAACACAATTGCACTTGAACAAAGCAGTAAGTCCCGATCCACAACGACAAACGACTTCCGTTCACAACCGCACGGAACTCGGAACTCAAGACCACAGCAATGAACCGTCAAGTTCAACGCTGGTTCCAGAAAATGTTCCTAGAGCTGATTTGACAGTCGACACGACAATTGAAGAGTTGGAAATGTTATATGGACCAATGTACGATGAATATTTCACGGGGGAGAAACAAGTTATATAGAAGTCTTCTGTTGTCACTCATGATAAGAATGATGATATCGATCATCGTCAACAACCGGATACAACTTCATCTACTTCAACACGGGTTGATGCAGATTTACCTCCTCAGAATATCACTACAACAATCGATCCTACAACATCCACAACTACTGTCATTGCTCTAGAGAACACAAATCAAGCAGACAATGCATTATCTGATGAAGACGAATTTATCAACCCATTCGGTACACCGGTACACGAAACTGGAGAGTCTTCTACTCGCCATGTTGATCCGTCAAATATGCATACGTTCTATCAACGACATCCTTCAACACATCATTGGACCCGAGATCATCCTTTAGTTCATGTCATTGGAAACCCTTCACAGCCCGTTCGTACAAGACGATAGCTTCACACCGATGGCGATGTTTGTACGTTCGCACTCGCCGTAAGTTCAGTTGAACCGAAAAACATCAAAGAAGCCATGGCTGATCACGCTTGGATTGAATCGTTGACGGATGAACTTCAACAATTTGAAAGACTTAAAGTCTGGGAACTTGTTGACAGACCATACGATGTAATACCATTAAATCTTCGATGGATCTGGAAAAACAAGATGGATGAAGAGAACACGATCATCAAGAATAAATCTAGACTAGTGGCTAAAGGGTATGGACAGAAAGAGGGTATTGATTTTGAAGAATCATTTGCACCAGTAGCTCGAATGGAAGCGGTCAGGATTTTTCTTGCTTATGCTGCACATAAGGGATTCATTGTCTATCAAATGGACGTAAAGACAGCGTTTCTTAACGGTCCTTTGAAGGAAGAAGGCTATGTCACGCAGCCAGAAGGATTCTTCAATCCTCATTATCCTGACAAGGTGTATCGTCTCC
This sequence comes from Glebionis coronaria, assembly GCA_025667525.1. Taxonomy (NCBI): domain Eukaryota; kingdom Viridiplantae; phylum Streptophyta; class Magnoliopsida; order Asterales; family Asteraceae; genus Glebionis; species Glebionis coronaria. Next base: position 181,273,731 of record CM046880.1, on the reverse strand, counting down.
ACAAAGCACTATATGGACTCAAGCAAGCTCTAAGGGCGTGGTACGACGAGCTCTCGAAATTTCTGGTCTCCAAAGGTTTCTCAAAAGGTTCCATTGATCTAACTTTATTCACTTATAAATATGGGGATGACATTTTGCTTGTGCTAATTTATGTTGATGACATTATTTTCGGGTCTACAAATCCAAAACTTTCAAAATGGTTTGAAAAAGTAATGCACAGCAGATTTGAAATGTCTATGATGGGCGAACTAAAATTCTTTCTAGGAATTCAAGTTCACCAATCCCCAAGTGGTATCTTCATTAACCAAGCTAAGTATTGTCAAGAGATAATCACAAAGCATGGTATGACATCATGTGACCCCGTTGGGACACCATTATCAACCACATCCCTAGATGCTGATTTGGAGGGATTACCCATAGATCAATCGAGATATCGTTCCACTATCGGTTCCCTCATGTACTTGACAGCAAGCAGACCTTATATTCATCATGCTACATGCTATTGTGCACGATATCAAGCACGACCCACTGAAAAGCACCTCAAGGAGGTTAAACGGATCTTTCGGTACCTTAAGAATACCATTCACATGGGACTCTGGTATCCGAGGGAAACCGGTTTCTTTCTAACGGCCTATTCAGATTCTGATCATGCAGGGTGTCTTGATACACGTAAAAGTATTTCTGGTGGTGCACAATTTCTAGGTCAAGATAAGCTTGTGGGATGGTCTTCCAAGAAGCAGGATTGCACATCATTGTCATCAGCCGAAGCGGAGTATGTGTCTTTATCTGCGTGTTGTGCTCAAGTTCTTTGGATGAGAACACAACTCACGGATTATGGCTTACATTTTGATAAAGTACCTATGTACTGTGACTCAAAGTCGGCCATAGCCATCTCCTGCAATCCGGTACAGCATTCCCGCACTAAGCACATTGATGTCAGATATCACTTCATTAAGGAACAAGTTGAAAAGGGTATTGTTGAATTATACTTTGTTGGAACTGATTACCAATTAGCTGACTTGTTTACAAAAGCTCTTTCGAAAGAGAGGTTTGCGTATCTAGTTAGGCAAATTGGTATGAGATGTTTGACTCCAGCAGAACTGGAGGTTCTGGCAAAGAAGCCTGCTTGATTCATCTATCAAACATCTACCTATAAATATTAATTAAAAAGAAAAATACAAAATTAAAAAATCTTTGATAATCCAAAAATATTCTTCTCGACATGTCTTTCAGTATCGATAATATGGACGTACCTAGAAATGTCGCTCAATAACGACACGGGTGTGTACATAAAGCTCGAATGAAAGTTGTAAATATTTTTCAAAACATGTCATTTCTTCTTTTAATAAAGGAAATTGTCTATTTTGGACAATATTTCCAAACAACGGGTAGAGCAATCTATCACGGGTTGAGCTTGTCACAAAACATTCAACGTTTTGAGCTCAACACAATGGTTTGTAATCAATTTCAGATTTCAACCCGAATCTATTTTCACGGGGGAGTGTACGCTTTTGTGCTCTTACCCTTAGCAAAAGAAGTTAATTCTTCTTACACTTGAGTGGATTCGTCAAGACATTCAAAGTCTATGAACTCAAGTTTATGCTTTAGAAAAACCTTTTCGAGAAAAAGAATTGATTTTTCAAAAAGCGTTGAACACAATTTTTTCAAGAATTTCTCAATGATATTCAAAATCTTTCAAAAATTGTGTGTTCAACAACTCCTATCCTCAAAAGTTTAATGTGGATCAAATCCTCGTAATGACAATTCCATTGGATCAATTTTTGAGGGGGAGCGTTCCAAATTCATGCTAAAGTTTGACACATCTTTCTCCTGAAGATTTTCAAGACTATTTTACAAAATATATTTTAATCAAATTTGGTATCTCTAATATCAAACGATTTTATATATTAGAGATAGGGGAGAAAATGTGATTAAAATGTGATCTAAAGACTCAAGCACTCATGGTTACGATCAAAAACCCACAACATCTTTAATTCACGACGTTATTGGTGTCAAAAGGGTGGTTAGGTTTAAGTCCTATGATCCAACCAGAACCGGAGGGATCTTCCCAGGGACAATCCAATAGATTATTAGAAGTCCTTAAGATAGATGGAGTAGAATGTAAACGTAGCCGAATGCCGACTAAGTACTGATGCTAGCACCGGAAAAATCACAACAAAGTGCTAGTAATGATGTCTTGGTAAGCATTAAAGGGGTTGAAGAATGAAAAAGAAATGTAAGGATAAAGAGTGTAAACAAAGAAGCCCTCCATACAACTTAGGCAGAAACCGGGTCAACAGATCATAAAGACAACTCATCATGGACCCAGTGATGTGAAGCACAACCCTTTCCTAGCTACTCAGGCTTCTCTCAAAAGAAGTTTGTTTTATTGTCACGGAGATCAACACGACTTCTATTGACTTTCTCACTCCGAAATAGTTGATATTAAATAGGTGGCATCTGCTCCAGCCTCCGACCACTAAAAGTGCACAAATAGAGTCTAGAGCCAAGAGATCAATCAAATCTCGTTAGGACACACGGATGAAGATCAACAGAGTCCTACGCTATATCCTTGTGATATTGCTAGAACACTCAGAGTGATACTACTTAGTATTCATAATGATGAGTGGAAATCCTTCTAGTGTTAACATGAAACAGCTATGCGGTAGGTCATATGCAAGATTCTTTATGAATTGAACATGTGTAAAACTGAAAAGCAACAGTGGTTTGATTCTGAATTGATTCAAACACGTTTCAGGTTTCTACGCAATATCTTTATGGTCTTGCCAGAACATTCAGAGTGATATTCATTAATATTCACAGTGACGAATGGAAATCCTTCTAGCGTCAACATCAAACAGCGCTACGGTAGGTGACTTGTGAGATTCTTATGAATCAAGCTTGTGTCAACTGGAAAGCAACAATGGTAAGATTCTTAATGAATCAAACTTGTTCCAGGAATTTGAATTGACGACTTTAATCAAGCAGATATATATCCAATTGATTCACTCTTTATGTTCGCAGTCTTGCTTTGAGACGGTCGAGTAAAGAGAACGGCTAGTACAACCGCGAAACCCTGTCAAGGAGATTCTTAATTGAATCTACCTTATCACAGGTACGATATTTAATATCATATAACGGTCTTCACTGACCGAAGGTAAAACGCTACCGATTTAGGACGAATGTCAAAGCCATTCAGTCCGTGTCTATGTTTTGTCTCGAGAAGGTGGCGTCACGGTGTACTCAGCAAAGTCAAAGATTCAAACCCACATACTCATGCCTAAAGACATATTCAACAATTAATAGTGTGAGCATGTGGATAAAGACACAAGATCGCAAGATGGCAAGGACAAGTCAATGATGATTTGAAGATCTCAAGATAAAAAGACAAAGTCGAAAGACAATGACAAAGGCTCAAAGATCACGGCATGAAGAAACAAGACTACTATCACAAGGTAGTAGAAATTGGCCCGGATCCTCTTCCTTTCTCGGCTTATGCCTTTTGGGTTTTTTAAGAAGGATCAAAGCACAAGTTTCTTCAAGGGTTACTTGGGTAAGTGTGGATTTGCTATTAGTGATCCGGTGGTCTAACATGGTGGTAGATGGTAGTGGAAGCCATTGTTGAAGCTTAGAGAGAGAGTGGTTGTGTGTGTAAAGAGAAAGAAAGGAAAATGTAATAAAATGAAAAAGAAACACAATCAACACCCCTCCTTGGAAGCCTAGGATGGGTATATATAGTCACACACGCTACTTAAACTATACAACGTTCCTAGTCTAGTCTAAGCGTGTGTGACTATGATAACTAATGGGAATTCTTAAATGTCGTCACATAAAGTGAATTTCCAACAATCTTCCCCCATGGGACGACGTGTAGAATTCCTTACAATATTTTTCCTAACAAGTACATAATGATTAAGAACAAGAGCTTTCATGAAGCGTCCAATGCTGATGACGTCTTCTGAGGCCTTTGACTTCAAAACGACTCATCTTTAAAGTAACTTGTAGTAGAAATACTGTAACGGCACGAGCTAAGTAACCTATACACTTATGGTTAAGGAAAAGCTTCTGAATGAACTTCCCCCTAATTCATGCCACATAAACTTGATGTAGAAGCTTTTAACTAGCTTCCCCCTAAACCGACAATCCTCGTAAGTAACTTCAAAGCTTTCAATAAAGCTTAGCATGATTAAGCGCACAGCGGAATCTAACAAGCAAATCCCATCATATAACATGATAACGTTGCTAAGAGCGATTGAAAGTTTTGGGCACACCAAGTAGATCAACAACTTCTCTTCTCACGTTTGAATAATTCTTCTGAATTTATCTTCCCCCTGAGAGTTTAAGTTATGCATACTAGAAAGAATCAAGACATTTCTTCCCCCACATAGTTGAAGAAAGTAAATCAATCCCAAGTATGAAGCTCAATTACTAAAGTAGACACTTTATCCCATTCATGAAGTTGACATCGTAACACCAGAGTCAGTTAAGTCCCGGAAATGCACATATCTTCTTCCGGAGATGCACCAGAGTCAACTAAGTCCCGGAAATGCATATCTCTCCATATAGGATAATGATGATGAATAATTGCAACAACCAAACAATTAAACATCGAATCAGTAGTGTACCATTTAGAGATTGATAACGCCACGAGTTGAAACACTGATTTTCTCTGCGGTTATGACAAATGTCATCCTGGAATGTCTTCAAATCAAAACAAGGTATGAAGTTCATCACGTGTACTCGTTGTGCGTTAAATGTGTCTTCTTCTTCCCCTTGATGGTTTCGAAACTCGGAACCATCAATAAATCATACGCACATGTACCTGAAATCTCGTGAGAATAATAAAAAAAGTTGAATTATATATTTTGTGAGAATCAGCTGTTGATCGAAAATCTCTACTCATAAACTCTCCATGGCCAACTTTACCAACCCACTTGAAAGCAATTTGAAGTGTCCATTGATTGAATGAACCAGATACATCAAACGTGAAACTGAATAAGAATCCCTCGATTTTGTGACTTAAGCTTGCACAATTGTTGAATGAAGAACGGTGGAGAAATCTCTAAGTACCCAATGCATCACTGAAGAAGTCTATAAGCCCAACACCTCTTGAAATTATCCACGTCGACTAAGCGCGTGACACTGAGTACAACAATGTAACCCCTTTAAGTGATAGTTATCCGAGTCATCAACCAACCACCCCGAACCCGGAAACCAGATAAACAAGTCTTCATTCTAAGATTAAGCACGAGCAAGTTATCTGGTCAAGGATAAAATAAGTACACGCCTTCGAAGAAATTCGTCTCCAACTTCAAATAATAATAATACCCGGTCAAACAAATCCGTAGCCACTAAAAAATATACCCAAATTTTTCTTGGTCTCGACAAATAAATTTTGTCACTTCACTTTGTCTCGTCACTTAGTCACTTTGTTGTCTCGTCCCGATGATGACCGAAGTATAACTTAATACACAAAAAATTTATTTAAAATTTGTGTTAAAAATATTGTGTGTATGAATAAAGTCACACGGTCCAAATCAAATGCATTGTTAAAAAATCGAGTCCAAGGCCCAAGTCATTGTTAAAAAACCCGGTCCATCATTTGGTATATAACACTCTACCTAAAGATTAGGTAAACCCTAATCATTCTTTCCACAAAAAATGCAGTCAATCCTTCACCTCGTAACATCCGTCCCTCACCAAACTCCACTCATCCCCAACCTTGAAACCTCCGTCCCACCATCAACAGTCACCAAAATTTAAAACCCTCCTAAATCCCAACTCCCACATCCAAATCTCTTGATCCATCTCAAAAGTATCTAATCCCATCCATCTTTTTGCAACACCGATCATCATTAATCACACCAAACTGATGAGACTACTTTTATACATAGTCTCATCTTCCAAATAGGGCTTAAAATGCATTAAATATCATCAAAATACCCCTATATATGCTTGTGTTTGTTGCTTGAGTATTTTAGGTACGGATATTGAGAAAATGACAAAAGATCACAAAAATCATTCAAAAACGAACACGGGAAACGAAGCCGCACAATGAACCAAGCCCTAATGAAGACTTTCCCAAGATCAACCCTTGAAGATTTGAAGAAATATGAAGAAGGGTCCTCCAATATGGAAGAATTTACACTTTATACCCTTGTATCCTCATAATTACAAGTTTGGTCCCTAAAGTATGTCAAAATTACAAAAAGGGCCCTCCACTTTGAAGAATTGGCAAGTTTAGCCCCTCAACAAAGCTAAATTGTCAACCATTATCCTCCACAAAGTCAAATACATCATGAAGTCCTTCAAAGTACAAGAAATTAAAAGTTTGGTCCTTTGAAAATCCCAAAATTACAAAAAGGACCCTCAACTTTGAAGGTTTGGCAAAAATAGTCCCTCAATCATTATGACTTGGCAATTTCAGTCCTCCAAAATACCAATCAAACAAGTAAAGACCATTACCCATGAAGAAATTACCAAATCAGCCCTTCAAGAATCATCAAATGGCAAGAAATACCCCTGAAAATACTTTGGAAAAGTATTTGGGGCAAAAGTGTGAAAAAGAAACTTTTATAACAAAGGGAATACGTTTTTGGCTATTTAATACGCAAGTGAAAGGAGTATAAAAGATTGAGGGTTAAACTTGGCAGACAATGAAAGAAACCTAGACCAACCACCATTCTACACGTGTCCCACTAACCCCCCTCATCCAATCAGAACTCCCCATTCCTCCACCTCACATCCCACTCAGTTATATTAAACTAATCTTAACTGATTAGTTTAATTTGGCGCCTAACACAAACATTTAAACCCAAAACAGATCAAACTTAACCACTATTCACCTATGAACACGAATTGGGTTTTTTCTAATGCCATGAAATTAAACCACCAAATTATCCAGAATCACAATTAGGGTGGTCCTAATCATAACCCAACTCCCAATACCCATGGCACATCATCACCATGGTCACATGTTAAACCCTTGTACATGGGTTTGGGGGGAAAAGCCAAAACATGCCAGCAACCAACGTCCAATATCCTAGCTTCAAACTTAAGCTTATTTTGAGCCATTGATCAAATTCCTTCACACTTTACAGCTTCACAAACTGCCAAGAAGTTCACATGATCAAGCATAAATTCAAAATCCTCAAGGGCATTTCTGGAAGTTCCATGCTTAGGGTTTTTACATTTTCAGCTTTATAGGACCATGTACACCCTCTATTTAAAGGGTCTAGCATTTTACATTTGTCTCTGCTTTTGATTTTTCCTTGTTCAAACTTCTGTAAATCCTATTTCAGTTTAATGAAATTGTGTTTGAAGAATTGAAGAAAAGTCATTGGCCAATCTTTATTGTTGCTTATTATTGTTATATGATTGTTAGTTTAGAAGTTAAAAACCTGTTTTCATATGGAGGTTGCAAAAGTTTGCAATTTTCCTCATTCTTGATATTTTGCTAAGTCATTGATCAAATCTTGGAATTTCTGGGCTAAGAGTGATCTATACATCCTGATATTGTTAATATCAAGGTGTTGTGAGCTCAAAGTTTGGGGATAATCAAGTGTGGGATCAATTGGTTGCATTAATCAAGCAAGTTTCATTTTCTGCAATTTTTTTGAATTTATTGTGCTTTAACCTTGTTCAATCTTAGCAGGCTTTGTTGTGGAAGCTTGTGCTTGTTCTTGCTAGCACATAAGCTCAAAATCCGTGGGTGTGGATGTATATCCATGAGGTACACACCCTTAATCCCAAAATCTGATAATACTTTGGATTTTTGTGATATTTGAGTGTTGCCTTTGTTCTTGTGTATTTTGTGGCTTATACTTGCTTGAATCTGTTAATCTTACTTGTTTTTGTGTTAATTGATGCTTGGGTGGTCTTAAGTCTCACTTTGTCTTGTTTAAAATTGGTTTTGAAAAGATAAATGGGTGTTTGGATCTACCTGTTTGTGTTGATTTTGTGTTATTGTGTTAAGGGAAGTTTGTGTTTGTGCTTGTTATCTGTTGTATGCTCATAATAGACCACAAACCTGCAAATATTTAGACTTGAAACTTTGAATTTCAATCTGCTATATCTTGTTGAGTTTTACTGATTTTTGCCTAAAATTTTGGGAAAACCTAGAGTTTATGCATGCTTAGGTGTAAAAGTTGTTTAAACCTCATCAATATAACATACTTGAAAGATTTGAGTGTTTAAATCTGAGCTTTGGGTCAAGTGTATCAGCAAGAACACCATTTAGACAAAACTTGTACATTAACAACTTTAAAGTGCTTAGATCTTGTTCAAATCTTGTAAGTTTTGCATGAAACTTGTTTAGACTTGCTCATCTAAGTTTATTTTAGCCTGTGTATGCTTTTGGTGCAATTTGGTTAGCTTATTCTTGCTAAAACAGCTTATTGGTCAAATCTGCTATACTTGTTCTTATTTTGCCCAGATCTGGTACTTGTTTGAATTAACTGTATCATTTGGCTGTTTCTTATTATGTTTGTTGATTGTTATTGACTCCTTATGATCCAAAGATCATTTGGGTGCCTTTGTGTAATCTGAATCTCCAAAACAGCCACTAAAGACAAAAAGTCAAACAAGTCAAGCAGTGGGAAAAGTTCCCACTGCTCTACACCCAAAACTAGCCCCTGCTAGTGTAATTTTGAACTCAGCTTTTCAATAAGCTATTTTAGCTTATCCAGACTTGCAACAACTTATTTTTTGTAATAGGTCTTCATTATTTGACCCATTTAAGTAGATTGGAGCTTATTGGACTTTGACTTTGACTTTTTACTAGAAAACCAACTTATTTGACTTTTACATAAGTGCTTATTTGCTTTTTCCAGCTTATTGAGTCAGATTATTTGAAAACTCTTTGTTGATTTTGCTTAATTAAGTCATTTAGAAGCTATAGAAACTTGAATCAGCACTTGGGGTGGCCTAGAACTCAAAAACGACTATTTTGTCGTTTTCTATAGATTGCTTATTGCATTTTCAGGCTTATTCCTTGGGCTTATTTCAAATTTCTTTTTGCAGAAGTCTTATTTAGGTCAAAAGAAGCTTGTGTGTCAAATTTTAGCTTATGGCATTGGCTTATAGCTTAATGGGCCAAAAAGCCCATTAAGAATAAGCTGCTTGGTATAAGCTAGCTTATTTCACACTTTCAGCTTTTGGGCCTTTGGAAAAAGTTGTTTAAAATCAATTTTTGAGTCAACCTGTGCTTTTTGGGCTTATTTTGAACACTTTTTGTTATTGGGCCCAAATTTGGCTCAATAAGGTACTGTGTTGGGGTTAGCCCATTTTCTAGGCCCATTAGGGGTATTTAGGTAATTTCACTTTCAATTATGAGTTATTTAGGTTAAATTAAGCTAGTTTGCAAGTTTTTAGAATTTTTTATGATTTTTGGATTTTTAATATTATTTTAATATTATTTTATTATTAAAAATTAAAAGTCTGATTTTCTAAGTTTTTATATTTTTCCTAGGTTTTAAACACTTAATTAGGATTTTTGCAACTTTCCAATTATTTTTAGAGTCTTTTAATTATTCTCTAGAATTAATTTAATTTTTAATTGATTTTAGTAGTTTTTAATTGTTTAAAAATAGTTTTTAGTGGTTTTAAAATTTTGAAAAATACTTTTTAGCTTAATTAGAGTATTTTTGAGGTTTACAAGCTTTAAAATCTTGTTTGGGACTTTTTGATAATTAATTTTGATTTTTAGGGCTTTAATTAGCATTAAATAGTCATTATCTATATAATTAAAAGGTTTTGGCAAGTTTTGATTTTTTGTAAACTCTTAGAATATTACTGTGGATTTTTGGTAATTTTTAGGAATTTTTAGGGTAAAATTTTAATTTTGGTACTTTTTACGATTTTACGTGTATACCTTTTTCGACTTAGTTTAATCCATCTTCGTAACCGTCTTTCTCTTCTAATCTCATTTCTATTTTTATTTCTCAACAATATAATCACAAATCTAATTCAAATCAATACACACATAACACACTAGCCTCCTTGAGAACGAACTCACTTTAGGGTCATTTACACACGGTTTTCCTAAATCGTTGTATTCATTACTTGCCCTATTTGCTCTCTTTTCCTAAAGGGGCAATTTTACAACTATCATTTTGGCGCCGCTGCCGGGGAGGCGTGTTGTGTTTTGATTGGAATTGTTGTTTTTATATACTAACCATAAATAGTATTTGTATTAGTAGCACTCTACTAATACGTATTATCGGTTTTCGGTTTTTGTGTGAATACTATTACTATAGTGTATACGTAGAACAATAAATTCATAAGTACTCCAAATACGAAAGAGAAATCACAACCTTGACTTGGGAGGTCATTACCCAATCATTGTATTCGAATCTCAAACCAAAGAAAAAGGCAAAAATAAATAAATACTTTCGTGAAGCTCAATCTTGAAAAATACAAACTATAAGGTGGGTATAAGGCGGATATTATAAAATATATCCTAAGGAAAAATAAGTGCTTCACGCCGCGTCGTTTCCCTGCTTGCTTGTGCGTATTTGATTTTGAGAGCTAATCGAGGGTTTTGCCGCCCAAAGTATTACTAAGTATCATATATATTTTCTTGGTTTCCATTGATTAAACCCTCTTGAACGTTTTGGTGTTCTGATGAGACTGCAATTATACATAGTCTCATCATCCAAATAGGGCTTAAAATGCATTAAATATCATCAAAATACCCAAATATATGCTTGTGTTTGTTGCTTGTGTATTTTAGGTACGGATATTGAGAAAATGACAAAAGATCACAAGAATCAGTCAAAAACGAACACGGGAAACGAAGCCGCACGATGAACCAAGCCCTAATGAAGAATTTTCCAAAGAAAGTCCTTGAAGATTTAAAGAATTATGAAGAAGGGTCCTCCAATTATGAAGAATTGACACTTTATACCCTTGTATCTTCATAATTACAAGTTTGGTCCCTAAAGTTTGTCAAAATTACAAAAAGGACCCTTAACTTTGAAGAATTGGCAAATTTAGTCCCTCAACAAAACTAAATTGTCAATATTGGTCCTCCAAGAAGTCAACAATCAAGTCAAACCTTGAAGAATGAAGAAAATGCCAAAATCAGTCCTTCAAATATGAAGAAATTGCATTTTAAACCCATGTTTCAAGTTTATAAAAGTACTTGTGCCAAAAGTGTCAATCTGCCAAAGTATTCAACAAAGGAAGTGAAGTTTTTGCTGGATATTTACAAAATGAAGAAAGTGTGAACATTGGGGGGCCATTTCAGTCAAACACCGAAACTACTCCCCACCAATCAAACCCACACGTCACCCCACTCCACCAATACCTTTCCTCCACCTCACTCCCCTCTCCACATCAGATTCCACCCACGCCCTTTTTAAATAACAAATTTATTTAAATCTGTTTTTTAGGGGTAAACACAAAGTTAAAAACTTTAATCCCCTTTTCAGATTAAACGCCCCCTAATCCACCCTTAAACCCTAATATCTTCCAGGATGAATTAATCACATTTCAAAGGGGTTTTTGTTTATTTGCTCCAGATTCTTGATTACCATCTTTGTCATCCAAACCCATATCCCAAATCACCACAAGACACACCCATGTGTCTTGTGGGACCCTCCCCTGCAACGTCCCTTTCCCTCAAAACCCTAAAACCGACAAGATGAACGTTTGGATCACACTACTTGGACCCAAGCTCATTTGAACGTCCTGGATCACTCCAAAGCAGCTGGCCATCACTAGAGAACAAGAATCATTCACATGGCATATTTTTGACTGAAAATTCAAAGTTCAAACCAAGGGCATTTCAGGGAAATCAAGAGCTAGGGTTTTCACATTCTAGATAGTTCTGTAGTCCACTATATAAGGACGTATAGCTTAGCATTTTGTTCTTGTTCCTGATTTTTCTTTTCCTTAGATCACAAGCTTGTAAATCCCATTTTATGAATGAAATTGGTTAAGTGTTGTTGATGAAAAGATTCCAGGATCCATCTTTACATTTCTGTTGTTTGATTGTGTTCCAAGTTTACTTTTTAAGTTTTTAAAATTCAGTCTTGTTTTCAAAAGTTTCTGAAAATTGGGTTTTTGGTGAAACCTTGTTTCAAAGTTTGATATTGCAGGTTTGTAAGTGTATTTGGTTAAGGTTATTTGAAAAGAAGTTTATTTGAGAAGTTTTTGAAAAGTTTTGAAAGGTTTTATAAAAAAAATCAAAAATTGGATATTTGCTTGTGTTCTTCTTTCTTTCTTAGCAGGTTTTGCTTGTTGCTTGTTGTCCAAGTGATCTGCACAGACCCGGGTTTGTTTGGAGGTGACATACAGTCACTGTTGGGCCTGGATGTAGGCCCAACAAGGTAGCATACTAGTCTCATTTTTCAGTTTTTCAGAAATATTGTGATTTTTGTGATTTATGCATGAAAGTTGGTTAAATGTTTTTTTAAGTGAATGATATTGCTTATTTCAGGTCTATATGCATGCTAGATTAGTTAGAAATCAGTTTGGCTTGATCTTGTTTGAAGTTTGTTTGAAAAGTTGATTTTCAGTCATATAAAGGGGTGTTTGGTTTAGGGATTTAGTTGGAGTAATTGTTGTTATTCTTGTGTTAAACCCTGTTCTCTTTACTCCTTTGGTTGTTAGTAAGTGGTACATGTGCTTAGGTTTCAGTTGGTGAGGTTTTTAAGCATTTTGCATGTCAAAAAATGGAGAATAGCTCATTAATCAGTTAAGTCTCATGTCTGCTTGTTTTTCTTGAATTTGTGCATCAAAAACTTGAAAATCTGTTAGAGACAGGATAAAGTAGTATTGTATACTGGTTATATGTCATTTGATTGATCATGGTGCAAGTTATTGGCTCTTGATTTTCACTTTTGTGCATGAAAAATCAGTAAACACTCTCAGACCTGCCATAGCACAATCAAAAACCTTTCTTGCTCATTTGTGATTGATTTTGTGTGATTGCTTGCTAGTTTTTGTGTTAATTGTGACTCCCTATACTCAACTGAGTATAGGGGTGGCCATTTGTCCATAAAAAATCATCAACACACCCAAATCAAGCTCCTCTTATCTAATCTGCACATGTGAAGATACGTTTTTGTGTTCATCAGAAGCAAGTACAAACCTGGGCACTTGTTTTGACTTTCTAGGCTTAATTCTAGCTCATTCTCTTTGATAAAGTTTGTTTAGGGTAAGTTTAAGTACTGGTTGTGAGTAATTAAAGTTAAAAAAATGGTTTTCCAAAAAGCCTCCATAGCCTGGGCTCGAACACCCGACCTGTCGTGCAGGAGTGAAGTGTTTTACCAGTGATCTATGTGACTTTCTATGTCACAAGGTCATAAGGTTTAACATTTAAGGGCATTTTAATTTTAGCTTATCAAAACTAACAACTTATTATTAAGCTAATTCCAGCTTATTTTTTAAGTTTTTTACTGTTTAGCATTTTTCTTGTGTTCTTGTTAGGGTTTTGGACTTTTCAGTTCAAAAAGTTTATTTTTCCCTTATTTAATTAATTTTCTAGGATTACTTTTAGTTTAAATTTTGAAAAGTAATTTAAAAATAGAAAAAGGCATTTTAAAAATCTGAAAAAATATTTTTTAGGTTTTGATTTATATTTTTGAGGTTTACAGCCATTTAAGTTTTCAAAAAGTCTAATTTTTGATTTTATTGGATTTTAAGGTTTTTAGCTAACTTTAAAATTTAATATAAAATTATTAAATAGGTTTCAGAAAATTTTGATTGCATTTTTGTCTTAGTTACATTATTTTAGATTTTTGGTAATTTTTAGAATTTTTTTATGAACTTAGAATTTTTTTGAATATTTTAATATTATTTTATTATTAAAAATTGAAGTTTGATATTTTTAAGTTTTTACATTTTTCCTAGATTAAAGACACTTAATTAGGAGTTTTGTCACTTTCCAAATATTTTTAGGACTTTTCAATTATTTTCTTGAATTAATTTAAGTTTCAATTGATTTTAATAGTTTTTAAGTGTTTAAAAATAGTTTAATTTGGTTTTAAAATTTTAAAAAAATACTTTTTAGCTTAATTAGGATATTTTTGAGGTTTACAAACTATAAGATCTTGTTTAGGGCTTTTTAATAATTAATTGTGATTTTTAGGGCTTTAATTAGCATTAAAAAGTCATTATCTAATTAATTAAAAGGTTTTAGCAAGTTTGGATTTTTTTTAAACTCTTAGAATATTATTGTGGATTTTTAGTAATTTTTAGGAATTTTTAGGTTAAAATTTTAATTTTTGCACTATTTACGGTTTTGCATGATCGCCTTTTTCGTCTTAGTTTAATCCGTCTTCGTAACCGTCTTTCTCTTCTAATCTCATTTCTTTCTTTCTCAATCATATATCACAAATAAAAATCAATTCATTACACAACGCACTTGCCTCCTTGGGAAACGAACTTGAACTTATTTGGTCATTAGTGCTCGGTTTTCCTAAACCGACACTTAACGCTTGCCACTATTTTGCCTTCCTTTTCCTAAAGGGTTGCAAAAAGCTACAATCATTTTGGCGCCGCTGCCGGGGAGGCGTGTTGTGTTTTGGTTGAACAATTGTTGTTTTTATATATAGCCATAATAGCTAATTGTATTAGTAGCACTCTACTAATACGTATTATCGGTTTTTCGTTTTTTGTGTGAATACTATTACTATATTGTATACATAGAACAATAAATTCACAAGTACTCCAAATACGTGAGAAATCACAACCTTGACTTGGGAGGTCATTACCCAATCATTGTATTCGAATCTCAAACCAAAGAAAAAGGCAAAAATAGATAAATACTTTCGAGAAGCTCGATTTTGAAAAATACAAACTATAAGGTGGGTATAAGGCGGTTGTATTTCACGACCTAAAGGAAAAAGGCTCTTAAGTGCTTCGCGCCGCCTCGTTTCCTCCGCTTTCTTGTGCGTATTTTGAGATTGAAAGCTAATCGAGGGTTTTGCCGCCCAAAGTATTACTTAAGTATGATATATATTTTCTTGGTTTCTATTGATTAAACCCTCTTGAACGATTTGGTGTTCCACCGTCGTTCTAAAGTCATCGAAGGCGTTCACTTCACGTGATCGTTTTCATTCCTTGAGGCTTCTTTAATCGAGAGATTTGATTAAGGAGGAGATTTGTAGATTTGTGTCTACCTAATACATTCCAAAAATCCAAAAAAGGTAAAAACAATCAAAAACCACAAAAAAAATTGAAAAAGTAAAACACCAAAAAGAATCTTCTTTGCTCGCCTTCTCGTTGTACGTGACGTTTATGCAAACTCGCTCCAAAGCAAGACGTGCTCGTAAACGAAGAAACAAATCAATCACTCCTTCTAGTGAGGAGTCTCCTATTGACGAACCCATTGTAGTAAAAGAAGCACCCATGGCTAATCGAACTATGATGGAGTTGCTTCAAGCACCCACCGAGGGTTATGGAGAAGCGATTGTGATTCCCGCTATCCTTGCGGAGAATTTTGAGGTTAAGACGGGTTTATTGTCCATGATTCAAAACAACAAGTTTCAAGGTGACGAAAAGGACAACCCTCATAACCACATTCGCCAATTTAATCGTCTCACCGCCACTTGCAAGTTTAAGGACGTCTCTAACGACTCGATTAAGATGATGCTTTTTCCGTATTCCTTAGCGGGGCCCGCAAAAATTTGGTTAGAGAAAGAGCCACCCAATTCTATATTGACGTGGAAGGATCTCGTTTCAAAATTCGTGAACCAATTTTTTCCGCCCTCTAAGACTACGCACTTGAAAAACGAGATTTCAAAGTTTTCACAAGAGTATAATGAGAGTTTTTCAACGGCTTGGAATAGGTTTAAGGAAATGTTGCACGAATGTCCTCATCATGGTTTTTCCGACTTGCATCAAATTAACACGTTTTACAATGGCTTGAACGATCATGAGCGTGATTATCTTAATGCCGCCGCGGGTGGTAATTTCTTGTGTAAGACGGTCGAGGAAGCCTTGTTAATCATTGAGAATAGGTCTAAGGTCTATAGTCCTCGTAGCACGTCGAGTGTTCGTAAGACTTCGTCTTCGCCTTCGCCTTCATTGTCACATACCATTGATGCTTGCCAAATCGAGGCTAATTTGGAGAACAAGATTTTTGATAAGCTTAAGGGATTGTTAATTGAGTTTAAAGTTGGTGAACAACCCACTCCCGCTACGGCTTACGCGGTTGAGGTTTCTTGTATGTAT
The DNA here is from genome assembly GCA_025667525.1 of Glebionis coronaria. Lineage (NCBI taxonomy): Eukaryota > Viridiplantae > Streptophyta > Magnoliopsida > Asterales > Asteraceae > Glebionis > Glebionis coronaria. Next base: position 181,257,549 of record CM046880.1, on the reverse strand, counting down.
TATGATGGAGCTCACGATTATTCCGAGTGCATTACCAACGGTGGTAACACTTCGAGTGCCTTCGCGGCCGCGGGAACTTATAACCAAAACGGTCAAGTTCCTCGCACTAATCAATTGACTCCACCGGGTTTTCCACCAAATCAAAATGCTAACAATTATCGAAACAATCAAGTTGGTTACCAAAGCAATCAAAGGAACAATTTCAAGGGTAATAACAACTATGGGAATCAAGGAAGTAGTAGCCAATTGCAAAATCAAAACCAAAACCGTAATTTTCAAAACACAAGTCAAGGTCTTCAAAATGTTTACACTAAAGAACTTCCAATGGAATTTTTGAATTACGCTACGGCAAATGATAAGATTTTGGAAAACATTCAAGAGCAATTGGCTAGTCAAGCTAGGGACACGGCTAAAAACACCAAGGAGTTAGCTAATTTTGTGAAGGAAAATCTTAACATGAGAAATGAGTTGAAAAATGATTTTGCTAATCAAATTAGAGGTCAAAACAATAAGATTGAACAAAGTCATGCTAGGCTTGAACAAAGAATTGACCAAAAAGCCGCTAGTCAAGATCTAAAGTTTAATAGTCAAGATGCTAAGCTTAATGCCATTTTAGAAGCCGTCATGGGGAACAAAGCCTCTACTTCGGGTAGTTTACCTAGTAACACCGTTTCAAAGCCGAAGGGAGAGATGAAAGTGATTACCACACGAAGTGGTAAGGCACTTAAAGAACCGACTCCTCAACCAATTACTCCAACGGTGGAGGAAATTGAGGAAGAACCCGAAGTGGTGGTCGAAAAGGAGCATATTTCAAGCCCACAAAGTACAGCTCATGCCACACCTACGGTCGACCCTTTACCAACATTGGAACCCGAGGTTCCAAAGGCTATGCCTATGCCCCAACCCACACCACCCCTGCCATACCCATCGAGACTTAGGAAGGAGAAACGACAAGAGCGCGACAACTATCAATTTGAGCTTTTTATGAAAATGTTTCGTGAGTTGCACCTTAATGTGAGTTTTGCCGATGCTTTGGTCATGATGCCTCGATTTGCCGCTAACTTTAAGAGTATGTTGAACAACAAGGAGAAATTGCACCAATTGTCTAGTTGTTCGTCGGTTTATCTTAATCGCATACCTCAAAAAGTCGGTGATCCCGGTAAATTTTTGATCCCTTGTGCAATATAAGATATGGAAGAATGCTATGCCTTGGCCGATCTTGGTGCTAGCATTAATTTGATGGCACTTGCAATCTTCAAGTCGCTCAATCTTCCTAATCTTACTCCTTCACTAATGTCTATCGAGTTGGCCGACCATTCCACGATTCGTGCTTGTGGCTTGGCGGAAGACGTTTTGTGAAAGTGGGGAAGTTCTACTATCCCGTAGAATTTATCGTTGTTGATATCCCCACGGATCCTCAAGTTCCTCTTATTCTAGGTCGTTCGTTTTTAGATACGTCTATGGCTTTAATTGATGTGCATGCTAGAAATATCACCTTACGTTTCAACGACGAGGAACTTGTTATAAACGCAACTCAAAATTCTCAACTTTCTACCATAAACCTCGTTGATATGATCGACGTGGTTTGCGAGGAATTTTCACAAGAAGTTTTAGGATTTGGTGATGAAGAAACTAGTGGCAATCCCACTATGTTAGATCCAATTCTTGATAATTCGACACCAACCTTCACTCCATTTGAAGGTGGTGGTTTTATGTTGGAAGAATGTAATGTTCCACGTACTTGTGACGAAGACCTCGACAACGAGGAGGACTTCTCGATTATCAAGGATTTTCTCAACGATTTCCCATTTCCTCCACCCGAGGAGGTTATGAGTATCGAGCCCAAATCTTCACTTGAGGAACCACCTATTCTCGAGTTGAAAGATTTACCTCCTCACCTCGAATATGTCTATTTGGAGGAGGACGACAAGTTGCCGGTTATTATTGCGAAGGATCTTTCGAATGATGAAAAAACCGCACTTGTATATGTTCTAAAGGATCACAAAGGGGCGATTGCGTGGAAGTTATCCGACATTAAGGGAATCGATCCCAAGTTTTATACTCACAAAATATTAATGGAGGAGGATTTCAAGCCCACAATCTAAAGTCAAAGGAGGGTGAACCCCAAAATTCACGACGTCATCAAAAAGGAGGTCCTTAAACTCCTTGACGCGGGAATGATTTACCCTATTTCCGATAGCCCTTGGGTGAGTCCTATTCATTGTGTCCTTAAAAAGGGAGGGATGACCGTTGTGCCAAACGATGCCAACGAGTTGATTCCCACTAGACTCGTGACCGGATGGAGAGTGTGCATTGACTATCAAAAGTTGAATGAAGCCACTCGAAAAGACCATTTTCCCTTGCCTTTCATGGACCAAATGTTGGAGCGTCTTAAGGGAAACGATTTCTATTGCTTTCTAGATGGTTTTTCCGGTTACTTCCAAATTCCCATCGAACCTCGTGAACAAGAAAAAACTACGTTTACGTGTCCATATGGAACGTTTGCCTATCGTAGAATGCCATTCGGACTTTGTAATGCACCGCGAACCTTTCAAAGGTGCATGATGGCTATTTTTCATGATATGATCGAGAAGACGATGGAAGTCTTCATGGATGACTTTTCCGTGTTTGGTAATTCGTTCACTTCGTGTTTGTCGAACCTTGAGAGAATGTTAAAACGTTGTGAGGAAACCAACCTTGTGCTCAATTGGGAAAAGTGTCATTTTATGGTTAAGAGTGGAATCGTCTTAGGGCACAAGGTCTCGAAAGCGGGGATTGAGGTAGATCAAGCTAAGGTAGACGTCATCGCCAAATTACCTCATCCCAAAACCGTTAAGGGAGTTAGGAGTTTCCTAGGCCACGCGGGCTTTTATCGTCGATTCATCAAGGATTTTTCAAAGATTTCTCGACCCATTACACATCTTCTTGAAAAAGAGGCACGTTTTGTCTTTGACGAAGATTGTGTACGAGCCTTTGAGATCCTTAAGAGGAAACTTACCGAAGCTCCCATTCTTGTTACTCCCAATTGGAACCTCCCCTTTGAACTAATGTGTGATGCTAGTGATTACGCTATTGGGGCCGTTTTGGGGCAACGTCATGTAAGCACTTCTTTCCTATTCACTATTCTAGTAAGACGATGACCGAGGCTCAACTAAAATACACTACAACGGAAAAGGAGTTCCTTGCCGTGGTGTATGCATTTGAGAAATTCCGACCTTACCTCGTCTTGACGAAATGCATAGTGTATACGGACCATTCGGCTATTAAGTATCTTTTGGCAAAGCAAGATGCTAAGCCTAGATTACTTCGTTGGATTCTCCTCCTTCAAGAATTTGATCACAAAATCGTTGACAAAAAAGGAGCCGAGAATCTAGCGGCCGATCATCTCTCTCGTTTGGAAGATCCTCACCAAAGTGTTTACGAGCCCAAGGAAATCACCGAAACATTTCCGCTCGAGACACTTGGTGTAGTGAATTCTAAGCTTGATTCTTCTACCCCATGGTTTGCGGACTTTGCAAATTACCATGCGGGTAACTTCATCATTAAGGGTATGACGACTCAAGAAAAACGAAAATTCTTTCGTGACATCAAGTTCTACTTTTGGAACGACCCTTACTTGTTTCGAACTTGTGCGGATCAAATCATCCAACGTTGTGTATTTGGCACCGAAGCTTCTAACATACTTAGAGCTTGCCATGAGGGACCCACGGGTGGTCACCACGGTGCTAATCTCACGGCTAAAAAGGTGTTTGATGCCGGCTTCTTTTGGCCTACTATTTACCGAGATGCACAAGATCTTGTGAAGTCGTGTGATGCATGCCAACGACAAGGAAAAGCCTCACAAAAAGATGAAATGCCACAAAACATCATCCAAGTGTGTGAGATCTTTGACGTTTGGGGTATAGACTTTATGGGGCCGTTCCCATCATCTCGTGGTAATAAGTACATACTCGTTGCGGTTGACTACCTTTCTAAGTGGGTGGAGGTCAAGGCCTTGCCCACCAATGATGCTCGTGTGGTAGTCAAGTTTCTGAATCAATTGTTTTCTCGGTTTGGAACCCCTCGTGCTATCATAAGCGATCGTGGAACCCATTTTTGTAATGACCAATTTGAAAGGGTTCTAAGGAAATATGAGGTTACACATCGGCTTTCTACGGCTTATCACCCACAAACGAGTGGGAAAGTCGAGGTTTCAAACCGAGCGTTGAAGAGGATCATGGAGAGATCCATAGGAGAAAACCGACAATCATGGTCGGATAAGTTAGACGATGCTTTATGGGCCTTTAGGACCGCTCATAAGACACCCATTGGGTGCACTCCCTATAAGCTTGTGTATGGAAAGAATTGTCATTTGCCTATCGAGTTAGAACACAAGGCTTATTGGGCGCTAAAGCATTGTAATGATGATATGGAGACCGCGGGAAAACACCGGAAAATGCAATTGAATGAATTAGATGAGTTGAGAGACATTGCTTATGAAAATTCATTGATTTATAAAGAGAAAACTAAAAAGTTGCATGATTCTAAAATTAAAAAACCGGGTTTTTAACATTGGGGATCAAGTTTTGCTTTTTAATTCAAGATTAAAAATCTTTTCCGGTAAGTTGAAATCCCGTTGGTCCGGTCCATTCACTGTGACTCAAGTGTTTCCGTATGGGACCATCGAGCTAGCTCAAAATGATGGTCCTAACTTCAAGGTGAATGGACATAGGTTGAAGCACTACTTTGGCGGGTAAGTTCCATCCTTGAACTACCTCGACCAAATCACCTTCCCCAATGATAATTAGTATTGAGGGGATCGAGTCGAGCTCATGACTCGGTAATCAAAAACGAGGTGCCTCGTGGGGGAGTCCCATGCTTATCCTATGTACATATTATCGCTTTCTAATGTAGCTTACGTGTGGGGATTTGTGCCCTTCCAACCTTTGTTCCGTGGTTGTTTGTGCATTGTTTTTTTTAGATCATGATCTTCACGATTGGAGCCTCTCGTGTTCGTTTTATGGGAGCACTCGATCGTTTGCTTGGGAGACATTTCTCAATATCCATGATATATCCTTTTGTTGTTCTAACCTTAGGTTATTAGCACACTTCATAAACGGCTATTAATTTAATGGTTACACCCTTTCCATGCTAGATTAGGCATTCGACTACGTCTCTAGTATGGGGGTGTTTTGCATCCCTAGACTCGAAACATTGAGGACAATGTTTAACTTTAGTATGGGGGGTGAATAGATACTTGCCTTGCCAAACCTTCACGCTTTCCAAAGTTTATCCTTTTGTTTATCGTTTTGTTGCAAAATAAGGCTAAAAATGGCCAAATTTTAAAAATTTTCTCATGTTTTATAAGTGTTTGAAAACACGAATGTAGATTTTCTGATGGCGAGAATAAGAGTAATTTTTGACTCGACCGTGCGTGTTGAGCACTTAGCTTTGATTCCTTAACTTATATTAGGCTAAGTCTCTTAAATGAGGACTAGAAATGATAGAGTTAATTATAAGTTACTATGCTAAACGTAGAGTACTCGTATTCTTTCAAAAACTCACGTGTTCTCGTTGTTTGCTTATTCTCCCTTCGCTTGTAAATATTTTTTGCTTAATAAATATTGACTTAGCGGTTTAGTTAGGATTGTTGGGTTTCTAGTCTTTTCTAGTAGCTTCCGTGTAATTAAATTGGGAAGACATTAAGGTATCGCCAGCGTCACGGTTTTGAAGTATTGGCACCCGAATAATCGAAAGCTTCACCCAATAATAAGATTTCAAGTGCTCACCTAAATCTAGCAAACAATTTGAAGCCCCACAAGGCCGAAAAATCTATGCAAAATTGAAAGTGAATCAAGCCTTAATCTTCGAAGCTTTAAAGATCCAAAATTCGCTTTAGCGTGAGGATACACGTCTTTGGCTAATAAAACCACCGATGAGGCGGATAATAAAAGGAAAGGCAAGACCAAAGTCATAATAAAAACTTCATGGCGAAGTTGAATAAAAGATGGAGGTAAACCAAAGATAATAAGGCCCTTCCGTTAGGGGGCGTATAAAAGTCTTGGTAATAAGTCTCATGTTCAAAACCGTTATAAAACCGTGTTTATCGATTCTTCTTGTCAACTTAATTTTTTAACATCGTTGTCTATTAGGAGGGGTTATTGATTTGATGGTCTTAGTTACACCGTTAGGACTCCATTTTTAGACCTAAATCTCTATTATCGCATAAGTCAAACAATGTATCCTCGTGAAACATTCAAGACAAAATAAAATATAAGAGATACAACTTAGGAATAATAGGAGGATAAGTACGTGATTAGGGCATATGAGTAGTGTTAGCATTACTAACTTATAATGACAATGATCTCGTTGCACGCTTAGCATGGAATTGGAGTGAAAATCGAGGACGATGAAATTATTTCTAACGAAGCATTCACGTGTTCTTATTCTATGAACCTAAATGTCCCATTTTGTGATGAAAATCATACATTATGTCTAAAACACAAGTAGTAGTAGTAATAGAAGTAGTGTAGCTAGTTTATCGTTCAATAAAGTGAATAAAAATGAATTTTGGAGATGCTTAGATACTTTATTCTAGCATTGCGTGAGGGCACGACAATGGTTTAGTATGGGGGAGTGATGAGACTGCAATTATACATAGTCTCATCGTCCAAATAGGGCTTAAAATGCATTAAATATCATCAAAATACCCAAATATATGCTTGTGTTTGTTGCTTGTGTATTTTAGGTACAGATATTGAGAAAATGACAAAAGATCACAAGAATCAGTCAAAAACGAACACGGGAAACGAAGCCGCACGATGAACCAAGCCCTAATGAAGAATTTTCCAAAGAAAGTCCTTGAAGATTTAAAGAATTATGAAGAAGGGTCCTCCAATTATGAAGAATTGACACTTTATACCCTTGTATCTTCATAATTACAAGTTTGGTCCCTAAAGTTTGACAAAATTACAAAAAGGACCCTTAACTTTGAAGAACTGGCAAATTTAGTCCCTCAACAAAACTAAATTGTCAATATTGGTCCTCCAAGAAGTCAACAATCAAGTCAAACCTTGAAGAATGAAGAAAATGCCAAAATCAGTCCTTCAAATATGAAGAAATTGCATTTTAAACCCTTGTTTCAAGTTTATAAAAGTACTTGTGCCAAAAGTGTCAATCTGCCAAAGTATTCAACAAAGGAAGTGACGTTTTTGCTGGATATTTACAAAATGAAGAAAGTGTGAACATTGGGGGGCCATTTCAGTCAAACACCTAAACTACTCCCCACCAATCAAACCCACACGTCACCCCACTCCACCAATACCTTTCCTCCACCTCACTCCCCTCTCCACATCAGATTCCACCCACGCCCTTTTTAAATAACAAATTTATTTAAATCTGTTTTTTGGGGGTAAACACAAAAAACTCTGATATCTTCCAGGATGAATTAATCACATTTCAAAGGGGTTTTTGTTTATTTGCTCTAGATTCTTGATTACCATCTTTGTCATCCAAAACCATATCCCAAATCACCACAAGACACACCCATGTGTCTTGTGGGACCCTCCCCTGCAACGTCCTTTTCCCTCAAAACCCTAAAACCGACAAGATGAACATTTGGATCACACTACTTGGACCCCAAGCTCATTTGAACGTCCTGGATCACTCCAAAGCAGCTGGCCATCACTAGAGAACAAGAATCATTTAGATGGCATATTTTTTACTGAAAATTCAAAGTTCAAACCAAGGGCATTTCAGGGAAATCAAGAGCTAGGGTTTTCACATTCTAGATAGTTCTGTAGTCCACTATATAAGGACGTATAGCTTAGCATTTTGTTCTTGTTCCTGATTTTTCTTTTCCTTAGATCACAAGCTTGTAAATCCCATTTTATGAATGAAATTGGTTAAGTGTTGTTGATGAAAAGATTCTAGGATCCATCTTTACATTTCTGTTGTTTGATTGTGTTCCAAGTTTACTTTTTAAGTTTTTAAAATTCAGTCTTGTTTTCAAAAGTTTCTGAAAATTGGGTTTTTGGTGAAACCTTGTTTCAAAGTTTGATATTGCAGGTTTGTAAGTGTATTTGGTTAAGGTTATTTGAAAAGAAGTTTATTTGAGAAGTTTTTGAAAAGTTTTGAAAGGTTTTATAAAAAAATCAGAAATTGGATATTTGCTTGTGTTCTTCTTTCTTTCTTAGCAGGTTTTGCTTGTTGCTTGTTGTCCAAGTGATCTGCACAGACCCGGGTCTGTTTGGAGGTGACATACAGTCACTGTTGGGCCTGGATGTAGGCCTAACAAGGTAGCATACTAGTCTCATTTTTCAGTTTTTCAGAAATATTGTGATTTTTGTGATTTATGCATGAAAGTTGGTTAAATGTTTGTTTAAGTGAATGATATTGCTTATTTCAGGTTTATATGCATGCTAGATTAGTTAGAAATCAGTTTGGCTTGATCTTGTTTGAAGTTTGTTTGAAAAGTTGATTTTCAGTCATATAAAGGGGTGTTTGGATTAGGGATTTAGCTGGAGTAATTGTTGTTATTCTTGTGTTAAAACCTGTTCTCTTTACTCCTTTGGTTGTTAGTAAGTGGTACATGTGCTTAGGTTTCATTTTGGTGAGGTTTTTAAGCATTTTGCATGTCAAAAAATGAAGAATAGCTCATTAATCAGTTAAGTCTCATGTCTGCTTGTTTTTCTTGAATTTGTGCATCAAAAACTTGAAAATATGTTAGAGACAGGATAAAGTAGTATTGTATACTGGTTATATGTCATTTGATTGATCATGGTGCAAGTTATTGGCTCTTGATTTTCACTTTTGTGCATGAAAAAGCAGTAAACACTCTCAGACATGCCATAGCACAATCAGAAACCTTTCTTGCTCATTTGTGATTGATTTTGTGTGATTGCTTGCTAGTTTTTGTGTTAATTGTGACTCCCTATACTCAACTGAGTATAGGGGTGCCCATTTGTCCATCAAAAATCATCAACACACCCAAATCAAGCTCCTCTTATCTAATCTGCACATGTGAAGATACGTTTTTGTGTTCATCAGAAACAAGTACAAACCTGGGCACTTGTTTTGACTTTCTAGGCTTAATTCTAGCTCATTTTCTTTGATAAAGTTTGTTTAGGGTAAGTTTAAGTACTGGTTGTGAGTAATTAAAGTTAAAAAACAAAAAAAAAGTTTTCCAAAAAGCCTCCATAGCCTGGGCTCGAACACTCGACCTGTCGTGCAGGAGTGAAGTGTTTTACCAGTGATCTATGTGACTTTCTATGTCAGAAGGTCATAAGGTTTAACATTTAAGGGCATTTTAATTTTAGCTTATCAAAACTAGCAGCTTATTATTAAGCTAATTCCAGCTTATTTCTTTAAGTTTTTTACTGTTTAGCATTTTTCTTGTGTTCTTGTTAGGGTTTTGGACTTTTCAGTTCAAAAAGTTTATTTTTCCCTTATTTAATTAATTTTCTAGGATTATTTTTAGTTTAAATTTTGAAAAGTAATTTAAAAATAGAAAAAGGCATTTTAAAAATCTGAAAAAAATAGTTTTTAGGTTTTGATTTATATTTTTGAGGTTTACAGCCATTTAAGTTTTCAAAAAGTCTAATTTTTGATTTTATTGGATTTTAAGGTTTTTAGCTAAATTTAAAATTTAATATAAAATTATTAAATAGGTTTCAGAAAATTTTGATTGCATTTTTGTCTTAGTTACATTATTTTAGATTTTTGGTAATTTTTTAGAATTTTTTTATGAACTTTGAATTTTTTTGAATATTTGAATATTATTTTATTATTAAAAATTGAAGTTTGATTTTTTTTAGTTTTTACATTTTTCCTAGGTTAAAGACACTTAATTAGGAGTTTTGTCACTTTCCAAATATTTTTTAGGACTTTTCATTTATTTTCTAGAATTAATTTAAGTTTTAATTGATTTTAATAGTTTTTAAGTGTTTAAAAATAGTTTAATTTGGTTTTAAAATTTTAATAAATACTTTTTAGCTTAATTAGGATATTTTTGAGGTTTACAAACTATAAGATCTTGTTTAGGGCTTTTTATTAATTAATTGTGATTTTTAAGTCTTTAATTGGCATTAAAAAGTCATTATCTAATTAATTAAAAGGTTTTAGCAAGTTTGGATTTTTTGTAAACTCTTAGAATATTATTGTGGATTTTTAGTAGTTTTTAGGAATTTTTAGGTTAAAATTTTAATTTTTGCACTATTTACGGTTTTGCGTGATCGCCTTTTTCGTCTTAGTTTAATCCGTCTTCGTAACCGTCTTTCTCTTCTAATCTCATTTCTTTCTTTCTCAATCATATAATCACAAATAAAAATCAATTCATTACACAACGCACTTGCCTCCTTGGGAAACGAACTTGAACTTATTTGGTCATTAGTGCTCGGTTTTCCTAAACCGACACTTAACGCTTGCCACTATTTTGCCTTCATTTTCCTAAAGGGTTGCAAAAAGCTACAATCATGTTCCACCAACGTTATAAAGTCATCGAAGGCGTTCACTTCACGTGATCGTTTTCATTCCTTGAGGCTTCTTTAATCAAGAGATTTGATTAAGGAGGAGATTTGTAGATTTGTGTCTACTTAATACATTCACCAAATCCAAAAAGGTTAATACAATCAAAAACCACAAAAAAATTGAAAAATACAAAACACCAAAAAGAATCTTCTTTGCTCGTCCCCTCGTTGTACGTGACGTTTATGCTAACTCGTAATCAAGCAAGACGTGCACGTAAACGAAAGAACAAAACTCCCACTCCCAATCTTTCTAGTGAGGAGTCTCCTATTGACGAATCCATTGTAAGAGAAGCACCAACCATGGCGAATCGAACTATGATGGAGTTACTTCAAGCACCCACCGAGGGTTATGGAGAAGCTATTGTGATTCCCGCTATCCTTGTAGAGAATTTTGAGGTGAAAACGGGTTTGTTGTCGATGATCCAAAACAACAAATTCCGTGGTGATGAGAAGGACAATCCACACAACCATATCCGCCAATTCAATCGTCTTACCGCTACTTGCAAGTTTAAGGATGTCTCGAATGACTCGATTAAGATGATGCTTTTTCCGTATTCCTTAGCGGGGCCCGCTAAAATTTGGTTAGAGAAAGAGCCACCCAATTCTATATTGACGTGGAAGGATCTCGTGTCTAAGTTTGTGAACCAATTTTTTCCGCCCTCTAAGACTACGCACTTGAAAAACGAGATTTTAAGGTTTTCACAAGAGTTTAATGAAAGTTTTTCAACGGCTTGGAATAGGTTTAAGGAAATGTTACATGAATGTCCTCATCACGGTTTTTCCGACTTGCATCAAATTGACACGTTTTACAATGGACTAAATGATCATGAAAGGGATTATTTGAATGCCGCCGCGGGTGGTAATTTTTTGTGTAAAACGGTTGAGGAAGCTTTGGTGATAATTGAAAATAGATCTAAGGTGTATAGTCCTCGTAGCACGTCTAGTGTTCGTAAGGCTTCGTCTTTGGCTTCACCTTCTTTGTCTACAACCATCGATGCTTGCCAAATTGAGGCGAACTTGGAAAACAAGATTTTTGATAAGCTAAAAGGACTTTTGATTGAGTTTAAAGTTGGTGAACAAAGTGCTCCCACTACGGCTAAAGCGGTTGAGGTTTCTTGCATGTATTGTGGTGGAGGTCATGATTTCTCCGAGTGCATTACCAACGGTGGTAACACTTCGAGTGCCTTCGCAGCCACGGGAAATTACAACCAAAACGGTCAAGTTTCCCGCTCTAATCAATTGACTCCACCGGGTTTTGGTTCAAATCAAAATGCTAACAAAAACTATCGCAACAATCAAGTTGGTTTCAAAAACAATTACAACAAGGGAAACTATGGGAATCAAGGGGCTAATAATCAAGTTTCAAACAAGAATCAAAATGATTTTCAAAACAACAACAAGGGTTTGCAAACATTGAAAGATCTTCCAAGTGAGTTTGTTGAATACGCAAGTGGGAATGATGCTAGGTTTGACAATATTCAAAGAGAAATCATTAGCCTAAGATCCGAGTTTAAGAACGACTTGAAGAAAGAGTTGAAAAATGAGTTAGCTAATGAACTTAAAATCCACACCAACAAGATGGAAGGGAATGTCACTAGGTTGCAACAAAACCAACAAAAAATGGAACAAGGGCAACATGAGATTAAACAAGAAATGATTAAAGCCGAGAAGAGGCAATCCGTGTTTGAAGATAAAATCTCGTCTATGTTTGAGGCAATAATGTGTAAACCGTCTTCGAGAGTCTTCCTAGCAACACCGTATCCAACCCTAAGGGTGAGATGAAAGTGATTACCACACGTAGTGGTAAGACACTTAAGGAACCGACTCCTCAACCAATTGCTCCTACGGAGGAAGCAATTGAGGAAGAACCCGAGGTGGTGGTCCAAAAGGAGCATGTCCTAATCCCACGAAGTACCGCTCATGCCACACCTACGGTTGACCCATTACCATCATTAGAACCCGAGATTCCAAAGGCTATGCCTACTACGCCTCAACCCACACCACCTTTGCCCTATCCATCGAGACTTAGGAAGGAGAAACGTCAAGAGCGCGACAATTATCAATTTGAGCTTTTTATGAAAATGTTTCGTGATTTGCACCTTAATGTGAGTTTCGCCGATGATTTGGTCATGATGCCTCGGTTCGCCGCTAACTTTAAGAGTATATTGAGAAACAAGGAGAAATTGCACCAATTGTCTAGTTTTTCATCGGTTTATCTTAATCGCATACCTCAAAAAGTCGGTGATCCCGGTAAATTTTTGATCCCTTGTGCAATCCAAGATATGGAGGAATGCTTCGCCTTGGCCGATCTTGGTGCTAGCATTAACTTGATGCCACTTGCAATCTTCAAGTCACTCAATCTTCCTTCACTAATGTCTATCGAGTTGGCCGACCATTCCACGATTCCCGCATGTGGTTTGGCGAAAGACGTTTTTGTGAAAGTGGGGAAGTTCTACTATCCCGTAGACTTTATCGTTGTTGATATCCCCACGGATCCTCAAGTTCCTCTCATTTTAGGTCGTTCGTTTTTAGATACGTCTATGGCTTTGATCGATGTTCATGCTAGAAAGATCACCTTGCGTTTCAACGACGAGGAACTTGTTATAAACGCAACTCAAAACTCTCAAATTTCGCATGTTTATTTCGTTGCAACCATAAACCTCGTTGATATGATCGACGTGGTTTGCGAGGAATTTTCACAAGAAGTTGTGGTTTTGGTGATGAAGAAACTAGTGGCAATCCCACTATGTTAAATCCAATTCTTGATAATTCGACACCAACCTTCACTCCCTTTGAAGGTGGTGGTTTTACGTTGGAAGAATTCGATGTTCCACTTACTTGTAACGAAGACCTCGACAACTATGAGGACTTCTCGATTATCAAGGATTTTCTTAACGATTTCCCATTTCCTCCACCCGAGGAGGTTATGAGTATCGAGCCCAAATCTTCAATTGAGGAACCACCTATCCTTGAGTTGAAAGATTTACCTCCTCATCTCGAATATGTCTATTTGGAGGAGGACGACAAGTTGCCGGTTATTATTGCGAAGGAACTTTCGAGTGATGAAAAAACCGCACTTGTCGATGTTCTAAAGGATCACAAAGGGGCAATTGCGTGGAAGTTATCCGACATTAAGGGAATCGATCCCAAGTTTTGTACCCACAAAATCTTAATGGAGGAGGATTACAAACCCGCAATCCAAAGTCAAAGGAGGGTGAACCCCAAAATTCACGACGTCATCAAAAAGGAGGTCCTTAAACTCCTTGACGCGGGAATGATTTACCCTATTTCCGATAGCCCTTGGGTGAGTCCTATTCATTGTGTCCCTAAAAAGGGAGGAATGACCGTTGTGCCAAACGATGCCAACGAGTTGATTCCCACTAGACTCGTGACCGGATGGAGAGTGTAAATTGACTATCGTAAGTTGAATGAAGCCACTCGAAAAGACCATTTTCCCTTGCCCTTCATGGACCAAATGTTGGAGCGTCTTGCGGGAAACGATTTCTATTGCTTTTTAGATGGTTTTTCCGGTTACTTCCAAATTCCCATCGATCCTCGTGATCAAGAAAAAACTACGTTTACGTGTCCATATGGAACGTTTGCCTATCGTAGAATGCCATTCGGACTTTGCAATGCACCGGGAACCTTTCAAAGGTGCATGATGGCTATTTTTCATGACATGATCGAGAAGGCGATGGAAGTCTTCATGGATGACTTTTCCGTGTTTGGTAATTCGTTCACTTCGTGTTTGTCGAACCTTGAGAGAATGTTGAAACGTTGTGAGGAAACCAACCTTGTGCTCAATTGGGAAAAGTGTCATTTTATGGTTAAGAGTGGAATCGTCTTAGGGCACAAGGTCTCGAAAGCGGGGATTGAGGTAGATCAAGCTAAGGTAGACGTCATCGCCAAATTACCTCATCCCAAAACCGTTAAGGGAGTTAGGAGTTTCCTAGGCCACGCGGGCTTTTATCGTCGATTCATCAAGGATTTTTCAAAGATCTCTCGACCCATTACACATCTTCTGGAAAAAGAGGCACGTTTTGTCTTTGACGAAGATTGTGTACGAGCCTTTGAAATCCTTAAGAGGAAACTTACCGAAGCTCCTATTCTTGTTGCTCCCAATCGGAACCTCCTCTTAGAGCTCATGTGTGATGCTAGTGATTACGCTATTGGGGCCGTTTTGGGGCAACGTCATGATAAGCACTTTTTTCCTATTCACTATGCTAGCAAGACGATGACCGAGGCTCAACTAAAATACACTACACCGGGGAAGGATTTCCTTGCCGTGGTGTACGCATTTGAGAAATTCCGACCTTATCTCGTCTTGGCTAAATGCATAGTGTATACGGATCATTCGGCTATTAAGTATCTCATGGCAAAGCAAGATGCTAAGCCTAGATTACTTCGTTGGATTCTCCTCCTTCAAGAATTTGATCACACCATCGTTGACAAAAAAGGAGCCGAGAATCTAGCGGCCGATCATCTTTCTCGTTTGGAAGATCCTCACCAAAGTGTTTACGAGCCCAAGGAAACATTTCCGCTCGAGACACTTGGTGTAGTGAATTCTAAGCTTGATTCTTCCACCCCATGGTTTGCGGACTTTGCAAATTACCATGCGGGTAACTTCATCATTAAGGGTATGACGACTCAAGAAAAACGAAAATTCTTTCGTGACGTCAAGTTCTACTTTTGGAACGACCCTTACTTGTTTCGAACTTGTGCGGATCAAATCATCCAACGTTGTGTATTTGGCACCGAAGCTTCTAACATCCTTAGAGCTTGCCATGAGGGACCCACGGGTGGTCACCACGGTGCTAATCTCACGGCTAAGAAGGTGTTTGATGCCGACTTCTTTTGGCCTACTATTTACCGAGATGCACAAGATCTTGTGAAGACATGTGATGCATGCCAAAGACAAGGAAAAGCCTCACAAAAAGATGAAATGCCACAAAATATCATCCAAGTGTGTAAGATCTTTGACGTTTGGGGTATAGACTTTATGGGGTCGTTCCCATCATCTCGTGGTAATAAGTACATTCTCGTTGCGGTTGACTACCTATCTAAGTGGGTGGAGGCCAAAGCCTTGCCCACCAATGATGCTCGTGTGGTAGTCAAATTTTTGAAAAGCTTGTTTTCTCGGTTTGGAACCCCTCGTGCGATCATAATCGATCGTAGAACCCATTTTTGTAACGACCAATTCGAAAGGGTCCTAAGGAAATATGGGGTTACACATCGGCTTTCTACGGCTTATCACCCACAAACGAGTGGGCAAGTCGAGGTTTCAAACCGAGCGTTGAAGAGGATTTTGGAGAGATCCGTTGGGGAAAACCGACAATTGTGGTCGGATAAGTTGGACGATGCTTTATGGGCCTTTAGGACCGCTCATAATACACCCATTGGGTGCACTCCCTATAAGCTTGTATATGGAAAGAATTGTCATTTGCCTATCGAGATAGAACACAAGGCTTATTGGGCCCTAAAGCATTGTAATGATGATATGGAGACCGCGGGAAAACACCGGAAAATGCAATTGAATGAATTGGATGAATTGAGAGACATTGCTTATGAAAATTCATTGATTTACAAAAAAAAAACTAAAAAGTTACATGATTATAAATTAAAAACCGGGTTTTTAACATTGGGGATCAAGTTTTGCTTTTTAATTCTCGCTTGAAAATATTTTCCGGTAAGTTGAAATCCCGTTGGTCTGGTCCATTCACCGTGACTCAAGTGTTTCCGTATGGGACCATCGAGCTAGCTCAAGATGATGGTCCTAACTTCAAGGTGAATGGACATAGGTTAAAGCACTACTTTGGCGGGGAAGTTCCATCCTTGAACTACCTCGACCAAGTCACCTTCCCCAATGATAATTAGTATTGAGGGGATTGAGTCGAGCTCATGACTCGGTAATCAAAAACGAGGAGCCTCGTGGGGGAGTCCCATGATTATCCTATGTATATATTATCTCTTTCTAATGTAGTTAACGTGTGGGGATTTGTGCCCTTCCAACCTTTGTTCCATGGTTGTTTGTGAATTGTGGACTTTATATGATCATGATCTTCACGATTGGAGCCTCTTGTGTTCGTTTATGGGAGCACTCGATCGTTTGCTTTGAAGACTTTCTCAATATCCATGATATATCCTTTTGATGTTCTAACCTTAGGTTATTAGCACACTTCATAAACGGCTATTAATTTATTGGTTACACCCTTTCCATGCTAGATTAGGCATTCGACTACGTCTCTAGTATGGGGGTGTTTTGCACCCCTAGACTCAAAACATTGAGGACAATGTTTAACTTTAGTATGGGGGGGTGAATAGATACTTTCCTTGCCAAACCTTCACGCTTTCCAAAGTTTATCTTTTTGTTTATAGTTTTTGTTGCAAAATAAGGCTAAAAATTGCCAAATTTAAAAAATTTTCTTATGTTTTATAAGTGTTTGAAGACACGAATGTAGGTTTTTCGATGGCGAGAATAAGAGTAATTTTTGACTCGACCATGCGTGTTGAGCACTTAGCTTTGATTCCTTAACTACACATTAGGCTAAGTCTCTTAAATGAGGACGAGAAATGATAGGGTTAATTATAAGTTACTATGCTAAACGTAGAGTACTCGTATTCTTTCAAAAACTCATGTGCTCTCGTTGTTTGCTTATTCTCCCTTCGCATGTAAATATTTTTTGCTTAATAAATATTGACTTAACGGTTTAGTTGGGATTGTTGGGTTTCTAGTCTTTTCTAGTAGCTTCCGTGTAATTAAATTGGGAAGACATTAAGGTATCGCCAGCGTCACGGTTTTGAAGTATTGGCACCCTAATAATCAAAAGCTTCACCCAATAATAAGATTTCAAGTGCTCACCTAAATCAAGCAAACAATTTGAAGCCCCACAAGGCCGAAAAATCTATGCAAAATTGAAAGTGAATCAAGCCTTAATCTTCGAAGCTTTAAAGATCCAAAATTCGCCTTAGCGTGAGGATATACGTCTTTGGCTAATAAAACTACCGATGAGGTGGATAATAAAAGGCAAGGCAAGACCGAAATCATAATAAAAGCTTCATGGCGAAGTTGAATAAAAGATGGAGGTAAACCAAAGATAATAAGGCCCTTCCGTTAGGGGGCGTATAAAAGTCTTGGTAATAAGTCTCATGTTAAAAACCGTTATAAAACCGTGTTTATCGATTCTTCTTGTCAACTTAATTTTTTGACATCGTTGTCTATTAGGAGGGGTTATTGATTTGATGGTCTTGGTTACACCGTTAGGACTCTATTTTTAGACCTAAATCTCTATTATCGCATAAGTCAAACAATGTATCCTCGTGAAACATTCAAGACAATATAAAATATAAGAGATACAACTTAGGAATAATGGGAGGATAAGTACGTGATTAGGGCATATGAGTAGTGTTAGCATTACTAACTTATAATGACAATGATCTCGTTACACGCTTAGCATGGAAAAAGGGTGAAAATCGAGGACGATGAAATTATTTCTAACGAAGCATTCACGTGTTCTTATTCTATGAACCTAAACGTCCGATTTTGCGATGAAAATCATACATTATGTCTAAAACGCAAGTAGTGGTAGAAATAGTAGTAGTGTAGCTAGTTTATCGTTCAATAAAGTGAATAAAAATGAATTTTGGAGATGCTACGATACTTTATTCTAGCATTGCGTGAGGGCACGGCAATGGTTTAGTATGGGGGAGTGATGAGACTGCTTTTATACATAGTCTCATCTTCCAAATAGGGCTTAAAATGCATTAAATATCATCAAAATACCCCTATATATGCTTGTGTTTGTTGCTTGTGTATTTTAGGTACGGATATTAAGAAAATGACAAAAGATCACAAGAATCATTCAAAAACGAACACGGGATACGAAGTCGCACAATGAACCAAGCCCTAATGAAGACTTTCCCAAGATCAACCCTTGAAGATTTGAAGAAATATGAAGAAGGGTCCTCTAATATGGAAGAATTGACACTTTATACCCTTGTATCCTCATAATTACAAGTTTGGTCCCTAAAGTTTGTCAAAATTACAAAAAGGGCCCTCCACTTTGTAGAATTGGCAAGTTTAGACCCCTCAACAAAGCTAAATTGTCAACCATTATCCTCCATAAAGTCAAATACATCCTGAAGTCCTTCAAAGTACAATAAATTACACGTTTGGTCCTTTGAAAATCCCAAAATTACAAAAAGGACCCTCAACTTTGAAGGTTTGGCAAAAATGGTCCCTCAATCATTATGACTTGGCAATTTTAGTCCTTCAAAATATCAATCAAACAAGTCAAGACCATTACCATTGAAGAAATTACCAAATCAGCCTTTCAAGAATCATCAAATGGCAAGAAATACCCCTGAAAATACTTTGGAAAAGTATTTGGGGCAAAAGTGTGAAAAAAGAAACTTTTATAACAAAGGGAATACGTTTTTGGCTATTTAATTTGCAAGTTAAAGGAGTATAAAAGATTGAGGGTTAAACTTGGCAGACAATGAAAGAAACCTAGACCAACCACCATCCTACACGTGTCCCACTAACCCCCCTCGTCTAATCAGAACTCCCCATTCCTCCACCTCACATCCCACTCAGTTTTATTAAACTAATCTTAACTGATTAGTTTAATTTGGCGCCTAACACAAACATTTAAACCCAAAACAGATCAAACTTAACCACTATTCACCTATGAACACGAATTGGGTTTTTCTAATGCCATGAAATTAAACCACAAAATTATCCAGAATCACAATTAGGGTGGTCCTAATCATAACCCAACTCCCAATACCCATGCCACATCATCACCATGGTCACATGTTAAACCCTTGTACATGGGTTTGGGGGGAAAAGCCAAAACATGCCAGCAACCAACGTCCAATATCCTAGCTTCAAACTTAAGCTTATTTTGAGCCATTGATCAAATTCCTTCACACTTTACAGCTTCACAAACTGCCAAGAAGTTCACATGATCAAGCATAAATTCAAAATCCTCAAGGGCATTTCTGGAAGTTCCATGCTTAGGGTTTTTACATTTTCATCTTTATAGGACCATGTACACCCTCTATTTAAAGGGTCTAGCATTTTACATTTGTCTCTGCTTTTGATTTTTCCTTGTTCAAACTTCTGTAAATCCTATTTCAGTTTAATGAAATTGTGTTTGAAGAATTGAAGAAAAGTCATTGGCCAATCTTTATTGTTGCTTATTATTGTTATATGATTGTTAGTTTAGAAGTTAAAAACCTGTTTTCATATAGAGGTTGCAAAAGTTTGCAATTTTCCTCATTCTTGATATTCTGCTAAGTCATTGATCAAATCTTGGAATTTCTGGGCTAAGAGTGATCTATACATCCTGATATTGTTAATATCAAGGTGTTGTGAGCTCAAAGTTTGGGGATAATCAAGTGTGGGATCAATTGGTTGCATTAATCAAGCAAGTTTCATTTTCTGCAATTTTTTGGAATTTATTGTGCTTTAACCTTGTTCAATCTTAGCAGGCTTTGTTGTGGAAGCTTGTGCTTGTTCTTGCTAGCACATAAGCTCAAAATCCGTGGGTGTGGATGTACATCCATGAGGTACACACCCTTAATCCCAAAATCTGATAATACTTTGGATTTTTGTGATATTTGAGTGTTGCCTTTGTTCTTGTGTATTTTGTGGCTTATACTTGCTTGAATCTGTTATCTTACTTGTTTTGTGTTAATTGATGCTTGGGTGGTCTTAAATCTCACTTTTTCTTGTTTAAAATTGGTTTTGAAAAGATAAAGGGGTGTTTGGATCTACCTGTTTGTGTTGATTTTGTGTTATTGTGTTAAGGGAAGTTTGTGTTTGTGCTTGTTATTTGTTGTATGCTCATAATAGACCACAAACCTGCAAATATTTGGACTTGAAACTTTGAATTGTTCAATCTGCTATATCTTGTTGAGTTTTACTGATTTTTGCCTAAGATTTTGGGAAAACCTAGAGTTTATGCATGCTTAGGTGTAGAAGTTGTTTAAACCTCATCAATATAACATACTTGAAAGATTTGAGTGTTTGAATCTGAGCTTTGGGTCAAGTGTATCAGCAAGAACACCATTTGGACAAAACTTGTACATCAGCAACTTTAAAGTGCTTAGATGTTGTTCAAATCTTGTAAATTTTGCATGAAACTTGTTTAGACTTTCTCATCTAAGTTTATTTTAGCCTGTGTATGCTTTTGGTGCAATTTGGTTAGCTTATTCTTGCTAAAACAGCTTATTGGTCAAATCTGCTATACTTGTTCTTATTTTGCCCAGATCTGGTACTTGTTTGAATTAACTGTATCATTTGGCTGTTTCTTGTTGTGATTTGTTGATTGTTATTGACTCCTTATGATCCAAAGATCATTTGGGTGCCTTGGTGTAATCTGAATCTCCAAAACAGCCACTAAAGACAAAAAGTCAAACAAGTCAAGCAGTGGGAAAAGTTCCCACTACTCTACACCCAAAACTAGCCCCTGCTGGTGTAATTTTGAACTCAGGTTATCAATAAGCTATTTTAGCTTATCCAGACTTGCAACAACTTATTTTTTGTAATAGGTCTTCATTATTTGACCCATTTAAGTAGACTGGAGCTTATTGGACTTTGACTTTGACTTTTTACTAGAAAACCAACTTATTTGACTTTTACATAAGTGCTTATTTGCTTTTTACAGCTTATTGAGTCAGCTTATTTGAAAACTCTTTGTTGATTTTGCTTAATTAAGTCATTTAGAAGCTATAGAAACTTGAATCAGCACTTGGGGTGGCCTAGAACTCAAAAACGACTATTTTGTCGTTTTCTGTAGATTGCTTATTGCATTTTCAGGCTTATTCCTTGGGCTTACTTCAAATTTCTTTTTGCAGAAGTCTTATTTAGGTCAAAAGAAGCTTGTGTGTCAAACTTTAGCTTATGGCATTGGCTTATAGCTTAATGGGCCAAAAAGCCCATTAAGAATAAGCTGCTTGGTATAAGCTAGCTTATTTCACACTTTCAGCTCTTGGGCCTTTGGAAAAAGTTGTTTAAAATCAAATTTTGAGTCAACCTGTGCTTTTTGGGCTTATTTTAAACACTTTTTTTTATTGGGCCCAAATTTGGCCCAATATGGTACTGTTTTGGGTTTAGCCCATTTTCTAGGCCCATTAGGGGTATTTAGGTAATTTCACTTTCATTTCTGAGTTATTTAGGTTAAATTAAGCTAGTTTGCAAGTTTTTAGAATTTTTTATAATTTTTGGATTTTTAATATTATTTTAATATTATTTTATTATTAAAAATTAAAAGTCTGATTTTCTAAGTTTTTATATTTTTCCTAGGTTCTAAACACTTAATTAGGATTTTTGCAACTTTCCAAATATTTTTAGAGTCTTTTAATTTTTTTCTAGAATTAATTTAAGTTTTAATTGATTTTAGTAGTTTTTAATTGTTTAAAAATAGTTTTTAGTGGTTTTAAAATTTTGAAAAATACTTTTTAGCTTAATTAGAGTATTTTTGAGGTTTACAAGCTTTAAAATCTTGTTTGGGACTTTTTGATAATTAATTTTGATTTTTAGGGCTTTAATTAGCATTAAAAAGTCATTATCTAATTAATTAAAAGGTTTTGGTAAGTTTGGATTTTTTGTTAACTCTTAGAATATTACTGTGGATTTTTGGTAATTTTTAGGAATTTTTAGGGTAAAATTTTAATATTGGTACTTTTTACGATTTTACGTGTATACCTTTTTCGACTTAGTTTAATCCATCTTCGTAACCGTCTTTCTCTTCTAATCTCATTTCTATTTTTCTTTCTCAACAATATAATCACAAATCTAATCCAATTCAATACACACATAACACACTAGCCTCCTTGAGAACGAACTCACTTTAGGGTCATTTACACACGGTTTTCCTAAATCGTTGTATTCATTACTTGCCCTATTTGCTCTCTTTTCCTAAAGGGGTAATTTTACAACTATCACAAACCATACATAGCCACGAAATCAATCATTCTTTTCAATGATCTTATGATCGAATCATTGACCAAGTAATATATGACGTTGACAGAGGCATCAAGATCATCTAATGATCTCGGGTAAGGTGGAAATTAATTGCATGTTGGTTTTAGTTGGTTTCGTTAAATGTTAAATCGAAAGAAGATTGATGATAACATTTTTGTTATTAATCATTCTTTTAATTCGAATATCAAACATGGATCGGTGATGATTGATTTAGTTTCGTGTAAATGATCTTGCTTGTGCAAACACGAAAACTGATGATTCTGAGATCTAGATAAATTAAGTTTTTGTTATAGTGGTTTTCGAGTCTAGATTCGAGTCGTAGATGGGATAGGTGTCGACGGGTTTAGGATAGATGATGTTGTTTGAGGAGTTAAAAGGTTGGATTGTTTGTTTGATATGATGGTACTGGTAAAATTGGTTCTAGTCAAATCTTGGTCAAACAGACATGCTGTTTTTGTTTAAAACTTGTCGCAATGTTCAACAAAACAAAACCCATCGCAATGTTATCTTTTACAGTCCATCGGAATGTCAATAGAATTCCCATCGGAATGTTTTCTAATTTGTTTTCCATCGCAATGTATTCATCTGTTTTTCCATCGCAATGTTTTCAAAGTAAGTCCATCGGAATGTCTTCTCTTCTACACCCCGTCGGAATGCATCCGTCGGAATGCATCCGTCGGAATGCATCCGTCGGAATGCATCCGTCGAAATGCATCCGTCGGAATGCATCCGTCGGAATGTGTTCCATCGGAATGCACCGAAAGTGTTCCATCGGAATATTCGATCGCAATGTAGAAACCAATGGTTTTTGCGATCGCAATATTCCGATCTGACTGTAGATCTGAAATCTTATCGTACTATTTCCGATTTTTCAGGATCATGTGAATCTGACTAATTTTCTGGGTAACTACATCTTCATAAAGAACAATAGAAACCCAGAAAAAATGATATCATATAAAAAATAAGTTCAGAAACAGTAAACATTTGACCCAATGTAAAACCGTGAAACCAGGGACTTAAAACCAGTTGTGAAAAGTTGTGGGTTTGAGAATATCAGATATGGACTGTGAGACAAAGACATTTGACCATTGAGACAATAAATGTGACAAACAGTTAACAGAATGTTTCCATAAAAGAATGAAACCATTAAACCACCGTGACAAAAAAATGATACATACGGACCAAAAAAAATTTTAGACCACCAAATCAAAAACATGAACACGATCCAAGGATGGAACCGAGGATCTGATGCCAATTGTGGATTTGCTATTAGTGATCCGGTGGTCTAACATGGTGGTAGATGGTAGTGGAAGCCATTGTTGAAGCTTAGAGAGAGAGTGGTTGTGTGTGTAAAGAGAAAGAAAAGAAAATGTAATAAAATGAAAAAGAAACACAATCAACACCCCTCATTGGAAGCCTAGGAGGGGTATATATAGTCACACACGCTACTTAAACTATACAACGTTCCTAGTCTAGTCTAAGCGTGTGTGACTATGATAACTAATGGGAATTCTTAAATGTCATCACATAAAGTGAATTTCCAACAGTAAGGTCGATAAAGCTCTCTTTTTGAACCGTGGATGGAATTCGAGGTACACGAGGGATTGCACTCTTTTCCTTGGTCACCACGTTCATCCCCTTGACTTTAGAACATGAAGGCGTCTTAGAAGTCGAGGGTTGAGAAGAAGGAACAACTCTAAATCCATCAAGGTTAGGGGTAATCACACGACTTTTTCCAATAGACGAGGTGGCGAGTTTAACGTGTTCCTTCGGATTTGGTACGGTGTTACTAGGTTACGTACTCGAAGATGAACTCGCTTGATTGCTCATAATTGCCGAAAACATCTTTTTAATCTCACTTTGACCTTGTTCAATTTTATTATTTTGACCTTTTAAAGTGTTGGAAAATTCGTTTTTCAAAGTACCAATTTGTCCCTCTAATCGTCTCATATTAGCTTCATTTGTTTTCATATATTCTTGAGAATCGTTTGACGAACTATTTTGATTAGAATTAAAGTTCCCTTGGTTTTGATTACTTCTTTGAAAATTCCCTTGATTACCACTCGAAAAATTGTTTCCTTGATTAGCGTTGTTTTGAAAGCTCGTGTTTTGATTGTTGTTGTTAAAATCTTGATTTTGCCAATTCAAATTCCGACCTTGATTATAATCACCTCGATTTCCTTGTTGATTTTAGAAAATTGTTTCCACGATTATAATTATTGCCTTGATAATTTCCTTTTGATGGACCCGCGTTATTTTGATTTTGAAAATTGTTGTTTCCATTTAACGCGTTTACACTCGACGTTTGGCCATCCGTAGCCGCACGTAATAATTATGAGGTCCACCACACAACATACACGATTCCTCAACCGCTTTCACCGTAGCGGGAGCGTCTTTCTTTTTCATCTCGATTAAGAACGACGTAAACACATTCGTCAACTTATCGACTTTCGCATCAACCCTCTCAATGTCGCGATTAGAATAACTAACATTGGCGACATTGGAAATACTCAGTGTGTTACGGAGTTGGTAAACCTTGGATCTATTTTCAATAATCATTAAAGCGTCTTTTGGAGTTTTACACAAAAAGTTGCCACCAACGGCGGAATTCAACGAATCTTGTTCTTGAAAACTAACACCGTTGTAAAACGTATCGATTTGGTGTAACTCGGAAAATCCATGGTGAGGACATTGCCTAAGCAATTCCTTAAAACGATCCCATGCGTCTCTAAATGATTCATTCGGTTTTTGCTCAAATCTCGTAATCTCGTTTTAAAAAACATCGTCTTAGACGGTGGAAAAAAATGATTAACGAATTGGGAAACGAGATCCTTCCATGTAATTATGGAATTAGGTGGCTCTTTCTCGTACCAATCCTTGACGGCACCATCGAGCGAGTACGGAAAAAGCATAAGCTTGACGACATCGGCGTCGACGTTCTTAAACTTGCTCTGGCCAAAAGACGATCAAAATTCCGAATGTGTTCGTGAGGATTATCCTCCTCACGACCTCGAAACTTCGTAGCTTGTATCAACGAAAGCATTCCGCTCTTAATCTCAAAATTCTCCGCTTCGATAGCGGGAATTACGATAGCGTCTCCATAACCCTCAGTGGGCGCTTGAAACAATTCCATCATCGAACGATTATCGGCCATCTCGTCTTCGGTTTCGACAACGATATTAGGAACGTCGGTTTCTAATTCTCGTCTACGTCGTCGATTCCTTTGATTTTGATTGTGTCGATTTGAAGCGTCACTAGAATTAGAATAATCCTTCGATCGAGTGCGCATGCACTAACGTAGAGAATGGGAGGGGGGTAACAAAGAAGATTCTTTTTGGGATTTTTTGTTTTTTCAATTTTTAAGGTTTTTTATTTTTTTTAATTTTTTTGGATTTTTTGTGTATTACGTAGACTCAAATCTACAAATCTCTCCTCAAATCAATTTCTCGATTAAAGGAGCCTCAAAGAATGAAAACGATCACGTGGAGTGAACGTCTTCGATGACTTTAGAACGTTGGTGGAACACCAAAACATTCAAGAGGGTTTAATCTTGAAAACAAGCAAATATATATGATACATAGATAATACTTGGGCGGAAAACCCTCGATTAGCCCTCTTTCTCAAAACACGCACAAGCAAGCTGGGGAAACGAGGCGGCGCTAAGCACTTAAGAGCCTTTTTTCCTTAGGTCGTGAAATACAACCGCCTTATACCCACCTTATAGTTTTTGTTAATCAAAATTAAGCCTCACGAAAGTATTTATCTATTTTGCCTTTTGATTTTTTCTTTTGATTCGAATACAATAATTGAGTGATGAAATCCCAATTAAGGTTGCGTTTTCACGCTTTTGGAGATATTATAAATTTATTGTGATACGTATACAATATATTAATAATATTCACAAGAAAAACGAAAACCAATATATCTACAATATAGTAAAATGATTGTTTTGTGTTTAATTTAGGAAAACTAAACATGATTTATTTGGATATTATAATATAATAGAGAAAAATAACAAAAATGAGTATGCACGATATTTACGCTTTCCAAAAATGAAAAGCGAAAACGCAGTCACAAACACGATATTTATATATAAGGCCAACACACCTCCCCGGCAGCGGCGCCAAAATTGATGTAGTAAAATTGTACACGTTTTAGGAAAAACGCGTATAATCGGCAAGTATTAAACTCGACGATTTAGGCAAACCGACGAATCGAATAAGTGCGAGTTCGTTCTCGGCGGAGGTGTGTGATGTTATGCCAATATAATATAAAACAATGTTTAGATTAGTTTCTTTTTTGGGTTTGAGAATAGAAAATTAAAAGACGAGCTACACTACGATTAAACTACGACGATAAACGTAAGAACGTATACGAAAAGACGTAAAACGCGACGAAATTAAAAAGTAAAGCTAAAAATTAATTAAAAATTAAAACTAAGTATAAAATGATATAAATAAGAATAAAAATTCAATAAATAAATTTTAAAACCTTTTATTAATTAAATATTCAATTTTTAATGCTAATTAAAGCCCTAAAATTAAATATAATTAACAAAAAGCCCAAAATATTATTTTACTAAACTAATAACTTACTTATATTATTTAAACACTAAAAAGTATTTTTCCTAAATTTTTAAAACTATTTTTCTTATTTTTAAAGGCTAAAAACAATTTTTAAACTAAAATAATGATAAAAATAAATTTTATTATTTTAAAATTCTATTTTAACTAAATTAACAAGGGAAAAATGAAAAAGTTTAAAAAAACCTAGAAAAAATGGCTAAAAACGAAAGTACCCCAAAGTACTCCAATTCTAGTTTTTTGGGTACTTTAGTTATGTCTGATATATCCTCCAGAGGAAGGTATCGTCCAACATCAGTGTTGTCCGATATCAAAAAACACAAAAAAACAAAAAAACTGTGTCTTTCTCGGACAACAAAGAGGAAAGTCGCTGTATGCTTTTGGCTCGATTTGGAGGTTGTTTTTGCTTGTTTTGAGTTTCTTTGTTGCTGTTTTTGGGCACAAACGGCACCCTCACAACCTTTAGGTTGTGAGGAGTCAATTATAAAACAAAAAACAAAAAACAAATAACAATAACAACAACACAAATAACACCTCAAATCAATAAAAAATTACTAATTGTGACTAAAATAGGGGCTGGTGGTATCTTTTGGGTGCACAGTGGGGTATAAAATGCAATTTAGACCACCAAAATGCTTACCGAATCCCTAGACCAGATATTGCGCACCTAGACTAACCTATAATATAACTAATAAGCCAAAATCCAAACCACAAAACCAAAAAATGAGGTCAAAGACCCTACTGGTGTGTTTGGAAGCGGAAAAATGGTTTGCTGGTTGATGTTGGTGTCACAGTGAGCTATAGATGAAATTTTTAACTCACCAAAACTTACAAAACTCCCAAGAACAACTAAAATATCCCTAAATCTAACCCTACACTAGCTATTACCCAATTTCCAAAGATCAAAACACAAATACACAACCCTAATAATCTACTGTTGCATTAAGACACAAATAAGGGTGAGTTGCTGATGTGTTTTGCTAAAACTGTGAGGTCCAAACGAGTTTTTAGCTTCCAAAGAAACACCAAATTACAAACCAAGCCTACAACCCAAAAACCTACAAAGTGGACTAGGTTAATACAAGTTTCAAAACGCAAAACACCTCAAATCAAAATCAATAAAACTTAATGTCTACTATAGCTAGCTATTACCAAGAACATCAATTTCACTCTAAGCTTAATACTAGCTTTAACCAATGCCTAAAACTAACTTAAATAATCATGATGGGCATGTGTAGACTATGTATGGCTATATGAGTTGTCAATTGCTCACTTTTATCATACCATCCAAACACCCCTTATACTAGTGTAAACCAACAAAAATTTCAAATAAATCTTATACCCAATGATAAAGCGACTTCTTAAACCACATAAACTAACCTAAACCAATCAAATATCATTGTTTGTTAAACTAAAAGCTCACTTAATCACAAACTTATGCAAGCACCTTTTTCACAAAAAAAGCAATAAATCCTAAAAGGTTCTCAAAGCCTTATCATGGAGGATGTACATCCACACCCCCATACTATGAGCTGATGTACTTTTTAGGTGCTTGTGGCTATTTTGAGCAAGAATGCAAAAAGAGATGGAACAATATCTTCAAAAGGACACCAATAATGATCTAATCTTGGTACCTGCTGAAAAACAAGACAAACCAAGTAACCTAAACTCCTATAAGCACTCTTTGTTAGAGAGAGCTTATAGTAGCTTATGCTACAGTAAGACGACACAAAAAATAGAAAACAAGATTTTTCTTCTTAACAAAGAAAACTTGGATGAGAACTTTTGCAAGAAAAGTAAAGTAATCAAAAAGTATTTAACACAAGAAAATCAAACCATATTTATAAAATAAGGTGTCAAATACTTTATAAAATCAGTTCAATATATGTGGAAGTCCAATTGCTTTATCAAAGTTTTTGAAAAACCAATTGAATAAATAGTAGAAATAAATGATTAATCTAATAACAATGTAATAAATAGAACACATAGATGAGCTTGCAAGGATTTTCTTAAACTCTAAATATTCAAAATAAAATGTTTACAAGTCACCACTGGAATAAGAAAAATAAATTACAAGAAGTCCTATTTATATAGTGTTGTGAGTAAACCCGAACGTCATCATCCTCTATTTGTCTTAAACCAAATTCGACCATTGATTCGATCTTCTAGTCCCTTCCATTTGATCATATGGTTGAGATGAAATCTTGAGTGTTGACATCCTTCGGTGATCAATTTGAGGCCATTGGATGAACCTTGGTCCCAAAGGAGCAATTTACAACCCTTGATTTCTTGGTCACATGTGACTCTTCTTGATGCCAGTTGGGATACTTGTTGTCTAGTGCTGACTTGGCTGAAATCCCACATGGGTTTGTTTACCTGTAGGTTTAATTGGGTTTTAGAAGTCTTGATTTAATTTAACCGTTTGATGTGATGTACCTCTGGTAAATCGTACCATGGGAGGAAGAAGTACAGTGTAAAAATAAGTTTCCCTCCTCCTTTTTTACGCATATGACAAATTTACTAGTAGATAAGTTGGGTGGGTTTGGTTAATGGGTAATATGGTTGTGGTTTTGGCATATTTGACCCCTTCACTTCCAAGAAACATTTACGACAAGTTATTTCCATCTTTTATCCATTTTCCTTTGATAACAACTTATAGCAAATTGCATTTTCAGTCCTCTAATTGTAATGGCATATGAACAAGGACTATATATGTAATAAATGCAATCTTCAAGAGCTTTTATTGAAACATTAGGGGCCTTTCTTGTGTAAATGAGATTTACAAGGGTCTAATATGACAAGTCTTCAATTCTTGAGGGATCAAACTTGACAAATCTTCAAACTTCAAGGACCATTCTTGGAAAATCATCATTCGGGTCCGGTTCATTGTGCGGCTTCGTTTCCCGTGTTCATTTTTGCTTGATTCTTATAATCTTTTTGTGAATTCATGATATCTGTACCTAAAAATACACAATGAACAAACACAAGCATATTTTGGGGTATTTTATGATATTTTTAAGCGTTTTAAGCCCGATTTGGACGATGAGACTATGTATAAATGCAGTCTCATCAATTATGACATGGACAATTAGTGGATTGGGCCAAAGGCCCTTTCCTCCTTTGGTTTGGACGCCGACTACACACACACACATACATACATATTTGATTTATTTTTCGTGACTTAATTTATTATCGTGTGTGTTCATTTTAACGATCGTGTTTTATGTCTTGTATATTTTAAGTATTTTACGTGAGTATTTATCGTGCATTAATATTCATGTTTACATACGTAATACTTACAATAATTAATTAATATATATAACGTTCATATTAAATATTCATGATTCATGCCGTATATTAAATAATTAAAAAGTTTAAATTTAACCGTAAATTCATGCATTTAATGATCTTAGTGTTTTTAAAGCGGGTTTTACAACTCTTCCCCTCTAAAAGAATAATTTGTCCTCGAATTAGTGATATGATAAGCTGATGAGATAATAAACGCTGAAATGACACATAAGCTGGAAAGACATGTAAGCTGAAAATTACATACCCGATTCAAAACTGGAAATGAGGGTAAGAAGTCCGGATAGACTCCTCTGTTTCCCAAGTGGCTTCCCGCTCAGAATGGTCCCTTCAACGGATTTTGACAAATGGGATCGTCTTCCTCCTCATGACTTGATCCTGACGGTCGAGAACTTCCTCGGGTTCCTCAATGTATGATAGATCCTCTCAAGTCTATTCGAACGGATAAGAAAATTTATGCAATGGATGGTAATTGTAACCTATGAGTAAGGATACATGGAATACATCATGCACATGAGACAACTGAGGAGGTAAAGCTAGACGATATGATACTTCACTGACACGTTCAAGGATTTCAAACGATCCGATGAAACGAGGACTGAGCTTACCCTTGAGTCCAAAACGCTTGACACCACGTGCTGGTGATACCTTAAGGAAAACATGATCACCGATCTTAAACGCTATATCTCTACAATGCTTATCATCATTGCTCTTATGTCGAGCACGAGCTTCTTGTAGCTTCACCTTGGCGATGGCAACCTTCTCATTGGTCACCTCTATCATTTCTGGTCCTTCAAGGATTCGTTCTCCAACTTGATCCCAACAGATTGAAGCACGACACTTTCTGCTAGCGGTGAAAGAAAATAATCTTAGAGTTTACATCTGAAGATTTCAAGAATTGGCATTATTTTGTCCTAATATGGTGCCTAATAGTGAGAAATTGATTGAAGCTTTTATTGGAGGATCGCCTAGAAGTATTGAAGGGAATGTTACCGCCTCTAAACCCCAATCTTTAGAGGAAGTTATCACCGTTACTCAAAGATTACTGGATCAAGTGATAAGGTACACTCCTATACAAGTGACAGTTAATAATAAAAGGAAGTTTGATGATAGGAGCAGCTTTCCTATTAATCGTAATTTCTAGAAGAATCATTTTCGCAAGTATAATCAAGGCAATAGTCGTCAACAGTAGAGCAAAAGAACTGATAATTCTAAAGTTTATGCTGTAACGTCAAGCAATGGTTATAAAGGAAGACTGCCCCTATGTCAAAAATGTTCTTTACATCACACAGGATATTGCACTATCAAGTGTCAGAACTGTGGAAAGATATGACATCAGAAAAGAAACTACAGAGGTAAAGGAGTAGCTATTGGAAGTAATCAAATTCCTGTAACTAAAATTTGCCATAACTGCGGAGAGAAAGGGCATTTTACGAATGAGTGTCGTAAAGAGAGCAATAGCCAAGAAAAAACCTATTTGCTGAATGATACTCAACAAGATCAGAATATGGTTACGGGTATGTTTCATCTAAATCAACGTCTGGTTAAAGTAATATTTGACTCAGGAGCTGATAGAAGTTTCATATTTGTTAAACTTACTGCTAAATTAGATGTTTCGACTGTCTCTTTGAATACTAAGTATGATATAGAAATAGCCAGTGGAAAAATAGTTAACACTAATACCGTTATTCGATGATGTATCATTACTTATGCATCAAGGCAACTTAAACCTAATGAGAATAATTCTACTACTCATTATCTAGAATTAGGAGCGGTGATATTTGCTCTTAAAATCTGGAGATATTACCTCTATGGTACGAAGTGCGTAGTATTTACTGATCATAAGAGTCTTCAATATATTCTTCATCAGAAGGAATTGAATATGAGACAACGATGTTGGTTAGAGTTACTTGATGATTACGACTGTGAAATTCGTTATCATCCAAGTAAAGCCAATGTATTAGCTGATGCTTTAAGTCGAAAGGAGCGTGTTAAGCCATTACGAGTTAAGTCATTAATGATAACTCTTTTCCCGAAGTTACCTATCCAAATTCTCGAAGCCCAAGAAGAAGCACTTAAGGTAGAAAATGTGGAAGCTGAGAATTTGAGAGGGATGGAAAAAGAATTTGATGTTCGTAAAGATGGAATTCGATGTATTAAGGATCGTAGTTGGTTACCTGCCCATGGTAAATTACGAGATTTAATTATGCACAACTCTCATAAATCGAAATATTCTATACATCCTAGTTCCGACAAGATGTATCAAGATCTGAAGAAACTCTATTGGTGGCCTAACATGAAGGAAATCATAGCAGAATACGTTAGTAAGTGTTTAACGTGTGCAAGAGTTAAAGCAGAGTATCAAAAGCCATCCGAACTGATGATACAACCGAAGATTCCGATATGGAAATGGGAAAGAATTACGATGGATTTTGTAACTAAGTTACCTAAGACATCAAATGGACATGACACCATCTGGGTTATTGTCGATCGTCTTACTAAATCTGCGTGATTTCTTCCTATTAAAGAGACCGATGGTATGGAAACTTTTACAAGATTATACATCAAGGAGATAATCTCTCAACATGGAATGCCTGTATCTATTTTCTCAGATCGTGACAGTCGCTTTACATCTATATTTTAGAGATCGATGCAAAATGTCTTAGAAACTCAATTGAACATGAGTACGTCATATAATCTTCAAACAGATGGACAAAGTGAAAGAATCATTCAAACTCTCGAAGATATTCTTAGAGCTTGCGTAATATATATTGTAAAAGGATGGGAGAAACATCAACCTCTAGTAGAATTCTCTTTTAACAATAGTTATCATGCTAGTATTAAAGCAGCGCCTTTCAAAGTACTTTATGGAAGAAAGTGTCGATCGCCTGTTTGCTGGGCTGAAGTTGGAGATGCTCAACTAACAGGACCAGAAATAATACATGAAACTACTAAAAGATTTTCCAAATCCGACAGCGATTACAAGTTGCAAAAGATAGACAAATAAGTTATGCTAATACTAGACGTAAACCTTTAGAATTTGTAGTTGGTGATCGTATGTTGAAAGTTTCACCTCGTCAAGAAATTATTCGATTCAGAATGGAAAAGAAACTGAACCTAAGGTATATAGGACCATTCAAAATAACCAAAAGAATTGTCCCTGTGGGATATAAACTAGAGCTACCTGAAAAGCTTAGTAATGTTCAGAATACTTTTCATGTTTCAAATATGAAGAAATGCTTATCTGATGAATCTCTCATCATACCGATGAAAGAACATCAACTCAATGATAAGTTCAATTTTTTAGAAGAACATGTGGAAATCCTGGATAAATAAATCAAACGATTGAAGTAGAGCCGTATCCCAATAGTTAAAGTATGATGGAACTCAAAACGAGGACCTGAGTATACTTGGGAACATGAAGATCAAATTCGAGCTAAATATCCGTATCTATTTTCTTAGTAATCCTAGTTCTAGATAAATCTCAGGACGAGATTTAAAATAAGGGGAAGAGACTATAACATCCAATAGTTTTGGCTAATGTAATATCAATATTATGTAATTGCCCATTTGATAAATAAATATATGACTAAATTGTTGAATATATGGATTCTCACTATCTCAATTGCCACATCAACATATTCCTATATGTTGTGAATAATATGTATGTATCAAGTCTGAGTTCTAAAAGTACCAATATTTATGTATTATCAATACAAACAATTCAAATATAACAAAGATGTCCTAAATTACTAAAGAACTTTAGAAACTCTAGAATTTACTTTATAAAACATTGTTTCAAGCAATATAACTATATAATATCTATGTACTATTATCAAATACACTATACTAATTATAATCTATCATATAAAGGAAAGGAAATTAATCATAAAACACTAATATTCACTAATCTCAAGCTAATTACAAGTATATGACCTAGTAACCAAGATTAGCATATAAAAGCCATTTTATAATGAATTAGATTCTAATCTTTTGCAACTAATTATAAACTCAAATAAGTATCATAATAAGTTAATACATTTATCTCAAGCCAAGTTACAAATTAATTAAGCATAAAGTACAAGTTATCAAAGCATAGGATCTTAAGCTCACTTAGTTAACCCTAGGATATGATTAACCTATACAAACCCTTAAACTAAGAATTTAGGAACCCTAGAAGTCATAAACATACTATATAAGACCTTGAATAAGCTTAAATTATGATATAAACACTAATCACCCAAAATAGAAAGTCATTAGGATTTATAACCTAGATTCCCTTATGTAGATTTGCTTTTATCTAATCCGGTGGTCTAACATGGTGGTAGATGGTAGAAGCCATTGTTGAGAGAGAGAGAAGAGAGGTTGTGTGTTAAAGATAAAGAAAATGTGTATTGAAATGAAAAGATGAAAATGAAACACAAGCAACACCCCTCCTTGGAAGCCTAGGAGGGGTATATATATAGTCACACACGACCCTTAAACTATACATTGTACCTAGTCTAGTCTAAGCGTGTGTGACTATGATAACTAATGGGAATTCTTAAATGTCGTCACATAAAGTGAATTTCCAACAATCTTCCCCCATGGGACGACGTGTAGAATTCCTTACAATATTTTTCCTAACAAGTACATAATGATTGAGAACAAAAGCTTTCATGAAGCGTCCAATGCTGATGATGTATTCTAAGGCCTTTGACTTTAAGTCTTCACTTCAAAAACGACTCATCCTTAAAGTAACTTGTAGTAGAAATACTGTAAGGGCACGAGCTAAGTAATCCATATACTTCTGGTTAAGGAGAAGCTTCTGAATTAACTTCCCCCTAATTCATGCCACATAAACTTGATGTAGAAGCTTTTAAATAGCTTCCCCCTAAACCGACAATCCTCGTAAGCAACTTCAAAGCTTTCAATAAAGCTTAGAATGATTAAGCGCACAGCGGAATTTTACAAGCAAATCCCATCATATAACATGATAATGTTGCTATGAGGTATTGAAAGTAAGGGGCACACCAAGTAGATCGACAACTTCTCTTCTCACGCTTGAATAATTCTTCTGAATTTTTCTTCCCCCTGAGATTTCAAGTTATGCATACTAGAAAGAATCAAGACATTTCTTCCCCCACATAGTTGAAGAAAATAAATCAATCCCAAGTATGAATCTCAAATACTAAAGTAGACACTTTATCCCATTCATGAAGTTGACATCGTAACACTAGAGTCAATTAAGTCCCGGAAATGCATATATCTTCTTTCGGAGATGCATCAGAGTCAATTAAGTCCCGGAAGTGCATATCTCTCCATATAGGATAATGATGATGAATAATTGAAACAACCAAACAATTAAACATCGAATCAGTAGTGTACCGTTTAGAGATTGATAACGCCACGAGTTAAAACACTGATTTTCTCTACGGCTATGACAAATGTCATCCCGGAATGTCTTCAAATCAAAAGAAGGTATGAAGTTCATCACGTGTACTCGTTGTACGTTCAATGTGTCTTCTTCTTCCCCCTTGATGGTTTCGAAACCTCGGAACCATCAATAAATCGTACGCACATGAACCTGAAAATCTCGAGAGAATAATAAATAAGCTTAATTATATTCAGTGAGAGTCAGTTGTTGATCGAAAATCTCTACTCATAAACTCTCCATGGCCATCTTTACCAACCCCTTTGTAGGAAATTTGAAGTGACCACTGATAAAATGAACCAGATACATCAAACGTGAAACTGAATAGGAATCCTTCAATCTTGTACTTAAGCTTGCACTATTGTTGAATGAAGAACGGTGGAGAAATCTCTAAGTACCCAATGCATCAATGAAGAAGTCTATAAGCACAACACCTCTTGAAATTATCCACGTCGACTAAGCGCGTGACACTGAGTACAACAATGTAACCCCTTTAAGTGATAGTTATCCGAGTCATCAACCAACCACCCCGAACCCGGAAACCAGATAAACAAGTCTTCATTCTGAGATTAAGCACGAGCAAGTTATCTGTTCAAGGATAAAATAAGTACACGCCTTCAAAGAAATTCGTTTCCGTCTTCAAATAATTAATACCCGATCCAAAAAAAATCTGTAGTCACTAAAAAAAATCGCCCATTTTTTCTTGGTCTCGTCTCAAATAAATTTCATCATTTAGTCACGACATTTTGTCACGTCACTTTTGTCAATGTAAACCGCAAAGACAATCATTAATCACATACTACAAAATTTAATTTAGATATCTAAAATTTACGTATGTGTTAATAAGTCAAACAGTAGCAATGAAATTCGTCCAATGTCACCATTTCATTACTAGCCCATTTCAAATAATAGACAATACCATAGACGTCATTATATGACATCCACCCCCAACAACCAATTAACAAAACTCATGTTGACTAGCATAATCGAGTCCAACACCATTTGATAGAAATGAATGGCCCAACGCAATCACATTCTGACCCAATTAAATGATAAGAGCTACCCGGTCCATGAGATTGTATTAGGTCGTATAAGAGGTGCCCTAGTCACATTTCTTATAACTCTGCCTCTTTCTTAATATTCCTTTCAACAAGAAAGCTCCGTTCCCATCTTTGTTTTTCCTCAGAAACTCAACCACCAAAATAACTTACAAATCTAATCATACAAATCACCATACAAACGAATCTCACACATCTTAGCTCCAATCTAAAAAATAAATACTCCGACCCTTACTTCTTGATCATTCGTAGCAATTAAATCTCAAAGATAGAAAATAAACTGAATCATTCATTATTGGCTTCAAGATCCATATGAGGGGTCTCGGGTAAGTGAAGGTATGATGCACGTTTTTAATTTGTGCGTTGATTTTTTGTTTGAGTTGATACCGAAATCAAACAAATTTATTATAACAATCATGTTAAAAATCAAATAATGATTTCGAAAATTAAAAACATTTAGATCTGTGAAGATGGAATTTGTTTTCGTGTAAGATCTTGAAAGATCTACACATGCATATTGAAAAAAAATCTGAGATCATAGTTTTCTGTTTTTGTTCGAGTCTTAGATGGGGATTAAGTGACGATGGGATTAGGTTAGATTTGTAGTTGATTTGTTGAGGAGTGAAAAGGTGGGCTGTTGAATTAGACTCAGTGAGTAAACTGAGTCAACTCGGTAATTACCGAGTTGACTCGGTTGTGATGGTTTCGGTCAAATCTTAGTCTCGGTAATGTTTTAAACAGACTGATCAGGTGTTAAGTTTAAACTCCATGGTCATGTATTTGTTAAACTGCATCGTAGTCAAAAAGTATAGCCATCGCAGTCAAGTTCTTCCATCACAATGAGTAAAAAATTTCCATCGCAGTCTATCTTTTTTAAACATCAACTTGATGGTTCCATCGTAACTTGATGGACACCATCGCAGTCCCATCGTAACATGAAAAAGTTAAGCCATCACAATCAATATTTTAAACCCATCGCAGTCTGTTTAAACATCAGTTCCATCGCAACTTGATGGTATCCATCGCAGCGAGACATCGCAGCGAGTCATCGCAGCGAGTCATCGCAGCGAGTCATCACACTCAACCATCGCAATCAATGCGATCATAGCCATCGGAATGCATTCAAAAGTTTTCCTTTTTCCGTTTTTCCAGGAACCTGCCTTTTCTGGTTATCATCTTCATCATCGTATGCATAAAATATTACCAGAAAAAAAAATTGCCCAGAAGGTGATAGCAGACAAAATAAGTCACACAATCATTAGTAGGGACTTAAAACCAGGAACTTAAGCAAGTTTGACTTTTGAGCATTACATGATAACCAGGGACTTAAAATGATGGCAACTTTTGACCATGAAAGATAATAAATTGAGATGAGTAACAACCATGTGACCAAAAAAATGTATCCATGAGACAAAAGAAACAGTTATAAATTAGTGGACAATAATGAAACCACCGTGACAAAAATTAACAAATCGGACCAAAAAATGATAGAACGAGACCAAAAAAAAAAATTTAAACCACCTAAATCGAAAACAAGAACACGATCCAAGGAATAAACCGAGGCTCTGATGCCAATTGTAGATTTTCTTTTATCTAATCCGGTGGTCTAACATGGTGGTAGATGGTAGAAGCCATTGTTAAGAGAGAGAGAGAAGAGAGGTTGTGTGTTAAAGATAAAGAAAATGTGTATTGAAATGAAAAGATGAAAATGAAACACAAGCAACACCCCTCCTTGGAAGCCTAGGAGGGGTATATATAGTCACACACGACCCTTAAACTATACATTGTACCTAGTCTAGTCTAAGCGTGTGTGACTATGATAACTAATGGGAATTCTTAAATGTCGTCACATAAAGTGAATTTCCAACACCTTATGTTAAGAAATCTACATAGAATCACTATCTAGTCTTTTAGGAAAAGTCTACAAACACTTATATCATTTCATTAAAGTAGATTATGTTAAGATAATTTACAAGTATCCTTAAGCACAAGGTACAAGATTTCAATACATGACTTGTAAATTAGGTCAAAATAGGTATTTTCACTCTTTAGACATGTTTACTTAGAATAAGCTATTAAACCAAGTGTAGGAACTCTTTAGATACTTAAAACACAATTTCTAGGACCTTAATTAAGTTTACATCAGTAGTTAAAAGGAAAATAATGAGTTTTACTAAGACTTAACCATAGATCATTAGAAACCCTAATCTACATAACTTTAATTCCCAAATTCATGTCAAACCTTTGTTAAACTTCAAACCAAAGACCCAAACTTCTTAACTACAATTTCTAATCCCTAATTAAGCGTTAATAAATCACTAATTACATTACTAAGACCCTAATCACAAAAAATACAACGTATAAGTTACAAGCCCTAATTTTAGACCCGATTTTACACTTTCCCTCCAAAAACCTATTTAAACACTTTCTCTCCC
Source organism: Glebionis coronaria (assembly GCA_025667525.1). Taxonomy (NCBI): domain Eukaryota; kingdom Viridiplantae; phylum Streptophyta; class Magnoliopsida; order Asterales; family Asteraceae; genus Glebionis; species Glebionis coronaria. The sequence continues at coordinate 181,218,260 of CM046880.1, read as the reverse complement.
AAATTCAAACCTTAATTCAGATATTAAGAGTCGCGCTAGATATTTTTGAGTGCCAACAAGGAGGTGCATCACATGCTTTAAGGCAACACATCACCATTCTTATCAATAGTATGCCGTGACACCTTAAGGACCACAAGTCTTAGATATTTTTAACCTAGAGTCTAAAAACTTGCATAGACCTTCACTTGAATTCCTTAGTCACTAATATATCTTTGTTAAACGTTTTAGGCTAGAAACTTGGAGCCTAAGGGTTGAAATAACTATAAATAGGGGCGAACTACATACCTTGATGACTTGGACCCCGTTTCTTAAGTATCTCCTACCCATTCTACAAATACACTTCTATAAATATTCTAGGACTCTTAGAAGACCATAAACTAGGTCTAGAAAGAAGCCATTGAAGCTTTTGAAGCTTTGATAGCAAGTTGCGTTCATAGGAAGCCATGAGGAGCCTTTTAGAGCTACCTAGGTAATCTCTATGTTAACCAATCTTTGATCTTGTTATAGTGTTTTCTTAAACATTTTATAATGCTAAAATAATGTCAGAAAGATAATCTAAAACAAATTAGAGCATTTGATCATTTTAAATGAAAGTTATAAGTTAAAGATGTCTTAAATCCTAGTTTTGTATTTTACTTGAAATAATGACTTAAAATCCATTTTAAAAGCTATAATTCTGTAAAAATGTTATTATTATGATTATAAATGTGTTTTGAAACTTTGTTTTAAAATCTTAGATCATTTGGTACATTTTGAGGTTGTTATATGATTTTTACAAGTATAGGGACCAAAACTGTCATTTTTTAAACTATTTAACATTTTAGGCCAAAAGTGTCATTTTGTGGAAGTTAAAACTATAATAATAAATATTGGAAAGTTTGAGACACTAAGGTTAATTTTAGAGGGTTGAAATTGTAAATATTAAAACCATATACTTTAGGAGTTAACTGTGTAATTTTGCCAAAATATAACTATAAGGACTATTTTTGCTAATATTGAAACTAAATACATAAAATGTAAATAATATACTATGTGTCATGTTAGTAGGGAACTTTGTACAAAGATGTTCCATCTCGATATTACGTTTTGACTTAGTGGTTGGGTTTACGATTTAAAGTGCCCTCGCTCCTCAAACGTTTATAGAATGATTTCTGAGTATAATGGCCCGAACAATGATACTATTAACCTAAAAATATATGAATCAAAGAGAAATACAAAATACTATATAAAGAAATTGAACTCAGAGGTTACGACTTGATATATATGCATATTTGTGTGTCAACTCAGATTCTGTGAGAAAGTTTGATTGGTTATTTCAGAATAATTAATGATTCAATAGGCTAAGGTGAGTTCATAGCCTCACATTTGTAATTCTATAAATGATTTGAAAACCCGTGAGGGGGATATATGCTAAAACTAGAATAAAAGTGTTTTTGTATGCTGCCTGATATAATTATTGGCACTACGTTTACTTGTTGCTAGTAAGTCCCTTTTTAATCGTGACCGTTAATCAGAAAAGAACGCTAATATTCGCACTTGCTGGAATGCCAATAGGTTCCTACTTAGGCTAAACGGATACACTAAATTTTGCTAAACTCAGGAGTCCGGCAAACTACCTTCATGAGGGCAATTTGTTGGTTTTCTGCTATGTCAAGTAGCGGGGTATGAGCTAGTGCAATATTAAATGAGAATTGATGAGTATAAAAATAGGGTGTATAACACTGTAGCCCTGGAGTCATGCTTGTATTCAAATATTGTTTAAACCTATGAATTCACTCAACCGTTGTGTTGATTTGTAACCATATATTTCTGGAGAATGAAGACTGACGGGCTGTGGATGGTGGTGTCTTGAAAAGTTATCATTCTAAAGAATAAAACAATATTTCTGAAACTTGTGATGTACAGTGTATGTACAGTTGTTTTGTTAAACTCTGATTTAATAAATGAATGATAACTAAAGTTTTTAATAAAATATCTTTTTGAGCATTTTGTATTGTTGTAACTATGATACCTTGAAAGTAATACCTTATATTAGCTTTCGTTGCTATATGATAAAAATGAGGGTGTTACATCGGAGCCCCTTGACTGATGATTTACATAAAGAGGGATAGTGAGTGTGAGTGTAAAACATGAGCGATATATAATATATATGCGAAATTATATTTCGTCTACGGTCCAACTAAAGTACTAAACATCCTAGAGCCCAAGGCCCAAAAACCTTTTTCGGAAAACAAAAACACGTTGCCACCCTCCTATGATTGGTTTGTACCATGATTGGTTTGTACTGATGTATCGAACTGAACACCCAAATATATTAGTCCACGAAAGGAGTAATTATCATTTTGCTACAAGCTCGAATTTATTTGCAAGTATATGTTGCATTTTACGGTGAGCATGATGAGGGACAGTGTGGATTTTAGTAAAAATCAAACTGTATTTGTAATTGCGGTTTTAAAAAAAACGTGAATTCGTACTGCGTAGTTTTTTGCAGTTTTGGTTTTACGGTTTTTGAGGTTTTTGTTGGTTTTGCGGATTTAAACCGCACCGCACCATTACTTGTGATTTATATAAATAATGTGGGTTTTTGTAGTTTTTGGTTCACAGTGTTGGTATTTTTATTTATAACAATGCATATATTGAATGTAAAAACACATTACTTAGAATATTAATGATAATATGCACTTTAACCCATAAAACACACATTAAATAATCGATGTACCGTTTTTCGGTTTTATATAACTAATGTGCGGTGCGGAACGGATTTTGTGGTGCGGTTTTACGGGTAAAACCTCAACCGCACCGCATTTTGTGATTTTATTTTTTCTTAAAACCGATCCATCGGTTTTTGACGTGCTGCGATTTTTGCGTTGCGATTTTTACGGCTTTATGATTTGCGGTGCAATTTCTGCTCACCCTATTGCATTTTGTGAAATGCTGGTTCTTTAACTTAATCTCTTATCAGTTTTATCATACTAGATGAATATGCGTAAATAACAACTAGATTTTATAATGACATACAGTTAAAAGAGTAAATTACACGGTTCATGCTTATGGTTTATGTCGACCGACGTCGTTCGTCCCTTGACCAAAAAAGTTGTACCGTTCAGCCATAACTTTGAAACTCTTTTCGCCGTTTGTCACTCGATTTAACTGGACCCACAAATAATTGTTAACTCATTTTGACACATGGGTATTTCTGTCATTTCTATTCATCCAAAGTATTTAAGACATCTATCAACCTCTAACTCTATCCACCCTAAAAATCCAACCTCTAATTCTATCCACCCTAAAAATCTAGTCAGGAAGCATTACTAGCTCTTCGATGAATTCTTTATTTTTATTCAATGCCTCATATAATATATTCGTTTAATTCTCATCATCTATGATATGAAAACTCTAAAACCACAGTATTTGGCTGCCCTTATTACGAGTATATCTGTCCTTCGATTTATGATGAGGAAATGATTTAATTTTTCAGATCTGCCACCTGTAGCCAACGGCGATTGTTGGATTATGGCTTAAACACAACCGGAATTTAAATCAACAAATCAAACCGTTACCGGAACCCACGTCGTTGTTGTGTCGCTTCGGTCACCGGTACGCTAGATAAATTATGGTATATGTTGCACAAGACCACAATGTACCAGGTAGCAAGTATGTGATGATGGAATGCTTCTAAAATATCCATATGGGTTCTAATTAAGTGAATTTGAAATGGGTTTTGTTAATTTCAACCAAACAAAAAAATCAAATCTTGATTAATTTCTTATATGAATTTGGGTTAATTTGATAAAAAGATTGAATCTTTTGATTGAATTCATTATCTGGGTTTTTGTTAATTTTAATTAGCATGTCTTTTTAAATGGTAAATAAGTTAATAATGAACTTTTAGAATGATAGGATATGGCTGTGTTTGTGTGTTAGTTAGAAAAAACTATGATTTTTAGAATGAGAGGGTATGATTTTTTATTGTTAAAGTAGACATTGTGTGGATCTTGTTGATGATGGTGTATAATATCTGGATTTGCTTTGTTGTTTTCACCACAATCACCACTTAGATCCGCCAGCTGCAAATTCTTCCAGCAATTAGATGTAATGATTATGATGACGTAACCAGGGTGATTTCTTTAAAATAGTAGAAAACTTGGTTTTGATTTTTGGTTTTGTATTTTGAGAGGTGATTTATTTGATGATGTTGGAGATGACCCGATGTAATTTATTAAGATGTGGAGAAGATGGAGGGAATTAGTGTGTGTATTTTGGGGGAGAGAATCAGAGAATCAGTGGGTGTAGTATGGATAAGGAAGATGGAATGGGAAAAAGACGGAGTAAGTGAGAAAAAGGACGAAAATACCCCTGTGTCAAAATGAGTTAAAAATTATATGTGGACCTAGTTAAAGCGAGGGACAAACGGCGGAAAATGTTTCAAAGTTAAGGCTGAACGGGGTAACTTTTTTGGTCAAGAGACGAACGACGTCGGTCAACGCAAACCATAAGGAGGAACCGTGTAATTTACTCCAGTTAAAATGATACTTTGATGAAGTGTTTTGTGTACCATTGTTGGTAACCAAAATATTACTATAAATATGTGCCAATGTAAAACCCCGTTATAACAAAGGACACTCAATTAATATAAAATAATATTAACATAAGGAAACTAGATGAGCCTCTAGGTAAAGATACGAAGAATTTGGGTTATGCATTTCCTTTCCATGATGATATTGGCCACAGAATTAGACGTGTAATCAGTTCATATGCATAAATAAGATAATTGATTTTTATATTCTCTATCTCGAAAAAAAAGTGCACAAACAAATTTTTTTAGAATTATGATAAGCAATTAATGCTAATTTTGATTCATAAAAAAATATATTTACTCTCAATTAATTCATGTCTCGATTATAAAAGTAAAATAGATAAACAAGTCATAATTATTATCCAAGAATAAAAACTGAACACTTTTTTTGACAAACATATATGATAAGTTGGACACTGTTTTGTGAGCGAAAAACGGGAAAAACATATGTTTTTAAGTAGTTTTCAATTTCAATTAATATTAAATAGGGTAAAATAGAGATTCAACTATTTTCTTAAATTTCAACATTTAATAAAAAGGTGCATCTTTTATACTCATGTTAAAGTTAAAATTATACTCATGTTAAAGATCATCGCCTTTGACCTTTGGTTTTTGCTATTGGACTGGAGAGCTTCTTCTTTTCCAAATGTTTTTCTTAAATAATGTTCAGACACATCGCTTTAACATGTTTCACTTTCAAACACAGCTTTATAAAAGACTTAACAAGCTGAAACAAAGCAGTTATGTATGTTCTTGTCAAATGATTTAATCAAGCTGAGGAAGATGCAACTTGAGAGCTTTATGCAGAACTAATTCAACAATGGTTTGAGATAGAATTGCATTCTTGAGGACAAGAATGCCAAAGGGATTTATTTAATGTGTTTATTTAGCTATGCACATGAGTGGCATGCTGGAAGTCAAACTATCTAATGGAAAGTTAAACGTCTCTTAGCAAAATTTTCCTCCAAAAATTTTGTTTAATCCTTCCATTATAACTACCCCTCTTAGCTCATTTCTAATCAGTTTATCACTATAATTTCACACCTTTCTCTCTATAAGTCTTACACACATCGTAATTCGTATAACAAATCAATTGTTCTTCAATTTCGTATTCATTTTCTCACTATGAAATTCCTAGTTGAGTTCACCTTAATTTCTATTCTATTTCTATAGTTGTGAACATTACAAAAACCTTAATATTAAATCACACATGTTACTGACGGGTAACGTGCAATGGGTCCTAACGGAATAAACATAGATGCGGAAGTAAAACTTTCGTTTGACCACACTTACCCAAACCTCTATATGAACCTATAAGGAAGTAACCAAATAAGACAAACTTAAAGATACTCTAATCAGCCCCCAAACAATATTAAATCCACTCTAATCAGCAAGTAGTAAATTAATCAAAGCACACAACAAGAACACCAAAACTTTAGCGTGGAAAACCTAAAGTGGGTAAAAACCACGGGACAACTAGTGCCACTTAAATCCACTATGAACCAAGAGATACAAGTCTTCTCTAGTTTACACTAGAGGCATACAACCATCAAATGGTACAACAAAGAACAAGAAAAGGATAGATATCACCTAAACTTTGAATCAGATGCGAGCTGCCTAAGCACGAAACCAAGACTTCCAGGCCTCTAAATCAGAAATTGAACGGTCAACGCCTTCCTTTATACGTAAGGAAGCTACAACCCAAAAGTCGTAATGATCCGACGGTGCAAACTCCAGGGATCGACGAAACACTTCTATTGTTGGTTGATAAAACACTCGAGAAAAACTTATCATCTTTTCTCCGACTTTTCCACTTCGCTCTTAAATAATCTTGTCTTCTTAAAACCTACTGATATCTATACCTTGGATAGAGACTAATGGAACCAAGATGGGCCTCAAGTTGTTGGGCTCTCAAAATAAGCTAGTATCCATAAAATACTCCAACATGGAGAAGTAATCTAGATTGGAGAATTTCTCCAGCTTAGAGAAGTACTATCGTTTTTAGTCTTTAGAGAACTACTCTAGTTTTTGTTCTACAAATTGTTCTAAGGTCATGCTAACTAATTCTTAATCCGAATAGACTAAGAAAATATCCAACAAAATCTCCCTCTTTTCTGTTTATAAGGAGGAGTTCTCCATCCCGGCGAACGAGAAACACACCTTCAACTTTTCCTTTGCTACAGCCTTCGTCAACATATCGGAAGCATTATCATCCGTATGAACTTTATTAAGTTCAAACATACTATCTTCAATGGCATCTCTTATCCAATGATACCGAACATCAATATGTTTTGTTCTTTTATGAAACAACAAATTTTTAGCAAGGTGAATAGCACATTGGTTGTCAGAAAGAACCGCAAACTGTTCTTGCTTGAAACCAAGTCCTTACAAAAACCTTTTCAACCACAATAGTTCTTTGTACGCGTTTGTTTCTGCCACATACTCAACCTTTGTTGTAGACAAGGCCACACACTTTTGCAACCTGGATTGCCACGAATCAACTCCCCCTGCAAAGGTCATCAAATATCAAGACGTGGACTTCATGTTGTCCTTATTTTCAGCCAAATCTGAGTATGTGTAACCAACAAGCATGGGTTTCCTATTTTCAAATGTTATACTCAATTTGGAAGTACCTCTTATATATCTAAATATCCATTTAACCGCTTCCTAATGCTTCTTACCAGGATTTGACAAGAACCGACTGACAACACCAACCGCGTGAGCTAAATCCGGCCTTGTACACACCATAGCATACATCAAGCTACAAACCGTTGAGGCATATGGAACTCTATCCATCTTTCCAATACTCCTTTTGGATGGACAATCCTTCTCAGTAAGCTTAAAGTTGGGAGTTAGAGGGGAACTAACCACTTTAGCTTTATCCATGTTGAACCCACCTTCTCAATATATTGCTCTTGTGATATATGTAATGTCTTGGCACCTCTATCACGAAAGATCTGAATACCAAGGATTTGTTTTGCTAGCCCCAAGTCTTTTATAGCAAAAGACTTACTCAAATCTCGCTTCAATTGGGCAATCTTCCAATGTTCTTGCCAACAATCAGCATATCATCAACATATAGCAATAAGATGATGAAATCATCATTACCAAACTTCTGAAAGAAAACACAGTGATCTGAATAAGTATTTCGGTAGCCTTGCTTTCCTATAACCGACTCAAATTTCTTGTACCACTATCTCGGTGCTTGCTTAAACCCATACAAACTTTTCTGAAGTCTACACACGTAGTATTCCTTCCCCTTAACCTAAAACCCTTCAGGTTGCTCCATGTAGATTTCTTTATCCAAATCACCATGAAGGAATTCTGTCTTGACATCCATTTGCTCAACCTCAAGATCTAAGGGAACTGCCAAACCAAGAACAACTCTCATAGAACCCATCTTCACCACTAGAGAGAAAATCTCATCAAAATCAATACCTCTTTTATGACTGAACCCTTTAACCACCAATCTGGCCTTATACCTTGGCCTCGAAGTATATTATCCAGTCTTCAATTTGAAAACCCACTTGTTTTTCAAATCTCTCTTGCCCTTAGGCAATTTCACAAACTCAAAGGTATTGTTTTCATGCAAGGAAGTCATCTCATCTTGCATATCATCAAACCACTCTTTCTTGTGGTTATCTTCCATAGCTTCTGCATAACACTCGGGCTCTCCCCCATTAGTGAGTAAAACATACTTATTTTCAGAGTAGCATGCGGAAGGCTGAGGATCTCTATTGGACCGCCTCAGAGGAACGAATGGTGGCATTTGCACGGGTAGCTCAGGATAACGTCTTCATCTAACTGCTCTTCAACATCAACATCAATAACACCCTGTTCTTCATTATTCTGAATATCATCTCCAAACTGTGCATCTATGTATTTTAGAGGAACCAGATCTAAATCAGTAAGATCATCATTACGTTGAGGAATTGTCTCTTTCTCAGTCTTCTCAATATCTTTCAGAGTTTGATCTTCCTCAAACTCTACATCTCGACTGCAAACAAGCTTCTTCTGAATTGGGTCACACAACCTATACCCAAGTTCTTCTTGACCATACCCTAGGAATACACATGGCTTATTCTTCACATGAAGCTTTAATCTTTCATATTTGGGAATATGCACAGATGCCTTGCATCCAAAGACTCGTAAATGTCGGTACAAAACGTCTTTGCTGCCAAACCCTGTCGGGAACATCAAAATGCAAAGGAACACAAGAGGTTAGATTAATAACATGTACCGTTATATTTAAATCTTTACCCCAAAAGTAGCTGGCAACCCTGCATGTGAAAGCAAGCATCTAATTTTCTCAACAAGAGTCTTGTTCATCCGTGACGCTAAGCCACTCAACTGCAGTGTCTTCGACGGTGTCTTTTGATGCTGAATTCCATGCTCTCTAAAATAAACATCAAAGGGGCCAATGTATTCACCTCTATTATCACTACGAATACATTTTAATTTATTTCCCTGTTTGTCTCTCAACTAAATCATGAAACTGCTTAAACACATCTAACACTTTATCTTTAGTCTTCAAGGTATAAACCTAAACCTTTCTTGAATAATCATCTATGAAAGTGACAAAATAAGAACACCCACCAAGTTTCTTAGTCTTCATAGGACCACAAACATCGAAATGTACCAGATCAAGTATGTTCGTCATTCTGAAAGAAGGACGACTCCTGAAAGCACGTATAGTCTACGTTCCTGCCAAACAATGAGAATATTTCTTCAAGTTGATATCATGCACACTGGATAACACATTCTTCTTAGAAAGAATAGACATACCCTTTACAATCATGTGACCAAGTCTCATATGCCATAGGTCGGTCATATCAACTGTTGGAAATATATTTTACGTATTTAAGAAGAATCGGTCACTCTGACAATATATTAGTTAGTATCTCATAGTTATTGTATTATGTTAAGTAAACAAGGCAAAGCCCACCTATATTCATATAGGTGGCGACCCATATTGTAAGTCCAAACCCATCACAAGACTTGGGTCTATAACCCCTCTCTTTAGTTGGAGAAGGGTGGTTGCTCATTCTAATTTCACACAATTCATGGTGTTTTTTCTCACTAGTTTCTCCCTCTAAGTGTGTGTGTGTAACCCTTTCTCTCTCTACTATTTCTCTTTCTAGATCCAAGATTTGCGTAACTCTAACAAATGGTATCAAGTGTCATGGGATGAGAGTTTTGTTTTTGTGCTTGTTTTATCATTGATTCGTGTGATTTTGATCCAAAAATACGACGTCCAATTTTTTTTGTCTGTTTTTTTGTGGTTTAATATTCTTATAAATCATCTACATAGTTGTGGTAGTGATTTGAATTTCATCTTTTGGTTAAAAACACAAACAATTTTGGGTGTTTGGATTGAAAAGTTCATAAAAAGTACAAATCTTGATTTCAAAATTTTCGTCATAAATTTGAAAAAGATTGTATTTTTGTAGTTCCTACAAAGCCTATAACCTTGAAAGTACAAGTCGTTCTGCCGGAAACACTTGAAAAAGTCGCCTTTCCGAAGATCCAAAAAGTTGCTGTTTTTAGAATATTGCAAGTTCGTTAACCCTAAATATTGCGAAATCAGCAATATTGCGATTTGGGCTTTCAAAAATTATTGCGAGTTGAGCTTTCAAAATTATTGCGAGTTGAACTTTCAAAATTATTGCAAGTTGGGCTTTCAAAAATTATTGCGAGTTGATATTTCAAAAATTATTGCGAGTTGAGCTTTCAAAATTATTGCGAGTTGGGATTTCAAAAATTATTGCGAGTTGAGCTTTCAAAAATATTACGAGTTGGGCTTCTAAAGATATTGCGGGATCAGATATTGCGAGATAAGATATTGCGAGTTCAGCATTGCGAGATCATATTGTGATTGCGAGTTCAGCATGGTGAAATCAAGCTAGGCGATTTTGGTTTTTCAAGAACACATAATTAGGGGATTTAATCAACTTTTCATCACTAATCAAGAAACCAAGAATGCTTACAGTTTATTAGGTGGTTTGTAAAAACCCGCGAATTTATTTTTCGGTTTCTTCACGAATTGTAAAACTCCGTATTGTTCATTCGACAACAAGCACATTTTACTTTTTCTCATTGTTCGATCATCGTTTGTAAATCTTATTTATTGAAATGGAGTATACTTCTCTTACGGATAAGTCCATCCTCTCAGGTATGGATAATCGTCCACCTATGTTGGTGAAGGAGATGTGCAAGGCATGGACGTCTAGAATGGAACTTTATATGATGAATAGAGATAATGGACATCTCATTTTGGCATCGGTTCAAAATGGACCATTTGATTATGGTACCGTGACGGAGGGTACGGTTACTCATGCTCGCACAATGGTCGACTTGTCCGGATATGATAAAATTCAATCTAAGTATGATATTCAAGCTACGAATATCATTCTCCAAGGTCTTCCTTTAGATGTCTACAAACTCGTGAGTCATTACAAAGTAGCTAAAGCGTTATGGTAGAGAATTCTCACTTTGATGCAAGGCACCTTGTTAAATCAACAAGAACGAGAACGTAAGCTATATGACACGTTTGATAAGTTTGCCTATGTTCCAGGGGAGACTCTCAATGATTACTATTTGAGATTCACTTTATTTATGAATGAACTTAATGTCTTTGATATGAAGATACAGTCGTTTCAGCTCAACACCAAGTATTTGAATACTCTTCCTCTCGAATGGAGCAAGTTTGTGACATATGCTAAATTGGTTAAGGATTTGCATCTAACCAACGTGGATCAACTTCAATCTTATCTTCAGCAACACGAACGCCACGTGCACGAGATTCGGTTGTCAAAATCTCAATTCTATGATCCACTTTCTATGATTGCTTCACATCAAATGACTCCTCAACACAACTTGGCTTAGTCTTATCAACAACCTTCATAATGCAACATCAACACACCTATCTTCAACCACATCAACCATCATATCAACCACCAATGATGCCACATCATGCATTTCAACAACAAAGTGTTCTCCAACAACCTTATACACAACAACCATCACATCAGGCATCTCCATCACAAACTTCTCCAATGGGCTATACTCCTCAACAAGGATATTTTCCAATTGAAGCACCACAAGCACAAGCCTTGTATTCAAATGGACTTCCAATAATTCAAGTACAGGTCCTAAGCCAAAATGATTATCCAACTAATGTTTTGAACCATCTCACTGCCTACTTGTCAAAACTTGTTGCAACTAGAGGATTTCCACCAATGAACAATCAGCTCCACACTTCTTCAAATCCTCGCCAAAAAGCCACTATTCAAGACGGTCAAGTGACGGTGCAATCCATTCAAGGAAGGAAAAACTCATATGGACTAACTACACGGACTGTAAATGCTTAAACCGTGCACGCTCAAGCTGTGAATTCTCAAGCTAGTGGAAATGGAAGCTTCATTGGTCCTCAAAAGGTTGTGACGTGCACGCTCAAGCTGTAAATTCTCAAGCTAGTGGAATGGACATTAAAGTCTCGAGAGGGAAAGATACGTTTATCTCCTTAGTTGGTAAATCTCCTTGATAAGGGTCCTCGAGTCTACTAAGATGATCCACGACTAGGTTTTTGGCTCCCTTTTAATAGCGAACTTTGATTTTGAATTCTTGTAAGAGAAAAACCTAATGGAGGAGTCTCGGTTTAGAATCTTGCTTGGTCAACAAGTATTTCAAAGCGGAATGATCGGTGTAGACGATAGTAGTGGAAAGCACAAAATAGGGGCGGAATTTCTCAAAAGCATACATTACAGCTAAAAGCTCTTTTTTGGTAGTGGTATAATGTAACATCCCATTTTGGTAAATGGAATTTCACGCGTGATTATGGCGTGTCATCAAAGCATACAAGGTAAATGTCTTAAAAACATTAAACGACCATGAATGGAAGTACCGGAAACAAACATCGATAGTCCAAGTATAAGCTCATCACACACAAACATAAGTACTGAAATGGAAAAATGACTAAACAATGTCCAAAGAAATAAGTAGCAAAATGTATCAAGAAATGCATAAAGTAAAGAAGGCTAGATAGCTTCCAATCCATATGTACGTACGCTTAAAGTCTATGAGCGCCCTTGAGTACCTGCCGTTTGGGAACATGAAAGGAAAACGCCTGACCATAACGCCCAATGAACGGATATACAAGTATAACATGGAATAACATAACCATAAAAGACTAAATAGCAGCGGAAATGTATAAGTCCTAGATAACCTGGAATCATGTTCATAAAACTGGTTTTATAGTTTGAAAACACTTATGTTTTTATGTAAAATATGTATTAATTAGCCAATATCCCATATAGGTCATGAGGTTCCACCGTGAATGAATACTTGGAGGGGAGACCTCGTCATGAAATTAGAGTGGTTGCCTCTAATTAAATAGTCTGGATAGGAGGGATCAACTCCTTGTGAAGGATGCAAGGCACACATCACATTCACCATGAAAATCCTATAAAACATGTAACTAGGATGCACCCATACGCCCCACATGATAATAAATATAGGCCAAAACTGAAAAGGGACGCCACGAGCAATAACTCCGCCATGTGGAAGTCATAACATTGGTGCCTCCAGTGTTATGGTTCTGGTACCTCCATAACTAGGTGTAAAATCCATGATTTTACCATGATTGAATATAATAAGTTTCCACCTCATAATCCTAGAACACTCATTCATGTGTTATATCTCCTTAAGATATGTGTGAACTTGTCCATCATGTAATTATAATTTTACTTTCATCTTTGTTGAAAATAACTTCATAACCTGAAACCATGAACTTACAACTATGAAAACAAGTAATGAAGTTATAACTAACAATGTGTGTACCACACTTAACATAATTTGAAAATATACTACATTAGGTATTATAGCCATGTATATGTGTGTAGGTAGACTAAGAGTTTACTTAACTCTTGGACTAGCCCAAGAATAGATGCCATTGTGTGCAAGCCCAACATAAACCCAAGCCAAAGGCCCATCTCTCCTTTTTGGTTAGCTAGACACGACACCAAGGGCATGTGGAAGGAGAAGAGATGCATGGGAAACATAAAGGCATACACTTGGCAAGAATTCTCTTACCAAGACAAGTCATGCCTTTTGCCCTCATCTCTCTCCCCTTTTAGCCGAGAAACACACACACATACTCACTCATTCTCTTATGCAATCCAATCTTGTTTCCTTCATCCTCTTCTCTCTCAATCATACGGCTTAAAGCCATATACATCCAAAACCAAGTATCAAATCCACCAAGATCCTTGTCTCATCTTTACTACTAATCATTTAGTAGCATCATTCTTTTGGAATCACTATAAACAAGCCCTAGCCGAATCTTTAAGGCTACGGCTTGATTTATATTAGGGTTTTCATCATCAACTAGATTAGATCTCTAATCTCCTTGTTCATTCTAGATCATCTTTGGTACTTTTAAGCAAGAAAGGTATACACCTCATGCTCTTTCATTTCTTCATGCATGCATCATCATACATCTCTAAACATAAGTAAAATAACATGTTAAAACCCAAGATTTGATAAAGCCATGACCATTATAGGTCACGGCATATTTATAAAAACCATATTAGACGTTTTGTGAATTTAAATGTTGCATGGGTTACAAATCTTGTTTTATGGGACTTTGGTTAACTAGTGACCATAGATCTCATAAAATGAACTTGTGTAACTTAAAGATCATGAAAACCATGACCTTAAAGGTCACGGCTAAAATGAGTAATGACCGTATGATTTTTCTACTAAGTTTTAATAATGGAATGTGAAATATTACATGTTAAATGGAATATTAAAAATCACAAAAATAACTTATGTGTATATATGTAGCCGTGGGTTACTTAAGACATAAAATGGGTTAGATGTACATGCATGCTTATATAAACCATAGATCTAATGATAGATTTAACTTGAGCATAATAAACATAAAACAAGCTTATAAAATCTTATGGGAACCTTGGGAAGAGACAATATAGCTGTGGGCTATATGTAGTCTCCTTGGTATAATGGTAACCTTGAAAACATGCATGACACCTAGATAATCATGATTGTATTTTTGTAATTATTTACAAGACTTAAAATTAGCTAATGTGTTCATCTTGGAAATACCAAGATTTAGAATTATAGCCGTGGGCTATATATGAGTGTACATGGATCTATGATTGATTTTTAGGTCTAGACATAGTTTAGATCTCATTTTGGACTTGTGACTTGTTTTCTTGATTTGTACATAGCTAGATCTATTTTTGTAAACACTTATAATTACATGCAACCTTAAACTAAGTTTGACTCATCTTAATAAGCCATAACTAATTATAGTCGTGAGTTATAAGCTCATAATAGGGCTTATGACTTGCATGCAACCTTGTAACACACCTAGATCTAATTTGGAACATCACATAAAACAAACTATAAGTTTTATTCTTCTATTTAGATTTAAAACTAAATATGAATAATCTCATAATAAACTTATAAGAATATCCTAAGTTAAAACTTACATAAAATGTAAAGTAGTGTTAATGGACTATTTAAGCCCATGAAATGTTAATCCAAGACTTAATGGACCCAATAAGCCCATTTGATAAATCTTAGTAACTTAATGGACTTAAGATTTCACTTAGGCCCATTTAACTAATTAAAGGACTTAAAAATGTATTTAAGCCCAATAAATGATTTAAAGGCCCATTTAAATAAATTAGTGGACTTGAGATATGTTTAAGCCCACTAAATAGCCCATTAGATGTTTAGCCCATTTAATGAGCCCATACTATGTTAAATGTTAAAATAAAAGTTATTATAATAAAATATAACTTATAAAAACTTTTGGGATTAAAATGACAATTTATGAAACTTAAGGACTAAAACCGTAACTTATGAAACTTGTTTTGATAAACTAGTAAACACAAGGACTGAAAATGTAATTATCCAAAAGTCTAGGGTTTAATAAATAATATCCGTGGCAAATTAAACCCTAGGGACTATTTTGGGAAGTTTCTAAAAGTTATTTTGTCATTTTATAACCCTAAGGACCATTCTTGTAATTTGCCAAAACTTAAAGAAGCCCTAGGGGCTGTTATTGTAATTTTAGTAAAGTTACAAAACCTAGATATAACTAGGGGGACTAAATCTACCATAAACCGAAACTTTAACAAGCCCTAGGTACCAAATGTGTAAAATCCGAAAGTTATACTTGTTTAAAATATGGAGGGACTAGTTTTACCATGTCCCGAAACATTAACAAGCCCTAACCCTAAAATCTATTTTTAATTATAGTAAAACAAAATTAAATACCTAGACCATAAGAACTAATGTATAAATTCTTAAGTTTGTAATTAATAAATTATTTTATAAATGTTAAAATAATTTATGGAAACTTTAAGGTTAAATAAAATATTTTATTTATTTTTCAAAATAAAATATTTATATTTGCCTTAGGGAATAAATTGTATAAACAATATGGACATGTATTACTAATACATAAACTCATATACTTTTAGGAAATAAATTTTTATGAACATTTAATAAATTTAATACCAATATTTAAGTAAAACACCTTAAGTTTACTTAAAATATGAAACTTGATAATAAGTTTAAATGGATGACTATAATACATGAACTACGAACGTGAACTAATATTAAGTAGAATTTTTATGTTTACTTAATAATGAAACTTAATAGTAAATGGATGATTATAATACATGAACTACGAACGTAAACTAATGTTTTAAGTAAGACATTTTATGTCTACTAAAATAAGAAACTTAATTGTAAGTTGAATGATTGTTATTTAATACATGTATGCTAACTGATATTAAAAGTTAAACATTTTATGTTTACTTAGAAATGAAACTTACATAGATAAGTTTAAATGAATTTTGTTGATACTTGAACAACGATTATTTAGATAAATACCGTGGCATAAATGAACCAACTAAATCTGTATAAGCATACATATATGTTCTTTGTACTATCTATTAAGACTGTACTATTTGATTAGGCATAACTTTTGGCGTGAGTTTTATTTGGATATTCGTATTAAACAACTATTGCCTACTCCTAGGTGAGTTTACAACCCCATATAAACTTTTGATAAAACTTTCCCTTTTAGGAAAGAAAATATGCAAACACTTAATGGACATAACAAAATTGTATAAACATGTGACAACCGCGGTTTTGAGGTTTGTCACTTAGTTTTATTTTGTGCAAGTTACGTGTCTTTACGTGTTTATGTGCTAATTGGTGTGTATAGATTGTGGTTTGGATATCGTTTCGGGTACGGTGTACCTTGTGAGTGAAACGATGTATGATGTTTTCATGTTCATGAGCTCACATGGTAGTGACTATGAAATGAGATGGTGTTATTTAGTGGTTTTACGTATACGTATATGTATTATAGAAAATCGTATTTTTACGGTTTAGGGTTTTGCATTTAGGGGTCTCAGAAGAGGTATTTAGTCACGGGAGTATTTCTTGGGATGGTTTTATGTCATTTAGGACTTAGTTAATTAGTTTATTTCATATTTCAAGAGTTTTTATAAAACTGTATATTTTTACGTCTTTTACGGTATACGCGTAAATTTGACTAGTTTTACGGTTTGAGGTTCTGGCTGCTTTAGACGCTGAAATAAATTAAGGAAAATTAAGGTAATATTATTATTACAATTATTATTAATTTAAATAAAAAAACGAAATTTATGGGCTAGGGGTCGGTTGTATACAATTAAAACAAAAGGAAGGAAAAAAAAGAAAAAAAGGAAAGTGGGCTTGTGTACTTGGGTTAGGACTTGTTAGGAATAAATATATAATGTTTTTTATTAATAAAAACACTTCACAATCCCCTGGGAATCAAAAATAAGTCGGCATCAATGGAGTCTTTTAGGGTTTCTTCATAATTTTTATTATCCATTAATTTTAAGGTATAACCTTTAGTCCTCTTTTCAATTAAATTATTTTTAAAGCATTATTAATCAATACATGATGGATTTAGGGTCAGGTTAATTATGAAATCCGTAAATTAATGATATGAACATGATTAGAATAATTAGGGTTAATAAATATATATGATGATGGTAATTAATTAGGTTAGTTGTGTTAAATTCATTTTTAAAAACTGGGCAGAATTTTTGGGTCATTGTTTTGATCATATCTAGAGTTTTACAAACTTTTAAATTGCGATCTTGGTACCCCTGGAAAGGTAATTGAGTTGGCTTTCAAATGCAAGAAACTAGAACTAAATTGGAGGAATGGAAGTGGGTCAAAAACAGGTTACATCAGTCGGGTGTCAAAACAGTTTTTGGATCAGCCTGTTTTCTTTTTATGTTTTGAATTGTTTGGGGTACTTAGGGTTATATTGGGACCTTCAAACGAACATGGGAGTTGGTTTATATATTATAGGAAGTATCTTAATTGGGGATAAGAATATTGAATAGGTTAAGACCCTCTGGTCATAGAAAACTTTTCATATGTTCAAAATCGGTAAAATGTGGATAGGTGAAAGTAGAAGTTGTATATCGGGGACTTAAAATTAGCTTTGATGTTGGGGAAAGGGCTACGATTTTAGCTAACACATATAAGTTTATGGGGTTTTCATTTCAAGGAATGTGGTTTAGGTTTGGTGGGCGTTTGGCTCATAATACGGAGTATGAAAATCGGGACTGTTTTGGGATAGATGTTAACGGGATGAGTTATGAACTAAACAAAGTTAAGGGCTTTATAGAGGGATGTAATGAGATACTGATAGGTGTGTAAACACCCATCCTTTTACCACTTAATTCGGGCTAAAACGAGACCAAAACACGTATTTAATATCATTTGTTTGGAATTATGCGTGGTTTTTGTGTTTATTGTGTTTTCAGAGACAACCGGATAAATATTGAAGAAAACATGGGATCACACGGGTTTTACTGAAGAAAAAGACTCAAGATAAAGTCTATTGTCCAAGAGATGCAAAAGATTTGAAGTCGCTGGGCCTATTCGAAGATTTATCAAAGAAAAGGACCAAAGATGGAAGATTTA
Source organism: Glebionis coronaria (assembly GCA_025667525.1). Taxonomy (NCBI): domain Eukaryota; kingdom Viridiplantae; phylum Streptophyta; class Magnoliopsida; order Asterales; family Asteraceae; genus Glebionis; species Glebionis coronaria. Next base: position 181,199,656 of record CM046880.1, on the reverse strand, counting down.
TATAAGTCGAAGAAACTCAAGTCTATTAAACGAAGAAATTAAAAGACGAGTTGAATTTAATCGACAACAAATCCCGAATCAGAATCGAAAACGGAAACTTTTCTGAAAAGACGAAAAGACACGAAGAACGGGAGAAAGCCCACTCACCAACCAAAGGAAACACCTATAAATAGGCCATCCCACACACATTTTAGAGCTAGCTAGTTTTTCTTTCTTCCTCCCCACTCTTTCTCCTGGTTCGTAAAAACACCATCACCACTAGGGTGATTGGTGATTTTTATTTTTAGTTCTTTAATCTTGTAATTTTAATCCTTGTTTCATCTTGTCAAAACATCAATCATTCAATACCAAGTTCTTGTTTAATCTTTCATTTCATCTTGTTCATCATCATCTTTATCTTCAAGTTATTAAGTTTTATTTTTCTTGATTTGATCTTCAAAAGTTGTTTGGATTTGTGTTTTTATTAGTGGGATTTGTTGCTTATGGTGTCTAAATGATTTGTGTTTAATTTGGTAAAATCTTTTTAAGTATTGGAGTTGATTTTGGTTAAAATTCGTGTTCCGTGTTCTTCGCTATACAGTTACTGTAACTGGTTTCCAGATCTTCCGAATCAGTCAAAAAGTTCCGAATGAGTCCTTCATTCGGAAACTTCCGAACCAAGCACTAAAGTTCCGAATCAAGAGAAAACTTCCGAATCAAGCTTTCATCCGGAAAGTTCCGGATCAGTCATAAAGTTCCGAATCAATCCTTCATTCGGAAGTTTCCAAACTTCCGAATCAACACCCTTCATTCGAAAAGTTCCGCATGAGCAAGTTCCGGATGAGTATGTTCCGCATGAGTATGTTCCGAATGAGCAAGTTCCGGATGAGTGAATAGTATTTTCCGAATCAGTTAGTTCCGAATCAAGGTTTAAAAGTTCCGGATCAGTTATTTTTGAGTATAGTTACTGTTTTACTGTTGTTGATTTACTGTTTCTTCACTCATATTTCACAATTTACTTGTTAACTTGAATTTTAATTGGATTTTAATTTGAATTTTAAATTTTCAACCAAGTTTTTGTTATTGCCTTTGATTTAAATTTTCATTTCCACTTCTTATTAGAATAGAAAACCAAACCCCTTTATTTAGTAACCAAGAACAATCATTCCACTTAAGACCTAGATCAATTCGAGAGGATATCGAGAGAACTAAAATTGAACCTAGCAAAATCCCTGTATCAAATGGCGCCGCTGCCGGCTCTTCTCGTTAAGATCAAAAGTTTTTTGTGAGAAATTGGATTTTGGGATCCGTTCCCTGTGAACGTTACTTTTTCAAGAAAATCTTCAAAAACAACTAAAAAATATATAAAATTTTCAAAAAATCCTAAAAAGTAAAAAACAATAAAAACCAAAAATATTTTTGCTTTGTTTTTCTTTGTTCGTTCTTTTGCAGGTGTATGCGCACTCGATCCACGTCTTATCAAGAGCCCGAGCCTCTCGATAACTTAGACATGGCTGGTGTCCAAAACAACAATAACATACCACCTCCGAACAACAATAATAACAACAACAACCCACCTTTCAACAACATGAATAACAACAACAATGAGCACCTTCCGGATAATCGACCAATGATTGAATTGCTGCAAGCTCATGTCGATGGCAACACGGATCCAATTGTCATTCCACCAATTGCCGCCAACAATTTCGAGCTAAAGTCAGGCTTTATCCAGATGGTATCCGCTCAACCGTTCTTGGGACGCCACATTGATGACCCACACGACCACATCAAGAGATTTCTACAACTCACTAACACGGTCAAGTTCAATGGAGTTTCACAAGAAGTGATAAGGTTACAACTTTTTCCCTTTTCTTTAGAGGGACAAGCCCGGCATTGGCTTGCTAAGGAACCGCCACAGAGTATTCTCTCGTGGACGGATTTGGAAACAAAGTTTATCAACTACTTTTTTCCACCCTCTCGTACTACCGCTTTGCGGAATGAAATCATAAATTTCGAACAAAAGTACGATGAGTCATTCAGTGAATCTTGGGATCGTTTCAAAGATCTTTTAAGAAAATGCCCACAACATGGTTTTACCAAAGTTCATCAAATTAATACTTTTTACAATGGTTTAAGCATGAGTGACCAAGATTCACTGAATAGTGCCTCAGGGGGTAATTTATTGGCTAAGACGTCCAATGCTGCTTGGGATATCATTGAGAACAAGTCTCGTGTGCAAACCAAGAGCGTTAGGACCAATGTTGCTAGTGCTAGCACTAATGACAGCGACAAGCGATTAGACAAAATCACTACGCTTCTTGAATCGCTTGTCACCCACACCGTCAGCAACAACAACAGCAACAACGCCAAAAACGCTCAAGTGAATGCTGTCAGCCAACCTTGTGAGATATGCGGTGGTCCCCATTCTTACACAACTTGTACCGCCACCCAAGATTACCCTGCTGAGAATGTGAATGCGGCATATGGCACCTACCAACAAACTGCTTATCAAGCTAGACCTCAAGGTGACCGTAACTTGCTTAGCTACCGCAACAACAACTATCTTTCACCACCTGGCTTTCCTCCTACCAACCCAAACCAACAACAAAACCTTAACCGCCCTACTCAACAACAACAACAACCTCGACAACCATATATCCCACCTCACAAGCAGCAACAACCACCTCAACGTAACAATCAAGTATACCAACAACCTGCATACAATGCTCCTTCAAACCAAACCAACACTGCACTACACCAAGAGGTCGCCACCTATATGAGGACCAATGATGTGATAGTGGGAAATCTCCAAGAGGAAGTGCGCAATTTGAAGGCAGATTTGGTCAAGCAAGGAAATGATTTGAGAGCTGATATGAGAAACACGTTGGATAGCCAGACTAATGATCTGAGGAACATGATGGCTAGTTTTTTCCAAAGTAGTCAACCCTCTTCTTCGGGTACTCTTCCGAGTAACACCGTTGCGAACCCAAGAGGGGAGATGAAAGCAATCACTACTAGAAGTGGTAAAGGTACCAAGGAACCCGAGCTTCCTATACCGCCACCGGTGGTTGTGACCAAGGAAAACGAGTCGCTTGCTCCCATTCCTCACCCTTCTCCTTCCCCAATTTCTCCACCTCTTCTTTCTACCCCTCCTCCACCCGTGGTTGTGAGTGATCCTATAATCCCAAAGCCTTCCTCTTCTTCCAATATACCTTATCCTTCTAGGTTGAGGAAAGAGAAGCAAAAGAGCAAGGATGATATTCAGGTTTCTAACTTTCTTAAAATGTTTAAACAACTGAATTTCAATATCTCCTTCGCTGAGGCTCTCGCTCACATGCCCAAATACGCCAAAATGTTTAAAGACCTTCTGAGCGATAAAGAAAAGCTCCTCGACATTGCCAACACCCAACTTAATAAGAACTGCTCTGCAGTGCTCTTAAGGAAATTGCCAATCAAGCTTGGTGATCCGGGTCGTTTTCTTATCCCTTGCAATTTCCCGAGAGTAGAGAATTGCATGGCCCTAGCCGATCTAGGTGCCAGTATTAATCTCATGCCTCTAAGTGTTTGGAAGCAATTATCTCTCCCAGAGCTAGTCCCCACTAAAATGACTTTGGAATTGGCCAACCGTACGGTTGCTTATCCAGTGGGGATAGCCGAAGATGTTATCGTAGGAGTCGACAAATTCACCTTCCCTGCTGATTTTGTTGTCGTCGACTACGAGATGGACCCCCATGTGCCACTTATTGTTGGTCGTCCATTCTTGAGGACCGGTCGCACTCTTATTGATGTTGAAGCCGGAGAGCTTATCATGAGAGTGGGTGACGACAAAGTAGTCTTCAACATGGGAAAGTTGTCTAAACAGCCTTATTCATATGAGAGCGTTAATTGTATTGACGTTCTTGATGAGGCTTGTGAAGCACACTTTAATGATGCTTGCAAAAGTATCCCTATCTCTCTTCCCACTGTTGAGACCGTGTCCTCCATTGATTCATCGTTGTCTCTATTTGGAGATAGTGATTTATTCTGGAACAATCTTGAAGATACCATAGGAGATGCGAATTTAGCTACTAATGATTCTCCCACCGAGGGGGATGAAGATATGAGTTTCTTTGACAATCTTCTCACTGAAGACAATCCTTCGCCTCCATCTCCCACGGTTATTGCTATCGATGCCACGACTTTGAAAACGCCTCCCGTCGAAAATCCTCCGGATTTGGAACTTAAGGAGTTGCCGCCTCATCTCGAGTACGTGTTCCTTGACGACAACAAGAAGTCGCCCGTCATTATTGCAAAGGATTTGAAAGATGCAGAGAAGACTCGCCTCGTTGCTGTGTTGAAAGCTCACAAGAAGGCTATTGCGTGGAAAATCTCGGATATTCGTGGAATTGATCCTCACTTCTGCACACACAAAATTCTCATGGAGGACGACTATAAGCCCACTATTCAAAACCAACGAAGGGTGAATCCAAAAATCCATGAAGTCATCAAAACAGAGGTTATCAAACTTCTTGATGCGGGTATGATTTACCCTATTTCGGATTCACCGTGGGTTAGTCCAATCCATTGTGTGCCCAAGAAGGGCGGAATAACCGTTGTTCCCAATGAACACAACGAGTTGATTCCCACTCGTCTCGTTACTGGGTGGAGAATTTGTATAGACTACCGCAAACTCAATGATGCCACGAGAAAGGATCATTTCCCTCTACCTTTCATGGACCAAATGCTTGAACGATTAGCCGGTAATGAATATTACTGCTTTCTTGATGGTTTCTCGGATTATTTCCAAATACCCATCGATCCCCAAGATCAAGAGAAGACTACATTCACTTGTCCCTACGGCACTTTCGCTTACAAAAGAATGCCTTTTGGCTTATGTAATGCGCCCGAGACTTTCCAAAGGTGCATGTTAGCTATCTTCCATGACATGGTTGAACAAACCATGGAAGTCTTCATGGATGATTTCTCGGTCTTCGGGGATTCCTTCTCTGCTTGCCTTGCCAATTTAGAACGTATGCTAAAGCGGTGCGAAGACACTCGCCTTGTTCTAAATTGGGAAAAATGCCATTTTATGGTAAAAGAAGGCGTCGTGCTTGGACATAAGATTTCGAAAGCCGGTCTTGAAGTAGACCGTGCTAAAGTTGATGTTATAGCAAAGTTGCCTCCACCTTCCACTGTGAAGGGTGTGAGAAGTTTCTTGGGTCATGCGGGCTTCTACCGCCGATTTATCAAAGACTTTTCTCAAATCGCTCGCCCGATGACCCACCTCTTGGAAAAAGATACTCCTTTTATCTTTTCCAAAGAATGCCTTGATGCCTTCAACTCGCTTAAGGATAAGCTAACTAAGGCACCCGTCTTGGTTACCCCTAATTGGGAGCTTCCTTTTGAGTTGATGTGCGATGCTAGTGATTTTGCTATTGGAGCGGTTCTTGGACAAAGAGTGAACAAACACTTCCAACCGATCCATTACGCTAGCAAGACAATGACTGGGGCACAATTGCATTATACGACAACCGAAAAAGAGCTTTTAGCCGTTGTCTATGCTTTTGAAAAATTCCGCCCCTATCTTGTCCTTTCCACCACCATTGTGTACACCGATCATTCCGTGCTGAAGTACTTGTTGACAAAGCAAGATTCTAAACCAAGACTTCTTCGCTGGGTTTTGCTGCTCCAGGAATTTAAAATCGACATCCGCGATAAAAAAGGAGCAGAAAACCTAGCCGCGGACCATCTTAGTAGACTTGAGGATCCTTACCAAGGGGATCATCCGACCAAAGAAATCAATGATTCTTTTCCCTTGGAGACCTTAATGTCTATTAACTCGAAGCCGAATGAAACCCCGTGGTTTGCGGACTTTGCAAACTACTTGGCGGGTGGAATTCTCAAGGAAGGGTTGACGTCCCAGCAAAAGAAGAAGTTCTTTACCGACATCAAGACTTACTTTTGGGACGACCCTTACCTCTTCAAACAATGTGCTGATTTGATAATTCGCCGATGTGTTGATGGACCGGCAGCGTCAGAAATCCTTCATGCTTGCCACAAAGGACCAACCGGTGGTCACTTTGGTCCCAACTACACCGCAAAGAAAGTGTTTGATTCGGGATTTTATTGGCCCTCCATATACCGTGACGCTCACGATATGGTCAAGCGATGTGATGTTTGCCAAAAGCAAGGCAAAATCACACATAAAGACGAGATGCCTCAGAATTTCATTCAAGAGTGTGAAATTTTTGATGTGTGGGGTATCGACTTTATGGGGCCATTCCCTTCGTCTAAAGGAAACAAATACATCCTTGTAGCCGTTGACTACGTTTCAAAGTGGGTTGAAGCCAAAGCTTTACCTACTAATGACGCAAGGGTGGTTTGTAACTTTTTGAAGACTCTATTCGCTAGATTCGGTGTGCCTCGCGCCATTATTAGTGATCGTGGGACTCATTTCTGCAATGACCAATTTGCTCGAGTCATGGCTAAGTACAGTGTAAACCATCGTCTTTCCACAGCCTACCACCCACAAACTAATGGCCAGGCTGAAATATCAAACCGAGGGCTGAAGCGAATTCTTGAAAGGACTGTGGGAGAGCATCGTGCCTCATGGGCTGATAAACTCGATGATGCTTTGTGGGCTTTCCGTACTGCTTACAAGACCCCGATCGGCTGTACGCCTTATCGTCTTGTGTACGGGAAAGCGTGCCACCTCCCCATTGAGTTGGAGCACAAGGCTTATTGGGCCTTGAAGTGGGCTAATTTTGATATTAACAAAGCCGGTGACCTACGCAAGATCCAACTCAATGAGCTGAATGAACTCCGTAATGAGGCTTATGAAAATTCTTTGATCTATAAGGAAAGAACTAAGCTCATTCACGACTCCAAGATTAAAAACCGAGAGTTCCATGTTGGAGACAAAGTCTTACTTTTTAACTCTCGGTTGAAAATCTTCTCGGGAAAGCTCAAATCTCGTTGGTCCGGCCCATTCACCATTGCCCAAATTTTTCCATATGGTACTCTCGAGCTCGCTCAACCTAATGGACCAAATTTTAAGGTGAATGGCCAACGAGTGAAGTTGTACTTTGGTGAGGACACCTCTAAGGAGGTGATTCCATCCCTCACCACGTTCCCCATGAACTAATTTTGGGTCGAGTCAGGCTCGTGACTCGGTCATCAAAAACAAGCGCTCCTCGGGAGGCAGCCCGAGTATCTATCCTTGTATGTTTTAATCCCCTAAGTGTAGGGGGGGGGACTTCTATATGTGTTTGCCTTTGTGTGGTGATGTGATTACAGGGATAAGTGCACTCTTGGAATCTTTGAAGAACCGTGCTCCCGTGTTTATCCGAAATCCGGTTCTATCTCTCAACTATCGTGATTCAATTTTCTTCATAATCACATTTGAAATTTATCACTTTAGTCGTCTCTTCCTTAACTTGAGTTAACCAACGTGCACAATGTCATAAGTGTAGGGGAAACTCTTCCCACATGCTTAAACATTAAGGACAATGTTTATCTTAAGTGTAGGGGGGACTTCTATCGAAGTTTTAAGTGGACTTTTCCATTAAAATGCCTTCAATTAACCGGAAAATCCTATTTTTCAACATTTTTCAAATTTTTTATTAACTTTGGCCATTTAGTCGTTGCTTTCATATGTATATATATCCCGCAATAAAGTCAAAAATATTAATAAGTGGTGTAGCTAGTTTAGAAATCTTTGACATATTAGGCCCGTTGCGTTTATTTTGACTCAACCCGAATAGACTTATCCAAGTTTATTCTAGCTAGTATCCTTAACCATGTAGACCTTAATTGGTTTATTAGGCTAAGTATCCACGAGTCTCATCACTTGAGATTTTAAATTGTGGAGGACGAGAAATGATAGAGTCAATTATAAGTCGGTATTCTTGCGCGAGCTCACTTGGTGTAATTATTTGCCTATTCTCCCATCACTTGCTAATAATTTATCTGCAATAAGTAAGGTCTTACGATTTGAAAAGTTACTTAGCTTCTAGCCCAAGATCGTTTAAAAGTTGCTCGGTAATGATAAGAGTTCATAGCCAAGGCATAACTTATGAAGCGGGGCGCGAAGATTGGCGAGTCCGAAAAGGCCCTAACAAGGCATGAGGATTCAATTTTATTGCTGAAGATCCAAAGTGATGTGAAAAGCATTATTCCTAAAGTCAATATGAAGGATCAAGACTCACGACGAAAAGCAATCAACTCCCATAAAGATCATGGAGAAGTCTATCCGAAAAGACCCTAACAAGGTATGAGGATAAATAGATCCAAGTCCGAAAAGGAGGCGGATCGTTGTATCTCAAAATCCCAATTAGAGATTGAAGAAATAATCATGAAGTCGTGGTCAACAAAGTTGGAGTACCCCTCAAAAGTCTCCAAGTGAAGAAACTCTATTATGATAAGAAGACCATTATCTCAAGAACGTCTCTCGAAGATAAGAAGTATGAAGTACATGCCAAATATCGGCCCGAGAAAGGTCTCAAATCGTGAACCAAGTTATGTCAAGATATGAACTTTTTGATATCCCGAGAAGCAGTTTTAAGAGATTTTGTCCTTTAGCTAACTATTGATCAAATCGTCCTACTTTGCTTTCAGCCCTAATAAACTATCGAAATAAGTCCAAAAATGCATCTTCATGATCATTCTAAGACAAAAATAAAATATAAGAGATACACCTAGGAATAAGGGAGTTTAAGCATTTAATTAAGCCATGTGTGTAAGTGTTTGAATTGCTAACTTATAATAACAATGATCTCGTTTTTAAGCTTAGTTTGGGGAACGTGAAACTTGAGGGTGATAAATCTTCGCAGCACCAAAGCCCTAATGTAAGTCATCGATTTCTCTACAAGTTATTTCCATGTAGCTATTTTCAAGTGAAAATGGGTTTCTATCCCTTTGTTATCTTTGAAGTTTTATTTCTTTAATTTTTGTGTAGTAGAATTTTAAATAAGGCCAAGGTTGATTAATTATGAGAAAAGTGTAAACTTGCTTTATCACTAAGCATTGCATGAGGGCATGGCAATGGTTAAGTGTAGGGGATTTGATAGGTGTGTAAACACCCATCCTTTTACCACTTAATTCCGGCTAAAACGAGACCAAAACACGTATTTAATATCATTTGTTTGGAATTATGCGTGGTTTTTGTGTTTATTGTGTTTTCAGAGACAACCGGATAAATATTAAAGAAAACATGGGATCACACGGGTTTTACTGAAGAAAAAGACTCAAGATAAAGTCTATTGTCCAAGAGATGCAAAAGATTTGAAGTCGCTGGGCCTATTCGAAGATTTATCAAAGAAAAGGACCAAAGATGGAAGATTTATATAAGCCGAAGAAACTCAAGTCTATTAAACGAAGAAATTAAAAGACGAGTTGAATTTAATCGACAACAAATCCCGAATCAGAATCGAAAACGGAAACTTTTCTGAAAAGACGAAAAGACACGAAGAACGGGAGAAAGCCCACTCACCAACCAAAGGAAACACCTATAAATAGGACATCCCACACACATTTTAGAGCTAGCTAGTTTTTCTTTCTTCCTCCCCACTCTTTCTCCTGGTTCGTAAAAACACCATCACCACTAGGGTGATTGGTGATTTTTATTTTTAGTTCTTTAATCTTGTAATTTTAATCCTTGTTTCATCTTGTCAAAACATCAATCATTCAATACCAAGTTCTTGTTTAATCTTTCATTTCATCTTGTTCATCATCATCTTTATCTTCAAGTTATTAAGTTTTATTTTTCTTGATTTGATCTTCAAAAGTTGTTTGGATTTGTGTTTTTATTAGTGGGATTTGTTGCTTATGGTGTCTAAATGATTTGTGTTTAATTTGGTAAAATCTTTTTAAGTATTGGAGTTGATTTTGGTTAAAATTCGTGTTCCGTGTTCTTCGCTATACAGTTACTGTAACTGGTTTCCAGATCTTCCGAATCAGTCAAAAAGTTCCGAATGAGTCCTTCATTCGGAAACTTCCGAACCAAGCACTAAAGTTCCGAATCAAGAGAAAACTTCCGAATCAAGCTTTCATCCGGAAAGTTCCGGATCAGTCATAAAGTTCCGAATCAATCCTTCATTCGGAAGTTTCCAAACTTCCGAATCAACACCCTTCATTCGGAAAGTTCCGCATGAGCAAGTTCCGGATGAGTATGTTCCGCATGAGTATGTTCCGAATGAGCAAGTTCCGGATGAGTGAATAGTATTTTCCGAATCAGTTAGTTCCGAATCAAGGTTTAAAAGTTCCGGATCAGTTATTTTTGAGTATAGTTACTGTTTTACTGTTGTTGATTTACTGTTTCTTCACTCATATTTCACAATTTACTTGTTAACTTGAATTTTAATTGGATTTTAATTTGAATTTTAAATTTTCAACCAAGTTTTTGTAATTGCCTTTGATTTAAATTTTCATTTCCACTTCTTATTAGAATAGAAAACCAAACCCCTTTATTTAGTAACCAAGAACAATCATTCCACTTAAGACCTAGATCAATTCGAGAGGATATCGAGAGAACTAAAATTGAACCTAGCAAAATCCCTGTATCAGATACTTATGGCAGATAAACGGGGTTAAGTTGTAGGATAAGGTTAGATATCCATCATAGATTGATGAGCCATTTTGGTATGTGGTTCATGTCTTGATTGTATATGTTTGTGTGTTTAGATTTTTGCTAGAGCGCGGGTACTTGGAGAAGCTTGTTCAGGTGAGTTTCATAGTCCCATATTTTTATGAGTATACTTGTTTTGACTTCCAGATGGGATGAAAGAGACACAGTATGGTTTTGTAAAGAATACTATGAATGTTTTTATGGTTTGTGATGGACTTGTGTGTACATTTATGTGATTAACTGCTATGTGATTCTTGATTATGTTTATGATTTGGATCAGGGGGACACGTACCGTCCCAGTTATTGTGGTTTGACTTGGTACCAAGGGTATGTTGACAAGGCGGGGCCTTGGGATTGGTTCATAGGTGTATGGGCGCCTATGTGACCATGGTTATTGGTAAGGCTGGGAGCCTTGGAAATTGTGGTTATTGGTAAGGCTTGGAGCCTTGGAATTATGATTGTATGGTTAATCTTGAATGGTAGTTTTTAATGCATAATTGTAACACATTGTTCATATGTTCTTTTGTTGATGGTTGTTATTCACAGCTTATAATTGATTTGGCATTGGAGTCTAAACCTATGACTCTCACCAACTTTATGTTGACGAATTTTAGTGTCTCTTTCAGGTGAGAATGTGGTTAAGCATGAGAATAAGAGTGGCTAGCTGAGAGGCTTAGGATTGCATTTGGAGGAACCCCCTTTCCTCTTAGTTTCTATTTAATGTTTGAATAAGTGATACTTTTTAGACACCTATATGTTTGATGTGTGTTATTTGAATGTCTTTGGTAAGAGGTAGGCTTGTTCCCTACTTACCTAGACGCTTGCATTGTTTGAGATATCTTCATGACATTGTGTCACCATTTATGATATTTCCATTTCATTTAGTTATCTCTATAGACACGCTATTGTTGTGATGATATCCATATGTCGCGCCCCATATTCCGCCATGGTGGGGTGTGCCAGAATGGTATTAGAGACAATAGTTATAGAGAATTAGGTTGCCTAGTCTAGGTGCCTAGTCTATATCTTAAGGATCCCTGCATATAGGCGTCATAGGAATATGTGTGTATGGTTTTGATTGTATTTTCTGCGTATTGTTGATTCGTTTTCTGTGAGTTTTGACTAGTATAGATTGAACTATAGTCGTCCATACTTAGTCACATGCTAATTTTTGTTTTGTTTTTGATATACGAATTACTTTCATGATAATTGATGAGTTATTTTGTGTACCTAATGTGTATTATTTTTCTTTTGATGTTTAAGTCATGTTCCCTAAGAATTAGGTGGTGATTCGAGTTACTAGGAGTAGGTGGATAGGAAAGATTTTAAGTTATTTCCACTCTTATGGGCGACGTGACTTATAACTGATTATGATGTTGTTTTGGAGCTTGTCTATGATGTTTTAGCTAGACTATGGATTTATGTATTGCAAGAAGTTTGACTATGTTATTTTAATAGATGGAGTTTTGGACCTTATTGGTTATGTGGTTATGAACTTATGTGAGTAGATGGATTTATGTGTTATATGTTGTATTTATTCTTATAAGTTTCATCATAGGAGGGAGTGCATTGGGAAAAGGGTAATTGTATAAGTAAGGTGGCCAACATAGTTATACAACTAACACAACTTCAATGGGTTCTCAAGTATGATTGCATGAAAGAGGGTTAGTACATGCTTGTATATGATGAGATGTGGATTTTGGGTATATGTATTGGGTTATACTCATGTTGTGTTATTATGGGGTCACACGATATGGAATGGTTTTAGTGATGGGTTTATGCCTTGTGGTAAGATGGTGATTACTCGTATGGGAAAACGATTGTATGACGTGATTGATTGATCTGGCATGTATGGTAGCGAGTATGTTTTGGGTGATTTAATAGGCATATATATGCGGATGTATATATACTAGTATGCGTTAAGTTATGATATATAGTCGTTCAGTAGTTACTATAACTTGAACGTACCTAGTGTTGTTCGTGTTTTATGGTGCTGGAGTTTGATGGAGTTCCAACGACGTTTTGAGTCTTTTTGAAGTATGTTTACATTCGGGTATGTATTTTAAATAATTTGTAGGTGTATGGTATGATATCTTGGCTTACATATTTTTTAAGTTTGTGGTAGTAAGCTAATAAAAGAAAATTTGTCTTGAAAATAATTGGATTAGTTTTATGTGTAACATGTGATCATACATTTTAAAGGGGTAAAGAAATTTTACAATAATTTTCTTAAGTGGAGTTAAAATTTTAGAAGTATTTAACTAAGACGGAAAGAGTAAAAAGGCAGATTTTAATATAGTAATGATAATAATAACACCACACATTGTAAACGTGTAGTAGTTTAGTTATAACCAGCCTAAATGGATTATATAAAATAATAATAATAATATAGAATTAAAAAACACACTGTATTTTATAAACATGTATTGATTTCATAATAACAAGTGAAATAAATTTAATATGGGTAAGCGAGATAATGGTTAGAATAAGATTCTAGTATACTAACTAGTTGATATCTTGATAAAATGATGAAGATAAAGGATGAGTTTATGGTTAAAAATGAGTATGATTGATTTTAGTAGTATGGAGTTTGGTTCTTATGAGAAGTAACTAATTGGGGAGAAAGTTTAAAATTTTCTAAGGTATCGAAATTTGGTAATATTAATCGTGACGAGTCTAAATTTTTCGTTGTTGGCACACTCTATTGATCTTTCGGATAACATTGTTTCGTTTTCAGTTGTTTTGGCTTGGGTTCATTATGGTTGATTTTTGGGTTTACCCTATATTTTTTTTATGGGACGCGGTCGTTTGGAAATTCTTTTGGTACAGGTCATGGTTGATTTAATTATGCGGTTGTGGAAACGTTAGGATGAGAGGATAGAGTTTGGTAGTATTAGTTGTGGTTAGATATTAGAATAGAGAGATGTATTTTGGTTTAAAGGTTGTGTTGAAGGAATGATTAAGATTTGTGGAGTTTTGAAACTTAGATTGGTTACGGGAATAAGGGAGTAAGTAAAGTTAGTTGAGTGGTCGTGAGAACGAGATGTCATGCTATGAGAAGTTGGTTGAAGTACCATTAGGAGAGTGATGAAAGTACCAGCGGATGTGAGGGTAGAGTAGAAATTTTCTACTAAAGATTGGGCAAATAACACGCAAGGGAATTAGTATAGTTATGGAGGCAAGGTAGTGGTAGACACGTGAAGGAAAACATGGATGTGAAAGAATGATTGGTAGGAGGCTGATTAAGTGTGATTACAACAAGTAAGGAAGAGTGAGCCATTGAGGGGTTGAAGTACCTTTAGAAATATTGTGGTAGATGAGTTGAAGTTAGAAGCTATTGGGTAGTGTGAAGTTCCTAGGTAACATCATAGAGACGAGAAGGGGAGCGTGAAGAGCTACATCATGAAGCAAGGAGTTGAAAGGACTACGTGCGGGCTGCTAAAGGAAGCAAGAGATTTGGAAGGAGTCACAGATTTTGCTAGGACTGGAAAGGTGACAAGCACTATGAAGGGAATCTCCGTATGGTTCGTGATGAAGGAAGACAGATCGAGTACCCGGGTGGAGCTTCAAAGAGCTGAACCAGTGGATCGTGATGAAGTGAATACATAACATGGGAGATTAAGAACTCGTGGAAGTAACAAGGGGAGTCAAGTAAATACGCGGATATAATTTTATGGCAATCAATATCGAGGGATGAGTAGTGAATCTGAGCTGAATAAGTTCACGGAGAAGTGATTAGAGAGTCGGTTTTGTGAAGGTGTTATGAAAGATCTTTAGAAGAGATAGCTATGCATTATCCAATGCACTAGCGATTTCCATAGATTTGATGAATGAAGTATGTAATTTCTGTTGGACGGGATAGTGTTGGAATTAGGGAGAACCATGGAAGGAGATAGCCAAGTATTCCTAGAAGATGATGATTGAAAGTACCTTATGTTAGGTGCAAGATCAAAATAGAAGTAAGAGATTTGAATAAGAATTTAAAATATGGCTTAGTTTGGACAAATGGAAACTAATATGGGTATAAGAGGAGAGTGTGATCCACATGGGATCACATAAAACTCTAGTCTTTCCCTATTAGGAGGGAGTAGGAGAACTGGTCGTGAAGAAAACAAGTGAAGCTACTTGGAAAATTTTGAGGTATAGATGACTTGAAAGGAGGGAAGAATAACGTCGTGATGTATGCCATGAGCTGAGGAAGAAGAAGGAAGTGTGGACAGATGCGAATCATGAATGAAATAGGTCGAGATAGGAACCGAAGTAAAACTTTGGTAGAGCCTAATGAGTAGAATAAAGCACAAAGCAGGCTAATATTATTGTAGTGTGAAAAAGGGGATGGCACTGACCTATACGGTTTGATTGGAAGGCTTAGTATCGATAATCACATGGATGAGGCGTTATAATTGTGATGTGTCATGACAGATGAAGGGCTTGGTATAACTA
The DNA here is from genome assembly GCA_025667525.1 of Glebionis coronaria. Classification (NCBI taxonomy): domain Eukaryota; kingdom Viridiplantae; phylum Streptophyta; class Magnoliopsida; order Asterales; family Asteraceae; genus Glebionis; species Glebionis coronaria. The sequence goes on along the minus strand of CM046880.1, from coordinate 181,184,631 downwards.
AGATGAGGAGAGGAGCACTATGACCTTGAAGGTAAGACGTTGTGTAGGTATAAAGGAAGAAATGTAGCTAATTGTCTTAGAAAGAGTTAAATATGTTCAAGGGTAAGTTGAGTATAAAGGATCATTAAAAAATTGTTCATGAAGAAAAGTGAGAAAGATGTGTATAAGTTCTACTAATGAGCTATCCAAATTTACTAGAAGCAGTTGTAGCATGGGTTTGGATGGCAGTCGATAGACCAACTGAGATAACGATCCTTCTGGTGATATGTATAGATCATAAGTTGATTTGGATTGAAAGAGCCTTGTTATGATGAACTAATGAATATGTGAAATACCGTCATAGGTCACTTGTGTAAGGAAATTGGAATTTTTAAGAAGTTTGGGGCTACGGACTAAAGGGATTTTATGAACATGATTGGATACGAGTATATCAAGCTAATGGGAAAAGGATGGACGAGGTGAGAAATTGCTACAAGTATAGGAGTGGCTAGCTGGGAGGCTTAGGATTGCATTTGGAGGAACCCCCTTTCCTCTTAGTTTCTATTTAATGTTTGAATAAGTGATACTTTTTAGACACCTATATGTTTGATGTGTGTTATTTGAATGTCTTTGGTAAGAGGTAGGCATGTTACCTACTTACCTAGACGCCTGCATTGTTTGAGATATCTTCATGACATTGTGTCACCATTTATGATATTTCCATTTCATTTAGTTATCTCTATAGACACGCTATTATTGTGATGATATCCATACGTCGCGCCCCATATTCCGCCATGGTGGGGGTGTGACAAAACCTTACTATGATTGATTATTATTGGAACTGTTAAATTGTTGTAAATCGCCCGAATGTTATAAATAGATCTATTAGGGATTGACCATCCCCATCTGGGTGAGTCATGCTCACTGTGCCTTGGCCAGGACAACAGATGTATACCATGTTGGAACTGGGTTGGGTGTCTTTTTGTAAGACACTACGTCCTCATCTGTCGAGGACTATGGAAGGTTAAGCTTCAGTTTCTAATAATAAACAAATGTAATCTATATTTTAGTAAGAATGCTTTGTGCATTGTTACTTCTATAATTATTGTATGTCCAAACTAATTAATTGTTAAAACCTGTAAGTTCACCAACTTCATGTTGACCCCCTAGCATGTCTTTCACAGGAATATGAAGTTAGTACGTGGTGTGTGCATGGCCTCCAGCATCTTAGTAATCTGCATTGTAGGACTCGTCATGGGTTCTATTTAGGAAATGCAAACAATCATCTTTCATCATGTTTAAGACAATTTTTATTTATTTGTTTAACAAACATGTAATTTGATTTGAATAACTCTTTATCTTATGCTCTGGACTATATGTTGTCGATCCACCCTAGTGACATCTCCGTGGATATTTCCGCATATTTTGACCCTACCCGGGGTGTCATACTAGGTGACACTTGTCATGCATGTATATGGCTTATGCAATTATTCTAACATAAGTATCAAACATATAAAACAATACTGGGAAAATAGTTGGCTGCAAACGGGGAATCCTAATAAGGAAAGAATGTCCATACTGAAAGACGGAAAATACGTACCTTGTGTCCAGTGAACGAAGAATGACGAAAGGATGGAAGTCCTATTCTAATCTCACTAATGCTACATAAATAGGGGACATGTATAAGTATTCTGTTTACTGAGTACGTAACTGATTATATCATGTCTTAACTTGTTTTATATGTTCTTGTCTTGTTTTACTGATTTTAATGTTATACTGTGTTTATCATGTATTTCATGTATTCTGATTAAGTATTAACTTGTATTCTTGTATTATTATACTTGTTGTGTAATAATAAGTAACTTTCTAAAAAGTAGCAGGTTTCCTAAAATAGAAAGTTTCCAAAAATAGAATGTTTCCAAAAATAGAAAGTTTCCAAAAATAGATTAGCTTCTAAAAATTGTTCAGTTTCTAAAAATAGATAGTTTCCAAAAATAGCAAGTTTCCTGAAATAGAAAGTTTCCATATTTCGAAATAAGCTGGATTAATAAGCTAATAATATAAGCTTAAGTTTACTGGTTAAATATCATAAGTCATATCATTATTAGTATAGTTTATTAATAATATCATGTTAATTAAATAAACTATAGGTTATACGATTTAATTAAATATAAGCATGATTTAATTAAATTAAAGCATATAAAATACTTAGGTTAAACATGTATTAATATTTTATTAATTATAACCTAAGTCATGTTTACTAATTAATTATAGTCCATGTTTTAAATAATTAATTAATACTATAGTCTAAATTAAATGATAAAAATACTTAGGTTAAAACACGTATTATTTCTAAAATAATAATAACCTAAGTCCATGTTAAATTAAATTAATTACTAGCCATGATTTAATTAATTTAATTTTTCTTGTTAAAAAATATAACTTGTAAAAGTTACCCATGAACCGAACCGTGTTTTTAAGTTACCGAACGTGAACCGGACTGGATCCCCTTGAACCGGACTGAACCAAACACCCCCTTAGCAATGGCTACCCGGCCTAGCTGGTTGCCACTGCTAGTGCAAAATCACCACCGGCTTAAGCTGGTGGTTCCCCCTGGTCTGCCTCGGCTAGCCACTGAGAAAACAAGGTCCCACGGCAGTTAGCCGGTGGTTCCCCCTGTTGCGCCGTGCCTTCCCCCTATTCGAACCAAACAGCCACCGGTCTTGGACCGGTGGTGTTGTTGCTGCTGCGCTGAGACCAAACAAACCATAAGGCCACCTCGACTTACGTTAGGGTACCTTGTTCCCTGCGACCGAGACACCAAGACCACGCCGAGACATGATGTCTCGGTTGTGGGTGCACGACGAACCAAGCCGAGAGTCATGGGCTCTCGGTTCGTGTGTTTTGGCCAAACAAAACCCCCAACCAAATCCTTTTCTTGTTTTTATGATTACACCAACATGTTCATTACTTGTTTTTAACATTACATAATCATGTGTTCTTGATTCAATTAAAAGAATAAAAGAAAAGGATTAAAAAGGTTTACCGAATGCGTGAATCGAATGAGGATTAATAACACGAACACTAACACTAGAATTCCAATAATCAAAATAAAAAAACCACCTTGGTGGTGCTCTTGGTAGCCGGAGGCAAGGAGGAGAGGCAAGAAGAACTAGGGTTTTTAATTTTTAGAAAACTCTGTAACAATGAATGTGTATGTTCCCTTTTGTTTATTTAGTTAAAACAAAACTGGGCATGGCCCTCCTTTGTCTTGTGTCCGCGGCTATAAGGGGACCACAAGGGAAACCCATTCAATTTTCATGTCTAATAGTTTACGTGTTCATTCGTTAGTGTTTTCGTGTTATATCGTAATTAATTATTCGTGTTGTAATTAATACTTGTACGTAAACGATATTTACCGTTTAATAATAAATATATATACGTAGTTATATGTTCGTGATTTAACGTTCATGATTTCATGGTCGTGATTATAATTATTATGGTTAATAATTATCGTGTAATATCACGTACTTAATACTTATAGTTCGTATGTTTACTAAGTGTACTGTTTATGGTAAAAGTATGCGGGTTTTATAACTTCCCCCCCCCTAAAATGAATAATTCGTCCCTAAATTATAGATAAAGTAAACTGAAAGAGGAACATACCCGAATTCAAAACTTGAAATGAGGGTAAGAAGCCCGGATAGACTCCTCTGTTTCCCAAGTGGCTTCCCGCTCGGTATGATCCCACCATATGATTTTGACGAATGGAATTGTCTTCTTCCTTATAACTCGTTCTTGTCTGTCACGAACTGGTTCGGGTTCCTCGATGAAGGTAAGATCTTCACGAATCTGTTCCAGTGGATACTGAACCTTGTGAAGGGAATGATAATTGTACCCTCTGAGTAAGGACACATGAAAACTTCATGAACGTGAGAAAGCTATGAAGGTAACGCTAAATGATACGATACTTCACCGACTCGCTCGATGATATCAAATGGTCCGATGAATCAAGGACTGAGTTTCCCTTTGATTCCAAAACGTCTAACACCACATGCCGGTGATACCTTAAGAAAGACATGATCTACCACGTTGAAATGTAAGTCCCTACGATGCTTGTCGGCATAACTCTTCTGACGTGCACGAGCTTCCTGTAATTTCGCCTTAGCTACAACGACCTTCTCGTTGGTTAACTCTATCATCTCCGGTCCTTCAAGTGTTTCCTCGCCAACCTGATCACAGCAGATTGGGGCGCGACACTTCCTGCCATACAACATCTCAAACGATGCACACTTGATGCTGGCGTGACAACTATTTTTGTATGCAAACTCTACCAAGCAGATATAATCATCCCAATATCCTGTCCACTCCAATGCACATGCTCAAAGCATGTCCTCCAATGTCTGAATGGTTCGCTCCAACTGTCCGTGTGTTTGAGGATGAAAAGTCGTGCTAAGCTTAAGTTTTGTACCCCAAGCTTTCTGTAGACTTCTCCAAAATCACGAAGCAAACCGAGGATCTCTGTCCGAGATGATACTGGATGGAGCACCATGAAGTCTCATGATCTCCTTCTTGTAAGTGTCACCGAGTTTGCTAACCGTATCATCCTTGCGGATCGGTAAGAAATGAGCTGAATTAGTAAGTCGATCAACGATAACCCAAATTGCATCATGCTTCTACTTGGTCTGCTGAAGACCGGTAAGAAAATCCATGGTGATCTTGTCCCACTTCCACTATGGAATGTCTAACGGTTGTAGTAGACCACTAGACCGCTGATGCTCGATCATAACCTGCTTCCAGGTAAGACATTTGGAAACATAAGTAGCAACATCATGTTTCATACCACTCCACCAAAAGTACTGCTTGATGTCGTGGTACATCTTGGTTGAACCAGGATGATGGAGAATGGGGAGCTATGAGCTTCAGCCAATAACGCTTCCCTGAATGTAAGATCATCAGGAACACAAAGTCTGGTGCCCTGCCATAAGAACCTTCGTCATCCAACCGAAACTCCGTTTGCTGCTCTAAGTTCTGAATGATTGCACAATTTCACCATCATCCTTCTGAGCTTCCTTGATCCTAGAGAGTAATTCAGGTTCCACTCTAAGATTAGCCTAGTAACTGTGCTATCCACGTACCATGATCTCTATGTCTAGTCACTCCTAGTCTCTTATAATCTCTTCCTTTATCTTGATGTCGTTGATCATACTGACTTTCTACTAAGGGCATCTGCCACTACATTCGTCTTGCCAGGATGATACTACAGATTAATGTCATAATCCTTCAACAACTCTAACCATCTTCTATGCCTCATGTTCAGTTCACGCTGAGTGAAGATGTATTTCAGGCACTTGTATTCTGTGAAGATATCACATGATTCACATACAAGTAGTGCCTCCATATCTTCAATGCAAACACGACTGCTGCAATTTCCGAGTCATGCGTAGGTTAGGTCTCCTCATAAGGCTTAAGCTGCTGTGATGCGTAAGCAATCAATTTCCCATGTTGCATGAGAACATAGCCAAGTCCCTTCCCCGAAGCATCACTATAGATTTGAAATCCACCTGTACCAGATGGGAGAGTAAGAATCGGTGAAGATACCAACCTCTGCTTTAGGTCTTCAAAACACTTCTCTCTTTCTTCAGTCCAGACGAATTTCTCCCCTTACCGCATTAGTTTGGTCAATGACAGTTAGAACGGGAAAAGTTCTATACGAACCTACGGTAGTAACTAGCTAAGCTTAGGAAACTACGAAGTTCAGTCGCTGATGTTGGTCTCTGTCACTTGGTAATAGCCTCAACCTTTGCTGGATCCATGGTTATTCCTTCTACTGATACAATGTGGCCTAGGAACGCCACCTTGTCTAACCAGAATTCGCATTTGGAGAACTTGGCATACAACTGCTTCTGGCAATGTATCTGTAATACTGTATGAAGATGGTCTTTATGTTCCTCCTTTGACTTAGAGAAAATCAGAATATCATCAATGAAGACAATGACGAACTTGTCCAGAAACTCATGGAAGATACGGTTCTTAAAATCCATGAAAACAGCTGGAGCATTGTTAAGGCCAAATGGCATGACTACAAATTCGTAGTGCCCATAACGTGTACGGAAAGCAGTCTTGACGATGTCCTTCTCTTTAACCCGTAACTGATGATAGCCCGATCTCAGATCAATCTTGGAGAAATGTTTGGCCCCTTAGAGTTGGTCAAACAGATCGTCAATGCGTGGTAACGGATATCTATTCATGATAGTGATCTTGTTAAGCTCACGATAATCGATGCAAAGAGACATAGTGTCGTCCTTCTTCTTTACGAATAGAACCGGTGCACCTCATGGAGATGCACTAGGGCGGATGAAACCTCGTTCCAAAAGTTCCTGAAGTTGCTCCTTTTACTCCTTTAGCTCTATGGAAGCCATGCGATAAGAAGCCTTGGAAATTGGCTCAACTCCTGGGATGAGCTCAATATTAAACTCCACTTCACGAGCAAGTGGTATGCCCGGAAGTTCCTCTAGAATCACGTCTAGGAATTATGACACGATCGACTGATTCTAAAGAGATGGAGATTCAACCTCCAGATCATGAACAGTAGCAAGATAGGCCTCTCAACCATGTGACAGTAATGCACGTGCTTGTAAGGTTGAAATTATTTGTACAGACCTTCCGGGTATAAAATCGTTGTGAATGTACTCTGGTGCATTTACATCACCTGAGATGACCTGATATGAATGGTAGTCAATGGTGGCATGATGTTTGGATAGCCAGTCCATGCCTAATATCATGTCGAAATCGCACATGTCCAATGGAAGTGCGTCAACTGGGCGAATCTTATCGTCAAACTCAAGGGAAGACTCTTGTACCCATGTGTTATTCGTACAGGGTCTCTTAAGGGCATGGAAATGTTTAAGACATTTTATAATGGCATAGGGGATATCCTAACATTCTTGGCATAGGCAGTAGAGATGACCGAATAAGTAGCACCCGTGTCAAATAAAACGCATGCAACTTGACCATACATATACAAGATTCTAGTGATTGTACCTATTGACTTGTTGGCCTGATCACGCGAGGTCGTTGATATGAGCAAAATCTCATATCAACAATATCACAAATCACCCTAAAACACAAATCAAATACCTATTTTTATACATAAAAGCAGTATTATGGGTATGTTTTGTGTTTGTGCTTGTGCAGGTAACAAAGATACAAATTTGGAGCAAACAAGTGAAATCAAGCCTTAAAGATAAAGAAAAGACAAAAGAAGGATGAAAAGTGACAAACCTTGTAAAGACAAAGGACCTTTCTTGACAACTTCCAAAGATAAGGGACTAAAGTGTAATTATGCAAAAGTCAAGAATAAAGTCAAATCTGGTCAACTCTCAAGTCAACAAGTCAAAGGATGATTTTTGAAAAAGATTGAAGTTGGGAGGACCAAAAATGTCAAAGGAATGAAGCTTGGAGCTAAATTTTACATTCTGCCAAAGTCAAGGGACTTAATTTGTCATATCTCATATTATTTTGCTACTCAATCCGGATACACACTTATTAGCCAATGAGAGAAGAGAATGAGTATGACACGGATTGCCACCTCACCTATTTTCGCCATCTTTGAAATAAATAAACAATCCAAACAGTAAAGTCCACTTAGCTTTTAACAACCAATCATAAATCAGGAAAGAGATAATGATCCGCAACTCCTCCCATCATCCAATAAGAGAACTGCTCCATCACCCTATCTCTGAACAGAACCCATGTCAAACCAGCCACCCAATTATCACCTCCCTCAAACTGCTTCAGTGCTAACCACCAATTTAACACATCGCCTTCGAACCGGTAACATGCCAACCTCGACTTGAAGACGGGGTCACAACCCATAGCATCGAAGATCTTCTCGATGTGAACCAACCAGCTTTCAACTTCACTAGGGATATCTGTTCTCTCGAAAGCTCGAGGACGGAGCTTGTTGAATCTCTCCAGCCATGTAGCCAATGTCACTGGAAGAGGAGGTGCTGGGTGATGCTGCTGATTGTTGGCAGCCTGAACCTCAGCCCTGATGTCGTTCCTCAGCTGAGGAAGCAAAGCTTGCATTGCAGCTTGGATTGCTGCATTGAGTTGTTCCTGCTCGCGTGTGAGAACCATCTGATAGTATAACATAAAATACATGATTAAACTGATCAAAACATAAAATATACACATGAAAAAAATTTATACCAATAAATCATGAGAAAAATTTTATGCAGGAAAACTAGTACATGAATGCATGATGCAGTTTACAAAAACTTTTGTATGCTCGAGAGTGAACGCCTAAGGTCAGTTCACCCAAAATAAAAGACATGGCGAGGGGACGCCTATGGGTCGGTCCCAAATTTAAAAGTTTCGATAAAACACATGCGACTAAATAGGGCCAGTCTTGTACCAACCATTACTTAGTCATAAACATGCGACAATGACATATATATGTATGCATGAAAATGATGAATGCATGAAAACCGACTGTCAGTTCTAGGAAGACCATAGTGACTACCCACTAATCACATGTCATATTTTGAGAACCTACAGGTCGAAGCCTTGGCTCTGATACCATAATTGTAACACCCTATTTTGATAAATGGAATGTCACACGTGATTATGGCGTGTCATCAAAGCATACAAGGATAAATGTCTAAACATTACATGACCATAAAGGAAATACCGGAATCAAACATCGGTAGTCCAAAAGTAGAACTCATCACACACAAACATAAGTACTGTAAATGAAAGGACTAAACAATGTCCGTGGAAATAAGTATCAAAGTATAGATAAATGCGTAAAGTAAAGAAGGCTAGAAAGCTTCCAGTCCATATGCACGTACGCTTAATGTCTACGAGCGTCCCTGAGTACCTGCCATTTTGGGAACAGGAAAAGGAAAATGGCTGAGAAATATTCTCAGTGCACAGATGTACAAGTAAAGCATGAATAATATAAGCATATAAGCATGAAACAGCGGAAGAAACTAAGTCCTGGTTAACCCGGTTATATCTTAGGGAAACTGGTTTTATATTTTGAAAAGCCTTATGTTTATCTTGTAAAAATTGTTTAACGTATTTTACCGTTAGCCAATATAGGTCATGAGATATCAACGTGCATGAATACTTGGAGGGGTGACCTCGTCATGCAAATTAGAGGGGCTGCCTTTAATTTAATATACTGGTTTTGGGTAGGAGGGATCAGCTCCTTGTGAAGGATACAAAGCACACACCACATTCACACTGAGTAATCTGCTGAAAACATGTAAACTAGGATGCACCCATAAGCCCCACCTGATAATATAATAAATGGCCAAAAGCTGAAAGGGACGCCACGAGCTATCACTCCACCGTGGTGAAGTCATAACACCAGTGTCTCTAGTGTTATGGTTATGGTACCTCCATAACTAGGTAAAACTGGTCATGCATGTATATGGATTTAGTTATTCTAATTAAACATAAGCAATCAAAACATATAAAACATATACTAGGGAAAACAGTTGGCTGCATACGGGGAATCCTAATAAGGAAAGAATGTCCATACTGAAAGGACGGAGAATCCGTACCTTATGTCCAAAGAACGAAGAAGACGAACGGAAGAGAGTCCTACTTCGGTATCACTAATGCTACATAAATACATTCGTGTATAAGTATCTGATTAATGAGTACGTAACGGATTTTATATCATGTCTTAGCTTGTTTTATATGTTCATGTCATGTTTTACTGATTTAAGCTTTATACTGAGTTTATCGTACATTCTGCCTATTCTGATTAAGTATTACTTGTATTTCATGTATTATTATACTTGTTATGTAATAATAAGTAACTTTCTAAAAAAAGAAGGTTTCCTAAAATAGAATGTTTCCGAAAATAGAAAGTTACCAAAAATAGAAAGTTTCCAAAAATAGAAAGTTTTCAAAAGTAGAATTACTGGTTAAAATAGATAAGTTTCTGAAAATAGAAAGTTTCAATAAATAGATTAGCTGCCTTAAATAAATAAGTTTCTAAAAATAGAAAGTTTCCATAAATAGATATAAGCTGGTTAATTAAACTAATTACATAAGCTTAAGTGTTTTCTGATTAATATTCTAAGTCATGTGATTATATAGTATAGTTTATTAATTATTACATGTAAATTAAATAAACTATAGGTTAAAGTATTTAATTAAATATAACATGATTTTAATTAAATAAAGTTAAAATACTTAGGTTAAAACATGTATTATTATCTATTAATAATTAAGTCATGTAAATTAATTAATTATAAGTCATGGTTTTAATAATTAATTAATTATATAGTCTAATTAAAGATAAATACTTAGGTTAAAATTCATGAATTAACAATTAAATTAATAACCTAAGTCATGTAAATTAAATTAATCATGTTCATGCTTTTAATTAATTTAATTTAAGTCTTAAAAAAAATAACTTAACTTGTAAAAAACATAAACCTTGAAAAAAAATGATTCATGAACCGGACCCATGATTAAAACCCATGAACCGGACCCGTAACCATCACCATACCCCGACCGAGGTCGGGGTTTCCCTTGCCTTGCTGCTGCCGTGTGACCACCACCACCATACCGAGACCATATGGTCTCGGTGGTGTGAAATAAGCCAAGCCGAGACCCCCTTAGGGCTCGGTTAGGCGTCGGCTAAACAAAAAACACCCCTAAACCCTTGATTTGATTTAACCCCTTATTAGAACATGTTTTTATTACTTGTTATTAATTAGTTTATTAAAAACATCATGATTTTATGTGATTATAACCATCAAAACATAAAAAGAAAAGGTTAAAGGTTATACCGATTATGTGAAATCAAGACGGATGAACACACACGATTCCTTGCAATAAATCAGAGATCAAAATCAACCCGAATCACCCTTGTGGTGATGTAAACCCGACGGCCAAAAGGAGCACCAAAAGAAAAACTAGGTTTTAATTATTTTCTAGATTTTGTGATAAATGAAACATGTTTTTCCCTTAACCCCTTGATTAGTAAAAATTACATGGGCTAAGCCCATGTTTCTTGTGTATCCGCGGGTAGGGGGCCCCACATGGGGTAACCCGTACCTTTTTCCTTGTCTGAAATAATAGGTGTTCTCGTGTGTTCTCGTGTTCGTAATTTACGTGTTCTAATTAGTTATCGATCGTGACTTAATATATTTATTCGTGTTCGTAATAAATATATATACATACGTAATATTAGTTCGTGATTAATTTACGTTCATGATTTCATGTTCGTATGTTCGTGAATATAATTATTATTGGAATAATTATCATGTGTTCATACATAAGAAATACTTATCGTGTTATAACACGTACGTAATACTTGTAATTCTTATTCATGAAACGTAAACGTGCTATAAAAGGAAAGTTCTAATCATGTACGTACGATCTTAAGGGTACTAATCATGGTAAAATCACGCGGGTTTTACAAATCATCCCCCCTAAAAAGAATAATTCGTCCCCGAATTATAGATAAAGTAAACTGGAAAAGAAGAACATACCCGAATTAAAAATATGAAATGAGGGTAAGAAGCCCGGATAGAATCCTCTGTTTCCAAAGTGGCTTCCCGCTCGGTATGATCCCTCCAAAGGATTTTGACGAATGGAATCGTCTTCCTTCTCATGACTCGTTATTGTCTGTCAAGAACTCGTTCGGGTTCTTCTATGAAAGTGGGATCTTTACGAATCTGTTCTAGTGGATACTGAACCATGTGAAGGGGATGATACTTGTACCCTCTAAGTAAGGACACATTGAAAACATCATGAACATGAGAAAGATGCGGAGGAAATGCTAAACGGTAAGATACTTCACCGACTCGCTCAATGACATCAAACGGTCCAATGAACCGAGGACTGAGCTTCCCTTTGATTCCAAAACGTCTAACACCACGTGCCGGCGAAACCTTAAGGAAAACGTGATATCCTACGTTAAAATGTATGTCCCTACGATGCTTGTCGGCGTAACTCTTCTGACGTGACCGTGCTTCTAGAAGTTTCTGCTTAGCTACTGCGACCCTCTCATTAGTCAACTCTATGATCTCTGGTCCTTCAAGTGTTCGCTCACCAACCTGATCCCAGCAGATTGGGGCGCGACACTTTCTGCCATACAACATCTCGAAAGGAGCACACTTAATACTTGCGTGCCAACTGTTGTTGTATGCAAACTCCACCAAACATATATAATCGTCCCAATCACCCGTCCATTCCAACGCACATGACCTCAACATGTCTTCCAATGTCTGAATCGTTCGCTTTGACTGCCCGTCTGTTTGAGGATGAAAAGTGTGCTAAGCTTAAGTTGTGTACCCCAAGCTTTCTGCAGACCTTTCCAAAATCACGAGTGAATCGAGGATCTCTGTCTGAGACGATGCTGGATGGAGCACCGTAAAGTCTCATGATCTCTCTTCTATACGTATCAGCGAGTTTACTGACCGAATCTTCCTTGTGGAACGGTAAGAAATGAGCTGATTTGGTAAGTCGACCTAAGATAACCCAAATTGCATCGTGCCTCCTCTTGGTTGGCGGAAGACAGTGACAAAATCCATGGTGATTTTGTCCCACTTCCACTCTGGAATATCTAACGGTTGAAGGAGACCGCCAGATCACTGATGCTCAATCTTAACCTGCTGGCAGGTAAGACATTTGGAGACGTAAGTGGCAACATCCTGTTTCATACCACTCCACCAAAAGTACTGATTGATGTCACGGTACATCTTAGTCGAACCAGGATGTATAGAAAATGGGGAACTATGAGCCTCACCTAACAAAGCTTCCTAGAGTTGTTGATCAACAGGAACACAAAGTCTCGTGCCATGCCATAAGATACCATCTGCATCTACTCTAAATTTTGTCTGCTTCTCCAAATTCTGAATTATCGCCCAAATTTCTCCATCATCTTTCTGAGCTTCCTTGATCTTAGAGAGTAACTCGGGTTCTACTCTAAGATTAGCCCAGTAACCGTGTTGTCCATGTACCATGATCTCTATGTCTATTCGCTCCAAGTATCTTATGTATTCTTCCTCAATCTCAATGCCGTTGGTCATTCCGAACTTTCTGCTAAGTGCATCTGCTACTACATTCACCTTGCCGGGATGATACTGCAGATTAATGTCATAATCCTTCAACAGCTCTAACCATCTCCTCTGTCTCATGTTCAATTCACGTTGAGTGAAGATATACTTCAAACTCTTGTGGTCCGTGAATATGTCACATGATTCTCCATATAATTAGTGCCTCCATATCTTTAATGCAATCACGATTGCAGCAAGTTTCAAGTCATGCGTAGGGTAATTTTCCTCATAAGGCTTAATCTGCCGTGAAGCGTACGCGATCACTTTCCCATGTTGCCTGAGAACACAGCCACTTCCCTTCCCCGATGCATCACTGTAGATTTGAAATCCACCCGTACCAGATGGGAGAGTAAGAATAGGTGCAGATACTAACTTCTGCTTCAGGTCTTCAAAGCTCTTCTCTCGTTCTTCAGTCCAGATGAATTTCTCCCCTTTCCGCATCAGTTTGGTCAATGGTAGTGCTAGGCGGGAAAAGTTCTCCACGAACCTACGGTAATAGCCAGCTAAGCCTAGGAAACTGCGGACTTCAGTCGCTGATGTCGGCCTTGGCCACTTAGTAATAGCCTCAACCTTCGCTGGATCCATATTGATTCCTTTTGCTGATACAATGTGACCTAAGAATGCCACCTTGTCTAACCAGAACTCATACTTGGAGAATTTAGCATACAACTGCTTCTGGCGAAGAATCTGTAGTATTGTACGAAGATGGTCTTCGTGTTCCTTCTTGGACTTTGAGAAAATCAGGATGTCATCGATGAAGACAATGACAAACTTGTCCAGAAATTCATGAAAGTTTATGTTCATCAAATCCATGAATACTGCTGGAGCATTGGTCAGGCTGAATGGCATGACTACAAATTCGTAGTGGCCATCGTGTACGGAAGGCAGTCTTGGCGATGTCCTGCTCCTTAACCCGTAGCTGGTGATAGCCTGACCTTAGATTAATCTTGGAGAAATGTTTGACCCCTTGGAGTTGGTCAAACAGATCGTCTATACGTGGGAGTGGATACCTATTCCTGATAGTAATCTTGTTGAGCTCACGATAGTCTATGAAAATACGCATACTACCGTCCTTCTTCTTAACAAATAAGACCGGTGCGCCCCATGGATATGCGCTCGGTCGAATGAAACCTCGTTCTAAAAGTTCTTGCAGTTGATCCTTCAGCTCCTTTAACTCTATGGGAGCCATGCGATAAGGAGCCTTGGAAATCGGCTCAGCTCCTAGGATGAGCTCGATATTGAATTCCACTTCGCGTGCATGTGGTATGCCCGAAAGTTCTTCTGGAAATACATCTTGAAATTCTGACACTATCGGCTGATCCTGAATTGATGGGGATTCAACATGCGTGTCATAAACCGTAGCTAGATAACCCTCGCAGCCATGTGACAGTAGTGCACGTGCTTGCAGGGTTGATATGATTTGTGCAGACCTGCCGGGTACGAACCCGTTATGAATTTACTCTGGTGCATTAACATCACCGAAGATCACTCGATATGAATGGCAGTCTATGGTAGCATGATGCTTGGATAGCCAATCCATGCCCAAAATCTTGTCAAAATCATTCATGTCCAGCGGAAGTGCGTCAACAGGACGAACCTTGTCGTCAAACTCTAGAGGAAGACTCTTGTACACATGGGTGATAAGTACCGAGTCTCTCAAAGGCGTGGAAATACTGAGTCTATTCTCTAGTGGCACGGGGAGTATCCTAACATTCTTGGCATAAGAAGTATAAATGACCGAGTGAGTAGCACCCGTATCAAACAGAACACATGCTACTTGACCATACATATACAAGATTCCATTGATGGTACCTGTAGACTTGTTGGCTTGATTGCGAGATGTCGTGTAGACGCGTCCAGTGGTAGGAGGCGGCTTGGTATCAGCATGTCCTGATGTGCCCTCCATCTCGCCCTTGCGGCAGTCCTTCATGCGATGGTCAAGAAGACCACACTTGAAGCATGCGTCACTGTCGCGGCGACATGGCCCTGGGTGCCTACGGTGGCAAGTAGAGCAAAGAGGATGAGTATATCCTCCAGCAGGTGCTCTGGCTGGCTGAGAACCTGATAAAACTTTATACATGAGACATGATAATAGGGTACAAAGGACAATGCGGATAATCGTAAGATTGAATACTAGTAATAGCTAGACGGCTAGGCTGTGAACCTCTCTCGTTCTGGTCCCTACCGTTTCCTTGGTTCCTGGTAGAAGATTTGCTAATGTGTCAGAATTAAGAGTTATAACATGTAATCATAAGAAAATGCGTAAGTATAAGGACCTGCTGCTGTTGTAGTGTCCAGCGTTGTTACGACAATTATCATTATCGCCACGCTTATCCGTAGCAGAACGGTCGTTAGTCTGACCGTTTCCCTTGGGCTGATTAGCCTGCTACTGAGTAGCCGGCTGAGACCGATCCCCAGTCTTCTGCCTGGAAGATACAATTTAAAGAGATGAAAATTGACATATACTAAAAGAATATGGATTGGTCACCGCTTGAATATGAATATTTACCTCTTATCGGGTCTCTCTGCTTCTCCGAACTCGTCTCTCTCCAGCAATATCTCCAGCTTACGTGCTGCATCGGCCACTTGTGCTACCGTGTTGAACGTAGCACACACCAAGTTGTTGCGACCGATGTGCGAAGAGCCCACCTAAATTTGTGTGCCTGCTCTTCAGGAGTACCTGCCGCTGCACCAAGGAAACAGGCTAAGCGAAGAAAGCGCTGCATGAACTAGTTGTTATTCTCCCCATCTCTCTTTCGGATCCCATGGTACTCCCTCTTCAGCTTGTCTTGCTCAGCCTTGGGAAAAAACTGCTCCATCACCCTATCTCTGAACTGAGCCCATGTCAAACTAGCCACCCAATTATCACCTCCCTCAGACTGCTTCAGTGCTAACCACCAATTTAACACATCGCCTTCGAACCGGTAACATGCCAACCTTGACTTGAAGACGGGGTCACAACCCATAGCCTCGAAGATCTTCTCGATGTGAGCCAACCAACTTTCAGCTTCACTGAGGCTATCTGTTCTCTCGAAAGCTCGAGGACGGAGCTTGTTGAATCTCTCCAGGCATGTAGCCAATGTCACTGGAGGAGGAGGAGGAGGTGCTGGGTGATGCTGCTGATTGTTGGCAGCCTGAACCTCAGCCTTGATGTCGTTCCTCAACTAAGGAAGCAAAGCTTGCATTGTAGCTTGGATTATTGCATTGAGTTGTTCCTGCTCGCGTGTGAGAACCATCTGACAGTATAACATAAAATACATGATAAAACTGATCAAAACATAAAATATATACATGAAAAAAATTTATACCAATAAATCATGAGAAAAATTTTATGTAGGAAAACTAGTACATGAATGCATGATGCAGTTTTATGAAAACTTTTGTATGCTCGAGAGTGAATGCCTATGGTCAGTTCACCCAAAATAAAAGACATGGCGAGGGGACGCCTATGGGTCGGTCCCAAATTTAAAAGTTGCGATAAAACAGATGCGACTAAATAGGGCCAGTCCTGTACCAACCATTACTTAGTCATAAACCTGCGACAATGACATATATATGTATGCATGAAAATGATGAATGCATGAAAACCGACTGTCAGTTCTAGGAAGACCATAATGACTACCCACTAATCACAGGTCATATTTTGAGAGCCTACAGGTCGAAGCCTTGGCTCTTATACCATAATTGTAACACCCGATATTGATAAATGGAATGTCACACGTGATTATGGCGTGTCACCAAAGCATACAAGGATAAATGTCTAAACATTACATGACCATAATGGAAATACCGGAATCAAACATCGGTAGTCCAAAAGTAGAACTCATCACACACAAACATAAGTACTGTAAATGAAAGGACTAAACGATGTCCATGGAAATGAGTATCAAAGTATAGATAAATGCATAAAGTAAAGAAGGCTACAAAGCTTCCAGTCCATATGCACGTACGCTTAAAGTCTACGAGCGTCCCTGAGTACCTGCCGTTTTGGGAACATGAAAAGGAAAAAGGCTGAGCAATATGCTCAGTGCACGGATGTACAAGTAAAGCATGAATAATATAAGCAAATAAGCATGAAACAGCGGAAGAAACTAAGTCCTGGCTAACCCGATTATATCTTAGTAAAACTGGTTTTATAGTTTGAAAAGCCTTATGTTTATCTTATAAAAACTGTTTAACGTATTTTACCGTTAGCCAATATAGGTCATGAAATATCAACGTGCATGAATACTTGGAGGGGTGACCTCGTCATGCAAATTAGAGGGGCTGCCTCTAGTTTAATATACTGGTTTTGGGTAGGAGGGATCAGCTCCTTGTGAAGGATGCAAGGCACACACCACATTCACACTGAGTAATCTGTTGAAAACATGTAAACTAGGATGCACCCATACGCCCCACCTGATAATATAATAAATGGCCAAAAGCTGAAAGGGACGCCACGAGCTATCACTCCGCCGTGGTGAAGTCATAACACCAGTGCCTCTAGTGTTATGGTTATGGTACCTCCATAACTAGGTGAAAATGGGCATGCATTTATATGGCTTTAGGTATTCTAATTAAACATAAGCAATAAAAACATATAAAACATATACTAGGGAAAACAGTTGGCTGCATACGGGGAATCCTAATAAGGAAAGAATGTCCATACTGAAAGGACGGAGAATCCGTACCTTATGTCCAGTGAACGAAGAAGACGAACGGAAGAGAGTCCTACTTCGGTATCACTAATGCTACATAAATACATACGTGTATAAGTATCTGATTACTGAGTACGTAACTGATTTTATATCATGTCTTAGCTTGTTTTATATGTTCATGTCATGTTTTACTAATTTAAGCTTTATACTGAGTTTATCGTACATTCTGCCTATTTTGATTAAGTATTACTTGTATTTCATGTATTATTATACTTGTTATGTAATAATAAGTAACTTTCTAAAAGCAGGTTTCCTAAAAAAGAAAGTTACCAAAATAGAAAGTTTCCAAAAATAGAAAGTTTCCAAAAATAGAATTACTGCTTAAAATAGATAGGTTTCTAAAAATAGAAAGTTTCCATAAATAGATTAGTTGCCTTAAATAAATAAGTTTCTAAAAATAGAAAGTTTTCATAAATAGATATAAGCTGGTTAATTAAGCTAATTACATAAGCTTAAGTGTTTTCTGATTAATATTCTAAGTCATGTGATTATATAGTATAGTTTATTAATTATTACATGTTAATTAAATAAACTATAGGTTAAAGTATTTAATTAAATATAACATGATTTTAATTAAATAAAGGTAAAATACTTAGGTTAAAACATGTATTATTATCTATTAATAATATAACCTAAGTCATGTAAATTAATTAATTATAAGTCATGGTTTTAATAATTAATTAATTATATAGTCTAATTAAAGATAAATACTTAGGTTAAAATTCATGAATTAACAATTAAATTAATAACCTAAGTCATGTAAATTAAATTAATCCTGGTCATGCTTTTAATTAATTTAATTTAAGTCTTAAAAAATATAACATAACTTGTAAAAATCATAAACCTTGAAAAAAAATTGATTCATGAACCGGACCCATGATTAAAACCCATGAACCGGACCTGTAACCATCACCATACCCCGACCGAGGTCGGGGTCTCCCCTTGCCTTGCTGCTGCCGTGAGACCACCAACACCATACCGAGACCATATGGTCTCGGTGGTGTGAAATAAGCCAAGCCGAGACCCCCTTGGGGCTCGGTTAGGCGTCGGTTAAACAACAAACACCCCTAAACCCTTGATTTGATTTAACCCCTTATTTGAACATGTTTATATTACTTGTTTTTAATTAGTTTATTAAAAACATCATGATTTTATGTGATTATAAACATAAAAACATAAAAAGAAAAGGTTAAAGGTTATACCGATTACGTGAAATCAAGAAGGATGAACACCCACGATTCCTTGCAATAAATCAAAGATGAAAATCAACCCGAATCACCCTTGTGGTGATGTAAACCCGGCGGCCAAAAGGAGCACCAAAAGAAAAACTAGGGTTTTAATTATTTTCTAGATTTTGTGATAAATGAAACATGTTTTTCCCTTAACCCCTTGTTTAGTAAAAATTACATGGGCTAAGCCCATGTTTCTTGTGTAACCATGGGTCGGGGGCCCCACATGGGGTGACCCGTACCTTTTTCCGTGTCTAAAATAATAGTGTGTTCTCTTGTGTTCTCGTGTGTTCTCGTGTTCGTAATTTACGTGTTCTAATTAGTTATCGATCGTGACTTAATATATTTATTCGTGTTCGTAATAAATATATATACATACGTAATATTATTTCGGGATTAATTTACGTTCATGATTTCATGTTCGTGATTATAATTATTATTGGAATAATAATTGTGTGTTCATACATAAGAAATACTTATCGTGTTATAACACGTACGTAATACTTATAATTCTTATTCATGAAACGTAAACGAGCTATAAAAGGAAAGTTCTAATAATATTAAGGGTACTATTCATGGTAAAAGCATGCGGGTTTTACAACTCTTCCCCCCTAAAAAGAATAATTCGTCCCCGAATTATAGATAAAGTAAATTGGAAAAGAAGAACATACCCGAATTCAAAATATGAAATGAGGGTAAGAAGCCCGGATAGACTCCTCTGTTTCCCAAGTGGCTTCCCGCTCGGTATGATCCCTCCAAAGGCTTTTGACGAATGGAATCGTCTTCCTTCTCATGACTCGTTCTTGTCTGTCAAGAACTCGTTCGGGTTCTTCTATAAAAGTGAGATCTTCACGAATCTGTTCTAGTGGATACTGAACCATGTGAAGGGGATGATACTTGTACCCTCTGAGTAAGGACACATTGAAAACATCATGAACATGAGAAAGATGCGGAAGTAACGCTAAACGGTAAGATACTTCACCGACTCGCTCAATGACATCAAACGGTTCGATGAATCGAGGACTGAGCTTCCCTTTGATTCCAAAACGTCTAACACCACGTGCCGGCGAAACCTTAAGGAAAACGTGATCTCCTACGTTAAAAGGTATGTCCCTACGATACTTGTCGGCGAAACTCTTCTGGCGTGACCGTGCTTCTAGAAGTTTCTGCTTAGCTACTACGACCCTCTCATTAGTCAAGTCTATGATCTCTGGTCCTTCAAGTGTTCGCTCACCAACCTGATCCCAGCAGATTGGGGCGCGACACTTTCTTCCATACAACATCTCGAAAGGAGCACACTTAATACCTGTGTGCCAACTGTTGTTGTATGCAAAATCCACCAAACAGATATAATCGTCCCAATCACCCGTC
Source organism: Glebionis coronaria (assembly GCA_025667525.1). NCBI lineage: Eukaryota > Viridiplantae > Streptophyta > Magnoliopsida > Asterales > Asteraceae > Glebionis > Glebionis coronaria. The sequence goes on along the minus strand of CM046880.1, from coordinate 181,164,264 downwards.
CATTCCAACGCACATGACCTCAACATGTCTTCCAATGTCTGAATCGTTCGCTCCGACTGCCCGTCTGTTTGAGGATGAAAAGTCGTGCTAAGCTTAAGTTGTGTACCCCAAGCTTTCTGAAGACCTTTCCAAAATCCCGAAGTGAATCGAGGATCTCTGTCTGAGACGATGCTGGATGGAGCACCGTGAAGTCTCATGATCTCTCTTCTATACGTATCGGCGAGTTTACTGACCGAATATTCCTTGTGCATCGGTAAGAAATGAGCTGATTTGGTAAGTCGATCTACGATAACCTGATATGAGCAAAAACTCATATCAATTTATCAACAAATCACACTAAAACACAATAAAAATACCTAAACTTTGTGCTATAAAGCGGAATTATGTGGTCTGTTTTGTGTTTGTGCTCAAATAGGTAAGAAGGATACAATTTCAAGCAAACGAAGGAAAATCAAGCTTAATTTGATGAAAAAGACAAATAAGGATCAAAAGTGACAAGACTTTGAAGTGCAAGGACCTATCTTGACAATCTGCCAAAGATGAAGGACCAAAAGTGTAAATATGACAAAGTCAAGATCAAAGTCAAATCTGGTCAACTCTCAAGTCAACTCAGTCAAAGGAGCTTTTTGATCAAGTTTGCAAGTGGAAGGACTTAAATTGCCAAAAGAATGAAGTTACTAGCTCAAAAATACATTCTGCCAAGTTAGAGGACTGATTCTGCCATTTTTGGAAAGTTAAACTAAGCTTGATCCATGTGATATGCTTTTGGCCAATGAGAAGTGAGGAATAAATTGCCCAGGATTGCCAAATCACCTCATTTATAACCCACTAGCCGCCAAGCATTGATTGGCCAGTATCACAACAGTGTAAACGCACTAACTCTCTCTCAGCCAATGGAAAAGAGCCATGCAATAATCAAAATGTCCATTTTGGATAATGATCCGTGTGAACTTCCCACAACCAATATAATTTTGACACGTGTCATCTTCTTCAACACAACAAGCCCAGAATTGTTCTTGAGCTAGAAGCAACTTCAGGAGATGGTATAAACATGAAACTTGCTCGTTTTTGAGAGACGAATCCAATGATCACAACCAATTACACTCAAGATCAATAACAAAGAAAACCCCAAATGTGTTCATAATCTGCAAAATTCAATTGAACTGAATTGTACACGTGGAAGCTTCTAATTGGATCTAACACGTCACCAACCCCAACAACTTCACTCCTGCAGTCTATAAATACCATGGATTGTTCTCATTTCTTGTATTGTAAAAAGTGTGAAATCACACACACTTTTAGTTTTTTGTCAACTCTTTTTAGTTTTAGCTTAACAACTGAAGAGTCTGACAAACTCTTGAGTCTGTTATAGTTAGTTGTAACTGATTACCAGCCTTGTAACTACTTCTCAATTCAATAAATACAAATTTCCATTTTTCCCTCCAAATTCTCATACTTCTCTACTATTCATACTTGCACCATTGTTACTTTGTGAAGTTGTTAGTTTGTTATGATCATAACTTGATCATAGTGAGCTAGTTTTGAAGATTGTAGCTGTTGTACCTGCTTTGTTCATCCAGTTCAAGCTCTAGCAGATTTTGGAGTATTCAAGTCCATTAATGGCGAATTTGATGATTGTTAGCTGTTGATTGATAGATGAATAGTGTGTTCTAGTGCTAAGGTGGTGGTTAGCACTAGATTAGAGAGCTCAACGCTCCTCTACTCCCCAAAGGAGGCCTTAGCTAAAGGTTTTACTTTCTGAATTTTAGTTCCACTCAATTGTGATTGCCTGCTTCATTCTTAGTTTAATCTTTGCTTGACTGCATGATAAAATGTGTTCTAGTTGATTCTAAATCTGATTTCAGTGATTGTGTAGCTTATACTTGCTTATAGCTTTAATACTTGTCCTGTTTTTTCCAGCTTTTATCAGTAACTATAGCCTTAATAGTCATTTTGTGTTCTAGTTGTTGTAACTGCTTGTTTCTAGTTCTCATACATTTAATTTTGACTATTAAACTTAGTGTGATATCATACTTTACTCAGTTTAACCTTTTGCTCAAAAAGTCTTCATAAAAATTTCAAAAAGATCAGTAAGTGGTGTTTGGTATTAGCTTATAAATAGTTTTCAAGTCTGAGCAATTGTCAAACTTTGGTTCATTTCTAGTTAACAAGTCATATCAATTAGTTTTCAGTCACTTTTAAGTCAAAGTTCTAGTCAAAAAGGCAATTGGTCATAAAAAAAGTCTGGGTCAGTTTTTAACAAGCATTGTCTCAGAAAGTTGTGATTTTGATTTGCTTGGCATTTCTTTGTTAATTGATGAAATCACTCCAAACCAGTTCTAATCTTTCAGTCAACATATGAAGTTTGAGTGTGTATAAGGAAACTGTACAATATTCAATATTGAGCAAGTAATAAGCCAAAGTTTAAGCATAAGAGCAAATGCAAGTTTCTGTAACTTGAGCAAACTGATTTTTCATATCTCCATTTCTACTTCATCAACTAGCTAATTTTCTTTCACAATTTCATTCCATTAGTTTTCCTGGTTAAATTTTGAGAATTTGAGCTTTTTGTAATTTATGGTCAACGAAAGTCAACATAAGCACAATTTTGGCTTATTTTCAGTTTCTGAGCTTATTACTTGATCATTTTCAATGAAATTTGATTTCCCGTCTTTCTTTTGAGCTTATTAACAAGAATTTCCATTAAAATCTAGTTGTGTAAGTCTAGCTTAATTGGTAGCTTATTTTGTACTTATTGGATTCAGCTTATCAGAGTTTTAGTTACTTTCAGCCAGATTCCTTGGATAGGTCTAGCTAAAATTTGATTTTAAGTCGTTTGCAACTTGTTTGGTCAAATTTGGTTGAGAGATAAGCTCAAACGAGCTTATTGAAGTGTTAAACCCGTTTTTGGTAAAATAGTTTTCAAAATTGACATTTAGTCCTTGTAGTATTAAACTGTTTTTAATACTAGCTAATCTTTCTACTTTTTAGGGTTTTCAACTATTCAGTCCCTATATTTTCAGAGTTGTTCACAATTAGTTAGTCAGTTTCAAATTAGTTGGAAATTAGTTACTTGTTTGAATAGTTTTTCATTTTAAGTCCATATAGTTTACTGTTTTTACATATTTAGTCCTTATACTTTTTAGCTTTACATTTTTAGCATTTAAATTTCATAGAATTTACATTTCCAGTCCTTATAGTTTGTAGAATTTACATTTGGTATTTTATTTGAATAAAAATTTGGTATTTGCACTTTGTTTTACATATAAGTAGACGATATTTTTCATTTTAGCAAGGCTTGTTTGAATTAGCAATAGAATATCCAAAAAACTTTATCAACCAAAAACAATTAAAAACACGATCTTGTTAGGACTTTCAATTTGTTAAGAACTGAGAAAAACGAACTTTAACTATACACATATTATAACCCAAATTGCATCGTGCCTCCTCTTGGTTGGCGGAATAGCCAGCTAAGCCTAGGAAACTACGGACTTCAGTCGCTGATGTCAGCCTTGGCCACTTAGTAATAGCCTCAACCTTCGCTGGATCCACAGTGATTCCTTTTGCTGATACAATGTGACCTAAGAATGCCACCTTGTCTAACCAGAACTCACACTTGGAGAACTAGCATACAACTGCTTCTGGCGAAGAATCTGTAGTACTGTACGAAGATGTTCTTCGTGTTCCTCCTTGGACTTTGAGAAAATCAGGATGTCATCGATGAAGAGAACGATGAACTTGTCCAGAAATTCATGGAATATTTTGTTCATCAAATCCTTGAACACTGCTGGAGCATTGGTCAGGCCGAATGGCATGACTACAAATTCGTAGTGGCCATAGCGTGTACGGAAGGCAGTCTTGGCGATGTCCTACTCCTTAACCCGTAGCTGATGGTATCCTGACCTTAGATCAATCTTGGAGAAATGTTTGGCCCCTTGGAGTTGGTCAAACAGATCGTCTATACGTGGGAGTGGATACCTATTCCTGATAGTAATCTTGTTTTAGCTCGCGATAGTCTATGCAAAGACGCATACTGCCGTCCTTCTTCTTAACAAATAAGACCGGTGCGCCCCATAGAGATGCGCTCGGTCGAATGAAACCTCGTTCCAAAAGTTCTTGCAGTTGATCTTTCAGCTCCTTTAACTCAATTTGAGCCATGCGATAAGGAGCCTTGGAAATCGGCTTAGCTCATGGGATGAGCTCGATATTGAATTCCACTTCACGTGCAGGTGGTATGCCCGGAAGTTCTTCTGGAAATACATCTTGAAATTCTGACACTATCGGCTGATCCTGATTTGATGGGGATTCAGCATGCATGTCATTAACCGTAGCTAGATAACCCTCGCAGCCATGTGACAGTAGTGCACGTGCTTGCAGGGTTGATATGATTTGTGCAGACATGCCAGGTACGAACCCGTTATGAATGTACTCTGGTGCATTAACATCACCGAAGATCACTCGATATGAATGGCAGTCTATGGTAGCATGATGCTTGGATAGCCAATCCATGCCCAAAATCATGTCAAAATCATTCATGTCCAGCGGAAGTGCGTCAACAGGACGAACCTTGTCGTCAAACTCTAGGGGAAGACTCTTGTACACATGGGTGATAAGTACCGAGTCTCTCAAAGGCGTGGAAATACTGAGTCTATTCTATAGTGGCATGGGGAGTATCCTAACATTCTTGGCATAAGAAGTAGAAATGACCGAGTGAGTAGCCCCCGTATCAAACACAACACATGCAGCTTAACCATACATATACAAGATTCCAGTGATGGTACCTGTAGACTTGTTGGCCTGACCGCGAGATGTCGTGTAGACGCGTCTAGTGGTAGGAGGCAACTTGGTATCAACATGTCCCGATGTGCCCTCCATCTCGCCCTTGCGGCAGTCCTTCATGCGATGGCCAGGAAGACCACACTTGAAGCATGCATCACTGTCGCGGCGACATGGTCCTGGGTGCCTACGGTGGCAAGTAGAGGAAAGAGGATGAGTATATCCTCCAGCAGGTGCTCTGGCTGGCTGAGAACATGATAAAACATTATACATAAGACATGATAATAAGGTACAAAGGACAATGCGGATAATCGTAAGATTGAATACCAGTAATAGCTGGACGGCTAGGCTGTGAACCTCTCTGGTTCTGGTCCCTACCGTTTCCATGGTTCCTGGTAGAAGATTTGCTAATGTGTCAGAATTAAGAGTTATAACATGTAATCATAAGAAAATGCGTAAGTATAAGGACCTGCTGCTGTTGGAGTGTCCAGCGTTGTTACGATAATTATCATTACCGCCACGCTTATCCGTAGCAGAACGGTCGTTAGTCTGACCGTTTCCCTTGGGCTGATTAGGCTGCTGCTGAGTAGCCGGCTGAGACTGGTCCCCAGTCTTCTGCCTGGAAGATACAATTTAAAGAGATGAAAATTTACATATACTGAAAGAATACGGATTGGTCACCGCTTGAATACGAATGTTGACCTCTTATCGGGTCTCTCTGCTTCTCCGAACTCATCTCTCTCCTGCAGCATCTCCAACTTACGTGCTGCATCGGCCACTTGTGCTACCGTGTTGAACGTAGCACACACCAAGTTGTTTGCGACTGATGTGCGAAGAGCCCACCTAAAGTGGTGTGCCTGCTCTTCAGGAGTACCTTTCGCTGCACCAAGGAAACCGGCTAAGTAAAGAAAGCGCTGCATGAACTCGTTTCTATTCTCCCCAGCTCTCTTTCGGATCCCATGGTACTCCTTCTTCAGCTTGTTTTGCTCATCCTTGGGAAAGAACTGCTCCATCACCCTATCTCTGAACTGAGCCCATGTCAAACCAGCCACACAATTATCACCTCCCTCAGACTGCTTCAGTGCTAACCACCAATTTAACACATCACCTTCGAACCGGTAACATGCAAACCTCGACTTGAAGACGGGGTCATAACCCATAGCCTCTAAGATCTTCTTGATGTGAGCCAACCAGCTTTCAGCTTCACTGGTCTATATGTTCTCTCGAAAGCTCGAGGACGGAGCTTGTTGAATCTCTCCAGCCATGTAGCCAATGTCACTAGAGGAGGAGGAGGTGTTGGGTGATGCTGCTGATTGTTGGCAGCCTGAACCTCAGCCCTGATGTCGTTCCTCAGCTAAGGAAGCAAAGCTTGCATTGCAGCTTGGATTGTTGCATTGAGTTGTTCTTGCTCGCGTGTGAGAACCATCTGATAGTATAACATAAAATACATGATTAAAGTGATCAAAACATAAAATATATACTTGAAAAAATTTTATACCAATAAATCATGAGAAAAAATTTATGCAGGAAAACTAGTACATGAATGCATGATGTAGTTTTATGAAAACTTTTGTATGCTCGAGAGTGAACGCCTATGGTCAGTTCACCCAAAATAAAAGACATGGCGAGGGGACGCCTATGGGTCGGTCCTAAATTTAAAATTTTCGATAAAACACATGCGACTAAATAGGGCCAGTCCTGTACCAACCATTACTTAGTCATAAACCTACGACAATGACATATATATGTATGTATGAAAATGATGAATGCATGAAAACCGACTGTCAGTTCTAGGAAGACCATAGTGACTACCCACTAATCACAGGTCATATTTTGAGAGCCTACAGGTCGAAGCCTTGGCTCTAATACCATAATTGTAACACCCTATTTTGATAAATGGAATGTCACACGTGATTATGGCGTGTCATCAAAGTATACAAGGATAAATGCCTAAACATACATGATCATAAAGGAAATACCGGAATCAAACATCGGTAGTCGAAAAGTAGAACTCATCACACACAAACATAAGTACTGTAAATGAAAGGACTAAACAATGTCCATGGAAATGAGTATCAAAGTATAGATAAATGCATAAAGTAAAGAAGGTTAGAAAGCTTCCAGTCCATATGCACGTACGCTTAAAGTCTACGAGCGTCCCTGAGTACCTGCCGTTTTGGGAATATGAAAAGGAAAACGGCTGAGCAATATCCTCAGTGCACGGATGTTCAAGTAAAGCATGAATAATATAAGCATATAAGCATGAAACAGCGGAAGAAACTAAGTCCTGGCTAACCCAGTTATATCTTAGTAGAACTGGTTTTATAGTTTGAAAAGCCTTATGTTTATCTTGTAAAAACTGTTTAACGTATTTTACCGTTAGCCAATATAGGTCATGAAATATCAACGTGCATGAATACTTGGAGGGGTGACCTCGTCATGAAAATTAGAGGGGCTGCCTCTAATTTAATATACTGGTTTTGGGTAGGAGGGATCAGCTCCTTGTGAAGGATGCAAGGCACACACCACATTCACACTGAGTAATCTGTTGAAAACATGTAAACTAGGATGCACCCATACGCCCCACCTGATAATATAATAAATGTCCAAAAGCTGAAAGGGACACCAAGAGCTATCACTCCGCCCTGGTGAAGTCATAACACTAGTGCCTCTAGTGTTATGGTTATGGTACCTCCATAACTAGGTGAAACTGGTCATGCATGTATATGGATTTAGGTATTCTACATAAACATAAGTAATAAAAACATATAAAACATATACTAGTGAAAACAGTTGGCTGCATACGAGGAATCCTAATAAGGAAAGAATGTCCATACTGAAAGGACGGAGAATCCGTACCTTATGTCCAGTGAACGAAGAAGACGAACGGAAGAGAGTCCTACTTCGGTATCACTAATGCTACATAAATACATACGTGTATAAGTATCAGATTACTGAGTACGTAACTGATTTTATATCATGTCTTAGCTTGTTTTATATGTTCATGTCATGTTTTACTGATTTAAGCTTTATACTGAGTTTATCGTACATTCTGCCTATTCTGATTAAGTATTACTTGTATTTCATGTATTGTTATACTTGTTATGTAATAATAAGTAACTTTCTAAAAAAAAGCAGGTTTCCTAAAATAGAAAGTTTCCAAAAATAGAAAGTTACAAAAAATTGAAAGTTTCCAAAAATAGAAAGTTTCCGAAAATAGAATTACTGCTTAAAATAGATAAGTTTCTAAAAATAGAAAGTTTCCATAAATAGATTAGCTGCCTTAAATAAATAAGTTTCTAAAAATAGAAAGTTTCCATAAATAGATATAAGCTGGTTAATTAAGCTAATTACATAAGCTTAAGTGTTTTCTGATTAATATTCTAAGTCATGTGATTATATAGTATAGTTTATTAATTATTACATGTAAATTAAATAAACTATAGGTTAAAAAATTTAATTAAATATAAAATGATTTTAATTAAATAAAGGTAAAATACTTAGGTTAAAACATGTATTATTATCTATTAACAATATAACCTAAGTCATGTACACTAATTAATTATAAGTCATGGTTTTAATAATTAATTAATTATATAGTCTAATTAAAGATAAATACTTAGGTTAAAATTCATGAATTAACAATTAAATTAATAACCTAAGTCATGTAAATTATATTAATCATGTTCATGCTTTTAATTAATTTAATTTAAGTCCTAAAAAATAACATAACTTGTAAAAATCATAAACCTTGAAAAAAAAATGTTTCATGAACCGGACCCGTGATTAAAACCCATGAACCGGACCCGTAACCATCACCATACCCCGACCGAGGTCAGGGTTTCCCCTTGCCTTGCTGCTGCCGTGAGACCATCACCACCATACCGAGACCATATGGTCTCGGTGGTGTGAAATAAGCCAAGCCGAGACCCCCTTGGGGCTCGGTTAAGCGTCGGCTAAAAAACAAACACCCTTACACACTTGATTTGATTTAACCCCATTATTTGAACATGTTTATATTACTTGTTTTTAATTAGTTTATTAAAAACATCATGATTTTATGTGATTATAAACATCAAAACATAAAAAGAAAAGGTTAAAGGTTATACCGATTACGTGAAATCAAGAAGGATGAACACACACGATTCCTTGCAATAAATCAAAGATCAAAATCAACCCGAATCACCCTTGTGGTGATGTAAACCCGGCGGCCAAAAGGAGCACCAAAAGAAAAACTAGGGTTTTAATTATTTTCTAGATTTTGTGATAATTGAAACATGTTTTTCCCTTAACCCCTTGTTTAGTAATAATTACATGGGCTAATCCCATGTTTCTTGTGTAGCCGTGGGTAGGGGGCCCCACATGGGGTAACCCGTACCTTTTTCCGTGTCTAAAATAATAGTGTGTTCTCGTGTTCATAATTTACGTGTTCTAATTAGTTATCGATCGTGACTTAATAAATTTATTCGTGTTCGTAATAAATATATATACATACGTAATATTAGTTCGTGATTAATTTACGTTCATGATTTCATGTTCGTATGTTCGTGAATATAATTATTATTGGAATAATTATCGTGTGTTCATACGTAATAAATACTTATCGTGTTATAACACGTACATAATACTTGTAATTCTTATTCATGACACGTAAACGTGCTATAAAAGGAAATTTCTAATCATGTACGTACGATCTTAAGGGTACTATTCATGGTAAAAGCATGCGGGTTTTACAATCAAGCCCAGGAACAAATTTGAGAATGAATGCATATCAAGAGAAATGATCAACATCAAAATTGCTCTATTTCAAGAGAGGATTACAACCCCAGCAACCAATTAACTTGAAAGTTACTCAATAAAAAACCCCAAATTTGAGTCCTTCAACGGCTAGTTGCAATTAGAAGAATCAAGCCACGTGGAAGAATGCTACCGGCTGGTACACGTCACCAACCTCCAACTAACTACATCCCGACCTCTATAAATACCCAGCTAGGTCTTCATTTTGTACATGTAGTTAGTGTGTGTAATTTTCACACACTTGATGAATTCCCTCAATTTTAGTTAGAAGTTTTAGTTGATCACTACTCTTAAGTGACTAACAATCACTTAAGAGGTAGTTAGTTAGTTGTAACAACCTGTAACTACTTTACCTCCATTAATAAACAATTCGAGTTCATTTTCACTCATTCTACTTCTCAATTCCTGCACAATCTTACTCCTAGTGTTACTGTTTGATTCTTTTGATCATACATGATCAATGGTATGTGTTTGAGGCTGTTTTGAAGATTGTAGCTGGTTCAGAATAATTTGCAGTCCATTTCATACAATTTGTAGCAGTGTAGCAGGGGTGACTGATTTTCAGTAGATGATGATGTTATGATGGTGAATTTTTGTTGATTAATGGTGGTTTTGTTGATCTTAGTAAGCTCAGCGCTTATTACTCCACCAAAGGAGGCATCTAGCTAAAAGGAAAACATTTTCTTGCTTTAAAATTCCTCTAAACAGTCTTGCATGCTCAATTCCTAGAATTAGCTTCTAATTGCTGAACTGTGATTGTGTTAGCTTACTTGTAGTATAATCTTTGTAGGACTTATGCACACGACTTAACCAAATACGAATACCATCATGGAATAAACCAAAAAGAAAGATTAGATTACGATGAAGAAAAAGAGAAAAACAAAAGGTTGTGATTCCTAGTGAGAGAAAGACATATGGTTTCTCTCTCTACAATCTTTGAAATGGAAAAACACACACACACAAATGAGGTGCTTAGTTCCTTTTATACTACAAGTGTAAGGTATAGAAGGCCTTCCTCATTTGTGTGTTCGGGACTAATTCCCGTTACATACCAAACATTATACTAGAACTCTCAACACCATTATGTAGCATTTTCTAAGAGCTTTGCAACGGTATATTATATGACCATCACTATAAATACGGCTAACAATCTTGATGTTTTGATTGTTTACTTGCAGTTCTATAGCTTTAATTCAGTTTTACTTGATCAAAATTTGCTTTAATCAGTCATATTTCCATCAGTTACTCATTTTGTAAAAATACAAGTAAAATTGTTGGAATTTGGTTTTAAACTGGTTCATTATAGTCAACTTATAAGTTTTGATAAGTCTCATAAGCTATCAAATACTTTTGCTCAAAAAGTCTTTATAAAAGTTCAATATCAGATTTTGAAGTAGTGTTTGGATCAAGTTCAATTTTGTGATCTAGACTGTAAAACTAGTTGTTTTAACATCATTTACATGAATTAAGTGAGTACTGGTCATTTGGAAAGGTTTTGAGGTCAAACTTAGTTTCAATAAGGCAATTGGCACTTGAAAAACTTTGGGTCAATTTTTGTTAAGGATTTCAGTGAAAACATGCCATCTTTGATTACTTGTCATTTCTTTGATAGTTGATGTTTTTAGCTGAAACCTGTTCTAGTTTGTAGCTTAATATACAAGCTTCCAGTGTTAGCAAAGAAACCATACAGTATCAGCTTTTGAGTGAGATATCAGCTTAATAATAATCACTAGACCAACTGCAAGTTTATGTGATCATTAGCAATCTGTTTTCCCATATCAGCAAATCTACTTCATAAATCACCTAATTTTCTTTCACATAAGTGTTTGCAAACATGTACTGAGTAGTTTCTTAAAATTTGAGCTTATTGAATATTTTGGTCAAACTTGGTCAAAATAAGCATTTTTAGCTTATTTCGGATTTTAGCGTAATTTCTTGGTCATTTTCAAAACCAAAAGACATTCCAAGATTTGTGTGACTTCTTTAATCATATTCGACAAGAAAATCATTTTGTGGATGTCTGAATAAGCTTTTAGCTTAACTTGGGCTTATTGAAATAAGCAACTTTAACATTTACTGAATCTTAGCTTAAATCTCTCTTACAAATCAGATAATTACCTTCTCCACCCGACTTTCCACCCCATCCACCCACCCAAAATCAAACAAATCCTCCTCAATTACTTCAAAGAAATCAAGGGCCTAGGCCACATTACCAAGGAAACAACTATAGAGCACACAACAACTTTCAACATCAAGGAATTAACTTTCATGCCAACAATCAAGAATTTAACCCACCACCTCCCCCTCCTTTTCAAAACCAAGGTTACAATCAAGGATATGGGCAAAATCATACCTTTGAGCTACTTCAAAAGATTAACCAAGAAACCGAAAGAATAATTCGTGAAAGTGAAAAGAGAGAACAAGATCAAATAAGAGCCATGAATGAGGAGACTACCAAGAGGATTATGATGATGATTAATCAAAGGCCATAAGGGGCTCTACCTTCAAACACACAAACAAATCCAAGGGCTAATGTCAATGCTATCACAACAAGGAGTGGAAAAACAACTAATGATCCTTCACCTCCTACACCTACTTTGGTTAAGCCTACTATGGTTCCACCTTGTGATAAGCCTTCAACATTACACTCACCACCTTCAAGCTCTACAACTTCAACACCTACACCTTCTCATCCTACACCCACTACTCCTTTACCTTACACACCTCCCAATGAAGAAACCAACAAAGAGAACCCTTCCATAACAACTACTCAACCTACACCAAAACCAAGCCTTCCTTACCCATCAAGATTGAGAAAGGAGAAACTTAAAAACAAGGATAATATTCAAGTGTCAAAATTTTTGAGAATGTTTTAGCAACTTAACATCAACATATCTTTTGCGGAAGCTCTTGCATGTATGTCAAAGTTTGCTAAAATGTTCAAAGATCTCCTCTCAAACAAATAAAAGTTGGTGGATTTGCCTAACACATCACTTAATGAGAATTGCTCCGCCGTGTTGCTCAAAACCTTACCTACAAAACTTGGAGATCTGGGGCGATTTTTGATCCCTTGTAATTTTCCCGGGGTGGAAAATTGCATGGCACTAGCGGATCTTGGGGCAAGCATTAATCTCATGCCTTTATCGGTTTGGCAACAACTTTCTCTTCCTGAGCTTACTCCTACTAGGATGACCCTTGAGTTAGCTAACCGTACCATAGCTTATCTGGTAGGCATTGCGGAGGATGTGTTTGTAGCGGTTGATAAATTCACCTTTCCCGCGGATTTTGTAGTGTTTGATTATGATATGGACCCGAGAGTTCCTCTTATTGTAGGTAGACCATTTTTGAGGACGGGTCGTACTCGTATAGATGTGGCGGAAGGAGAATTAATTATGAGAGTTGAGGATGAGAAAGTGGTGTTTCAGCTAGGGAAAGTCACTAAGAAGTCTCAAAGTTGTGAAACAATTAACATAGTGGATGTTCTTGATGAGGTGTCTGATGAGCATTTTCATGAAGCTTGTAAGAATGATAGTGAGAACATGCCTCATGTAGAGACCGTTGCCTCAATTGCTCCCTCCTTAACACCATTTGGAGAGAGTGATTTTCTCTAAGAGGAATTTGAGTCCAACTTCCTTGGTCATGTTGATTCTCCCATTAATTGGGAAGAAGACATTCTCACTATCCAAAAGTTTCTTAATAAGTGTGAAAACACTTATCCTTTTACCAGTTAATTATAATAAAAACCGAGCCAAAACGTATACTTAATGTCGTAAAAGTCGGAATTATGCGTGGTTTGTGTTTTTGTTGTGGTTTAGGACCAAAATATGAAAAAGGAAGAAAACACGGGCTTTCACGGGCTTTTATCGAAGAAAAAGACAAAAGACAAAGTCAAAAGATCAAGAGTGAAAAAAGAACGAAAGTCAAAAGATTATTCTGAAGATTTATCGAAGAAAAAGACTAAAGACGGAAGTTTAACGAAGTAAAAGAACCAAGTCTAATAATAGAAGAAAATTAGAAGACCAGTTCATTTTATATCGACAAATCCCGACACAACGTCGAGAAAGACGAAGAAATTAAAAGACAAAAAGACAAAAAGAAAGAGAGAAGCATCATGTAGGATCGGGTTTTTTCTAAGGATTAGTCATTGTTGGATTATGCTATTGATATGGATGATAAATGGAAGAACTTAGAGAGAGAAAGAAGAGAGAGAAAGGAGAGGATGATGAAAAGAAGGATGAAATGTGATTATGTGTTCAACAACCCCTCCTAACATGCTAGGAGGGCGGTTTATATAGCCCACCCTACATGTGGGCTATATGGGCTATATTGGATCACGAGCCCAATATCATTGGAGTGACCGATCCTTTCTAAATACGTAAAAACGTATTTCCAACAATCTCCCCCAAAGGGAGGTCACTCCAAGTTACAATGTCCTAAATAGTCTATAGCTCGTGATCTATGCTAATAATGATGTGACCGAGACTTTCCTTGGAAAAACGTATTTCCAACAATCTCCCCCAAAGGGAGGTCACACCATTTTACAAAATCTTAAACCTAGCATACTATGCTTGAGTCTTCGATCTTGTTCTTGTGAATATGCTTGATGTGATCTTTGACTTCAGCCTTGAGCATGTTTCCTTGCCTTGATCTTGTGCATTCATCACTTGTGATATTCGCCTCTTCGTGACTTCATGTTCCACATACTTATACCTTTATAATTCTTGAAAGCTTCAGAGTTTGATACAGCGGAAGACTTGACCTTCAGACTTTCTTGAATTCGTTGAAGTACTGAGTGTATGCAGTATAAGCATATGGTGACGACTTCTTCTGGATTGTACACCGCAATGCCACCTTCTTGTTACGCTGCATAAGACAGTTAGCAACAAACCATATACACGGATGAAATGGCCTTGAACATTTCATTCTAATTTGGTAGCATTTTACCTCCGGCTGGTGAAGACCGTTGGACGATATTAAATATCGTACTTGTGGCAGGTAGTTTCAATAAAGAACCTCCTTGACAAGATTTCGCGGGTAAACCCGTTCTCTTTACTCGACCGTCCAAAGCTGACTGCGAACGTAAAGAGTGAATCATTTGGATAATAATATCCGCATGATTTGAAGCCGTCAATTCATGTTCCTGGAACAAGTGAAATTCAATTAAGAGCCGCACCATCGTTGCTTTCTAGTTGTCACGAGCTTGATTCGTATAGAATCTTGCAAGTTACCTACCAAGTGCTGTTTGAGGTTAACACTAGAAGGATTTCCACTCATCACTGTGAACACTAAGGTATCACTCTGAGTGTTCTGGCAAGATCACTAAGATATTGCGTAGAGGCCTGGAACGTGTTTAAATTCATTTAAGAATTAAACCTCTGTTGCTTTCCAGTTATCACAAGTTTGATTCATAAAGAATCGCACAAGTCACCTACCATGAGCTTTTTGATATTCGCTCAAGAAGGATTTCCATCTTCATTGTAAATACTTTCGTATTACTCGGATGTTCCGGCAAGATCATGAAGATTTTGCGTAGGACTCTTAAGATCTTTCTTACTTTTCACAGTGTGTGAAGAAGCAAGGAAATATGAAAGTGTGTCCTAATGAGATATTTGATGATCTCAAATGGCTCTAGACTCAATCGTGCATTTTGGATTTTTAGTGATCGGAGGCTGGAGAGGAGTGCCACCGTTTCAATACCAATTTATTCGGAGTGAATAAATCAATAGATAACGTGTTGTCTCCGTGTGATTAAAACAAATATCTTTTAAGAGATATCTGAGTTAGCTGGGATGGGTTGTGCATTGCATCAATGGGTCCATGATGTCTATCTTCAATATCGAGCATCATTAAAATGATCTCAATAGCATATGTGTTGACTCGATTTCTGCCAAAAGTTGTAAGGAGGGCTTCTTTCTTTACACCCTTTATCTTTACAATTCTTTTTCATTCTTCAACCCCTTCAATGCTTACCAATACGTCATAACTAGCACCTAGTTGTGATTGTTCCAGTGCTAACTTAAGTACTTGGTCGGCATTCAGCTACGTTCACAATCTTTCTCCATCTTTCCTAAGGACTACTATTTCTAGCTATGGAATGTCCTTGGGAAGATTCCTGCGGTTCTAGAGGAATCATTGGACTTTAACCTATCCTACCATCCTTATGTCACCACAATCTTCATCGTCGTGAAATAAATGGGTTGCGGGTAAGTATAAATCACCATGAAATCCATTTTGAAGTGCAAATCCATTTTGCTCCCCCTTAACATATGCCACGATATCCGAAAACATTTCGCACATGTCGGGATGAGATATCACGTTAAGTCAAACCATTTGTGATTAATCATTTCCCATATTAAATCACATTTTCTCCCCCATATTAAAAATATTAACCCAATCGATGTTTTTAATATCAATTGATTTAATAGCATTTTAAGAAAATTTGGGAAGAGAAATGCAAAGCCAATTATCTTCATGAATTACACAAGCTCCCCCTCAAATTAATGAGGGTGTACTTGAAACGTAAATTAAATACCTTTTAAACACAAGTGTAAGGTATTTATCACGTGCAAAGATCATATATGATAATGTATTCACAAGATTAGCAATTTTACGAGGTTGGACCTGAATGATGAAGAACATCATATGAAAGATTCACATGGTTCTTGTGCACGAATGTTGGTCACCTCGTCACGTCTGAAGTTATCTCTTGACTCCATGTGTATGATTGATATCTTTGTCTTGACACCAATATGTGAACTTGGCATTCTCGGCATCAAGGATTCTGAATGCTGGACAATTGCTCCCCCTCAATTGTTGACCCGTGTTCTATTGAAAGAGCTGTAGTCGCCGTTTGAGTAGTCGCATCGTCGAGTATGTAGATATCAATTGTAAATTGCTATGGTTGGTGGAGATGATAACTTCATAAAAACAAGATTTCTCTTGTTTTAACCAATAAATGCACTGACACGTACATATATCCGTGTTAGATTGTGTTATAAAGTAAACACAATCCCTTACATGGTTGTAAAGTAAACCATGCCCGAGAAAATTAATTCCCGTTGTTGAGTCAAAGCTTTCCGGTGAAAGGCTTGACTTTAATATGAAAAGCGGGTTACTATCTGAAATAATAGCAAACCATTTTGAGCATGTTTTAAAACATTTGAACTTCTGCTCGAACTTTATTTACAATCCCGTGTCATTATTGAATGACATTTCTAGTATCGTAAATATTATCGATTCCAGAAGACATGCTCTTTCTATCAAAACATTTTTTGAACACGCAATTTTGAAAGATTTAGAAAACCTTTTTGAGAAATTCTCGAAAAATTGTGTTCAACGTTTTGAAAACCAATTACTTGAGCTTAAGATGTTGAATATCTTGCAAAATGGGCTCAAGTCCGAGAAGTTTTAAACTTCTCGTTGCTAAGGGTAAGTTTATCATCGGCGATAAACTTTCCTTTTAATTGAAGAACGAGTCCTAAGCTGACATTTACTTAGAAATCGTTTTCATGAGCTTGAAAGCTTTGACTTGTTTTAACGGAAAGCTCATGACCGAGAAAGGTTAATTTCTCGTTATGAGGAAAAGTTCTCTTATTTAAAAGATACACTTTCCTTTCTGAGCTTAAAACTTCGAATGTTTTAATACAAGCTCATGACCGAGAAAGGTGGATTTCTCGTTAAGAGGATAAGTTATCATAAGAGATAATCTTTCCTTTATTTTAAGTTCGAGTTACAGTCTGACATTTAACTGTAAGTCATTGTGCATGAGCTTAAAAACTTCGAATGTTTTTATTATTAGCTCATGCCCGAGAAAAAATAATTTCTCGTTGTGAGGATAATTTCATCATCGGCGATAAACTTTCCTGTATTTGAAGAACGGGTCATCATCTGTTATTTAATGACGAGCCTTATACACGAGCTTAAAACCTTTGAATGGTTTTAGTATAAGCTCGTGTCCGAGAAAAATTAATTTCTCGTTTTGAGGGTAAGTTATCGTTGCGTAGATAAACTTCCCTGTCTCTGAAGTCCGGGTTATCGTCTGTCATTTAACGAGGAGCCATTTACACGAGCTTAAAACTTTTGAATTGTTTTAAATATAGCTCGTGTCCGAGAAAAATTAATTTCTCGTTTTGAGGGTATGTTATCGTTGACGAGATAAACTTCCCTTTCTTTGAAGATCGGGTCACAGACTGTAATTTGAATGTGAGCCATAGTGCATGAGCTTAAAAACTTGGAATGTTTTTTATATAAGCTCATGCCCGAGAAAATTTAATTTCTCGTTGTTAGGATAAGTTTATCGTCGGCGATAAACTTTCCTTTCTTTGATGAACGAGTTATAGTCTGTGATGTGACTGTAAGTCCTTTATGCACTGTAAGCTTAACTGGCAATCCCCTAAGACACTTGTTTCTTAGATCTCAGCTTCTTTAGTAACCAAACTCTGAGAGTGTCCTTAATTGAATGGTATACAATGATTGGACCGCTTCGTTCTTTTGGAACATCCTCTTTGGTACCTACATTTTCATTAGGAATTTGCATGCTTGGATAAGGGTTAGCGATATCTATCTTAGAAGCAAGTGGGGGTTCACAGTTGGCCTTACTTGTGCCAGAGGTGTTCTGAGGAGATGATTCACTTGTCTTAGCTGGTAAACGTTTCCTTTTATAGAAAACCTTAAGTTCATGCTTAGGTGATGCATCCTCCTTTTCAATTTCCTCCCTAGTAGTCTTAATAGAATCGAAGACTATCCTAGTTAAAGGGCACTCGTTTTCTACAAGGGTGAAAGTTCTACCAGTGGGGCGCCACATTTTACCAATGGGTTTGATTTTGGCAACCCACTGGGATTTAAGTCTAGCACGGGAGTTCACCTCATTAAGTAGTTTCTTGATACAAGAATCATGATTTGCCGTAAAGACACATTTTCTACATGTTTTACAAGTAGCATATTTAATGTCTGAGTAAGATCTAGAATTCCTAGATGATTGATTGATGCTCCTAGGATGTGACATGCTACGGTTAGCACTATTGGGTAAACTAGAAGGCATCTGACTAGGTTTGAAATTCCTATCTCTTACTTGTGTCTTTTGCTTAGCTTCCCTTAGACCAAAAGTATGGCGAACGTCATTTGAACTAGTTCCAGACGTATTCTTAGGACTATGTCTAGGGAAATTAGAGGCAATCATGTGATTAGGTCTTGCAAAAGCTGTTTTAGTCACATTGGGCCTAGATGATGGAGTGACTGTTCTAGAAAGATGAACCATATCAACTTGGGAGGCAAACCGCGGTCTCGAGGATTGTGATCGCTCGGATCTAAATGAAGTAGGTTGTCTGACAGTCGGTTGTCTGACGAACTGATTTGTAGGCGGTTTCCCCAAGATTGATGGTTATTCAAGCTTAGTGTCCACACTAGGTCCTTTAGTTTTCCGCAAATCATTTTTCAACGCAGCTATAGCAAAGACCTTTTCCTGTACTTGAGCCTTTAAGGTCTCATTTTCTTTGAACAATTCATCTTGGGATGCCAACTTAGATTCAAGAAACTTAATTTGTTTCAAAAGATTATCCTTTTCAGCTTTAGAATCTAGAACAGTTTGATCCAATTTTCGTTCAAGAACAACGTTTGACTTTTCAAGTTTTTCAAAATATGTTTCAAATTTCTCCGTTTTCTTCGAAAATTCAATTTTGGCATCCTCAAGCTCTTTGGATTGCTGAGCTAAAATCGTTTCGAGCTCTCTAATCTTGGAATCAGAAGCAGTTAATGAAGCAGTTATAAGACAATTATCATGATGTTTAGCATTTTGAACACTTTCTCCCCCATTATGACTCACATCGGATGAATCAGAAGTGGTATTTCTATCACTCTTTTCCATCCCATGTTTGTCATAGTTAGGTTCAGAATGCTCAATATGCGGTATTTCATCAGCATATACATCATCAACATTACATTGTACCATGTCCACAGGCTCTTCGTCATTAACAGGTAAGGTGTCATCAAAAGAGATCTCGTGAACATTGTCTGACGTGCCACTGGTATCATGTTGTCCTCCTGATTCCGTGCTCTTGCCATCGTTAGGCTCCAAGTTGTCAACCGTATGACCATTCTCCTCTTTTATTTGCATCATAGATTCTTGCACTCCATTATCATACACTTGGTGAAGTCTGGATCTTTCCTAAATCAAAGACGAAACTGATGTCATAAATTTCAACAGTTTATCACGGAAATCTTTAACATCGTTCTGTGTGTATTGAAAAAATGACTGGCATATCCCTGAATTGTCAGACTTGATGATATTGAATTGGAGGAAAGGCGTGAGTTGGTCACAAGAGCCTGATATGCAGTTTCTGATGCAGAGTGATTAAAGTCTTCTTTGTGAAGTTGCTCAGCTAGGTGGTTCAAGTTGAGACATAGTGAATCGATGAATGTATAATGATGTTGACCAAAGAGTGTCACAAATTCGCTTCCTCCTTGAACCCATGCAATAGTCCTAAGATGTGACTGAAGTAGTCGACATGAAATTATACCACTTTCTCTAGCTGTGTCTTGCATGTGATGCAAGTCTCCCTCTTGAAATTTCGAATTCAAAGACTCCATTGAATTATGATGAAAAATGATCGTGATTGTCGTTGTATTCGGAATCTTACAATTCGTGAAGAAATTTCAAAAGATCCGTAAATAACTTAATTAAAAAATCCACGATAGATGAGATGTCTCTTTTCTCGGCTCAAAAAATTTTTATTGACCCAAATTTTGATAAAATAAACCTGATCACAAATCCGTAGCCACGAAAAAATAAATCCCGTCACTTGGACTCGTCACTTTTGAGTCGTCAAAAATTTCAAAATACCCGCCGCAAAATGATGTACCAAATCCAAATGTATCAATTGACAAAAGATACAAAATAAAATAAACTAAAAAATTAACTTTAAAATATATAAAAAAAAATTAACTTAACTAAAAAGAAAATTAACTTTAAAATAAAAAATAACTGATCTTAAAAGAAATTTTACTTAACTAAAATTAACTTAAAAATAAATCAATAATGTATTTTTAGAAAAGAAAAAATCAGATATATATTGCGTGTTTATCGGACATTAACAATATTTTTATTTTGTTAATATTTCACAATTTGTTTCCAAAATTTAAATCGTACATAATTTAATAACTTAATACTTCTCTTGTTTTTAAATCGTACACAAATTAAAAACGTGGCAGATATGTTGAAAAAGAACGTGGCTTAGTCAAAAAGACGTGGCGAAATATCTCACAAAATCTGACAAAAAAATACATTTACTTATCCCACACTTTGAAAGCTCCGACCTATCACTTCCCAAAACAACAACCCTAATTTTTCTCTCTCACCCTAATCTCTTGTATCCTCCGCCTCCAATTATATCCTCACAAACTACACCTAAAAACTCAAAACCAGATCAGTGTCTATACTCCTAAATCTCATCATCTTCATCGAACCATGAATAAAACTTTGCATCAAATTATTTGTAAATATTCTGTTCGTGTAATTCAAATGACAAAGACAGACTTTTACAAGAACTTCTTCAAGATCTTTTTTAAATAAGGTCTCAGGTAGGCTTACTTTCTTTTTGTATATTTTTGTTTTTGAGTCACGTGATCGAGGATGGTTTTGTATGAGACTGAGATCGAGTATCTTGTTGAGTCGAGGGTTGAGTGGGTTGTTTGGGAGTTGAGGGTGATTGTGTAAGATGAGTCGAGATGGTTTGGTTTTCGAGTGTTTGTTGTTTTTGTTGAGGTGTTGGTTGTTGTTGGTCGAGAGATGAGGAAGTCGAGGGAGGGTGTTGTTTGGTTCTAGAGGTTAAGGTCGAGTCCAGTTGTTTAGGGTCGAGGTTGAGATAATGTGAGAGTGATGTGCGAGGGTCAGGGAGAGGAGACGAGGGTGTAAGGTGAGGGAGTCATGAGTCTGTTTATTTTAGATGTTGGAGTCGAGAGATTATGCGTGAGTCGAGTCTTTCTTGGGTTTTGAGTTGTGGTTTAGTCAAGTCTGTGGGTGTGGTGTCGTGTGTGGGAGTCGAGGTTCGAGTCTTGGGTTAGTTGTGAGGAGTTCAAGTGTGTTCGAAGGTGTAATGGGAGTCGAGTCGGGTCCGTGGGTGTGTTTGTTTGTGGTCGAGACTAGTTACTATTTTTGATAAAAAAATACAAGTCCTTTTGTTTTGTGTCAACTTTCAAACCATCGCAATATTTAACATTTTCATCGCAATAGCAAAAACTCACCATCGCAATGTGAAATTATTCCATCGCAATATACAAACTCCATCGCAATACTCAAAACTTACAACCCATCGCAATAATAAAAAACACACCATCGCAATGTGACTGAAAAAATTTGGGCAGAGTTTTGTCTCTATAGTCCTTAAATCCGTCGCAATCACGATCGCAAAAGGCTATCGCAATCTCGTTGGAGTAAGGGAATCTGAAAATGATTGATCGCAAAGTAGAACCACTTGGTTATTGCGATCGATATGTCAAAGTATCGAAATAAGGCAGCTTTAAACCGTCGGAAAAAGTGTCGGAAAGAGTATCGGAATAGCCATCTGAATATATAAACCCTTTTACGAAAAACGTTGAAAAGGACAAAATTTTCTATTACAAACTTGAAAAAAAAACAGAAAACTATACAAAAACTAATAAAAGTGGGTTAAAATTTTGAAAAATGGAGAAAGATAACAGAAACTTTTAGTAGAAAAAATTAGTAGAAAATTTTTATAAGACTTTTTGCAAATATTATATAAAAGTAAGCTTAAAGAAAGAAAAAGAAAATAGACGAAAGAAAGAAACTTGTAAAGGGAGAAAAATTTACCACCAAATCAAAAGATAAAACATGCTAATCCGAAGAATCAACCATGCTCTTGATACCAATTGTAGGATCGTGTTTTTCTAAGGATTAGGCATTGTTGGATTATGCTATTGATATGGATGATAAATGGAAGAACTTAGAGAGAGAAAGAAGAGAGAGAAAGGAGAGGATGATGAAAAGAAGGATGAAATGTGATTATGTGTTCAACAACCCCTCCTAACATGCTAGGAGGGGGGTTTATATAGCCCACCCTACATGTGGGCTATATGGGCTATATTGGATCACGAGCCCAATATCATTGGAGTGACCGATCCTTTCTAAATACGTAAAAACGTATTTTCAACACATCAACTGTAACACCCCCAAATTTATACAATTCAATACAACGGAAGACTCGTTGGTGTTACGGGATATCACATTACTCACATCATAGACAACGCTAAAAAATCGCGTCGTTTAATAATAAAGCATTGCCATTCATAAGTATCAAATTTACATAGGTCCCAAGTCATAGTCATTTCATACAATTTTACAAAAGATTTGAATGAAAATTATTATTTAAGTGCGGGCCATGAATTCTTGTTGTCTTCCCGAGAATTACCTTAAAGTACCTGAGACAAAACATGTTAAAAGAAAAGGTCAGCGAAAACGCCGAGTGAATTCATAGAGTTTAATAAAACCGTTAATATATCATCGGTATATAATTATTACCGAAAGTCATTTTATACAAATCTTTGTAATAGGCCTTAAAATAGCCAATGTCATTTTATACAAATCCTTATCAAAAATCATAATATAGGCTTTTGCCTTCAAAATCATTATACGAGCCATTGTCGTAAAAACATCATACAATACGTTTTATAACGTTGTATAGAGTTAAATAAAAATCATTATATGAATATGGTTATGAAAAACCAAAACACGAACATAATATCAATAGTAAGACCCCGTATTGCTAGTCAGGCAATATATCGTAATTCGGTGCGTATAGCAGTATTTCGTTACTTTTGGATTATTATAAGCCGAATGACATTGTTACCTTACTATAACAAACAACGAGTAGCTAGCCTGAAACTCAATTTGCCCATCTAAATTAGCGTGTCGTCACAATAATCACGCTTGTGTAAATCTTCTCATACATAAATTCGCTTACCAATCAATGTGGCACGACGGGGATCAACTGTCAAGGCGCGAACTGGGGTGATCGTCGCTAAATAGTACTATTGTATGCATAAGCGTCTACAAATCCCGGTAGTTCACAATTCATGCTAATGGGACTTTTAGTGTCATAACCAAACTTTAATAATCCATTTTATTTCATACATCGGGTCATATAATCATTCATCGGGTCATTCAATCATTCGGGTCCAAATTAATAAACAATCAATTGGGACAACTAGTGTCTTATTTTATAAAAACTAACATGTTATCTCCCTCGCGGGTTTATAAAATATTTCATAAAAACATTTAAAAGAGTGCGAGGCTATGAACTCACGTTGATGTGGGAAGGCGGGTTATCGGCAATTCGGATGTACGGTACGTGCTTCAATCACGGAAACCTAGACAATAATACTCGTCTTAGACTCTTGTCCAATGAATTTATAAAAATAACAATTATTTATACATATGATGATTTTATATATATGATGATCAAGTGGGTTTATATATTCTCATTTACTCATTTTAGTGTTTATGTATTGGTAACTTTTCACTAGTTTACCAGTTTTTACCTATTTACATGTTTTAGGTCCAATAAGCCTATTATAAGTTCATTAACTTGTATTAATCCATTTTATACTTGTATTATCAGTATTTATACTCTACATGTTGGGCCCAAATGGGTTAAGCCCAATAAGTAATTTTTATAAGTGTTTAACTTATTTAGTTAAATTATTAGTCCAATATGCTAACTTAGCTCGTTAATGTCCGTATGTCATATAGTTCGGGTTTTATCGGTTTTTATTTGTATTAGGTACTTATATATCAGTCTATGACTTTTAAAAACTTTACATAGACGGGTTTGATCGTCTATGTTTTAATTGGCGAAAAACGTTAATTTTACGGTAATAGCCGAAAAAGTCATAAAAATCATGTTTATAATTTTTATAACTTATAAATCTTATTCAAATACCATTTTTATAAATTGTCCATTTATTTAACCTTATAAATATTTATATAAATGAAATTTATAAGTTAGTGGATTTTAATTCACATTTTATACTATATTAGTTTGAGTGCTTATATAATACTATTAAACATTAATTCTTCAAAATCTGTTTTTTAGTTTCATCTTCACCATTTTTATCATATCTTGAGTTCTATAAGGAGATAGAAGCTCATTTTTGGATGGCATAAACTTCATATTATGTGCTACAAATAAGTTAGTTATAGCTACTGCTCATTCCATGTCTAACTATCCTTAACTGTCCCTACAAAACAGACTATTCAGATTGGTACACTCATCTTGTTTTGATCATATCTCACTCATTTTGATGATTACATTGCATGGCCAACTCTCACACGTGTATGACATCTAACACTTACTGCAAATGGATTCCACCATGCAATTTTATCAGTTTATAACTTGGTTACTTACTGTTTTATACAGCCAATAATTTAAGCAAGATTTTAGCCTTGTTTCTTATGGTTTTTCATCTTTTTAATCATATTTATCAACACTTGATCCCCACACAAAATTTTTATCATCATATATTCATCATAAACATATACAATAAGAAACAAATATACATGATTACCTAATCAAAATAACAAGAGGTTGGGAAGAACAATCTTTATACCACAACGATTGTGTAGGTATTCATCAAGGCTTGGATTTTTGATGGAAGAACTTGTGATAGATCAACACCAATCTTCATGGCCACCAACACTTGTAAACTTCATGTAGAAATCAGCCCTTGGACATTACCAAATCTTCTCCTTGGATGTTAAAATCACCTCCAATCTTCAAGGCTTCAAGGGTTCTTCATCAAGTATGTAGATAACACATGATTTAAGGTTAGAATTGATCAAGATAAGGTGTTTGGTGATGGTATTTGGACGGCAAGAGTAGAGAGGAAAAGAGAGAGTATGTGTGGTATTGCATGTGTTGAATGAGAACAAATGGTTTGGTTGTAAATGGTTTTGTGGTGTATAGCTTACTTGTTAAGCTAAAGTTAACAAGTGTTAACTTGTAAGCTACTAGTTTTCCACATCTCATGGTGAGGTGGAGCTACCTTGGACCGTCCCATGTGTGGGGTGGGACAAGTGTTTACTTGTCTCATCCCACTAGTTTACGGGTATTCCTTGATTCTAGTTTCCTTGATTTGCGTGCCCTCGGGTCGTTTTACGAAAAACATTTTTATAAATTATGAATCAACGGCACAAAACGAATCTAATAAAAATTGTCTCATCAAAAACGGAGTTAAAAAACGTAAATACGTAATCCTAAGGTTTCTGGTTTAATCGTAAAGGACGTTAAGTTATAATCGTAAGTCCTAATCTCTTCTCGTAAATTTGTGAGTTTATGAACCAACACAAATTTAAAATCTCAAAATAATATTCACGGATAAATTTATTTTCTGAAATGTCGGACTGTCACCAAAAACGGTGTATGTAAACGTAAGCACGTAACGTAGAATCCTCCGGTTTAGACGTAGTCGATGCTACTTCAAGACGTAAATCCAAATTTCTTTCCAAAAATAAGTGTGTTCATAATATAACATTAAAATAATGTTTTCAAATAAATATTGAGAATAAAATATCAACCATAAATTGACGGATTGTCACAGCATTTACCCCTAAACAGGATCTTTGTCCTCAAAGATCATCTTATCTTACTACTCGCTTCTTATAGAGTTAAAGCCATTTGGGTATTTCCTCCACATTCGGTCTTTTCTCACAAGTGTAATTCATTACAATACGCGAGTTTCAGAAAACATAACTACGGGAATAAGATCAGGCTTAATGTTGACTTACTTTCTCTATCCATGATGTTCACGGGTTTTTGATGAATGCAACTTTTCGCCGATCTAAACTTCATTAAGGAATAGTCAGATTTTCACTTGATAGACATTTTATCAAGTTCGAAATACAAAACATAATTCACGCAGCTCTTGAAGTCCTAGGGTAGATCCAGCTTATATGCCTTTCAAACCAATCTTTTACATCATCTCAATGGTCCCATACAACGGGGACTTATATCCCATGATCTTTCAGATCATCAATTCATTTTTCCATGGTTAAATTTTTTGGCATAACTTCGCTACCCATCTGGCACTTCAGGATCCACATTTCATATTCACATAACCTCCTGCCCACTATCGGTAGTCAATAATCAGATCCTAATTTCAACAATCATTTCAGAACTCGCGGGTCGGGTATTTTTTAAGGTTAGGTTTGTCATCATAGGAAACCTTAAACCTAAAATACATGTCCAACTTACAATGAGTGTATGTCGGATGTATTCATCCCAATCCTTACTTACAGATACTCTTATGTTTAGATCCTAACAAGATTCGATCTCGATCCTAATACGATAATTATCAATGATAATCTTTCCAAAGGAAACGATTATACGGTTCATTACCAAAGGTCAATAATTCAAACATAAAACAAGACTTCTAGTGTTTTGTATCGCTACTTTACCTCGTCCCTTCGATTTGGGGCGGTAAACAGTACTCTCATCAAGGTTCGTTCCCAATGACTTCTGAGCAAATCTCCAGAAATTCGATGCGAAGCGAGGATCTTGATAGTGATGATCGATACAGGCACACCGTGCTTACTCAACTCCTTTAAATACAAGGAGTCAATTTCTTCATCGAGAATCTATCAGTAATAGGAATGATATTAGCAGATTTGGTCAGTCTGTCGACGATGACCCAATCGAATCAAATTCAGATGATGACCTTTGCAATAGTTAGACGTTTACTAATGTATGAGGCGATGTCTGCCTTCATAATTTGCCATCAGTACAACTTCTTCAGATAAGATACATTTAATCAGAAATGACATGAATAGAATACTTAATCTTACGAGATTCCAACATGACTACATCTCAGAATCTCCATATTTATGCAACCACAAGTGGCCTTTTATACATTTAACGCCATCCGCTTCTCAATTCTAATGGTTCACATTAGCCGTGAACCCTTTTTTTATTATTTATATTATCCTTCTTACAAGCATTGTTTATTTTTAAATTGTTCGGCAATTTATTTTGCACATTCATTATTAAGGAATACATCCTAATTGATTCTTTATCCTTTTTATATTATGTGTCAGTATCTACATTCATCTTCCTTGATGAAATAAATATCATGGTCAATATTACTCAGAAATTCTTTCCTCATAGTTTCTAAGTTTTAGTTATATCTCAACTATTAATTTTATCAGTTTTGCTTGATCCGACGTTTTAAAGCGTCGATAATAATTACACGTAAATTAACAATAAATATTAAGTTTTTATGAAACGTAAACGTTAAAAGTTTAAATATTTCTTAGTTCGACTAATTATAATAAAATGTTCAAAACAAATTTGAATTTAATTAACACGATTTTTTTTGCTGATTTATCGAAAATAATTAGTAAGATTCGTAAATGTTCGAAAAATCTTTGGTTATACTTTGGTCAAAATTTTCTTAGTTGAAAAGCAAACATTGTCGTTTTAAATCTTGTTTTAGACGGTTTCCTCAATCCCTCTTAGGTTGTCTTGAGGTATACACGAACATTTACCCCTAAACAGGAGTTTAGTTAAATGTTCTGGGTATAAGGGAATAATCCCTCAAAAGTTCTTTTCGATAAAACATTTGTCAAAACACATTTGCACTTTCTTTTTGGTAAAACCCAACGTCTCAAATGGCTCAAAAAAATATTTTTTTTAGAGTCAATATAGATTCCATTATTTATTAATCACACGGTCAAATAATGTAAAGGATTAAGTCTTTAATCACATGTTAAATACTCAAGGTACAAGTTTTCATTGTTCGGCCAATTTAGGGCAGTCTATAACTAATTATTAACTCATTCTTATTCTTAGAAACAAACAAATGGTCCTTAATGATCACAAGCATGAATTTATCAAATTACAACCTACACACGTGATTCACCAAATTTATGAATGCTACATGTGCATTAGTCAATCCAAACAACATCACGTGAAACTCATAATGTTCATTACAAGTTCTGGATGTAGTGATTGGAATGGATAATCTTTTTCGCGGACGCGAAGTTGATAATAACCATGCCGTAGATCAAATCTTTAGAACATACGCTAGAACCTTGTAAATGATCGAACAATCTATCATCTTGGGTAGTGGATATATATTTTTAATCGTCAATTTATTTAGTTCACGGTAATTCAACAAATAAATATAAGGAATGATAACAATATATCTCTTCATAATGACGAGCTCAGTAAAATAAAAGCTTTCTCCGACAACTCTCTCATTTGTACGGTAATTCTTTTAATTTAGATGGTGCTGATGTACAGTACACATGCCACAAGTGCAGCATCGGGAATATAATCAATACCAATTTCAACTTGCCTTAATGGGAAAAGTCTAGGTAATTCACCAATAAATACCTCCTAAAGTTTCAGATAACAGATATATCTTTTAATAAATTTTCTTTAAGTTCTTTCTAGATTACAAGGTCTATGACTAATTCACAACCATTCACGGTTTAATTTCAAGTCTAAATCCAAGATATGTTCATCCATTAAGAATTATTTAGATGGCTTTTGATATTCAACATCTTATCATTTAGGGGAATTCTGTTCGAGTTCCTATCAATTAAGACAATGTCGTCATGTCATAATCAATCAATCCATTTTACTGGCACTATCAACTTTTTCAGTTTTATTACCGTCGATAATATGTGAACTTCTCACAAGACTAATAATAACTCATAATCCTTCCCAATTCAAGGATATCTGGAGACATAACTAACCTTAAAAGAGTAAGGTCAACGCATAATCAACGCGAGAGAATTTCAAATCAGATACAGACGAAAACATTTAACGAATATGAATATATCACATGTTTTCATAATTTGAGTACGCATTCGAAAGCTCCTCGGATCGTTACCTAGGTCATTCAAATGAAACCAAATCAAAAGAAATGATAGGAACGTCGATACGTCCAGTCGGGTATCAACACTCGGTAATCAGATACTTTTCCAAAGAATCTCACCACGGGAGAATTGGACAAGAAGGGAATATCAATTGTCAAATAAGACAATTTCCACAAATGAGTAAATTCAATTCAGAAGAATAAATGGTACGGGCACATATGTAGGTGTCCCTAACACTATGTCCCTATTTTTCACTTCTTGCAGATCTCATAAAATTTAATCTTTCACAATCTTCAAAGAAAATGTAGTGTTCATTCATTAGTTTTATGGTGACTACTAATCAGCCTTGCATGGTCCATTCCAAATTGTATGTAGGCGTGCAACTATATACAATTTCAAGATTAACGATGCAATACTCAATTCGTCAAAATTTTTATCATCATGTTTATAATAAAAACATTTTCATGCTTAATTCTTAAATAAGAATCAAAAATAAATTTACAAAGATTTTCTTTGTTATGAAAACAATTAAGTTTTCCAAGGTATTTCATAATCAACTTTATTTCAATAACAATCACTTATAATCTCACTTTGAATAATCCTTATAGTGAGGAAAGTTCAATTTTTCTCAAGGGATACTGTTTTAACTTATAAAAATAATTAGTGATCTGCAAAGGAGTGATGAAAAGTTGTTCACCAAGAACTAACTACAATATAATAGGAAATGAGCTTAGCCAATTAATCATGAGGTTCATGACCTCGATGGCACTCAAAAAGAATAATCCACAACGTAACTCAATTTGAGATGAGTACTTGTTCAATGGTTGCATCACCAATGCGAGCATTAGGATGAAGCAATAAAAGATAGATAGCATCGATACATGTAGGATTTAGCAATCAAAGGTAGTCTTTTCATTAATCACAAACAAGTCAAAATTGTACCGTAACACATTACGTGTCACTATGTCATACAATTCCAAGAACTCATCCTACTAACTGATGTCTCAGTTAAGTTAGAGATTTTTAAAACATACCACAATGAATACTAATCTACAAGAGGAATTAGGTGTCCCACCTGTCCCGGAAGATCCATCGGTCCCAATTCAGAAGAAGATTTCTTCAATTTATTTATTGGACACTGGGCATCCTCGTCATTGGACAATGGCCTAGGAACAACACTTAACACGAAACAACAATCAATTAAAACCTTATAATTCAATCACATGACTTAACGACTTCCTCTTAACAATTTCATATTCCATACGAGTTAAATTTTACTTTATTCAAATTTCAATCAATCTTATACTCAAGGCGATATCCTACCTCATTTTCCAATACTTTCAAACTTATTCATAAACCTTAAAAGGGTAATAAAAGCTCGATATGATCAATACTTAATTTCCAATCCTATATCTCTTACAACAATAATTATCAAATGAGTCACTAGTATAGAATGACTCAATCATTCAATTAGACTTCTCGGAAAGGTACTAGTGGCATGAGGCTTTTGGGTAATGGTTCCGTTGACAGCCTCAAGTGCGACATACACCCTTTCGATTCTCAAATTTAAGAATTAGGTGACAACGAATCAGATGACACCTTTCCAGGTGGTAACGTTTTGTCAAACTCCACTCTATAAGGAAAGATCGTCATGACATCGATATCATATTTAATCTCGCCAATTCTTCTTCAAGATCACAATCAACTACTATCAACATTTCTACGAAGATCAACCATTTTGTTGGGATCATAATTATCCACAACTTGGTTTAGATCTAGAATAGCTAGAATCCCTACAGAAATAGCTTAGATTGATTTGCTAGGGGAGTTAGGGTTTCTTGTGACAATCTACGTCGTACAAATACCTCGTATAAATATAGAAATAATCATCAAACAATCATGTAATCAAATTACATCATATGTATATATATAATCCAAGTTATATATATATATATATATTAAAATAACACTTCTCAGTCTGGCCTTGTCGGTAACTCGGGAATTCTTTGGCACCGTTATAGTCAAAAGATTTTTAGACATTTTTAGAAAAATGTTTATAGTTAAAAGATTTTGAAATGTTTTATTCAAAACCTTGGTTTTAAAAATATTTTGTTCTCTATAACAAGAGCTCTGATACCAAACTGTAACACCCCCAAATTTATACTTCAATACAGCGGAAGACTCGTTGGTGTTACGGGATAGCACATTACTCACATCATAGACAACGCTTAAAAATCGCGTCGTTTAATAATAAAGCATTTCCATTCATAAGTATCAAATTTACATAAGTCCCAAGTCATAGTCATTTCATATAATTTTACAAAAGATTTGAATGGAAATTATTATTGAAGTGCGGGCCATGAATTCTTGTTGTCTTCCCGAGAATTACCTTCAAGTACCTGAGATAAAACATGTTAAAAGAAAAGGTCAACGAAAACGCCGAGTGAATTCATAGAGTTTAATAAAACCGTTAATATATCAGCGGTATATAATTATTACCGAAAGTCATTTTATACAAATCTTTGTAATAGGCCATAAAATAGCCAAAGTCATTTTATACAAATCCTTATCAAAAATCATAATATAGGCTTTTGCCTTCAAAATCATTATACGAGCCATTGTCGTAAAAACATCATACAATACGTTTTACAACGTTGTATAGAGTTAAATAAAAATCGTTATATGAATATGGTTATGAAAAACCAAAACACGAACATAATATCAATAGTAAGACCCCGTATTGCTAGTCAGGCAATATATCGTAATTCGGTGCGTATAGCAGTATTTCGTTACTTTTTGATTATTATAAGCCGCATGACATTGTTACCTTACTATAACAAAGAACGGGTAGCTAGCCCGAAACACAATTTGCCCATCTAAATTAGGGTGTCGTCACAATAATCACGCTTGTGTAAATCTTCTCATACATAAATTCGCTTACCAATCAATGTGGCACGACGGGGATCAACCGTCAAGGCGCGAACTGGGGTGATCGTCCCCAAATAGTACTATTATATGCATAAGCGTCTACCAAATCCCGGTAGTTCACAATTCATGCTAATGGGACTTTTAGTGACATAAGCTAACTTTAATAATCCATTTTATTTCATACATCGGGTCATATAATCATTCATCGGGTCATTCAATCATTCGGGTCCAAATTAATAAACAAACAATTGGGACAACTAGTGTCCTATTTTATAAAAACTAACATGTTATCTCCCTCGCGGGTTCATAAAATATTTCATAAAAACATTTAAAAGAGTGTGAGGCTATGAACTCACGTTGATATGGGAAGGCGGGTTATCGGGAATTCGGATGTACGGTACGTGCTTCAATCACGGAAACCTAGACAATAATACTCGTCTTAGACTCTTGTCCAATGACTTTATAAAAATAACAATTATGTATACATATGATGACTTTATATATATGATGATCAAGTGAGTTAATATATTCTCATTTACTCATTTTAGTGTTTATGTATTGGTAACTTTTCACTAGTTTACCAGTTTTTACCTATGTACATATTTTAGGTCCAGTAAGCCTATTATAAGTTCATTAACTTGTATTAATCCATTTTATACTTGTATTATCAGTATTTATACTCTACATGTTGGGCCCAAATGGGTTAAGCCCAATAAGTAATTTTTATAAGTGTTTAACTTATTTAGTTAAATTATTAGTCCAATATGCTAACTTAGCTCGTTAATGTCTGTATGTCATATAGTTCGGGTTTTATCGGTTTTTATTTGTATTAGGTACTTATATATATCAGTATATGACTTTTAAAAACTTTACATTAGACGGGTTTGATCGTCTATGTTTTAATTGGCGAAAAACGTTAATTTAACGGTAATAGCCGAAAAAGTCGTAAAAATCATGTTTATAATTTTTATAACTTATAAATCTTATTCAACTACAATTTTTATAAAGTGTCCATTTATTTAACCTTATACATATTTATATAAATGAAATTTATAAGTTAGTGGATTTTAATTCACATTTTATACTATATTAGTTTGAGTGCTTATATAATACTATTAAACATTAATTCTTCAAAATCTGATTTTTAGTTTCATCTTCACCATTTTTATCATATCTTGAGTTATATAAGGAGATAGAAGCTCATTTTTGGATGGCATAAACTTCATATTATTTTCTACAAATAAGTTAGTTATAGCTACTGCTCATTCCATGTCTAACTATCCTTAACAGTCCCTACAAAACAGACTATTCAGATTTTGATCATATCTCACTCTTTTTAATGATTCCATTGCATGGCCAACTCTCACATGTGTATGACATCTAACACTTACTGTAAATGGATTCCACCATGCAATTTTATCAGTTCATAACTTGGTTACTTACTGTTTTTATACAGCCAACAATTTAAGCAAGATTTTAGCCTTGTTTCTTATGGTTTTTCATCTTTTTAATCATATTTATCAACACTTGATCCCCACACAATATTTTTATCATCATATATTCATCATAAACATATACAATAAGAAATAAAATACATGATTACATAATCAAAATAACAAGAGGTTGGGAAGAACAATCTTTATACCACCAAGATTGTGTAGGTATTCATCAAGGCTTGGATTTTTGATGGAAGAACTTGTGATAGATCTACACCAATCTTTATGGCCACCAGTACTTGTAAACTTCATGTAGAAATCCGCCCTTGGACATTAACAAATCTTCTCCTTGGATGTTAAAATCACCTCCAATCTTCAAGGCTTCAAGGGTTCTTCTACATGTATGTAGATAACACATGATTTAAGGTTAGAATTGATCAAGATGGGGTGTTTGGTGATGGTATTTGGACGGCAAGAGTAGAGAGGAAAAGAGAGAGTATGTGTGGTATTGCATGTGTTGAATGAGAACAAATGGTTTGGTTGTAAATGGTTTCGTGGTGTATAGCTTACTTGTTAAGCTAAAGTTAACAAGTGTTAACTTGTAAGCTACTAGTTTGAAACATCTCATGGTGAGGTGGAGCTACCTTGGGCCGTCCCATGTGTGGGGTGGGACAAGTGTTTACTTGTCTCATCCCACTAATTTACGGGTATTCCTTGATTCTAGTTTCCTCGATTTGTGTGCCCTCGGGTCGTTTTACGAAAAACATTTTTATAAATTATGAATCAACGGCACAAAATGAATCTAATAAAAATTGTCTCATCAAAAACGGAGTTCAAAAACGTAAATACGTAATCCTAAGGTTTCCGGTTTGATCGTAAAGGACGTTAAATTATAATCGTAAGTCCTAATCTCTTCTCGTAAATTTGTGAGTTTATGAACCAACACAAATTTAAAATCTCAAAATAATATTCACGGATAAATTCATTTTATAAAATGTCGGACTGTCACCAGAAACGGTGTATGTAAACGTAAGCACGTAACGTAGAATCCTCCGGTTTAGACGTAGTCGATGCTACTTTAAGACGTAAATCCATATTTATTCCCAAAAATAAGTGAGTTCATAATATAACATTAAAATAATGTTTTCAAATAAATATTGAGAATAAAATATCAACCATAAATTGACGGATTGTCACATCAACACTCCTCCCCTCCTCCTATAAATACCCTCCTAATATTTCATTAGGAGGTGTTAGTAGTTAGTTCATTCTTAGTTTTCCTTAAGGTAAGTAGGAGTAGGAGTATTTACATTCTCTCTCTAGTTTTACTTTCTCTCTCAATTTTCTTTCAAGTTTGCTTAATCCTTAATCTTTAAATCTTGTAATTTTGAATCTTTAATCTTCATCTTAATTTCAAGCTTTTCATCAGTCTTATTCTTCCTTTCTTGTTTTAATCTTTTGTTTGATTCGGTATAGGTATGTAGTTTGTTTCATCTTTATGCTTATTTGATTAAAGTGCTTATCTTTTTGTTCTTATCATTTTTATGTGATTTACGGTTTTAGCTTATTGAGATTTTTTATTGGTTTGTTATTTTCTCAATTTTAATAAAGTGTTTTTAAAAGTTTAATCTTCTAAAAGTTGATTTTATAAATTTTGCTTATTTGGTGTTTTGAAATTTTTTAAATTCGTGGCTTATTAAGTTCTTTTTATTATTGATTTGGGTAAGTTTTTGGTAAGTGCTTATTTAGGAAAGTTCTTTTTTTGGTTATTGTTTAATTCCCTTTTACATTCCATCGTAAAGTCTAAGGGTTTTTAAGGTTCGGATCGAGTATTGTGATCGCATAAGCCTTAGGGTTTCTACTTGCGATCAAATACTGCGATCACTAACTGCGATCTATCCTGCGATCACAGACTGCGATCGTTAGTTACGATCGTTGGTTGCGATCCTAGCCGCGATCGGTTGTTGGGATCGTGAGTTGCGATCTGAGTTGAGATCGAGAGTTGCGATCGGGATTTGCGATCGGGAGTTACGATCGGGATTTGCGGTCGCTTGTTACAATCTGACCGCAGTCCTTGGTTTATTTTACTTAGTTATTTTTCAAAGTTTATTTCTTTCCAGCCATTTTTGTCAAGTTTAATGTAAAATTGTTTTATTTAGTTTTTATTTTTACATTTACTTTTTATTAAGTTTTAAATTTACTTTATTATTTTTATTTTTCATTCGTGTTATACTTTCTCAAGTTTTCGTTTGTAGTTTATAATAGGTAATCAACGACATTTCCTTTTTACACCAAGAACAACTGAGTCACACTTTCAACTATAATCAATTCGAATAGACCAATTCAAAGAACAAATTTTTCTAGGTATCATTGCTCAATGAGGTCCCATTCCTTCACCTACTCCACAAGAAGTTACCATTGATGATCCATCTATAGTGAAACCTTCCATTGAGAGTCCACCTTCCCTTGAACTTAAGGATCTTCCATCACACCTTGAATATGCTTTCTTAGAGGGAAAGGACAAATTACTCATGATCATAGCAAAAGACTTGAAAGATGATGAGAAGGAAAAACTCATAGAGGTAATTAAGAAACATAAGAAAGCCATAGCATGGAAAATATCCGACATAAGGGGAATTGATCCAAATTTTTATAGACTCAAAATCCTTATGGAGGATGATTCCCACCATTCAAAGCCAAAGAAGGGTTAACCTAAAAATCCATGAGGTCATCAAAAAGGAAGTTATAAAAATCCTTGATGCGGGTATGATTTACCCCATTTCCGACTCTCCATGGGTTAGCCTGGTACATTGTGTTCCTAAGAAGGGTGGAATCACCGTAGTGCCTAATGAGAACAATGAGCTTATACCCACTAGACTTGTCACGGGTTGGAGAGTTTGTATTGATTATAGGAAGCTCAAAGATGCTACTAGGAAAGATCATTTACCATTGCCTTTTATAGACCAAATGCTTGAATGCTTAGCGGGAAATGAGTACTATTGCTTTCTAGATGGATTCTCGGGTTATTTCCAAATACCCATTGACCCAAAGGATCAACAAAAGACCACATTCACTTGTCCTTATGGTACATTTTCTTACAAGAGAATGCCTTTTGGCTTGTGCAATGCACCGGGGACATTCCAAAGGTGTATGATGGCAATCTTTCATGACATGATTGAGCACACTATGGAAGTCTTCATGGATGATTCTCGGTCTTTGGAGATTCATTCACTTCTTGTCTCTCCCATTTAGAACGTATGCTTAAGAGGTGTGAAGAAACACGTCTTGTTCTTCATTGGGAGAAGTGCCATTTCATGGTCAAATAGGGGATAGTTTTGGGACATAAGATATCCAATAAAGGTTTAGAAGTGGATCGTGCTAAAATTGATGTTATTGCCAAACTTCCACCAACGGTAAAAGGAGTTAGAAGTTTTTGGGTCATGCGATTTCTATAGACATTTTATACAAGATTTTTCTAAGATTGCAAGACCCATGACCCACCTCTTGGAAAAAGAGGCTCCTTTCATTTTCACACAAGAGTGTTTAGACTCTTTTGAGATACTTAAGGAAAAGTTGAATAAGGCTCCCATTTTTGTTTCTCCAAATTGGGATTTTCCTTTTGAGATCATGTTTGACGCTAGTGATTATGCCGCGGGGGCCGTGTTAGGACAAAGAGTTAATAAGCATTTTCAACCTATACACTATGTGAGTAAGACAATGACGGGTGCTCAACTTCATTATACCACCACGGAAAAAGAGTTACTTGCTATAGTCTATGCCTTTGAGAAATTTAGACCTTATCTTGTGCTTTCTAATACCATAGTGTATACGGATCATTCCGCTCTAAAGTACCTCATGATAAAGCAAGATGCTAACCCTAGGCTTTTGAGATGGGTTTTATTGCTACAAGAGTTTTCCATTGAGATACGTGATAAGAAAGTAGCCGAGAATTTAGCGGCGGATCCCTTGAGTACACTTGAGCATCCTTTTCAAGGTAAATTACCTCATAAGGAAATTAATGAATCCTTTCCATTAGAGGAGCTTATGTCTATCTCTTCACAAGAGGATGCCACCCCTTGGTTTGCGGATATTGCAAACTATCTTGTGGGGGATGTGCTAATAGAGGGTCTCACTTCCCAAAAAAAGAAAAAGTTTCTTAAGGAAGAAAAATACTATTTTTGGGACGACCCTTACCTCTTTAGGCAATGTGCGGACCTAATCATAAGACGGTGCGTAGATGGGCCCGAAGCATTTAAAATCTTAGAAGCTTGTCATAAGGGACCTACGGGAGGCCATTTTGGGCCCAACTACACCTCCAAGAAAGTCTTTGATTCGGGTTTCTATTGACCTTCCATATACAAAGATGCCCAAGAGATGGTAAAATTTTGTGTTGCATGTCAAAGAAAAGGAAAGATTAATCAACGAGATGAGATGCCACAAGATTTCATACAAGAGTGTGAGATTTTTTATGTATATGGTATAGACTTCATGGGGCCTTTTACAAGAGTCATGAAGAAGTATGGTGTTAACCATAGACTTTCTACCGCGTATCACTCTCAAACCAATGGGCAAACCGAGGTCACAAATCATGGTTTAAAAAGTATTTTAGAGAGAACGGTGGGAGAGCATCGAGCTTCTTGGTCGAATAAGCTTGATGATGCTTTGTGGGCTTTTAGGACGGCTTTTAAGACACCAATTGGTTGTACTCTATATAGGCTTGTTTATGGAAAAGCATGCCACCTCCCATTCGAGTTAGAGCATAAGGCTTCATGGGCTCTCAAAGGGGCAAACGTTGATTTAAACCAAGCCGATTCACATAGAAAGGACCAACTCAATGAAAGATGAATTGAGAGCCAACGCTTATGAGAACTCGTTGCTATACAAGGAAAACACTAAGAAATTGCATGATGCTAAGATCAAGAACCGTGAGTTCAAAGTTGGAGAGCCAGTTCTCCTCTTTAACTCAAGGTTGAAACTCTTTGCGGGCAAGATTAAGTCAAGATGGTCCGGTCCATTCACTATTGCTCAAGTGTTTCCATATGGGAATATTGAGTTGTCACAACCAAATGGCCCAAATTTCAAAGTGAATGGTCACCGTGTTAAGCATTATTTGGGGAGGACATTTCCGTGGAAATGGTCCAACAGATCCCTATTTTCCCATGAATTAATTCATTGTGGGATGAGTCGAGCTAGAGACTCAATAAATCAAGCTTGAATAACTAGGTTTAGAGTTTTTAGACTTAGAGTTTGGTAGGATATAAATAAGGGTATAGAGTTGAGGATAAGTGTAGGGGATGCCTTCTTTTTGTCTTCATGTTGTTTGTTGGGTTGCTCTCTCTCATCGTATGCATTGGAGCTTATGGAGGAGGCCCTTATATCGGGTTTACTTCGTTACTATTGTGATTTTTCATAACCACATTGTGCTTAAAAATGAATTCACTATAGTAGACCTTTCCTTAGCTTTGGTTAAGCAAAGTACGCAATGTGATAAGTGTAGGGGAGTTTACTCCAATACTCTTAAATATTGAGGACAATGTTTATCTTAAGTGTAGGGGGGTCTTCTATCGAAGTGACCTTACCTAGAACTTTATCATTGACCTTCATGATAACATGGAAATTAATTTTTCAAACATTTTTCAAATTTTTGATCTACTTTGGCTACCAAAAATATGCATTCATAATTTTTGCATTAATCATTTTTCATTTGCATAACACATTTTCATTGTATATATTTCTTCTTTTATTTTTCATCAAAAATATATAAAATGGAAAAAAAATGTAAGAAAGGATATGGTTTAACAAGTTTAGACATCTTTAACATATTAGGCCCGCCATGGATACTTTGACTCAACCCGAGTTTGCTTATCAAAGCATTCTCTAGCTTCTAGCCTTAACCATGTAGAGCTTTATTGGTTTATTAGGCTAAGCTTCCACTAGTCTCATTATTTGAGATTTTAAACTGTGGAGAACAAGAGATGATAGAGTTTGAAGTAAGTGTTAAGGGCTAGATAAACCTCATATTAATTAATTGTGGCTTTTATATCCCCTTTCGTAACCTTTACTTTCTTGTCAGCGCATGTATATATGTTAATAAATAATCAAGAACGGTTTTAATTGGTTTGTAGTCTCTTATGCATTTTTGATTAATCATTCGTGGTTGGTATAAGTACGTCTTAAGATTCTAAGTTAGAACGTTTTATGTGTACTAGACTTATGTCATGGTTAATACTTAGCGGGGTTTTTTCCTTTTATTCTTTTCAACTTTCTTTGTGAGGAATAAAGAAAAATAAGTGCGTCTTATAAAAAATGAGTGGCTGGAAAAAAAAGAAAATAAATAAATAATTATACAAGACTCCCAAGAGGGGCAGTGAAGTGTTAATTATAGTAGCTGTTGAATTCCAATATTACTCTCACAAGGGTTGCGGGGATTTAATAGTTACTCCAATCCAATATTACCTTGACGGGTTGCGGGATTGAAGATCCAAAGTCCCAAAACGGCGGAGGATATAAATTATTGGGTGAGTTTATTTTTCTTTCCATAACGAGAGTGTAGCTACTTATTAATGCATGACATGAGGATCTTACACATAAGGCGAATGACTTATTATTCTTGAGTCGGACTTATATCAATTGTGGGTCATTTTTCGAGTAATGGATAAGATGGTTAATTAGGATTAAAACCGTGCTTCCTTATTTTGAGATTTTACATTTCTTATATTTCACGCTTTAAATAATGACAAATTTGCTTTCAAAGCAATTTGCCCAAATAATAACCGATCTTAGAGGCATAATAAGTGGGGGTATAATGGTAACACAATTAATTTATATGAATGAGTTGACGCACTTTCACTTATGGATAATAATGATCTTATTTTTAAGCTTGGTATGGGGAAAGTGAAACTTGAGGGTGATAAGTGTTCATGGTACCTAAAGCCCTAATTAAAGTCCTTGCTTTCTTTATGAGTTATTTCCATCAAAACCATTTCAAGAAAATCCAAAAATATATAAATATAATTGCTTTCCTTTGCATTGCATTGTATAAAATCAAAATCATGCATCATATAGTGTAGAGTAGTGTAAAAGCATTTCATATTGGCCAAGGTGGATTAATTATGAGAAAAGTCTAAATTAGTGCTTTAAAATGTGGCATTTCATGAGGTCATGGCAATGATCAAGTGTAGGGGATTTGATATGAGCAAAATATCATATCAATAATATCACAAATCACCCTAAAACACAAAGCAAATACCTAATTTTTATACATAAAAGCATTATTATGGGTATGTTGTGTGTTTGTGCTTGTGTAGGTAACAAAGATACAAACTTTGAGCAAAGAAGTGAAATCAAGCCTTAAAGAAGAAGAAAAGACAAAAGAAGGATGAAAAGTGACAAGCCTTGTAAAGACAAAGGACCTTTCTTGACAACTTCCAAAGATAAGGGACTAAAGTGTAATTATGCAAAAGTCAAGAATAAAGTCAAATCTGGTCAACACTCAAGTCAACAAGTCAAAGGATGATTTTTGAACAAGATTGAAGTTGGAAGGACCAAAAATGTCAAAGGAATGAAGCTTGTAGCTCAATTTTACATTCTGCCAAACTCAAGGGACTTAATTTGTCATGTCTCATATTATTTTGCTACTCAATCCGGATACACACTTATTAGCCAATGAGAGGAGATAATGAGTATGACACGGATTGCCACCTCACCCATTATCGTCGTCTTTGTAATAAATAAACAATCCAAACAGTGAAGTCCACTTAGCTTTTAACAACCAATCATAAATCGGGAAAGAGATAATGATCCGCAACTCCTCCCATCATCCAATAAGAGACTGCCACGTTGCATATTCAAACTATATCAAGCACAGGAACGAATTTGAGAATGAATGCATATCAAGAGAAATGATCAACATCAAAATTGCTCTATTTCAAGAGAGGATTACAACCCCAGCAACCAATTAACTTGAAAGTTACTCAATAAAAAAATCCCCAATTTGAGTTCTTCAACGGCTAGTTACAATTGGAAGAATCAAGCCACGTGGAAGAATGCTACTGGCTAGAACACGTCACCAACCTCCAACTAACTACATCCCAACCTCTATAAATACCCATCTAGGTCTTTATTCTGTACATGTAGTTAGTGTGTGTAATTTTCACACACTTGATAAATTCCCTCAATTTCAGTTAGAAGTTTTAGTTGATCACTACTCTTAAGTGACTGACAATCACATAAGAGGTAGTTAGTTAGTTGTCACAACCTGTAACTACTTTACCTTTATTAATAAACAATTCGAGTTCATTTTCACTCATTCTAATTCTCAATTCCTGCACAATCTTACTCCTAGTGTTATTGTTTGGTTCTTTTGATCATTCATGATCAATGGAATGTGTTTGAGGCTGTTTTGAAGATTGTAGCTGGTTCAGAATCATTTTCAGTCCATTTCATACAATTTGTAGCAGTGTAGCAGGGATGACTGATTTGAAGTAGATGATGATGTTATGATGGTGAATGGTTGTTGATTAATGGTGGTTTTGTTGATCTTAGTAAGCTTAGCGCTTATTACTCCATCAAAGGAGGCATCTAGCTAAAAGGAAAACATTTTCTTGCTTTAGAATTCCTCTAAACAGTCTTGCATGATCAATTCCAAGAATTAGCTTCTAATTGCTGAACTGTGATTGTGTTAGCTTACTTGTAGTATAATCTTGATGTTTTAATTGTTTACTTGCAAATATATAGCTTTAATTCAGTTTTACTTGATCAAAATTTTCTTTAATCAGTCATATTTCCATCAGTTACTCATTTTGTGGAATTACAAGTAAACTTGTTGGAGTTTGGTTTTAAACTGGTTCATTATAGTCAACTTTACAAGTTTTGATAAGTCTCATAAGCTGTTAAATACTTTTGCTCAAAAAGTCTTCATAAAAGTTCAATATCAGATTTTGAAGTAGTGTTTGGATCAAGTTCAATTTTGTGATCTAGTTGTAAAACTGGTTGTTTTAAGATCATTTACATTCATTAAGTGAGTACTGGTCATTTGGAAAGGTTTTGAGGTCAAATTTAGTTTCAAACAGGCAATTGGCACTTGAAAAACTTTGGGTCAATTTTTGTTAAGGAATTCAGTGAAAACATGCCATCTTTGATTACTTGTCATTTCTTTGATAGTTGATGTTTTTAGCTGAAACCTATTCTAGTTTGTAGCTTAATATACAAGCTTTTAGTGTTATCAAGGAAACTACACATTATCAGCTTTTGAGTGAGATATCAGCTTAATAATAAGCACTAGACCAACTGCAAGTTTATGTGATCATTAGCAATCTGTTTTCCCATATCAGCAAATCTACTTCATAAATCACCTAATTTTGTTTCACATAAGTGTTTGCAAACATGTTCTGAGTAGTTTCTGAAAATTTAAGCTTATTGAATATTTTGGTCAAACTTGGTCAAAATAAGCATTTTTAGCTTATTTTGGATTTCAGCTTGTTTTCTTGGTCAGTTCAAAACCAAAAGACATTCCAAGCTTTGTGTGACTTATTTAATCATTTTCAACAAGAAAATCGTTTTTGGATGTCTGAATAAGCTTTTAGCTTAACTTGGGCTTATTGAAATAAGCTACTTTGAGATTTACTGAATCTTAGCTAAAATCCTTTTACCAGTCTAGCTTAATTTGGATTTTAAGCACTTTAGAAAAAACTAGAACGTTTTTGGTTGA
The DNA here is from genome assembly GCA_025667525.1 of Glebionis coronaria. Taxonomy (NCBI): domain Eukaryota; kingdom Viridiplantae; phylum Streptophyta; class Magnoliopsida; order Asterales; family Asteraceae; genus Glebionis; species Glebionis coronaria. Next base: position 181,120,730 of record CM046880.1, on the reverse strand, counting down.
GAAATAAGCTCAAACGAGCTTATTGTTTACCTTGTGCCCGTTTCTGATTTTAAGTTCTTGTTAATTGCACATAGGTCCCCAACTTTTCTAAAACTTGCTAAATTGTTTGTTAATTCAAGTTTGTTAGGGTTTGTATTACTTGGTACCTGGATTTTGATTAGTTTCATAATTAGTTAGGCAGTTTAGAAATTTGTTAGATAGTTGTTGTAGTTTGTTACTATTTTCACATTTGGTCCTTATACTTTCTGATTTTACATTTCTAATCCCTATATTTTCATTTCATTCACATTTCAAGCAATTTTATACTTGTGTGCATTAGATACTTGTACTTTGTGAATTTTTGTGGTATTTGCAATTTGTTTTACGGTTATATAGAGCTATAATATTTTTCATTTTTACGTGTTTGTTTGAATTAGACTTAGAATCCAAATAGCCTTTTAACAACCAAAAACAATATAAACTTGAAATTGGTGGGCCTTTCAATTTGTCTTGAGTCGAGAAAAAACGAACTTGCAAAATACTAAATATTAGTCGTGTACACCCGTCCAGTAGTAGGAGGTGGCTTGGAGTCGGCATGTCCAGATGTGCCCTTTATCTCACCCTTGCGGCAGTCCTTCATGCGATGACCTAGCTGGCCACACTTGAATCAAGCATCGTTGTTACGGTGACATGACCCTAGGTGCCTACGGTTGCAGGTAGTGCAGAGAGGGTGAGTATACCCTCCAACAGGTGCCCTTGCTGGATGGGAGCCTGTTTAGAAAAGTATACATGTGACATGGTTTATGGGTACAAATAGGATAATATAGAAAATCGTAAGACTTAATACCAATAACAGCTACACGCTTGGGCTGTGAACCTCTGCGGTCCTGCTCCCTTCTGTTGCCATGATTCCTGGTAGAAGATGCTGAAGTGCCAGAAATATGAATTATAAGCATGTAACATAAGGAATGAGTAAGTTTAGGGACCTTCTGTTGTTGGAGTTGCTAGCATTGTTACGAAAATTATCATTACCGCCACGCCTATTCGAAGCAGAACAGTCTTGGGTATGACCGTTACCCTTGTGCTGACTAGGCTGCTGCTGACTAGCCGATTGAGACCGGTCCCAAGTCTTCTGCCTGAAAGATGCAATTTATAGAGAAATATAAATATTTGGATAGTACTAAATGAATTGAAATGATCACCACTGAGTGACGAAATATACCTCTTCTCGGGTCTCTCTACCTCTCCAAACTCATCCCTCTCTTGCAGTATCTCCAACTTGTGTGCTGCATCAGCTACTTGTGCCACCGTGTTAAAGGTAGCACACACCAAGTTATTGGCGACCGATGTACGAAGAGCCTAGCGAAAGTGGTACGCTTGCTCCTCGGCAGTACCTATTGTTACGCCAAGAAAACCAGCCAAATGAAGGAACCTCTGCATGAAATCGTTGTTGTTCTCCCCAGCTCTCTGCCTAATTCTGTGGTACTCCCTCTTCAGCTTATCCTGCTCAGCCTTGGGGAAGAACTGTCCCATAACCAACTCCCTGAACTGAGCCCAAGTCAAGACAGCCACCCAATTGTCGCCTCCCTCAGACTGCTTCACCGACTTCTACTATCCAAGCATGTCTCCTTCAAACTTGTAACAGGCCAACCTTGCCTTGAAGACAGGGTCGCAGCCCATTGCATCAAAAATCTTCTCAATATGAGGTAGCCAGCTCTCAGCCTCATTTGGGTTGTCAGTCTTCTAGAAGGATCACGGACGTTGCTTGTTGAATCGCTCCAGCCATGTGATTAGTGTAGTTGGAGGAGGAGGAGGAGGATTCTGATGCTGGTGCTAGTGCTGATTGTTGGCAGCTTGCACCTCGGCCCTGATTTCATTCCTCAGTTGAGGAAGCATGGCCTGCATCGCAGCTTGAACTGCTACGTTGAATAGTTCCTGCTCGTGTGTGAGAACCATCTGATAGTATAAACAAAATGCATGATTAAACTGATTAAAACATAATATATATACATGAAAAAAATGTATGCCAATAAATCATGAGAAATTTATTATGCATTAAAACAGTGTATGAAATGCTAGATTGTTTAACAAATGTACTTCTACGGTGCCTTAAATTGCTGATGTTATTTTATCTACGGTGCGGCTGAAGCTTGTTACGTTTAAATTCAGGAAGGTTTCTCATTATTCGCGTACTTTACTTGATAAATGGAAGATCCCCAATATTTGTTTGAATCATGGAGGGAGCTCTAGGTAAAGGTTGTACTCTTTTTTCCTTCTCCAAGGTTTTTCCATTTGGGTTTTTCTTAGGAAGGTTTTTTAAGAAGGCAACCTTATTTGGGTCCCCTGCTTCCTCTATGTTGCTGCTGGAGAGCTAGAAGAGCTGATGTTACTTACTTTAAAGTTCCTTAGATCAGTGTAGTTTTAGTTTTGGTTGTGTGGTTATGGCATGTCATACACACTTGGTTACAATAGCTTGTGGTTAATGTGGTACTTCAGCCACATTCCTTGTACTTAAACGCTTTTTGGTGTAATATATTTACCAGGGACAATGTCCCTTTTACCCAAAAAAAAGAATGCATGATGATGAAATAACATGGGTTTGGGTGAACGCCTTTGGGTCGGTTCACGTAAACAAAATGACATGGCGAAGATGAACGCCTATGGTCGGTTCATCAAAACAACACGATAGATAAAGGCACATGCGAATAAATATGGCCAGTCCTGTACCAACCATTACTTAGTTAAAATTCATGCGACAATGATACATGATATAAATGCATGAAAACAAACTGTCAGTTCTAGGAAGACCATGGTGATTACCCACTAATCACAGATCATGTTTTGAGAGCCTACAGGTCGAAGCCTTGGCTCTGATACCATAATTGTAAAACCCCATTTTGTTAAATGGAATGTCACGCGTGATTATGGCGTGTCATCAAAGCATACAAGGTAAATATCTTAAAAACATTAAATGACCATGAATGGAAATACTGGAAACAAACATCGGTAGTCCAAGTATTAGCTCATCACACACAATCATAAGTACTGAAATGGAAAAGGATTAAACAATGTCCAAATAAATAAGTAGCAAAATGTATGAAGAAATGCATAAAGTAAAGAAGGTTAGATAGCTTCCAATCCATATGCACGTACGATTAAAGTCTACGAGCGCCCTTGAGTACCTGCCATTTGGGAACATGAAAAGAAAACGACTGAGAATAATGCCCAGTGAACGGATATACAAGTATAACATTTTGATATGAGCTTAAACTCATATCCTTTTATCAACAAATAACCCTAAAACATGAAACAAAATACCAATTTATCTTGCAAAAACAGTGTTATGTGGTATGTTTGTGTTTGTGTACACTTGTGTAGGTAAAAGGATACATTTTCAAGCAAACAAAGAAAAATCAAGCTCAAATGGATGAAAAAGACAAAGAAGGAACAAAAGTGTCAAGATTTTGAAGTACAAGGACCTATCTTGACAAATTGCCAAAGTTGAGGGACTAAAGTGCAAATATTGTGAAAAGTCAAGATCAAAGTCAAAATTGGTCAACTTTCAAGTCAACAAAGTCAAAGGGTGATTTCTGCTCAAAAATGAAGTTTGGAGGACTTAAAATGCCAAAGGAATGAAGCTGCTAGCTCAAAAATGTAATCTGTCAAAGTATAGGGACTAATTCTGCCAACATTTGAAAGTTATTCAAGTCTTGATCCATGTGAAGAGGAAAGGACCAATGAGATTGCAAGAAAGGTGATACACGGATCACCAACTCAGCTTCATTTATTGCCCACTCAGCCGACACTTCATTTAATGGGTGTATCCCAACAGTGCAACGCACTCAGTTTTTTCCACCAATAGAAAATGAGGAATTGGATAATGATCCACAACTTCTTCTCTCACCCAATAAGAATTTGCCACGCATCATCTTCTTCAACAAAAATGCCAGGGACGAGAAAGAGCTAGAGTGAATTTCAGCAAATGATATAAACATCAAAGTTGGTCTAAATCAAGAGAGGAAGAGATCCCACGTGCTTAATTAGCCTGAAGATCAATAATAAAGAAAAACCCAAAAGAGTTCTTCACCTGCAAATTCAATTATGCAGAATTGTCCACGTGGAAGCTGATGATTGGTTCTGACACGTCACAACTCCCAACTACTTCACATCTGCAGTCTATAAATACCCTAGATTAGCTTTCATTTCTTGTACGTAGCTTAATTTTGTAAAAACACACACTTCTCAATTTCCTTTCATTTTTCCTTCCTCTTTACCCTAACTACTCAAGAGTCTGACAAACTCTTGAGTTAGTTAGTTAGTTAGTAGCTTTCTAACAGCTTTGTAACAACTTTCATGGAATAAAATTCAAATTTCTCATTTCCCGCCAATTCTGTTCTTCATTCTACTGTTCATTACTTGCTGCTATTGGATACTTGTGTTGCTGCATTGTGTTTGTTATGATCATTGATTGATCATAACTGACCTTGAAGAAGTTTGGGAGCATTTTGTTGTGATTCCAGTTCAGAAACTAGTTCCATTGAAGTTTTCAAGCATTTTGATGATTACTGTTGATTGATAGCTGTTTTTGATGATTGATAAGATGAACTAGTGATAAGGTGGTGGTTATCACTAGGGTAAGAGAGTTCAACACTCCTCTTCTTCCCAATGGTTTACTTCAAAAGGTTTTAGTGTTCTTATTTTTGTTCCACTGAAATTGTCAATTGCATGCTACATTTCCTAGATTAAATCCTGTTGTTTGCCTGATAAAATTTGTTTAGTTTGGACTTGATTAGATTCTAGACTTGTTTGTAGCTTAAGAGTTGCTTTACTGCTTATTGATTTGGATTTTGTCTTGTTTGATTAGCTGATTTCAGTAACTTTTTAGCCTTGCTGTTTTACTTGAGTTCTAGTAGTGGTAATTGATTGCATTTAGCCTTTACACATCTCTTCTTGATCAATAAACTTGGTTTGTTAAAGGTTTTCTTTCAGCTTTAATTGGTGCTTAAATAGTCTTCATAAAATTTCATATAAATCAGATAAAGGAGTGTTTGGTATTAGCTTATAAAAAGTTTTCAAGAATTGAGTCTTGGCATTTTAAAGTTCATTTGCAGTCATTAGGTGGTTATATAGTGTTTCAAGTCATTTACAAGTCAATTTGAGAGTCAAACAGGCAAATGGCAATAAAAAGGTTTGGGTCATTCTTATGCAGATTTGCCATTTAGAACTTATCATTTTCTTTTGGCTAGTATTCACTCATTACTTGATGAAATTGCACCAAATTTGTTCTCAGTTGTAGCTAACATCATATAGATTCAGATTCTAAGAGCATTCTATACAGTTTTCAATAAGCAAATAGGAATAAGCAAAATTCAGATAAGCAAAGTTGAGGCAAGTTTCTGTAAATTGAAACTGAGAATTTGTATCTCTTGATCCTTTTCATAAACCTGGCCATTTTTCTTCACAAATCACCTTAGAATATGATGTTACTTGATTTTTGAGAGTTTCAACTTTTTGACAAAAAAGTTGGTCAACGCTTGGTCAACGATAAGCTCTTTTCAGCTTAATTCATTTTCCTAGCTTATTACTTGATGAAAATTGTTCTAGTTTGATTTCCCGTTCATCACTTGAGTAGCTTAATCAGTTTCATCAAGAAAATCAAGTTGTGATTGTCTAGATTTTGCTGTAGCTTATTTTGGGCTTATTGATAAGTTCTCATTTGCTTATTTTACAACTTTAGCCAAAATCCTTGTTCACACGTAGCTTATTTTGGATTTAAAGAGTTTTGCAACTTGTTTCATTGAATTTGGTTCAGTTATAAGCTCAAACGAGCTTATTTTCATTCTAAACCCGTTTTTAGCTTAATGAGTTCTTGAAATTGCAATCTGGTCCCTAATGTTCTAATCAGTTTCTGAATTTGGCTAAACTTCATTGTTTTTAGGGTTTGCAAATTTTAAGTCCTTGTAATTTTGAGATTTGTTATTTTCAGTTAGCAAGTTGTTAAATTTGTTACATTTTAGTTAGTTTGTTATAGAATTTACATATTTGATCCTTGTAGTTTATTGATTTACACTTTCAGTCCCTAGAATTGTTAGAATTTACATTTCAAGCATTTATCTTTTCTAGAATTTACATTTTCAGTCCTTTAAGTTTCATATTTTACCTTTTGAATATTACTTGAATAAAAACATGGTATTTGCAAGATGTTTTACATATAAGTAGGTAATATTTTTCCGTTTTGCAAGGCTTTGTTGAATTAGCAAATAGAATATCCAAACAAGATTAACAACCAAAAACAGTTAAAAACCCGATATTGGTTGGACTTTCCATTAGCAAGAACTGAGAAAAAACGAACTGCATTATACTAAATATCAAATGGCGCCGCTGCCGGTTCTTTGACTACACGAGAGACTATCGATTGACGGTTTTCATTGGCTTTTGGGATCCGTTCACTTTGTGAACGTTATTTTTACGTATCATAAATCAAAAACAAATAAAAAATAAAAAATATAAAAATATATAAAAACTAAAAAATTAACAAAACAATTCTTTTCCTAAAGAATTGACCAAAAAAATTAAAAAATCCAAAAAGCAATCTTTTTCCTAAGAGATTGCAACCAAAAATATATATTATTGGATTCTCTCGGTTTTTATGTACATATAGTATTTTCTCTTAAAAAACTCATAAATACAAAAATATTTTCCATATATTATTATAAGTAAATACGTATACGTATAAGAACAACTAATCTACATATTCTCCATAAGTATTTCCGAGGCAATACACCGTGTTGAGGGGCGTTCTGGTCCTTGACACGTGTATCGATCAAACAAAATAAAGCAAGAATAGACAAATACTCTCAATAAGCAACAATTCGAAGAATACGAACATTTAAGTAAATAGAAAGGCGATGTGCTATAAAATGCCATCTAAGGGTCAATAGGTACTTAAGTGCTTCGCGCCACCTAACCCCCCTTCACTTGTAAGTATTCTAAGAAGGAAGGCTTCATTGAGGGTCTTGCACCCAAGTAGTACATACGTATATTGTTATTTTCTTGTGGATATTTAATATTGAAACTCGAAGAGGATAATCCATTTCTCTTCAAAGTCACACGAGAGCTTCTCTCTCATTCCTCGTATTGAGTTGCATGCTCACTCGCGGGCGTGCACAAATACCGATTGGTGTACAACCTCTTCCTCCGAAAAGGAAGAAAAAGAGAAAGAGTAAGACCACCACCGTCCACCAAGCCGATCACGAGAATCGTGCTTTGACTCCACCACAAGAAGCCATGGCTATTGATAATCGCTCTTTGTATGAACGTATGCAAACCAACATTCATGGATATGCTAGTGCTATTAAGATTCCCGACTTTCCCGCAAACACATTTGAGCTACATACATCTATGATCAATATGGTTTCACAATCACCTTTCTTTGGTAACAAGAATGAGGATCCTCATGCTCACCTTAAGAGATTCCTTTCTCTTTGCAATACCATTAAGCATAAAGGAGTTCCACATGAGGTGATTAGGTTGATGTTAGTGTCATTTTCTTTAGAGGGAACCGCTAAGCATTGGTTAGATACCCAACCACCCGATAGTATCACCACATGGGATGGTTTCACCACTAAGTTTTTGAACAAGTTCTTTCCTCCACGTAAGACTATGGCTTTGAGGACTTTAATTATGGGCTTTCAACAAAAACCTAGTCAATCCTTTAGTGATGCTTGGGAAGAGTATAGTGAGTTATTGAGGCGATGCCCTAATCATGGATTGGATCAAGTTCACCAAATCAACCTCTTCTATGATGGCCTTAAATCTCACCACCAAGATTCACTCAATGCTTCCGCGGGAGGGAATATTCTTCTTAAAACATATCAAGAGGCTTTGGAAATCATTGAGACTAAAGCAATGGTTCAAACAAAAAAATCCATTTGAAGAAAAGGTTCATGTTATCCAAAACAATTCTCAAACTCCTTGTGAAAACCAAATCCTCAAATTTCAACAAGAGCTCCTTCAACAAGTCAAACAAGGACATCAAGAAGTACTTCAAGCTTTTAAGACCATGTCATTGAACAATTCCTCAAATAATGTGAATGCCATCACTCTTTCTTATGTTACTTGTGGAGGTCCCCATTCTTATGAACAATGTGATAAAGTCCAAGTATATCAAGGGGAATGCTATGCTTACCAAGAGGAACATCGTGAACACTTCAAGCCTAATATTAATCCAAATAACCTTTCTTACAAATCCCAAAACTACCTTACTCCACCCGGATTCCCACCCCAACCACCCACCCAAATTCCACAAAATCCTCCTCAAATTTTACCAAGGAACCAAGGGCAAAGACCACCTTACCAAGTAAATAACTACAAGGCACCCAACAATGTTCAACATCAAGGAAATACCTTTTATCCACCACAACAAGGATTTAATCAACCACTTCCATTTATCCCCAATCAAGCATATGCTACAATAACAAATCAAGCTTACCCTCAATTTCAAAATCAAGGATATGGGATGCAAGAGACTCAAGAGTATGTTGACAAGAAAATGCGTGAAATTGAGAAGAGAATGAATGACCAAATGAAACGTACATTGGATGACCAAATCAATAGGGTTTTAGTGGCAATAAATCAAAGACCACAAGGGGCTTTACCTTCTAACACACAAACAAACCCTAGGGCCAATGTCAATGCTATTACAACAAGGAGTGGAACAACAACCAAGGATCCTTCATCTCCTAAACCTACTATTGTTCAACCCACTTGTGCTCCTACTTGTGACAAGCCTTCTACTTCTACTTCACCTCCTCAAAATGTTCCTATTCACTCAAATACACCTTCTCAACCACCTCATACTTCTCCTTTACCTTCCACACTTCCCAATGAAGAAGCTAACAAAGACAAATCTTCCACTACTACACCTATTCCACCTCCACCAAAACCTACTCTTCCATATCCTTCAAGGTTGAAAAAGGACAAGTTAAAGAACAAAGATGACATCCAAATCTCCAATTTCTTAAGGATGTTCAAGCAACTCAACATCAATATCTCCTTTGCGGAAGCTCTTGCTTATATGCCAAAGTTTGCTAAGATGTTCAAGGATTTGCTCTCAAACAAAGAAAAATTGGTTGATTTGCCCAACACATCCCTTAATGAAAATTGTTCCGCGGTGTTACTTAAAACCTTACCAACAAAACTTGGAGATCCGGGGCGCTTCTTGATACCTTGTAATTTTCTCGGTGTTGAAAATTGCATGGCTTTGGCGGATCTAGGGGCGAGCATAAATCTCATGCCTTTATCGGTTTGGAAACAACTATCTCTTCCCGAGCTCACTCCCACTAGGATGACTCTTGAACTAGCCAACCGAACCATAGCTCACCCCGTAGGTATAGCGGAAGATGTGTTTGTAGGTGTGGATAAGTTTACCTTTCCGGCCGACTTTGTAGTGGTTGATTATGACATGGATCCTAGAGTGCCTTTGATTGTTGGTAGACCGTTTTTGAGAACGGGTCGTACCTTGATAGATGTGGTGGAAGGAGAATTAATTATGAGAGTAGAAGATGAGAGAGTGGTGTTTAAGTTAGGGAAAGTTTGTGATAGGAAAGAGGTTAAGGAGTCTAGACCTTGTGAGACTATTAACATTGTGGATGTGCTAGATGAAGTGTGTAATGAACACTTTCATGATGCTTGTAAGAGTGCTAGTGATGAGTTACCCCATGTTGAAACCGTGGCCTCAATTGCTCCCTCTTTAACACCTTTTGGAGAGAGTGATTTCCTCTTGGAGGAATTTGAGTCAAACTTTCTTGGTGATGATGATTCTCCCATAAATTGGGAAGAAGATATTCTTACAATCCAAAAATTGCTCAATTAGGATCCTATTCCTTCTCCTATTCCACAAGAGATTACCATTGAGGAACCTTCTATAGTTAAACCTTCCATAGAGAGTCCACCTCCCATCGAACTTAAGGACCTTCCATCCCACTTAGAATATGCTTTCTTAGAAGGAAAAGACCAATTACCGGTGATCATTGCTAAAGAGTTGAAAGAGGATGAGAAAGAGCAACTTATTGAAGTTCTTAAGAAACATAAGAAAGCTTTAGCATGGAAAATATCCGACATAAGGGGAATTGATCCACATTTTTGTACACACAAAATCCTTATGGAGGATGACTATAAACCCGCCATTCAAAACCAAAGGAGAGTTAACCCAAAAATCCATGAGGTTATTAAGAAGGAAGTGATTAAACTCTTAGATGCGGGTATGATTTATCCCATTTCCGACTCTCCATGGGTTAGCCCGGTTCATTGTGTTCCAAAGAAGGGTGGAATCACCGTGGTGCCAAATGAGAACAATGAGCTTATTCCCACGAGACTTGTGACCGGTTGGAGAGTTTGCATTGATTATAGAAAACTCAATGAGGCAACTAGGAAAGACCATTTCCCGCTTCCCTTTATGGATCAAATGCTTGAACGCTTAGCGGGAAATGAGTACTATTGTTTTCTTGATGGCTTTTCGGGTTATTTCCAAATACCCATTGACCCTAAGGATCAAGAAAAGACCACATTCACTTGTCCCTACGGTACATTTGCTTACAAGAGGATGCCTTTTGGCTTATGTAATGCACCGGGGACGTTTCAAAGGTGCATGATGGTGATTTTCCATGACATGATAGAGCAAACCATGGAGGTTTTTATGGATGACTTTTCCGTTTTTGGAAATTCATTTAGCTCATGTCTCACCAACCTTGAGAGAATGCTTAAGCGTTGTGAGGAAACACGTTTGGTGCTTAATTGGGAGAAATGTCACTTTATGGTGAAAGAGGGGATTGTTTTAGGACACAAGATATCCAATAAGGGATTAGAAGTTGATCGAGCTAAAATTGATGTGATTGCTAAGCTTCCCCCACCCACCTCGGTTAAAGGTGTGAGGAGTTTCTTAGGTCATGCGGGATTTTATAGGCGCTTTATACAAGATTTTTCTAAGATAGCTAGACCGATGACTCACCTCTTGGAGAAAGAGGCTCCTTTCATTTTTAACCAAGATTGTTTAGACTCTTTTGAGACTCTTAAGGAAAAATTGACTAAGGCTCCCGTTTTGGTTTCTCCAAATTGGGAATTACCTTTTGAGCTTATGTGTGACGCTAGTGATTATGCGGTGGGGGCCGTCTTAGGACAAAGAGTTAATAAGCATTTTCAACCTATACACTATGCGAGTAAGACCATGACCGGTGCACAACTTCATTACACTACAACGGAAAAAGAGTTTCTTGCTATAGTATATGCTTTTGAGAAGTTTAGACCATATCTTGTGCTTTCCAAAACCATAGTGTATACGGATCATTCCGCTCTCAAGTATCTTATGACAAAACAAGATGCTAAGCCTAGGCTTTTGAGATGGGTCTTGTTGCTTCAAGAGTTTAAGATAGAGATTCGTGATAAAAAAGGGGCCGAGAATTTAGCGGCGGATCATTTGAGTAGACTTGAGCATCCTTTTCAAGGAGATTTCCCACACCAAGAAATCAATGAATCCTTTCCATTAGAGGAGCTCATGTCTATCTCTTCCCAAGAGGATGCCACACCTTGGTTTGTGGATATCGCAAATTATCTTGTGGGCAATGTGCTTATTGAGGGTCTTACTTATCAACAAAAGAAAAAGTTTCTTAAGGAAGTTAAGTATTACTTTTGGGATGATCCATATCTTTTTAGGCAATGTGCGGACCAAATCATTAGACGGTGTGTAGATGGGCCCGAGGCATTTAAGATCTTAGAGGCGTGTCATAAAGGACCTACGGGTGGACATTTTGGGCCTAACTACACCGCCAAGAAAGTATTTGATTCGGGTTACTATTGGCCTTCCATTTACAAAGATGCCCATGAAATGGTGAAATTTTGTGATGTTTGTCAAATACAAGGAAAAATTACACAACGTGATGAGATGCCAAAAAATTTTATCCAAGAGTGTGAGATATTTGATGTATGGGGCATTGATTTCATGGGACCTTTTCCATCCTCTAAGGGAAACAAGTATATACTTGTGGCGGTGGATTATGTGTCCAAATGGGTGGAGGCTAAAGCCTTACCTACCAATGATGCTAGAGTGGTTGTAAAGTTTTTGAAACAATTGTTTGCTAGATTTGGTGTACCTCGGGCCATCATAAGTGATCGTGGTACGCATTTTTGTAATGATCAATTCACGAGAGTTATGAAGAAATATGGAGTGAATCATAGACTTTCTACCGCGTATCACCCTCAAACAAATGGTCAAACCGAGGTCACAAATCGTGGTTTAAAGAGAATTTTAGAAAGAACGGTGGGAGAGCATCGAGCTTCTTGGTCGGATAAGCTTGATGATGCTTTGTGGGCGTTTAGGACGGCTTTTAAAACACCAATCGGTTGTACACCTTATAGGCTTGTCTATGGAAAAGCGTTCCACCTTCCATTTGAGTTAGAACATAAGGCATCTTGGGCTCTCAAGTGGGCTAACTTTGATTTAAACCAAGCCGGTTCACATAGGAAAGATCAACTCAATGAGATGGATGAGTTGAGAGCCAATGCCTATGAGAATTCTTTGCTTTACAAGGAAAAGACTAAGAAATTGCATGATGCTAAGATCAAGAATCGTGAGTTCAAAGTTGGAGAGCCGGTTCTCCTCTTTAACTCAAGATTGAAGCTTTTTACGGGCAAGCTTAAGTCGAGATGGTCCGGTCCATTCACTATTGCTCAAGTGTTTCCATATGGAACTCTTGAGTTGTCACAACCCGATGGTCCAAATTTTAAAGTGAATGGTCACCGTGTCAAACATTACTTTGGGGAGGACATTTCCGTTGAAATGGTCCAAGAGGTCCCCATTTTCCCCATGAATTAATTCATTGAGGGACGAGTCGAGCTAGAGACTCATTAACTCAAGCATCGTATAACTAGGTTTAGAGTGTTGTAGGTTAGAAATAAAGGTATAGACTTGGAGATAAGTGTAGGGGAGACCTTCTTTTGTCTTCATGATTGTTTGTAGGGTTGCTCACTCATCTCATGCTTTGGAGCTTATGGAGGAGGCCCTTGTATCCGGTTCACTTCGTTACTATAGTGATTTTTCACTGACACCTTGTGCTTAAACATGATTTCACTAATAGTTGTCCTTTCCTTAACTTGGGTTAAGCAAAGTCTATTCATTGTCATAAGTGTAGGGGAAGTTTTTATACTTCCATGCTCTTAAACATTGAGGACAATGTTTAGCTTAAGTGTAGGGGGGTCTTCTATCGAAGTGACCTTACCTAGAACTTGTCATTGTCTTGCATGATAACATGGAAAATTGAATTTTCAACATTTTTCAAATTTTTGATCTACTTTGGCCAACAAAAATATGCATTCATAATTTTTGCATCAATCAATTTTGCATAACACATTTGCATTGTATATATCTTTTATTTTATTTTTCAAAAAAAAAATATATAAAAGAAAAAAAATAAAAAAAAAATAAAACATGGTTTTAACAAGTTTAGACTTCTTTGACATATTAGGCCCGCCATGGATATTTTGACTCAACCCGAGTTTGCTTATCTTAGCATTCTCTAGCTAGTATCCTTAACCATGTAGTCCTTCATTGGTCTATTAGGCTAAGCATCCACCAATCTCATTATTTGAGATTTTAAATTTGTGGAGAATGGGAAATGATAGAGTTGAAGCAAGTGTAAAAGGGCTAGATAGACTTCATGGCAATTACTTGTGGCTAAACCCTTCTCTTCTTTACCTCTATTTTCTTCGCATGTATATAATTGTTAATAAATAATCAAGTACGGTTTTAATTGGTTTGTAATCTCTTATGCATTTTTGGCTAATCATTTATGGTTGATATGAGTACGTCTTAAGATTCTAAGTTAGCACGTTTTATGTGTACTAGACTTATGTCATGCTCCATATTTAGCGGGTGTTTTTCCTTTTCTTCTTTTCAAATTTCTTTGTGAGGAATTAAGAAAAATAAGAGCGGCTTATGAAAAAGAAATGAGTGGCTAAAAAAAAAGAGAAGAAAAAAAAAGAAAAAGAAAAAAAATATATACAAGACTCCCAAGAGGGGCAGTGTGGTGTTAATTATAGTGACTATTGAGTTCCAATATTACCTTGACGGGTTGCGGGGATTCAATAGATTGCTCCAATCCAATATTGCCTTGACGGGTTGCGGGGTTGAAGATCCAAAGTCTCAAAAAGATGGCGGATGTAAATTATTGCGTGAGTTTTATTTTTCTTTCCATAGCGAGTGTGTAGTTACTTATGAAAGCATGACATGAGGATTTTACACATAAGGCGAATGACTTATTACTCTTAAAACGGACTTATATTAATTGTGAGCGGTTTTTCAAGTAATGGATGAGAGGATTACTTAGGATTAAAACCGTGCTTCCTTATTTTTGGATTTTACACTTCTTATACTTCCCACTTGAATAATGACAAATTTGCCCACAAGCAATTTGCTCAAATAATAACCGGTTCTACATTTAATTGTCATGAATAAGTTGATGCACTTTTTACTTGTGAATGTAATGATCCCATTTTTAATCTTGGTATGGGGAAAGTGAAACTTGAGGGTGATAAATGTCCATGGTACCCAAGCCCTAATCTAAGCCATTGAATTCTTTATGAGTTATTTCCATCAAAACCATTTCAAGAAAAATAAAAAAGATATAGATAGAATTGTATTTTGTTCATTGCATTATTAAAAGTCAAAATCATGCATCATTTAGTTTAGAGTAGTGTAGATGCATCTCATATGGCCAAGGTGGATTAATTATGAGGGAAATGTAAATTTGAGCTTTAATATATAATATTGTATGAGGACATGACAATGTTCAAGTGTAGGGGATTTTGATATGAGCTTAAACTCATATCCTTTTATCAACAAATAACCCTAAAACATGAAGCAAAATACCAATTTATCTTGCAAAAACAGTGTTATGTGGTATGTTTGTGTTTGTGTACACTTGTGTAGGTAAAAGGATACATTTTCAAGCAAACAAAGAAAAATCAAGCTCAAATGGATGAAAAAGACAAAGAAGGATCAAAAGTGTCAAGATTTTGAAGTACAAGGACCTATCTTGACAAATTGCCAAAGTTGAGGGACTAAAGTGCAAATATTGTGAAAAGTCAAGATCAAAGTCAAAATTGGTCAACTTTCAAGTCAACAAAGTCAAAGGGTGATTTCTGCTCAAAAATGAAGTTTGGAGGACTTAAAATGCCAAAGGAATGAAGCTGCTAGCTCAAAAATGTAATCTGTCAAAGTATAGGGACTAATTCTGCCAACATTTGAAAGTTATTCAAGGCTTGATCCATGTGAAGAGGAAAGGACCAATGAGATTGCAAGAAAGGTGATACACGGATCACCAACTCAGCTTCATTTATTGCCCACTCAGCCGACACTTCATTTAATGGGTGTATCCCAACAGTGCAACGCACTCAGTTTTTTCCACCAATAGAAAATGAGGAATTGGATAATGATCCACAACTTCTTCTCTCACCCAATAAGAATCTGCCACGCATCATCTTCTTCAACAAAAATTACCAGGGACGAGAAAGAGCTAGAGTGAATTTCAGCAAATGATATAAACATCAAAGTTGGTATAAATCAAGAGAGGAAGAGATCCCACGTGCTTAATTAGCCTGAAGATCAATAATAAAGAAAAGCCCAAAAGAGTTCTTCACCTACAAATTCAATTATGCAGAATTGTCCACGTGGAAGCTGATGATTGGTTCTGACACGTCACAACTCCCAACTACTTCACATCTGCAGTCTATAAATACCCTAGATTAGCTTTCATTTCTTGTACGTAGCTTAATTTTGTAAAAACACACACTTCTCAATTTCCTTTCATTTTTCCTTCCTCTTTACCCTAACTACTCAAGAGTCTGACAAACTCTTGAGTTAGTTAGTTAGTTAGTAGCTTTCTAACAGCTTTGTAACAACTTTCATGGAATAAAATTCAAATTTCTCATTTCCCGCCAATTTTGTTCTTCATTCTACTGTTCATTACTTGCTGCTATTGGATACTTGTGTTGCTGCATTGTGTTTGTTATGATCATTGATTGATCATAACTGACCTTGAAGAAGTTTGGGAGCATTTTGTTGTGATTCCAGTTCAGAAACTAGTTCCATTGAAGTTTTCAAGCATTTTGATGATTACTGTTGATTGATGGCTGTTTTGATGATTGATAAGATGAACTAGTGATAAGGTGGTGGTTATCACTAGGGTAAGAGAGTTCAGCACTCCTCTTCTTCCCAATGGTTTACTTCAAAAGGTTTTAGAGTTCTTATTTTTGTTCCACTGAAATTGTCAATTGCATGCTACATTTCCTAGATTAAATCCTGTTGTTTGCCTAATAAAATTCGTTTAGTTTGGACTTGATTAGATTCTAGACTTGTTTGTAGCTTAAGAGTTGCTTTACTGCTTATTGATTTGGATTTTGTCTTGTTTGATTAGCTGATTTCAGTAACTTTTTAGCCTTGCTGTTTTACTTGAGTTCTAGTAGTGGTAATTGATTGCATTTAGCTTTTACACATCTCTTCTTGATCAATAAACTTGGTTTGTTAAAGGTTTTCTTTCAGCTTTAATTGGTGCTTAAATAGTCTTCATAAATTTTCATATAAATCAGATAAAGGAGTGTTTGGTATTAGCTTATAAAAAGTTTTCAAGAATTGAGTCTTGGCATTTTAAAGTTCATTTGTAGTCATTAGGTGGTTATATAGTGTTTCAAGTCATTTACAAGTCAATTTGAGAGTCAAACAGGCAAATGGCAATAAAAAGGTTTGGGTCATTCTTATGCAGATTTGCCATTTAGAACTTATCATTTTCTTTTGGCTAGTATTCACTCATTACTTGATGAAATTGCACCAAATTTGTTCTCAGTTGTAGCTAACATCATATAGATTCAGATTCTAAGAGCATTCTATACAGTTTTCAATAAGCAAATAGGAATAAGCAAAATTCAGATACGCAAAGTTGAGGCAAGTTTCTGTAAATTGAAACTGAGAATTTGTATCTCTTGATCCTTTTCATAAACCTGGCCATTTTTCTTCACAAATCACCTTAGAATATGATGTTACTTGATTTTTGAGAGTTTCAACTTTTTGACAAAAAAGTTGGTCAACGCTTGGTCAACGATAAGCTCTTTTCAGCTTAATTCATTTTCCTAGCTTATTACTTGATGAAAATTGTTCTAGTTTGATTTCCCGTTCATCACTTGAGTAGCTTAATCAGTTTCATCAAGAAAATCAAGTTGTGATTGTCTAGATTTTGCTGTAGCTTATTTTGGGCTTATTGATAAGTTCCCATTTGCTTATTTTACAACTTTAGCCAAAATCCTTGTTCACACGTAGCTTATTTTGGATTTAAAGAGTTTTGCAACTTGTTTCATTGAATTTGGTTCAGTTATAAGCTCAAACGAGCTTATTTTCATTCTAAACCCGTTTTTGGCTTAATGAGTTCTTGAAATTGCAATCTGGTCCCTAATGTTCTAATCAGTTTCTGAATTTGGCTAAACTTCATTGTTTTTAGGGTTTGCAACTTTTAAGTCCTTGTAATTTTGAGATTTGTTATTTTCAGTTAGCAAGTTGTTAAATTTGTTACATTTTAGTTAGTTTGTTATAGAATTTACATATTTGATCCTTGTAGTTTACTGATTTACACTTTTAGTCCCTAGAATTGTTAGAATTTACATTTCAAGCATTTATCTTTTCTAGAATTTACATTTTCAGTCCTTTAAGTTTCATATTTTACCTTTTGAATATTACTTGAATAAAAACTTGGTATTTGCAAGATGTTTTACATATAAGTAGGTAATATTTTTCCGTTTTGCAAGGCTTTGTTGAATTAGCAAATAGAATATCCAAACAAGATTAACAACCAAAAACAGTTAAAAACCCGATATTGGTTGGACTTTCCATTAGCAAGAACTGAGAAAAAACGAACTGCATTATACTCAATTTCAACATTCAATAACATAAGCATAAAAGACTAAATAGTAGCGTAAATGTATAAGTCCTAGATAACCTGGAAACATGTTCATAAAACTGGTTTTATAGTTTGAAAAGACTTATGTTTAATGTAAAATCTGTATTAATTAGCCAATAGCCCATATAGGTCATGAGGTTCCACCGTGCATGAATACTTGGAGGGGATACCTCGTCATGCAATCATAGGGGTTGCCTCTAATTAAAGAGTCTGGGTAGGAGGGATCAACTCCTTATGAAGGATGCAAGGCACACATCGCATTCACCATGAAAATCCTGTAAACCATGTAACTAGGATGCACACATACACCCCACATGATAATAAATATAGGCCAAAACTGAAAAGGAATGCCACGAGCCATCACTCCGCCGTGGGGAAGTCATAACACTGGTGCCTCTAGCGTTATGGTTATGGTACCACCATAACTAGGTGACACTGGTCATGCATGTATATGGCTTAGGCAATTATTCTAACATAAGTATCAAACATATAAAACAATACTGGGAAAACAGTTGGCTGCAAACGGGGAATCCTAATAAGGAAAGAATGTCCATACTGAAGGAGAAAAATACGTACCTTGTGTCCAGTGAACGAAGAAAGACAAAAGGATGAAAGTCCTACTCCGATCTCACTAATGCTACATAAATAGGGGACATGTATAAGTATTCTGTTTTTAGAGTACGTAGCTGATTATATCATGTCTTAACTTGTTTTATATGTTCTTGTCTTGTTTTACTGATTTTAATGTTATACTGTGTTTATCATGTATTTCATGTATTCTGATTATGTATTAACTTGCATTCTTGTATTATTAAACTTGTTGTGTAATAAAGTAACTTTCTAAAAAAATAGCAGGTTTCCTAAAATAGAAAGTTTCCAAAAATAGAAAGTTTCCAAAAATAGAAAGTTTCCAAAAATAGATTAGCTTCTAAAAATAGTTCAGTTTCTAAAAATAGAAAGTTTCCAAAAATAGTAAGTTTCCTAAAATAGAAAGTTTCCATATTTAGAAATAAGCTGGATTAATAAGGTAATAGTATAAGCTTAAGTTTACTAGTTAAATATCATAAGTCATGTCATTATTAGTATAGTTTATTAATAATATCATGTTTATTAAATAAACTATAGGTTATACGACTTAATTAAATATAAGCATGATTTAATTAAATTAAAGCATATAAAATAATTAGGTTAAACATGTATTAATATTTTATTAATTATAACCTAAGTCATGTTTATTAATTAGTTATAGTCCATACTTTTAAATAATTAATTAATACTATAGTCTAAATTAAATGATAAAAAATACTTAAGTTAAAACATGTATTATTTCTAAAATAATAATAACCAAAGTCCATGTTAAATTAAATTAATTACTAGCCATGATTTAATTAATTTAATTTTTCTTGTTAAAATAATATAACTTGTAAAAATTACCCATGATCCGAACCGTGTTTTTAATTTAAACCGTACGTGAACCGGACTGGATCCCCTTGAACTGGACCGAACCAAACACCCCCTTAGTAGTGGCTACCCGGCCTAGCCGATTGCCACTGCTAGTGCACAATCACCACCGGCTTAAGCCGATGTTTCCCCTGGTCTGCCTCGGCTAGCCACTGAGCACACAAGGTTCCCACCGACAGTTAGCTAGTGGTTCCCCCTGTTGCGTCGTGCCTTCCCCCTGTTCGAACCAAACAGCCACCGGTCTTGGACCTGTGGTGTTGTTGCTGTTGCGCCGAGACCAAACAAACCACAAGGCCACCTCGACTTACGTCAGGGTCCCTTGTTCCCTGCGACCGAGACACCAAGACCACGTCGAGACATGATGTCTCAGCTGTGGGTGCACGAGGAACCAAGCCGAGAGCCACTGGTTCTCAGTTCGTGTGTTTCGGCCGAACAAAAACCCCAACCAAATCCTTTTCTTGTTTTTATGATTACACCAACATGTTTTTTACTTTTTTTTTAAATTTCATAATCATGTGTTCTTGATTCAATAAAAAGAATAAAAGAAAAGGATTAAAAAGGTTTACCGAATGCGTGAACCGAATGAGGATTAATAACACGAACACTAACACTATAATTCCGATAATCAAAATCAAACAACCACCTTGGTGGTGCTCTTGGTAGCCGGCGGCAAGGAGGGGAGACAAGAAGAACTAGGGTTTTTAATTTTTAGAAAACTCTGTAGCAATGAATGTGTATTTTCCCTTTTGTTTATTTAGTTAAAACCAAACTAGGCATGGGCCCTCCTTTGTCTTGTGTCGGCGGCTATAAGGGGCCCACAAGGAAACCCGTTCAATTTTCATGTCTAATAGTTTACGTGTTCATTCGTTAGTGTTTTCGTGTTATATCGTTATTAATTATCCGTGTTGTAATTAGTATCTGTACGTAAACGATATTTACCATCTAATAATAAATATATATACGTAGTTACATGTTCGTGATTTAACGTTCATGATTTCATGTTCGTGATTATAATTATTATGGTTAATAATTATCGTGTAATATCACGTACTTAATACTTATGGTTCGTATGTTTACTAAGTGTACTGTTCATGGTAAAAGTATGCGGGTTTTACATATAATGCAACTGAGCCCCCGTCATTTTCTTACTTGCGTAATGAATGGGTTGGAAATGCTTATTAGCTCGTTGACCTAAAACCGCTCCTACCGCGTAATCACTAGCATCGCACATTAGCTCGAAAGGTAACTCCCAATTAGGAGAGACTGAGACCGGTGCCTTAGTTAATTTACCTTTAAGGATTTCGAAGGATTCAAGATATTCGGCAGAAAAGATGAAAGGAACATCCTTTTCAAGAAGATGAGTCATGGGTCGGGCTATTTTAGAAAAGTATTGAATAAAGCATCGATAGAAACCCGTGTGACCTAAGAAACTCCTAACTCACTTAACGGTTGTAGGTGGAGGCAATTTAGCAATAACGTCAACTTTAGCACGGTCGACTTTGATATCGGCTTTTGAAATTTTGTGACCTAAGACGATGCCTTTTTTTATCATGAAATGACACTTTTCCCAATTTAGAACGAGAAGAGTATCTTCACACGTTGAAGCATACGTTCCAAATTGGCAAGGCAAGAAGAGAAAGAATCTCCAAAAACTGAGAAATCATCTATAAAGACCTCAATAGTTTGTTCAACCATGTCATGGAAAATTGCCATCATATACCTTTGGAAAGTCCTGGAGCATTGCATAAGCCGAATGGCATTTTTTTGTAAGAAAATCTTTCATAAGGACTAGTGAATGTGGTTTTCTCTTGGTCTTTTGGATCGATAGGAATTTGAAAATATCCAGAAAAACCGTCTAAGAAGCAATAATATTCATTTCCCGCTAAGCGCTCGAGCATTTGATCCATGAAAGGAAGTGAGAAATGATCCTTACGAGTGGCATCATTAAGTTTATGATAGTCTATGCAAACTCGCCAACTCGTAACAAGTCGAGTAGGAATTAACTCTTTGTTTTCGTTAGGAACAACGGTTATTCCACCCTTTTTTGGCACCCAATGAACCGGACTAACCCACGGTGAATCCAAAATAGGGTAAATCATGCTGGCATCGAGATGTTTGTTAACTTCTTTCTTGACGACTTCATGAATTTTAGGATTTACCCTTCTTTGACTTTGGACCGCGGGTTTAAAGTCATCTTCCATGAGAATTTTATGTGTGCAAAAATTAGGATCAATTTCGCGAATGTCGGAGATTTTTCCAAGAAATTGCTTTTTCTGCTTTTTAAGAACTTCGATAAGCCTAGCTTTTTCATCCTCTTTTAAGTTCTTAGCAATTATGACGGGTAACTTATCAACTCCTTTTAAGAAAGCTATTCTAAATGAGAAGGTAAATCCTTAAGCTCTAAATCCGGTAGAAGGCTTAGTCAAATTTAAATCACCATTTCTAACTTCCTTATGAGAAGGTGGAGAAATATGATCTTCATTAAGAAGTTTCTCAATGGTACGAATGTCTTCTTCGCAATCGGTGGGAGAATCATCATATTTTAGATCCACATCTCCTAAACTTGCTTCAAATTATTCTAAGAGAAAATCACTTGCTCCAAAAGGAGTCAAGGAAGGAGCAATAGAAGATACGGTCTCAACACTAGGTAAGGGAGAAGTCGCTCTCTTACAAGCCTCGTGAACATGTTCTTCACATGCTTCTTCAAGCACGTCGATAAAATTCATAGATTTAGGCTCATTGGGAAGTTTGGAATGTTTACCCATGTTAAAGATGATTTTATCATCCCCTACCCTCATGATAATCTCACCCGCGGCTACATCAATCAATGTACATTCGGTCCTCAAAAAGGGTCGTCCCACTATTAAGGGAACGCAGGGATCCATCTCATAGTCGACTACAATGAAATCAACGGGGAAAGTGAATTTATCGACTCCTACGAAAACATCCTCGGCTATTCCCACCGGATTAGCAACCGTACGGTTAGCTAATTCAAAATTCATACGAGTGGGGCTAGATCAGGTAGAGATAATTTTTTCCATATGGATAATGGCATAAGATTAATACTAGCACCTACATCCGCCAAAGCCAAACAGTTCTCTACACCGGGGAAATTGCAAGGGATAAGGAATCGACCGGGGTCACCGAGCTTAACCAGTAATTTTATCAAAAGAACCGCAGAACAATTTTCATTTAGTTGGGTTTTGGCAATATCAAGCAATTTTTCCTAATCGGTCAAGAGGTCCTTAAACATTTTATCATACTTAGGCATGTGAGCGAGTGCCTCGGCAAAGGTGATATTGAAATTCAATTGTTTGAAATTTTTCAAGAAGTTAGAAACTTGTATATCATCCTTGTTCTTCAACTTCTCCTTCCTCAACCTTGACGGTAAGGTATATTGGGTTTTGGAGAAGATTGACAAAAAGAACCAGTTCACTCACAACCTCGGGAATAGGCTTAGGAACCAAAGGGTTGGTAGAAGATTGACGTACATGGTGAATATAAGGTTTAGAAGGGTTGCTTAATGGAGGAATGTCACAAATAGTGGGTGAGGGAGAGTGAGTAGAACTCATTGGGATCTCGGGCCCTTGCTTCTCATTTATTGGCAAAGAAAAGGAAGGTCCCTTGGTAGTTTTACGCTCCTTGTGGTGATTTCATTCACATTAGCCTTAGGGTTGGTTTCGGTGTTAGAAGGGAGAGCACCTTGGGTTCGAAAGGTTTGCAACATTTGCATGGATTTTCTATTCGTGGACTCTCGCATTTCCTTAAGCTTTCGATCTTTCTCACTAAGTTTTGAAGAACCAAATCCATTTGAGGATTAGGCATATTGAACCCTTGATTTGGAAAACCTTGGTTTTGAAATTGATTATAGTTTTGAAAAACTTGGTTATTAAAGCCTTGACTTTGATTATTAAACCCTTGGTTTTGACCTTGAAAATTCCTTTGATTTGAATTATAACCCCTTCCGTTTGAATTCCCTTTAAAATTACCCCTTTGTGGACCTTGGTTCCTATTTTGCTATTGGGTATTTTGGGTAGGTGGGAGTGG
Source organism: Glebionis coronaria (assembly GCA_025667525.1). Taxonomy (NCBI): domain Eukaryota; kingdom Viridiplantae; phylum Streptophyta; class Magnoliopsida; order Asterales; family Asteraceae; genus Glebionis; species Glebionis coronaria. Next base: position 181,097,247 of record CM046880.1, on the reverse strand, counting down.
TCTTTGGTGAGCTACAAAACCGGGAGGAGCCAAATAATGAGTAGACTTATATGACAAGTAGTTAACATCAACATTCGGTTTAAAATGAACCCTCGCATTTTCATCATTATTGTAAGCATAGACTTCACCGTGGGGTTGATTATAAACCTTGTGTGGGTTTGCTTTTTACGAGATCCGGTGGTCTAGGGTTATGGAAGAAGATGGAAGCCATTGTTGGAGATAGAGAGAGAAGATTGTAGGTGTTTCTAGAGAGAGAAAGGGAATGTATAAAATGAAAAGAGAAAAACATAATCAACAACCCCTCCTTGGAAGCCTTGGAGGGGTATATATAGTTACTCACGCGCCTACACTATACATCGTTTCCTAGTCTATTCTTTGCGTGAGTGACTATGATAACTAATGGGAATTCTTAAATGTCGTCACATAAAGTGAATTTGCAACAATCTTCCCCATAGGACGACGTGTATAAATCTTTACAATATTTTTCCTAACAAGTACATAATGATTAAGAACAAAAGCTTTCATGAAGCGTCCAATGCTGATGATGTCTTCTGAGGCCTTTGACTTTAAGTCTTCACTCTAGAGAGACTCATCTTTGTAGTAACTTGTAGAAGAAATACTGTAACGGAACGAGCTAAGTAACTTATATACTTCTGGTTAAGGAGAGGCTTCTGAATTAACTTCCCCTAATTCATGCCACATAATCTTGATGTAGAAGCTTAAAGCTTCCCCCTAAACCAACAATCCTCATATGCAATTTCAAAGCTTTCAATAAAGCTTAGAATGATTAAGCGCACAACGAAATTTAACAAGCAAACCCCATCATATGAAATGATAATGTTGCTATGAGTGATTTAAAGTTTGGGGCACACCAAGTACATCAACAACATCTCTCTCGCACTTGAATAATTCTTTTTAATTTTTCTCCCTCCTGAAAGTTCAAGTTATGCATACTAGAAAGAATCAAGACAATTCTTCCCCTAGGTAGTTGTAGAAAGTAAACCAATCCCATGTATGAAGCCTAAATACTGAAGTAGACACTTTATCCCATTCATGAAGTTGACATCGTAACACCAGAGTCAATTAAGTCCCGGAAATGCGCATATCTTCTTCCGGAGATGCACCAGAGTCAATTAAGTCTCGGAAATGCATATCTCTCCAAATAGGATAATGATGATGAATAATTGCAACATCAAAACAATTAAACATCGAACAACAGTGTACCATTTAGAGACTGATAACGCCACGAGTTAAAACACTGATTTTCTTTGCGGTTATGAAAATTGTCTTCCCGAAATGTCTTCAAATAAAAAAGAAGGTGTAAAGTACATCACGTGTACTCGTTGTGCGTTCAGTATGTCTTCTTCTTCCCCCTTGATGGTTTCGAAACCTCAGAACCAGCAATAAATCGTACGCACATGTACATGAAAATATCGTGAGAATAATAAATAAGATTAATTATATTCGGCGAGAATCAGTTGTTGATCGACATTCTCTACTCATAAACTCTCCATGGCTATCTTTACCAACCCCTTTGTAAGTTATTTGAAGTGTCCACTGATGGAGTAAATCATATATGCCAAACATGAAAATGAATAAAAATTCCTCGATTTTGTGACTTAAGCTTGCATTATTGTTGACTGAAGAACGGTGGAGAAATCTCTAAGTACCTAATACCTTGCCAAAAGAAGTATATAAGTACAACACCTCTTAAAATTATCCACATCGACTATGCGTGTGACACTGAGTACAACAATGTAGTTCATTAAAGTGATAGTTATCCAGGTCATTAACCAACCACCCCGAACCCGAAAACCAGATAATCAAGTCTTCATCCTAAAGATTAAGCACGAACACGTTATCATTGAAATTATGCATCCAACCAACCCTAATTTCAAGATAAAATAAGTGCACGCCTTTGATGAATCCGTCTTCAATTCCAAATAATAATATCCGATCAAAACCGTAGCCACTAAAAATCAAATTTCGCCATTTGTCTCGGTATCGTCAAATAATCTCGTCACTGTGTCTCATTACATTGTCTCGTCACATTGTTTTAAAACTCAGCACTTTACAAATACCGGGCTCAATCTAAAAACACCATAAACCAATTAATCCGACATAATTAATTTTGCAACATTCGAATAGTATAATCGATCATTCTGAATTCGATCACAAAACTAATCAGACCACTGTACACAAGCCGTGAATCATATAGCTAACCTCAAAATATTTCTCATAACAAGAAAAATTCATGTTTAGTCATATAAAACACAAATTTAATAAATGAATTTGTTTTATCTTGGTAAGTAAGTTCTTTTAACTTGTATCACGTAATATATAGATCTTTCCATTCTTACGTAAATTGTGATACAATTTTTGATTGTTTATTATATTGTATCACGTTCAAGTTATAGCAATCAACACCATTCAAAGAATATATATATATAGCAATGATATATCCGAAGGTCTAAACCACTCTTATACAATATGCGGCCATCAATAATATCATTTTCACTCGGTCCATATGGCCCATATCACCGAAACTATAACCCATTTTACTCGGTCCATATTGAAATTGTCTTACCATAACTATACCTAAAAATTAGGTATAAAATACAACTGACCTTAACCTCTTTCATAAAACACGCAGTCTTTTCTTTTCTATCCTCAGCCACCAAACACAGAAAAATGAAAATGGCAGATCTATTCATTCTACTCAGTTTCTTCCATCACAAATAAAGTGTACCCAATAAACAAATCAACACTTGAATCCTGGCCCAACTTCATACAACATCACGAACATAGCAGCAAAGATTTGTTTCAAGGTTAATTGAAACTAGTCTCGCGTAGGTTATTATGTGATGTATTTCGATTTTATTTTTTTTAAACGAACCAAATGTAAATCTTTACATTATTGTTTAAGATATTCATTCGAATTTGAAAATAAAAACGACGCTTTGCCTTCGATAGGATCTATGATGATGTGCTTCAAATTGCATAGATCAATTAATATCTTTGCATGCTTATGAATGATATTACCGAAAAACAAATCTGAGATCATTTAATCTGTTTTATTTGTTTTGCTTCGAGTCTAGATTGGAGATAGGAGACGATGGGTTAGGAATAGATATGGTGTTGTGGAGTTAAAAGGCTGGTGATTGTGGATATGTTTAAGACTCAGACTCATTGAGTTTGACTGAGTTGACTCGGTGTGTCTAGTTTTAAATCTGAATATGTCTGTTTCGTTTTAAACGATATCGTAATGCTTATCTTGAAACATTCTTGGAATGTTAAACAAAAACTTTTAGATCTCGCAATGTTAACGGATTTCGGAATGAGATGGAGAACATTTCAGAATGTTTTCTTAAAAGACATTTCACAATGTTTTTTTATAAAAACAACCTCGCAATCTTTTATGTTCCTTCATTTCGCGATATTGCAAATCTTATCCACATATACCTTTTTCTCGATTTTCCGGATCTGGTTATTCTGGATCTAGTTTTTGGATCTGGTTTTTATGGGTTTTAGCATCTTCAAGAAAAAACTAAGAAACCCTAAAAAATGCCTTTGACCCTAAAAACAATGACAGTGATAACAAAATCAAATCCAAAAAATGTTATGTTTTGGGACAGATGCCAGACCAAATATGATGAAAGTAGATATTCGTAAACATGATGGACTGTGTAACCTTCTGTTTTGATGGACGGTGTAACAAAGATAACAGATTATGACAAAAATAATGTGACCAACGTGACAAAAAAAATTAACAGATCGGACCAAAAAAATATTTTGACCACCAAATCAATATTAATAAACACGAACGATCCAAGGATTGAACCGTCGGTTCTTACGCCAATTATGGGTTTGCTTTTTACTAGATCTGGTGGTCTAGGGTTATGGAATAAGATGGAAGCCATTGTTGGAGATAAAGAGAGAATGTTGTAGGTGTTTCTAGAGAGAGAAATGCAATGTATAAAATGAAAAGAGAAAAACAAAACCAACAACCCCTCCTTGGAAGCCTTGGAGGGGTATATATTGTCACTCACGCGCCTACACCATACATCGTTTCCTAGTGTAGTCTTTGCGTGAGTGACTATGATAACTAATGGGAATTCTTAAATGTCGTCACATAAAGTGAATTTCCAACACCTTGTCACAATTAAAGTATGAATGCGGTCCACCACAAGTCTCACAAGTCTCACTAAGGGCATGAACATGTCTAGTAGGAGGGTTTTCAACTTTTAAGCAAGATTTTTCGCAATAGAAGCAAGTTCTTTAACTTGATTTGTAACCTCGTGATTAATAGAATCTCTTCCACTAGCACTAGACATTTGAGCCCTAGTTCGACTAGGAACTTTTGCCTTATTTTCAATAATGTTCCAAGCTACTTGCATCGTTTTCATAAGAATATTACCCCCCGCGGCCGAATTTAGTGAATCTTGGTCATTTAAAGTCAAACCATTGTAAAAGGTATTAATTTGGTGAACTTTGGTAAAATCGTGTTGTGGAAATTTTCTCAAAATTTCCTTAAAGCGATCCCAAGATTCACTAAATGTCTCTCCATACTTTTGCTCAAAGTTAATGATGTCATTCGGCAAAGCGGTAGTACGTCAGGGTGGGAAGAAATAGTTAATAAACTTATTCTCCAAATCAAACAATGCACGTAGTATAACTTATTTGTTGCCTACAAATGTGAAATAAGAGAATACCAGCATCCAGGCCATACCTCTTTTGTATATTATCCAAAACACGATCACAAACACCTTTTGAACCTCAATTAACACTAATGAACAGCTAGTCCACTTGAATTCAACGGATTGAATTCAAGCGACCTTGTTTCCCTCTAAAACTTGATCTACCACTAGAACTAAATCAAACGTAAGCAATACAGCCTCAAAAGCTTGTATCCAAGCTATATATCAACTAACAGCATCAACTTGGTTCATTGAACAGCTACAGTAACATGAATCATAAATTGAAGATGATGAACAGTGATCGTAGAAGAATTTTATTTAAATGAGAGTGAATTGAGTACAAAATGATGAAGGGTATTACAAACACTAAAGCTAGTACAAACTAAGTCTAATGAAATGGAATGAGAGGAAAATTGCGTAAATTGTAAGCTACTGTATGAATTCTCTGTGTGTGAGGAACGTCTTGGCTTTATATATGTGGTTAGGGAAAACGTGTGGGTGAGGGAGGGTTGGTAAAGTTACAGGTTGTCAGGCGGTTCCAGGTATTAAACCAATAGAATCTAGACAGGTGTGATTTAGGGTTCTAGGGAAGTGAGTGATTTGGGCGTTTTTGAATTAGGCCACGGCAATCCAATTGAAGTGTACCATTGTCTTCGTCTTCCTTCACTTTTCATTTTTCATATATAACTCGATCCCTAAAACAGCCTCAATCGTTGCTAGTTGTGATTTGAAAGTGATAGCCACGTGTCGAAATATTATTGGCTCATGTGGTGTTACTTGAGATTAATAACGAAAAGTGTAGGGAAATATTCAATTATTAATTATGAAATAAGCATGATCCGTGTGCCATGAATCCTAGCCTTCTAATTGGTCCAGTTGTACTCCACTACTCGAATTCTTCCCACTTTTGTCACTTTTGGCCCTTCAAACTTCCACGTTTTGGCAGATTAATTATAACTTGTATAAGCTTGTAAAATCTTTGAAACAATGGCAATATCAGTCCTTAAACTTTGGAGAAGGATAAGTAAGCTCTTGAATCTTCATGAACTTTGATCTTAAGACATAATCTTTGTAGATTCTTCACTTTAAGCCCCCGAACATTGATTCTTTTTGCACTTTTGGTCCTTTTCTTCATTCTTTGTCTTTTTCTTCAATAAACGCCCGTGAAATCCTGTGTTTTCTTTGTTTTTTGTCATTTTGTACCTATTTTTCACAAATATACAAAACCACCCGTAATTCCGACTTTTACGGCATTTAATTCATATTTTGCTTTGGTTTTTCCTTGTTTCAAGTGGTAAAACGGTAAGTGTTTTCACACTTATCGGGATTCATATCCATGATGACCTCTGTTTCCATGTTTCCTAAATCAGGTTCTATTGGACTGTCCTGATTAGGAAAGAAATCTTCAAAAGAATTCCCTAGAGACACTGCATTGCTCAAAGATTGATTTTGGTGAGCTGTGTGCAAATCTGAATAACTTTGACCTCCATGCCTTATTATTCTAGAGCCACTACTTGACATAGAGAAGGGAGAAGATGTAGATTGAAGTGGGGTTCCTCTATCTGCATCATAATCATCAGAAATCACTATTACTTCAACAACAGGGGAAATATTTGTGCTAGCAGGGGATTTGAGATTCCACTACTTTTAGAAGTCATCCCACTGTTTTTAGCAATATTGTTAGCAGGGTGATTGACAGGTTTTGGATCACTCAGGGGCTGCTCATCCTTTTGAAAGGGATCATCTCTTTTGGCTTTCTTTGGGGCTAAATCATAATCAGGAAACCATGGTGGTACATTCATGTACCTGAAAGGTATATTCTCCAAAGCAGTTGGTTCTTTGGTACCTGAAAGGTTAGTATTTTCCAAACCAACAGGTACATAGTTCATAGATTTAGAAAAAATATCAATATCAAAGAACCATTTGGGACCTGTTTGTATGTCTTCAGCTTTATCTTCTAGAAAATCCACATGTATGTTTTCTATCACTAGGCTTGTCTTTTTGTTGAATACTTTGCATCTCTTGCTAGTCAATGAATACCCAACAAAGTGTCCATCATCACCCTTTTCATTGAACTTTCCCAAATGATCAAGTGTCTTGAGGATCACCACATGACACCCAAATGGTCTGAAAAACTCGATTAAAGGAGGTCTTCCATTGAAGAGCTGATATGGAGTCTTATTGTGAGCTTTTACCACCAAAGATTTGTTTTAAACATAACAAGCAGTGTCAACAGCTTTAGCCTAAAATATCACTGGTAGCTTGGAATCAGATAGCATAGTCCTTGCTGCTTCTATAAGTGTTAGATTTCTTCTTTCTGCAACTCCATTGTGTTGTGGAGTTCTAGCTATGTTGTATTCCCTTTTGATTCCTTTGGTAGTGTGGAATGTGTCTAGCTCTTTGTTTCTAAACTCTCCACCATTGTCTGACCTAACTGTCACCACTTTCATACACTTTTGAAGTTCAATCTGAGTAATGAAGTTCTTGAGTATCTCTTTTGTGTCCTTTTTCTCAAACAGAAAGAAATTCCTTGTGAACCTTGAAAAATCATTTGTGACTACCAAGCAATACCATTTCTTGTTCATGCTTGCCACAGAGGTAGGGCTAAATAGATCCATGGGCAGTAACTCAGTGGTTTGATGGTGGACTGAGCAATTTTGGATTTGCAAGAGGCTCTATGTTGCTTTCCCTTCAAGCATGCAACCCATGTATGGTCATTATTGAAGGTCTTTGAAGGAAGACCATGAACAAGATTGTGTTTAACCAGTTTGTTCATATTCTTGAAGTTTAGATGACCTAATCTCTTGTGTTATTTCTTGCATTCACAACTGAGGCTTTGGCAAGAAAACATGTTTCATTATCTTGAAGAGCAATGCCCTTTAAGTCAATGGTATACATATTCTTCTGTCTTGGATTTCTTAGCACAATAGGAGTATTTGGTGGTAACAAAAACTCCTTTCCCAAAATCACGCACTCAGTGTCAGTGAAGAGAACAAAGTTTTTGTTGTCTATCATTTGAGACACACTAAATAAATTATACTTTAGCTCTTTCACCAAGTAGACATTATCAAATGTCATTCCATCTGTGACTATGGTCCCTTTTCTAGTGATTGTTCCTTGATCATCTCCAAATGACACACCATCATTGTCATGCAGAGGAACAAAGTTTGACATATAGGCTTTATGTTCAGTCATGTTTCTTGAGCAACCACTGTCCAAGTAAGCTTTGTCATTCCTTTTCTCCTTTGTAACCTGCAAAAGAAAACATAATTTTAGTTTCTTTTGGGGACCCAATCCACTACCTCGTGTACCAATATAGGAATATTTATCAAAAGCTAGAGATACACCATTGGTTTGAGTGACCTTTTTAGGAGTCCAACCCCAACGAGCTGAGGATTTCACAACTTTCCCCAATCTTCTTATGTTAGCAGAGATAAAAACTTTGCCAAAAGGGGAAACCCTTGGCTTAACATAGGCATATGCATTATGAGATCTTGGTCTGGTCCTATTTACACTAGGTTGGGGTGTGCATCAGTTTTCTTTCTTAAGGCAGGAGCAACATACTTGGCAGATTCTTTGTTTCCTAAAGAAGGTGGAATATATTTAGCAGGGGAAAATGGTTTTACCCCTGCATTTAACAAAATAGTTTTTGGTTTCCTTTAAAGGATTTTCTGCCACAACCCCCATGCTTGCCTTACAGTCCTGATACATGTGATTAAAACTTCCACAAGTGAAACAAGGTTTGGTGTTTTTCACAAAATCATTACCAAGTTGTAGAGATTTTTTATCATTTTAGTTTCTTTGATTTCCTCTAGGAACAGATCTATACATCTCAGCATACCTAGCATTATTTTTGCATGCTCTTGGACTACTAGATTTAGAACCTAATTTACTACTGGTTCTAGACAAAGTGGTTCTTGATTTTGTATCAGAGCTAGTGTCACTACCAAACAGACCTTCTCTCAGAAAAGAACATGGTTATCTATTTTCCACTATTTTAAAGCAGCCTGTTCTTTATTAAAGTCTCTGATTTCACTAGTTTTAACTATTGGCTCATACTTGTGCTGGTCTTTAGGCAAACTCAATTCAAAAGACATCTCCTCCTATTTAACAAAACATGAAATTCCAGTCCAAGAAAGATCTTTTATTTGGCTAGCACCATGTATGTTAGCAGGGGGAGGTGGAATCTCAGCATGTTGATTTTTAATACCTAGCCATGTTTTATCTTTTGGAGATTGTCCAATTTCAGGAGGTTTGGCTAAATCTTCTGTAACCTTTTCATACTTCTTAAGAGTATAATCAATTTTATCTTTGTAAGCCTTTAATTCAACTAGTTAATTTTTTTTCTCTTCAGTAGTGGCATCTTTTTCCCTGTGTTCTCTTTCAAGAATGCCAATGTGTTCTCTATACTTACTTTCTCTTTGTTGATACTCTCTAATCTTAGACTCTAAATGTTCTAATGCACGTTTATAATTGTCTAGATTATTTTAAAATTTTATGCAATCTACTTTTAGCTTTCTAATTTGATCATTTAATGACTTAGTGTTTTTCCTACAACCTTTAGTACAGTAAGAGTCATCATATACCTCAATGTCTGAGCTTGAAGTAGACATTGCCGTTAGAGCAAACTCTTTTCTCTCTTCTTCTTCAGCAACTAAAGCTTGATTCCTTTCAACACTGTCAGTCATGGAGCTCTAGTCCTAGCCTGTTCCATCAATACCTTGTATTGCTACCATAGCCTTGGCATTTGATTCCTCACCTCTACTTCCCTTCCTATAGATGTTGCCATTCCACTCTTTCTTTGAAGATCTACACTCTCTAGCAAAATGACCATGCTTTCCACATTTATAGCACTCCACTTTTGATTTGTCAAAACCAGCAACATCAGAAGGATCAATGGATATCTTTTTCCCATACTTCTTATAGAATCGGTTGGCTCTCATACTAAGCAGGGCCATGTTCCATTTAATGTCCATTTCTTCCAAGTTATTCTTGCTGATTTGAGTTAAATCATCATGCAAGATTGAAGAGCCATTTGGACCCTATGATGCAATAAAGGCATAGACAGTATCAAGGCTAAAGGTAGCAGGTTTCGCTTCTCATTGTGATTGACTTGAGGTTAGAGAAGTAGTAAAGGTAGGTTGATGAGTAACAGTGGGAACTTCCATCCCATTGCTTTGGGAGTTTCCACTGTTTTGTGAAATGAAGGCCATATTAGCAGGTGGACCAGTTAGTCCACTTGAATGTGTAGGAATTGTACCCAAAGACTTCATTTCATTCACAACATGCTCAAACACCTTTAAGTTGTTATAGATGTCATCAATATTCTTGTCATCAATGTCATCCCTGTTTTGCCAAATAGATTTATAAACAAACCATTCTTTCTGAAGGCTATTAACAAATCTGGCCTTGACTTGCTCTCTTGAGACCTCTATTTCAAAGAACTCAAGTTGAGCAACAAGATCTTGAAGTCTGTTGTAGATAGATCCAATTGTTTCACTAGTTTTTGCTTTAAATGAAGCAAATTGATCTATCATTTGGTTCTTTTTTCGTCTTATGGCTTTATTTCCTCCAAAAGTAGTCCCAATTGCTTCTTAGAGTTACTTAGCAGTCTTATGCTTTCTGAATCTTAACTGGTGTCGATCTGGTAGGGCTAACAGCAAGGAGCTGTGAGCTCTGGCATCATGTCTTCTTGCTTGGATCTCCTTATCTATGACAGCAGAAGATTTCTTCTTTCCACCACTTTAGATCCTTCACCCTCTACTTTGTCTTTTTTTAACCATCATCAGCAACTTCCACTGTTTTAGTAAATTGATCACCAAACTCTATGACTTACCATAGAGCATAGTGTTCCATTTAAGAGTTTGTTGAATCCTGAATTCCCACATTTCAAAGTTTTCAGGATCCAAGATTGGAAGTTTGAGTGCATTGTTATTTGTGGATGATAATATGTCTGTAGACATGATTGTTTTTGGTGTGAGAGTAATTTTTGTTCTTGGTTTGATCAAAGTTTCTCAACGCTCTGATACCACTTGTTGATCCCAAACTCAGATCTTAAACCTTAGCTTGTTTAAGGGTTGTACCTTCATCTCCATTCTTTTTGCTAGTACATACACCACTTCACACAGATTTAATATGATCACGGATTAAATTAAAAGTGTACATGTTACGATAACTTACAATAAGTAATAGCAAGAGTGAACTCAAACTACTACTAGAGAAACTTTGGTTGAATGAGTTAACTAAACAAGATGCGGAAAGTAATGTTTATCACAAGAACAATGAATGAAACAAACTGTTATGCTTTAATATATTGAAGACAATATACGAATACCCTCAATGGTATTATGGTTTACAACCTTAAAGAAAATAAGAAAACGATAGAGAAAGTTATATCAAACATAAACCCTAAAGAGTCCTTTTATAGTACGAGAACCCTAGTACAGATAACTATGAGATAAACCAGGAAAGTATTCTACTAATGACACAGAAACGCGCATATATCTATTCCATGTTTATCTTCCAAGAAGGGCCTTTGACTTCATACAATGGGAATAGATCCCGTTGTCTTCATACAAGTAGCAGAGGGAAATATCACTTGTATTGGGATCTTGAACAAGGTAGCAGGGGGAACTCATAGACATATATCCCCAACATAATCTTTTGCAACAAATTATAAAACTTAAGTAAGTATCATATAAATATCATACATTTATCTCAAGCTAAGTTACAAATTAATAAAGCATAATGTACATGTTATTAAAGCATTGAACTATAAGCTAATTTAATTGTACCTAGGATATGATTACCTTATATAAACCCTTAAACTAAGAATGTAGAATCCCTAGAAGTCATAAACATACTATATAAGACCTATAATAAGTATACATTATGATATGAACACTGATTACTCAAGTTAGAAAGTCATTAGGATTAGTGACCTAACCCTTATATTAAGCATTTTACATAGAATCAATACCTAGTCTTTTAGGAAAAGTATACAAACACTTATATCATTACATTAAGGTTATAAGATTATGTTAAGATGATGTACAAGTACCCTAAAGCACAAGATACAATAGTTCAATGCATGACTTGTAAATTAGGTCAAAATAGGTAATTTTCACTCTTTAGACAAGTTTACTTAGAATAACTTAGTAAAACCAATGTAGAGACATCATGAACACATTGAGGACAATGTAGGAGATATAAATTGAGGTTAAATCAGTAGCTAAATCAAGGATAATGGATTTGACAAGGATTTAACCCTATATCATTAGAAACCCTAACCCGGCTAGGTTTTCTTCCCATTTCACCTCAAAGCTTTGTTAAACTTCAAAACAAAGACCCAAAATTCTTAATTACAATGTCTAAACCCTAATTATACCCTAATCCATCACTAAGCACATTCCTAAACCCTTAATTACAAGAATTACAAAGTTACAAAATTACAAGCCCTAGATTATGACCGGTTTAGGTTTTTCCCTCCAAAAATGCATTTAAAACCTTTCCCTCTCAAATTAAAACTTTAAATCAGACCAAATAGATATTTTGGGATATTTCTAATTAGGTGGCCTACTTGTAGATTACACATCCTCATTTCTATCCAAATGATGGCGTGGGCTCTTTCTAGCCACATACATAGATGTTTTTTTATTGTAGACCTCATGACTCATTACTATACTTGCATAGGTCTTTCCTAGCATTACTTAGTCATTTCTATAGTGTTATTACACGTTTCATGGTGAAAATTGGAGTCTAAGTGTTGAAAATAGTAAAAATAAGAGCCTTTAGCTTCATTTTCACATCATCCTTCACTTTCAATCTTCTACACCTACAAATTCTGTTCTAGATCCCCCATTGAAGCCCTAAGAAGTACCTAATATCAGTAGCAAGCTTTGGAAGAATTTATAAGAGTTCTTGAAGAGTTGTGAAGAAGATATAGTCCATACACCCCATTAGGAGCCATTTTGGAGCAACCTAGGTAATCACTTTATTAGCTAAACTTTGATCTTGTTATAATACTTTATTAGACTTTTTATAATGTTTATATAAAATTAGAGAACTAATCTAAAAGAAATTAGGTCATATGATCATTTAGAATGAAAGTTATAAACTAAAGATGTCTTAAAACCCCAGTTTTGTAGTTTACATAAAATAATAAGAAAAAACCCATTTTAAAAGCTATAATTCAGAATAAATGTTGTTATTATGATTATAAAGGTGTTTTGAAACTTTGTTCTAAAATCCTAGACCATTTGGTACATTTTGAGGTTGTTATGTGATTTTTAACAAGTATAAGGACTAAAACTGTCATTTTTGAAAATATAAACATTTTGAGTCAAAAGGGTCATTTTATGAAAGTTAAAACTATAAGAATAAATATTGAAAAGTTTGAGACTCTAAGGTTCATATTTGAAGATTTAAAATGTAAGTATTAAAACTATATACTTTGAAGGTTAAAAGTGTGATTAAGCAAAAGTATAACTAAAAGGGCTATTTTTGACAATATTATAAACTAAATAACATCGATTATAAATATGATTAAGTAATAAAGGTATCATATTAATAGGGAGATTTGCACAAATATGTTCCATCTCTATATTACATTCTGACTGAGTGGTTGGGTTTACGATTTAAAGTTCCCTCGCTCCTCAAACGTTTATAGAATGGCTTCCGAGTATGATGGCCCGAACAATGATGCTAGAATTACAACAAATTTTTTAGTTAAAGAATACATAACTAATACTTAAAAGTATTGAACTAAAGATCAAAGACTTGATACTATACACAATGTGTTAATCCAGGTTTGTGTGAGACCAAGTTGTGGTTTGTATGACCAAGCTGTTTATTTGTGAATGAAATATATCTGATGTAGCTTAGACTCTATGGATGCCAGGTGAGTTCATAGCCTCACATTTCAATGCTTTCTAAATGATTTTAAAACCCATGAGGGGGATATATGCTAAAACTATAATACATGTGTTTTTGAACTGTATGCTTTTACTAAAATATGTTATTGCACGAGTACCCAAACTGTTACTTAAATTTCATAAGTAATTGAACACTTTATGTGTGTGCTAATATGGTGAATAGATCTATTGGAAGTAACGGATCCTATTTGTTTTACCCGTACGTGGGGTAGTTGAGCACACTTTATTAGAACTAATGGGTAATCTGTACCTGCAGATTACTTGTCATGCCAATCTGTCATGATGGTCACTTCGGTGAATTCTCGTTAGTTTTGATGTTATGAACTTAGTGCAATAAAATAGTGTTTTATGTGAGTGAATAGTAACGTAGCTTGAGGTGTTAGACATGTATTCAAAACAGTTATTACAAACCTATGAATTCACTCAACCCTTGTGTTTTAGGAAATTGTGACTGATAGCATGGAGCAGCATAAGGATGGCATGAAGAGGCACAAGTTTGAAATTATTGATACAGATTTTGGGAAACTCATATTATAAAACTATAATTTTTAAATGATATATAAAGAAAGTTGATTTAGTCATTATTTTGAGTTGTTTTCTATCATTATGACTTGTGTTTAATGAAGTAATACCCCAAATTAGCTTCCGTTGCTATAGGGTAAAAATGGGGGTGTTATAGATTGGTATTCAGAGACATGGTTATAGATAACAAGAATTAAAATCTTGACTATAGCTACTTTTACCAATAATTTCAAGAAAGTCCTCCATGCCAATGCCAATGCTGTTACAAGAATGTGGTAACATTATTCCAATACCAGTATTGCCAACCTTCAGAACAATATTATAATAGACCAATGTGTACGTAATATAATGTGTCTGTTATAAATAAGTTATGATACATATAATGAAGAAGTTCTTCCCAAGTGAAGATATTATAGATAAAGATTTTAACACCCCCATTTGGATAAATGGAATATCATAGGATAATTATGTCGTGTCATCAAAGTATGCAAGGTAATATGTACAAACATACATAGCCAAAAGGGAAAACCGGAATCAAACATCGGTTCCCATACATAATCCCAAAACATAAATAAATAAATGAGATAGGAAGGACAAAACAAGTGTCCAAGCAAGTATAAGTATATGAGGCAAAAGGAGAAGAAGTCTAAGGCATCTCCCATCCTATGTACGTCATCCAAATGCTCTAGGCTGTCTTTAGGTACCTGCCGTTTTGGACATGGAAATGAAAATATACGGCTGAGAAATACGCTCATGAACGGATATAATGATAATGAAATGGATGGTATAAACATAAATAAAGAATAAAATGCATAGTATGAAATGACAGTGCAACGGTATAATGTAAGTCCTGGAAAACCTGGTTTAAGCTTATAAGACTGGTTTTATTTTCTGAAAACACATGTTTATTTATAATGAAAACTGTATTTTAAATATGCCCGGAGCCCATATAGATCATGATACATCAACTTGCATGAATACTTAGAGGGGTGACCTCATCATGCAATTAGAGGGGCTACCTCTAATTAATATATAAAATGAGTGGAGGGATCAGCTCTTGTAACGGATGTAAGGCGCACACGCGAGTTACCATGAAATCGTACTACTTGTCTTAGGATACACCCATTCGCCCCACATGATAATAGTAACATAGGCCAAATACTGTAAAGGGACGTTGTGAGCAATCACTTTCACCGCAGAAGAGTCATAACACTAGGGCCTCCAGTGCTATGGTTATGGAACCCCCATAACTAGGTGAAACTGGCATGCATGTATATAGCTTAGGAAATCT
Source organism: Glebionis coronaria (assembly GCA_025667525.1). Classification (NCBI taxonomy): domain Eukaryota; kingdom Viridiplantae; phylum Streptophyta; class Magnoliopsida; order Asterales; family Asteraceae; genus Glebionis; species Glebionis coronaria. Next base: position 181,081,804 of record CM046880.1, on the reverse strand, counting down.
AAAATAATCATACATATACTGGTGTGTTTAAGACACTTAAACTACTGGGGAAAAACAGATGGCTGCAAACGGGAAAATCCTAAGGATAGGAAAGCATGTCCTTACTGAAGGACGGAATATCCGTACCTTATGTCCAGTAAATGAAGACGAAAACGAACGTAGACGATCACTCCGACTTCACAATAGCTATATAATGAAGGGACATGAATAGAGTCGGTCTTACTTATACATACTTGTTAATTACTTTACATGACGTGTTCATACTTATTATACTTGTTCTTCTCTTGTCTTATTATTTCATGTTTTAATCATGTATTTCTTAATGTTCCATGTGTTTAGATTCATGTGTTTCATGTTTTAAGTGTTATTATACTTGTTATAACATAATGAGTGACTTTCTAAAAATAGCAAGTTTCCTTAAATAATAAGTTTCTAAAAATAGAAAGCTTCCATAATTAGTAAGTTTCCAAATATAGAAAGTTTTCATATTTAGCATGTTTCTATAAATAGTATGTTACCACATTTAATGTATTACCATAAATAGCATGTTACCATATTTAGTATATTTTCATATTTAACATTATTGTATAAATTACGTACTTCCATAATTAACATGTTTCCATATTTAATTATATGCTTATTTTTATATCATATATTATTATATTATAAAGTTTAATAATTAATAAATACTTGGCTTAACATATTATTATTAATTAATAATGTCATGTAATTATAATTTAATATTAATTAATAATATTACATATTCCATGTTATTAAACTTGACTTTAAAAAGATATTAATTAATTAATCTAAGTTTTAATTAATTCATGTTCATGAATAATTAAATAATTAATTATTATATCATAAGTTTATTTAAATAAATGTACATACATGTTATGTCATGATTTTATTTAAATAAGCATAACCTAAGTTTTTATTTTAATTAAACCAAAATTAATTAATAAACCTAATAAATTTTATCATAACGTAAAGTATTTTTCATACTTGGTTTAATTATGTATTTTTGAAAAATATCAATTTCCCGAGCCCCAACAAGGACCCACCGACACCACGGGAGGTCTCGGCTTCGCCTCGAACACCACAAGCCACCACAGCCTTTCGGCTATGGTTTCTGTCCGACCACCAACATCAGCCACCGACTATTCTGTCGGTGCCACTGCTTGCCGAAGCTACCCCTGGCTACAGCCAGGGTCTTCCTGTTCGAACCAAGTTCCCACCAGCACAGGCCGGTACCCACTGCCTGATCCATTCCCCCTATTTGGGGCCTGTGACCTGCGGCTGACCAACCCAAAACCACCACCAACAGTGGTTGGTAGCCACTGTCGGACCAACAACACCCTTGTTGGGTATGTGGTTGGCGGCTATGACAAACAAAACACCCCCATGCCCAACATTAATCCAACCTGAATCCCTTCATTGTTTTTAAACACGTTTTAATTTTCTTGATCATGGATTCTTGATTGACTAAACATAACAAAACGAGAAAAGGGATTAGTATTTACCAAATTGGCGTGTTAGGGTATTAGGAATCAAAACTCACGAACACAACCTTGTTCTTAATTCAAACCTACGACTTCTCCTTGGTTTCTGTGTGCGAGTCGACGGCAGCAGGAAGAAGGGAAAAAGGAACAATCGTTCCTTGTTGTTGTGGTTTGTTTTAGGGTTTTATGATATCCTAAATTATGTATACTCCTCCCGTGTTTTATTAGATATGGACTAGGACTCCTATTAGGCCAAGGGCCCATTCCTTTCTTGTTTCATTTGTTGTACACGCAGCCCAACACACACTCGCCTATGGTTTTCATTTTAAATTCGTGACTTAACATTTAACGTATGTGTGCGTGTTTTAAATTTTCACGTATTAAGTCTTGAATCTTTTTATTGTTATACGTAAGTACATATCATGAAAATTAATTAACGATATACGTGATTCTTGTAATTAATTGTTCGTGATTCGTGACGTATGTTAGTTTATACACTTGATAATCGTATTAAGGTTCGGGTCGCGAGTCGTATATTAATAAATCAAAAAGTTCTAATTTATAACGTATCTTCGTGTAATTAATGTTCTAAGAGAGTTAAAGCGGGTTTTACAACTCTTCCCCTCTAAAAAGAACAATTCGTCCTCGAATTAGAGGTATGATGAGATGGCATTTGTACATGATCTCATCATTCTTTTCGGGCTTTAAATGCATTAAAATGTCATAAATTACCATATATATTCTTGTATTTGTTTACTTGTGTGTTTTAGGTATGGATATCGTGAAAAAGACAAAAGATCACAAGAAACAAGGAAAAACGGACACGAGAAACGAAGCCATACAAAGAACCGGGCCCTAGTTCATGATTTATCCAAGATTAACCCTTGAAGACTTGAAGATGTACAAGATTGATCCTCAGAATATGAAGGAATGACACTTAAAACCCTTGTATATTCATAATTACAAGTTTGGTCCCTTAAGTTTGTCAACATTACAAAAATGGTCCGTCAACTTTGAAGAATTGGCAAGATTAGTCCCTCATCAATTCTAATTTGTCAAATATGGTCCCTCATGAAGTCAAAGATACTATGAAGACCTTTGAAGATCAAGAATGTACAAAATCAGTCCCTCAAATATTCAAACATGGAAAAAATAACCCTTGATTACCTTTTGCAAAAGTTTTGTGGCCAATGTGTGAAAATTAGAAGTTTATTAACAAAGGAAAACCAAGTTTGTGGTTGAAAAACGTTTTTTACAACCTTTGCCAAAATACAATGACTACTATTTTCATTTCCCTAAGTTTAAACCACACAAACACGCGCCAAACACAACTTTTCCTGCAAAAACGGATCAAATGGTTTACTGTTTACCATGATGAACCCAGTTACCACTCCACTTAAACCAAAGGGTAAATCCCAATTACCCACACCCACGTGTGATTCATACATGTAGAAACCCATCCTACACCCAAAACCCTCACCTCCACTCACCAAAGGGTCCCACCATTTCATACGTCCACCCATCACATCACAACTTAGCCTACAAGGAATGCCAGGTGTCAAAATCAACAGCCCACACTCCTTGCTTGGTTACAAAGCTAAAATGAATAGCCAGGATGAATTTGGACAGCTCAAACAACAAATGCGTCTAGAAGATTCAAGGGAATTTTAGGGACATCATAGCTAGGGTTTTCTCATTGTAATCTCAGCCTTTGTGGCCTATATAAGGACTCCTCAACTTGTGAGAGAGCCTTGTTCCAGTTTTACCTTTTAAACATTGTAATTCCTTTTTAAATTTTATAAAAGTTGGTATTTTGAGAAAATTGTAATTCCTTTTTATGTTTTTGAAAGTTGGTGTTGTTTAAGGGTAATTATGAGTTCCATTATATGTTATAACTGTGCTTGAATCTTGTGGTTCAAGGACGTTTATGTTTGGTAAGGTTTTCAAGTTTGAAAAAAGCTTGAAAAGTGGTTTCTGATTTTGTTATTTTACTTATACTAATCCTTGACCAAAAGCTATAAGCTCTTACAAGCTTGTTGACACCAAGCTTGTAAAGGGATTGGAGCCTTTGGTTGGGCTGTTTGTTCATTGTGTTGAAGAAATCAAGCCCTTGAGTTTCTGCTTTGAAACATCAACCAAGGCAGTCATCCATCTTTCCTGTTGAAGTACCTTGGTCTTGTTCTAGTTGTTGAACAAGGTCCAAGGAACATTGCTGGTCCTCCTAGGATGTTGTGGAGGACAAGTATAAGCTCTTGTTAAGATTCCTCTAAAAATTCACATGTTATGGTCTGATTTACATTTTGGTATGTGATTTGGTGATTTTGTGTTTGTGCTTTGTGTTTTATGGTTGGTATCTGTTAGTTGTCAAGGTACGATACCATGGAAGGAACATGGACGTGACGTGACTGTGGAGAACATGGAACATGACGTGATTGAAGGGAACATGGAACATGGAGTGACTAAAAAGAACATATCTGAATTATGGAAGGAAAAGAGGATAAGAAATCCAGATGGACTCCTCCGTTTCCAAGTGGCTTCCCGTTCGGAACGGTCCTCTAAAGGATCTTGGTGAAAATGATAATCTTGGTCTTCATGATTCTGTCCTGACGATACAGAAACGTTTTTGGTTTACCATCGTAAGATGTATCCCATGAAGCTGATTGAGTGGATAAGGAGTAACGTGCAAAGATAACGAAACGTTATGATGCGAAATAATCTGGAATAACTTGCGTTAGTAACGTCTGAGCAACGATGCGTGAGACATACTGAAACGTACTACGTGAACAACTGTGTACGTGATACGTGGACAATTTTGAACGTGATACGTGGAGAAACGGTAAATGTAATACAAGAAATTATGGTGAATGAGAATACGTGCAACAAATCGTGAACGTGACATGAGAACGTAGGGTGAACATGATACGTGGAATATATCGAGGATGTGCAATAACTGAGAAGGTAACTGATTGTAGCTTTTTTGTATACCCTTTTAGGAAAAGGATGCACAAAGTAGTGGTAAGCGTTAAGTGTCGGTTTAGGAAAACCGAGCACTAATGACCAAATGAGTCCAAGTTCGTTTCCCAAGGAGGCAAGTGCGTTGTGTTGAGAATTGATTTATGATTTGTGATTATATGATTGAGAAAGAAAGAAATGAGATTAGAAGAGGAAGACGGTTACGAAAACGGATTAAACTAAGACGAAAAAGGCGATCACGTAAAACCGTAAATAGTGTAAAAATTAAAATTTTAACCTAAAAATTCCTAAAAATTACTGAAAATCCACAATAATATTCTAAGAGTTATAAAAAATCCAAACTTGCAAAAACCTTTTAATTTATTAGATAATGACTTTTTAATGCTAATTAAAGCCCTAAAAATCACAATTAGTTATTAAAAAGCCCTAAACAAGATTTTAAAGTTTATAAACCTCAAAAAGAACCTAATTAAGCTAGAAACTATTTTTTGAAATTTTAAAACCAAATAAAACTATTTTTAAACACTTAAAAACTATTAAAATCAATTAAAACTTAAATTAATTCTAGAAATTAATTGAAAAGTCCTAAAAATATTTGGAAAGTTACAAAACTCCAAATTAAGTGACTACAATGTAAGAAAAATGTAAAAATTTTAAAAATCAAACTTTCAATTTTTAATAATAAAATAATATTAAAATATTCAAAAAAATTCAAAGTTTATAAAATAAATCTAAAAAATTACCAAAAATCTAAAATATTATAACTAAGACAGAAATGCAATTAAAAGTTTCTAAAAACTATTTAATAATTTTATATTAAATTTTAAAGTTGGCTAAAAACCTTAAAATCCAATAAAATCAAAAATTAGACTTTTTGAAAACTTAAATGGCTGTAAACCTCAAAAATATAAATTAAAACCTAAAAACTATTTTTTCAGATTTTTAAAATACTTTTTCCTATTTTTTATTCACTTTCTAAAATTAAAACTTAAAATATTCCTAGAAAATTAATTAAATAAGGGAAAAATAAACTTTTTGAACTGAAAAGTCCAAACCGTAACAAGAACACAAGAAAAATGCTAAACAGTAAAAACCTTAAAGAAATAAGCTGGAATAAGCTTGTAAATAAGCTGCCTAGTTTATTAAGCTAAAAACAGATACTCCTTAAATAAATGATGGAATGCTAGTTGTGCATAGAAAAGCACTTGGATCACTGGTTAACACGTATAGTCCTCCAACGAGGGGTCTCGTTTTCGAGTCCAGGCCAAGGAGCTTTTTGCTAAAACTTTTTCTTTTTTTTAACTTTAAAACTCAATACCAGTTACTTAAATTACTCTAAAACACTAATTTGATACAATTCAAGATAAGAATCAACCCTAGAAAATCCAAAACGTGCTCAGGTTGTACTTGTTTCTGATGAACACAAGGGTAATATATTCACTTGTGCAGATTAGATAAGAGGAGCTTGTCCTAGGCTATTTGATGATGTTTTTGATGGACAAATGGCACCCCTATACTCAGTTGAGTATAGGGAGTCACAATCAACACAAAATCTAACAAGTTTCTTCACAAAGATGCACACAAATCACCAAGATGAGTTACTGAAAAACTAGGTCTAGGACTGAGAGATTTTAGCTGATTTTATAAGCACAAAAGTGAGTTTCAATGGTTCAAATCTTGCACCCAAAGATACCAACTAGCATCCAATCAATCACAAATCCTTAAATCTCCTAATCACTAGCAGCTTAACAAATTTGATGGCAAAATTTCAACAAAATCAGGCACAAGAAGCAGTTTACTGATTTTATGCTATTTCCCAAACTTTTTCACACAACTTGTTTTAAAAACTACCCAAACTGAAAACCAGCTACTAGCATACAACCTATAACAACCTTATGAGTAAGTCTAAACAGATTTTACCCAAAAAAAACTTGTCACCAATCCTGATTAAACACCAGATCCAACACTCCTTTAAATTTCAGATTTGAATTTTTCAAAGCAAATCAAATCAAATCACATCCAAACTGAGCTAAAACTAATCTAGCATGCATACCACATCAAAATAAGAAAAATTAAACACTCAAATAAACACTTAACCAGTTTTCATGCAAAATCATATAAATCACAATATTTCTGAAAACTGAAAAATGAGACTAGTATGCTACCTTGTTGGGCCTACATCCAGGCCCAACAGTGACTGTATGTAACCTCCAAACAGACCCGGGTCTGTGCAGATCACTTGGACAATAAGCAACACGCAAAACCTGCTAAGAAAGAAAGAAGAACACAAGCAAATATCCAATTTCTGATTTTTTATAAAACCTTTCAAATCTTTTCAAAAACTTCTCAAATAAACTTATTTAAACACACTTAAAAAATCCCTTAATAGAACTGGAAATCCAACTTTGAAACAAGATTTCACCAAAAGAAATCAAAGTTTCAGAAACTTTTGAAAACAAAACTGAATTTTTAAAAAAACTTAAAAAAGTAAACAAGCAGTAAATGAGACACAATCAATAAGCAGAAAGTAAAATAGATCTTTGTTTCTCATCAACATCTCAACACCATTTTTTCATTCATTAAAAAAAACTGGATTTACAGGGAAGTGACCAAGGAGAAAAAAAGAACAAGAACAAAATGCTAAGCCTACGTCCTTATATAGTGCACTACAGAACTATCTAGAATGTGAAAACCCTAATACATGAATTTCCTGAATAGCCCTTGGACGAATTTTGAATTTTCAGTCAAAAAAATGCCATGTGATCTTGAAGTTGGAGTCTTGTGAATGCCAGCTGTGTGGATTGATCTAAAACGTTTATCTTGCCTTTGGGAGTAAGATAGCACTTTCTGAACGTTCATTCTCTGCCCCTTTTTGTTTGGGAGTGAATAGTGGGGCAGGGGAGGGTGGTAGAAACATGTGAGGTGATGGTGATGGGGGTTTAAGGGTGGGTTTGGGTTTAAGTGATGGTTAATCAAGGATCTGGAGAAAATAAACAAAAACCCCTTTGAAATGTGATTAATTCATCCTGGAAGATATTAGGGTTTAAGGGTGGATTAGGGACATGTTTAATCCGTTTTGGGGGTATTAGATTTTGAAAAATCTGTTTGGTGGGAAATTAGATTAAGTTATTTAATTAGGTTGGGTGGAAGTCTGACGTGGGTGGGGTGATGAAGTGGATGGCTGTGAGTGGAGGATGGAGGTGAGGTGGAAGGATGATAGGCTGTGGTGTGTTTGGTGGTTTGACTGAAATGGTCCTTCATGTTTCACAATCCCTTCACTTTGTAATAAACAGCTTAAACTTCAAATCCCTTTATAAGTAACTTTGGCAATTTGACACTTTTGGCACAACAAGTTTTATAAACTTGAAACAAGGGTTTAAAATGCAATTTCTTCATATTTGAAGGACTGATTTTGGCATTTTCTTCATTCTTCAAGGTTTTTCTTGTTTGTTGATTTCTTGGAGGACCAATATTGACAATTTAGTTTTGTTGAGGGACTAAATTTGCCAATTCTTTAAAGTTAAGGGTCCTTTTTGTAATTTTGACAAACTTTAGGGACCAAACTTGTAATTATGAAGATACAAGGGTATAAAGTGTCAATTCTTCAATGTTGGAGGACCCTTCTTCATAATTCTTCAAATCTTCAAGGGTTTTCTTGGAAATTTATTCATTAGGGCTTGGTTCATCGTGCAGCTTCGTTTCCCGTGTTCGTTTTTTACTGATTCTTGTGATCTTTTGTCATTTTCTCAATATCCGTACCTAAAATACACAAGCAACAAACACAAGCATATATTTGGGTATTTTGATGATATTTAATACATTTTAATCCCTATTTGGACGATGAGACTATGTATAAAAGCAGTCTCATCACTCCCCCATACTAAACCATTGTCGTGCCCTCACGCAATGCTAGAATTAAGTATCGTAGCACCTCCAAAATTCATTTTATTCACTTTATTGAACGATAAACTAGCTACACTACTACTATTGCTACTACTTGCGTTTTAGACATAATGTATGATTTTCATCGCAAAATGGGACGTTTAGGTTCATAGAATAAGAACACGTGAATGCTTCGTTAGAAATAATTTCATCGTCCTCGATTTTCACCCTAATTCCATGCCAAGTGTGCAACGAGATCATTGTCATTATAAGTTAGTAATGCTAACACTACTCATATGCCCTAATCACGTACTTATCCTCCCATTATTCCTAAGTTGTATCTCTTATATTTTATTTTGTCTTGAATGTTTCACGAGGATACATTGTTAACTTATGCGATAATAGAGTTTTAGGTCTAAAAATAGAGTCCTAACGGTGTGACTAAGACCATCAAATCAATAACCTCTCCTAATAGACAACGATGTCAAAAAATTAAGTTGACAAGAAGAATCGATAAACACGATTTTATAACGGTTTTGAACATGAGACTTATTACCAAGACTTTTATACGCCCCCTAACGGAAGGGCCTTATTATCTTTGGTTTACCTCCATCTTTTATTCAACTTTGCCATGAAGCTTTTATTATGACTTCGGTCTTGCCTTGCCTTTTATTATCTGCCTCATCGGTGGTTTTATTAGCCAAAGACGTATATCCTCACGCTAAAGCGAATTTTGGATCTTTAAAGCTTTGAAGATTAAGGCTTGATTCACTTTCAATTTTGCATAGATTTTAGGCCTTGTGGGGCTTCAAATTGTTTGCTTGATTTAGGTGAGCACTTGAAATCTTATTATTGGGTGAAGCTTTCGATTATTCGGGTTGCCAATACTTCAAAACCATGACGCTGGCGATACCTTAATGTCTTCCCAATTTAATTACACGGAAGCTACTAGAAAAGACTAGAAACCCAACAATCCTAACTAAACCGCTAAGTCAATATTTATTAAGCAAAAAATATTTACAAGCGAAGGGATAATAAGCAAACAACGAGAACACATGAGTTTTTGAAAGAATACGAGTACTCTACGTTTAGCATAGTAACTTATAATTAACCCTATCATCTCGCCCTCATTTAAGAGACTTAGCCTAATGTGTAGTTAAGGAATCAAAGCTAAGTGCTCAACACGCACGGTCGAGTAAAAAATTACTCTTATTCTCGCCATCGGAAAACCTACATTCGTGTCTTCAAACACTTATAAAACATGAGAAAAATTTAAAATTTGGCCATTTTTAGCCCTATTTTGCAACAAAACGATAAACAAAAAGATAAACTTTGGAAAGCGTGAAGGTTTGGCAAGGCAAGTATCTATTCACCCCCCCATACTAAAGTTAAACATTGTCCTCAATGTTTCGAGTCTAGGGGTGCAAACACCCCCATACTAGAGACGTAGTCGAATGCCTAATCTAGCATGGAAAGGGTGTAACCAATAAATTAATAGCCGTTTATGAAGTGTGCTAATAACCTAAGGTTAGAAAATTAAAGGATATATCACGGATATTGAGAAATGTCTCCAAAGCAAACGATCGAGTGCTCCCATAAAACGAACACGAGAGGCTCCAATCGTGAAGATGATCATCTAAAAACCACAATTCACAAACAACCACGGAACAAAGGTTGGAAGGGCACAAATCCCCACACGTAAGCTACATTAGAAAGCGATAATATGTACATAGGATAAGCATGGGACTCCCCCACGAGGCACCTCGTTTTTGATTACCGAGTCATGAGCTCGACTCGATCCCCTCAATACTAATTATCATTGGGGAAGGTGACTTGGTCGAGGTAGTTCAAGGATGGAACTTCCCCGCCAAAGTAGTGCTTCAACCTATGTCCATTCACCTTGAAGTTAGGACCATCATCTTGAGCTAGCTCGATGGTCCTATACGGAAACACTTGAGTCACGGTGAATGGACCGGACCAACGGGATTTCAATTTACCGGAAAAGATTTTCAATCTTGAATTAAAAAGCAAAACTTGATCCCCAATGTTAAAAACCCGGTTTTTAATTTTAGAATCATGCAACTTTTTAGTCTTTTCTTTATAAATCAATGAATTTTCATAAGCAATATCCCTCAATTCATCCAATTCATTCAATTGCATTTTCCAGTTTTTTCCCGCGGTCTCCATATCATCATTACAATGCTTTAGGGTCCAATAAGCCTTGTGTTCTAATTCGATGGGCAAATGACAATTCTTTCCATACACAAGCTTATAGGGAGTGCACCCAATGGGCGTCTTATGAGCGGTCCTAAAGGCCCATAAAGCATCGTCTAACTTATCCGACCAAGTTTGTCGGTTTTCCCCTACGGATCTCTCCAAGATCCTCTTCAACGCTCGGTTTGAAACCTCGACTTGCCCACTCGTTTGTGGGTGATAAGCCGTAGAAAGCCGATGTGTAACCCCATATTTCCTTAGAACCCTTTCAAATTGGTCGTTACAAAAATGGGTTCCACGATCGCTTATGATAGCACGAGGGGTTCCAAACCGAGAAAACAATTGCTTCAAAAACTTGACTACCACACGAGCATCATTGGTGGGCAAGGCCTTGGCCTCCACCCACTTAGATAGGTAGTCAACCGCAACAAGGATGTACTTATTACCACGAGATGATGAGAACGGCCCCATAAAGTCTATACCCCAAACGTCAAAGATCTCACACACTTGGATGATATTTTGTGGCATTTCATCTTTTTGTGAGGCTTTTCCTTGTCATTGGCATGCATCACAAGATTTCACAAGATCTTGTGCATCTTGGTAAATAGTAGGCCAAAAGAAACCGGCATCAAACACCTTCTTAGCCGTGAGATTAGCACCGTGGTGACCACCCGTGGGTACCTCATGGCAAGCTCTAAGGATTTTAGAAGCTTCGGTGCCAAATACACAACGTCGGATGATTTGATCCGCACAAGTTCGAAACAAGTAAGGGTCGTTCCAAAAGTAGAACTTGACGTCACGAAAGAATTTTCGTTTTTCTTGAGTCGTCATACCCTTAATGATGAAGTTACCCGCATGGTAATTTGCAAAATCCGCAAACCATGGGGTGGAAGAATCAAGCTTAGAATTCACTACACCAAGTGTCTCGAGCGGAAATGTTTCGGTGATTTCCTTGGGCTCGTAAACACTTTGGTGAGGATCTTCCAAACGAGAGAGATGATCGGCCGCTAGATTCTCAGCTCCTTTTTTGTCAACGATGGTGTGATCAAATTCTTGAAGGAGGAGAATCCAACGAAGTAATCTAGGCTTAGCATCTTGCTTTGCCATGAGATACTTAATAGCTGAATCGTCCGTATACACTATGCATTTCGTCAAGACGAGGTAAGGTCGGAACTTCTTAAATGCATACACCACGGCAAGGAACTCCTTTTCCGTTGTAGTGTATTTTAGTTGAGCCTCGGTCATCGTCTTGCTAGCATAGTGAATAGGCAAGAAGTGCTTATCATGACGTTGCCCCAAAACGGCCCCTATAGCGTAATCACTAGCATCACACATTAGTTCAAAGGGGAGGTTCCAATTAGGAGCAACAAGAATGGGAGCTTCGGTAAGTTTCCTCTTAAGGATCTCAAAGGCTCGTACACAATCTTCGTCAAAGACAAAACGTGCCTATTTTTCAAGAAGATGTGTAATGGGTCGAGAAATCTTTGAAGAATCCTTGATGAATCGACGATAAAAGCCCGTGTGGCCTATGAAACTCCTAACTCCCTTAACGGTTTTGGGATGAGGTAATTTGGCGATGACGTCTACCTTAGCTTGATCTACCTCAATCCCCGCTTTCGAGACCTTGTGCCCTAAGACGATTCCACTCTTAACCATAAAATGACATTTTTCCCAATTGAGCACAAGGTTGGTTTCCTCACAACGTTTTAACATTCTCTTAAGGTTCGACAAACACGAAGTGAAAGAATCACCAAACACGGAAAAGTCATCCATGAATACTTCCATCGTCTTCTCGATCATGTCATGAAAAATAGCCATCATGCACCTTTGAAAGGTTCCCGGTGCATTGCAAAGTCCGAATGGCATTCTACGATAGGCAAACGTTCCATATGGACACGTAAACGTAGTTTTTTCTTGATCACGAGGATCGATGGGAATTTGGAAGTAACCGGAAAAACCATCTAAGAAGCAATAGAAATCGTTTCCCGCAAGACGCTCCAACATTTGGTCCATGAAGGGCAAGGGAAAATGGTCTTTTCGAGTGGCTTCATTCAACTTTCGATAGTCAATGCACACTCTCCATCCGGTCACGAGTCTAGTGGGAATCAACTCGTTGGCATCGTTTGGCACAACGGTCATCCCTCCCTTTTTAGGGACACAATGAATAGGACTCACCCAAGGGCTATCGGAAATAGGGTAAATCATTCCCGCGTCAAGGAGTTTAAGGACCTCCTTTTTGATGATGTCGTGAATTTTGGGGTTCACCCTCCTTTGACTTTGGATTGTGGGCTCTAAATCCTCCTCCATTAAGATTTTGTGGGTACAAAACTTGGGATCGATTCCCTTAATGTCGGATAACTTCCACGCAATCGCCCCTTTGTGATCCTTTAGAACATCGACAAGTGCGGTTTTTTCATCATTCGAAAGTTCCTTCGCAATAATAACCGGCAACTTGTCGTCCTCCTCCAAATAGACATATTCGAGGTGAGGAGGTAAATCTTTCAACTCGAGGATAGGTGGTTCCTCAAGTGAAGATTTGGGTTCGATACTCATAACCTCCTCGGGTGGAGGAAATGGGAAATCGTTAAGAAAATCCTTGATAATCGAGAAGTCCTCATCGTTGTCGAGGTCTTCGTCACAAGTACGTGGAACATTGCATTCTTCCAACGTAAAACCACCACCTTCAAATGGAGTGAAAGTTGGTGTCGAATTATCAAGAATTGGATCTAACATAGTGGGATTGCCACTAGTTTCTTCATCACCAAACCCTAAAACTTCTTGTGAAAATTCCTCGCAAACTACGTCAATCATATCAACGAGGTTTATGGTAGCAACGGAATAAACATGAGAAAGTTGAGAATTTTGAGTTGCGTTTATAACAAGTTCCTCGTCGTTGAAACGTAAGGTGATCTTTCTAGCATGCACATCAATCAAAGCCATAGACGTATCTAAAAACGAACGACCTAAAATAAGAGGAACTTGAGGATCCGTGGGGATATCGACAACGATAAAGTCTACGGGATAGTAGAACTTCCCCACTTTCACAAAAACGTCTTCCGCCAAACCACATGCACGAATCTTGGAATGGTCGGCCAACTCAATAGACATTAGTGAAGGAGTAAGATTAGGAAGATTGAGCGACTTGAAGATTGCAAGTGGCATCAAATTAATGCTAGCACCAAGATCGGCCAAGGCATAGCATTCTTCCATATCTTGAATTGCACAAGGGATCAAAAATTTACCGGGATCACCGACTTTTTGAGGTATGCGATTAAGATAAACCGACGAACAACTAGACAATTGGTGCAATTTCTCCTTGTTGTTCAACATACTCTTAAAGTTAGCGGCAAATCGAGGCATCATGACCAAAGCATCGGCAAAACTCACATTAAGGTGCAACTCACGAAACATTTTCAGAAAAAGCTCAAATTGATAGTTGTCGCGCTCTTGTCGTTTCTCCTTCCTAAGTCTCGATGGGTAAGGCAAGGGTGGTGTGGGTTGGGGCATAGGCATAGCCTTTGGAATCTCGGGTTCCAATGTTGGTAATGGGTCGACCATAGGTGTGGCATGAGCGGTACTTTGTGGGCTTGTGATATGCTCCTTTTCGACCACCACTGTTGGGAATAAATTATGGGTCAGTTTACTAGACGCTGATAAGAAGAATTCAAGCGCTGATAGGATGACATTGGACGCTGACAGCCAAGCGTTGACATTTGAAGAAGTCAACGCTGACAGCCTTGAAGATTAGCACTGATGGAATATATCTTCATACGAATCATTTTGTTTATTTGTTTCTTTATTTGTGTATGGTAAAGATAAGCTCGACATTGTATATTCTATTATTATCTTTACCTAGAATAGTTGATTCGTAGCTTATTGTACAAGACTTCTTAATCTATAAAAGAAGATCTTTTAGGTTAAAGTTATTTATCAGTTTTCATAAGTTTTTCACAAGTTAAACCTCTTTCATTGTAATCAAGTTCGATCATTCTAATACAAGTGAAAGTTTGTTTAACATCTTTGTGTTTTAGATTAAGTGTTAATTCCGCATAACACTTAGTTACTTTATTCATAAGCAAAGGTTTCTCTACGTGTATTACTTGATCTAATCTCATATACACAAAGCTTAATCGATCTAAGTTTGGGATCAACAAGTGGTATCAGAGCTTGTTGAGAAACTTTTGATCTTTAAGTAACGCAAGAACCCTAAAACACCAAAAACCCTAAAAACCCTAAATTTCTCAAAACCCTAAAAACATCATGTCTGGCACAATTCAGCCTCCTGCTTTGCTACAAAACAACTCCACAAACCCTAGTATCAAAATTCCCATGTTTGATGCCAGGAACTTCGAGCTTTGGAAGTCTAATTTTGAGCAATATATAGCCATCCATGACTACACTCTTTGGGAGATTGTTGAATATGGGAACACATTCAACAAAGCTCAAAAGATTGCTAATGCTATTGCCACAAGGATAGCTGTTCCTAATTGTCCTGAAGCTGATAAGAAGGAAAAGCCTGAAGATGGAAGAGCTGTATCTGCTGAAGATATAGCCAAGAAAAGGGTGGACATGAAAATCTTGAACATCATGAAACACACCTTAGGTCATGAGAATCAGCACAAGTACAAATGCTTTGAGTCTGCAAAAGAGCTTTGGGAAGCTCTTGAAGTAGCACATGGTGGCAATGCTGACACAAAAGAAGAAAAGAAGAAGCAACTCATGCATGAGTATGCTGTCTTTAAGGCTCAACCCAATGAGAATCTCAGCAGTGTGAGAAGTAGACTGCTTGACATCACAAGTCAACTTTCCTTCATGGGAACACAGATTGATGACCCTGACTTGAATGCTACTTTTCTCAAAAGTCTTGGTGATGTATGGAAGATTGAGACAAGATCCATTCTTGTCAATAACACCCACAAGACCTCCAGGTTTGATGACATCTTCAACAAACTAAGACTGTTGGAGAATGAATGGCTTTTGGAGAGTGATAATAAATCTTCCAGTAGCAACATGGCCTTCTTCTCACAAAGTGAAGGCCAATTTGATTCCATGAACTCCTATGGACATCCAACCACTGGATCTCAATGTGTCAACGCTGGATCACAGTCTGTCAGCGCTGGATCATATCCTGTCAACGCTTCATTCTCAAGCGTTGACACTCACAACTTTGGCGCTGATAGAATTAAACCTGCTGGTTTAGATCTAGATACTGTGTGTGCATTCATAGCTTCTTTGCCCAGTGATTCAAGGATTACATATGAAGATCTTGAACAGATAAGTGATGAGCAATTGGAAGAGATGGACATCAAGTGGACTATGGCTCTTGTAAGTTTAAGAGCAAACAGGTTTAATAAAAGGTTCAAGAAGAAGATGACCTTTAATGCTAAGGATGTTGCTGGATTTGACAAATCCAAAGTTGAGTGCTACAATTGTCATCGGATGGGGCACTTTATGAGGGAATGTAGATCTCCAAGAAGATCTGATGCTGGTAAGCCTTCAAGCCAAATGGTTAAGAGCCAAGATCCCAAGGCCATGGTTGCTGTTCAACAAATTGATGGTGTTGGAGGATGGGACTGGAGCTGGAACTTTATAGCTAAGGATGAGGAAGAGGACAGAGCTTTGGTTGCTGAAGTTAAAGAAGAGCATGTTGAATATGCTCTCATGGCACACTCCTCCTTTTCATCAGATAATGAGGTATATGATGATGCTTTCTGTTCTAAGGGTTGTCGTTTAAATTCTGAAAAACTAAATCAAGAGATAGTAAAATTATTAGATGAGGCAAGTGCTGAAAGATGCAAAGTATCTAATTATCAAATTGCTCTTACCCAAACAGAAAAGACAGTAGCTGAGTATAAGAAAATGGAGTTTGATTTAAAGGATAAAATAAATATCTTAAATCATGAGTTACATCAAAGTAAAGATATTCATGATATCACAAACAGGGTTAATCTTGATTTGATAGCTCAGTTAGATGAGGCTAACAAAAATAAAGATAATGTGAGTCTTAAAATCCAGAGATTTGATAAGGCCACACAATCCCTAGGAGAGTGTGTTAGTAAACAAAGAGACTCTAAGGACATGAGTGGGATTGGGATGAAAGATTATACTGGTGTTCCACCACCAGCTGGGGATTTCTATGGTGTCCAATCAAAGGACTTATCTTGGACTGGTTTACCAGAGCTCCAAGAGAAGGAATTTATTCCTCCACCAAGAGTTGCTTCCCCAGTTGAAGAGTATAAACAAAAACTGACTGACCTAGAGGAATGGAAGAAAGCTAACCATACTTTGTTTGTTAAGGGAGGTTTGTTGTGTGAAAGTCCAAATGACCCCACCCCTATCACAACACAAGAACCTACCCCTATCAAAATCACACATCCAACCACTGGCAAGACTGTTGACCTTGGCTCCCCAATTAAGAAACAACCTAGTGTTAAATACGCTGAAATGTATAGGAAACCTAGGTCATTCAGAAGCCAAGAAAGTGTTAATGGGACAGGGTTTTATCAGTCTAAGTCTAAGTTTGTGTCCAAAAAGGCTTGTTACTCATGTGGGAGCTTCTCACATTTGGCCTATAATTGTGTGAGTGGATATAATTCATTCGCTGACAATAGGTCATCCAATGTCAACCATAAACCTTTTGTCCACACTAGACCAGCTCCTTTCTTCTCTAAGGCAGCTAATATCCATGGACAAAGGCCCTTTCAAAAGACCAACACTTGGTCAAACAGGCAGTATGTTCCTGTAGCAAACCCTAATTTGGGCGCTGATAGGAACAAATTCAGCGCTGACAAGAAAAAATTCAGCGCTGACAAAAACAAATTCAGCGCTGACAAGAAAAAATTCAGCGCTGACAGGAACAAGTTCAACGCTGACAGGCACAAATGCAGCGCTGACAGCTCCAAGTTTGGTATGAGACCTTATTTTAGACCATATAAACAAAGATACTTGGTTAATAAGGGTCAAGGGTCTGAAGCATCATCCCACTTAACATGGAAACCTAAACAAGAACAAAACTCCAATTTTAATGGTATCTCAATGAGTTGCGATAGACTTAAATATCTTGAGAAGGTCATTACTAGACTCATTGGAACAAATTGGGTGATTAGGTCCCAAAGGGATGAACAGGGATTTGGGGTAAAGAATAAGACCACTCTAGTTGAACAACTAGACAGATCCAAGTCTGATAAGGCTTGGATCTCCAAAGAAAACTAATTTGTTTTCTTTTTTAGCAGCCTATCCAACAGCAGGTTAATGATCAAGGATATTGGGATAGTGGATGCTCAAGGAACATGCATTGTTGGTCTTTCCACTAATATTATTTTTATCCATTAACATGTTATCTCTACCCATTGTTATGGGAAAGGGTAGCCTCTGTTGGTGTGTTTTTGTGGTTTTTGTCTAACTATGCAGGAAAATGGAGCTACATTAGGATGGATACAGAATTGCAAACTTTTATTTATGATGGTTGGAGTGTTTACATTCCTATCTTGAGATAAAATTTTGCTTCTTCACATATAATGATTTGTATGCTTCTGTTAAGGGGAGGTAAACCTTTAGGTTTTTGGGTACTCTTAGAGCACTCTTGCACGATTCTAGATTGTGTCCACTGGTGAGTGGGGGTTAGAAATAGTGAAGACTTTTTCTTATGGAATTGTTGGAGTTTCTAAACCTCAAGGCACTGTAGCATGCACGTAGTTTATTTTGCATGCATGCTGCCAAGACATTTGACATAGAATTGGGTGTGGTCGTATGGGTGACTTGGGGTAGTTATTATTTTTGGGTTACTTGGGGAGTTGCAAAGGTTTTATATAAATTAACTTTCTCTTTGGGGCATTTGTGAACAAAGGACTCTAGAGTTCATGTGTGTCTATCATACTTTTGCATGTGTGTATGCATGAACAGTGTTTGTCACTCTTGCTTATTAGAGTCTAGTTAATTTCCTTAGGATTATTACCTTTGTTTATGTTCTAACTAAAGTTTTCTACTTTCTCAAGTCCATTTTATGCTATGACATCTTAGCTGGTGTGATTTATAAACTTCTTTATAGTCCCAAAACGTTTCATCACCCTTACAGTTTTCAAATTTTTGGATATCTGGAAGCCTAATGATCATTGAGATGTTTTTCCTAGTGATTGACATCTAGTAGCAGCAGAGATCACTTTCACAAGGGTGTATAGTGTTATGGAGATGGCTAAGACTATTGGCACTAGCTTTAATGCAGGTCAAGTCAGTCTTATCATCAGTAAGTCCATCCCCATGTCCTATGAATCAACATTGAGGATTCATTTCCCGAATGTGGATGAGGACAGTATGAAACCTTTGACATTAATGGAATTGACGAAAATATGTATTAGCTTGTAAAAGCATAATACATAAATGGTACAAATTGTCAAGGATTGTTATTTTGGAAACTGATGCAAGGAGGATGTTCTTAGTTCTGTCCTTATATATTGATCTTGGAGAGGAGTCTTAAAAAGGGGAGGAGTAATCGAATTTGAGTGACAAAAGTAATAAAGAAAGCTCCAAAGACTGTATAGGTGTTGAAGATAATTAAGACCAAGTGAAGGGTGACTATACAAGTGATTTGAGTGATTGACTTTTCGAGATTTATTATTACTCAAATTCAGGGATAAGTATATTTGTAAGAATCCTCTCTGTATGTTTTATTTTATTCAGAAACTTGATTACTAGAGTAGATATCAAGTTTAGGGGAGGATTGTTGGGAATAAATTATGGGTCAGTTCACTAGACGCTGATAAGAAGAATTCAAGCGCTGATAGGATGACATTGGACGCTGACAGCAAAGCGTTGACATTTGAAGAAGTCAACGCTAACAGCCTTGAAGATTAGCACTGATGGAATATATCTTCATACGAATCATTTTGTTTATTTGTTTCTTTATTTGTGTATGGTAAAGATAAGCTCGACATTGTATTTTCTATTATTATCTTTACCTAGAATAGTTGATTCGTAGCTTATTGTACAAGACTTCTTAATCTATAAAAGAAGATCTTTTAGGTTAAAGTTATTTATCAGTTTTCATAAGTTTTTCACAAGTTAAACCTCTTTCATTGTAGTCAAGTTCGATCATTCTAATACAAGTGAAAGTTTGTTTAACATCTTTGTGTTTTATATTAAGTGTTAATTCCGCATAACACTTAGTTACTTTATTCATAAGCAAAGGTTTCTCTACGTGTATTACTTGATCTAATCTCGTATACACAAAGCTTAATCGATCTAAGTTTGGGATCAACAACCACCTCGGGTTCTTCCTCAATTTCCTCCACCGTTGGAGTAATTGGTTGAGGAGTCGGTTCTTTAAGTGCCTTACCACTTCATGTGGTAATCACTTTCATCTCTCCCTTCGGGTTTGAAACGGTGTTACTAGGCAAACTTCCCGAAGTAGAGGCTTTGTTCACCATGACGGCTTCTAAAATGGCATTAAGCTTAGCATCTTGACTATTAAACTTGAGATCTTGACTAGCGGCTTTTTGGTCAATTCTTTGTTCAAGCCTAGCATGACTTTGTTCAATTTTATTATTTTGACCTCTAATTTGATTAGCAAAATCATTTTTCAACTCATTTCTCATGTTTATATTTTCCTTCACAAAATTAGCTAACTCCTTGGTGTTTTTAGCCGTGTCCCTAGCTTGACTAGCCAATTGCTCTTGAATGTTTTCCAAAATCTTATCATTTGCCGTAGCGTAATTCAAAAAGTCCATTGGAAGTTCTTTAGTGTAAACATTTTGAAGACCTTGACTTGTGTTTTGAAAATTACGGTTTTGGTTTTGATTTTGCAATTGGCTACTACTTCCTTGATTCCCATAGTTGTTATTACCCTTGAAATTGTTCCTTTGATTGCTTTGGTAACCAACTTGATTGTTTCGATAATTGTTAGCATTTTGATTTGGTGGAAAACCCGGTGGAGTCAATTTATTAGTGCGAGGAACTTGACCGTTTTGGTTATAAGTTCTCGCGGCCGCGAAGGCACTCGAAGTGTTACCACCGTTGGTAATGCACTCGGAATAATCGTGAGCTCCACCACAATACATATAAGAAACCTCAACCACTTTAGCCGTAGCGGGAGTGGGTTGTTCACCAACTTTAAACTCAATTAACAATCCTTTAAGCTTATCAAAAATCTTGTTCTCCAAATTAGCCTCGATTTGGCAAGCATCAACGGTGTGTGACAATGAAGGCGAAGGCGAAGACGAATTCTTACGAACACTCGACGTGCTACGAGGATTATAGACCTTAGACCTACTCTCAATGATTAACAATGCTTCCTCGACCGTCTTACACAAAAAATTACCACCCGCGGCGGCATTAAGATAATCACGCTCATGATCGTTCAAGCCATTGTAAAACGTGTCAATTTGATGCAAGTCGGAAAAACCATGATGAGGACATTCGTGCAACAATTCCTTAAACCTATTCCAAGCCGTAGAAAAACTCTCATTATACTCTTGCGAAAACTTTGAAATCTCGTTTTTCAAATGCGTAGTCTTAGAGGGCGGAAAAAATTGGTTCACGAATTTTGAAACGAGATCCTTCCACGTCAATATAGAATTGGGTGGCTCTTTCTCTAACCAAATTTTTGTGGGCCCCGCTAAGGAATACGGAAAAAGCATCATCTTAATCGAGTCGTTAGAGACGTCCTTAAACTTGCATGTGGCGGTGAGACGATTAAATTGGCGAATGTGGTTATGAGGGTTGTCCTTTTCGTCACCTCGAAACTTGTTGTTTTGAATCCTGGACAACAAACCCGTCTTAACCTCAAAATTCTCCGCAAGGATAGCGGGAATCACAATCGCTTCTCCATAACCCTCGGTGGGTGCTTGAAGAAACTCCATCATAGTTCGATTAGCCATGGGTGCTTCTTTCACTACAATGGGTTCGTCAATAGGAGACTCCTCACTAGAAGGAGTGATTGATTTGTTTCTTCGTTTGCGAGCACGTCTTGCTTTGGAGCGAGTTTGCATAAACGTCACGTACAACGAGAGGGTGAGCAAAGAAGATTCTTTTTGGTGTTTTTACTTTTTCAATTTTTTTGTGGTTTTTGATTGTTTTTACTTTTTTTTTTTTTGGATTTTTGGAATGTATTAGGTAGACCAAAATCTACAAATCTCCTCCTTAATCAAATCTCTCGATTAAAGAAGCCTCAAGGAATGAAAACGATCACGTGAAGTGAATGCCTTCGATGACTTTAGAACGATGGTGGAACACCAAATCGTTCAAGAGGGTTTAATCAAATGAAACCAAGAAAATATATATGATACTTAAGTAATACTTTGGGCGGCAAAACCCTCGATTAGCTTTCAATCTCAAAATACGCACAAGCAAGCGGAGGAAACAAGGCGGCGCGAAGCACTTAAGAGCCTTTTTCCTTTAGGTCGTGAAATACAACCGCCTTATACCCACCTTATAGTTTGTATTTTTCAAAATCGAGCTTCACGAAAGTATTTATCTATTTTTGCCTTTTTCTTTGGTTTGAGATTCGAATACAATGATTGGGTAATGACCTCCCAAGTCAAGGTTGTGGTTTCTCACGTATTTGGAGTACTTGTAAAATTATTGTTCTACGTATACAATATAGTAATAGTATTCACAAAAAACGAAAAACGATAATACGTATTAGTAGAGTGCTACTAATACAAATACTATTATGGCTATATATAAAAACAACAATTGTTCAACCAAAATACAACACGCCTCCCCGGCAGCGGCGCCAAAATGATTGTAGCTTTTTTGTATACCCTTTTAGGAAAAGGATGCACAAAGTAGTGGTAAGCGTTAAGTGTCGGTTTAGGAACCGAGCACTAATGACCAAATGAGTACAAGTTCGTTTCCCAAGGAGGCAAGTGCATTGTGTTGAGAATTGATTTATGATTTGTGATTATATGATTGAGAAAGAAAGAAATGAGATTAGAAGAGGAAGACGGTTACGAAAACGGATTAAACTAAGACGAAAAAGGCGATCACGTAAAACCGTAAATAGTGCAGAAATTAAAATTTTAACCTAAAAATTCCTAAAAATTACTGAAAATCCACAATAATATTCTAAGAGTTTACAAAAAATCCAAACTTGCAAAAACCTTTTAATTAATTAGATAACGACTTTTTAATGCTAATTAAAGCCCTAAAAATCACAATTAATTATTAAAAAGCCCTAAACAAGATTTTAAAGTTTGTAAACCTCAAAAATAACCTAATTAAGCTAAAAACTATTTTTTAAAATTTTAAAACCAAATAAAACTATTTTTAAACACTTAAAAACTATTAAAATCAATTAAAACTTAAATTAATTCTAGAAATTAATTGAAAAGTCCTAAAAATATTTGGAAAGTTACAAAACTCCTAATTAAGTGACTACAAATAGGAAAAATGTAAAAGTTTAAAAAATCAAACTTTCAATTTTTAATAATAAAATAATATTAAAATATTCAAAAAATAAAGTTTATAAAATAAATCTAAAAAATTACCAAAAATCTAAAATATTATAACTAAGACAAAAATGCAATTAAAAGTTTCTAAAACCTATTTAATAATTTTATATTAAATTTTAAAGTTGGCTAAAAACCCTAAAATCTAATAAAATCAAAAATTAGACTTTTTGAAAACTTAAATGGCTCTAAACCTCAAAAATATAAATTAAAACCTAAAAACTATTTTTTCAGATTTTTAAAATACCTTTTCCTATTTTTTATTCACTTTCTAAAATTAAAACTTTAAATATTCCTAGAAAATTAATTAAATAAGGGAAAAATAAACTTTTTGAACTGAAAAGTCCAAAACCCTAACAAGAACACAAGAAAAATGCTAAACAGTAAAAACCTTAAAGAAATAAGCTAGAATAAGCTTGTAAATAAGCTGCCTAGTTTATTAAGCTAAAAACAGATACTCCTTAAATAAATGATGGAATGCTAGTTGTGCATAGAAAAGCACTTGGATCACTGGTTAACACGTATAGTCCTCCAACGAGGGGTCCCGTGTTCGAGTCCAGGCTAAGGAGCTTTTTGCTAAAACTTTTTCTTTTTTTTTAACTTTAAAACTCAATACCAGTTACTTAAATTACTCTAAAACACTAATTTGATACAATTCAAGATAAGAATCAACCCTAGAAAATCCAAAACGTGCTCAGGTTGTACTTGTTTCTGATGAACAAAAGGGTAATATATTCACTTGTGCCGATTAGACAAGAGGAGCTTGTCCTAGGCTATTTGATGATGTTTTTGATGGACAAATGGCACCCCTATACTCAGTTGAGTATAGGGAGTCACAATCAACACAAAATCTAACAAGTTGCTTCACAAAGATGCACACAAATCACCAAGATGAGTTACTGAAAAACTAGGTCTAGGACTGAGAGATTTTAGCTGATTTTATAAGCACAAAAGTGAGTTTCAATGGTTCAAATCTTGCACCCAAAGATACCAACTAGAATCCAATCAATCACAAATCCTTAAATCTCCTAATCACTAGCAGCTTAACAAATTTGATGC
This sequence comes from Glebionis coronaria, assembly GCA_025667525.1. Taxonomy (NCBI): domain Eukaryota; kingdom Viridiplantae; phylum Streptophyta; class Magnoliopsida; order Asterales; family Asteraceae; genus Glebionis; species Glebionis coronaria. Next base: position 181,057,731 of record CM046880.1, on the reverse strand, counting down.
CAAAATTTCAACAAAATCAGGCACAAGAAGCAGTTTACTGATTTTATGCTATTTCCCAAACTTTTTCACACAACTTGTCTTAAAAACTACCCAAACTGAAAACCAGCTACTAGCATACAACCTATAACAACCCTATGAGTAAGTCTAAACAGATTTTACACAAAAAAAAACTTGTCACCAATCATGATTAAACACCAGATCCAAACACTCCTTTAAATTTCAGATTTGAATTTTTTCAAAGCAAATCAAATCAAATCACATCCAAACTGATCTAAAACTAATCTAGCATGCATACCACATCAAAATAAGCAAAATTAAACACTCAAATAAACACTTAACCAGTTTTCATGCAAAATCATATAAATCACAATATTTCTGAAAACTGAAAAATGAGACTAGTATGCTACCTTGTTGGGCCTACATCCAGGCCCAACAGTGACTGTATGTCACCTCCAAACAGACCCGGGTCTGTGCAGATCACTTGGACAACAAGCAACAAGCAAAACCTGCTAAGAAAGAAAGAAGAACACAAGCAAATATCCAATTTCTGATTTTTTTATAAAACCTTTCAAATCTTTTCAAAAACTTCTCAAATAAACTTCTTTAAACACACTTAAACAATCCCTTAATAGAACTGGAAATCCAACTTTGAAACAAGATTTCACCAAAAGAAATCAAAGTTTCAGAAACTTTTGAAAACAAAACTGAATTTTTAAAAAAACTTAAAAAAGTAAACAAGCAGTAAATGAGACACAATCAATAAGCAGAAAGTAAAATGGATCTTTGTTTCTCATCAACATCTCAACACCATTTTTCATTCATTAAAAAAACTGGATTTACAGGGAAGTGACCAAGGAGAAAAAAAGAACAAGAACAAAATGCTAAGCCTATACGTCCTTATATAGTGGACTACATAACTATCTAGAATGTGAAAACCCTAATACATGAATTTCCTGAATAGCCCTTGGACGAATTTTGAATTTTCAGTAAAAAAAAATGCCATGTGATCTTGAAGTTGGAGTCTTGTGAATGCCAGCTGTGTGGATTGATCTAAAACGTTTATCTTGCCTTTGGGAGTAAGATAGCCCTTACTGAACGTTGATTCTCTGCCCTTTTTGTTTGGGAGTGAATAGTGGGGCAGGGGAGGGTGGTAGAAACATGTGAGGTGATGGTGATGGGGGTTTAAGGGTGGGTTTGGGTTTAAGTGATGGTTAATCAAGGATCTGGAGCAAATAAACAAAAACCCCTTTGAATTGTGATTAATTCATCCTGGAAGATATTAGGGTTTAAGGGTGGATTAGGGACATGTTTAATCCGTTTTGGGGGTATTAGATTTTGAAAAATCTGTTTGGTGGGAAATTAGATTAAGTTATTTAATTAGGTTGGGTGGAAGTCTGACGTGGGTGGGGTGATGAAGTGGATGGCTGTGAGTGGAGGAGGGAGGTGAGGTGGAAGGATGATAGGCTGTGGTGTGTTTGGTGGTTTGACTGAAATGGTCCTTCATGTTTCACAATCCCTTCACTTTGTAATAAACAGCTTAAACTTCAAATCCCTTTATAAGTAACTTTGGCAATTTGACACTTTTGGCACAACAAGTTTTATAAATTTGAAACAAGGGTTTAAAAATGCAATTTCTTCATATTTGAAGGACTGATTTTGGCATTTTCTTCATTCTTCAAGGTTTTTCTTGTTTGTTGATTTCTTAGAGGACCAATATTGACAATTTAGTTTTGTTGAGGGACTAAATTTGCCAATTCTTCAAAGTTAAGGGTCCTTTTTGTAATTTTGACAAACTTTAGGGACCAAACTTGTAATTATGAAGATAAAAGGGTATAAAGTGTCAATTCTTCAATGTTGGAGGACCCTTCTTCATAATTCTTCAAATCTTCAAGGGTTTTCTTGGAAATTTCTTCATTAGGGCTTGGTTCATCGTGCGGCTTCGTTTCTCGTGTTCGTTTTTGACTGATTCTTGTGATCTTTTGTCATTTTCTCAATATCCATACCTAAAATACACAAGCATATATTTGGGTATTTTGATGATATTTAATACATTTTAAGCCCTATTTGGACGATGAGACTATGTATAAAAGCAGTCTCATCAGTAACGATAAACGATACGAGCTGAGAAGTGAAATGTGACGTGAAACGTTTGTCTAAAGAAGGAATATCATACTAAGCTTGAGTCTGGTCTCCCAAGTTTCTACACATCTTTCCATAGTGAAAAGTGAAACGTAAATCGTAAGATAGGATGCGATCATGAACGTGAATGATGTCATGAACGTGGAAATGGAAAGCCAAGCATAAAGATAAAAGAGATATAAACATGAACAAAGTCGTGAACGCTAACGTGAGACGTAACTAGCGAGCTGAAATATTCATACTGACGTGAACGTAATTAATGAACGCGAACGTGAACCTTTATCTGATCTGTTAGCTGAAAGAGTGTCATTAAATCGTATAATCATCGACAGGAAGATATCTGATGATCTGCTACTGCGTACTCCTTTCGGATGAAATTAGACTTCTATTACGTACATATTACCTTGAAATTAGACTTCTCTACGTACGATCATCGGAAGGAAGATATCCGATGATCTGCTACTGCTACTACTAACACCCCATTTTGATAAATGGAATATCACAGGATAATTATGGCGTGTCATCAAAGCATGCAAGGTAATATGTACAAACATACATGACCAAAAAGGAAAACCGGAATCAAACATCGGTTCCCATACATAAGCCCAAAACATAAATCAAGTAAATGAGATAGGAAGGACAAAACAAGTGTCCAAGCAAGAATATGTATATGAGTCAAAAGGAGAAGAAGTCTAAGGCAGCTCCCATCCTATGTACGTCATCCAAATGCTCCAGGTTGTCTTTTGGTACCTGCCGTTTTGGGACATGGAAAGGAAAATATACGGGTGAGCAATACGCTCAGTGAACGGATATAATGAAAATGAAATAGATGGTATAAACATAAGTAAATAATGAAATGAATAGTATGAAATGACAGTGCAACGGAATAATGTAAGTCCTGGAAAACTTGGTTTAAGCTTATAAGACTAGTATTATGGTTCTAAAAGACTTATGTTTATTTCTATTAAAAACTGTATTTCAAGTAAGCACACATAAAATAACTTAAAAGTAAGACCAAGTGACAAATCCAAAACCTAGGGTTGTCACACCTATGGGTCAGCTAGTTGAAAAACTGGTCACAGAGGATATTGTTGTAGATGGGATGTATAGAAACTTAGTGATACCCAATGGCATTGCCTACACTGAACTAGAGAAAGGCATTGCCTTCATGAACATAAACTGTGATTACGGGATCCAGAGGGAGTGCGAGCTGAATCTGGCTTCCACGGGACAACTGATAAGACTTAAACAAGTTCTATTGTTGAACTGTAAGTATGAAAAATACTTGGATTATGAGATCGAAGTAACCATCAACTCCATAGCTGACAAAGTCGAAGCCTAAATAATTTGTGTTCAAAATCTTGACGTTGAAGAACCTCTGTATTTTATTTTCAATCACCTCTGGGTGTATCTGTAATAGAGTAGGTCTTTTAAATAAAATTTTAATTTTGTTCGTTAAATTATGTGTAAGAAGAAGCTGCGTACTCACTTACAATAGTTTTATACTTAGTATAATTTATGCTCAATAGGGGGAGAATGTTGGGCCAATGAAAGTCTTAACTATGGCCCAGTCTAGATTTGATTTAAATTAGACTAAATGTTGAAGGTCGCTGATAGAGTCCAGCGACAGATACTAGACCAACTAAAGGTAAAGCCTTAGCTAGCACACCAGAAACATTCAAGTCAAAGACAACGTCAGAGAAGTCGAAGATTATCTGAAGTCATATTCACTAGCTGTTATGGATAAGCTGGTATGTAGGAGGGATGTGATGGTGTCCAAGGACCTCTGAGATGGCAATGCTCAGAGGTCACTTACAACCCTTTGAAGATCAAGCAAGCAAAGACTTGGCTCATCCTTAATAGTTTAGGGGGAGAATCTCTAAAGCACTTTGGCGGGAGAAAGTGAAGATTCAAGATCAAGAAGCCTAGTACGACCTAGTGGGATAAAGTGTTGGTTAAAGGTATGTCTCCTTATAGACATGCATTTAATGAAATGTACTACTTTCATTTAGAAGTTGGCAAGTACCAACTACTCCCACTAAGGAAGCATCCGCGTACCACTATAAATAGGAGTGAGAAAGAAGACAAACATAACACTTGTATTAATTGTTAGAATATTTGTCTTTCTCTCATTTGAACTTCTTGAGTCTCTTGTTGTCTACCAGCGACTTTTAGGTTCACTTGTAAACTTGAGTCTTGAATCAAGTTTACTTGTTCAAAGGGTTCTTTCTTTATTGTCATTCAACAAGGGTAACACATAACACTTTGTAATTATTTGTTTATAAGTTAAGAAAGCATTACGCGTTTGAAAAGTAAAATTACTAAGTGTTATATTTGGATTCGAGTTATAGTATTACAATAGGCATATTTTGGGACTTTTACTTATAAACAATATTTAAGTTACAAGTATATGAATTGAGATGAGATGATGCACTTGTATCCATATTCCACGTCGAATCTCGAATAATCATAGTATTAAAGGCACTTAGGAGTACACAGGGAGCCGCACCTAAACCACTGCGTCTAAACATATATGGTTTAATTGCATGCTTTGACATATTTAAACAATACCAAAGAAAATTGAACAATATGAAGCTTTGTCCCATTCTTGTTCCTGTGCGCCTACAATACCAACAATAATAAAAGATAGACACAAATTGTGCTCCTTATTATTCACACGTAGGCAAATCTTCACATAGAATGAATGATGATCAAGGATTTATTCATCTACCGCCGTAATTTTTTTTTCAAACTGATAAAAGAGATAAAGATGATGAGGATAATTTGAGAAGAAAAATTAGGAGAGGATCAGTATGGCTCTTGATACCATATTAGAACTATAATTGTTGACTTGTTTATTTAATAACAATCATTACAATATATAATGCATGAAGATTATTCTAGAAACAAGTGATAATATGGGCTAAGCCTTAAATACAACGCCCAAAGGCTATACAAACATACGTCTGACATCGGCGACCAACTGAACTAACTCAGTTGGTTAATTTAATACGAAGTAGTCATTTGGGGTTTTTTCGCTTTCATAAAACTTTTAGGCTAAAAGTGATGGATAACTCCATTTTTGGTATTAATGTTAGTTTTTGTTATTAATTTTTTCTTATATAAGAAACTTAAAGAATCAGAAAAACAAAATAAATAAAACACTAAATAAAAAATAGTAAAGTTTGGTAAATTAAAACATTAAAGTAACAAAAATATATAAAATATAAAAATATATACAGTCTAAACAGATGTAAAAAGAGTGAAGATACTTTTTGTTGGAAATACGTTTTTACGTATTTAGGAAGATTCGGTCACTCCGACAATATATTAAGTAGTAGCTCGTAGTCTAGATATCTTTTAATATATCAAACAAGGAAAAGCACGGTCCATGCTTGTATGGCCGGCCCAATTGTAAGCCCAAGCCCATCTTATGGGCTTGGTATATAAACCCTCTCCTTAGATGGAGAGGGTGTGGTTTTCACTCATTTTACACATAATTAACAAGGTGTTTTCTTATTTTCTCTCTCAAGTGTGTGTGTGAATTCTACCAAGTTTTTATCTCTTTCTCTCTCTAAAACATAAGCAAGATTTACATATCATACAAATGGTATCAAGAGCCATGGGATGATTGTTTAGTTTTTATGTTTGTGTTCTTGATTCTCTCGCCCTTTTGATCCAAAATCACACGAACCAATTTTTTTTTGTGTTTTTATGAGTTAATCTTGATATACTTCATCTAGTTACTTGTTATAGTGATTTGGTATTATTATTTGGGTTAAAAACACAAAATTTTTGGGTGTTTGATTCATTTTTAGGCTTAGAATCTCGAATTTGTTGTGTTTTTGTACTGTCCGCGAAAAGTGGTAAGTTTGTTCCATATTAAGATTTGTGTATTGTGATTGCATAAACCTAGGGTTTCTACTTGCGATCCAATATCACGATCACTAGTATGATCACTCGCTGCGATCACGAGTGCTATCACTCGCTGCGATCACCAGTACGATCACTCGTTGCGATCACGAGTACGATCACTCGCTGCGATCACGAGTACGATCACACGTTGCGATCACTAGCTGCGATCACCAGTACGATCACTCGTTGCGATCGTTGGGTACTATCACGAGTGCGATCAAGGAGTACGATCGTTGGGTGCGATCAAGGAGTACGATCGTTGGGTGAGATCAAGGAGTATGATAGTTGGGTGTGATCAAGGAGTGAGATCACTCGTCACGATCAAGGACTGCGATCCCCACTACGATCCAACATTTTTTCAAAAACGTGTTTTTGAAAATTTTTAACAATCGTGTGTAATTTTGACTTGGATTTTTGGTTTATCGAGGACATAATTTAGGGGATTTCAACGTTATTTATCGGATTTAAAATACAACAACAAATACATTTACTTTCTTTCATTGACCGATCAAGTTTGTAAATCTTAACTTATAGAAATGGAGTACACATCTCTCACGGATACGTCAATCCTCTCGGGTACGGATAATTGTCCAACAATGTTGGTGAAGTCTATGTATGAGGATTGGGCTTCCCGAATGGAACTTTATATGTTGAACAAAGAAAATGGACATCTAATTTGGGCATCGGTGCTCAATGGACCATTGGTATATGGTACTGTGACGGAAGGTGCTGTTACTCGTCCTCGCATAACGGGTGAACTAACTGGAGATGCTAAGATACAAGACAAGTGTGATAAACAAGCTACAAATATCATTCTCCAAGCCCTTCCTCCAGATTTTACAAACTTGTCAGGAAACATAAAGTTGCCAAAGAGTTATGGGAAAGAATTTGTGTTCTAATGCAAGGCACTTCGTTAACTAAACAAGAACGAGAGTGTAAGCTTTATGATACTTTTGATAAGTTTGCCTATGTGCTAGGGGAGACTCTCAATGATTACTATCTGAGATTTACCCTATTGTTGAATGAGCTCAATATCTATGGCATGGCAATTCCTACGTTTCAATTGAACACTAAGTATTTGTTCCTTTAGAATGGAAAAAGTACGTGACGGATGTTAAATTGGCTAAGGACTTGCATAACACCAATGTGGATCAACTTCAAGCTTTTCTTCAATAACACGAATGCCATGTGATCGAGGCTCGGTTGTCTACACCTCAAGTTCATGATCCACTTTCCATGTATGTTTCTCAACAAAACATGGCTTATACTTATCAACAACCATCATACTTGAAGCAACCACCACCACACACCTATCAGCAACCACATCAACCATCTTATCAACCACTAATGATGCCACAGCAAGCATTTCAACAAAGTGTTCATCAACAATCTTTTCCACAGCAACCACCACATCAGACATCACCATCACAAGCCACCACTTCTCCAATGGGCTATACTCATCAGCAAGGATATTTTCCAATTGAAGCACGACCAGCACAAGCCTTCTACTCCAATGAACTTCCACCAATCCAAGCACCGGTCTTTACTCCAAATGATACGCCAGCTGATGTTCTGAACCATCTCACTGCCTACTTGTCAAAACTTGTTGCAACTAGAAGATTTCCACCAACAAACAATCTGCTCCGCACCTCTTCAAATCCTCGACAATAATCCACTATTCAAGATGGTCAAGTGACGGTGCAACCTATTCAGGGAAGGCAAACTTCATATGGACCTCCTACAAGGACTATGAATTCTCAAGCTAATGGAAATGGAAGCCCTATTCGTCCTCAAAAGGCTGTGACTTGCTACAATTGCCGAGGACAAGGTCATATGGCTAGGGAATGCACTCAGCCAAAACGAAGAAGGGATGCAACATGGTTTCGTGAGAAGATGTATTTGGTTGATGCTCAGTCTAAGGGAAAGATCTTGGATTCAGAAGAGTTAGCATTTCTTGCAGACCCAGGGGCAGCAGACAATGAAGGCATTGCAGTCGTTTCCACTTCTAATGCAGCTTATCAAGCAGATGATCTTGACGCATATGACTCGGATTGTGATGACATTCACTCTGCCCAAGCTTCTCTCGTTGCTAATCTCTTTCACTACGGTTCTGATGTCATTAGTGAGGTACCCACCACAACCAATCATGGTAATGATGATAACCAACATCAAGTTGGGCAAGAAAATGACAACCTCGAACAGCATTCGGGAACTAGTAACTCAAATGATGTGGTACCCAATCCTACACATTTGAGTGAACCTCAACCAAATGCTACGAAGGGTATGGAATCTTATGCTCAACATGATTTGGTCATGGTGCCTAAACATATTATTGATCAAATGCATATGGCTCTCAGACAATCGGTAGATACGAATTCCACCCTAACTGATGAGCTTGCGTTGCATAAAGAAAAGGTCAAAACTTTTGAAATGGTCCCTCAAGCAGAGAAAATAACATGTTCTGAATTTGACCAATTTCGTTTTGAAAAGATTGATCACTTGAAAAAATAGAATCATTAAAAGCTAATCTTTCCAATGAATTAAAAGCAAAAGAGTCGGTTGTCAATGATTTTCAGAAACTTAAAATGGATTTCGAAACTCTCGAGTCTAAAAAGTTTGAATCGTAAATTAATGCTACCAAACTTCTTAAATTCAAAGAACAACAACTTTTAAAACAATACGCTTCCACATAAAAGGTTCATCTTTTAACTAAATCGTTTAAAGAACTCGAACTTAAGCGTCTTCAAGATTTACCACCTAATCCCGGTTATGCAAAACAAGCTCAGGAATATATTCCGTGTCATTATGATATGACCCTATATGGCAAATCGAAAGAAGCACCTTTTGTTCGTAGTACTGAAGAAACACAGTCACTTGTGGAAGAAACTCATTCTAAAATGCTTTCAAAATTCCATAAGATTGATTATGATAAGCATAACAAAGATCAATTGTCTAAAAAGACACGTATTCGCTTACAAAAGGAATTAGCTGAATTGACAGTTCTTGTGCCCCAAAGTTTGTCAAATGAAAACCCTCCTAGTACGTCTCCTACACTTGTCAAAACGGATTTAACGAAGTTAATTCCACCGGTAAGTAAGGTGTCTGTTAGCTTAAATGCGGTACACCAACACTTAGCTGATTTTGACAAGGTCATTTTGGAACGTATGACGGCTTCGGCCATAACGGAAGGTGAATGGAATTTTGAGCACACTAGAGCTGCGTTTCGAGACGAAACTGTTCCGTTTGTAAAGAATGTTAAAGATTGTCTTAGTAATCTTGATCAAGATTTGCTTCTGGAAATAGAAGAAGTTAGACGTGTTTTCAATGAAATGGATGATGCTTATAAAACAGTTTACTTGAAATAGAACGAGTTTCAAGCCAAAATGATCAGCTTCTGAAGCAAGTGATGTCTCATGATATAGTTTCCGTCTGTGTGAATAAAAGTGTTGATATTGATTCTATTGTGCATAATGTTGAATATGTGGATAATGTGGCAGATAGTACTTGTCACAAATCTGACGCTGAATTTTTAATGCTTCAAGATTCTTATACTTTGCTTTTTCAAAAAATTTTGATGAGATCCAAAAACATTGTATTTCGCTTGAAAGCAAGCAACAATTTATTCAAGAGATCTTTGAAACTTCATTCGAAGGTGTTAATATAGATGAGGCAAATTTTCAAAAGAATTTTCAATTGACTTTACAATTAAAACAGCGTCAGCCAAGTGACAAGGTTGCTAAATCATTCCTGATAGACATAGAGAAATCTAAGGAGCTTAACTGTGTGAACGTACTTGAGGCCGCTGAGAATTTTAAACTTGATCTAGATAATCGAGTTTCCAAGATTTTGTCCAAAGTTGATAACTTAAAGCAGAAAAATACACAACTCTTCGATTCAGTAAAGCCCGCATGTGCTAATACCACTGCACAGAATCAATCATTGATTGAACAATTGAATCGAAAGTCGGTGGAAAAATCTGATTTGAGGGAACAAATTTGTGATAAAAATCTGGCTTTGAATGATTTAAAGGAAACACTTCGTACCCTAAAAGGTAAGAATGTTGTGGATAACGCAGCCACTGTCTCAGCACAGTCCTCTAGTGCAATCAAAAGGAACCTCATTGCCGTCACACCACTTACCAAGGGCCCTAGGACTAAACCATCTCAAACTTTGGTCACTAAAGATAAGGCAGGATCAAAACCAGCTTCTAATATTCCCGTGTTGCCTTCTACAGGAGTAAGCACCACTACTAAGGCTCAAAGATCTAATCTTAAAAGAAACAAGAAGAATGATAGGATCATTCCCTCATCTAGTAGTCAAGTGAAGAAGAAAGTAGAAGCCCATCCTAGGAATGTTATTTCTGTTTTGAATAAAAAGAAACATGTAGCTAAACCTAAAGGCTTTGCGGTTGTGCAGCGTTCTAAGCCTACTGTGAATTCTAATTTGAAATGTTGGAATTGCAATGAATGTATGTTTTCTAGTCGTCATGATTCTTGCCTTATTGACCATGTGAATGAGATGAATGCCCGGAAAAATGGATTAGAATGGAAACCGACTGGGAAAGTGTTAACCCAAGTTGGTTGGATGTGACGCCCCACTGGTAGAACTTTCACTATTGTAAGAAATATGTGCCCTTTAACTAGGATCACTCCCACTAAAGCGAAGAAAGCGTGCCCTTTAACTAGGAGTACCAAGGCTACCAAAACACAAACGTGTCCTTTAACTAGGAACACCAACACTACCGTAGGAATCAAGTGCCCTTTAAATAGGTCTACTCCCACTGTAGTGTCCGCTAATACTCCAAAACCTCAGAAAGTTGGAACAATAAAACCTGTTAGTGATAAAACTCACATTAGAAAACGCAAGAAATCTAAGGGTCAAAAAATGTTAGCACTTCTGATAATATTATATTTGTATCTGCTAACACTCCAGAGCCAATAGTTTCCAATGCATTGTCTGTTGAAAACAGGTGGTCCAAATTGTTCTCTGGTATTTGGACTCTGGTTGCTCTAAACATATGACCGGAGATCGCTCTCAGCTCAGAAATTTCGTCAGCAAGTTTCTTGGTACGGTTCGATTTGGAAATGATCATATTGCAAAGATAATGGGTTACGGTGAATATCATATTGGGAATGTTATAATTTCAAGAGTTTATTACGTGGAAGGTCTCGGTCACAACTTATTTTCTATGGGACAATTTTGAGATGCAAACCTAGAAGTTGCTTTCGAGAGCATACCTGCTTCATTCGTAATTTGGAAGGGGTTGATTTATTGAAAGGTACTCGAGGGAATAATTTGTACACTTTGTGTCTACAAGACATGATGGTCGCTTGTCCCGTATGTCTTCTCTCCAAAGCATCAAAGACTAAGTCATGGTTATGGCATCGACGGTTATCTCATCTTAACTTTGACGCTATTAATCATTTGGCGAAAAACGAACTTGTTCGTGGTCTTCCTAAACTTTCATTTCACAAGGATCATTTGTGTTCCGCGTGTACAATGGGGCAAAGCACTAAGAAATCATACAAACCAAAGACTGAAGACACCAACCAAGAGAAACTTTATTTGTTGCATATGGATCTTTGTGGGCCAATGCGTGTTGAATGTCTTAGTGGTAAAAGGTACATCCTCGTCATTGTCGATGATTACTCTCGGTTTACATAGGTGAAATTTCTTACAACAAAAAATGAGGCACCTAAATTCATCATCGGATTTCTCGAGATGATTCAAGTACGTCTCAACACTACTGTCCGACGCATTCGTACAGATAATGCAACCGAATTTGTGAATCAAATTTTGCGTGATTATTATGAAGAAGTTGACATATCTCATGAAACATCCGTTGCTCGCACTCCACAACAAAACGGTGTCGTTGAAAGGCGAAATCGCACACTTATGGAAGCTGCTCGAAGGATGTTAATTTACGCGAAGGCTCCATTGTTTTTATGGGCAGAAGCAGTATCTACAGCAGTGTACACCCAAAACCGGTCACTAATTCGTAAACGCCATGGTAAAACACCTTATGAGCTTCTACATGGAAAAGTACCAGATTTATCATATCTTCATGTATTTGGTTCTCTCTGCTATCCAAATAATGATGGTGACAACTTGGGAAAACTTCAACCCAAGGCTAATATCGGTATTTTCATTAGTTATGCACCCACAAAGAAGGCATACCGAATCTACAACCGTAAGTCTCGTAAGATCCTCGAAACCATGAATGTTGATTTTGATGATCTGACAGCAATGGCTTCTGAGCAAAGCAGCTCTGAACCCGCACTTCATGAAATGGGACCCAGTAACATTAGTTCTAGTCTTGTCCCAAACAACCCTACTTCATCATCATTTACACCACCTTCTAGGAATGAATGGGATACGTTGTTTCAATCGTTCTTTGATGAATTCTTTACTCCTACAAGTATTGTTGCTCCATAACCTGAGGTAATAGCTCCGGTTACTAAAGTTGTCGCTCCAGCAACCAAAGCACAATCAGATACGTCTGCACCTACAATTGGTCAAGATATACCTTCAACGAGTAATTCTCAACCAACACATGTTTCAACTACCCATGTCATGCCTATTGATGATGAAGAGGATGATGATGATCACGATTTGGAATTCGCTCAAATGCGTGAACTTCCATTCTTTGGTGTACCAATTCCTGACTTTATTCAAGCCGGGTCGTCCACCTCAGAGGAAGCTCCTACTACAGTCTACTCCAATCCACGGATTCGTGAACATGACAGCAAGTGGAAAAAGGATCATCCTATAGATTCTATTATTGGTGAACCTAATCGTCCGGTATCCACACGAAGTCATCTACAAGAAAATGCAATGTTTTGTCATTTTGATGCTTTTCTCACTGAAGTTGAACCTAAAACATGGCAAGAAGTTTTTACTCAATCCTGTTGGAAAGAAGCTATGCAAGAAGAACTTAATGAATTTATACGTCTTGAAGTATGGGAACTTGTCTCATGCCCGGATCAAGTGCAGTTACTCACTTTGAAATGGGTTTACAAGGTGAAACTCGACGAGTTAGGCGGAATATTGAAGAACAAAGCTCGACTAGTAGCTCGTGGTTACACGAAATTATTGGGCATCGACGTTATGGAATCCTTTGCACCTGTTGCCCGTTTGGAAGCTATTAGATTATTCCTTGCTTATGCAGCCCACATGGATATGAATGTCTATCAGATGGATGTGAAGACGGATTTCTTAATGGTGAAATCAAGGAAGAAGTCTATGTTCAACAGCCGGATGGTTTTGTGAATCCTAAATATCCTAATCAAGTATACAAGCTTAAGAAGGCTCTCTATGGGTTGAAGCAAGCTCCACGCGCATGGTATGATCTATTGTCACAATTCCTCATCACGCAAGGCTTCGCTAAAGGAAAGGTGGATCCCACGATGTTCATTCAGAAACGAGGTAAAGATATGATTATGGTACAAATATATGTTGATGATATTATATTTGCAGCCTCGACCCAAACCTTATCCGATGAGTTTGGGACACTCATGTCTTCCAAGTTTAAGATGTAAATGATGGGCAAGGTATCATTCTTCTTAGGTCTTCAGATATCTCAGAGTCCCAGAGGCATCTTTATTAATCAATCCAAGTATGCCCTTGAATAGCTAAAGAAGTATAAGATGGAATCTTGCGACCCCGTGGATACTCCAATGGTGGGACGAACTAAACTTGATGCAGATCCACATGGAGTTGTCGTTGATCCGACACTTTATCGTGGAATGATCGGTACCCTTCTGTATATCACAACTAGTCGACCTGATCTTCAGTTTGCTATATGCATGTGTGCTCGGTATCAAACTAGGCCTACTGAGTTACACTTAGCTACTGTTAAACGGATCTTTTGATATATTAAAGGAACCATTAATCGGGGACATTGGTATTCGAAGGACTCTTCTATTGCACTTATGTCATATGCAGATGCGGATCACGCGGGTTGTCAAGATACAAGGCGTAGCACGAGTGGAACTTTGCAACTACTAGGAGATCGACTAATCAGTTGGGCATCGAAAAGGCAGAAAAGTGCTGCAATTTCAAGTACGGAAGCAGAATACATAGCTATGTCCGGTTGTTGTGCTCAAATTATTTGGATGAGATCGCAATTAACCGACTATGGTCTAGGTTTCAACAAAATTTCGATGTACTACGACAACAAGAGTGCAATTGCCTTATGCTGCAACAATGTTCAATTCTCCCGGTCGAAGCATATTGACATTCTATACCACTTTATCAAGGAGCAAGTGGAAAACAGAGTGATCGAGCTTTACTTTGTCCGATCTGAGTATCAATTGGCAGATATTTTCACGAAGGCTTTAGATCGCGCTCGAATGGAATTTTTGGCCGACAAGCTAGGAATGAGAACTTTCTCGCCTGAGACTCTAAAGGAACTGTCAGATGAACCGAAAGAATAGTGGTGGTAAACTATTCTCCGTATCCTTGGTGATCATCTATATATATTGTTTATATTTTTATCCACAAAAGAAAAAATACAAAAATATAAAACAATATAAAAACCATAAAAATTGAAAAATTCAGAAAAATCCAAAAATATTTTTACTTTATTTTTTCAAAGGCATGTCTTTTGGTACGATAATATTTACGGCCTTAGACATGTCGATTAATATTGACACGACGCCATAAATAGAGTTCGTACAAAAGTTGTAAATATTTCATAAAACATGCCCATATGGCTTGTAGTTATTTCTGACTGCAACACGGTTTTCACATTAAAGTCAAGTATTTCTAATACTAGGGTTTGCCTCGTATGAAAGTTCGTTAATCCGATCTTTTCGATTTGATTATCGTTAATTAGTGCGACTCAATGGTTCTTGGTGGATAAAAGAAAATGGTTTGGTTATCTATTTTAAACTAAAAGTAAATTAATGTCTTTGAGTAAAATAAAAGCTTTTAAAAAATTAAACTAAAAATTACTAGAAAAACACTTGGTAAAAATAGAATTTCCAGAAGAGTGCAATTTTTGGAAATTAAAACTTAATAAAACTAAAAACTTAAACCATCGGAATGTAACAAGTCAATTCTGTCGGAATGTATAAAAACAAAACCATCGGGATATTAGTGACAAAGCTATCGGAATAATGCAAATGAAATTACCATCGGAATGCATGGTTTCTGTCGGAATGTTGTTAACCAAATTTGGGCAGCGTTTCGTCTTAAAGTAACCTTAAGACCCGTCGGAATATGCGATGCAATGAGCGATCGCAATCCCGATCGGAATAAGGGGGATGAAAATGCTTTGATCGCAAAGTAGAACCCAATTGGTTATTGCGATACAATGTAACCGTCTGAATAAACCATCAGAATATGTAAAAGCCCACACTTTGCAATGAAACACCAAATAATCCTAAAATGGAGATAAGCCAAAGTGTCAAAAAGCACTTCCAATAAGCACACGAATAAGAACTTATCCAAATCTTAATCAAACGAAATCAAGGATAAATTTGAAGACTTTTAAAACATGAAATGAACAAACTTTATAACTCAAACTTTAAGAAGATTAAATTTTAAAGAAAACTTAAAAAATACAATAAGCTATTCACGAAATAAGCCAATAAGCACACCAAGCTTAAAGCTTAAACCGTATAGGACTTAGAAAAGCATAAAAAGATGAACCTTTTAATCACGAAATCATCAAAATCAAACAATATGAAATATAATTTTGGATCAAAATCAAAGTAAAATCAAGAAAGGTAGAAAGAGATTAAAGCTTAAAAGCTTAAACTTGAACTTTTTATTAATGAAACTCAAATAAAAAGATTAAAAAAAACTTAAACTTGAAAGAAAATATGAAGTTTTAGTGAGAGAAAGTTGAACACTTTCTCTCTCTAAAATGAAAACTAAAGAAAGAAAAATAACTAGCTAACCAACCCTCCTAATGTGTTTAGGAGGGTATTTATAGGAAACGGGGAGGTGCATGTGTTGACTCCTCTTTCTTTCTTCTCGGCTCGACTCGATTTAAATCCTTTGTCTTTCTCGACGTCGTCTCGGGATTTGAACTTGTCTTATAATTTTCTTCTATAATTAGACTTGAGTTCTTCGACTTCATTAAACTTCCGTCTTTAGACTTTCTCTTCGATAAATCTTCAAAATAGGCCTTGGACATCCGTTCTTTTTGCACTCTTGATCTTTTGACTTCGTCTTTTCTCGTTTTCTTCGATAAAAGCCCGTGTTTTCTTCCTTTTTCATCTTTTGGTCCTAAAACACAATAAAAACACAAACCACGCATAATTCCGACTTTTATGACATAAATTACATGTTTTGGTCTTGTTATTATTGGAAATAAGTGGTAAAAGGATAAGTGTTTTCACACTTATTAAATCCCCTACACTTGACCATTGCAATGCCCCCATGCAATGCATTAATTTCAAAGCACGGTTTGCATTTTTCATCATAAATAACCCACCTTGGCCTTTATTAAATACTAAACATTAAGGAAAATAAAAAGAACAAAACAAGTAAGAAATCAAAGACTTACATTGGGTTTTTAGGTTGCCATGAATATTTATCATCCTCAAGTTTCACGTTCCCCATACCAAGCTTAAAAACGAGATCATTGTTATTATAAGTTAGCAAACTAACACAAACTCATGTGGGCCAATTATTTACTTAGACTCCCTTATTCCTAGGTGTATCTCTTATATTTTAATTTTGTCTTGAATGATAACGAGGATGCATTGTTTGACTTATTTCGATAGTTTATTAGGCTGAAAATAAAGTGGGACGATTTAAGCAATGGTTAGCTAAAGGACAAAATCTTTTAAAACTGCTTCTCGGGACCTCTTAAAGTTCATATCTTGGCATAACTCGCTTCACGATTTGAGACCTTTCTTGGACCGATATTTTGCAGCGACTTCTTCTTCGAATCTTTGAGAGACGTTCTTGAAATTATGGTCTTCTCTTCATAATAGTAATTTCTTCACTTGAAATATTTGAGAGATTCTTCATACTTGGACCACGACTTCTTCATTTTTCTCCAATCTTTATTTTGGACTTTGATATACAACGATCCGCCTCCTTTTAGGACTTGGATCTATTTATCCTCATACCTTGTTAGGGCCTTTTTGGATAGACTTCCCCATGATCTTTTGGGGAGTATTTGCTTTTCGTCGTGTGTCTCGATCCTTCATATTGATTTTCGATAAATGATTCTTCACATTACTTTTGGATCTTTAGCAACAAAATTTAGCCCTCATTCCTTGTTAGGGCCTTTTCGGACTCGCCAATCTTCGCATCCCGCTTCAATAAGTTATGCCTTGGCTATGAACTCTAATTAATACCGAGCAACTTTTAAACGATCTTGTGCTAGAAGCTAAGTAACTTTTCAAATCGTACAACCTTATTAATTACAGATAAATTTATTAGCAAGCGATGGGAGAAAAAGCTTATAATCAACTCACATAAATTCATTAAAGAATACCAAACTTATAATTGACTCTATCACCTCTCGTTCTCCACAATTTAAAATCTCAAGGAATGAGACTCGTGGATGCTTAGCCAATTAAATCAAAGTTTTGGGTTTTCGAGTCATCTATAGGATCTTGCAAACTCTTAGACTTTTTCAAGTTTAGAATTCGTATTTTAAAGTTCCCTTGATAAACGACTCTCTAGGATCAATTATAGGAACTTGCGAAAAGTTCTTGTTCTTAACCCGTGAGAGTTAAGACTTTCACGTTTTAAAGTTCCCTATATAAAAGCCTAGCAAAACTTGACTTAAACACGTTAAGGATACTAGCTAGGGTAAACTTAAATAAGTAAACTCGGGTTGAGTCAAAATGTTCACGACTTTGAAAATTTTAAAACCACTTTATTAAACTTTATTTTTAGCAAAGAAATTAAATAACGATAACAAAGGAAAATAGAACTATACTACTAGGCCAAAATAGATTTAAATTTTTGAAAAATGTCGAAAAAATGAGGGCAAATTCATGGAAAAGACCACTTATTTCGATAGAAGTCCCCCCTACACTTGATATAAACATTGTCCTTAATTTTTAAGCATGTGGGAGTAAACTCCCCTACACTTAGGACATTGTGCACTTTGGTTAAATCTTGCTAAGGAACGGACAACTAAAGTGATTTCAATGTGAACATATAAGATATGAAATATTGGATCACGACAGTTTAGGATAGAACCGGGAAGACGGGTACACGGGATCACAGTTCGTAAAAAGTCATCGAGAATGGATTTTGAAGCTTAAATCCCTGCACATTAGAAGAAACAAGACAACAAACACATACGGGGCTCCCCCTACACTTATTATGAAAACGGTAAAGGATAGATCAACGGGTTGCCTCCCGAGAAGCGCTTGTTTTTGTTAACCGAGTCACGAGCCTGACGCGACCTAGAACTAATTCAAGGGAAATGTGGTGAGGGATGGAATCATCTCATGAGAGATGTCCTCACCAAAGTACAACTTCACGCGCTGGCCATTCACCTTAAAATTGGGCCCATTTGGCTGAGAAAGCTCAATGGTGCCATAGGGGAAGACTTTGGCGATGGTGAATGGACCAGACCAACGGCTCTTCAGCTTGCCCGAGAAGATCTTCAACCGAGAGTTAAAGAGTAAAACTTGATCACCAACGTGGAACTCTCGTGTTAGGACCATTGGAATTGTTATTTTTAATAGGTAGACTAGGAGGTATGTAGTTCCTCCTGGTCATAGAAGTAGTAGGAGCAAGTCGTGCTCCTGATCTTAGTTAAAGTCAAACTTTATTATTTAGTTATTATTCTGTTAGGATATGCATGAGATATGTTAGGAAAGGATATGCATATCAGTTTTACACGTTTTGTTTAATGATGTATTAGGGTTTCCTTGTAGTATAAAAGGAACCTTAGGTAGAAGGGTTTCATACACCTTCATAAAACATAATTCTAGTTATCATTAATATTAGAAATCCTTAGAAAAGGATCAAGTCATTATAGTTATTCTGTTCTTCTTTACAGTATTTGTATTTCGCACTTATATTGTGTATAGAGTCTCCCTGTGAATAGACTTGTGATTACAGAAGTCGTACACCGTTCCTGACAGGCTGCAAGATCCATATCTAGTCGACCTAACAAGTGGTATCAGAGCCTGGGAGAGTCTCTATACAAGAAGAATAAATTTTTCTCATTACTAACATTTTTGTTTAATCATGTCTGCCTCAAGTTCTACTCAGACAGGAGAAGATAGTACTCCTAGAACTCAGCAACCTCAGCAGATCATTGCTACGGTTTCCAACACAAATGGTAAGTTTCCTCTTCTGAAAAAGGACGAGTATGATAGCTGGCCAATGAGGATGGAATGTTGGATCACCAACACTGATCAAGACCTTTAGAAGATCATTCTGAATGGAAAAAGCAGGAAGTTGACTAGAAGAGACAAGAATGGTAATATTACTCTTCTTGACCCTAAAACTCATAAAGAAATCACAGCTGTTCAAAAGGAGATCAAAGCAAAAACCATTTTGCTTCAGTCTCTTCCTGACGATCACATGGGTGACTTCTATCATCTGGATGATGCTAGAGAGATCTGGAATGGAATAAAAGCTAGGTTTGGTGGGAATGAGGAGTCAAAGAAAATGCGAAGATCCATGTTGAGAGATGAATTCACAGAATTCAAGATCTCAGAAACTGAAGGTATCCATCAAGGGTATGACAGGTTCCAAAAGATTTTGAGCCAGTTGAATCAACTTCGGTCAAAACCTGATGATGGCGATATTAATGCAAGGTTTCTTAGAGCCTTACCCTACTCATGGAATCAGCTGGTAATCTCTCTCAAAGAAAAAGGTGGGCTTGACTATCTTAACTTTGATGATTTGTTTCATAAGCTCAAAACCTTTGAGCCTCATGTGAAGGGATACTCAAGTGATTCTTTTCCTACTCCTGCTAACTCTGCCTTTGTGAGTTCTATGGGATCCAGTCCCATGTCTTATGCTAGTAGCCCAAGCAATACTGTGTCTTCTCAACATACTTTTCAGCATACTTCTACTCCTGAACCAAAACCCAAGTCTGGTAGCATGGTAGAAGCTGTTCTTCACTCTTTTGTTGCTGACGTTGATGCTCAACAACAACTTGCTTTTGATAACTTCAAACAGGTCGATAAACTTGACCTGGATGAAATGGATCTCAAATGGCAGATGGCCATGCTCACTCTTAGGGTTCACAAGTTTGAGAAGAAAGCCGGTCGAAAATTTAATTACAACCCGAGAGAGCCAGCAAGGTTTGACAGAAGCAAGGTTCGATGCTATAACTGCCAGCAGCAAGGTCACTTTGCAAGGGAATGCCCTAACAAGCATGACCAAGAGAAGATCAAATATTCAGCTTTTAAGATTCAGGAGGTGAAGGATGACAAGAAGGCGTTGGTGTCTGTTGACTCTATGGTCAACTGGAATGATCATCAGAATGCTACCCTAGAAACAGCTGAGCCTTCTACTGATGTGTTTGCAATGATTGCTGGAAATCTATCTGATGCCGAGGAAGCATAAGAGTTTGCTCTTATGGGCATCTCACCTCAGGTACAACATTGTCCTCTTGGTTGTCATGATAAATATTCAGAATTGTTGTCCCAGTATAATGACTTAAATGATCAGAATGATAAGTATTTTTTAGAGGTTCAAGCCTATAAGGCTTCTTTAAAAACATTGGAACAACAAAAGAGGTGGCTTCAAGATACTCAACATGAGTATGAGGATAAAATTAGGATACTGAACATTGATTTAGAAAACACAATAAATATGCTTAAATACGCCGAAAAGGTAAAAGATGACAGTATCAAAGAAAAACAAGAGATGAAAGAAAAATTAGATGCTACACTTCTGAGATTTGAAAAATGGCAAAAGGCACCTAAGAATCTTTCAAAATTAATTGATAGTAGCATGTCTGGTAGGACTAAAAGAGGTTTAGGATTTGATAAATATATTGATTCAGAAGATGTGTTTGATTTATCTTTTTCGGGTGTCTTTGATCCCGACAAAGAGGAAGAGGGAGTACCTAGCTACAATAGGTTTAAACCAGCAGCAGAAATGCACGCTGTCCCTCCACTTCTTACAGGAACTTTCATGCCCACTCCTAGGCATAATGACTTGGATGGATCACAGATGCATGAGTCCCCAAAAAGTTCTACTAATTCTAATGACTTTGTCTCATGTACTTTCAGTGACAAAGCCAGTGACTCTACATCAAGTGGTTCAAGTGAAGAGTCGAGACCTACAAGTTCCAAATCGAATGATCATGCTGCTACTAGTGCTAGGAAGTGTGAAGAGAGAGTTGCTTTTACTTCAACAGTGTCTAGTCCTGGTTTATTGAGTCCTAGGAAGAATGTTTCTCCTAGAATTGTGTGTAATAAAGTTAGCAGTATGAAACAATGTCGTTCTAATAAAAGGTCGTTTAAAACATGTTTTGTTTGTGGGAGTGCATTTCATTTGATTAAAGATTGTGATTTTTATGACAAACATTCTTCTGTGCATCAAGCATTTCCTGCTCCTGGTCCACCAGGAGTTGTTCCATATTCTTCTAGAAGACTAAACCCAAGTGCTCAATCTTTTTCTTCTTCTAGAAGGACCTCTCCATTAGCTTCTGATCATTGGAGAAACATTGGATTAACATCAAATAGACCAACCAGTAACTATTTTCAGAGTTTTAATCCAAATTATGAATATAATTTTGACCACATGTATTTTGGATTGGGAAGTCTGGGAACTGCTGTTAAGCCCTCAGCAGGTTGTTCTTGGTCAAACAATAACACCAATATGATGAATAGGCAACCAAAGAACAACGGTGGATCTCATCAATCTTCTTGGCTATCCTTTAAAGATCCACAAGGCAGGCTCAAACCTGAAAAGGTTTGGGTCCCCTTAAGACACTAACTTTTACATCTTTCTTATCTTGTTGTTGTAGGTTACTCCATACCAAGATCCTACTCTAGGAATTGTTGACAGTGGATGCTCTAGGAGCATGACAAGAATAAAAGTCTTTTATCTAACTTTGTACCATTTCAAGGCGGAAAGGTCTATTTTGGTGGAGGTGAAGGCAGGATCACTGGCAAAGGAACGATTCAGACGCCTAATCTTAATTTTGAGCAGGTCTACTATGTGGAAGCACTTCAACACTTCAACTTGATATCTGTCTCTCATATTTGTGACAAGAAGCAGTTTGTCCTCTTTATGGATACTGATGCACTGGTGTTATCCAAAGACTTTAAACTTCCGGATGACTCACAGGTTCTACTTAGAATCCCTAGAAGACACAACCTCTATAGTATCAAGCTGAATGAAGTCAACCCTACTGGTCAACTAGCATGTTTGGTTGCTAAAGCCTCAGAAGATGAAGCCACTCAATGGCACCGCGGGATGGGACATGTGAACTTCAAGACCATTCACAAACTAGCGAATCTGAATCTGGTCTTTGGTTTACCTCCCAAGTCATTCAGAAATGATATTAATTGTCTTGCCTGCAGCAAAGGAAAACAACATAAAGCATCCTTTAAGGCCATTACTGCTCTCAGCCTTATAACTGAACCATTGCAGCTACTACACATGGATTTATTTGGTCCTACCTCTGTTAGGAGCATTGACCACAAACAATTCTGTCTGGTGGTAACTGATGGGTATAGTAGGTTTACGTGGGTTTTCTTCATGGCTGCCAAGAGTGAGACCTACTCAATTCTCAAAGATTTTATTACACTTATAGAGAATCAGTTGTCCAATAAGGTTAAAGGTATTCGATGTGATAATGGAACCGAATTCAAAAATGTAGACCTCATAGCACTTTGTAATTCTAAAGGCATCAAAAGAGATTATAGTGCAGCAAGAACTCCTCAACAGGATGGCGTGGCAGAAAGAAAGAACAGGACTCTAATAAAAGCTGCCAGAACAATGCTTGCCGATTCCAAGCTTCCAACCATGCTTTGGACATAAGCTGTTAATACTGCAAGTTATGTTTTGAATAGAGTTTCTATTACAAATCCTCACAAGAAGACTCCCTATGAGCTACTAACAGCCAAAGTACCAAATATTGCTCATTTGAAGCCATTTGGGTGTCCTGTCACCATTCTGAATACTAGTGACTATCTGGGGAAATTTGATGGCAAGGCAGATGAAGGATACATTGTGGGATATTCAGCTCACTCTCGTGCTTATCGTGTCTACAATCTCTAAGCCAAGCGAGTAATTGAAACTATAAATCTCAGGTATTTTGAGGAGAAGTCAAACATCCAAGGCAAGGGTCCTGAATGGTATTTTGATCTTGATTATCTTAGTGATTCATTAGGATATTTTCGTTTCAAAACTAACCATGATGCAGGTCCACAAGTGTTTGCAACTTCTAGTATAGATGCTCATTCTAGTCTTTCCGACTCAGATGACGAGGATGATATTTTTGTTGTTCCATCCTATTCCACCACAGTCTCTCCTACTCCTCCTAGTGATGCAACTCTATTGGATGTATTGGATTCTGATGAGATGGCATTTATACATGATCTCATCGTTCTTTTCGGGCTTTAAATGCATTAAAATGTCATAAAATACCATATATATGCTTGTGTTTGTTTACTTGTGTGTTTTAGGTATGGATATCGTGAAAAAGACAAAAGATCACAAGAATCAAGGAAAAACGAACACGAGAAACGAAGCCGTACAAAGAACCGGGCCCTAATCATGGAATTTTCATCAAATACCCTTGAAGACTTGAAGACAAAACAAGATTGATCCTCAATGAATGAAGAAATGACACTTAAAACCCTTGTATATTGATAATTACAAGTTTGGTCCCTTAAGTTTGTCAAATTTGCAAAATGGTCCTTCAACTTTGAAGAAATGGCAAGTTTAGTCCCTCAACAATTCAAAATTGCCAACAATGGTCCCTCATAAAGTGGAAGACTCATTGAAGACCTTTGAAGATCAAATTGTCCAAGTTCAGCCCTTGAAAAATCAAGAAATGGCAAAATAAATCCTTTGAAAGGATTTTGGAAAGTTTTGTGCCAATTATGTCAAGTGATGAAACTTAAATACAAAGGAAGTTGAGTTTTTAGGGCTGAAATCCTTGAATACCAAAAACTTCAAAAGCCAAGGACCAGAATTGACAAAGTGGAAAGATTTAAAAAAGATATGGCGCCTAACACATGGGATTCCCCTAAAAACGGATCAAATGATACTTACTGTACATCTTTTTACCCCAGGTTCCATTTTACTCAAAATTGGGTTAAAAACCAATTAACCCTACACACGCTTAATTCACACCAATACAAACCCTTCCCACTCCTAAAAACCTGCATCCCACCAACGTGGTCCAAACCCCCAATTCCCCAATCCACCAATCACATCATTTCTTAGCCCCCAAGCACATGACGTGTCCACAATGAACGTCCAAGATTATTTGCTTACTCTCAAAGCAAAAATGAACAGTGGAGATCAAAAAAAGGACAATTCACACCAAAACCGTTCAAGGGCATTATAGGGATTTTTCTATGTATTAGGGTTTTGTTATTTGCATTCTAGAGAGTTCTTAGAGCTCTATAAAAGGAGACACCAGCCTGTGGTGATCCCTTTGTTCCAGTTTCAAGCTTTTAACTTGTAATTCCTTTTTAATAAATAAAAGTTTGGTATTTTGATTTAATCAATTATAATTCCTTTTTGTTTTTAAAAGTTGTGTGTTGTTAAGCTTGAGACTGAGTTCCATGATTTGATTTGGTAACTTGGAGGTTTAAAGTTACTTTAAGGTTTTGAAATTTTGAGAGATTTTGGTAAAATCTGCTCAAAAGGAATTGGTGTTTTAAGTTCATGTTATTTGTGTTTAGGTAATATAGAAAACGTGTTTCATAGATTGGAAAAGGTTTTGGAAGTTTTTTAAAAAGGAAAGAAAAAAAAAATCAGTTATATATAATATTTGCTTTTGTTTGTTCTTCTTTTGTGTTTGATTTAAGCAGGATTGAGGGCTTGTTGATTTAGTTCAGCTCCAACCCGGGTTGGATTGGAGGAGGGTTATACACCCTCTAGGGTCTTGGATGTTAAGACCCTAAGGTAACTTTCTCTTACCTTAGAAATTTCAGAAAAATAGCTATTAGATTGATCTTGTTTGATTCATGTTCTTTAGTGTGTTTTAACTGTTTGATTCATGTTCTTTTGAACTTGTATGCATGTTATGTGCTAAGTGAATCAAGTGGTGTAAGTTTGCAAGTGTTTTGATTAGAAAAAATTGGTTTTCAGAAAATAAAGAGGTGTTTGGCAATAGGTTTTAGCAGGGGAGATAATTTGATTCAAGCTATTAAAAGGTGTTAAAGTAACTGGTAAAGGTTAAGATAGGTTAGTAGTAAGTAGTAAATTAGTTTGGAACCAGATTTGAACAAGGTTGAGAGGTTTTGAAGAAAAAGAGGTGTTAAAAATCTGCTTGTGCACCATTCTGCCTGTATGATGATATTTTGGTGCTTAATTTCTTGAAATCTGTTTAGATTTAGTGTGTTTCAGGATTGCAGTTTGTTTGTGCTTCACCTTGTGAGTTTGTGTGTTCATTATCAGCTTTTGGGTGTCACTAGTTTGCAAGTTGTAAGCCTTTTAGCCCACTGATCTGCTCTATTTACCTCAGCAACTAGCCTAGGGTGTTGTATGCTTGGATTTTGAGCTTGTGTGTGCTAGTGTGTTTAGTTCTTGTGTAGCTTGACTTCTTGTGCTCAAAGGAGCACAAGAGTGCCCCAATTGTCCAAAAGTATCCATCAACAAAGCACTTGCCAAGCTCCTCTTGGCTCAAAAAGTGCACAAGTGTGCACATCACTTGTTCTTCATTGTTCATGTAATCTGTCCACGTTTTTGTTAATATTTTGGCTTAATCTTAGGTTAAAAAGTGAATTGGAGTTGGTTTACAAGCATTTGGGTGTTGTCAGTTTGGTTTAAAGAAGTTTAAAAAAAAGCAAAAATAAAAAAAAGGAATAAAAAGGGGGTTATCAGACTCGAAC
Organism: Glebionis coronaria; assembly: GCA_025667525.1. Classification (NCBI taxonomy): domain Eukaryota; kingdom Viridiplantae; phylum Streptophyta; class Magnoliopsida; order Asterales; family Asteraceae; genus Glebionis; species Glebionis coronaria. Next base: position 181,031,710 of record CM046880.1, on the reverse strand, counting down.
CCGTGACCAGCCGTTCACAACACCAACACCTTAACCATCCTGCCCTTGGGTCTTTTACTGACCAAGGGAGGATTTGTTATTTACTTAACACGTTTTGCTTTTGTGTTCTAAATAAAAAGCCGTAGCTTTTGAGCTTAATTCCAGCTTATTTATAAGCTAAAATTTGTTCTTTTCATTTTTCCTAGGAATCTTGGTAGATTGTTGATTTTTCTAGACCAGTTTCATAATTTTCCATTTATTATATTATTTTTTATCATTTATTTTATAGACGTATTTTATTAAATCCATAAAAAATACCAAAAATAGTTTTAATTTTTAGGAAAAATCATTTTTAGTTTTTAAAATATATTTTTGAGGTTTACATCTAATTTTGGTTTCAAAAACTTTTATTTTTAATTTTATAATATTTTAAGGTTTTTTATAAACTTTAAAGATTTTTATAAAATTATTAGAAAAGGTTTAGAAGCCTAGATTTGTGTTTTTCTCTTAATTATATTATTTAGGATTTTTAGAAAATTTTTAGAATTTATTTTATAAACTTTTTATTTTTAGTAATATTTTAATATTATTTTATTATTTAATTTTTAAAATTTTCTTTTTCCTTCTTTTTCATTTTTCCTAGGTTCTTTGTCATTAATTAGGACCATTTCCATTTTTAGAATTATTTTTAAGTTTTTAGATTTATTTTTATAATTATTTTAAGTTTAATTAGGTTTTAATCACTTTTAATCATTTTTAGAGTTTTAAAAATAGTTTTAATAGGTTTTAATTTTTAGAAAATTACTTTTTAATCTTCTAATAATATAAGTTAAGTGATAATTCAATAAAATCATATTTTAGACATTTGAATTAGTTAAATTTAATTTTAGGGCTTTAATTAGCATTTAAAATTAATTATTTAATTAATAAAAGGTTTTAAAATATCTTTGTTGGATTTTTATCTTAGTTTATATTATTTTAGACTTGTTTTAATCTTTTCTTGATTTTGTTTTTGGCTTTAGTATTAAATTTTTAATTTTTGTGTTTTTCTACGGCTTTACGTTTACGTTTTTTACGTCATAGTGTAATTTTCACGAAACCGTCATTCCATCTCATCAATATTAATCTCAAAGAAATACAAATTAGAACACACACATATACCTCCTTGGGAAACGAATCTTTTCTCTCTTTTATTTGATTGTGGGTCATTAGTGTTGATTTTTCCTAAAATCATCACTCGATACTTACCGCTCATATACGTTCTTTTGTTTTCCTAAACAAGAGTCGTATTTTACTACAATCAGATTCACAAGTAGCTCTTGACACATTACTCAAACAACAACAAGAAGCTACTACAGCAACTAATCAAGGTGGCTTTGAGTTTCCCTTGAATACGACTGCTGACAAAGCTGCTCCTAGTACTACAACTGTTACTCCTAGTGCTAGTTCAACACCTATTGGTAGTCCGGCTAGTGATTCTACTTCCCATACTAGATTCTCAAGTCCTTCTGACCTGTGGACCTATCAATAGAAGTCTTCTACCAAGCTGGATGATATTCATAAGCAACCAATAGATGGCATTTTCAACTCTGCTTCATATGATGATGACTTTGTTGGGGATCTTAATAACTTGGCACCAGAAGTGGAAGTAGCTTCCAATCCAGTGTTGCAGTCACACAAAGATCATCCTACTACTCAAATCATTGGAGATCCTGGTTCTACTGTCAAGACTCGCAGAATACATAAGAAGGCCACGTATGATCATCATGCTCTTGTGAGCTATGTTGAGGATCAAAAGCGTAATAATCATACGGACTTTCAACATTGTTTGTTTGCTTGTTTTCTTTCACAGGTGGAACCTAGATCAGTCTCTCATGCTCTTGAGGATCAAAGTTGGGTGGAGGCTATGCAGGAGGAAATGCAGCAATTCTTGTTTCAGAATGTTTGGATCCTAGTTGACTTGCCGGATGGAAAGACAGCAATTGGTACCAAACGGATTCTCAAAAACAAGAAAGATACACGGGGTATTGTGGTGAGAAATAAGGCGAGGTTGGTTGCACAAGGTCATACACAACTTGAAGGCATTGACTACACTGAAGTTTTTGCTCCTGTTGCTAGGATTGAGGCCATTCGTCTGTTTTTGGCTTTTGCTTCTTATGTGGACTTTACAGTTTTTCAAATGGATGTCAAGAGTGCATTTCTCTATGGCAAGATTGATGAGGAAGTTTATGTCACTCAACCTAAGGGCTTTGTAGATCCACTTCATCCCAATAAAGTTTACAAGGTGGTCAAAGCTCTTTATGGACTTCATCAGGCTCCTAGAGCTTGGTATGAGCGTCTCTCAACTTTCTCGTTGAAACATGGCTATAGAAGAGGCACAATTGACAAAACACTATTTCTTAAAAGGAATACCAAGGACATTATCCTTGTTTAGGTGTATGTGGACGATATTATTTTTGGTTCTACTAAAAAGGAATGGTGTGATGAGTTTAAACAACTGATGAAGAGCGAATTTCAGATGAGTGCTATTGGAGAGCTTACATTTTTCCTTGGTCTTCAAGTCAAGCAACAGTTGGATGGAATCTTCATAAGTCAAGATAAGTATGTTCATGAGATCCTTAAAGAATGAGCAAGATCCTCCGGTAAATGTTCATATGTACAGGTCCATGATTGGCTCACTCATGTATTTGACTGCATCACGTCCGGATATTATGTTTGCAGTAAGTGCTTGTTCTAGACATCAGGTGGCTTCAACGGTTTCCAACTTGAATGCAGTCAAGAAGATTTTCAAGTACATCAAGGCTCAACCCAAGCTAGGCTTGTGGTATCCTAGAGAATCACCTTTTGTTCTTGAAGCATATAGTGATAGTGACTATGTAGGTGCTAATAATGACAAAAAATCTACTACTGGTGGTTGTCAGTTTTTGGGTCGAAGACTTATTTCATAGCAATGCAAGAAATAGACGATAGTAGCTACTTCTTTAACAGAAGCTGAATACGTAGCTGCTGCTAGTTGTTGTGGACAAGTTTTGTGGATCCAAAATCAGATGCTGGATTATGGGTTCAATTTTATGAACACCAAAATTTTCATTGACAACCAAAGCACTATTTGCATTGTGAAGAATCCTGTTTTTCATCAACGTACAAAACATATTGAAATTCGGCACCATTTTATCCGGGATGCCAATGAGAAGAAGTTGATACAGGTTCTTAAGGTTCATATGGATGATAATGCTGCTGATCTGTTGACTAAAGCCTTTGATGGTCCTCGGTTCAACCACTTGGTGGTTCACATTGGGATGGTCAATCCTTGAGATCTAGGATTGAGGGGAGGCTAAGCCTAAGGGGAGGCTTAGTGTACATATTTACTTTCACAGATTAACATATTGGTAGATTTTAAACAACAGATTGAATGGGTTCTTGCGGTGTGTGCTACTTCTAGTGGAGGATTTTGCTCACTTCTGGTGGTTGACTTCATTAATGGTTGGCTTCTAGTCATTTATGGTTGGCTTCTAGTGGGTAAAAAAATCCTTCTTTGACAAGTACCGGTTGGCTTCTAGTCTTGGTTTGGGTAACTGTTCACTTCGTTGACTTCTGTTGACCACATTGTGCTTCTAGTGTTGACCCTTATGCGTTTTGACTTTTAGTCAACATAAGCTAATTCTGGTACATATCATCTTATTTAACTTTGGTAAATTGGGATTTGCAAATAATGTTATAAGGGGCAAGTGGTTACTTTGCATTAACTGCCTAATTTGAAAGGGCAACCCACATTATTAGGGGTCAATGAACAGTTACTAGACCATTATTTATGGTCAATTACCCCCCTTGACTCATTCATCACAATCATAACACACACACACACACACACCTACTCTCTCAAACCCTAACCAATCATCTTCCATCACTTCCAATCAACATCAATGGCTGCTTTGGTCTACCAACCTGCTCACAATAAGGTAGCATATCTGGGAGATGGTCCTAAACGTGATGAATTCACAGACATACTCGAGTTTATTGAGGCTTCTAACCTCAGGTATGCTTTTACTGTTTGCCCAATTTTTTATGATAGTGTGATTCGCCAGTTTTGGGATACTGCTACTCTTGTGGCTGTGTTTAGTCGTCCACGTGAACTCCATGCTACCATTGATGGACGTTCTTATGTGGTTACTGAAGCTTCTATTAGGAGTTCCCTTCATCTTCAAGATGAAGGTGGTGTTGTTTCCATCCCCAATGCTGAGGTTTTGGAGGGGATGGCTGCTATTGGGTATAACCATGGGGGGAAGTTTAATTTCCAAAAGAATAGGTTTTCCCCCCAATGGAAGCTTCTAGTGCACTTTTGGATTCACTGTTTAAGCCCCAAGTCTGGGAGTTGGGATGCGTTTCCCACTCATTTGGCTACTGGTTTGATCTGCATAGCACAGGGTAGGGTGTTTAATTTTTCTTGCTATTTGTTTGATGGGATGGTTAGCAATCTGTCTAGTACCGGTTCTCGAAAGAAATTTTTAATGTATCCTAGGTTTTTACAGCAGATACTTGTGTGTTTACCTCGTGATAAGGAGGAGTATGAGACCCCCAAGCTTACTACTAAAGTTTACTACAATATGGCTCATGGGTTTAGAGGAGATTGGAGGCCCCTTACTGATGAAATGCTGGGCCTTGCCCAAGGTCCTCCTGATGTTGTTCCTCCGGCTGTCCACGCCGAGGAGGAACTTCCATTAGGTGATGACCCAATGGAGGAGGAGCATCCTACTGGTGGTGCACCTAATGTGGTTGTGGAAGATCCGGTTGAGGAAGTGGCGGTTGAAAGGCCATCCACTTCCAAGGCTGCCCCCTCTTCGATGCCACATTCGTCTCCATTTGTGGATACCCCCTCCTAGTCCTGTCCCTCACTCTTCTGATAAGCCCTCTGGTTATCATGCTCATAATGATGACCCCTTTATTGCTTCTGGTTCCAATGAAGCCTTCCCAGACCCAAGTCCTCTTGGTGGGAAAGCGGAGGAGCCTAATACACTTACTTCTTTGCTTGATCTCATGCACAGGTACCATGAAAGGATTCTTTCTTTGGAGGCAGATTTGAATCAACATCGTAAGCTTACCAGGGAATTTGTTCTTCCCATGGCTGACCGGATTAAAGCTTTGGAGACACAGCAGAGGAGGAGGAAGAAGCATGTGGTTTAGTCTGATTCTGATGAGGAGGTTGAAGATCTTTTGGAGGATGGCTTGAATTTGTTGGCGAAGGCTGTGTCTGTTGATAAGTCATATGATGATCTGCCGATTCCTCCTACTTCATCAAGCATCCCTCCTACTGCTGCTACCCCTACACCAAAGGAAGATGTTGCTAGTACTACTGTTGGTCCAACTGCTGGACCGTCTCATGATCCAAAGGGGAAAGCCCCTATGACTGCTGCTACCTCACCCCCTCGCAAGCGTACTCGTAGACAACTTGAGGGGGATAGGTTGGGTGAGGAGGCTGCGCAACGAATGCAAGCTGAAATTGACCAAGCTGCAAGGGCTGAGGAGGAAGCTCTTCAGAAGCAAAGACGTGAACAGTTGCAGCATGATGCTATGCATTGGGATGATAGCAATTGGATGCGGGTGCTCACTATTCTTACCTCGGATTATTCGCAGTTTACTGATCTCTTGGGTTCTGATGTGAATGAGCATAATTGTATTCCTCGAGCTATGGTGTTAATGCGTAAGCAACAATTATCGCTTGTTGCTTAACTGCGTGAAAAGCGTAAGAACAGGCCTTTGACGAGAACCAAGGAGAAAAAGTTAATGCAGAGGTATGTCAAGTATCAGTCGGCTGCTCATTTTACTGTTGGTTGGACATGGGAACGAGTTCGAGCATTGTCTTTTGACGAGCTTAAGGCTCTATATGAACGAATTATCAAGCGTCAGAGCACACCGGTTCCTGAGCGTTTCATCTATCGTCCTCCTCCACGAGTGGTTCCTACTTCTCAACCTACTGTGGCTCCTGGTTCTTCATCTGATGTTCCTCTTGGTTCTACTAGTATTCCATCTGTTTTTGATGTCTCTACTGCTGGTACCACCTCTACACCTTTGGTTTCTCCTCCTGTTTCATCTTCGGGTCCTACCACCACCACCACCTATGCTACCACTACCACCACCACTGCTACTCCTGCTATGGCACAACCCTCACCTGGTGCAGCTACCCTTGATTCTTTGGTTGGACAAGGTATTGATTCTACTTCTGCTGATCCTATTCCTGCTGCGAAGGTAAAGGTTGAACCCTCGTCTGGTGCTCCCACTCCTCGTCGTTCCATTCGCAAGAATATGGCTAGACGTGGCAAGTCTGTTCCTTATGAGAAGCATGCTCCCAAAAATCTTATTGATGTAGCTTCCGACAGTGACTCAGAATTGCCAATGGGTACGGGGTTTATTACAGCATGGACGTTTAAGCCATCCACCACTATTCCTGGTACTTTTACCAATAGGATTTCCATCAGTGATGGTTATGTTCGTTATGCTTTGGGTTTGCAAGGTGTGTTGACTTGGGTAGATCGTAGAGATCTTATGTCGTTGTATGGGTTTGTGGATGCTGGTATGCCTACTCATCCTATTGAAGTGCCCTCCTGGCCTGGTCTGACAATGTGGGATGATTTGAAGATGATGCTTGATTCCCCTCCACATGCTCCACTTTCTAGTGTCTGGAAGGACCAGCCATGCTGGGTTATCAAGATATGGAAGTTATATGTTGGCTGTGGCGTGCATGTCTTGGAGTTGGAGTCTGGTGCAATGGTGTTCATGCTTACGGATCTGGACTATCCGTTGACTATTGCTAGTATGGAGGCCATGCTTGCTTGTCACCTGCAGATTTCCAATGCCCCTTCCGGGAATGAGACTTCTATGGAAACTACACTGGTGGAAGGGATACAAGCTCGACTGCAAGCTGAGAAGGTGGCTGCGTCTGGTATGTGATGGGTTCGGTTGGTTTGTCAGTTTTTTATGTTTTGTGTTTTATGTTCATCTGTTAATACTACAATTCTTTTCACCAATATGTACAGTGATTGGTGACTTCCATTTGTTATAGTTAATATATATATATATATATATATATATATATATATATATATATATATATATATATATATATATATATATATATATATATATATATATATATATATATATATATATATATATATATATATATATATATATATATATATATATATATATATATATATATATATATATATATATATATATATATATATATATATATATACTTTTTATATAATATCTGCTTATACTTTTTCGAAAACATTGGGTTCCTTTTGACGGTTTCACACTTGTACTGGTTTGATGTTTCATCTGGTGTTGGACTTGGTCCACACAACAAATGGTCCTCAACTCACCATGTCTCACAGACACGAAAGAGTTGATTCACCTTGAGTGTACGGCTCCTGGTGTGATTCTCAAATTCGTTGATGGTTGCCAGGTTACCCAAAACTGGATGGTTTTCATGTGCCATGGTCCGCACACATGTGTGCGGTCACTGTTCATCCAAGCCCATAAGCCTGAATGACATTATTCCACCCATCTGTGATGGGCCGGATACGGCTGGGGACTATACGTCATCATGTCCCCCCAGTCTAGTTGTTACAACCATAGGTGTAACCTCTAGACTACGAAGATGCTCCCCGGACGTACCAAGGAAACAATAGGGAATGATAAGCTGTTCAAGAATTTGTATTGGCCGCACGTGGCAACCTGGTTTAGGAAGTTATTTCATCAGTATCTCAGCCGATATAGCGACCGAGACAAATTAAATATAGCATTAAATGTCAAGTCTTACGTAAGAGCCGCATATCCCGACATTAATAACTGTTCATCTGACATGTTGACTGACAAAAGTGCAGACAGTCAGAACCTTGAGCAGTGCAAACGTTTGAGTCAGAAGTGACCCGTGGGTCCCGCCTGACGTTTCACTTGCCACTTGCCCCCTAACCACACGATCAAGAATAGTGGCAGACACGTGTCACACATCCAACAGGTCATGACCTACGAGGCAACCCTATAAATAAGCCACCCCTACGGCTGTGTGAAACACACAGTTATAACCTCCATTTCTGCCATTAAAGCTTTCCTCTTAGCTTGAACCAATAACGCACGGATCCCTTCACACGCAGGTTAGAACACCACGTCCTTACACTTTTATTTAGTAATGGCTCATAGAAACAACCCTACCATTGGATCCGTGCTGAATGTTATGACCCAATACCAATTAAACCACTTTTGTACAAACTATTTCATCCCTACCAACCTACACCCCTCACTTCCTGGCGCCGGAGACCTCATAACTGAGGCTCCGGCGGGTAAGATTGGCCTGTACACTCGCCTCTTTGATGCGGCTAATCACCGCATCCCCTTCACCCATTTCCTTGTAGATCTGTTAGGGTACTATGATGTACATATTAGTCAGCTCCATTGTATAGGTGCCTGTAAGATTAGTCAATTCGAGATCCTCTGCCGTGCTAGGAGAATCCCCCCAACCGTAGAATTATACCGGCTCTTTTATGTTCCCAACATAGTAAATGGTTGGGTATCTTTTAAGAAACGATCCTCTAACAGTCCCCAATCGCACAATAGACCAATGGATTCATTGAAAAACTGGTACGACCACTACTTTTTCATTGACGGAGTGGTATGGCCGGCTGATTACACCTTTAGAACTAGGATACCTCACGACCCCAAGCCGCACACAAGTACATACAACCCCCGGCATTCCCAAGAATTAGATCTGAATAGGACCGGGTTCCATAGAAGTCTACCCGAGTCATTTCTATGTTTGCTAGGGATTAGCCGCAATTATTTTGGCCCGTCCAACAGATATCCTGTATTTTGGAGAAGTCAGGGTGAAGGTAGGCTACCATTCGTAGCAAATAACTTATTCAATCATTTTATAAATGGCTAACATACTTTGTTTTGTGTTGGGCAGAAATGAACTTCTTTGGACTCTTGCGTCAGGTGACCCGAAGCTTGTACCGGAGGGTTCCCGTCCTCTCCATGAGAATGAACGACCCCTTTTGGAGCATACCCGAAACGTGACGGTTGCTCTCGAATCCGTGCCAGATCCCCACTCGGACGAGGAAGAACATGGAGATAATGGTGGTGGTGATAACCTGATGCATGAAGGAGGAGCTGGGCCCTCCTCACCACATAGGGAACATCAGGGAGATAATACTGACCTAACCACCTCCAGCCTTCGCCGGATGATGGGCGATGATGATGAAGAAGTACAACAAGTCAATCTGGAAGAAGAAGAAGAAGAAGAAGAAGAAGAAGAAGAAGAAGTGGAAGAAGAAGTCGAAGAGGAGACTGATGAAGCAACAGCCCAGCCCGTCGCTAGGCGTACCCGTAAAAGAAACAAACGAACCAGGCGAACTGCTTCAGTCGAGATTGGCGAACACAACGCCCCTGCCAAGAGACTTCGAGAAGACCACCCCTTGTACCAATCTGTTGGGAGTACTACCCAGGGTTCCGAGACTATCTGGGCCGCACATGTCGATCCCGTCACTTAGATTGCCCCAACAGCCTCCGAATTGGCAAGAAACGACATGTAAGACTCCATCCTAACATGTAAGAATGACAAATTTTCTTTTTGAAGCAACACTTAATATGTATCCACATGATTGTTTTCACGGGGATGAACAAATTGGTGCCGTGCCTAACCCTTGATACTCAAATAGATAAGGGAAAAGGAAAAGAAGTGGAAAGAAACCCCATGCTGCACACAGCCACCCAGAAGTCCGGCCCTGTTTTTGAAGAAGGTTCACCCACGGCTTCCCAAGACCTCCCAGCGTCCGGCCCCCCTCAATCGTTCAATCCTGTATGGAATATCACAACTGCATCACGAATGAGGAACGCCGATGAATGCCGGGAGTACCTCAACAACTGCATTCCACCAGGCTTGGTGCGAGAGGTGAACGCGCTCAGCCATGCGGATTTGGCGGATGAGTATAATGGTGCCTTGGTACACACCAAATGGCGATGGGCACCTGGGCATGTTGAATCCCTTAAGAGGAAGGTTGGACGGAGGGAGAAGATGATCGTGGACAATGAAGCTCAAATCGCAGACCTCCAATCCCAACTGGCTAGCGCCGAGGCGACCATAAAAAAGCAATCGGCCCGCGCGAGTGAACACGACCAACAAGTGGCCAACCTTGAGTCACAACTGGATGCTATGACCACCAAGGTATATATCCATGCCGCACCACCCATTTTCTAAAAGAAATATATTCTAACGTTTTATTTCTTATAGGTAGCCACAGCAGAAGCGTCTGCCCAGTCGTACTCCAGCCAGGTACACGTGCTCAACAAGAAATTAGAGGACGCGCTCCTGGCCGTCCAAAGCATGGAGAATGTACAAGGGGAGCTTGCTGATGAAAGGGTTGTCACCCAAGAGCTGAAAGAGGCGTTTGCCCAAAAAGTTTTGGTGATTGATGCCCTCATCGCTGAGCGTGACGACGTGCTATGCCCCCAACTGCTAGCGGCTATTGCCGGCCGTAGGTGGATGGTAGGGCATGGAGCACGCTTGGCCGTCATGAAGGTGCTAGAGGCCCCCACATTTGTGCAACAATTTGCAAGCCTTGTGTCCGATGGCATTGACTACGGACGTCATGAAGGAATGGTTGAGGCCGTTGAGCTGATCAAGAAAGGGGAAAACTTTACCAATCATGCCTTCTTTAATCCTGAAGCCGCCAACAAGATGGCTGCTTCCATGGCCGCGATGCGGGATCTGCACTATCCATTCTTGGATGAGCTGGAGGCCACCAAAGATGCATCAAATATGGAAATCATGGAAAGACTAAGTCTTAGTGCGTCCTCCCAAGGTGAGAGTCACTCCCGTGCTTCCTTCACTCCATCACCCAGCCACCTGACGCTCCCCATATATGAGGACGTAACCAGGATCGTGCTGGATGAAGAACCCTTAAGTGTGGTGCTGGAGAGGAATGCGGCTCAAGCCCAGAAGCGGAAAGAAAGTGACGAGTGGTTGTCGTGTCTGGTCGAGGAATAAGTGGAAATGGGTAAGTTTTTTCCCCCTATGTAGGATGCTCCTAATTTATGATCCCTTTCAGACACTTTGGTTTGTAACCGCTGAATGTTTGTTGTTTCTATTCGTCCGTGCATGTACACGGCTAACAACATTTGTGTTTTTGTATGTAAGTCCGTGATTGACCACGGCAATTTTGTTATTTATTTGGAAACTTGTGTATTTTGACTGTGTTAAATATTGTACCTTAATACTGCATGATATATCACGTCTTACACACAAAGAAAGAAAATACATACAAGTCTATAATTTACTAGACATGCGACGTGCGTCTTTACTATGCGGAGCACTGTGTGACTACGGCATATGAAACTTACCCCAACGTCTTGTGAGTAAGGTGTCTAGTAAGGATACATGATCCGTGCGGCTGGGGTTGCATCCCTCTTACACGGCAAGTTGAATTAGTAGGTTCACTTAATCCTCTTACCCCACCTGGAGACGTATAATACATGTACAGTAATTTGAAAGAATGCATATGAATGAAACATGGCATATTATAATATAAGTAAAATTCATACGACTAACAAAAAATCTAAAAAATGATTTGCACGAAACAGGCCGTGGAGCTAGCTAGGCACCACGGCATTTTATTAGAACGTTTACACTTTTGTTTGAACAATGATGACAAGTCCTAAAAAACAAGAAAGGAAACTAAACAAACATAAGAAAAAACAAACAGATAGACCGCATGGTTCTTTATTAAGACCGCATATACCAAAGTACCGATGCGGAAGCCGTAGCTTTCAAAGATAGCACCTTTTGAGATTGGAAATGTTCCATGTGCGCTCTAGGTCGCGGCCATCCATGTCACGTAATTTGTACGCGCCTCGTCCCAAGGCTTCAGTGACTTCATATGGTCCTTCCCATTTAGGGCCCAGCTTTCCTGTATTCTCCGCTCGACTTGCTTCGTTAGCACGATAGACGCAGTCTCCCGGTCGAAAAGAAACACCCTTGACCTTGGCGTCATAATAAGCCTTCATCTTAGCCTTGGACATAGCCTCATTGATGGCTGCTATTTCCCTTTTTTCTTCCAACAGATCCAGGTTGATTCGCAGCTGTTCATCGTTTGTGACGACATTAACCTCCGCCGTGCGGATGGTAGGCATCCCTATTTCTGCTGGTATAACGGCTTCAGTGTCGTAAGCCAATGCAAATGGAGTATCTCCGTTGGCTGTTTTGATCATAGTTCTATGCGCCCATAGCACATGTGATAACTCATCGACCCATTTGCCACTTCGTTCATCCAAACGCGCCTTGATGCCATTCCCCAAGCTTCTATTCGCCCGTTCAACAAGGCCATTTGTCTGCGGATGCTTAACAGATGCGAAGCGCCGCTTGATGTTCAATGATGCACACCAATCTTTGAATGGGTTGTCCGTGAACTGCTTGCCGTTGTCCGAGATGATTTCTCCTGGTAGACCAAAACGGCACACAATATGTTCCCAAACAAACTTCTTAACTTGTTTGCCTGTGATAGACTTGACTGCCTTGGCCTCTATCCATCGTGTGAAGTAGTCCATCGCAACAATCAAGAATTTAACTCCCACCGCAGCTACAGGAAATGGTCCTGAAATGTCGATTCCCCACTTATAGAATGGCCATGGGGACGTGATAGGTGTAAGCTCCTGCGGCGGGTGCCGCGACACTGGCCTATGCACTTGGCAATCACTGCACTTGCGGATCATGTCGCGCGCGTCTCTGTGCATGGTAGGCCAATAATACCCTGTCCGTAAGGCTCTAGCTACCATGGATCGTGGACCTGTATGCATGCCGCACAATCCTTCATGTATGTCACTGATTACGTATGCGGCCTGACGTGGTCCAACACATCGCAGCCACGGCTGTAAGAAAGAGCGCTTGTATAGGATGCCTTCTCGAAGTTCGAAATGCTGCGACTTCCTCCTGATGTGCCGTGTTGCTTTTTCCTCGTCTGGAAGGGTCTCACTAGTCAAATAGTTGATAATCGGGGTCATCCAAGTAGGTCCATCCTCTTCAACTATAGCAGTAACCTCCCCTTCCGTTATAGATTTTATCTTGAGTATTTCCACCAAGACTTGTTTAGACAAGTGAGCGAAGCTTGTGGATGCGATCTTACTAAGAGCGTCCGCCTTCTTGTTCTCGCCCCTTGGCACCTGCTTGATGGAAAATTTACTGAAAAACGCGATTAGCGACTTGACTTTTTCCAATTACCTGACCATGTTGTCCTCCTTAGCCACATATCCACCTAGAATATGGTTCGCGACATGCCATGAGTCCACGTAGGCCTCAAGGTTGCGGACTCCCATTCTAGCGGCGATTTTCAAACCCGCAATTAATGCTTCATATTCCACTTCGTTGTTGGTGGCCGTGAACTCAAAACGGAGGGCATACGTGAATTCCATTCCTTCGGGATTTGTAAGAATGAGACCAGCTCCGGACCCGTCCGTACACGAGGATCCGTCCGTGAACAACACCCATGGTTCTGTTGGAGTCTCGTCTTGCTTAACGATTGGCTCTTCCTCATCCGGCTTTTTGATTAAGAAATCCGCCAAGATCTGGCCTTTCACAGCCGTCCTTGGCCTATAAGATATATTGTGCTCCCCCAATAAGATGCTCCATTTCTGTAGCCTCCCTGCCACGTCTGGTCTAGAAATAACCTGCTTGATTGGTTGATCCGTAATGACTACAATTGGGTGCGCCTGAAAGTACCGGCGCAGCCGCTTTGTAGCAAACACTAGTGCTAACACCAATTTTTCCATGGAAGAGTAATTCAGCTCCGGCCCTTGTAGTGTTCTACTTATAAAGTAGACCGGAGTTTGCACTGTATCTCTATCCGTCATAAGTACCGCGCTTATTGCGCCATGAGTGGCTGAGAGATACATAATGAGTTCCTCCTTTGGTCGGGGAGCTACTAGCATAGGGAGGGATGCAAGATGCTGTTTGAGTTGGCCGAAAGCTTCCTCGGCTTCCTTCGTCCATCGGAAGTCTCCCTTCCTAATGCACTTCTTGAGTGTCTTAAATTGGGGTAATGACTTCTCTGCGGATTTGGATAAGAACCTATTCAGCCCGGCTAGTTTCCCATTTAAGGATTGCACCTCCTTCCGTGTCTGGGGGGATGGCAGTTGTATCACTGCGTCCGTCTTCTCTGGGCAGGGTTTGATGCCGTTTGGATCAATTAAATATCAAAGGAACATTCCCTCCGTTGCCCCAAACGTACATTTCTTTGGATTTAACTTCATGTTAATCCTTCTCAGTGTGTCGAATGTCTCTTGGACATCCCGGAGAAGTGCCTCCTCCGTGTGACTTTTTATAAGCAAGTCATCCACATAGACTTCCAAGTTGCGCCCTATCTATGATTCAAAAGCTTTATCCACCAGCCGTTGATATGTAGCCCCGGCGTTCTTTAGTCTGAACGGCATTTTCGTATAGCAATATACGCCCTGGCTCGTATGGAACGCCGTTTTTCTGCATCCTCCTCCGCCATCTGGATCTGGTGATACCCTTTATACGCGTCTAGAAAGCATTTAAAAGGATACCCACACAGGGATTCCACCTTCCAGTCGATTTCCGGTAACGGGTAACAATCCTGTGGGCAGGCCTTGTTCAGATCCGTAAAATCCACACACATGCGCCAACTTCCGTCATGTTTTTTGACCATGACCGGATTGGATAACCACTCGTGGTAGTATACCTCGCGCATGATACCTGCGTCCACTAGTTTCCGTACTTCCTCCAGTATCACTTTGCTGCGCTCAGGCGCCTGGCCGCGCTTATTTTGCTTGACGGGTTGGTACCCTTGGCGGATCTGGAGCCTATGCTTTGCTATCGTACGTGGCACGCCTGTCATGTGCTTTGGCTCCCATGCGAATATATCTAGTTTTGCACTTAAAAGAGAGCACATGGACCTTTTGCCGTTATCCGAGAGCGTCCCTCCTATGGATACCTCATGTTCCGGATAGTCAGGGTGAATGGCTACCTTCCAATTGGGAGGTGGTGATCCATTCTTGGGTGGAACAGGTGGAGCCGGTGTTGTCACGGTGTGACACTCGGATGCCGGTACGATTGTGTTGTAAATGGTAACAATTCCCCCCTCAACGGGGAATTTGATCATTCCGTGCGCCGTAGAGGGTACCGCCCGTATAGCCAAAATGCCTGGTCTGCCTATGATCCCATTGTACGGAGAGTGTGAGCGTATCACCATGAAGTTCATCCACGCCGTAGTGGAATGTTCCTCATTCCCAATGGTCACAAGCAAACGTAATTGCCCTATCGGCCAGATAGTGTCTCCACTAAAGCCAGTAAGCGGCGACGTGGCCGGTACTAATTGGCTTCTTATTTCTGGGCATAACTGCACGAAACAGTGTTCATACAGTACCTCTGCTGACGATCCTCCATCCACATACATGCGACGAACGTTGTGTGTTCCAATGCTTATCTCAATAGTGAGAGGCGCATCAATCACATCGCTTGCTGTGATGGGAGGGAATGAGATTTCCCTGCCGCGTGAAAATTTTTGGCCAACTTTCTGCCTCGTGCGGCGCTGTCTGGATTGGATCATGTATATCGTCGAAGGTTTGTCCTTTTGGGGATCCTTCTTATCATACTTCTTGTTGTCTTTTCCATCCTTCCAATCCTTAACTAAGTGCTTGAGTTTACCTGATTTGATCAGTGACTCAATGTGCTTCTTGAGCTGGATACACTCCTCCGTACCATGGCCTTTGTCATTATGGAACTCGCAGAAGAGATTTCCTTGCCGACGTTCCGGTGGAGTTGTCATTGGGGGAGGCCTTGGAAAGTTTGCCCCTTCCATCAGCAAGATCTCCCGGTAGGACATCTTAAGGGGGGTAAACTTATCATCCGACCGTCCTCCTTTGTTCTGGCTCTTATAGTCCGAGCCCTTGCTACTGTTCTGATTGCCTTGGCCGCCCGACTGTCTCCGAGACTGGTCGTTTGACCGGTACCCATTTCCTCTGGATGGGTAAGCCGCGGCAACCGCCGTTTCTCCTTCTATGAAATTTCTGACCCTTTCCATGAGGTCATCATATCTCTCTGGACGCTCGTCATTGAGGCGCCTGATTAATTCCCTGTCTGTTATGGCGTGCATGTAGTCAGAGATTTTCAGGAGCTCCGGCGTTGTTCTTGTGCGCGTGCACTCATCATTGAAGCGTTCAGTGAAGGCTTCTGTGGACTCCCCGGCCGTTGTTTGACGGTTGCCAATGAGACCGGATCCCTATTATACTTCTTCCTCTGGGTATACTTGTTCTCGAACGCAGTGCGTAGTTCCATGAAACTATCAATGCTCCGTGGAGGGAGTGCCTCAAACCAGTCACGGGCATTTCCGATCAAAGTCGAATTGAACATTTGGCACCATATAGGCATGGGCCATCGCTCAATTTTAGCCTGCGTATCAAATATTTTGAGGTGATCAGCCGGATCACCAGATCCATCATAAGTCTTGATACACGTCAGCATGCGGCGTTTGGTGTCCTCAGAATAGTTCCGTATGCGGAGGGTGAACGGGTCTTCCCTGGGATCCGCCCATGGGCGGGTAAGCCTAGGGTCATCCCATGGTTCACACCATGGACGCGAAAGATCCTCCGCTTCTGCATCTCGATAATAAGGACCACCATAATACTCATCATTGTTTGGTGGTGGTGGAGGAGTGCGCCTAGGTCGGCGACGCTTAGGCGGATGGTCATCCGAGTCCTCCCCTGACGGGTCTGGAGACGGTGGTGGTGCCCCATCCTTTGGGTAGGGACTACTTTTTTGGGATGAGCCGGAAGCCTTTTTCCCAGTGTTCATCCTGTCCCACACGCTCGGGCGACGTGTGGTTCTGGCCAGCTCTCGATCTGGTCGCTCGTGTGAGCCATCCGACTTTTCTCCTTCTCGAGACTGCATTAGTTCCTGCATGAGGCGATCTCCTATGCGCTCAAACACATTCCGGGGTTGAGGGGTTTCCTCAAAGGTGCTCTGCTCCTAAGGCCGAGCTCTCCTTTTCCTCTGATTTTAGGCGGAGATGATCGGTCTGGTGTCACCAAAGTTGAGTCTGGATTGGAGGTTCCTCCCCAGATTCAACCTTGATGCGATCCCTGGGACGATCCTATCGAAGTTCTGTGTGAGAACTCGAGTAAGATCCTCCTCGCTGAGTGGTAGGACTTCCACTTCTTCCTCCGTCGAGGGTCTGCGCGGTTCCTTGTTAGGAGGGTTTGGCGCACTCCCTGGGTCAGGGTTGTTCAGGGTTGAAGTAGGTGGGGGTGTCATGGAGATCGTGCTCGTCACCCCTAAGGACTGAAAACCGCCATGGTTACCAGGCCCGCCCGCAAGGCGGCTAGGTGATTGATTGGGGATGAGAATCCCTTCCCCTTGGGACTTCCGATTCCCGGGATTCGCGTTCCTGGGGTTAGCTTGCGGATGCCCCTTCGTCATTAGAAATTCAGAATGAGGTTTTGTTTTAGCTTAGTGTAATGGGTCCCACGGATGGCGCCAACTTGTTGATGCAAAAGTTGGTTGATCCTTGCTAGACCCGAATTAGGCTTAATTCGGGTTGGCTGGGCTCCGGCTCCTGCACCAAGTGAATTGTTTGGTTGGGATCCTGCACACTAAACAGCACGCGTTAGGCTTACCGTGGGAGTGTTTCCCACGATTAGACTCCGGCGTGAGAGTAAGTATCGATTTAGGGTTTATGTGAGTTGAGAGTATAAGTCGTAATACCTTTGTGGAACCCTTGAGGGTTCCTTTTATAGGTAGTGAAAACCTAATGGGCTTTCACTGATGCTTCGGCCCCAAGGAAGAGATAACTACTAGAATTTAGAATGATTGTTATCTTCTAATTCTGGTAGTGAATATCCTCCTCCATTGGGATAAAGATATTCCTAGACAGAATATTATTCTGTCTAACCCTATCTCGGCCGCACCGGGCCGTGGGCCGCACACATGTGTGCGGTCACTGTTCATCCAAGCCCATAAGCCTGAATGACATTATTCCACCCATCTGTGATGGTCCGGATACGGGTAGTACCCATGGGTCGGGTTCATGACCCGGCTGGGGACTATACGTCATCAGTCCTAGACTGAAACGTGGCTAATCTAAGGGGGTACGGCTCTTGGTAAAGATTTTATCAAATCCGTTGATAGCTATAATAGCTTGCTTAAAGCTATAGGGTTTTCAACTCACCGATGCTTCATTGCTAAGAGTTGGCGAGTCCAAAAGGGTACGACTTCTGGTAAAGACATATCAAATCCTTTGACGGCTGTGATGGTTTGCCTAAAATCATCAGGGTACCCCCACTCACCATTGATTCACGTTCTAAGAGTTGGGCTGGGTTCTGGTCTCCAAGGGTGATGCTTATTCCACCAGAAAGACTGGCTAGCCCAAAAACGAGCAGCTACTTGGTAAAGGCTCGTCAAATCTGCTCATGTTGCTGTGAAGATTCAACACGATGCTGATTTGTTTCAAGCTTTGGAGAAGCTTCTAGTGTTCTTTGTTTCAGCGGTTCTTATGTTCCATATATTGCTGATGCTGCTGTTTCTTTTGTTGTTCCAATCCTCAAGCTTTGTTGCACGATTTACCAGGAAACTTGAACTCAACAGGTCAAATTCAAGTTTAGGGGAGGATTGTTAGGACCATTGGAATTGTTATTTGTAATAGGTAGACTAGGAGGTATATAGTTCCTCCTGGTCATAGTAGTAGTAGGAGCAAGCCGTGCTCCTGGTCTTAGTTAAAGTCAAACTTTATTATTTAGTTATTATTCTGTTAAGATATGCATGAGATATGTTAGGAAAGGATATGCATATCAGTTTTACACGTTTTGTTTAATGATGTATTAGGATTTCCTTGTAGTATAAAAGGAACCTTAGGCAGAAGGGTTTCATACACCTTCATAAAACATAATTCTAGTTATCATTAATATTAGA
Organism: Glebionis coronaria; assembly: GCA_025667525.1. Lineage (NCBI taxonomy): Eukaryota > Viridiplantae > Streptophyta > Magnoliopsida > Asterales > Asteraceae > Glebionis > Glebionis coronaria. The sequence continues at coordinate 181,012,755 of CM046880.1, read as the reverse complement.
AATCCTTAGAAAAGGATCAAGTCATTATAGTTATTCTGTTCTTCTTTACATTATTTGTATTCCGCACTTATATTGTGTATAGAGTCTCTCTATGAATAGACTTGTGATTACAGAAGTCGTTCACCATTCCTGACAGGCTGCAAGATCCACATCTAGTGGACCCAACATCTCGGTTCTTAATCCTTGCATCATGGATGGTCTTGGTCTTCTCCTTGTAGATCAATGAGTTCTCATAAGCTTCATTCCTTAGTTCATTTAGCTCATTGAGTTGAATCTTCTGACGATCGCCGGCTTTGTTGATGTCGAAGTTAGCCCACTTTAAGGCCCAGTACGCCTTATGTTCTAGCTCAATAGGGAGGTGGCATGCTTTCCCGTACACAAGACGATAAGGTGTGCAACCAATCGGTGTCTTATATGCGGTACGGAAAGCCCACAAAGCATCATCTAACTTATCGGCCCACGAGGCACGATGCTCTCCCACAGTACGCTCAAAAATTCGCTTCAATCCATAGTTAGATATCTAGGCTTGACAATTTGTTTGGGGATGATAAGCGGTGGAAAGACGGTGATTGACATCGTACTTAGCCATGACTCGAGCAAATTGATCATTGCAAAAATGAGTCCCGCGGTCACTCATAATAGCATGAGGAACACCGAATCGAGCAAAAAGTTGCTTTAGAAAGTTCACAACCACCCTCGCATCATTCGTAGGGAGAGCCTTAGCTTCAACCCATTTAGAAACGCAGTCAACGGCAACGAGGATGTACTTGTTCCCTTTAGATGATGGAAATGGCCCCATAAAGTCGATGCCCCATACATCAAAGATTTCACATTCTTGTATGAAATTTTGAGGCATCTCATCTTTATGTGTGATCTTGCCTTGGCGTTGGCAAGCGTCACAGCGTTTAACCATTCTGTGAGCGTCACGGTAAATGGTGGGCCAATAGAATCCAGAGTCGAATACTTCCTTCGCGGTGTAATTTGGATCAAAATGACCACCGGTAGGTCCTTTATGGCAAGCTTCGAGAATGTCGAAAGCTGCGGGTCCATCAACACACTGACGAGTAATCAGATCAGCACATTGTTTGAAGAGATAAGGGTCATCCCAAAAGTAAGTCTTATTATCTTTAAAGAACTTCTTCTTTTGTTGGGATGTTAACCCTTCGATGAGAATACCACCCGCTAAGTAGTTTGCAATGTCCGCAAACCACAGGGTGTCATCAAGATTGGAGTTGATAGACATTAAGGCCTCAAGGGGAAAAGAGTCATTGATCTCTTGATTCGGATGATCCCCTTGATAAGGGTCCTCAAGTCTACTTAGATGATCTGCGGCTAGGTTTTCTGCTCCCTTCTTGTCACGAATTTCAATTTTAAATTCTTGAAGGAGCAAAACCCAACGAAGAAGTCTTGGCTTGGAATCTTGTTTAGTTAACAAGTACTTCAACGCGGAATGATTGGTGTATACGATGGTGGTGGAAAGGACAAGATAGGGGCGGAATTTTTCAAAAGCATAAACTACAGCTAAAAGCTCTTTTTCGGTAGTGGTAAAATGCAATTGAGCCCCCGTTATTGTCTTGCTAGCATAATGGATTGGTTGGAAGTGTTTATTCACTCTTTGGCCCAAAACCGCTCCAATAGAAAAGTCGCTAGCATCACACATCAATTCAAAAGGTAGCTCCCAATTAGGGGTAACCAAGACCGATGCCTTAGTTAGCTTGTCCTTAAGAATATTGAAGGATTCAAGACACTCTTTAGAAAAGATGAAAGGAGTATCTTTTTCCAAGAGGTGGGTCATCGGGCGAGCGATTTTAGAAAAATCTTGAATGAATCGATGATGGAAACCCGCATGACCAAGGAAACTTCTCACACCCTTCACGGTTGAAGGTGGAGGTAATTTTGCTATGACATCCACTTTAGCACGGTCCACTTCAGGACCAGCTTTTGAGATTTTATGTCCAAGCACAATGACTTCTTTCACCATGAAATGGCATTTTTCCCAATTTAGAACAAGGCGAGTGTCTTCACACCGCTTAAGCATGCGTTCCAAATTGGCAAGGCAAGTAGAGAAGGAATCACCATAGACCGAGAAATCATCCATGAAGACTTCCATAGATTCTTCAACCATGTCATGGAAGATAGCCATCATACACCTTTGGAACGTCCCAGTAGCATTGCATTAGCCGAAAGGCATTCGTTTGTGAGCAAATGTTCCATAAGGACAAGTGAATGTGGTTTTCTCTTGGTCTTTAGGATCGATGGGAATTTGAAAATACCCAAACCATCTAAAAAGCAGTAATAGTCATTACCCGCTAGACTTTCAAGCATTTGGTCCATGAAAGTAAGGGGAAAATGATCCTTTCTCGTAGCATCATTGAGTTTGCGATAGTCTATACAAACTCTCCACCCTGTAACGAGACGAGTAGGAATCAACTCGTTGTTTTCATTCGGGACAACGGTGACTCCGCCTTTCTTAGGCACACAATGGACGGGACTAACCCATGGTGAATCCGAGATAGGGTAGATCATTCCCACATCAAGAAGTTTGATAACCTCTTTTTTGATAACGTCATGTATCTTGGGATTCACCCTTCTTTGGCTTTGAATAGTGGGTTTAAAGTCGTCCTCCATGAGAATTTTATGTGTGCAAAAGTGAGGATCAATTCCACGAATATCGGAGATTTTCCAAGCAATCGCTTTCTTATGATTCTTCAACACGGAGATAAGTTGGGATTTTTCTTCCTCTTTCAAGTCCTTTGCGATGATGACGGGTGACTACTTGTTGTCTTCAAGGAAAACGTACTCGAGATGAGACGGTAGGTCCTTAAGCTCTAAATCCGGAGGATTTTCGATGGAAGGCGTAGTCAAATTCGGTTCATCGATAGAGATATCCTTAGGAGATGGTGGAGAAATATGTTCCTCATTGAGAAGTTTCTCAATGGTACGAATGTCTTCATCCCAATTGGAGGGAGAATCATCATATTGCAAGTCCACATCTCCCAAAGTTTCTTCAAATTCTTTCAAGATGAAATCACTTTCTCCAAATGGAGTTAGTGATGAAGCAATAGAGGCAACGGTCTCAACAATGGGAAGAAAAGAAGAACCACTTTTACAAGCGTCTTTGAAATGTTCTTCACAAGCCTCATCAAGAACGTCAATGAAATTAACACTCTTGTTTTCAGAAGGTTGCTTAGAAAGTTTTCCCATGTTGAAAACGATTTTATCGTCACCAACTCTCATGATTAATTCGCCCGCGGCTACATCAATGAGAGTGCGATTTAGGAATGGACGTCTAACGATTAATGGAACACGGGGGTCCATCTCATAGTCAACGACAACAAAATCCGCCGGAAAGGTGAATTTGTCGACACCGACGAAGACATCTTCGGCTATCCCCACCGGATAAGCAACCGTACGGTTAGCTAATTCCAAAGTCATTCGTGTGGGGACTAGCTCGGGTAGAGACAATTGTTTCCAAACGCTTAAAGGCATTAACTTTATACTAGCACCTAGATCGGCTAGGGCCATACAATTCTGTACCCCGGGGAAGTTGCAAGGAATGAGAAAACGACCCGGATCACCAAGTTTGGTGGGTAATTTCCTTAAGAGCACTGCGGAGCATTTCTCATTAAGTTGGGTCTGAGCGATGTCAAGAAGTTTCTCCTTATCACTGAGAAGATCTTTAAACATTTTAGCATATTTGGGCATGTGAGCGAGAGCCTCGGCAAAGGAGATGTTGAAATTCAGTTGCTTAATCATTTTGAGAAAGTTAGAAACCTGAATATCATCCTTGTTCTTCAATTTCTCTTTCCTCAACCTCGAAGGATAAGGTATATTGGGTTGAGATGAAGGCTTTGGTATGGAATTCTCACTCACATCCTTGGGTGGTGGAGGGGTGGAAGTAGAAGGCGGTGGAATTGGAACATTAGAAGGTGGAGGAATTAGAGAAGTAGAAGTTGGAGGTGTTGGAGAAATAGAAGGTGGAGGAACCAGAGAAGGGGACTCGTTTTCCTTTGTCACAATCACCGGCGTAGGTGTAGGAAGCTCGGGTTCCTTTAAACCTTTTCCACTGCGAGTGGTGATTGCTTTCATCTCCCCTGGATTAGCAACGGTGTTACTCGGAAGAGAACCCGAACCAGAGGCTTGATTACTTGGGAAGAAACTAGCCATCATGTTCCTTATGTCATTCGGTTGACTTGCCAAAGAGTTTCGCATATCGGCTCGAAGATCATTCCCTTGTTTCACCATATCTGCTTTCATGTTGGCCATTTCCCGCTGAAGATTTTTCACTATCACATCATTAGTCCTCATGTAAGTTTCAACGTCTTGATGTAATGCGGTGGGTTGGTTGGGAGGAGGAGCATGGTAGGGAGGTGGTTGATAAGCGGGTTGTTGGTAAACTTGGTTGTTTCTTTGAGGTTGATATGGGGTTCTTTGGGTTTGATATTATTTGAAGCTCGAGGTTAGTTTTGATTATTGCGATTGAGGTTGGTTGGGTTTTGAGGGGGGAAACCGGGTGGTGAAAGAAAGTTGTTTGAGCGATAGCTGAGCAAATTACGGTCACCTTGAGGACGTGCTTGATAGCCTCCCGTAGAAAAGTTACCGTTGGCGGCATACACATTTTCTGGATTGTCATGAGTCGAAGGACAATCGGTGTATGAGTGAGATCCCCCGCATATTTCACATGATTGACTCAAAGCATTAGCTTGGGCAGTGATTTGTTTGGCATTGTTGGCGGTTTGTACAGCAAGTGATTCCACAAGCGAAGTAAGCTTATCAATTCTCTTGTCGGCGTCACTAGTACTAGCACTATCCATATTAGTCCGAACACTCTTGGTTTGCACTCTAGACTTATTCTCAATAATGTCCCATGCAGCATTAGAAGACTTAACCAAAATGTTACCCCCCCCCCCCCCCGAGGCACTATTTAGTGAATCTTGGTCATTCATGCTTAAACTATTGTAAAAAGTATTAATTTGATGTACTTTTGTGAAACCATGTTGTGGACACTTTCTTAAAAGTTCCTTAAAACGGTCCCAAGATTCACTAAATTTCTCACCGTACTTTTGTTCAAAGGTAATGATTTCATTCCGCAAAGCGGTAGTACGTGAGGGTGGGAAAAAGTAGTTGATGAATTTAGTCTCTAAATCCGTCCACGTAAGAATACTTTGTGGCGGTTCCTTATCAAGCCAATTCCGGGCTTGTCACTCTAAGGAGAAAGGAAAAAGTTGCAAGCGAATCACTTCCTGTGAAACCCCATTATACTTAACCGTATTAGTGAGTTGAAGAAACCTTTTAATATGGTCATGAGGATCATCAAGCGAACGTCCCAAGAAAGGTTGAGCAGAGACCATTTGAATGAAGCCGGATTTGAGTTTAAAATTGTTGGCTCCAATCTCGGGTATGACAATAGCATCGGTGTTGCCCTCTACGTGCGATTGCAAAATCTCGATCATTGGTTGATTGTCCATGGTGACAATAGGTGGAGTAATGACTTCGGCTTGAGCTACTTTCTTCTTACGAGCACGAGTACGCATACACACCTACAAAACGAAAAGAGAAATAGACAAGAAATATTTTTGGCTTTTTTTATGTTTTTCTATATTTTTTGGATTTTTGAAAAAAAAAATATTTTTATGGATTTTTGAAAATTTTTAAGCAAGAAAAATAACGTTCAAAAATGAACGGATCCCAAAATCCAACGCGTCTCTCACTTAAAACCGTTAATCTTAACGAAAAGAGCCGGCAGTGGTGCCATTTAATACTAGGGTTTGCCTCGTATGAAAGTTCGTTAATCCGATCTTTTCGAATTGATTACCGTTAATTAGTGCGACTCAGTCGTTCATGGTGGATAAAAGAAAATGGTTTGGTTATCTATTTTAAACTAAAAGTAAATAAATGTATTTGAGTAAAATTAAAGCTTTTAAAAAATTAAACTAAAAATTACTAGAAAAACACTTGGTAAAAATAGAGTTTTCGGGAAGCGTGCAATTTTTAGAAATTAAAACTGAATAAAACTAAAAACTTAAACCATCGGAATGTAACAAGTCAATTATGTTGGAATGTATAAAAACAAAACCATCGGATTATTAGTGACAAAGCTATCGGAATGTAACAAATGGATTCTATCGGAATGTTCATCAGTCGCAATGTTCACATCTATCGGAATAATGCTAATAAAATTACCATCGGAATGCAAGGTTTCTGTCGGAATGTTGTTAACCAAATTTGGGCAGCGTTTCATCTTAAAGTAACCTTAAGACCTGTCGGAATATGCGAACGCAATGAGCGATCGCAATCCCGATCAGAATAAGGGGGATGAAAAAGCTTTGATCGCAAAGTAGAACCCAATTGGTTATTGCGATACAATGTAACCGTCTGAATAAACCATCGGAATATGTAAAATCCAACACTTTGCCATGAAACACCAAATAATCCGAAAATGGAGATAAGTCAAAGTCTCAAAAAGCACTTCCAATAAGCACACGAATAAGAACTTATCCAAATCTTAATCAAACGAAATCAAGCATAAATTTGAAGACTTTTAAAACATGAAATGAACAAACTTTATAACTCAAACTTTAAGAAGATTGAATTTTAAAGAAAACTAAAAAATACAATAAGCTATTCACGAAATAAGCCAATAAGCACAACAAGTTTAAAGCTTAAACCGTATAGGACTTAGAAAAGCATAAAAAGATGAACCTTTTAATCACGAAATCATCAAAATCAAACAATATGAAATATAATTTCGGATCAAAATCAAAGTAAAATCAAGAAAGGTAGAAAGAGATTAAAGCTTAAAAGCTTAATCTTGAACTGTTGATTAATGAAACTCAAATACAAAGATTAAATAAAACTTAAACTTGAAAGAAAAGATGAACTTTTAGTGAGAGAAAGTTGAACACTTTCTCTCTCTAAAATGAAAACTAAAGAAAGAAAAATAACTAGCTAACCAACCCTCCTAATGTGTTTAGGAGGGTATTTATAGGAAATGGGGAGGTGCATGTGTTGCCTCCTCTTTCTTTCTTCTCGGCTCGACTCGATTTAAATCCTTTGTCTTTCTCGACGTCGTCTCGGGATTTGAACTCGTCTTATAATTTTCTTCTATAATTAGACTTGAGTTCTTCGACTTCATTAAACTTCCGTCTTTAGACTTTTTCTTCAATAAATCTTCAGAATAGGCCTTGGAATTCCGTTCTTTTTGCACTCTTGATCTTTTGACTTCGTCTTTTCTCGTTTTGTTCGATAAAAGCCCGTGAAAGCCCGTGTTTTCGTCCTTTTTCATATTTTGGTCCTAAAACACAATAAAAACACAAACCACGCATAATTTCAACTTTTACGACATAACTAACACGTTTTGGTCTTGTTATTATTGGAAATAAGTGGTAAAAGGATAAGTGTGTTCACACTTATTAATTTCTTATGAAAGCTTTTGCTCACAAAGGGAATTAATTTTCTCGGGCAAGGTTTACTTTAAAACCTTGTAAGGGATCAGGTTTACTTTATAACTTGGTCTAACACAAATTAATGTATGCATCAGTGCATTTATTTGTTAAAACAAGAGAAGTCTTGTTTTTATGAAGTTACCATCTCTACAACCATAGCACTCTACAAATGGTATCTACACACTAGACGATGCGACTACTCAAACGACGACTACAGATCTTTCAATAGAACACGGGTCAAAAATTGAGGGGAGCAATTGTCATGCATTCAGAATCTTCGATACCGAACGTGCCAAGCTCACAAGTTGGTGTCAAGACTACAATACCAATCGTACATGTGGTGTCAAGAGATGACTTCAGACGTGACGAGGCGACCAACATTTACCGACAAGAACCATTTGATCTTATCATATGATGTTCTCATCAATCGGGTCCAACCTTGTCAATTTATTCTTATATGGTGAATATGTGATCATGTTACAAATCGGTATCATTTCCCACAAATTGGTCTCGTGAAGATTAAACGGACTTGCATGTTTCTTCCCAAAACCTTTGTTAAAACTTCATTAAATCAATTGATATTAAAAACATCGATTGGGTTAATATTTTTAATATGGGGGAGAAAATGTGATTTAATATGGGAAATTATCACAAATGGTTTGACTTTATGTGCTGGCTCATCCCGACATATGCGAAATGTTTTCGAATATCGTGGCATATGTTAAGGGGGAGCAAAACGGATTTGCATATCAAAATGGATTTTCATGGTGACATATACTTACCCAAAACCCATCTATTTCACGACGATGAAGATTGTGGTGACATAAGGGCGATAGGATAGGTTAAGTCCAATGATTCTTCTTAAACCAGAGGAATCTTCCCAAGGACATTCCATAGCTAGAAATAGTAGTCCTTAGGAAAGATGGAGAAAGATTGTGAACGTAGCTGAATGCCGACCAAGTACTTAATTTAGCACTGGAACAATCACAACAAGGTGCTAGTTATGACGTATTGGTAAGCATTGAAGGGGTTGAAGAATTAAACAGAATTGTAAAGATAAAGGGAGAAAAGAAAGAAGCCCTCCTTACAACTTAGGCGGAAACCAGGTCAACACATATGCCATTGAGATCATTTTAAGGATGCTCGATATTGAAGATAGACATCATGGACCCAGTGATGCAATGCACCACCCATCCCAGCTAACTCAGATATCTCTCAAAAGGTATTTGTTTTATTCACACGGAGACAACGCATTATCTATCGATTTATTCACTCCGAGTAAATTTGTATTGAAAAGGTGTCACTCCTCTCCAGCCTCTGATCACTAAAATCCAAAATGCACGATCGAGTCTAGAGCCATTTGAGATCATCAAATACCTCATTAGGACACATTTCCATATTTCCTTGCTTCTTCACACACTATGAAAAGTAAGAAAGATATTAAGAGTCCTACGCAAAATCTTCATTATCTTGCCTGAACATCCGAGTAATACGAAAGTATCTACAATGAAGATGGAAATCCTTCTTGAGCGAATATCAAAAAGCTCATGGTAGGTGACTTGGGCGATTCTTTATGAATCAAGCTTGTTGTAGGATATGTAAATCTTGCTTATGTTTTGGAGAGAGAAAGAGATAGAGAGATGATGGAGCTCACACACTTCTAGAGAGAGAAATGAAATATTACTATGTGTAAATTATGAAAACCACCACCCTCTCCATCTAAGGAGAGGGTTTATATACCCAAGCCCATGATATGGGCTTGGGGTTACATTAGGTCGCCGGCCCATACATTTCATGGGCTCGGTTTGGGCTTTGTTTAATTAATGTAAATAACTAAACTACGATCTATTACATGTACTATTGTTGGAGTGACCGATCCTTTCTAATACGTAAAATGTATTTCCAACAATCTCCCCCTAAGGGAGGTCACTCCAAACAAGGGCGTTACCTAAGTTACAATAATAAAATAAACCTAGCATACTATGCTTGTCTTGAGCTCGTAGTCTTCGTCTTTCTTTTTCTTTTTCTTTTCTGGTGAACATGCTGATGTGATCATTGATATCAATCTTGAGCATTAATCTCCTGCCTTGATCTTGTGCATCCATCACTTGTGATCTTCGCCTCTTAGTGACTTCATGTCCCACATACTTATACCTTCATAATTCTTGAAAGCTTCAGAGTTCAATACAACGGAAGACTTGACTTTTAGGTTTTCTAGAATTAGATGAAGTATTAAGTGCATAAAGTATAAGCATGCGGGGACGAATTCTTCTAGGATTCCGCATCGCCACCGTCTTCAAATGCCGCAACATAAGTAGACACAAACGAAATGGCTTTGAGCATTTCATTCTATTTCGGTAGCATTTTACCTCCGGTCGGTGAAGACCGTTGGACGATATTAAATATCGTACTTGTGACAGGTAGATTTAATTAAAAATCTCCTTGATAAGATTTCGCGGGTAAACCCGTTCTCTTTACTCGACTGTCCAAAGCTGACTGCGAACGTAAAGAGTGATCATTTGGATAGAATTATCCGCATGATTTAAGCCGTCAATTCTAATTCCTGGAACAAGTTTGATTCATTAAAGAATCGCACCATCGTTGCTTTCCAGTTGTCACGAGCTTGATTCATATTGAATCTTGCAAGTTACCTACCAAGTGTTGTTTAAGGTTAACACTAGAAGGATTTCCAGTCATCATTGTGAACACTAAGGTATCACTCTGAGTGTTCTGGAAAGATAACTTAGATATTGCGTAGAGGCCTGGAACGTGTTTAAGTTCAGTTAAGAATTAAACCATTGTTGCTTTCCAGTTATCACAAGCTTGATTCATAAAGAATCACACAAGTCACCTACCATGAGCTTTTTGATATTCGCTCAAGAAGGATTTCCATCTTTATTGTAAATACTTTCGTATTACTCGAATGTTCAGTCAAGATCATGAAGATTTTGCGTAGGACTCTTAAGATCTATCTTACTTTTCACAGTGTGTGAAGAAGCAAGGAAATATGGAAGTGTGTCCTAATGAGATATTTGATGATCTCAAATGGCTCTAGACTCGATCGTGCATTTTGGATTTTAGTGATCAGAGGCTGGAGAGGAGTGCCACCATTTCAATACCTATTTATTCGGAGTGAATACATCGATAGATAATGCGTTGTCTCTGTGTGATTAAAACAAATACCTTTTGAGAGATATCTGATTTAGCTGGGATGGGTTGTGAATTGCATCACTGGGTCCATGATGTCTATCTTCAATATCGAGCATCATTAAAATGATCTCAATAGCATATGTGTTGACCCGGTTTCTGCCTAAGTTGTAAGGAGGACTTCTTTCTTTACACCCTTTATCTTTACAATTCTTTTTCATTCTTCAACCCCTTCAATGCTCACCAATACGTCATAACTAGCACATTGTTGTGATTGTTCCAGTTCTAACTTAAGTACTTGGTCGGCATTCAGCTACGTTCATAATCTTTCTCCATCTTTCCTAAGGACTACTATTTCTAGCTATGGAATGTCCTTGGGAAGATTCCTCCGATTTTGGAAGAATCATTGGACTTAACCTATCCTACCATCCTTGTGTCACCACAATCTTCATCGTCGTGAAATAAATGGGTTTAGGGTAAGTATATGTCACCATGAAAATCCATTTTGGTATAGTAAATCCATTTTGCTCCCCCTTAACATATGCCACGATATTCGAAAACATGTCGCACATGTCGGGATGAGCCATCATGTTAAGTCAAACCTTTTGTGATAATTTCCCATATTAAATCACATTTTCTCCCTAATATTAAAGATATTAACCCAATCGATGTTTTTAATACAATTGGTTTAATGAAGTTTTAACAAAGGTTTTGGGAAGAAACATGCAAGTCCGTTTAATCTTCATGAGACCAATTTGTGAGAGATGATACCGATTTGTAACATAATCACATATTCACCATATTAGAATAAATTGACAAGGTTGGACCTGATTGATGAGAACATCTTATGATTAGATCAAATGGTTCTTGTCGGCAAATGTTGGTCGCCTCGTCATGTCTGAAGTCATCTCTTGACACCACATGTACGATTGGTATTGTTGTCTTGACACCAATTAGTGAACTTGGCACCTTCAGCATCAAAGATTCTGAACGCTTGACGATTGCTCCCCCTCAATTGTTGACCCTGTTCTATCGAAAGAGCTGTAGTCGCCATTTGAGTAGTCGCATCGTCGAGTATGTAGATACCAATCGTAGATTTCTATGGTTGTAGAGATGATAGCTTCATAAAAAACAAGACTTCTCTTGTTTTAACAAATAAATGCACTTATGCGTACATAGATTTGTGTTAGACCAAGTTATAAAGTAAATTTGATCCCTTACAAGGTTTTAAAGTAAACCTTGCCCGAGAAAATTAATTTCCATTGAGAGCCAAAGCTTTCATAAGAAATACTTGACTTTAATATGAAAAGAGGGTTGAAGTCTGAAATAACTACAAGCCATATAGGCATGTATTATGAAATATTTTCAACTTTTGTACGAAATCTATTTATGGCGTCGTGTCAATATTTATCAACATTTCTAAGGCCGTAAATATTATCGTACCAAAAGACATGCCTTTGAAAAATAAAGTAAAAATATTTTTGGATTTTTATGGTTTTTATATGGTTTTATATTTTTGTATTTTGCTTTTGTGGATAAAAATATAAACAATATATACAGATGATCACCAAGGATACGGAGAATAGTTTACCACCACTATTCTTTCGCTTCATCTGCCAATTTCTTTAGAGTCTCAGGAGAGAAGGTTCTCATTCCTAGCTTGTCGGCCAAAAATTCAATTCGAGCACGATATAAAGCCTTCGTGAAAATATCCACCAATTCATACTCAGATCGGACAAAGTAAAGCTCTATCACTCCATTTTCCATTTGCTCCTTGATGAAGTGGTAGCGAATGTCAATATGCTTTGACCGGGAGAATTAAACATTGTTGCAGCATAAGGCAATTGCACTCTTGTTGTCGCAGTACATCGGAATTTTGTTGAAACCTAGACCATAGTCGGTTAATTGCGATCTCATCGAAAGAATTTGAGCACAGCAACCGGACATAGCTATGTATTCTGCTTCCGTACTTGAAATTGCAGCGCTTTTCGGCCTTTTCGATGCCCAACTGATTAGTCTATCACCTAGGAGTTGCAAAGTTCCACTCGTGCTACGCCTAGTATCTTGACAGCCCGCATAATCCGCATCTGTATATGCCATGAGTGAAACCGAAGAGTCTTTCGAGTACCAAAGTCACCGATTAATGGTTCCTTTAAGATATCGAAAGATCCGTTTACCGTATCTAAGTGTAACTCAGTAGGCCGAGTTTGATACCGAGCACACATACATATAGAAAACTGAAGATCAGGTCGACTGGCTGTGATATACAGAAGGGTACCGATCATTCCACGATAAAGTGTCGGATCCACGGCAATTCCATGTGGATCTGCATCTAGCTTAGTTCGTTCCACCATTGGAGTATCCACAGGGTTGCAAGATTCCATCTTATATTTCTTAAGAGATTCAAGGGCATACTTGGATTGATTGATAAAGATGCCTCTGGGACTCTGAGATATCTGAAGTCCTAAGAAGAATGATACCTTGCCCATTGTTAATGCAATAATGACTAAAAACGTTACTTGCATTTTTCGGTCTCGCTTAGTTTTGATTACGACAATATGTAAAAACAAGCATTTACGAAAACAACGAAAAACGAATTCTTGAGTTCAAGTATTTTTCATTTTACCCATTTTCACTTAAGGTATGGATAAATAAGTACTAACCTTAATCAAGTGATTTAATCTTTTCTTAAAACTCACTTTTTTATTAAATGTGACAAGTTTTTATTAAACTTTATTTTTAAGAAAATGTTTTATTAAATTAATTATTTGAAATTTGAAAATGGCATATTCTTATTTGGTTAAGAATATCCTTTCAGGATATTTTTTATACCCAGATAAGACCTCCACCACTAAAGGACAAAAAGGAGCGGAGTCTAGTCCGGCGGTACCTTAGCGCCTAGGCGGTACCTTATCGATAAGGTACCGCGGGCTAAGATAAGGTACCGCGGGCAGATATAGCCGCTGGCTCCTTTGTCCTATAAATAGTGGACCATTCTCAGTTTTTCACCTCACCTCTTTTGCACATTTATTTCCAGATTCAAACCCCTTCTTTAATCACTCAAATCTTTGATCATTTGTTTGATTATTACTTGTTTAAGAAGTGAATCTTGTTCTTCCATCCCTTCCTCTCCAAGTGCAAAGAGAAGAACACTATCCTAGTGAAGTGTTGAGTCCACCACCAAAGATCCATTAAAGATCTAATTTTATACACTTGTAGTTGTGTCATAGTTGTGAAGATCCAAGTAGTTGTGTCTATTTGGAAGTTGTGTATGTACTAAGTATAGTTGTGTAGATTGGTCCTAGCTACGATTAGGGCTCGACTTTTAGCTTAGAGTCGGAAATTGGTTAAGCGACGTGTACGGTTTTCTCCACCATAAGGAGCTTGTTGTGTAGTGAACTCTCGAGTAAGGAGTACTCGAGGAGTGGAGTAGGAACGAGGAGTGAGCTTTGTTGCCGAACCACTATAAATCCTTGGTGTTCGGTTTGATCTTTCTTTACCCTTAACTCTTTACATTCTTTATTCTTTATGCATATACATGTGTTAGTACTAGATTAGTTACACTATCATTCTTTATTCTTTGTGGATATATTTTTGTTAGTATTAGTTTAGCTACACTATCATTTTTCATATTGTGCATAAGAAGATTTCACATATTTCCTCAAGCCTAAGTTTTTGAAAAAGGATTTTTTGGAAACCATATTTTAACAAGTAAATATAAGAAACTATTCAACCCCCCTTATAGTTTCTACAATTGGTATCAGAGCGGGTTGCTCAAGAATTTTTAAAGTATATTGTATTTTAAAACATGAATCGATCTATGGATTCCAACAAGTACCTAAAAGGGCAATCTATGCAAAGACCACCACTTTTTGAAACCGATAGTTTTATTTATTGGAAAAATAGATTTGAAACTTATGTGAAATTAAAAGATTTAGATCTTTGGCATGTTATTACCAATGGTGATTTTTTACCCTTTCAATTTAATGAAGTTTCTAAAACAAAAGAATTGGTCACTTTTGACAAAGCTAATGACGATACTAAAAAGAAACTTTCAAAAAATAATGAGGCTAAAATGGTGATTTATAATGCTTTGCCTAAGAAGGAGTATGAAAGAATTTTTATGTGTGAAACCGCTAAAGATATTTTGAACACTCTTTTAGTAACCCACCAAAGTAATAGCCAAGTCAAAGAAAGTAAAATCGATCTTCTTGTCCAACAATATGAACAATTTGTCATCTTAGAAGATGAAATTATTGATAGTGCATTTGCTAGGTTTAACACCATTATTACTAGTCTAAAAGCACTTGATGAAGGTTTTTCTAGCAAGAACAATGTTAGGAAGTTTCTAAGGGTGCTTACATCCAAAGTGGAGAGCAAAAGTCACGGCGATTGAAGAGTCGAAAGATCTCTCAACTTTATCACTCGGTGAACTCATAGGAAACTTGAAGGTTCATGAGATGATAATTTTGAAGGACTCGGAATTAGTGAAAACCAAGAGTGAAAGGAAATCTCTCGCACTTAAAGCCAAGAAGGAACAAAGTGACCATGATAGTTCCTCGGAAAGAGATGACGAGGAGTATGCATTGGCGGTGAGAGATTTCAAGAAGTTCTTCAAGAGATGAGGTCAACACGTTAGGCAACCCAACTATGACAAGAAACCATTTTCAAAGAATCGGTTTGTCAAGAACGAAAAAGGTGATAGGAATTGCTTTAGATGTGGTGATCCAAATCACTTCATTGGTGATTGTCCAAAGCCCGCTCGTGATAAGAACCACACGGCATTCGTTAGTGGCGCTTGGAGCGATAGCGGTGAAGATGATGATGACAACCCCAAAGAGGAGAAATGTCTTATGGCTCACACTTCTAAAGAGGTACATTCCGAAACCGAATATTATAGCAATGATAGTTCCACTTTAGATGATATTGAATTTGAAGGCAAATATGATAGCTTACACAAACTTAGTCTTAAATTCATAGAAAATAATAAAACCTTAAAATCAACCAAAACTAAGCTTAAAAATGAGATCAATGAACTTAGGGAGAAATTGGCTAAACTTGAGAAAAACAAAGAGGTTGATTTAGGTTGCTTAAGTTGTGAGAAACTTAGATTAGAGAATGAAGATCTCAAGAGCACCTCCATTAAATTGGAAAAGTTCATGAAAGGTACTAGTGCTCTTGATGATATGTTAAACAAACAAGTTCATTCTAAGGAAAGACTTGGTCTAGGTTTTAACTCAAATAAAGCCTCAACTAGTGAACCAAAACAAGTCAGGTTTTCATAGAAAACACCCACTGGACGCGGTTCCAAACTGTATGGCGCGGTTCCTTATCACTATGGAACCGCTGCCATAGATAAGGTACCGCGGCCAGAAGATGTTTTGTGAAAATCCTGAACTTTCTGTAAAGTCTAAGTAAGATGAAAAACTAAAGCATCTTACTGTTAATAAGGTACAATTACCCATACTTGACGACAATGCTATTGGTAAGTTCTACAAGCCTTTAAGTAAACCTCTCATAGGAAATAGAAGTTTATCTAGACTATCCTCTACTCCACCTAGAGTACGGAATGAGTCTAAGCCTAGAAGTAGAACGACAACGCCTACAAGAGATAATCAAAACAACTCACGACCTAGAAGTAAAACTCCAACACCTAGAAGGAATAATAATAACTCTAAACCTAGATCAAACACACCTAGGAGAAGTAATGAACAACAAAATGGTTACATGAATTACTACCCTCCTCCATTTTGTTCTCCATGGGGAATCCCCTCCTCATTAATGCATCCCAACCAAATGCAAAGGATGTTTGGAACTAACAATTTTGGACCCATGAGATATTGGGGACCAAATGTTTGATCTTGTGTGTTGTTACCTAGATATGCTTGGGAATTGATTTGGAGCCCGATGAGTGGATTAAGGATAGTGGATGTTCTAAACACATGACGGGTAATCGAAGTTTGTTCTCGCATTACAAAGCATATGATGGAGGTAACGTCACATTCGTTAGTAGTCTACGTGGTAACATCATTGGCAAAGGTACGGTTTCTCTTGACTCTATGACCATTGAAAATGTTAAGTACGTAGATAACTTAGGTTTTAACCTTTTAAGTATAGGTCAAATTTGTGATAATAAGTGTAAGGTCATCTTTTCGGAACATGACAGTGAAATCGTAAAAGATGGAAAAGTCATTGGAAAAGGTGTTAGAAAGCATGGGCTTTATGTCATTAAGGTTAATAAGAAGTCAAAAGACAACATATGTCTTGCGACTATAGATGATAGTTCTACTCTTTGGCATAAGAGATTAGGTCACGCTAATATGCGTTTAATTCAATCTTTAGTCTCTAAGGAGTTGGTAAGACACCTCCCCAAGATTAAGTTTGATAGTCACTTTTGTGATGCTTGCAAAGTTGGAAAGCAAGTTCACTCAAGTCACAAAGCCAAGAATTTGGTTTCGACCTCTCGGTGCTTAGAGCTCCTACATATGGATCTCTTTGGACCTTCCGCCATACGGAGTTATGGAGGTAACCTTTATACCCTAGTTATAGTTGATGACTATTCTAGATTCACTTGGACTAGATTTTTGGCATCTAAGAATGAAGCTTTCGATCACTTCGAAATCTTTAGTCGAAGAATTCAAAACCAACTAGGATGTTCAATTGTTTCTATTAGGACGGATCATGGTAAGGAATTTGATAATGAAGTGCAATTTGGTGCCTTTTGTGAAGCTCATGGTATTACCCATAACTTCTCGGCTCCTCGTACTCCACAATCAAATAGGGTAGTTGAAAGGAAGAATAGGACTCTCCAAGAGATGAGTAGGACGATGTCAAACGAGCAATCTTTGCCTCAAAAGTTTTGGTGCAATGCCGTTGACACATCGACTTATATTCTCAACCGAATTCTTATTCGACCTTTCTTAGGAAAGACCCCCTATGAGATTCTTAAAGGTAAGAAACCCTCATTAGAATACTTTAGGGTGTTTGGAAGCAAGTGCTTTATCCTCAACACCAAAGACTACCGTACCAAGTTTGACCCAAAATCGTACGAAGGTATCCTTTTAGGTTATTCCCAAACTAGTAAAGCCTACATAGTCCTAAATAGAACCACATGGGTTATTGAAGAATCACTCAACGTAACCTTTGATGAAACTCCTCCTTCACCCAAGACACCACCATTGGTTGATGATGACTTGGATGAATTATAAGTAGTTAAAGCCAAAGAGGTTAGAAAAATAGGAGTTGAAGACCTTAGTGTTGAAAAGGAAGTAAACATTAAGGAGTCTAGGGATCATACTCTCAATAATGTCATTGGTCACTTAAATCAAAGGACCCTAAGATCTCAAGTCCAAAACCAAAGCAACTTCTTTTGTTTTGTCTCCTTGATTGAACCAAAGAATGTTAGAGAAGCTTTGACGGATGAGAGTTAGGTCATTGCGATGCAAGAAGAATTGAATCAATTCGTTGCCAATGATGTTTGGGAACTTGTTACTCCACCTAGAAGTTCTACCATTATAGGAACCAAATGGGTATTTAGGAATAAGCTAGATGAGAATGGTGTTGTGTCTCGTAACAAGGCTAGACTTGTAGCTCAAGGCTATAATCAACAAGAAGGGATTGATTATGACGAGACATATGCACCGGTAGCTAGATTAGAATTTATTAGAATCCTTTTAGCCTACGCTTGTGCCTTAGATTTTAAGCTTCAAAAAATGGATGTAAAGAGTGCATTTCTTAATGGTTTGATCAATGAGGAGGTATATGTGGCTCAACCTCCCGGCTTCATTGATTTTGAGAAATCGGACCATGTTTACAAGCTTAGGAAAGCACTTTATGGACTCAAACAAGCACCCAAAGCTTGGTATGATAGACTTAAAGCGTTTCTTGTTAAACATGAGTATACCATGGGAATGGTAGACAATACACTCTTTACAAAGAAGAAAGGTCCTCACCTCATAATCGTACAAATATATGTTGATGACATTATATTTGGCTCAACTTGTCAAGAATTATGTGATGACTTTGCCAAAATCATGCATGATGAGTTTGAAATGAGTATGATGGGAGAACTTAAATTCTTTTTAGGACTCCAAATTAAACAAATGGACGATGGTATTTTCTTTAGTCAATCTAAGTACGCTAAAGAAATGCTAAAGAAATTTGGATTAGAAGAATCTAGACCAATGAAGACCCCTATGGCCTCGGATACTAAACTCACCGTAGATGATGATTGTGAGTCGGTAGACAACACCAAATATGGAGGTATGATTGGTAGTTTGTTGTACCTAACGGCAAGTCGAACGGATATCATGTTTAGTGTTTGCCTTTGTGCTCGCTTCCAAGAGGCTCCCAAAACCTCTCGCCTTGAAGCGGTTAAGCGTATCTTCCGATACATTAAAGGCACTATACATTTAGGATTATGGTATCCTAAAGGGACCGGCGTAGAAACCATTGTCTATGCGGACTCGGATCATGCGGGAGACTATGTGGACCGGAAAATCACTAGTGGAGTTTGTACCTTCATGGGTTGTTGTTTAACTTCTTGGTTCTCCAAGAAACAAACCGCTGTTGCGATATCCACCACGGAAGCCGAGTATGTGAGTGCCGGAAAAGAATGCCAACAAGCTCTATGGATGAAGCAAGCGCTTGTTGATTACGAGATTTCTCTTGATGATGTTCCCATCATGTGCGATAATAAAGGCGCTATAGACCTAAGCAAGAATCCCGTGCAACATTCGCGAACCAAACACATAGAAATTAGACACCATTTCCTTAGGGATAATGTTCAAAAGGGGAACATTACTATTGAAAAGGTGCCCTCCGAGGACAACTTAGCCGATATCTTCACTAAGCCACTTAAGAGGGAACCTTTTAATTACTTGCGTCTAGGTCTAGGATTAATGGAACATCTTCCTTAAATTCTTTTCTTCTTGTGTGTTTTCTTTTACCACTTTGAATCCTTGAGTCTTTTAAACTCCTTTTGAAAAATCTTCTCCTCTCCTTTTCAAAACTCTCAAAGTCTCTTTCGAAAATGGTTGAGAAATTCGTTTGACATTGTTAATTCAATCTAAAAACGATTTTTCATAGATTCTCGCTATTAATGTAGAGCTTACATAATTCATATGTATGATTCTCTCAAACATAGCAAGAACAAGATTGAATCATGGAGGATCATTGTGTCATGACTTAAGGTCTTGTCTTACACACCTCCTACATTGATTTTTTTAATCCATGTATTTTGGTCAAATATCTATTTGGTAAGTTTGCGTATGTTTTCTTTGTCTATCTTTGCTTTTAAGCATATCCCTATGATAAGTTAGACTAGAAAAATAAGATTTGCTGAAAAATCTTCCTCCAAACACCAAACCCTGCTTCTGCAGGCGGTTCCATATGTGAACCGCGGTACCTTATTGATAAGGTACCGCCACCCTAGATAAGGAACCGCCTACATTGGCCTTCCTTTTTCGAGTTTTTGTCTGAAACTCTAGATTTGCTCCAACATTTTTGAGAATCTTTGTTTCAAACCCTTTGACCACCCCAAAAATACCCTAAGCCTTCCCTGTTTAAACCATAAGCATTTTGCATTACTTCACATCCAAAATGTCTTATTCTCCCAATGAAATCCTTGAATCTCCTCCATTTTCTCCAATTGCTTTCAATCCAAACCCACCCAAGAACACTCTTAATTACATTTCTCCTACCAAGAATGTTGATTGTGGAACTTCTTTTCTTCCACCACCACCCTTTAGTGTTCTTCCTCCTTCTCATGATAATGTCATGCACCATGGAACATATTTTCATTGTTGTCAATATCAACATCTTGCTATGGCACACATCTATGAGGAGTTGAGCTACATCAAGAGTCTCTTAATCAAGCCTCCTCTTCACTTTGATTATGAGATCTCCAACAAGCCACCACCACCACCCTCTGCTATTACCTTGTCTTTCATATAAGCATTGATTGCTTATCCACAAGACTCCAAATTCAAGCAAATCTTAGAATTCTAGAATAACTAGGATTAGATTTATGCTTTTAGCTTGTTTCTTTTTCCATACTTCTTTGTATGATGTTCTTTTAGTAACCTATCTTGGATCTTTGTCTTTGTGTTTTCTTCTCTTTTAATTTTTTTTATGTGACCTATTGCTATATATTGTTGGTTGTTTCTTTTGTTCAACTAACCCTTCTATGTAGCTTGTCACCATATCTCGATTCCTCGGTGCCCCAAGCTAGGGGGAGTAAGCACCAAGGGGGAGTCTTTGCAAAGTCCGTTTCTTCAACACCGGCTTACGCAACCTTTTTGCTTCGACAAAGGGGGAGAAATGAATAAACTCGTCTTCGAAAATCTTGTTTTTGTGTGATTGAGTTTATGTATAGTCGGAATCAAAAAGGGGGAGATTGTTAATGCAATAATGACTAAAAACGTTACTTGCATTTTTCGGTCTCGCTTAGTTTTGATTACGACAATATGTAAAAACAAGCATTTACGAAAACAACGAAAAACGAATTCTTGAGTTCAAGTATTTTTCATTTTACCCATTTTCACTTAAGGTATGGATAAACAAGTACTAACCTTAATCAAGTAATCAAGTGATTTAATCTTTTCTTAAAACTCACTTTTTATTAAATGTGACAAGTTTTTATTAAACTTTATTTTTAAGAAAATGTTTTATTAAATTAATTATTTGAAATTTGAAAATGGCATATTCTTATTTGGTTAAGAATATCCTTTCAGGATATTTTTTATACCCAGATAAGACCTCCACCACTAAAGGACAAAAAGGAGCGGAGTCTAGTCCGACGGTACCTTAGCGCCTAGGCGGTACCTTATCGATAAGGTACCGCGGGCTAAGACAAGGTACCACGGGCAGATATAGCCGTTGGCTCCTTTGTCCTATAAATAGTGGACCATTCTCAGCTTTTCACCTCACCTCTTTTGCACATTTATTTCCAGATTCAAACCCCTTCTTTAATCACTCAAATCTTTGATCATTTGTTTGATTATTACTTGTTTAAGAAGTGAATCTTGTTCTTCCATCCCTTCCTCTCCAAGTGCAAAGAGAAGAACACTATCCTAGTGAAGTGTTGAGTCCACCACCAAAGATCCATTGAAGATCTAATTTTATACACGTGTAGTTGTGTCATAGTTGTGAAGATCCAAGTAGTTGTGTCTATTTGGAAGTTGTGTATGTACTAAGTATAGTTGTGTAGATTGGTCCTAGCTATGATTAGGGCTCGACTTTTAACTTAGAGTCGGAAATTGGTTAAGCGACGTGTACGGTTTTCTCCACCATAAGGAGCTTGTTGTGTAGTGAACTCTCGAGTAAGGAGTACTCGAGGAGTGGAGTAGGAACTAGGAGTGAGCTTCGTTGCCGAACCACTATAAATCCTTGGTGTTCGGTTTGATCTTTCTTTACCCTTAACTCTTTACATTCTTTATTCTTTATGCATATACATGTGTTAGTACTAGATTAGTTACACTATCATTCTTTATTCTTTGTGGATATATTTTTGTTAGTATTAGTTTAGCTACACTATCATTGTTCATATTGTGCATAAGAAGATTTCACATATTTCCTCAAGCCTAAGTTTTTGAAAAAGGATTTTTTGGAAACCATATTTTAACAAGTAAATATAAGAAACTATTCAACCCCCCTTCTAGTTTCTACACCCATCATTGACATCTTAAACTTGGAAGACATGAGTGTCCCAAACTCATCGGATAAAATTTGGGTCGAGGCAGCAAATATAATATCATCAACATATATTTGTACCATAATCATATCTTTACCTCGTTTCTGAATGAACAACATGGGATCCACTTTGCCTTTAGTGAAGCCTTACGTAATGAGGAATTGGGACAATAGATCATACCATGCGCGTGGAGCTTGCTTCAACCCATAGAGAGCCTTCTTAAGCTTGTACACTTGGTTAGGATATTTAGAATTCACAAAACCATCCGGTTGTTGGACATAGACCTCTTCCTTGATTTCACCATTAAGAAATGCCATCTTCACATCCATTTGATGGACTATCATATTCATGTGGGCTGCATAAGCAAGGAATAGTCTAATAGCTTCCAAACGGGCAACAGGTGCAAAGGATTCCATAAAGTAGATGCCCAATAATTGCTTGTATCCACGAGCTACTAGTCGAGATTTGTTCTTCAATATTCCGCCTAACTCGTCGAGTTTCACCTTAAAAACCCATTTCAAAGTGAGTAACTGCACTTTATCTGGGCATGGGACAAGTTCCCATACATCAAGACGTATAAATTCATTAAGTTCTTATTGCATAGCTTCTATCCAACAGGATTGGGTAAAAGCTTCTTGCCATGCCTCAAGTTCAACTTCAGTGAGAAAAGCATCAAAATGACAAAACATTGCATTTTCTTGTAACTGACTTCGTGTGGATACCAGGCGATTAGGGTCAGCAATGATAGAATCTATAGGATGATCCTTTGTCCACTCACTGTCATGTTCACGAATCCGTGGATTGGAGTAGACTTTAGAAGGATCTTCCTCTGAGGTGGACCGCCCGGCTTGATTAGGGGCGGGAATTGGTACACCAAAGAATGGAAGTTCACGCATTTGAGTGAATTCCTAATCGTTATCATCATCATCCTCTTCAACATCAATAGGCATGACATGGGTAGTTGTTACATGTGTTGGTTGAGAATTACTCATTAAACGTATATCTTGACCAATTGTAGGTGTAGACGTATCAGATTGTGCTTCAGTTGCTGGAGCTATAACTTCGGTAACCGGAGCTATTACTTCAGGTTCTTGGGCAACAATACTTGGAGGAGTAAATAATTCATCAAAGAACGGTTGAAACAACGTATCCTATTCATTCCTAGTAGGTGGTGTAGATGATGATGAAGTGGGGTTGTTTGGGACAAGACCAGAGCTAATGTTGCTGGGTCCCATTTCATGAAGTACGGGTTCAGAGCTGCTTTGCTCAGAAGCCATCCCTGTCAGCTCATCAAAATCAACATTCATAGTTTCGAGGATCTTGCGAGATTTATGGTTGTAGATTCGGTATGCTTTCTTTGCGGGTGCATAACCAATGAAAATATCAATATCAGCCTTTGGTTGAAGTTTTCCCAAATTGTCACCGTCATTATTTGGATAGCAAAGAGAACCAAATACATGAAGATATGATTAATGGGGTACTTTACCATGTAAAAGCTCATACGGTGTTTTACCATGGCGTTTTCGGATTAGTGACCGGTTTTGAGTGTAAACTGCTGTAGATACTGCTTCTGCCCATATAAATAATGGAGCCTTTGGGTAAATTAACATCGTTCAAGCTGCTTCCATAAGTGTGCGATTTCGCCTTTCAACGACACCGTTTTGTTGTGGAGTGCGAGCAACGGATGTTTCATGAGATATTAAAACTTCTTCATAATACTTACGCAAGGTTTGATTCACAAATTCGGTTCCATTATCTGTACGAATGCATCAGACAGTAGTGTTGAGACGTACCTGAATCATCTTGAGAAAGTCGATGATGACTTTAGGTACCTCAGCTTTTGTTGCGAGAAATTTCACCCATGTAAACCGAGAGTAATCATCCACCATGACGAGGATGTACTTTTTGCCACCAAGACTTTCAACACGCATTGGCCCACAAAGATCCATATGCAACAAATAAAGTTTCTCTTGGTTGGTGTCTTCAGTCTTGGGTTTGTATGATTTCTTAGTGCTTTTCCCCATAGTACACGCGGAACACAAATGGTCCTTGTGAAATGAAAGTTTAGGAAGACCACGAACAAGTTCATTTTTCGCCAAATGATTAATAGCGTTAAAGTTAAAGATGAGATAACCGTCAATGCCATAACCATGACTTAGTCTTTGATGCTTTAGAGAAAAGACATACTGGAGAAGCGGCCATCATATCTTGTAGAGACAAAGTGTACAAATTATTCCCTCGAGTACCTTTTAATAAATCAACCCCTTCCAAATTACGAATGAAGCAGGTATGCTCATGAAAAGCGACTTCAAGATTTGAATCACAAAATTGTCCTACAAAAAATAAGTTTTGACCGAGTCCTTCCACATAATACACTCTTGAAATAATAACATTCCCAATATGATATTCACCGTAACCCATTATCTTTGCAATATGATCTTTTCCAAATCGAACCGTACCAAGAAACTTGCTGACAAAATTTCCGAGCTGAGAATGATCTCCGGTCATATGCTTGGAGCAACCAGAGTCCAAATACCAGAGAACAAAGGACCACCTGTTTTCATCAACAACAGTAGACAATGCATTGGAAACTACTAGTTCCGGGGTGTTAGCAGATACAGATACAGAATTATCAGAATTGCTAACATTTGAGTTATCCTTTGGTTTCCAGCATTTTCTAATGTGAGTTTTACCAATAACAGGTTTTATTGTTCCAATTTTCTGAGGTTTTGGATTATTAGTGGGCACTACAGTGGGAGTAGACCTATTTAAAGAGGACTTGGTTCCTACAGTAGTGTCGGTGTTCCTAGTTAAAGGACACGCTTGTGTTTTGGTAGCCTTGGTACTCCTATTAAAGGGAACGCTTTCTTCGTTGTAGTGGGAGTGATCCTAGTTAAAGGGCACGCATTTCCTACTATAGTGAAAGTTCTACCAGTGGGACGCCACATCCAGCCAACTTGGGTTAACACTTTCCCATTCGGTTTCCATTCTAAACCATTTTTACGAGCATTCATCTCATTCACATGGTCAATAAGGCAAGAATCATGACGACTAGAAAACATACATTCATTACAATTCCAACATTTCAAATTAGAATTCACAATAGGCTTAGAACACTGCACAACCACAGAGCCTTTAGGTTTAGCTACATGATTCTTTTTATTTAAAACAAAAATAACATTCCTAGGGTGGGCTTCTACTTTCTTCTTCACTTGACTACTAGATGAGGGAAAGATCCTATCATTCTTCATGTTTCTTGTAAGATTAGATCTTTGAGCCTTAGTAGTGGTGTTTACTTCTGTAGAAGGCAACACGAGAATATTAAAAGCTGATTTTGATTTTTCCTTATCTTTAGTGACCAATGTTTGAGATGGTTTAGTCCTAGGGCCCTTGTTAAATGGTGTGACGGCGATGAGGTTCCTTTTGATCGCACTAGAGGACAATGCTGAGATGGTGGTTGCGTTATCCACAACATTCTTACCTTTTACGAAGTGTTTCCTTTAACTCATCAAAAGCCAGATTTTTATCACAAATTTGTTCCCTCAAATCAGATATTTCCACCGACTTTTGATTCAATCGTTCAATCAAAGATTGATTATGTTCAGTGGTATTAGCACATGCGGGCTTTACTGAATCAAAGAGTCGTGTATGTTTCTGTTTTATGTTATCAACTTTGGACAAAATCTTAGAAACTCGATTCTCTAGATCAAGTTTAAAAATCTCAACGGCCTCAAGTACATGCACACAGTTAAGCTCCTTAGTTTTCTCTATGTCTATAGGCAATAATTTAGCAACCTTGTCACTTGGCTGACACAGTGGTGTTTTAATAGATTGATTTTCACATTCAAGCGAAATATAGTGTTGTTGAATCTCATCAAAACGTTTTGAAAGCGAAGTATAAGAATCTTGAAGATTTAAAAATTCAGCGTCATATTTGTGACAAGTACTATCTACCACATTATCCATAGATTCAACATTATGCATAATATAATCATTATCAACACTATTATTCACACAGACGGAAACAATATCAAACGACATCACTTGCCTCAAAAGCTGATAATTTTGGGGTGAAACACGTTCTATTTGAAGTAAACTGTTTACATAATCATCATCCAGTTCATTGAAAACACGTCTAACTTCTTCTATTTCCAAAATCAAATCTTGATCAATGTTACTAAGACAAGCTTTAACATTCTTTACAAACGGAACAATTTCGTCTCGAAACACAGTTCTAGTGTGCTCAAAATTCCATTCACCTTCCGTTATGGCCGAAGCCGTCGTACGTTCCAAAATAACCTTGTCAAAATCGGCAAAGTATTGGTGCACCGCATTTAAGTTAACGGACACCTTACTTACCGGTGGAATTAACTTAGTTAAATCCGTTTTGACAAGTGTAGGAGACGTACTAGGAAGGTTTTCCGTTGACAAACTTTGGGGCACAAAAGCTGATAATTGAGCTAATTCCTTTTGTAAGCGAATGCGGGTCCTTTTAGAAAATTGATCTTTATTATACTTATCATAATCAATCTTATGGAATTTTGAAAGCATTTTAGATTGAGTTTCTTCCGCAAGTGATTGTGTCTCCTCAGTACTACGAACATAAGGTGCTTCTTTCGATTTGCCAATTAGGGTCATGTCATAAAGACAAGGAATATATTCCTTAGCTTGTTTTGCATAACCGGAATTAGGTGGTAAATATTGAAGATGCTTAAGTTCGAGTTCTTTAAACGATTTAGTTAAAAGATGAAACTTTTTCTGTGGAAGCATATTGTTTTAAAAGTTGTTGTTCTTTGAATTTAAGAAGTTTGATAGCATTAATTTCCGATTCAGACTTTTTAGACTCGAGAGTTTCGAAATCCATTTTAAGTTTCTGAAAAGCATTGACAACCGACTCTTTTTTATTAATTCATTGGAAAGATTAGCTTTTAATGATTCTATTTCTTTTAAGTGTTTAATCTTCTCAAAACGAAATTGGTCAAATTCAGAATAAGTTATTTTCTTTGCTTGAGTGACCATTTCAAAAGTTTTGATCTTTTCTTTATGCAACGCAAGCTCTGCTGTTAGGGTGGTATTCGTATCTACAGATTTTCTGAGAGCCATATGCATTTGATCAATAATATGTTTAGGAACCATGACCAAATCATGTTGACCATAAGACGCCATACCCGTCGTAGCATTTGGTTGAGGTTCACTCAAATGTGTAGGATTGGTTACCACATCAGTTGAGTTACTAGTTCCCGAATGCTGTTCAAGGTTGTCATTTTCATGCTCAACATGATGTGGGTTATCATTATTACCAAGATTGGTTGTAGTTGGTACCTTACTGACGACATCAGAACCGTAGTGAGAGAGATTAGCAACGAGAGCAGCTTGGGCTGTGTGAATGTCATCACAATCTGAATCATATGCATCAAGATCATCTGCTTGATATATTGCATTAGAAGTAGAAACGACTGCAATGCATTCATTATCTGCTGCCCTTGGGTCTGCAAGAAATGCTAATTCCTCTGAATCCAAGATCTTTCCCTTAGACTGAGCATCGACCAAATACATCTTCTCACAAAACCACGTTGCATCCCTTCTCCTTTTCGGCTGAGTGCATTGCCTAGCCATATGACCTTGTCCTTGATAATTGTAGCAAGTCACAACCTTTTGAAGACAAACAGTGCTTTCATTTCCACTTGCTTGAGAATTCACAGCTTGAGCGTTCACGGTCCTTGTAGATGGTTTATATGAATTTTGCCTTCCCTGAATGGATTGGACCATCACTTGAACATCTTGAATAGTGGCTTGTTGGCGAGGATTTGAAGAAGTACGAAGCTGATTGTTTGTTGGTGGAAATCCTCTAGTTGCAACAAGTTTTGACAAGTAGGCAGTGAGGTGGTTTAGAACATCAGTTGGCGTATCATTTGGAGTAAAGACTGGTGCTTCAATTGGTGGAAGTTCATTGGAGTAGAAGGCTTGTGCTTGTGGTACTTCAAGTGGAAAATATCCTTGCTGAGGAGTATAACCCATTGGAGAAGTGATAGCTTGTGATGGTGATGCCTGATGTGTTGGTTGCTGTGGATAAGGCTGTGGAAGAACACTTTGTTGAAATGCTTGCTATGGCATCATTAGTGGTTGATAAGATGGTTGTTGTGGTTGTTGATAGGTGTGTTGTGCTTGTTGCTGCAAGTATGATGGTTGTTGATAAGTGTAAGCCATGTTTTGTTGGGGGGTCATTTGGTGAGAAGCATACATGGCAAGTAGATCACGAACTTGTGGAGTTGACAACCAAGCCTCGATCACATGGCATTCGTGATGTTGAAGAAAAGCTTGAAGTTGATCCACATTGGTGTTATGCAAGTCCTTAGCCAATTTAACATCCGTCACGTATTTACGCCATTTGGATGGAAGGGTGTTCAAATACTTGGTGTTTAATTGAAACGTAGGAATTGCCATGCCATAGATATTGAGCTCATTCAACAATAGAGTAAATCGCAAATAGTAATCATTGAGAGTCTCCCCTGGGACATAGGCAAACTTATCAAACGTATCATATAGCTTACACTCTCGTTCTTGTTTAGTTAACGAGGTGCCTTGCATTAGAACACGAATCATATCCTATAACTCTTTGGCAACTTTATGTTTACTGACGAGTTTGTAGACATCTGGAGGAAGGGCTTGAAGAATGATGTTAGTAGCTTATTTATCACACTTGTCTTGAATCTTATCATCTCCAGTTAGTTCACCCGTTGTGCAAGGACGAGTAACTGCACCTTCTGTCACAGTACCATATACCAATGGTCCATTGAGTACTGATGCCCATGAGATGTCCGTTCTCTTTATTCAACATATAAAGTTCCATGCTGGAAGCCTAATCCTCGTACATAGATTTCTTCAACATTGGTGGACGATTGTCCATACCCGATAGGATGGACTTATCCGTGACAGATGTGTACTCCATTTTAATAGCAAAAGATTTATAACTTTGGATCGAACAATGAGAGAAAGTAAATGTGTTTGATTTCATGTGTTGAAGTCGAGAAACAATGTTAAAATCCCCTAAGATATCGGCAGATAACCCAAAAATTCCAAAGCAAACTCAAAAACTCACGAATCCACAAAACTATAAGTTTTGTTCGAAATTTTTCTGGATGAAAAATGTAGAATTTTCGGAATAATTGGGAATATCGGAATAACGGACTTTTTCGGATAAAGTATGGTTTTCGGATAAAGTGCTATTCATCGGATAAGTTTCGGAAAAAAATGCTATTTTCGGATAAAGTGCCTTTCTTGGATAAAGTGACTTCTTTGGAAAAATGATATTTTTCGGAATACTTGAATTTTCAGATAAATTGGGTTCTTCGGATAAATGGGTTTTTCGGATAAAGCAAGGGTTTTCGAAATAAAGGAGATATTCGGAAAATGTACCTTTTTCGGAAAAATGACAAATCTTCGGATAAAGCAATCTTCGGAATAATCACCACTTTTCGGATAAAAACCTCTTTTTCAGAATCAACTTCTTTGGATAAAACCTTTTCTTCGGAATAAGCACTCTTTTTCGGAACTCCTCTTCTTCGGATAAACACCAAATCTTCGGAATAATCACCCTTTTTCGGAATAAACCTCCTTTTTCGGAATCAATCTTCTTCGGATAAACCCCTTTCTTCGGAATAAGCACACTTTTTCAAAATTCTACTTCTACGGATAAACACCAAATATTCGAAAAACATAAACCCTTTTCCGAAAATATTATTTTTTTCGGAATAAACCAACTTCTTCGGATAACCAAAACCCTTTTCCAAATTAACAGTACTTATCTCTTGTTTCTCGGATATCAAACCACGAACGAGTTTTGATGCTAAAAATCGATCCAAACACCCAAAAATTTTGTGTTTTTAACCAAAATAACAATACCAAATCTTTACCACAACTATGTAAATTATTTGTATCAAATAAAAACACAAAAAAAATAAAATTGGATCAATTGATTTTGGATCAAAATAGACACAAAAATCAAGAACAAAAACACATAAACAATACAATCATCCCATGGCTCTTGATACTATTTGTTGAATATTGTAAATCTTGCTTATGTTTTAGAGAGAGAAAGAGATAGAAAGATAGATGATTTTACACTTCTAGAGAGAGAAAGTAATGGAACTATGTTTAATAGAAATGAAAACCACACCCTCTCCATCAAAGGATAGGGCTTTTATACCAAGTCCACAAAGTGGACTTGGTTTACATATTGGGCCGCCGACCCATACATCACATGGGCTCCGTTTGGGCTTTGTTTAATAAGTATAAATGAACTAAACTACGAGCTTCTATTATATCTATTGTTGGAGTGACCGAACCTTTCTAATACGTAAAACGTATTTCCAACAAACAAGATGAAAACGTGTATTTCATGTCGTAAAAGGCGGAATTATGCGTGGTTTGTGTTTTTATTGTGTTTTAGGACAAAAATATGAAAAAGAAGAAAACACGGGCTTTCACGGGATTTTTCGAAGAAAAACACAAAAGACGAAGTCAAAAGATCACAAGTGCAAAAAGAATGGAAGTCAAAGGTCTATTCTGAAGATTTATCGAAGAAAAAGACTAAAGACGGAAGTTTAACGAAGTCGAAGAACCAAATATAATAAAAGAAGAAAATTAGAAGACGATTTAATTTTATCATTCGACAAATCCCGAGACATAGTCGAGAAAGGAAAATTAATTAAAAGACGAGAAGATAAAGTGAAAGATGGAAGCTACATCACCTACCACTCCTCCTCCTATAAATAGACTCATCTCCATTTTATTTTTCATTATTAGTTTTAGGAGTAGTTGTATTTTTATTTTTTCACATAGTAATTAGGAGTAGGAGTAGGTGTAATTTTAATTTTCCATGTCTTAATTTCTTTTTAGTCTTATTGTTGAATCTTGAATCTTAATCTTTTAATTAATTAAGTTTTTCAATTAATCTCATTCTTCCTTTCTTGTTTTAAATCTTGTGTTTGATTTGGTTAATCATATAGCTTATTTGATCTTATTGCTTAGTTGGTTGAAGTGCTATTTTATAGTTTTTATTATTTTTATGTGGTTGATGCTTATTGCTTATTGTGCTTATTGATTATTGTGTTTTTAGCTTATTTTTAATTAAGTGGATTTGGTAGATTAATATTTTAAAAAGATGATTTTTATATATTTGGTTGATTTGGTGTTTGTTAGATTTTAATTTGGTTTAATTTGGCTTATTTTCTAGATTAATTTTGCTTATTTTTGGCTTATATTTGGTTCCCTGTTTTTTAGATCTACTGTTACTGTTATTTTCGTATCTGCTAATTTCGGATAAGGGTTTATTATTCCAAAGATTTCATTTATCCGCAAATCCCTTTTATCCGAATTTATAGTTTATCCCAAATAGGCCTTTATTCCAAAAATCATCCTTATCCGAAAATCTTGATTTTTCCGAAAAAAACATATTATTCCGAAAAATAGGTTTTATCCGAAGAATAGACATTTTTCCGAAAAATTGTTATTCCGAAAAAAAACTGTTTTATCCGAAATAATAACTTTTATCCGAAGATTTTTTTCCCGCCAAAAATCATTTATCCGAAGAATGGTATGCTACTAATAATATCCGAAGATGGGAATCCAATTTATTCCGAATATGGCCAATTATCCGAAGAAAACAAAACAATCAGAAATGAATTGACATGCTAGCTTGCTAGGTTATCTCATTTTGGCGCCATAATTCTTGTTCCCCCAAAGGGAACTTGTTTCCCTTAGTTAAACTTTTGTTCCGTATCGATTTAGTTTTATCCGGAAGTCGTTTTAACTTTTATTCTGAAAGTCAGTTATTTTTTAGTTATATTTTTCTACAAATTTTAGTTTTAGTATTTTCTCGAAAAGTTTTAGTTTTAACTTTTATTAAGTGCCCGCTTTAATATTTGCCTCGTTTATTTTTAAAGTAGCCATATAGTCCATTTTCCTTCTGTTTCATTAAGTAAGTTTTATTTTTAATTCGAAAGTTTATTTTTATTTTTAGTTTTATTTTTATTAATTGTTTTGTTTTCATATTTGTTTTTAATAGTTGTTTTTATATAAGCTTGTTTATTTGTTTTCTTTAATTTTAGTAGAGTTAAAATTGCCTTTATTTTTTAATTAGCTTTAGATAACCAAACCTTCTTTTTGTTAACCAAAAACGATTGTGTCTACTTTGAACCGGAGATCAATTCAATTAGACACCAAGAACAACGAACTTTTAATATACAAAATCTTCGTACAAATGGCGCCGTTGCCGGCTCTTTGCGTGAAGATTAACGGTTTTTTGTGAGAGACGCGTTGGATTTTGGGATCTGTTCACCTTTGAACGTTATTTTTCTTGCAAAATTTTCAAAAATTTTCAAAAATCCATAAAAATCAAAAATTTCAATAATCCAAAAACATTTAAAAAATCATAAAAAGAATTTCTTTTTCGAAAGTTTTGCACCAAAAATATTCCTCTTACTTCTCTATTGTGTTTAATTCTTAATGGATTCGTATGTTGATTGTGTAGGGTGTGGAAGACCATTGTATGGTTTTCAAACATGTCAATGGTGTACATGTGAGCGGTGCGGAAATGATATCGACAATACACAATTTGGATTTTGTCCCTCGTGCAATTCGATTAACTCATCCTTTGCTTCTAATGCACTTACTCCCCCTTCTTGCATATATTGTGGAAGCGATTCTCATTGGCATGTTTCGTGTCCGATTTGATACTTGTCTCATGACGAGCAAGAACCGGGTTACAATTATGACAATGGTAATAGCTATCCACAAGACGCACCGGGTTTTTCTCAATACCCGGGTTGCAACAATTGTGGGGGCCCTCACGATACTTCTTATTGTCAACCGATGAATTATTATGGACCAACTCCGTGCTATAATTCTGGTTTTCATAATTTTGAACCCCACAATACACTCTCCATCATCAACCTTCTTTTGGAATGAGTGAGGAACAACTCACTAGTTTGGCTGGAATTATAGAAAGATTAAATCAACTCCAAGCTAGCTTGCATGACGAAAGCCGACAAGAGCAAGTATCTAATCTTAGTGCTTCTACTCCTCCTCTTGTGCGTTCTTACTATTATGATGATGATGACGATGAGAATAATATTTCTTGGAATGATCTTGTTGCTCAACATCCTAGTGCAACTATAATTCCTTCTCTCGATATCCCAAATGCGTCTAAGGATTGTGATACATCGATTGAGATTAGTGAATTTGGTCTCGACAACTTATTTGAGGAGGTTTGTGATGTACGGACTTTTGCTGAGCTTACGGACGAGGTCGCTCTTAATGATGATTTTTCTCCATGCTATGAGAATTTCACCTTTGAAATTTCTTAATCTCCTCCGGGAGATGAGGGCGATGTTGATTTGTTCTCTCCGACTTAAGAGAAGTTCACCATTGAACTTGGTCTTGTAGATGAGGTGGAAGACGTTATTCTTCGCGACAAATTACTGAACGTTCATCTTCTTATTGCTAAAATTAAAGCGTTGAATTCTACTCCTAATACCGAGTCTTTACACACGTCTCTTACTCCAGTTGAGAATAATGATAATTTATGGAGGAAATCGACATTCTCTCAATACCTCCGGGTATTAATGATGATGACACGGAGGGGGGGGGGGGGTATTCTTTTTGATACTTTGATGCATGAAGATATTCTCCCAAGTCCTCCTCCCGAGCACCTTTCATCCCATACTTTGGAGACCATTACTGAGGATGAGTGCTTTGACCCGGGAGATGACATTGACCATTCTATGATTGACACCTTTACGCTCAGTGATAATCATATGTCTTTTGGGGATGTCATTTTAATTCCTTTACCAACCCCACCTCCCGTGGATCACGACTTCACATACTTTTCGTATGTTGAGAGGACTTTTCTACCCTTTAAGACTAATCCTCCGGCCTCTCATTTATTATGTTCCTCCGGGACCGAGGACAAGATTTTTGATCCCGGTATTTCATTAGAGGCTTCCCCATGGACCATTTAATTCGGGGACGAGTCAGGCTCGTGACTCGGTTAACAGAAACAAGCGCTTCTCGGGAGGCAACCCGCTAATCTATCCTTCTTTATCCATTTTTTAATAAGTGTAGGGGAGCCCCGTAAGTGTTTGTTGTCTTGTTTCTTATGATGTGCAGGGATTACAGCTTTCAAATATCCACTTTTGATGATATTTGACGACACGTGATCCCGTGTTCCCGTCTTCCCGGTTCTATCCTAAACTTTTGTGATTCAATATTTCATATCTTATATGTTGACATTGAAATCACTATAGTCGTATCTTCCTTAGCAATATTTAAACAAAGTGCACAATGTCCTAAGTGTAGGGGAGTTTACTCCCACATTCTTAAACATTGAGGACAATTTTTATATTAAGTGTAGGGGAACTTCTATCGAAGTTAAGTGGGCTTTTCCATGAATTTTTCCTCATTTTAACCGGAAAATTGATTTTTCGACATTTTTCAAAATTTTTGATCTATTTTGGCCTATTAGTATTTTCCTTTGTTATTGTTAATTTAATAAAATGAATTTAATGAGTTTAGATGTCTTTAGTATATTAGGCCCGTCATGAATCTTTTGACTCAACCCGAGTATACTTATTTGAGTTTATTCTAGCTAGTATCCTTAACGTGTTTCAATCAAGTTTTGCTAGACTTTTATATAGGGAACTTTAAAACGCGAAAGTCTTAACTCTTACGGGTTAAGAACAAGAACTTTTCGCAAGTTCCTATAACTGATCCTAGAAAGTCGTTTATCAAGGGAACTTTAAAATGCGAATTCTAAACTTGAAAAAGTCTAAGAAATTGCAAGATCATATAGATGACTTGAAAACCCAAAACTTTGATTTAATTGGCTAAGCATCCACGAGTATCATTCCTTGAGATTTTAAATTGTGGAGAACGAGAGATGATAGAGTCAATTATAAGTTTGGTATTCTTTCATGAATTTATGTGAGTTAATTATGAGCTTTTTCTCCCATCGCTTGTTAATAAATATAATTGCAATAAATAAGGTCGTACGATTTGAAAAGTTACTTAGCTTCTAGCACAAGGTCGTTTAAAAGTTTCTCGGTATTAATTAGAGTTCATAACCAAGGCATAACTTATTGAAGCGGGATGCGAAGATTGGCGAGTCCAAAAAGGCCCTAACAAGGCATGAGGGCTACATTTTGTTGTTAAAATATCCAAAGTGATGTGAAGAATCATTTATCAAAAATCAATATGAAGGATCGAGACACACGAAGAAAAGCAAATACTCCCCTAAAGATCATGCAAAAGTCTATCCGAAAAGACCCTAGCAAGGTATGAGGATAAATAGATCCAAGTCCTAAAAGGAGGCGGATCGTTGTATATCAAAATCCTAAATTAAGATTGAAGAAAAATGAAGAAGTCGTGGTCCAAGTTTGAAGAATCTCTCAAAAACTTCAAGTGAAGAAATTCCTATTATGAAGAGAAGACCATTATTACAAGAACGTCTCTCAAGATATGAACTATGAAGTCAATGCCAAATATCGGTCCGAGAAAGGTCTCAAATCGTGAAACGAGTTATGCCAAGATATGAATTTTATGAGTTTTCGAGAAGCAGTTTTAAAAGATTTTGTCCTTTAACTAACTATTAATTAAATCGTCCTACTTTATTTTCAGCCTAAATAAACTATCGAAATAAGTCAACAATGCATCCTCGTGGTCATTTAAGACAACAATAAAATATAAGAGATACACCTAGGAATAAGGGGGTCTAAGCGAATAATTGAGCCACATGAGTGAGTGTTAGCTTACTAACTTGTAATAACAATGATCTCGTTTTTAAGCTTAGTATGGGGAACGTGAAACTTGAGGGTGATAAACATTCTTGACGACCAAAGCCCTAATGTAAGTCTTCGATTTCTTTACTTGTTCTTCTTTCTAGTATTTTGTTATTTTCTATCTTTTTAAGTTTCCTTAGTATCTAGTGTTTAATAAAGGCCAAGGTGGGTTAATTATGATGGAAAATGTAAATTGTGCTTTGAAATTAATGCATTGCATGAGGGCATTACAACGGTCAAGTGTAGGGGATTTAATAAGTGTGAAAACACTTATCCTTTTACCACTTATTTATAATAATAACAAGACCAAAACGTGTATTTAATGTCGTAAAAGGCAGAATTATGTGTGGTTTGTGTTTTTATTGTGTTTTAGGACAAAAATATGAAAAAGGAAGAAAACATGGGCTTTCACGGGTTTTTATCGAAGAAAAAGACAAAAGACGAAGTCAAAAGATCAAAAGTGCAAAAAGAATGGAAGTCAAAGGTCTATTCTGAAGATTTATCGAAGAAAAAGACTAAAGACGGAAGTTTAACGAAGTCGAAGAACCAAATCTAATAAAAGAAGAAAATTAGAAGACGAGTTCATTTTATCATTCGACAAATCCCGTGACAAAGTCAAGAAAGGCAAATTAATTAAAAGACGAGAAGACAAAATGAAAGATGGAAGCAACATCACCTACCACTCCTCCTCCTATAAATAGACTCATCTCCATTTTATTTTTCATTATTAGTTTTAGGAGTAGTTGTATTTTTATTTTTTCACATAGTAATTAAGAGTAGGAGTAGGTGGAATTTTAATTTTCCATGTCTTAATTTCTTTTTAGTCTTATTGTTGAATCTTGAATCTTAATCTTTTAATTAATTAAGTTTTTCATATAATCTCATTCTTCCTTTCTTGTTTTAAATCTTATGTTTGATTTGGTTAATCATAGCTTATTTGATCTTTTTGCTTAGTTGGTTGAAGTGTTATTTCATAGTTTTTATTATTTTTATGTGGTTGATGCTTATTGCTTATTGTGCTTATTGATTATTGTGTTTTTAGCTTATTTTAATTAAGTGGATTTGGTAGATTAATATTTTAAAAAGTTGATTTTTATATATTTGGTTGATTTGGTGTTTGTTAGATTTTAATTTGTGTTTAATTTGGCTTATTTTCTAGATTAATTTTGCTTATTTTTAGCTTATTTTTGGTTCCCTGTTTTTTAGATCTACTGTTACTGTTATATTCGTATCTGCTAATATCGGATAAGGGTTTATTATTCCGAAGATTTCATTTATCCGAAAATCCCTTTTATCCGAATTTATAGTTTATCCAAAATAGGCCTTTATTCCGAAAATCATCTTTATCCGAAAATCTTGATTTTTCCGAAAAAGTATATTATTCCGAAAAATAGGTTTTATCCGAAGAATAGACATTTTTCCAAAAAAATGTTAAATTCCGAAAAAAAACTGTTTTATCCGAAATAATAGCTTTTATCCGAAGATTTTTTCCCTCCAAAAACCATTTATCCGAAGAATGGTATGCTACTAATAATATCCGAAGAATGGTACGCTATTAATATTATCCGAAGATGGAATCCAATTTATTCCGAATATAGCTAATTATCCGAAGAAAACAAAACAATCAGAAATGAATTGACATGCTAGCTTGCTAGGTTATCTCATTTTGGCGCCATAATTCTTGTTCCCCCAAAGGGACTTGTTTCCCTTAGTTAAACTTTTGTTCCGTATCGATTTAGTTTTATCCGGAAGTCGTTTTAATTTTTATTCTGAAAGTCAGTTATTTTTAGTTATATTTTTCTACAAATTTTAGTATTAGTATTTTCTCGAAAAGTTTTAGTTTTAACTTTTATTAAGTGCCCGCTTTAATATTTACCACGTTTATTTTTAAAGTAGCCATATAGTCCAATTTCCTTATTTTTCATTAAGTAAGTTTTATTTTTAATTCGAGAATTTATTTTTATTTTAGTTTTATTTTTATTAATTGTTTCGTTTTCGTATTTGTTTTTAATAGTTGTTTTTATATAAGCTTGTTTATTTGTTTTCTTTAATTTTAGTAGAGTTAAAATTGCCTTTATTTTATAATTAGCTTTAGATAACCAAACCTTCTTTTTGTTAACCAAAAATGATTGTGTCCACTTTGAACAGAAGATCAAGTCGATTAGAAACCGAGAACAACGAACTTTTAATATACAAAATCTACGTATCAACAATCTAAAAATGAAACATTTAAAATAGAAGATAAAATAATACTATCTTTAGTTTAAAGTTTTCAACCCCAAATTGATTTCATAAAATATCATAGTAGCGTTTTGTTCCCCCAAAGATACCATCCCAAAAATATAAACTCTTTATCAACTATAAAATACTCAAAATGACTTTTTATAATTTCCTGGAGTCAAAAGATAACATTTTATAATGATAGGGAAAGAAAACGGTTTCAGACTGAACAACTATAAAAGCGACACCGCAACCTTCCCAAGAAAGCTCCTTGATCAACACATCAGATTACCTGAAATACATGCTTAAACAAATCAACAATAATGCTAAGTGAATCTATAGGTTTAACAAAACACATTTGAACACATGATAAAATCAGTCATAATCGTTTAATAGCATTGTGGCCATACAATCTATTAATTGGGCATTTCATCTTATAGCAATAGCTATTGAATTATATTAAGCTCATGACATCGACCCCTTAACTTAGTCACCCACGCCAAATGCCAGCATGACAATATAAATTCCATTACCCCTACTAGGGTATCTGTTGCAAGTATACCACACTCTCATTCTCGTAAATTATCCTTCCCAAGGGTTACTCAGCGTAAAACCCTGGTCTCAGATAGGGTCGTTAGCCCAATAGTACTATATTTTGAATAAGCGGCTATTCCCAACTCACAACAAAGAGCTAGAACATAGTTAACGGTTCATGAATTTAGGGACTTTTGAAACTTAGGTACTTATACGATTCAAGGCAACATCAGGCAACATAGGCAACATTCGGGTCCAACAATTATTGTAACACCCCACTTTGATAAGTGGACCGTTACGCGTAATTATGGCGTGTCATCAAAGCATGCAAGGTAATATGTAGTAAAACATACATGACCACAGTGAAAACCGGAATCAAACATCGGTTCCCAAAATAAGCCCAAAACATAAATAAAGTAAATAAAATGAATGAAAGACTAAACAAGCATAAGTATATGAAGGCAAAAGGAGAAGAAGTCTATGGCAGCTTCCATCCTATGCACGTCCTCCAAATGTTTGAGTCTGTCCTTATGTACCTGCCGTTTTGGGACATGGAAAGGAAAGTAACGGCTGAGCATAACGCTCAGTGCACGGATATATGACATAGTATGAATGGTTGTAACATAAATAAGACTAACAGCAGAAATGTATAAGTCCTGGAAAACCTAGTTGTCTGTCATGTTAATTGGTTTTAGTTCTGAAAACATAGCTTATGTTACTTATGAAATCTGTATTAGTTAATGTACCAAAAGCCAATATAGGTCATGAGGTCAACAACGTGCATGAATACTTGGAGGGGAGACCTCATCATGCAATTAGAGGGGTTGCCTTTAATTAACTGGTCAGTGGGTAGGAGGGATCAGCTCCTTGTGAAGGATGCAAGGCACACACCACATTCACCATGAAATCCTGACTGAAACATGTAACTAGGATGCACCCATACGCCCCACATGATAATATAATAATATGGTCAAAAGCTGAAAGGGACGCCACGAGCTATCACTCCGCCGTGGTGAAGTCATAACACTGGTGCCTCCAGTGTTATGGTTATGGTACCTCCATAACTAGGTGAAACTGGTCATGCATGTATATGGCTTAGGCATTTAATTAAACATATG
The DNA here is from genome assembly GCA_025667525.1 of Glebionis coronaria. NCBI lineage: Eukaryota > Viridiplantae > Streptophyta > Magnoliopsida > Asterales > Asteraceae > Glebionis > Glebionis coronaria. The sequence goes on along the minus strand of CM046880.1, from coordinate 180,972,764 downwards.
CAAATCAAAACATATAAAACATATACTGGGAAAATTGTTGGCTGCATACGGGGAATCCTAATAAGGAAAGAATGTCCATACTTATAGGACGGAGAATCCGTACCTTATGTCCAGTGAACGAAGAAGACGAACGGGGAATCCTAATAAGGAAAGAATGTCCATACTTTAATCTCACTAATGCTACATAAATAGTATACGCGTATAAGTATTTCGATTACTGAGTACGTAAGTGATTTTATATCGAGTCTCAGCTTGTTTTATATGTTCATGTCTTGATTTACTGATTTTAACGTTATGTTGTTTTTATCATGTATTCTGTATATTCTGATTAAGTATTACTTGTATTTCTTGTATTATTATACTTGTTGTGTAATACTACCTCCGTCCCAATATTATTGTCCACTATTTCATTTTGGGTTGTCCCAAAATTATTGTCCACTTCCAAAACTTCCAAAATTAGATAAAGAATTTTGGTTGAGTTTACCATATTACCCTCACTTGAGGTTATTATTACAAATAATAAAGAAGTATAAAATTAATTGGTTACGGGTAAAACTGTCATTCTGCAAAAGGTAAGAGAGAAAAAGCTAAAAAAGTGATGTTTTTGTGTGTTTTTTGTCTATGGACAATAATTTTGGGACGGAGGTAGTAATAAGTAACTTTCTAAAAATAGTAGGTTTCCTAAAATAGAAAGTTTCCAAAAATAGAAAGTTTCCAAAAATAGAAAGTTTCTTTAGGTAAACTTTTTAAATAGACCAGTTTCTAAAAATAGAAAGTTTCCAAAAATAGTAAGTTTCCTGAATTAGAAAGTTTCCATATTTAGAATAAAGCTGAATTAAATATCATAAGTCATGTGATATGGTGTAGTTTATTAATCATAACATGTTAATTAAATAAACTGTAGGTTATATGATTTAATTAAATATAATCATCATTTAATTAAATTAAAGTGTATATAATACTTAGGTTAAACATGTATTAATATTTATATTAATATAACCTAAGTCATGAAAATTAATTAATTATATGTCATGCTTTAATAATTAATTAATTACTATAGTCAAAATTACATAAATAAATACTTGGGTTAAAATCATGTATTATTAAATAATAATAATAAACTTAAGTCCATGTTTATTAATTAATTATATGTCATGTTTAATAATTAATTAATACTATAGTGTAAAATAAATAATTAAATACTTAGGTTAAAAACATGTATAATTACATAATAGTAATTAACCTAAGTTCATGTTTTTAATTAAATTAATTAATATCATGCTAAATTAATTTAATAAAATTGTAGAATAATATACTTGTAGAATTAGATAAACTTGTAAAAGTAATCATGAACCGAACCTATGTATTATAATTTTAAACATGACGTGAATCGGACCCGGAACCTCATGAACCGGACCGAATTAATTTTAGAATTTCTAACCATAACCTAACTTGACAAGATTAAATCAATATTAATTAGATTACATAAAATTAACATAGCTTGATTAATTTGATACTCTAGTTAAATTAATTAAACTAGCTTGAAAATGATAACTAAACTTCCCTTTTAAATTTTCTAAAACTGTTATCCAAACACCCTGCCTAAAACCAGCAGCCAAACACCCCCTGTCCCTGTTTGTGTTGCTGCTGGTTGCCACTGTATGGCTTGGATTTCCCATCGGCAGTGGTAGTTTCCCCCTGTTTGAGTCAAAGTTCCCACCGAGACCACCCAGGTCTCGGTTCCCACTGCCTGAACAAACACCCCTGCTGGGGTTGCCACTGTTAGACCAAACCAAACCTGCCTTGCGGCTGGTGGAAGTTAATCACCACTGAGACCATATATGGTCTCGGTTTGTGTCCATATGAACGCAGCCACACCTAAACGATCCCACCCTGTGCATTCTTGTTCTTAATCTCGTTTTAATATCCTTACATATGGGTTCGTGATTAATTAATCTTAACAAACGAGGAAAAGGATTAATACTTACATAATTCACGTTTTAGGGTTTATGACAGAAAACATGAAAACACACCTTGCCTTGAATTAACCCACGATCCTTCTCCTTGGTTCTTGAGATGGGAAACAAAGGCAGAGGAACAAAAAAAATAAGGGACGATCTATTGTAAAGTATTTTTAGGGTTTCCTCATAACTTGTCCAAAAAATAAGTATATATCCCCCCCCCCCCCCCCGTGTTTTATGTTTAGGCGGACTGGACTCCTATATGGGCCACGACCCATTCTTCATTCTTTCTTTTGTCCAAATAAAATAAAGCCCCAACACCTTTCGTCTTAAATTTCTACGCATGTTTGTGTTCTAACAAGTCGTGGATTATTCTTGTTATAAATTTCACATGTTATACGAAATATTAAAATACGTAATTAATTGTTTATCGTGTATTAATATATGCACGTGATTACAAATGATCGTGTTTTAAATATTCATGATTATAAATAATATTTCTTGTGTGCATTTAAATACGTAAACCAACGTAATTAATATTCATGACGCGTGTTCAATGTATAAAAGGAAGGTTTTAATCTGTACGTATGTTTATTACGTGTACTGTTCATGGTAAAAGCATGCGGGTTTTATAACTCTTCCCCCCTAAAAAGAATAATTTGTCCCCGAATTATAGATAATTAAACTGAAAGAGGCACATACCCGAATCAAACTGGAAGGGTATGTAAGATAACGGAATATAATGGTGGCATGGTATAAGAGAACGTGGAACGTGACATGGCTAAAAGGACATGGAACGTGACGTGACTAAAAGAATGTATCTAATCAATAAGAGAAAACGGATAAGGGTTAACGTGCAAATGTAAATGAAGCGTTACAATGCAAAATAACTTAGAATAACTGATATTAGTCTCGTCTTAGAAATAATGCGCGAGACATACTGAAACGTAGTACGTGAAAAATTTTGAACATGATACGTGAACAATTGTGAACGTGATACGTGGAGATATGATGAGTGTAATATGCGAAGCATATGATGAACAACGATACGTGTACATATCGTGAACGTGATATGTGAAACGTGGATTGTACATGACATGTGAAACATATCGTGAACATAGAATAAGTGAGGTGGTAAAGCCACCAATATAAGGTGAGACGTGGAATGTGACGTGAGGCATTCGTATAAAGATGGAAAGTTTATTAAACTTGAGTCTGGTCTCCCAAGTTGTCTATAAACTTCCCGGAACGAAAGTGGGGGTTAAAACGTAAGCTAAAATACGATCCTGAACGTGAATAGTTTGTGAACGTGAATGCAGAAGCAAATCATGCAATTGGATAAAGGCGTGATCGTGATAATGAGTCCGAACATGAGCCTAAATCTGATTTGATAGCCGAAAGAGGCCAAGTGATCGTATGATCTTTTGCTGAAATATCTGAAAGTCTACTACTATGAAATCCTTGTGGATGCTAGGATTTGGCAAACTTGGTCAAACTGCTGACAATTCCATGGAGTTACTGTACCATTTCCATTTGGAAAGTGTTCCCGGTAGAGATAGCTACTAGTATGTAGGTGTTCTATCTTAGCCTGTTGGTATGTCAGGTACTTAGATATGAATGTAACTATATCTTGCTTCGTAGAAACTTGATACATAGAAATTTGCGGAACTATAAGTCTCCGAAATTAGACTTCTCTTAGCGTAGGATTTTCTGGAACACCTAATGTAGTGTAGGGTTCTCACCTTTACGCATAAGTTGAGTCATGGTAAGATTAACCGTGTGAATCCATATGATTCAGCATGTCACTGTAATCAAGCAGAATTTATATTTGAAAATTTCAGGGTGAAATTTCTCTTGTCGAAGAATTTGCAACATAGTGCACATGTGGTCTTCCTGCTCTTCTCTCGACTTAGAGAAAAACAGGTTGTCCTCGATGAAAACACTGTTTATGAGTTCATGGAAACTCATTTTATTAAGTCCATAATGCTGCTGGAGCATTGATGAGACTAATTCAAAATCATGAATCTAGCATGACCGAGTCGTGTACGATTAGCAGTCATGGAAATGTCCTGCTCTTCCACTCGTCACTGTTGCCAGCATGATCATGAATCTGATCTTGGAAAAGTGTTTGACACCCTCAAGTCGATTGGACGTGTTGTCAATATATGGAGGAGAATGACGGTTATGGATGGTGATTTGTTTTAAATCGACGGTGGTCGAAAAATAATCTCATGTTACCGTCCTTCTCCTTGAAGATTCTTCTGGAATGTATGGGAAGATTTTGGTATAATCGGCTGGTTATGCGTAACAGGAACTTCAGTGGTCGTGTCTTAACTAACAGCTAAAAAAAAAATAGCAGTCATGGCTAACAAAGCACGTGCTTGGAAAGCATAGATAATTTGTACAGATTTTCCTGATGGAAAACCATGCTGAATGTATTCAGGATCCTGAACATTACTTTAGAAAATCATGAATCGGTAGCAGGGTGTGCTGCTCGTAGTCTATAATTAGGATTAAATTCAACTCGCATCTGTCCGAGGTAATGCGTTAGCAGCTTGGATCTCATCATTAGGCTGAAGGAAAACCTTTGTATACATGGGGATACGAATGGCGGCCTTTATGGTCATGAATATATGAAATATAGGTGCAAGAAAGGAAAGTATCATCGAACAATCGTGACAGATCTCATTGATATGCCGGTCCTAGTACTGAGATTCATGTGGCCTGATTAATACATGGCACCACAAAATGGATATACCCTTTAGAGGGTACCCTGAATTTCTTAGGGATGTTCCAGAATTGGACGTGAGTCATGTGTCTTGACTCGTGTCTTGGGAGGTATAAGCATGACCTGTGTCTTGAATGGTGTCTTGACATGTGTCTCGAGATGTGAAACAAATAGAACTACAAATATTAGGTTATTATGCCAGAATTGGCGGATCGGTTGGACTACTGATTCTTCATATTTCTGATCACGTCCGCGGCTGGAGCTTCGGTTTCGATTGCTAGGATAGTTGCTATCATAATAGTGGTTACTATCTGTTGAGTCTACTAGATGTAGATCTTGCAGCCTGTCAGGAATGGTGAATGACTTCTGTAATCACAAGTCAATCCACAGAGAGACTCTATACACAATATGAATGCAGAATACAAATATAATAAAGAAGAATAGAATAACTATAAAGACTTGATCCTTTCTAAGGATTTCTAATATTGATAATGACTAGAACTATGTTTGATCAAGGTGTGTCTAACCCTTCTGCCTAAGGTTCCTTTTATACTACAAGGAAACCCTAATACAGCATTAAACAAAACGTGTAAAACTGATATACATATCCTTTCCTAACATATCTCATGTATATCCTAACAGGATAATAAATAAATACTAAAGTTTGAGTTTGACCAGGACCAGGAGCACGACTTGCTCCTACTACTACTAGGACCAGGAGGAACTACATACCTCCTAGTCTACCTATTACATTTAACTATTACAATGGTCCTAACAATCCTCCCCTAAACTTGAATTTGACATGTTGAGTTCAAGTTTCCTGGAAAACGTGCAATAAAGCTCAAGAATTGAATCAGCAAAAGAAATAGCAGCATCAGCAAGATAAGAAACAGGAGAACCGCCGCAACATGAAACACTAGAAGCTTCTCCAAAGCTTGAAACAAATCAGCATCTTGTTGAATCTTTACAGCAACATGAGCATATTTGATGAGCCTTTACCAAGTAGTTGCTCGCTCTTGGGCTAGCCAGTCTTTCTGGTGGAATAAGCATCACCCTGGGAGACTAGAACCCAACCCAACTCTTAGAACGTGAATCAATGGTGAGTGGGAGTACCCTAATGATTTTAGGCAAACCATCACAGCCGTCAACGGATTTGATATGTCTTTACCAGAAGCCGTACCCCTCTGGACTCGCCAACTCTTAGCAATGAAGCATCGGTGAGTTGAAAACCCTATAGCTTTAAGCAAGCTATTACAACTATCAACGGATTTGATAAAATCTTTACCAAGAGCCGTACCCCCTTGGATTAGCCATTTTTCAGTCTAGGACCATGGTAAGTGAAAACCATCCAGTTTTGGGTAACCTGGCAACCATCAACGGATTTGAGAATCGCACCAAGAGTCGTACCCTCAAGGTGAATCAACTCTTTCTTGTCGATTAGACATGGTGAGTTGAGGACCATTTGTTGTGAGGACCAAGTCCAACACCAGATGAAACCAGTAACCAGCACAAGGACAATTCAGCAACCAGAACCCATAGTTTGAAGCAGCAAATGGTAGTATATTCACAAGTGTAAAATCCATGATGTGTTTAAAGTATAAGCAGATATTATATAAAAAGTATATATATATATTTTTATTTTTATTTTTTATTTTTTTTATTTTTTTTTTAACTATAAAGAATGAAATTCACCAATCACGTTACATATTGGTGAAAAGAATGAGAATATGAACAAATGAACAAAAACACAAAACATAAACACTTACAAACCAACCAAATCAGAGACCAGAAGCAGCCTTCTTATCTGCTTTCAAACGAGCCTGGATTCCTTCCACCAACGCAGTTGCCATAGAGGACTCATTCCCTGAGGGAGCATTTGAAATCTGCAAGTGACTAGCCATGATGAGATGGCATTTATACATGATCTCATCGTTCTTTTCGGGCTTTAAATGCATTAAAATGTCATAAAATACCATATATATGCTTGTGTTTGTTTACTTGTGTGTTTTAGGTATGGATATCGTGAAAAAGACAAAAGATCACAAGAATCAAGGAAAAACGAACACGAGAAACGAAGCCGTACAAAGAACCGGACCCTAATCATGAAATCATCAACAAATACCCTTAAAGACTTGAATACATACAAGATTGATCATCCAAGAATGAAGAAATGACACTTAAAACCCTTGTATATTGATAATTACAAGTTTGGTCCCTTAAGTTTGTCAAAATTGCAAAAAGGTCCTTCAACTTTGAAGAAATGGCAAAATTAGTCCCTCAACAATTTCAAAATGCCAATTATGGTCCCTCATGAAGTTTAAGAGACATTGAAGACCTTTGAAGATCAAGATTGTCCAAGTTCAGTCCTTGAATTATTCAAAAATGTCAAAAAGTACCCTTGATAAGCCTTTGTGGAAAGTTTGTGCCAAAAGTGTCAATTGATGGAACTTATTTACAAAGTAAAACGGATTTTAGGGCTTGAAAACCTTTAAAGCCAAAAATAACAAAAGAGGAGGACTGAAGTTGCCAAGTGAAAACATTCAAACAAAAAACCCGCTTAACACCTTTTTTCCCCCATTTTCGGATTGAAAGGGTTACTGTTTATCATTCTTACCACCCAGAATTTACATTCACCTTTACTTGGGTAAAACTCAATTAAACCCTCACACGTTTAATTCACACACTCCAAAACCTATCCCACTCCTAAAAACCTGCATCCCACTCACGTGGTCCAAACCCCCAAATACCCTCTCCACCAATCACCTCATTCCTTGGGCACCAAGCACACTGACGTGTCCCATTTGAACGACCAAGATGGAATACTTCCTCCCAAAGCAAAATGAATGGATGAGATCAAAAGGACAGCTCATCAACACCAAATTCGTCCAGAAGCTTCAAAGGGCATTTTAGGATTTTTATAGTGATTAGGGTTTGTAATTTCTACTTCCTAGAGTAGTATAAATAGGGTGTGAGCATGTTCACAGCCCTTTGTTCCAGTTTTTCTCATTAAACCTTGTAATCCCTTTTATTTGAAATAAAAAGTTGTGTTTTTGTTTTTATACAATATAATTCCTTTTTTATTTACTTAAAGTTGGTGTTTGTTTATGAGAAAAGCTGAGTTCCATGTTTGATTTGGTTAAAAGTTTTTGAGGTTTCAAAATATTTTCAAAGTTTGAGATTTTGAGAGATTTTGGTAAAATCTGCTCAAAAGGTTTTTGTGTTAGGAGTTCATGTTTATTGGTGATTTAAGTATAATAGAAACGTTTTTAAGAAGTTTGGTAAGTTTTGGTAAAGTTTTAGAAAGAAAAGAAAAGGATCAGAAAAAGAATATTGTAAGCTTGAATTGTGTTTTCTTTGTTTTGTGATTGCAACAGGTTGAAGGCTTGTTGATTCAGTTCAGCACCAGCCCGAGCTGGTTTGGAGGAGGGTTATACACCCTCTAGGGCTTTGGATGTAAAGCCCTAAGGTATAAACCTTGTTCCTTGTTCAAATTTCAGAAAAGTGAAGTTGAATGTGATCTTGCTTGATCAGTGCTTTTATGTGTTTAATCTGCTTGATTGGTGTTCTTAAGTGTTGATTTGAATGTTATGAAGCTTTGATAACAATTTGGTTAGGTTTCATAGTGTTTTTGTGTGTTAAAAAACGTTTTAAAGATTTTTAAGTGGTGTTTGGCAATACGTTTAAGCAGGGGAAGATCCTTGATTAATGGTTTAAAAACGTGTTAAAGGTTTAAAAAAGGATTGTGCTAGGTTATTAGCTAGTTATTAATTAGTTTGGAATAGATTTGGAAGCAAGTGAGTGAGTTTTAAAGGATAAGTGAAGTCAAAAATCTGCATGCTTATTCTGCCAGTTTTTGATGATATTTTGTGTGCTTGATCTTTGAATATCTGTGAGTGAATGTATGATTTAAGGTTTGAGACTGCTTTAATACCATCTTGTGAGTGTGTGTGCTAAGTTTTGTGGTTTGAGGTTCATTAGTTAGCAAGCTAGAAGCATTTAAGCTCCCAGACCTGCCTGCTATACATCAGAAACATGCTATAGGCTTGTGTGCTACTGTTTTGATCATTGGGTGTGCTTGAGTGTTTGCTGTTGATTGTCCTGACTTCTTGTGATCAAAGGATCACAAGAGTGCCCCACTTGTTCCAAAATAACCATCAAGCAAGCACTTGCCAAGCTCCTCTTGGCTCAAAAAGTGCATAAGTGTGTACATCACACTTGTTCATCAGTTTCAAGCCCCAACTGGGCACGTTTTTGTTAATTATTTGGCTTAATCAGTGTAAAAAAAGGAAGATTGGATCAAGTTTACAAGTCATTAAAGGTCTGGTTTGGTTTGGAAAAGTTTAAAAAGCAAAAAAATAAAAAAGAGTAAAAAGAAGGGTTTCACGCCTCGAACCCTTGACGTCCCGTTCACAACACAAACAACATAACCATCCTGCCCTTGGGTCTTTTACTGACCAAGGTTGGATGGGTTAATCACTTAACCCGTTTTTCTTTTGTCTCTTTTTAAATAAGTCGTAGCCTTTGAGCTTATTTCCTGCTTATTTATTAAGCTATTTGGGTTCTTTTTATTTTTCTTAGATAAATATTAGGTTTGTTGATTTTTCAAAATTGGTTTTATATTTTTCCACTTATTAGTTTATTTATTAGAATTTATTTAATAGACGTTTTTTATAAAAGCCATAAAAAATAGAAAAAATAGTTTTATTTTTTAGGAAAAATCATTTTTAGCTTTTTAAATATATTTTTGAGGTTTACATATAATTTTGGTTTCAAAAACTTTTATTTTTAATTTTATAATATTTTAAGGTTTTTTATAAACTTTAAAGATTTTTATAAAATTATTAAAAAAGGTTTAGAAGCTTAGATTTGTGTTTTTCTCTTAATTATATTATTTAGGATTTTTAGAAATTTTTTATTTTAAATTTTATAAACTTTTTATTTTTAGCATTATTTTAATATTATTTTATTATTTAATTTTCAAAATTTTATTTTTCTTTCTTTTTCATTTTTCCTAGGTTCTTTATCATTAATTAGGACTATTTCCATTTTTAGATTATTTTTATCACTTTTAGATTTATTTATATAATTATTTTAAGTTTAATTAGTTTTTATTTATTTTAAATCATTTTTAGGGTTTTAAAAATAGTTTTAATAGGTTTTAATTTTTAGAAAATTACTTTTTAGTCTTCTAATAATATAAGTTAAGTAATTATTCAATAAAATCATATTTTAGACATTTGAATTAGTTAAATTTAATTTTAGGGCTTTAATTAGCATTTAAAATTAATTATTTAATTAATAAAAGGTCTTAAAATATCTTTGTTGGATTTTTAACTTTATTTATATTATTTTAGACTTGTTTTTAGCCTTTTTGATATTTTGTTTTTGGTTTTAATAATTTTTAAATTTGAGTAGTTTTTCACGACTTTACGTTTTCGTCGTAGTTTAATTTTAACGTATCCGTCTTTCATCTTCTCATCCCCATTCTCTTAATATTAATCTCAAAGAAATACAAGTTAATTCACAACACCATACCTCCTTGGGAAACGAACTCTCTCTCTCTTTTAAGTGATTGGGTCATTAGTGCACGGTTTTCCTAAACCGTCGTACTTAATACTTACCGCTATTTACGCTCTTTTCCTAAAGGGTAGTAAAACACTACAATCATTTTTGGCGCCGCTGCCGGGGAGGTGTGTCGTGTCTTAATTTGGAAAATTTTGTTTTTGATATTATCCAAAAATAGTATTTGTGTTAAGTGGAACTCCCTTAACACGTATTATCGGTTTTCTTGGTTTTTCTTTGTGAATATTATTAATATATTGTATTAAGTATCACAATCAATATACAATATCTCCAAAAGTGTGAAAACACAACCTTAATTGGGATTTGATCTCCTAATTATTGTATTCGAATCTCAAACAAAAAGAAAAGGCAAAAATAGATAAATACTTTCGAGAAGCTCGATTTTGAAAAATACAAACTATAAGGTGGGTATAAGGCGGGTATTATAAAATATACCCTAAGGAAAAAGGCTCTTAAGTGCTTCGCGCCACCTCGTTTCCCCGCTTGCTTGTGAGTATTTTGAGATTGACAGCTAATCGAGGGTTTTGCCGCCCAAAGTATTAATACGTATACTATATTTGCTTGGTTTTCTTTGTGATTAAACCCTCGTGAACAATTTGGTTTTCACCAAAGTTCTAAAGTCATTCGAAGGCGTTCACTCCACGTGATCGTTTTCATTCCTTTGAGGCTTCTTTAATCAAGAGTTTGATTCGAGGAGAGATTTTGTAGATTGTTGTCTACGAAGATACACCAAAATCCAAAAAAATTAAATATCATCAAAAACACAAAAAAAAAAAAATTGAAAATCCACAAAACGACCAAAAAGAATCTTCTTTGCTCACCTCCCATTCTTCGTATAGTTTATGATCACTCGTAACCAAGCTAAACGAGCTCGTAAACGTCTTCAAAAGCAAGCAAATCAAGGATCGTTGATTGTTGAAGAACCTCCAATTGTTGAACCTATTGTAGAACAAGAAGTCGTAATGGCTAATCGTACTATGATGGAGTTGCTACAAGCACCCACCGAGGGTTTTGGAGAGGCCATTGTTATTCCCGCCATCCTTGCGGAGAATTTCGAGATTAAGACGGGTTTAATGTCGATGCTACAAGCAAACAAGTTTCGAGGTCACGAGAAAGACAACCCGCATTACCATATTAGGAATTTCAACCGTCTCACCGCCACTAGCAAATTCAAGGATGTTCCGCATGACGCCATTAAGATGATGTTGTTTCCATATTCGTTGGATGGACCCGCAAAAATTTGGCTCGAGAAAGAACCGCCAAATTCGATTTTGACATGGGCCGATCTCGTTTCTAAGTTTGTGAACAAATTTTTTCCACCATCGAAAACAACACATTTGAAAAATGAGATTTCACGATTTGTGCAACGAAACAATGAAAGTTTTTCAATGGCATGGGAACGATTTAAGGAGATGTTACATGAATGTCCTCATCATGATTTTTCGGAATTACATCAAATTGATACATTTTATAATGGGCTTAATGATCATGAACGAGATTATTTGAATGCCGCCGCGGGTGGTAATTTTTTGTGCAAGACGACAAATGAGGCTTTACAAATCATTGAAAATCGATCTAAGGTTTATAGCCCTCGTAACACACCGAGTGTTGCCAATATGGGTTCGTCATCGTCATCACAATCGTCTCGTATCATTAACGCCTTACATGATGAAGCTAATGAGGAAAATCGGTTTTTTGATAGATTTGCTAATCTAATGTCCCATTGGAAGGCTCAAGAAGCTTCCAATTCCGCTTCGGTTAAAGCGGTTGCTAAGAGTTGTTTATCGTGTGGAGGAGCTCATGATTTATCCGAGTGCATTACCGCGGATGGTAACACTTCGAGTGCTTATGTAGCAACGGGAACTTACAACCAAAACGGCCAAGGTTCCCGCCAAAATCAAGCTCCCACAAATCAAAATGTTAACAATTATCGAAACAACAACCAAGGTAATTACCAAGGCAACACACGCAATTACAACAAAGGGAATTATCAAAGTGGGAATGGACAAATCTCTAATCAAAACCAAAACCGTGATTTTCAAAACACTACACAAGGTTTTCAAAATGCTCACACGAAAAATTTGCAAGGAGAATTTTTAGATTATGCAAAAGCAAATGATGCTAAATTTGATAATATGCAACGTGAGATGATTAGCTTAAGATCCGAGTTGAAAAACGAGCTTAAAAATGAACTTGCTAATGAACTTAAAACTCATGCTAATAAAATGGAAGGAAATGTCCAACGTCTTCAACAAAACCAACAAAAGATGGAATTAGGACAACATGAGATTAAGCAAGAATTATTGAAAGCGGATGCTAGGCAATCAAAATTTGAGGACCGAATGGCTAAGATGTTTGAAGCTATCATGTGTAAGCCCTCTTCTTCGGGTGGTCTTCCTAGTGATACCATTAACAACCCGAGGGGAGAATTGAAGGTTGTTACTACACGAAGTGGTAAAACTTTCAAGGAACCAATCTCTCGTCCAAGTACTTCTACGGAGAAGGAAATCGAGAAAGAACCCGAGGTGATGGTCGAAAAGGAGCACATTACAATCCCACGAAGTACCGCTCAAACCACACCTACGGTTACACCAATACCAATTATGGAACCCGAGTTTCCAAGGCCGTTGCCTAATGACCAACCCACACCACCTTTACCTTACCCTTCGAGACGAAACAAAGAGAAAGCACAAGAAAGGAACAATTATCAATTTGAGCTATTTATGAAAATGTTTCGTGATTTGCACTTTAACATAAGTTTTGCCGATGCTTTAATCATGATGCCTCGATTCGCCGCAAACTTCAAAAGTATGCTTAACAACAAAGAGAAGTTACAACAATCGTCTAGTTGTTCATCGGTTTTTCTAAGCCGCATACCACAAAAAGTCGGTGATCCCGGTAAATTTTTGATTCCGTGTGCTATACAAGATATGGAGGAATGCTACGCCTTGGCCGATCTTGGCGCTAGTATTAATTTGATGCCTCTCGAGATTTTCAAATCGCTTTCGCTTCCGGCTCTTACTCCTTCGAACATGTCCATCGAGATGGCCGATCATTCTACGATCATGGCATGTGGAGTAGCCGAGGACGTTTTCGTTAAAGTCGGAAAGTTTTACTATCCCGTTGACTTTATCGTTGTAGACATTCCCATCGATCGAAAAGTTCCTCTCATTTTGGGTCGTTCATTTTTGGATACATCACGAGCACTTATCGATGTTCATGCTCGAAAAATCACCCTTCGTTTCAATGAAGAAGAACTTGTCATCAATGCAACACAAAACTCCAATCTTTCTCATGTATATTCTATTGCAACTTTAAACCATGGTGACTCGACCAATGTCATTTGCAAAGAATTTTCACCAAGAGTTTTAGGGAATGTCTCCAAAAACAATTTACCATTTCCTCCGCCGGTGGAGGTTATGAGTGCTAAGCCTATAAAGAAGAAACCATCAATACTTGAATCGAAAAATCCTTCACCTTCATTCTTGAAAAGTGTTGATAAGTTGCCGGTTTCTACGGAAGATCTTTCGGATGATGAATATATGGACCCCGATGGGGAGGTTTTCTTCGTCGATAAACGTTTTGAGAACTTGCCACCACCAAAACCAAAACGGTTTCAAAATGTGAGAATTTTTAGTGTGACTAACATCGTCTTAGAAACACCGAATATTTTCGACATAATCAAAAAGGGTTTTCATAAGGAGAGTTTAAAAGATAACAAAGAAAAAGATCTTAAATGTAATTTAATTGATTTTTCTACAAATCTAACTCCGTCATCACCGCGTGATTTGAGTACTACAAACTCGTCTACTCCTTTTGACGATGTTTTGTGTGGTCCTAGTATGGGGGAAGCCCCTAATGTTCCCTCATCCTTGTCCACCGAGGACGAGATATTCGATCCCGGAATTTCATATAAAGGGAAATCTCGGTCTTCCACCGATGCAATAAATGGAAACTATATCTATTTGCTTGGTGCGAGTCTACCTCGAGTAGCTCAAACGTTTGACTTACCAATTGTCTCACCCTTCTACTTCTCATCTATTTTCTTCACACTCTTTGAGTTTATGGCACATGTTGAAGTGACGTTGAATTGTTTTTTCCATGAAAACGAGAACGCCATCTTCGACCCCGGTATTTTGCATCATCTAAGGACTTAGTCCTTTTTACCGGTTGCTTTTTGGGCCTTGTTTATCATGTAAGCCCCATCAAAAATTGACCACACCATGATATCCCTAAATGTTCACATTTTAAGGGGATCGAGTCGAGCTCATGACTCGGTAATCAAAAACGAGGTGCCTCGTGGGGGAGATCCCATGCTTATCTTTATGCTTTATGTTCACTAATAAGGGGACTTGTACCCTTCCAACTCGTTGTCTCGTGGTTGTTTGTGATTGTGTTATCTAGATCATCATCATCATCTACGATTGAAGACTCTCGTGTTCGTTTACGTGAGCCTCCATCGTTCGTTTGAAGAAGTTTTTCACGAATCCATGACATATCCTTTATTGTTCTAACAATTATCTTTTAGCATAATTAATAAACGGCTTTAGATATATTGTTGATCACCCTTTCCATGCTAGATCCTAAGCATTCGATTCTTCGTCTCTAGTATGGGGGTGCTCCACCTTTAGACTCGAAACATTGAGGACAATGTTTACTTTTAGTATGGGGGGGTGAATAGGTACTTGCTTTGCTACGCCCTCACGTTTTCCAATTTTCAATGTTTTGTTTTGCTAATAAGGCTAAAAATGGCAAAATTTTAAAATTTTTCTTAGTTTTCATAAGTGTTTTTAAGACACAAATGTATATTTTCCGATGGGTAGAATAAGAGTTAATTTTTGACTTGATGGGCATTTGGAGCCATTTACATTCCTTAACCCGCTCAATTCAAGTTTTGCTAGACTTTTATATAGGGAGCTTTAAAACGCGAAAGTCTTAATTCATTCGGGTTAAGAACAAGAACTTTTCGCAAGTTCCTATAATTGATTCTAGAAAGTCACTTATCAAGGGAACTTTAAAACGCATTCTCTAAACTTGAAAAAGTCCAAGAAAGTGCAAGATCCTATAGGTGGCTTGAAAACCCAAAACTTTGATTTGATATAGTCTTAATGAAAGCTAATCCAAATTTGGCTTAATTTTGACTTGCATGGCTAAGTATTCACGAGTCTCTTTAATTAGAGGTCTTTAAATAGTGAAGAACGAGAAATGATAGAGTTAGACAAGTGATCATGCTAAACGTAGAACATGAAAGTGTTCTTTCAAAAACTCATGTGTTTTTAATTGTGGCTTTTTCTTCCCATAAGATCAATGCATTAGGAATAAAACATAATTGCAATAAGTAAGGTCGTACGATTTGAAAGGTTACTTAGCCTCTAGCGCAAGATCGTTTAAAAGTTGCTCGGGGTTGAATAGAGTTCATAGCCAAGGCATAACTTATTGAAGCGGGACGCGAAGATTGGCGATTATCCAAAAAGGCCCTAACAAGGCATGAGGAGCTCTATTTTTGCTAAAGATCCAAAGATGATGTGAAGTATCATTATTCCAAAATCAATATGAAGGATCGAGACACACGACGAGAAGCTATTACTCCCCTAAAGAATGGAGAAAGTCTATCCAAAAAGACCCTAACAAGTTATGAGGATAAATATATCCAAGTCCGAAAAGGAGGCGGATCGTTGTATATCAAAATCCAAAGTAAAGATTGAAGAAAAATGATGAAGTCGTGGTCCTATATGAAGAATCTCTCAAAAACGTCAAGTGAAGAAATTCCAATTATATGAAGAGAAGACCATAATTTCGAGAACGTCTTCCCAAGATTTGAAGTATGAAGTACATGCCAAATATCGGTCCGAGAAAGGTCTCAAATCGTGAAACGAGTTATGCCAAGATATGAACTTAAGGAGATACACGAGAAGCCGTTTTAAAAGATTTTGTCCTTCGGCTAACTATTGATCAAATCGTGCTACTTTGCTTTCGGACTAATAACTACTTGAATAAGTCAATATGAATCACTTGTGATCCATGACAAATAGATAAAAAATGCTAGTAACCCATTTCCTTTTATAATAACTAGGATTGCGGGGAGAAAAAGTATTACACAATTTGAACGTATGAGTAGTGTTAGCATTGTGACTTGTACCAACAATGATCTTGTTTTTACACTTAGCATGGAATGTATGACAATCAAGGATGACGAAATTTACTCTAAGGGACATTAACTTGTTTCTATTCTTTGACCCTAAAAGTCACTTTTTGGTGATGAAAATCATACATTATGTCTTTACACATTCTCGTAGTATGTTGAAAGTCTTTTACTCTTCAATAAAGGTTAATAAAATTGAACTTTGGTGATGCTTAGATACTTTATTCTTAGCATTGCGTGAGGGCACGGCAATGGCTTAGTATGGGGGAGTGATGAGATGGCATTTATACATGATCTCATCGTTCTTTTCGGGCTTTAAATGCATTAAAATGTCATAAAATACCATATATATGCTTGTGTTTGTTTACTTGTGTGTTTTAGGTATGGATATCGTGAAAAAGACAAAAGATCACAAGAATCAAGGAAAAACGAACACGAGAAACGAAGCCGTACAAAGAACCGGACCCTAATCATGAAATCATCAACAAATACCCTTAAAGACTTGAAGACATACAAGATTGATCATCCAAGAATGAAGAAATGACACTTAAAACCCTTGTATATTGATAATTACAAGATTGGTCCCTTAAGTTTGTCAAAATTGCAAAAAGGTCCTTCAACTTTGAAGAAATGGCAAAATTAGTCCCTCAACAATTTCAAAATGCCAATTATGGTCCCTCATGAAGTTTAAGAGACATTGAAGACCTTTGAAGATCAAGATTGTCCAAGTTCAGTCCTTGAATTATTCAAAAATGTCAAAAAGTACCCTTGATAAGCCTTTGTGGAAAGTTTGTGCCAAAAGTGTCAATTGATGGAACTTATTTACAAAGTAAAACGGATTTTAGGGCTTGAAAACCTTTAAAGCCAAAAATAACAAAAGAGGAGGACTGAAGTTGCCAAGTGAAAACATTCAAACAAAAAACCCGCTTAACACCTTTTTTCCCCCATTTTCGGATTGAAAGGGTTACTGTTTATCATTCTTACCACCCAGAATTTACATTCACCTTTACTTGGGTAAAACTCAATTAAACCCTCACACGTTTAATTCACACACTCCAAAACCTATCCCACTCCTAAAAACCTGCATCCCACTCACGTGGTCCAAACCCCCAAATACCCTCTCCACCAATCACCTCATTCCTTGGGCACCAAGCACACTGACGTGTCCCATTTGAACGACCAAGATGGAATACTTCCTCCCAAAGCAAAATGAATGGATGAGATCAAAAGGACAGCTCATCAACACCAAATTCGTCCAGAAGCTTCAAAGGGCATTTTAGGATTTTTATAGTGATTAGGGTTTGTAATTTCTACTTCCTAGAGTAGTATAAATAGGGTGTGAGCATGTTCACAGCCCTTTGTTCCAGTTTTTCTCATTAAACCTTGTAATCCCTTTTATTTGAAATAAAAAGTTGTGTTTTTGTTTTTATACAATATAATTCCTTTTTTATTTACTTAAAGTTGGTGTTTGTTTATGAGAAAAGCTGAGTTCCATGTTTGATTTGGTTAAAAGTTTTTGAGGTTTCAAAATATTTTCAAAGTTTGAGATTTTGAGAGATTTTGGTAAAATCTGCTCAAAAGGTTTTTGTGTTAGGAGTTCATGTTTATTGGTGATTTAAGTATAATAGAAACGTTTTTAAGAAGTTTGGTAAGTTTTGGTAAAGTTTTAGAAAGAAAAGAAAAGGATTAGAAAAAGAATATTGTAAGCTTGAATTGTGTTTTCTTTGTTTTGTGATTGCAACAGGTTGAAGGCTTGTTGATTCAGTTCAGCACCAGCCCGAGCTGGTTTGGAGGAGGGTTATACACCCTCTAGGGCTTTGGATGTAAAGCCCTAAGGTATAAACCTTGTTCCTTGTTCAAATTTCAGAAAAGTGAAGTTGAATGTGATCTTGCTTGATCAGTGCTTTTATGTGTTTAATCTGCTTGATTGGTGTTCTTAAGTGTTGATTTGAATGTTATGAAGCTTTGATAACAATTTGGTTAGGTTTCATAGTGTTTTTGTGTGTTAAAAAACGTTTTAAAGATTTTTAAGTGGTGTTTGGCAATACGTTTAAGCAGGGGAAGATCCTTGATTAATGGTTTAAAAACGTGTTAAAGGTTTAAAAAAGGATTGTGCTAGGTTATTAGCTAGTTATTAATTAGTTTGGAATAGATTTGGAAGCAAGTGAGTGAGTTTTAAAGGATAAGTGAAGTCAAAAATCTGCATGCTTATTCTGCCAGTTTTTGATGATATTTTGTGTGCTTGATCTTTGAATATCTGTGAGTGAATGTATGATTTAAGGTTTGAGACTGCTTTAATACCATCTTGTGAGTGTGTGTGCTAAGTTTTGTGGTTTGAGGTTCATTAGTTAGCAAGCTAGAAGCATTTAAGCTCCCAGACCTGCCTGCTATACATCAGAAACATGCTATAGGCTTGTGTGCTACTGTTTTGATCATTGGGTGTGCTTGAGTGTTTGCTGTTGATTGTCCTGACTTCTTGTGATCAAAGTATCACAAGAGTGCCCCACTTGTTCCAAAATAACCATCAAGCAAGCACTTGCCAAGCTCCTCTTGGCTCAAAAAGTGCATAAGTGTGCACATCACACTTGTTCATCAGTTTCAAGCCCCAACTGGGCACGTTTTTGTTAATTATTTGGCTTAATCAGTGTAAAAAAAGGAAGATTGGATCAAGTTTACAAGTCATTAAAGGTCTGGTTTGGTTTGGAAAAGTTTAAAAAGCAAAAAAATAAAAAAGAGTAAAAAGAAGGGTTTCACGCCTCGAACCCTTGACGTCCCGTTCACAACACAAACAACATAACCATCCTGCCCTTGGGTCTTTTACTGACCAAGGTTGGATGGGTTAATCACTTAACCCGTTTTTCTTTTGTCTCTTTTTAAATAAGCCGTAGCCTTTGAGCTTATTTCCTGCTTATTTATTAAGCTATTTGGGTTCTTTTTATTTTTCTTAGATAAATATTAGGTTTGTTGATTTTTCAAAATTGGTTTTATATTTTTCCACTTATTAGTTTATTTATTAGAATTTATTTAATAGACGTTTTTTATAAAAGCCATAAAAAATAGAAAAAATAGTTTTATTTTTTAGGAAAAATCATTTTTAGCTTTTTAAATATATTTTTGAGGTTTACATATAATTTTGGTTTCAAAAACTTTTATTTTTAATTTTATAATATTTTAAGGTTTTTTATAAACTTTAAAGATTTTTATAAAATTATTAAAAAAGGTTTAGAAGCTTAGATTTGTGTTTTTCTCTTAATTATATTATTTAGGATTTTTAGAAATTTTTTATTTTAAATTTTATAAACTTTTTATTTTTAGCATTATTTTAATATTATTTTATTATTTAATTTTCAAAATTTTATTTTTCTTTCTTTTTTATTTTTCCTAGGTTCTTTATCATTAATTAGGACTATTTCCATTTTTAGATTATTTTTATCACTTTTAGATTTATTTATATAATTATTTTAAGTTTAATTAGTTTTTATTTATTTTAAATCATTTTTAGGGTTTTAAAAATAGTTTTAATAGGTTTTAATTTTTAGAAAATTACTTTTTAGTCTTCTAATAATATAAGTTAAGTAATTATTCAATAAAATCATATTTTAGACATTTGAATTAGTTAAATTTAATTTTAGGGCTTTAATTAGCATTTAAAATTAATTATTTAATTAATAAAAGGTCTTAAAATATCTTTGTTGGATTTTTAACTTTATTTATATTATTTTAGACTTGTTTTTAGCCTTTTTGATATTGTGTTTTTGGTTTTAATAATTTTTAAATTTGAGTAGTTTTTCACGACTTTACGTTTTCGTCGTAGTTTAATTTTAACGTATCCGTCTTTCATCTTCTCATCCCCATTCTCTTAATATTAATCTCAAAGAAATACAAGTTAATTCACAACACCATACCTCCTTGGGAAACGAACTCTCTCTCTCTTTTAAGTGATTGGGTCATTAGTGCACGGTTTTCCTAAACCGTCGTACTTAATACTTACCGCTATTTACGCTCTTTTCCTAAAGGGTAGTAAAACACTACAATCAAGCCAACATAGCCTCCATGGAAGCAATCGTCAACGGATAATCCACGTTGGTGAGCATGAAGACCATATGACCAGATTCCAACTCCAACATATGCACACCACATCCCGCATATAACTTCCATCGCTGAATAACCCATTGCATCTGATCCTTCCATATACCAGAAACAGGAGCATGAGGAGGTGCATCAAGCATCATCTTAAGATCAGCCCATACTCGCAGACCAGGCCAGGAAGACACAGCCATGGGATCAACAGGCATGCCAGTATCCACAAACCCATATAAAGCCATAAGATCTTTACGATCAGGCCAAGACAAAATACCCTGCAGACCCGAAACTAACCGCACAGACCCATCACTAAGAGTAATTCTATGAGATACCATACCAGGAAGAGTCGTGGAACGCTCAACCGTCCAACCAGTAATATGTCCATTTCCCAAAGGCAAATCAGAATCACTGTCAGAAGCTGCATCAATCAAATTTTCAGGATCACGCTTCTCATAGTGGACCGTCTTGCCACGTCGAACACGTCGAGCTGATTTCTGGCGAAGTGAACGTCGAGGTGTGGGATCACTAGGAGAGGGTTCAACCTTCACCTTTACCTGAGCAGCAGCAGTGGGAGCAGGAGAAGTAGACTCATTAGTTTTCCCACCCAAGTGATCAATAGGAGTTGCACTAGGAGAAGGAACAGGTTGAGGACCAGGAACTGGTGGTGATGGTGATGCCATATCAGGTGTAGCAGTGGTGGTGGTTGTGGTAGCAAAGGTGGTGGTGGTAGCATGTGTGGTGGTGGTAGCAGGAGACGAAGAAGAAACCATAGGATCAACCAAAGGAGTAGAGGTGGTACCAACTATAGCAGCAACAAAAACCGATGGAATAGCAGCAGAACCAGGAGTAGGATCAGATGGAGGACCAGTAGTAACAACAGGTGAAGAAGTGGTCACCACACGTGGAGAAGGACGGTAGATAAATCGTTCCGGAATTGGTTGACTCTGATGCTTGACCATACGTTCATAGAGTGCCTTCAGCTCAACAAAAGGCAAAGCCCGAACCCTGTCCCACTTCCAACCAGCTTGAAAATAAGCAGCGGACTGATACTTCACATATCGCTGCATCTGCTTTCGCTCCTCAGTTCTCAATAAAGGTCTGTTCTTACGCTTCTCACGAAGCTGTGCAGCAAGCGCCAACTGATGCTTGCGCATCAAAACCATAGCTCTAGGAATACAGTTATGCTCATCCACATCCGCACCTAAAAGATCAGTGAACTGGGCATAATCCCTGGTAAGAATAGTCAATACCTGCATCCAATCACTCTCATTCCAATGCATTGCATTATGTTGGACTTGTTCACGTCTCTGCTGTTGAAGCGCTTCTTTCTTAGCCCGAACAGCTTCATCATATTCGGCTTGCATCCGTTGAGCAGCCTCCTCACCTAGCCTATCCTCCTCAAGCTGTATGCGTGTACGCTTGCGAGGTGGTGAGGGAGGATCAGTCATTGGGGCCTTCCCCTTTGAATCATGGGAGGGACCAGCATTAGAACCAACAGCAGGACCAGAAGCACCATCCATAGGAGTGGGAATAGCAGCAGGAGAAGGAACACTGGAGGGAGTCGGAGGAACCGGCAAATCATCATACAATTTATCAGCAAAGGCAGCCTTTTCCAACAAAGTCAAACCATCCTCAACACACTCCTTAACCTCCTCATCAGAATCAGAGTGAATCACATGCTTCTTTCGTCGTCTTTGCTGAGTCTCCAAAGCTTTGATGCGATCAGCCATGGGAAGAACAAACTCCCTAGTAAGTTTCCGGTGTTGATTCAAGTCAGCTTCCAAGGAAAGAATCCGCGCATGATACCTGTGCATAAGATCAAGTAACGACATAAGTGTAATAGGCTCCTTCGCCTGCCCACCAAGAGAACTTGGGTCAGGGAAGGCGTCATTGGAGCCCGAAGCAACAGATGGGTCAACAGTAGGAGTACTAGCACCAAAAGGCTTATCAGAAGAGTGTGGAGCAGGACTAGGAGGTGGAGTCTCCACAAATGGAGACTTATGTGGTACTGAAGAAGGACCAGCCTGGGAAGTGGATGGTCTGTCAACCACCACCTCCTCAACCGGATCCTCCTCAACCATATGAGAAGCACCACCAGCAGGAGCCTCCTCCTCTATAGGGTCATCATCAAGTTCAACAACATCAGGAGGACCCTGAGCCAGCCCCAACACGGCCTCAGAAAGGGGCCTCCACTCCCCGCTAAACCCATGGACCATATTATAATACACCTTGGCAGTAAGCTTAGAAGGCACATGCTCAGTCCTATCACGAGGAATGCAAACCAGTATTTGTTGTAAAAACCTTGGATACATAAGAAACTTCTTCCTAGAACCAGCACTAGATAGATTACTAACCATCCCCTCAAACAAATAACGAGAGAAATTAAAAACTCTACCCTGAGCTAAGCAAATGAGACCAGTAGCCAAGGGAGTAGGGAAAGAATCCCAACTCCCAGACTTGGGACTTAAACAATGAATCAGAAAATGCACCAGAAGCTTCCATTGGGGGGAAAACCGATTTTTCTGGAAGTTAAACTTCCCCCCATGATTGTATCCTATAGCAGCCATCCCCTCTAATACCTCCGAATTGGGGATGGACTCAACACCACCCTCATCTTGAAGATGAAGGGAAGATCGAATAGAAGCCTCAGACACCACGTATGAACGTCCATCTATGGTAGCATGGAGTTCACGTGGACGACCAACCACAACCACAAGACGAGCAGATGCCCAGAACTGACGAATGACACTATCATAAATAGTGGGACATACAGTAAAAGCATACCTTAGGTTTGAAGCCTCAATGAAGTCCAGAATGTCAGTAAAATCATCACGATGTGGACCATCTCCTAGATAGGCGACTTTGTTGTGAGCAGGTTAGTATACTAGGGCAGCCATAGATCTTGATTAATTGAATGGAAGATGATTTTGGTTAGGGTTAAGAGAGCAGGATCGGTTTTGTGTGTGTTATGAGTGGAATGAATGAGTCAAGGGTGTATTGACCATAAATAATGAAGGTAGTAACTGTTCATTGACCCCTATTAATGGGGGGTTGCCCTTTCAAATTAGACAATTATTACATAGTAACCACTTGCCCCTTTTAACATAATTTCCAAATTCCAATTTACCAAAGTTAAATAAGAGTGTAAATACCAGAATTGGAAGCGTTGACTAAAAGTCAAAGCGTACAATGGTCAGGACTAGAAGCAAAACGTGGTCAACAAAAGTCAATAAGAATGAACAGTGTCCCAGACCAGTACCAGAAGCCAATCATCACTTGACAAAGAAGGATTTTGAACCACCAGAAGCCAACCAATAATGACTAGAAGCTAACCAAAGAGGACCAGAAGCCAGTCATGAAAGACTATAACCACTAGAAGTGAGCAAAATCCTCCACCAGGAGTAACACACACCACCAGAACCAATGCAATATGTTGTTAAAATCTACCAATATGTTAGTCTGTGCTAAGTAAAATGTACACGAAGCCTCCCCTTAGGCTTAGCCTCCCCTCAATCCTAGACCTCAAGGATTGACCATCCCAATATGCACCACCAAGTGGTTGAACCGAGGACCATCAAATGCTTTAGTCAGCAAATCAGCAACATTATCATCCGTATGAACTTTAAGAACCTGTATCAACTTCTTCTCATTGGCATCTCGTATAAAATGGTGCCTAATTTCAATATGCTTTGTTCGCTGATGAAAACAGGATTCTTCACAATGCAGATAGTACTTTGATTGTCAATGAAAATTTTGGTGTTCGTAAAATAGAACCCATAATCCAACAACTGATTTTGGATCCATAATACTTGTCCACAACAACTAGCAGCAGCAACGTATTCAGCTTCTGTTGAAGAAGTAGCTACTATCGTCTGTTTCTTGCATTGCCATGAGATAAGTCGACGACCCAAAAATTGACAACCACCAGTAGTAGACTTTCTGTCATTATTAGCACCTGCATAGTCACTATCACTATATGCTACTAAAACAAAAGGTGATTTTCTAGGATACCATAAGCCCAGTTTAGGTTGAGCCTTGATATACTTGAAAATCTTCTTCACTGCATTCAAGTTTGAAACCGTTGGAGTCACCTGGTGTCTAGAACAAGCACTTACTGCAAACATAATATCCGGACGTGATGCAGTCAAATACATAAGGGAGCCAATCATATACCTGTACATGTGAACATTGACCGGGGGGTCTGGCTCATTCTTGAGTTTGACTTTAGCAACTTCATAAGGAGTTGCTGCTGGTCTAAGAAGATCCATGTCAAACTTCTGAAGGATCTCATGAACATATTTATCTTGACTGATGAAGATCCCATCCGACTGTTGCTTGACTTGAAGACCAAGGAAGAAAGAAAACTCTCCCATCGCACTCATCTGAAATTCGCCTTTCATCAAGTGTTCAAACTCATCACACCATTCCTTCCTAGTAGAACCAAAGATAATGTCGTCCACATAAACCTGAACAAGGATAATGTCCTTGGTATTCCTCCTAAGAAATAGTGTTTTGTCAATAGTACCTCTTCTATAGCCATTTTTTAACAAGAAAGTTGAAAGACGCTCATACCAAGCTCTAGGAGCCTGATGTAATCCATAAAGAGCCTTGACCACCTTGTAAACTTTCTTGGGATGAAGTGGATCTACAAAGCCCTTAGGTTGAGTGACATACACCTCCTCATCAATTTTGCCATAGAGAAATGCACTCTTGACATCCATCTGAAACACCATAAAGCCCACATAAGAAGCAAAAGCCAAAAACAGACGAATGGCCTCAATCCTTGCAACCGGAGCAAAAACTTCAGTGTAGTCAATGCCCTCAATTTGAGTGTGGCCCTGTGCAACAAGCCTAGCTTTATTCCTCACGACAATTCCCCGTGCATCCTTCTTGTTCTTGAGAATCCATTTGGTATTGATTGCTGTCTTCCCATCTGGTAAGTCAACCAGAACCCAAACATTCTGAAACAAGAATTGCTGCATTTCCTCCTGCATAGCCTCCACCCAACTTTGATCCTCAAGAGCATGAGAGACTGGCCTAGGTTCCACCTGTGAAAACAAACAGTGTTGAAAGTCCGTATGATTATTACGCTTTTGATCTTCAATATAGCTCACAAGAGCATGATGATTAGACGAGGCCTTCTTCTGCATTCTGCGTGTCTTGACAGTAGAACCAGGATCTCTAATGATTTGGGTGGTAGGGTGATCTTTGTGTGATTGCAAGACTGGATTGGAAGCTACCTCCACTTCTGGTGCCAAGTTATTCAGATCACCAACAAAGTCAGCATCATATGAAGCAGTGTTGAAAATCCCATCTACTGGTTGTTTATGAATATCATCCAGCTTGGTAGAAGACTTCTTTTGATGGTTCCCCAAATCAGAAGGACTGGAGAAACGAGTATTTGAAGCAGACTCGCTAGCTGGAGTACCAATAGGTGATAAGCTAGCACTAGGAGCAGAAGCTGGGGTACCAGGAGCATCTTTGTCAGTAGGCGTATTCAAGGGAAACTCAAAACCACCGTGAGCAGCTGCTGTAGTAGCTTCTTGTTGTTGTTTGAGTAGAGTGTCAAGAGCTACTTGGGAATCCAGTACATCTAATGGAGTTGCATCACTAGGAGGAGTAGGAGAGACGGTGGTGGAGTAGGATGGAACCACAAAAATGTCATCCTCGTCATCTGAATCAGAAGGACTAGAAGGAACACCATTACTAGAAGTTGCAAACACTTGTGGACCTGCATCATGGTTAGTTTTGAAACGAAAATATCCTAACGAATCACTAAGATAATCAAGATCAAAATACCATTTAGGACCCTTGCCTTGGATGTTTGACTTCTATTCAAAATACCTGAGATTTATAGTTTCAATGATCCGCTTGGCTTGGAGATTGTAGACACGATAAGCCCGAGAGTGAGCTGAATATCCCACAATGTATCCTTCATCTGCCTTGCCATCAAACTTCCCCAAATAGTCACTAGTATTCAGAATGGTTACTGGACACCCAAAAGGCTTCAAATGAGCAATATTTGGAACTTTGCCCGTTAGAAGCTCATAAGGAGTCTTCTTGTGAGGATTGGTAATAGAAACCCTATTCAAAACATAACTTGCAGTATTAACGGCTTCTGTCCAGAACATGGTCGGAAGCTTGTAATCGGCAAGCATTGTTGTTGCTGCTTCTATTAGTGTCCTGTTCTTTCTCTCTGCCACGCCATTCTGTTGAGGAGTTCTTGCTGCACTATAATCTCTTTTGATGCCCTTAGCATTACAAAGTGCTATGAGGTCTTTATTTTTGAACTCAGTTCCATTATCACATCGAATACCTTTAACCTTCTTGGTCAACTGGTTCTCTATAATGGTAAGAAAATCTCTAAGAATTGAGTAGGTCTCACTCTTGGCAGCCATTAAGAACACCCACGTTAACCTGCTATATCCATCAGTTACCACCAGACAGAATTGTTTGTGGTCAATGCTCCTAATGGAAGTAGGACCAAATAAATCCATGTGTAGTAGCTGCAATGGTTCAGTAATAAGACTAAGAGCAGTAATGGCCTTGAAGGATGCTTTGTGCTGTTTGCCTTTGCTGCAAGCAATACAATTTATATCATTTCTAAACGACTTGGGAGGTAAACCAGAGACCAGATTCAGATTTGCTAGTTTGTGAATGGTCTTGAAGTTCACATGCCCTATCCTTCTGTGCTATTGAGTGGCCTCATCTTCTGAGGCTTTAGCAACCAGACATGCTAGTTGACCCGTAGGGTTGACTTCATTCAGCTTGATGCTATAGAGATTGTGTCTTCTAGGGATTCTGAGCAGAACCTGTGAGTCATCCGGAAGCTGAAAGTCTTTGGAGAGCACAAGTGCATCAGTATCCGTGAAGAGAACAAACTGCTTCTTGTCACAAATCTGAGAGACAGATATCAAGTTGAAGTGCTGAAGTGCTTCCACATAGTAGACCTGCTCAAAATTTAGATTAGGCGTCTTAATTGTTCCTTTGCCAGTGATCCTGCCTTCACCTCCACCAAAATAGACCTTGCCGCCTTGGAATGGTACAAAGTTAGAGAGAAGACTTTTATTTCATGTCATGCTCCTGGAGCAACCACTATCAACAATGCCTAAACTAGGATCTTGGTATGGAGTAACCTACAACAACAAGATAATAAAAATGCAAATGTTAGTGTCTTAAGGGGACCCAAACCTTTTCAGGTTTGAGCCTGCCTTGTGGATCTTTAGTAGAGATCCAAGAAAATTAATGAGATCCACCGTTGTTCCTTGGTTGCCTATGCATCATATGGGTATTATTGTTTGACCAAGAACAACCTGCTGAGGGCTTAACAGTAGTTCCCAAACCTCCCAAACCAAAATACATATGGTCAAAATTTTGTGGATAAACTGGATTAAAATTTTGAAAATAGTTACTTGTGGTTCTATTTGTTGTTAATCCAATGTTTCTCCAATGATCAGAAGTTAATGGAGAGGACCTTCTAGAAGAATAAAATGAGTGAGCACTAGGATTGAGTCTTCTAGAAGTATATGGGGCAGCTCCTGGTGGACCAGGAGCAGGAAATGCTTGATTAACAGAAGCATGTGTGTCATAAAAATCACAATCTTTAATCAAATGAAATGCACTTCCACAAACAAAACATGTTTTAATAGACCTTTTATTAGAATGACTTTGTTTCATACTACTAACTTTATTACACACAATTCTAGGAGAAACATTCTTCCTAGGACTCAATAAACTAGGACCAGACACACTTCACTTAAAAGCAACTCTTTCTTCACACATCCTAGCACCAATAGCAGCATGATCATTCGACTTGGAACTTGTAGGTCTTGACTCTTCACTTGAACCACTTGATGTAGAGTCACTGGCTTTGTCATTGAAAGTACACGAGACAAAGTCATTAGAATTAGTAGAACTTTTTGGGGACTCATGCATCTGTGATCCATCCAAGTCATTATGCCAAGAAGTGGGCATGAAAGTTCCAGTAAGAGGGGGAGGGACAGCATGCATTTCTGCTGCTGGTTTAAACCTATTGTACCTAGGTTCTCCCTCTTCCTCTTTGTCAGCATCAAAGACACTCGAAAAAGATAAATCAAACACATCTTCTGAATCAATATATTTATCAAATCCTAACCCTCTTTTAGTCCTACCAGACATACTACTATCAATTAATTTTGAAAGATTTTTAGGTGCCTTTTGCCATTTTTCAAATCTCAACATTGTAGCATCTAATCTTTCTTGCATCTCCTGTTTTTCTTTTATACTGGCATCTTTTACCTTTTCTGTATATTTAAGCATATTAGTTGTGTTTTCTAAATCGATGCTCAGTATCCTAATTTTATCCTCATACTCACGTTGAGTATCTTGAAGCCACCTCTTTGTTGTTCCAATGTGTTTAAAGAAGCCTTATAGGCTTGAACCTCTAAAAAATATTTATCATTCTGATCATTTACTTCATTAAATTGGGACAACAATTCTGAGTATTTATCATGACAACCAAGAGGACAATGTTGTACCTGAGGTGAGATGCCCATAAGGGCAAACTCGTATGCTTCTTCTACATCAGATAGATTCCCAGCAATCATTGCAAACACGTCAGTCGAGGATTCAGCTGATTCCAGAGTGGAAGCCTGATGATCATTCCAGTTGACCATAGAGTCAACTGATACCAATGCCTTCTTGTCATCTTTTACCTCCTGAACCTTAAAAGCTGAGTACCTGCTCTTCTCCTGGTCATTCTTGCTAGGGCATTCCCTTGCAAAGTGACCTTGTTGCTGGCAGTTGTAGCATCGAACCTTGCTTCTGTCGAATCTTGCTGGCTCCCGTGGGTTGTAATTGAATTTACGACCTGCTTTCTTCTCAAACTTGTGAACCCTAAGAGTGAGCATGGCCATCTGCCATTTAAGATCCATTTCATCCAGGTCAAGTTTATCGACCTGTTTGAAGTCATCAAAAGCAAGTTGTTGTTGAGCATCAACATCAGCCACAAAATAATGAAGAACGGCTTCTACCATACTACCAGACTTGGCAGTAGGATCAGGAGCAGAAGTATGTTGAATGGTATGTTGAGAAGACATAGTATTGCTTGGGCTGCTAGCATATGACATGGGACTGGATGCCATAGAACTCACAAAGGCAGAATTAGCAGGAGTGGGAAAAGAATCACTTGAATATCCTCTCACATGAGGTTCAAAAGTTTTGAGCTTATGAAATAGATCATCAAAATTGAGATAGTCAAGCCCGCCTTTTGCTTTGAGAGAGATTACCACATGATTCCATGAGTAGGGTAAGGCTCTAAGAAACCTTGCATTAATATCCGCATCGTCAAGATTTGAACGAAGTTGTTTCAATTGGCTCAATATCTTTTGGAACCTGTCATACCCTTGATGTAAACCTTCAGTTTCTGAGATTTTGAATTCTGTGAATTCATCTCTAAGCATGGATTTTCGCATTTTATTTGACTCCTCATTCCCACCAAACCTTGCTTTTATACCATTCCAGATCTCTCTGGCATCATCCAAATGGTAAAAGTCACCCATGTGATCATCAGAAAGAGATTGAAGCAAAATAGTTTTTGCTTTGACCTCCTTCTGAATAGCTATGATTTCTTCATGAGATTTAGGGTCAAGAAGAGTAATATTACCATTCTTGTGTCTTCTAGTTAGCTTTCTGTTGTTCCCATTCAGAATAACCTTCCAAAGGTCTTGATCAGTATTGGTGATCCACCATTCCATCTTCATTGCCCAACTATCATATTCGTCCTTTTTCAGAATAGGGAATTTACCATTCGTGTTGGAAACCGTAGCAACGATCTGCTGAGGTTGCACAATTTTTGGAGTGCTGTCTTCTCCTGTTTGAGTAGAAGTTGAGGCAGACATGATAAAACAAAAATGTCAGTAATAAAGAAAAACTTGATTCTCCTTGTATAGAGACCCTCCCAGGCTCTGATACCACTTGTTGAGTCTACTAGATGTAGATCTTGCAGCCTATCAGGAACGGTGAATGACTTCTATAATCACAAGTCAATCCACAGAGAGACTCTATACACAATATGAATGCAGAATACAAATATAATAAAGAAGAACAGAATAACTATAAAGACTTGATCCTTTCTAAGGATTTCTAATATTGATAATGACTAGAACTATGTTTGATCAAGGTGTGTCTAACCCTTCTGCCTAAGGTTCCTTTTATACTACAAGGAAACCTTAATACAACATTAAACAAAACGTGTAAAACTGATATGCATATCCTTTCCTAACATATCTCATGCATATCCTAACAGAATAATAAATAAATACTAAAGTTTGACTTTGACCAGGACCAGGAGCACGACTTGCTCCTACTACTACTAGGACCAGGAGGAACTACATACCTCCTAGTCTACCTATTACATTTAACTATTACAATGGTCCTAACACTGTCGTCCTGTCTGTCAGTTCCATGACGGTCATTCTCATGACTATGATTCATGTAACTATTCAGTTGAGTGGCCGGCTGGTACCGGTTCGCACTCATATGACTGAAACGACAACTAAATGACGTGTGACATGTAACTTAGAATTAGGGACAATGATTGATGGGAATCGTCTGGTGGTGAAGCATCTTCCCGTCCAATCGCTTTGATCTAACGCATTGGTCTTCGTCTTGTAAGATCTCCATGTTGTGAACAGCATCAGTATCTCGTAGCGTCTCTAAAATCTGCAGCATTAACCCTTAGTAACATCTCCAAGCTATGAGTGGCATCATCAATTTTTAGAGTATCAGTGTAACACCTCATTTTGATAATGGAATGTCACGCGTAATTATGGCCTGTCATCAAAGCCTACAAGGATAAATGTATAAAACATTACATGACCATAGGGATAACCGGAATCAAACATCGGTTCCCAAACATAAGCCCAAAACATAATAAAGCAAAAGAAATGAATGAAAGACTAAACAAGCATAAGTATATGAAGGCAAAAAGGAAAAGAAGTCTCTAGCAGCTTCCATCCTATGCATGTCCTCCAAATGCTCGAGTCTTTCCTAGGGTACCTACCGTTTTGGGACATGGAAAGGAAAGTAACGGCTGAGAAAAATGCTCAGTGCACGGATATAGACATAGTATGAATGACTAAGCATAATAAAGACTTAATAGCAGCGGAAATGTATAGGTCCTGGAAAACCTGGAACATGTTCATAAAACTGGTTTTATAATTTGAAAAGCCTTATGTTTATCATATGAAAACTGTTTAGCATATTTTACCATTAGCCAATACAGGTCATGAAAATCCACCGTGCATGAATACTTGGAGGGGTGACCTCATCATGCAAATTAGAGGGGCTGCCTCTAATTTAATATACTGGTTTTTGGGTAGGAGGGATCAGCTCCTTGTGAAGGATGCAAGGCACACACCACATTCACCATGAAATCCTGACTGAAAACATGTAACTAGGATGCACCCATACGCCCCACATGATAAATATAAATAAATGGCCAAAAGCTGAAGGGACGCCACGAGTAATCACTCCGCCGTGGTGAAGCCATAACATCAGTGCCTCTAATGTTATGGTTATGGTACCTCCATAACTAGGTGAAACTGGTCATGCATGTATATGGCTATAGGTAATATTAATTAAACATAAGCAATCAAACACATAACTTATACTACGGGAAAACAGTTGGCTGCATACGGGGAATCCTAATAAGGAAAGAATGTCCATACTGAAAGGACGGGAATCCGTACCTTATGTCTAGTGAACGAAGAAGATGAACTAAGAGGAATCCTACTTCCGAATCACTAGTGCTACATAAATACATACATGAATAAGTATCTGCTTACTAAATACGTAGTTGGTTTTATGTCATGTCTTAGCTTATTTTATGTGTTCTTACCATGTTTTACTGTTTTAAAGCCTTAAACTGTGTTTATCTTATGTTTTGTTTAATCTGATTAAGTATTTCTGGTATTTCATGTATTATTATACTTACTATGAATAATAAGTAACTTTCCATAAATAGCAGGTTTCCTAAAATAGAAAGTTTCCAAAAATAGAAAGTTCCTAAAAATAGAAAGTTTCCAAAAATAGAAAGTTTCTGAAAATAGAAAGTTTCCAAAAATAGAAAGTTTCCAAAAATAGAAAGTTTCCAAAAATAGATTTACTGCTTAAAATAGATAAGTTTCTAAAAATAGAAAGTTTCCATAAATAGATTAGCTGCCTTAATTAAATAAGTTTCCATAAATAGATTAGCTGCCTGAAATAAATAAGTTTCTAAAAATAGAAGGTTTCCATAAATAGATTAGCTGCCTTATTTAATTAAGTTTCTAAAAATAGAAAGTTTCCATAATTAGAAATAAGCTGGTTAAATAAGCTAAGTATATAAGTCTAAGTGTTTTCATGATTATTTTCTAAGTCATATGATATAAGGTATAGTTTAATAATTATTTCATGTAATTAACTTAAACTATAGGTTAAAATATTTCATTAAAGTATAACATGTTTTTACTTAAATAAGTTAAATACTTAGGTTAAAATACGTATTATTATATATTAATAATATAACCTAAGTCATGTTAATTAATTAATTATATCTATGGTTTTAAAATAATTAATTAATTATAAGTCATAAATATATAAAAAATACTTAGGTTAATTAATTTCATGATTATTAATAATTAAATAACCTAAGTCATGTTATTAAATTAATCATATCATTTAATTAATTTAATTTTTAACATAAGATCATAAACATAAAAAAAAAACTAAACATACACCATGAACCGGATCTAAACTAAAAACAATGAACCGGACATGAAATCGACACCGTACCCCGAACCAACTTGGGGTACCTCGTGTCTTACTGCTGTCGTGGGACCCACACGTACCAACCAAGACCGTATGGTCTTGGTGGTGGTCGGTTTGGCCAAACCGAAACCCCTTTTGGGTTCGGTGGCAGCCTCCGGCCAAAACAAACAACCCTTAAAAACACACTTTTGATTTTATTAAACCGTAAATCATGTTAGATCCATGTTTAATTATTAGGTTTTTATAAAAGATAACATGTTCTTGATTTATTAAAAGATCAAATCAAAAGAAAAAGTTTAAAAAGGATTTACCGAATTCGTGGATCAAAAAGATGAAGAACGAACACGATCACCAACTTAATTTCCAAGATCCAAGATCACAAACCACCTCCTTGTGGTGTTCTTAGGGTGGCGGCAAAAAGAGAAGAGAGAGGAGGGTTTTAGGGTTTTTCTAAAATCTTATGTAAAACTAAAAATGAGTAGTGTAAGAAATATTTAACCCCTTTTAGTAAAAATTGATGGGCTAAGCCCATCCTCCCTGCTAAATTTCGTGGTAATGGGGCCCACAAGGGGTAACCTGAATGTTTTACGTGTCTAAAATATTGGTGTGTTCTCGTGTGTTCTCGTGTTCGTGTTTTACGTGTTCTCGTTAAATATTAACCGTGACTTAATATATTTATTTGTGTTCGTAATAAATATTTATACGTAATTAATATTAGCTCGTGATTAAATTACGTTCATGATTTCATGATCGCATGTTCGTGATTATTTATTGTCAAATAATTATTGCGTGCTCATGCGTAGTAAATACTTATCGTGTTCTAACACGTACGTAATACGTAAAATCCTAACACGTAATCTTAATCATGCTATAATAGGAAAGTTTTAATCTAGTACGTACGATCTTAAGGGTACTATTCATGATAAAAGCATGCGGGTTTTACAACTCTTCCCCCCTAAAAAGAATAATTCGTCCCCGAATTATAGATAACGTAACTGAAAGAGAAACATACCCGAATCAAACTGAGAGCGTATGTAAGATAACGGAAATGAAGGTGACATGGTAGAAGGGAACGTGGAACGTGACATGTCTTGAAAAGACATGGAACGTGACGTGACTGAAAGGACATATCTAATCGATAAGAGAAAAACGGATAAGAAGTCCGGATGAACTTGTCCGTTTCCAAGTGGCTTCCCTCTTGGAACGGTTCCTTTTATAAGATCTTGACACTAATGATAAATCTTGGTCCTCCTGACCTTGACTTGGAATACGAAGAAATTCTTGGTTTTCAATGGAAGGTAGATCCCCTAAATTCGATCGAGGAAAATAAGAGTTAACATGCTAGGGTAACTAAAACGTTACTATGCGGGACAATCTGACTTAACTGATAATTAGAAACGATGCGCGAGATATAAAGAAACGTAGTACGTGAAAAATTTTGAACGTGATACGTGAAAATTTTTGAACGTGCTACGTG
Organism: Glebionis coronaria; assembly: GCA_025667525.1. NCBI lineage: Eukaryota > Viridiplantae > Streptophyta > Magnoliopsida > Asterales > Asteraceae > Glebionis > Glebionis coronaria. Next base: position 180,938,001 of record CM046880.1, on the reverse strand, counting down.
GAGATATGGCGAGTGTAGTATGAGTAAACATATCGTGATCCATGATATGTGTAACATATCTTGATCCTGATATGAGGAACGTGGAATGAACATGACATGTGAAACATATCGTGAACATAGAGTATAATGGCGGTAACGCCAAACGCTACAAGGTGAGACGTGGAATATGACGTGAAACGTCTATCTGATGATGGAGAGTTATACAAAACTTGGGTCTGGTCTCTCAAGTTCTTGCAAAACCTCCCAGAACGAAATGAACGTAAAATCGTAAGCCCAGATACGATCATAAACGTGAATAGTGTCATGAACGCGAGCCCGAAGCAAGTCGTGGAATCAGAATGAAGACGTGAAGTAATTTAGGAGTGCAATTGCGAATCTTTGTCTGACCCGATAGCTGAGGGATTACCAAGTGGTCGGATGAGCCTTGGCTGGAACATGTCCGATCAATCTGTTGGTTCTACAATCCTTGTGGATGTAAGGATTCTGCAGACTTGATCAAACTGTTTGCAATAACCCAGATAGCATCATGCTTCCTCTGAGTTTGCATTAATCTGGTAACCAAAATCCATGAAGATCTTGTCCCATTTTAGTTCACAAATTCAGATGATGAAACATCCCAGTCTGTTGGTGTCCTATCTTAACCTGTTTGTATGACAGGTATGAAGAGATGAACGTAACTGTATCCTGCTTCGTAGAAACTTGTTACATAGAAGGTTGCGAAACTCTAAGTCTATGAATCTAGACTTCTCCTAGCGTAGGATTTTCTAGAACACCTAATGTAGTGTAGGGTTCTCTCCTTTACGCATAAGCAGAGTCCTGGTAAGATTAACCGTAGAAACCCATGTGATTCAGCGTGTCACTGTAATCCAAACAGAATTGATATTGGAAAATTTTCTAGGGTAAAATTTATCTTGTCAAGAATTTGCAACATAGTGCAGATATAGTCTTCTTATTCTTCTCTAGGATTTAAAGGAAATCAGGTTATCCTCAATGAAAACACTGATGAATATGCTTATGAGTTCATGGAAACTCAATTTATTAAGTCCATAATGCTGTTGGAGCATTGATGAGACTAATTCGAAATCATAAATCTAGCATGACCGAGTCGTGCACGAATAGCAGTCATGGATATGTCCTGCTCTTTCACCCGTCACTGTTGGCAGCATGATCATGAGTTCAATCTTGGAAAAGTGATTAACACTATAAGGTCGATTGGACATGTTGTCAATACGTGGAGGAGAATAACGGTCATGAATGGTGATTTTTTTACGCCGACGGTAGTCGACACATAATCTCATGGTACCGTCCTTCTCCTTGTAAGTTCTTCTGGAATGTATGGGAAGATTTTGGAATAATCAACTGGCTATGCGTAAAAGACTTAAGTGGTCGTGTCTTACTAACAGCTAGAAAATTTTAGCGACCATGGCTAACCACGCACATGCTTGTAAGCATAGATAATTTGTACCGATTTTCCCGATAGAAAATCAAGCTGAATGTATTCAGGAGCCTGAACATTACTGTACATAATTACGAATCATAGCATGGTGTGCTATTCATAGTACATAATTAGGATAAAATTCATCTCGTGTCTGTCCGAGGAAATGCGTTAGCAGCTTGGATCTCATCATTAAACTGAAGGAAAACCTTCGTATACGTGGGAATACGAAAGGTGTCCTTCATGGTCATGAATATATGAAACATGGTGAAAGAAATGAAAGTGACATCGGCAACGTGATAGTTCTCACTGATGCGCCGATAATGGTATTGAAATTTTTGTGGCCTGATCAATACATGGAACACAAAATGGATATACCCTTGGAGGGTCCCCTGAATTTCCTAGAAATGTCCCATATTTGGACGTGAGTCATGTGTCTTGACTCGTGTCTTGGAACTATAAGCATGACATATGTCTTGACTGGTGTCTTGACATATGTCTTCAGGAAGTATACGTGAGACATGTGTCTTGACTGATGTCTTGACATGTGTCTTCAGAAGTATACGTGAGACATGTGTCTTGACTGATGTCTTGACATGTGTCTTCAGAAGTATACGTGAGACATCTGTCTTGACTGATGTCTTGACATGTGTCTTGAGACATAATTCCATAGAACTACAATATTAGGTTATTATGCCAGACTTGGCGGATCGGTTGGACTACTGATCCTTTGTATGTCTGATCACGTCCGCGACCGGAGCCTCGATTGCGATTTCTAGGATAGTTTCTGTCATAGTAGTGGTTACTATCGTCCTGTCTGTCAGTTCCATGACGGTCATTATCATGACCGTGATTCATGTAACTATTCAGCTGAGTGGCTGGGTGGTACCGGTTTGCACTCATATGGCTGAAATGACAGCCGAATGACGTGTGACATGTGACTAAGAATTAGGGACAATGATTGATGGAAATTGTTTGATGGTGAAGCATCTTCTCGTCCAATTGCTTACTCCGACGCCTTTGTCTTTGTCTAGTAGGATCTCCAGGTTGTGAACAGCATCAGCATCTCGTAGCGTCTCCGAATGTCAGCAGCATCAACCTTTAGTAACATCTCCCAGTTATGAGCGGCATCAGCAATCTTGTAGAATATCAGCAATTGAAAAATACGCCTGAGGTGATTCAGAATCGACTAGTAAATACTCGTGAAGTATTGCAAGTGAAATACACATGGATTAAGGTACGTGTAATACACATGAAATACGGTACGTGGAGTACACGTGGAATGCACATGAAATGATCGGTATGGGGTCGATCATTTATCATGATTTAAGGAAAGTATATCGGTTAAACGGTTAGGAAAACCATCATGATAACCTAGCAGTATTAGCATAGACATCATTTTGGTTGTAATAGAAACGTTAAAGTGTGGTTACACAAAATTCAACGATGATTTGCCTGACAGCATGATCAATGAAAACCAACCATGACTATCATGAAAGCATGATTCAATGAAATCTAACAATGTCTTGCAGGACAACGTAAATAACAAAAGAGGCGTAAAACATAATCAACATGAAGACGGTATTATCATGAAGGAACATGAAACCATCTACAACGAAGAAGTGTATAACATAATCAGCATGAAACTGAAGTTAACCATGACAGTATGAAAACATACTTGACATAAAAACATAATAACTTATGAGGGGACATGAAAAAAAAATTTATGTCAATTTAAATCATGAGAAAAATTTTATGCATGAAAAACAGTGCATGAATGTGTAATGGAGTTTATAAAACCTTTATATGTGCGAGGGAACGCCTATGGGTCGGTTCCAAAACAAAAGACATGGCGAGGGGACGCCTATGGGTCGGTCCCAAAGTTAAAAGTTTCGATAAAAGCACATGCGACTAAATAGGGCCAGTCCTGTACCAACCATTACTTAGTCATAATCCCTGCAACAATGATACATGAAACATAAATAAATGAAATTCATTTGTCAATACTTATCAGAAAAAAATTTATGTGACTAATTATGAACTACTGGGGTTCAGTCCACATAGCCACAGTTCACGAGGGACATTATGCATGAAACAATGACACATAACTAAATATGAATGACGCTTGTCCATCCATATTAGTAAAATAATATCAATGAAAACATCAAGGTTAAAACCTCAAGGTGCTGAAAACATCATGGTTAAAACAACAATGCACTGAAAACATGAATACGTAGAATAACAGACTTTGGCTTAGGAAGCTCCTGGTGACTACCCACTAGTCACAGGTCGAGTTTTAGAGCCTACAGGTCGAAGCCTTGGCTCTGATACCATAACTGTAACACCCCATTTTGATAATGGAATGTCACGCGTAATTATGGCGTGTCATCAAAGCATACAAGGATAAATGTATAGAACATTACATGACCATAGGGATAACCGGAATCAAACATCGGTTCCCAAACATAAGCCCAAAACATAATAAAGCAAAAGAAATGAATGAAAGACTAAACAAGCATAAGTATATGAAGGCAAAAAGGAAAAGAAGTCTCTAGCAGCTTCCATCCTATGCACGTCCTCCAAATGCTCGAGTCTTTCTTAGGGTACCTGCCATTTTGGGACATGGAAAGAAAAGTAACGGCTGAGCAAAACGCTCAGTGCACGGATATAGACATAGTATGAATGACTAAGCATAATAAAGACTTAATAGCAGCGGAAATGTATAAGTCCTGGAAAACCTGGAACATGTTCATAAAACTGGTTTTATAATTTGAAAAGCCTTATGTTTATCATATGAAAACTGTTTACCATATTTTACCATTAGCCAATATAGGTCATGAAAATCCACCGTGCATGAATACTTGGAGGGGTGACCTCATCATGCAAATTAGAGGGGCTGCCTCTAATTTAACATACTGGTTTTTGGGTAGGAGGGATCAGCTCCTTGTGAAGGATGCAAGGCACACACCACATTCACCATGAAATCCTAACTGAAAACATGTAACTAGGATGCACCCATACGCCCCACATGATAAATATAAATAAATGGCCAAAAGCTGAAGGGACGCCACGAGCAATCACTCCGCCGTGGTGAAGTCATAACATCAGTGCCTCTAATGTTATGGTTATGGTACCTCCATAACTAGGTGAAACTCGTCATGCATGTATATGGCTATAGGTAATCTTAATTAAACATAAGCAATCAAACACATAACTTATACTATGGGAAAATAGTTGGCTGCATACGGGGAATCCTAATAAGGAAAGAATGTCCATACTGAAAGGACGGGAATCCGTACCTTATGTCTAGTGAACGAAGAAGATGAACTGAGAGGAATCCTACTTCTGAATCACTAGTGATACATAAATACATACATGAATAAGTATCTGCTTACTAAATACGTAGCTGGTTTTATGTCATGTCTTAGCTTATTTTATGTGTTCTTACCATGCTTTATTGTTTTAAAGCCTTAAACTGTGTTTATCTTATATTCTGTTTAATCTGATTAATTGTTTCTGGTATTTCATGTGTTATTATACTTACTGTGAATAATAAGTAACTTTCCATAAATAGCAGGTTTCCTAAAATAGAAAGTTTCCAAAAATCGAAAGTTCCCAAAAATAGAAAGTTTCCAAAAATAGAAAGTTTCCAAAAATAGATAGTTACCAAAAATAGAAAGTTTCCAAAAATAGAAAGTTTCAAAAAATAGAAAGTTTCCAAAAATAGAAAGTTTCCAAAAATATATTTACTGCTTAAAATAGATAAGTTTCTAAAAATAGAAAGTTTCCATAAATAGATTAGATGCCTTAATTAAATAAGTTTCCATAAATAGATTAGCTGCCTGAAATAAATAAGTTTCTAAAAATAGAAGGTTTCCATAAATAGATTAGCTGCCTTATTTAATTAAGTTTCTAAAAATAGAAAGTTTCCATAATTAGAAATAAGCTGGTTAAATAAGCTAAGTATATAAGTCTAAGTGTTTTCATGATTATTTTCTAAGTCATATGATATAAGGTATAGTTTAATAATTATTTCATGTAATTAACTTAAACTATAGGTTAAAATATTTCATTAAAGTATAACATGTTTTTAATTAAATAAGTTAAATACTTAGGTTAAAATACGTATTATTATATATTAATAATATAACCTAAGTCATGTTAATTAATTAATTATATCCATGGTTTTAAAATAATTAATTAATTATAAGTCTTAAATATATAAAAATACTTAGGTTAATTAATTTCATGATTATTAATAATTAAATAACCTAAGTCATGTTATTAAATTAATCATATCATTTTATTAATTTAATTTTTAACCTAAGATCATAAACATAAAAAAAACTAAACATACACCATGAACCGGATCTAAGCTAAAAACAATGAACCGGACATGAAATCGACACCGTACCCCGAACCAACTTGGGGTACCCCGTGTCTTACTGCTTCCGTGGGACCCACACGCACCAACCAAGACCGTATGGTCTTGGTGGTGGTCGGTTTGGCCAAACCGAAACCCCTTTTGGGTTCGGTGCAGCCTCCGGCCAAAACAAACACCCCTTAAAACACACTTTTGATTTTATTAAACCCCAAATCATGTTAGATCCATGTTTAATTATTAGGTTTTTATAAAAACATAACATGTTCTTGATTTATTAAAAGATCAAATCAAAAGAAAAAGTTTAAAAAGGATTTACCGAATTCGTGGATCAAAAGGATGAAGAACGAACACGATCACCAACTTAATTTCCAAGATCCAAGATCACAAACCACCTCCTTGTGGTGTTCTTAGGGTGGGCCAAAAGAGAAGAGAGAGGAGGGTTTTAGGGTTTTTCTAAAATCTTCTGTAAAACTAAAAATGAGTAGTGTAAGAAATATTTAACCCCTTTTAGTAAAAATTGATGGGCTAAGCCCATCCTCCCTCCTAAATTTCGTGGTAATGGGGCCCACAAGGGGTAACCCGAATGTTTTCCGTGTCTAAAATATTGGTGTGTCTCGTGTGTTCTCGTGTTCGTGTTTTACGTGTTCTCGTTAAATATTAACCGTGACTTAATATATTTATTTGTGTTCGTAATAAATATATATACGTAATAATATTAGCTCGTGATTAAATTACATTCATGATTTCATGATCGCATGTTCGTGATTATTTATTGTCAAATAATTATTGCGTGATCATGCGTAGTAAATACTTATCGTGTTCTAACACGTACGTAATACGTAAAATCCTAACACGTAATCTTAATCATGCTATAATAGGAAAGTTTTAATCTAGTACGTACGATCTTAAGGGTACTATTCATGATAAAATCATGCGGGTTTTACAATCAGCAAGTGGAATACGCACATGGGATACGGTACATGGAGTACACATGAAATGCACATGAAATGATCGGTATGGGGTCGATCATCTGACATGATTTTAAAGGAAAATAATTGGTTAAACGGTTAGAAACACCATCATGGTAACCTGGCAATGCCAGTATATACCTCATTCTGGTTGCATAGAGAAACGCTAACGTGTGGTTAAACGAATTTCAACGATGATTTTCCTGAAAGCATGATTAATGAAAACCAACATGACTATCATGAAAGGAGGATTTAAATAAATTCCAACAGTGTCTTGCATGAAAGCATAAACAACAAAAGAGATGTAAGACGTAATCACATGAAGACGAAATCTTCATGAAGAAACATGAAACAACCTAACATGAAGGAGTGTATAACATAATCAACATGAAACTGAAGTTAACCATGACAGTATGGAAACATACTTGACATAAAAACATAGTAACTTATGAGGGGACATGAAAAAAAAATTATGCTAATAAATCATGAGAAAAATTTTATGCATGAAAACAGTGCGTGAATGCATGATGCAGTTTATAAAAACCTTTATATGCGTGAGGGTAAACGCCAATGGTCAGTTTACCCAAAACAAAAGACATAGCGAGGGGATGCCTATGGGTCGGTCCCAAAGTTAAAAGTTTCGATAAAAGCACATGCGACTAAATAGGGCCAGTCCTGTACTAACCATTACTTAGTCAAAATTCCTGCAACAATGATACATGAAACATAAATAAGTAAAGATCATCTGTCAAAACTTATCAGAAAAAAAATTATGTGACTAATTATGAACTACTGGGGTTCAGTCCACATAGCCACAGTTCACGAGGAACATCATGCATGAAACAATGACACAAAACTAAATATGAATGACGGTTTTCCATCCATATTAGTAAAACAATATCGATGAAAACATCAAGGTTAAAACATCAAGGTGATGAAAACATCATGGTTAAAACAACAATACGCTGAACACATCAATACGTGGAATAACAAGCGTTGGCTTAGGAAGCTCCTGGTGCCTACCCACTAGTCACAGGTCAAGTTTAAAAGCCTACAGGTCGACGTCTTGGCTCTGATACCATAATTGTAACACCCCACTTTGATAAGTGGACCGTTACGCGTAATTATGGCGTGTCATCAAAGCATGCAAGGTAATATGTAGTAAAACATACATGACCACAGGGAAAACCGAAATCAAACATCGGTTCCCAAAATAAGCCCAAAACATAAATAAAGTAAATGAAATGAATGAAATACTAAACAAGCATAAGTATATGAAGGCAAAAGGAGAAGAAGTCTATGGCAGCTTCCATCCTATGCACGTCCTCCAAATGCTCGAGTCTATCCTTGGGTACCTGCCGTTTTGGGACATGGAAAGGAAAGTAATGGCTGAGCATAACGCTCAGTGCACGGATATATGACATAGTATGAATGGTTGAAACATAAATAAGATTAATAGCAGTGGAAATGTATAAGTCCTATGAAACCTAGTTGTCTGTCATGTTAACTGGTTTTAGTTCTGAAAACATAGCTTATGTTACTTATGAAATCTGTATTAGTTAATGTACCAAAAGCCAATATAGGTCATGAGGTCAACAACGTGCATGAATACTTGGAGGGGAGACCTCATCATGCAATTAGAGGGGTTGCCTCTAATTAACTGGTCAGTGGGTAGGAGGGATCAGCTCCTTGTGAAGGATGCAAGGCACACACCACATTCACCATGAAATCCTGACTAAAACATGTAACTAGGATGCACCCATACGCCCTACATGATTGTTGATCCCAAACTTAGATCGATTTAGCTTTATGTATATGAGATTAGATCAAGTTATACACATAGAGAAACCTTTGTATATGTATAAAGAAATCTAAGTGTTATGCGGAATTAACACTTAAATAAGAACACACAAAGATGTAAACAAACTTTCACTTGATTGATAATAACAAACTTGCTTACAATGAAAGTGTTTAACGTATGAAAGCTTATATTGAACAATAACCTAAAGGTCTTATTTTATTGACATAAGAAGCCTTGTATAAGAGTCTACGTATCAACTATTCTAGGTAAAGATAATTATAGAAAATACAATGTTAAACTTATCTTTACTAGAAACAAACTAGAAACAATATACGCGTAGACTAAATCTTTTCATCAGTGCTTGTCTTCAACCTATCAACGCTTGACTTCTTCTTGTCAACGCTTGATCTGTCAGCGTTTGTTTTCTTCCTATCAACGCTTGTTTCCTCTTGTCAGCGCTCAAGTGGACTGGCTATATTTTATTCCCAACAATCCTCCCCTAAACTTGATATCTACTCTAGTAATCAAGTTTCTGAATAAACATTAAGAACTAGGAGGAATCTTACAACACTTATCATATTGGTAATAAATATGTCTGATCAAATCTTTGGCCACGTCACTTGAATAATCAATCTCCAGCTGTGTTTTCTTCATCTTCTCCAAGACTTCCTTGGACATGGAATACTGACCATCTACAAGTAGATACTCAGCAAACTTTGTAGAGCTCAAATAATATACACCAGCATCTGAATACAAATGCCATTGAAGACCACTGAGGTCATCTTCAAGATCCTTCCAAACAGCAGGATCTTCATCTCTTGGTCCACACATTCTTTTAAATGTTGCCCAAAGTTTTATTGCATTGACTGAAGTAGGAGCTTCAATCTCATACTTGGCCTCTAACAACCTCCAAAGGTCTACCAAGTCTTCTCTATCAAAACTTGCAAAGAGAGATATAAGTGTAGTAAAAGTGTGAACCTCTTTCCCATACCTGCCAATCTTCCAAAACCCACATTCATCTTCTTCATAGCTTATAATAGGGTTTCTAGAATCAAGAGGTAACACTTGTACCATATCTGAAGCTTCCAATGGTGAGAGCTTGATGCTCCTTCTTATAACAGCTTCACTAGGCACCAATCTATCCGTATCTGTAGGAAACTCAAGAGGAACTCCCTTCTTCAAAGGTCTGGGAACAATTATTTCCTTCTTAAGTTCCATCTCTTCTACAAGTTCTTCTTTCCTTTCATCAGAAAGAAGTCTTAGAGTGTTTTCTTCCTGCACTCTTGCCCAAATGGGATAAGCTTTGAACTCCAACTCTTCAAAGGATAATCCTATCAATTTCTTGTAGGTCCATCCTGTTCCATGACATCTGAGTAGCATGTTGTACAGCTCCCTTCTATCCCTTTTCAGCATTGAGAGAAGATTGCTAGCTCTGTGTTTCAGAATTACCTTGCAGTCTTTTTGTACTCTTAGAAGAATCTCCAAACCCCATGTCTGGTCTGAAATAGTCAAATGTGGATTCTCCATACACCTATCTTCCCAAGCATGGTACATCTGAACAACTTCTGGCATATCAAAATCTACTTGCAATTTCAACTCATTCAACTTCTCTCTTGCCAAATCATCACCATACTCAAGTCTTTCTGGTTGTTCTATAATCATCACACTTGAGTCTGAACTAGCTTCATCACTTCCTTCTTGTTCTTCTGAAGTGACAATAAAAGGTGATTCACCAACCTTCTTTCTTTCTTGTTCCACAATTTGTGCAGCCAACCTTCTATCAAACTCAACCTGTGCTGCATCCTTTGGAACTTCGACTTCTACAATTTTTCCTTTACCCTTATCTAATGGATCAATGGTGGGTAAGGATGATGGTAATACATGTGAAGAAACTTCTTTGATGATGGATGATGACTGGAATACATCAACCTCATCTGCAGGTCTGTCAACGCTCAAATTTGTCTTGTCAGCGCCCAATTTGCTCATGTCAGCGCTTGGTGTGTCAGCGTTCAAATCATGCTTGTCAACGCCCAAATTACCTGTCTCAGCGCCTCTTGTAATTTGCTCCAACATGGCTGTAAAAGACAAGTCTAAATTTGTAGGGGTTACCAGAGATCTAACAAAACCTGATTGTTTCTTCAAACTAGTTAGGGCCTCAGCAACACCCAAAGATTCTCCATCATGTAAACCTTTTCCACTCAAGTCAAACGGTTCTGTAGCAGCTTCATGTGAGCCTTTATCACTCAAATTAACAGGCTATGTAGCAGCTTCCTCCCCTTTGTAAGAATCCTCCTCTGATAAAAGGACCTTTGTCTGTCTTCTCCTTGACTCAGCTGTTTCCAAAATAACAATCCTCTCCCTCAATTGCTTGAGTTCAAGGCCTTGTGTACTGACTGTTTGTACCAAAAACCATTTGTAAAAATCTGGGATAAGCTAATGTCATCTTATTCCCTTTGTTTTTACACATGCCCTCAAAAATCATTTTTGAATAATTAAACTCTTGCCCAGTAGCAATGCACACAATAGCACTAATGGATCTATTAATCTCATTGTATGCAGTACACTTGGGACTCAAACATTGCAAGAGGACATGTATTAGGTACTTCCAGGCTGGGGGAAACTCCTGTTTATGATATTTGTTTAAAGTTCCCTCATCAGGGAAAGGATAACCCAAAGCCCTTAGTCCTTGTTCTATTTCATGAATGGGGAGGGTAGTTATACCATCTACATCATCAAGATGCAAAGCCTGGCGAACCAAGGCTTCAGTAACCACCCATGTACACCCATGAACAATAGATGATAATGTAGTCACATTATTAACTGTTGAGGAACTAACTGTGTTCCAAAACGGCTTAATATGTGTGACAGAGATGAGAGGAGCATGAGAAAGATCATACCTAATAGGGGATGCATTCAAATACGCCACCATCTGGGTGTATTGGGGAAACAGAGTATCATCAGCGTCTAAATATGCTAACATGTTGTGTTGACTCCTGAATCCCAATACCAAATCACTTGGTTTAAATTTTGGTGCCATTGTTGAAAGCTGTTTGAATAATTGATAAAGATGAAGGATAGGAGAAAATTTGTTTGACAAGAATGATAGGTACCCTGTTTAAAAATAGGAGCCAAATATATAGGAGAGAAATATGCATGTGATTGGTCAAAAATGAGGCAACTATTTTCAAAATACAATCATGAAAATATTGAAAAGAAAATAAGTAATCTCATGCATTAATTGAAAGTTATCTACTCCCAAAATTACGGCCCAAAAATTCGTCAAAAAGTAACAACTGGGTAGGTCCCCTTGAGTGTCAACGGTCAAAAATAACCCATCAACGCCCAACGGCTATATTCTTGTCAACGTTTGCCAAAGCCACGTCTGCGTCTAAATTAGTCACAACAACGCTTGGAAAAATACTTGTCAGCGTCCAAAAATAAAAATATTAAAAATGAAAAAGGACCTTAACAAAGTAATTTATCCTAGTGAAGATAACCTATAAGTTGATAATTATTATAGGGCGGCAAGCACTGTCCAGTTATGCACACTTGCTTATGCAAGATAGACATAACAGTCCTCTAGTGTCCCTTGCTAACCAAAACTCTTAACAACTAAGTTACCTCATAAAATTCCTTGTTACTCCCAGGTAAAACCCATGATAAAATTATCCCCAAGTCTCCCAATAGACCACAACCAATTCTAGGCCAAAAATCTCTTGGCAGCATGCATAGTAAATCAACTTTGCATGCTACAGTGCCTCATGATTTAGTAAAACTAACTCATACTCACCTGTGGACAAAATCTAGAATTGTAATAAGAGTATCATAAGGATACCCAAAAGTCCTAAAGGTTCCTAAAACCTCCCCTTAAACTGTGATACATATGTTACCAAAAATATGCATGAACATAAAAAATTTATGTCAAGATAGGAATAGAAAATTCCAACCATCATCCATAAATAAAAACATGCTTAAATGATTCTCCAAGGAACCATAAGAAACTCTATATCCAATGGTATAATGCTAACACCACCTGCACATTTAGATTAAAAACCACAAAACTAACATTGTTGCTGACAACGTCCTGATAACGCTTGTCAGCGTTAAGAAAACCTTTGTCAGCGTTAGACAAATATATTGCTGACAACGTCACAATAACACTTATCAGCGTTAAAGTAACATTTTTCAGTGTTAGAAAAATATAGTGGAAAATCTAAATCCTCAAAAAGACCAATAACAATGCATTATCCTGTACATACTTTTACAAAAGACCCCAAACACATATTATGTGAGATTGATCATTCCAATACTTGTTACCAAGTATTGAAACCTTCCAGCATCAAAAGGTTTAGTTAGTAAATCAGACACATTTTCTTCTTTGTCAACCCTATTTGGTTGTATTAAACCCTTTTCAAAACAATCCCTTATAAAATGGTGTCTAATTTCTATGTGTTTTGATGTACATGATTCTTAATAATGCATAAAGTGTTGTTATTGTCAACAAATATCTTGGTATGCATGAAATTATACCCATAATCCAACAGCTGGTTCTGAATCCATAAGACTTGTCCACAACAAGCAGCTGCAGCAACATACTCTGCTTCAGTTGTAGAATTGGCCACCACTGTTTGTTTCTTGCATTGCCAAGATATCAACCTGCCCCCAAGAAACTGACATCCACCAGTTGTGCATTTACTATCAAACTTATCACCTCCATAGTCACTATCTGAATATGCAATAAGCTCCAATGGTGAATCTTTAGGGTACCACAAGCCAAGATTGGATAACATCTTAGGTACCTAAAGATTCTCTTGACAGCATAAAGGTGACATTCTTTAGGAGTCACTGCACACAGCAAACATGATGTCAGGTCTGGAGGCTGTGAGATACATAAATGAACCAATCATTGATCTATAGTGCCTGACATCCACATATTTTCCATCTCCAACCTTTCCCCAAGGGTGTTCCCTATCTATAGGAGTAGTAGCCCTCTTTTCATGTGGAGAAAAGCCAAACTTCTTCAAGATCTCTGCCACATACTTAGCCTGAGAGATGAAGATACCATCTTCTTTCTGCTGAACTTGTAACCCTAGAAAGAAGTTCATCTCCCCCATTGCACTCATCTTGAACTTGTCTGTCATAAGCTTGGAAAAGTCCTCACTCATCTTTGGATTAGTAGATCCAAAAATGATATCATCAACATAAACCTGAACAAGCAAGACATCCTTACCAGCCTTCTTGGTAAATAATGTCTGGTCTATGGTGCCCCTCTTGAATCCATTTTCCACCAAATATGTGGACAATGTACCATACCATGCTCTTGGGGCTTGATGAAGTCCATACATAGCCTTCTTGGCTCTATACACCTTATCTGGATTCTCTGGATCTTCAAAACCAGGAGGCTGCATCACATACACCTCCTCAACAATTGTTCCATAGAGGAAGGCACTCTTTACATCCATTTGATAGACAGTGAAGTGCATGTAGGAAGCATAGGCTAGACATATTCTTATAGCTTTAATCCATGCAACTTGTGCAAAGACCTCCTCATAGTCTATCCCTTCCTCTTGTGTATATCCCTGAGCCACTAAACGTGCCTTGTTTCTGACCATAATTCCTCTTTCATCTCTCTTGTTTCTTATAACCCATCTTGTCCCTATAGGTCTGACATATCTGGGACAATCAACCAGCTCCCAAACATCCTGAATTGCAAATTGGTGAAGCTCATCCTGCATTGCTTCCACCCAACTTGGTTCTTTGAGAGCATCAAAGATCTTCTTGGGTTCCTGTTGTGACAAAAAAAAGACATACAAACATGCTTGAACAAGAGGGGTATCAACCTTCTTGTGTATATTGGCAATGAATCCACCAAGATTCTGATGAGATTTTCTAGTCTGAACAGGAGTCATAAGATCCCCAATAATTTGTGATGGGGGATGATTCTTCATAGTAGAGGTGAGAACTCCTCCTTCAAAAAGTCTGTTGTCTTCAATCTCATTATCCAAGTTGCCAATATCTTCTTCAGACTCTCTTTCATCAATATTAGGATGAACCTCTTCATGTAAATTGGAAGGTTCACCTTGTTCAAAATTAGAAGAGAAAAGATGCTCAAAAGTGTTGTCAACGCCTAAACCTTGGTTGTCAGCGTTTGGGTTATCAACGCCTGAAATGTTGTTGTCAATGTTTGAGCCATCAACGCCTGAATTTGTCCTGTCAGCGCCAGATTTGCCTTTGTCAGCGCCTGAAGGACCATGCATGTTGTTAACTGGTGGTACTTGGGGACCACCATTATCCTTTCCAGCAAAAGCAGCAGCAGCAAAAGCATCTGTCCATATGGAGATAGTGACATACTCTTGTATGGGGGATGTCTTTTCTATTGGTGATCCAACCTCTTCATTAACCTGTGTACCTGAAACATCAACAACTTGTTCTTCCACAACATTTGAAGTTACCTTCACAATGTCTGGATTAGTGACAGGCATATAATTTAAAGTTCTAGATAGAGGTTCCAAGTCAAACAACCAATTTGGACCACTTTCAGGATCACTAGGTTTACTCTCTAAAAACCTAACATGTACTCTTTCAAGTATACGTTTTTCCTTCTTGGGGTAAACCCTATATCCCTTGCTCTGCACTGAATAACCCATGAAATAGCCTTCATCACCTTTTGCACTAAATTTACCTAAGACATCACTAGTATCAAGTACAACTACATGACAACCAAAAGGTTTAAGAAAACCAATATTTGGTTTCCTTCCCCAAAGTAACTCATAAGGTGTTTTGTTTTGTATCTTGTTGACCAATGCTCTATTCTGAACATAGCATGTTGTATTCACAGCCTCAGCCCAAAAAGCTATGGGAAAGTGAGCATCAGCTAACATAGTTCTGGCTGCTTCAATTAGGGTTTTATTCTTTCTCTCAGCAACCCCATTTTGCTGTGGGGTTCTGGCAACACTAAACTGCCTAGTAATCCCTTTCTTGGCACAAAAATCATCTAACAGTTTATCTATAAACTCGCCACCATTATCACTCCTAAGCATTTTAACTTCATTACCAGTCTTTTTCTCAATTTGAGTAATAAAGTCAATTAAAGTGTCAGCAATATCACTTTTCATAGCTAAAAAGAAAGTCCAAGTAAACCTTGAAAAGTAATCTGTGATGACAAAGCAGTATGATTTACCATTCAAACTCTCTATATTAGTTGGACCAAATAGGTCCATATGCAGTAAGTGAAGTGGTCTAGTACTAGAGTGCACCTGTTTAGACTTGAATGAGACCTTGTGCTGCTTGCCTTTAAGACATGCAACACAGGAGTGGTCATTGTGGAAAGCCTTTTTAGGCAAACCATCAACCAAGCCAAGTCTCACAAGCCTGTTTATATTCTTAAAGTTTATGTGCCCTAGTATCCTGTGCCATAGATTACTCTCATCTACTAAAGCTTTAGCATAAAAACATGACATATTCTTATTCATCCTAATTCCATTAAGATTCACATTATAGATGTCTTTATGTCTAGGTGTTCTATAATCAATATATTTCTCATCTGGGATTTTATAATCCTTGCTTAACACCAAGCACTCAGTATCAGTAAACAGAACTTTATTTTTGTTATCACAAACTTGTGATACACTAAAAAGATTGTAATCAAGTTCCTTTACCAGAAACACGTTTTCAAAACGCAAGTTCTTGGTGAGAAGAGTTCCTTTTCCTGTGATAGTTCCATATCCGCCTCCAAAGTAAACCTTATCACCATCCTTAATGGGAGTAAAGTTAGTAAGATAATCTTCCTTCCCAGTCATGTGCCTAGAGCATCCACTGTCCCAATATCTATAATCATTGACCTGTTTTTGAATGCCCTACACATAAAGAAAACAAATTAGTTTTCTTTGGGAACCAATCCCTAGCAGACTTGGATTCATCTGGTTGTTCAACAAGAACAGACTTAGTTCTCATAACAACCCCTTGTTCATCCCTCTTTGGATGAAATACCCAGTTAACCCCAATAGGTTTTGTAATGACCTTTGAAATATAATTAAATCTATTGTAGGTCATAGAAAGTCTATTAGAATTAGGGTTTTGATCTTGCTTAGGTCTCCATGTCAAGCTTGAAGAAGCTTTAGACCCCTTACCCTGTGGTTGCAAATATTTAGGGCTGGCAACGTTTCTGTCAGCGTTGGATTTGGTCTTGTCAACGCTGAAATTGCCCTTGTCAGCGTTGAACCTAGGGTTTGCTATAGAAACCCATTGCCTATTAGACGAAGTATTGGTCTTTTGAAATGGTCTTTGTCCATGAGTGTTAGACCCTCTAGTGAAGAAAGGGGTTGGTCTAACAACTTGTGTACTTTGCTCCACACAAGTTTTGGGTCTGACAACGTTTGACTTTTTAACAGCGTTGACCTTGGAAGCATTGACACACTTATATGCTAAATGTGAGAAGCTACCACAAGTGTAACAGGCTTTTCTAGACACAACCCTAGGTCTAGAAGAGAAGAAGCATGTTCCATCATTACTAACTTGGCTTTTAGGTGACCTAGTATTCCTATACATTTTTGCATACTTGATGCTAGGTTTTCTAACAGTGTTTGAGCCAAGGTCAACAGTCTTACCAGTGATAGGGTTTGTTACCTTAATAGGGGTTGACTCATTTGGACTTTCACATAACAAGCCACCCTTAACAAACAAGGTAGGGTTGGCTTTCTTCTATTCATTCAAGTCAGTCAACTTTTGTCTATACTCTTTAACTAGGGTAATGACTCTTGGTGGAGGAATAAATTCCTCCTCTTG
Source organism: Glebionis coronaria (assembly GCA_025667525.1). Classification (NCBI taxonomy): domain Eukaryota; kingdom Viridiplantae; phylum Streptophyta; class Magnoliopsida; order Asterales; family Asteraceae; genus Glebionis; species Glebionis coronaria. Next base: position 180,920,629 of record CM046880.1, on the reverse strand, counting down.
GAGTTCTAGTAAACCAGTCCAAGATAAGTCCCAGTCATGTCCTTAGGATCCCTTTGTTTATTAACACATTCTCCTAGGGTTTGTGAGGCCTTATCAAATCTCTGGATTTTAAGGTCAACATTATCCTTATTCTTGATGGCCTCATCTAACTTAGCCTGTATATCAGCATAACCCTTTCCATGATGTTTCTAATATCATTACTAGCATTTAAATCATGTTTTAAGATATTAATTTTATCTTTTAGATCAAATTCCATTTTCTTGTACTCCTCAACTGTCTTTTCAGTTTGAGTGAGAGCAATTTGGTAGTTAGACAACTTGCATCTCTCAGTACTCACATCACTTAACAATCTTAAAACCTCTTTGTTAAGTTTCTCAGTATTTAACCTACAACCCTTACTACAAAAAGCATCATCATATACCTCATTATCTGATGAAGAGGAGGAGTGTGTCATGAGAGCATATTGAACATGCTCTTCTTCTTCTATCTCAACAACCAAAGCTTTATCCTCTTCCCCATCCTTAGCCAAATAGCTCCAATCCCATCCAGTACCATCAATTTCTTGCACTGCAACCATGGCCTTAGGATCCCGAGCCTTAACAATTTGGCTCGAGGGTTTGCCAGCATCAGATCTTCTTGGAGATCTGCATTCCCTCATGAAGTGCCCCATACGATGACAATTGTAGCACTCAACCTTGGATTTGTCAAATCCAGCAGTGTCCTTTGCATTAAAGGTCATCTTCTTCTTAAACCTTCTATTCCACCTGTTTGCTCTTATACTAGCAAGAGCCATGTTCCACTTAATATCCATCTCCTCCAAGTGCTCATCACTTATTTGCTCAAGGTCCTCATATGTAATCACTGAACCATTGGGCAAAGAAGCAATGTATGCACACATAGTATCCAGATCCAAACCAGCAGGCTTAACTCTTGGAGAATCACTTTTGTATGTGTCAGCGTCTGAATGTGAGGCGTTGATAGGATATGTTCCAGCGTTGACACGTGTTGACCCAGTAACTGGGTGCATGTAAGAATCCTTCTGATCAAATTGGCCTTCACTATGTGAGAAGAAGGCCATGTTGCTATTAGTAGACTTACTTCCATGCTCCAAAAGAGTTTCATCCTCCAACAGCCTCAGTTTGTTGTAGATATCATCAAAAGTAGAACTTTTATGAGTGTTATTGGCAAGAATAGATCTTGCCTCAATCTTCCACGCATCACCAAGGCTTTTAAGAAAAGTGGCAATAATGTCAACATCACCAACTTGTGTCCCCATGAAGGACAGCTTGCTTGTAATGTCAAGCAGTCTGCTTCTCACATTGCTAAGCTTCTCCTTAGGTTGAGCCTTGAAAACAGCATACTCATGCATGAGTTGCTTTTTCTTCTCTTCCTTAGTATCATCATTACCACCATATGCAACTTCAAGAGCTGTCCAAAGGTCTTTTGCAGAATCATAACCTCTATATTTATGCTGGTTCTCTTGTCCCAAAGAGAGTTTCAGAATGTTTAGGTTTTCATATCAACCCTTCTCTTTGCTATGTCTTCAGCAGACACAGCTCTACCATCACCAGGTTTTTCTTTCTTATCTGCTTCTGGACATCCAGCAACAGCAGTTCTTGCAGCAATGGCATTAGCAATCCTTTCAGCTATATTGAATGTGTTTCCATATTCAATAATCTCCCAGAGAGTGTAGTCATAGATTCCCAGATATTGCTCAAAGTTGAACTTCCATAGCTCAAATTTGTTTGCATCAAGCATGGGAATCTTGATGCTAGGGTTTGAGGAGGAGGGGTTTAATTCTGGATTGGACATGATGTTTTTAGGGTTTTGTGAAAATTAGGGTTTTGGTGATTTTAGGGTTCTTGTGTTCTTTAAAATCAAAAGTTTCTCAACAAGCTCTGATACCACTTGTTGATCCCAAACTTAGATTGATTTAGCTTTATGTATACGAGATTAGATCAAGTTATACACGTAGAGAAACCTTTGTATATGTATAAAGAAATCTAAGTGTTATGCGGAATTAACACTTAAATAAGAACACACAAAGATGTAAACAAACTTTCACTTGATTGATAATAACAAACTTGCTTACAATGAAAGTGTTTAACGTATGAAAACTTATATTGAACAATAACCTAAAGGTCTTCTTTTATAGACATAAGAAGCCTTGTACAAGAGTCTACGTATCAACTATTCTAGGTAAAGATAATTATAGAAAATACAATGTTGAACTTATCTTTACTAGAAACAATATACGCGTAGACTAAATCTTTCCATCAGTGCTTGTCTTCAACCTATCAATGCTTGACTTCTTCTTGTCAACGCTTGATTTGTCAGCGTTTGTTTTCTTCCTATCAACGCTTGTTTTCCTCTTGTCAGCACTCAAGTGGACTGGCTATATTTTATTCCCAACAATGATAATATAATAATATGGTCAAAAGCTGAAAGGGACGCCACGAGCTATCACTCCGCCGTGGTGAAGCCATAACACTGGTGCCTCTAGTGTTATGGTTATGGTACCTCCATAACTAGGTGAAACTGGTCATGCATATATATGGCTTAAGCATTTAATTAAACATAAGCAAATCAAAACATATAAAACATATACTGGGAAAACAGTTGGCTGCATACGTGGAATCCTAATAAGGAAAGAATGTCCATACTGATAGGACGGAGAATCCGTACCTTATGTCCAGTGAACGAAGAAGACGAACGGATGAGAGTCCTACATCGATCTCACTAATGCTACATAAATAGTATACGTGTATAAGTATTCCGATTACTGAGTATGTAAGTGATTTTATATCGAGTCTCAACTTGTTTTATATGTTCATGTCTTGATTTACTGATTTTAGCGTTATGATGTGTTTATCATGTATTATGTATATTCTAATTAAGTATTACTTGTATTTCTTGTATTATTATACTTGTTGTGTAATAATAAGTAACTTTCTAAAAATAGCAGGTTTCCAAAAATAGAAAGTTTCCAAAAATAGAAAGTTTACAAAAATAGAAAGTTTCCAAAAATAGATTAACTTCTTAAAATAGACCATTTTCTAAAAATAGAAAGTTTCCAAAAATAGTAAGTTTTCTGAATTAGAAAGTTTCCATATTTAGAGTTAAGCTGAATTAAATATCATAAGTCATGTGATATGTGTTGATGCAAAAGTTGGTTGATCCTTGCTAGACCCGAATTAGGCTTAATTCGGGTTGGCTGGGTATCGGCTCCTGCACCAAGTGAATCGTCTGGTTGGGATCCTGCACACTAAACAACACGCGTTAAGCTTACCGTGGGAAGGTTTCCCACGATTAGACTCAGGCGTGAGAGTAAGTAATCGATTTAGGGTTATATGTGAGTTTAGAGAGAATTGTGATACCTTTGTGGAACCCTTGGGGGTTCCTTTTATAGGCAGTGAAACCCTAGTGGGCTTTCACTGATCCTTCGGCCCCAAGGAAGAGATAAGCACCAGAATTAGAATGACTGCTATCTTCTAATTCTGGTAGTGAATATCCTCTCTTACTGGGGTAAAGATATTCCTAGACAGAATATTATTTTGTCTTACCCTATGTCGGCCGTGTCTGCCGTACCGGGCCGTGGGCCGCACACGTGCGTGCGGTTACTGTTCATTCAAGCCCATAAGCCTGACTGACTTTATCCCACCCATATGTGATGGGCCGGATGCGGGTAGTACCCGTGGGCCGGGTTCATGACCCGGCTGGGGACTATACGTCATCATGTCCCCCCAGTCTAGTTGTTACAACCGTAGGTGAAACCTCTAGACTACGAAAATGCTCCCGGACGTACCAAGGAAATCATAGCAAAGGACAAATATGCTCGATACATAGTAGCCGAGACAAATTAAATATGTCATTGAATGTCAAGTCTTACGTTAGAGCCGCATAACCCGACATGAACAACTGTTCATCTGACTTGTTTGACTGACAAAAGTGCAGACAGTCAGAACATTGAGCAGTGCAAACGTGTGGGTCAGATATGACCCGTGGGTCCCATCTGACGTTTCACTTGCCACTTGCCCCCTAGCCACACGATTAAGAATAGTGGCCAACACGTGTCACATATCCAACAGGCTGTGACCCTCAAGGTAACCCTATAAATAAGCCACCCCTACGGCTGTGTGAAACACACAGTTCACAACCTCCATTTCTGCCATTAAAGCTTTCCTCTTATCTTGAACCAAGTACGCACGGATCCCTTCACACGCAGGTTAGAATACCACGTCCTTACACTCTTTTTTAGTAATGGCTAATAGAAACAACCCTACCATCGGATCCGTGCTGAATGTCATGACCCAAGACCAGTTAAACCATTTTTGTACAAATTACTTCATCCCTTCCAACCTACACCCCTCACTTCCTGGCGTCGGAGACCTCATAACTGAGGCTCCAGCGGGTAAGATAGGCCTCTATACTCGCCTGTTTGACGCGGCGAATTACCGTATTCCTTTCACCTACTTTCTCGTAGATTTGTTAGGATATTACAATGTACACATTAGTCAACTCCACTGCATAGGTGCCTGTAAAATTAGCCAATTCGAGATTCTTTGCCGTGCTAGGAGAATCCCCCCAACCGTAGAGTTATTTAGGTTGTTTTACACCCCAAACCTAGTGAACGGTTGGGTATCTTTCAAAAAACGAGCCTCCAACAGCCCACAATCACACAACAAACCAATGGATTCACTGAAAAACTGGTATGACCATTACTTTTTCATTGACGCAGTGGTATGGCCGGGTGATTTCATTATTAGGAACAGATTCCCGCACGACCCTAAGCCGCACGCCAGTACATACAATCCCCTTCACTCGCAAGAGTTAGACCTAAATAGGACTGTATTCCACAGAAACCTACCCGAATCATTCTTATGCTTGCTAGGAATTAGCCGCAATTACTTTGGTCCCTCCAATAGGTATCCTGTGTTTTGGAGAAGGCAGGGTGAAGGTAGGCTTACCATCCGTACGTCCATAAGAATGTATACGTGTTTGTATAACAACTAACATCTATTGCTTTGTGCTGGACAGAAATGAACTTCTTTGGACTGTTGCGCCAGGGCGATCCAAAGCTTGTGCCAGAAGGTCTCCGTCCGCTTCGCGAAAATGAGCAGCCCCTCCTCGAGCACACCCGACCAGTGACGGTTGCCTTGGAAGCCGTACCGGATCCCCATTCTGACGAAGAACATGGAGACCATGGTGATGGTAACCAAATGAACCAAGGAGGGGCCGGGCCCTCCTCACCTCATAGAGAACATCAGGGAGATAACATTGAACAAACCGACTCCAGCATTCGCCGAATGATGGGCGATGATGATGATGATGAAGTGCAACAACATGTTAACTTGGACGAAGAGGAGGAAACCGAAGAAGAAGTTGCTGAAGTCACAACGCAGCCCCTCACCAGGCGCACCCGGAAGAGAGGCAATCGTGCGAGAGGAACTGCATCGGTGGAGATTGGTGAACATAATGCCCCCGCCAAAAGGCTTCGAGAGGACCACCCCATGTATCAATCTGTTGGGAGTGCTACCCAGGGTGCCGAGGCTAACCGGGGCGCTCATGTCGATCCCGTTACACAAATTGCCCCAACCGCCTCCGAAGAAGCAAGAAGCAATAGGTAAGAAGCCATCTCAATACGCAAGGATTTCCGCTTCCACTCTTTTTTTTTTTTTTATACTTAAGATATTTTCGAACACGCATGTCGCAGGGACAACCAAGCTGGTGTCGCGCCTCCTTCTGACACCCAAGTGGATAAGGAGAAAGGAAAAGCTGTCGAAGAAGACCCCGCGGCCCCCACAAAGTCCGGCCCTGTTTTCGAAGATGGTTCACCCCTGATGTCCCAAGACTTCCCTTCATCCGGCGCTCCCCAACCTTTCAACCCTATATGGACTATTACCACGGCGTCGCGATTGAGGAGTGCTGACGAGTGCCGGGAGTACCTCAATAACTGTATACCACCAAGCTTGGTGCAAGAGGTAAACTCGCTCAGCCATGCGGATTTGGCAGATGAGTATAATGGGACGCTGGTACATCAGATGGCGATGGGAACCTCAATGAGGGTTAGGTTTGAAGCTGCGCTTGGGCATGTGGACTCTCTCAAGAGGAAAGTCGGACGTAGAGAAAAAATGATTGAAGATAATGAAGCTCTGATTGTTGACCTCCAATCCAAACTAGCGAATGCTGAGGCAACCATCAAAACACAATCAACCCGTGAGAGTGAGTACGATCAGCAAGTAGCCCACCTTGAGTCTCAACTGGATGCTGCCAACACCAAGGTACATACCCGTGCCGCACCACCCATGTATACTAAATAATGAATGTACTAACACGTTTTTCACTATAGGTAACCACGGCCGAGGCTTCCGCCCATTCATACTCCAGCCAGGTAGATGTTCTGAACCAGAAGCTAGAGGACGCACACTTGGCCGTCCAAAACATGGAGAAAATGCAGACAGACCTTGCTGAGGAGAGGGCCGTCACCCAAAAGCTGAAAGAGGCAGTTGCCCAAAAAGAGTTGGTGATTGATGCCCTGACCGTTGAGCGTGACAACGTACTATGCCCCCAACTGCTAACAGCCATTGCAGGCCGTAGGTGGATGGTGGGGCATGGGGCACGCCTGGCCGTGAAGAAGGTGCTAGAGGCCCCATCCTTTGTACAACAATTTGCCAACCTTGTATCTGATGGTATCGACCACGGTCGGCACGAAGGGATGGTTGAGGCTGCTGAACTGATTACTAAAGGTGGGGACATCGCCCATCATACTTTCTTTAAGCCCGAAGCCGCCAGCCAGATGACCGCCTCCATGGCCGCGATGCAAAATCTACATTACCCATTCCTGGATGAGCTAGAGGCTGCCAAAGATGCCCCAAACACTGAAATCATGGAAAAGCTCATTCCTAGCACGCCTTCCGATGCTTCCTTTCCTCTCACCCTTCCTATATATGAGGACGTAACCAGGGTCGTACTTGACGAAGAACCCTTAGAAGTGGTGCTGGAAAGGACCGCGGCCCAAGCCCAGAAGCGGGGAGAAAGTGATGAATGGTTGCCGCGTCTGGTGGAAGAACAAGCAGAAATGGGTAGGTTTCTCCCCTCAATTTAGGATGTTCCTTTCTTTTCAGAATCAAACACTTGCTTTGTAATCTATGAATATGTATTGTTTCAATTCGTCCGTGTATGTACACGGCTAACAATTTTTATGTTTTGTATATAAGTCCGTGGGTAACCACGGCAATTTTGATTTGTTTTGGAAACCTGTGTATTTGTGCTTGTGTTCGAAATATTGTAGTTCAATACTGCGTGATATACCACGTCTTACTCACAAAGAAAATACATACAAGTTTATAATTTACTAGACATGCGACGTGCGTCTTTACTATGCAGAGCACGGTATGGTTATAGCATATGAAACTTACCCCAACGTCTTGTGAGTAAGGTGCCTAGTAAGGATACGTGATCCGTGCGGCTGGGGTTGCATCCCTCTTACACGGCAAGTTGAATTAGTAGGTTCACTTAATCCTCTTACCCCACCTGGAGGCGTATGGTACATGTACGGTATTTTGAGAGAATGCATACGAAAGAAACATGGCATACTATAACACAAGTAAAATTCATACGGCTAACAAAGAATCTAACAAAGAGGAAAATAATTTGCACGAAACAGGCCGTGGAACTAGCTAGGCACCACGGCATTTTATTAGAACGTTTACATTTTTTGTTTGAATAATGACGACAAGTCCTAAAAAAGTCCATAAAGGAAACTTAAACAAACATAAGAAAAACAAATAAGACAAATAACCCGCATGGTTCTTTATTAAGACTGCCTATAGCGAAGTATCCATGCGGGAGCCGTAGCTTTCAAAGATAGCACCTTTTTAGATTGGCGATGTTCCATGTGCGCTCTAGGTCGCGGCCATCCATATCGCGTAACTTGTACGCGCCTCGTCCCAAGGTTTCAGTGACTTCATACGGTCCTTCCCATTTAGGGCCCAGTTTTCCTGTATTTTCCACGCGACTTGCTTCGTTAGCACGATAGACATAGTCTCCCGGTCGAAAAGAAACACCCTTGACCTTGGCGTCGTAATAAGCCTTCATTTTAGCCTTGGACTTAGCCTCATTGATGGCTGCTATTTCCCTTTTTTCTTCCAGTAGATCCAGGTTGATTCGCAGTTGTTCATCGTTTGTGACAGCATTAACCTCCGCCGTGCGGATGGTAGGCATCCCTATTTCTGCTGGTATAACGGCTTCAGTGCCGTAAGCCAATGCAAACGGAGTATCTCCGTTGGCTGTTTTTATCATGGTTCTATGTGCCCATAGCACGTGCGACAATTCATCGACCCATTTGCCCTGTCGTTCATCCAGCCGCGCCTTGATTCCATTCCCCAAGCTTCTATTTGCTCGTTCGACAAGGCCGTTCGTTTGTGGATGCTTAACAGACGCGAAGCGCCGCTTGATGTTCAATGATGCACACCAGTCTTTGAATGGGTTATCCGTGAATTGTTTGCCGTTGTCCGATATAATCTCTCCAGGTAGACCGAAACGGCATACGATGTGTTCCCACACAAACTTCTTGACCTGCTTACCCGTGATAGATTTTACTGCCTTGGCTTCTATCCATCGTGTAAAGTAATCCATTGCAACAATCAAAAATTTAACCCCTCCCGCAGCTACAGGAAATGGTCCTGCAATGTCAATTCCCCACTTGTAAAATGGCCACGGGGACGTGATAGGTGTTAGCTCCTGCTGCGGGTGACGCGGTACTGGCCTATGCACTTGGCAATCATTGCACCTGCGAATCATATCGCGCGCGTCTCTGTGCATAGTGGGCCAATAGTATCCTGTTCGTAAGGCTCGGGCTACCACGGATCGTGGGCCTGCATGCATGCCGCACAACCCTTCGTGTATGTCACTGATAACGTAGGCCGCCTGGCGTGGTCCAACACACCGCAGCCACGGCTGCAAGAAAGAGCGTTTGTAAAGGATGCCTTCCCGGAGTTCGAAATGTTGTGACTTCCTTTTAACGCGCCTTGCTGCTTTTTCCTCGTTTGGAAGTGTTTCATTAGTCAAATAGTTGATGATTGGGGTCATCCATGTAGGTCCCTCCTCTTCAACTATAGTGGCCACTTCCCCTTCCGTGATGGACTTTTCCTTAAGTATTTCCACCAAAACCTGTTTAGATAAGTGGGCGAAGCTCGTGGATGTGATCTTACTGAGAGCGTCCGCTTTCTTGTTCTCGCCCCTTGGCACCTGCTTGATGGAAAACTTACTGAAAGTCGCGATTAACGTCTTGACTTTTTCCAAATACCTGACCATGTTGTCCTCCTTAGCCACATACCCACCTAGAATATGGTTCGCGACAAGCCGTGAGTCCACGTAGGCCTCAAGGTTGCGGACTCCCATTCTAGCGGCGATTTTTAAACCCGCAATTAATGCTTCATATTCCGCTTCGTTATTGGTGGTCGTGAACTCGAAACGGAGGGCGTACGTGAATTCCATTCCTTCTGGGTTTGTGAGGATGAGGCCTGCCCCCGACCCGTCTGTGCATGAGGATCCGTCCGTGAATAGTACCCAGGGTTCCGCTGGGACCTCCTCTTGCTTAATGATTGGTTCTTCCTCATCCGGCTTTTCGATCAGGAAATCTGCCAAGATCTGGCCTTTAACAGCCGTCCTTGGTCTGTAAGATATATTATGCCCTCCTAATAGGATGCTCCACTTCTCTAGTCTCCCTGCCACGTCTGGTCTAGATATAACCTGCTTAATTGGCTGATCCGTAATCACGACAATCGGGTGCGCCTGAAAGTACCGGCGCAGCCGCTTTGTAGCAAATACTAGTGCTAGCACCAATTTTTCCATGGGGGAATAATTCAGCTCCGCTCCTTGTAATGTTCTACTTATGAAGTAGACCGGGGTCTGTATTGTGTCTCTATCCGTCATCAGTACCGCGCTTATTGCGCCATGAGTAGCCGAGAGATACATAACAAGTTCCTCCTTTGGACGGGGAGCTACCAACATGGGGAGAGATGCGAGATGCTGCTTGAGTTGGCCAAAGGCTTCCTCAGCTTCCTTCGTCCAACGGAAGTCTCCCTTTCTAATACACTTCTTGAGTGTCTTAAATAAAGGTAATGACTTCTCTGCAGATTTGGATAGAAATCTATTTAGTCCGGCTAACTTCCCATTCAGGGACTGCACCTCCTTCCGTGTCTGCGGGGACGGTAGCCGTATCACTGCGTCCGTCTTCTCTGGACAAGGTTTGATGCCGTTTGGGTCAATCAAATATCCCAGGAACATTCCTTCTGTTGCACCAAACGTACATTTCTTTGGATTTAACTTCATGTTAATCCTTCTCAGCGTGTCGAATGTCTCCTGGACATCCCGGAGGAGTGCCTCCTCCGTGTGGCTTTTTATCACCAAGTCATCAACATACACTTCCAAGTTGCGTCCGATTTGTGATTCGAAAGCTTTATCCACCAACCGCTGATACGTAGCGCCGGCGTTCTTTAATCCAAACGGCATTTTCGTATAGCAATATACGCCCTGGCTTGTGTGGAACGCCGTTTTTTCTTCATCCTCCTCCGCCATCTGGATTTGGTGATACCCTTTATATGCATCCAAGAAGCATTTGAAAGGATATCCACACAAGGATTCTACTTTCCAGTCAATTTCTGGTAGCGGGTAACAGTCCTGTGGGCAGGCCTTGTTTAGGTCCGTGAAATCCACGCACATGCGCCAACTTCCGTCATGTTTCTTGACCATGACTGGATTGGATAACCACTCGTGGTAGTATACCTCGCGCATGATGCCTGCGTCCACCAGCTTCCGCACTTCCTCCAGTATAACTTGACTTCTCTCGGGCGCCTGGCCGCGCTTCTTTTGCTTGATGGGTTGGTACCCTTGGCGGATCTGGAGCTTATGCTCTGCTATCGTACGTGGCACACCCGTCATATGTTTTGGTTCCCATGCGAATATGTCCAGGTTTGCACTTAAAAGAGAACACATGGCCCTTTTGCCGCTATCTGAGAGCGCCCCTCCTATGGATACCTCCTGTTCCGGGTAGTCAGGGTGAATGGCCACCTTCCAATTGGGCGGTGGTGCTCCATCCTTGGGTGGTACAGGTGGTGCCGGTGTTGTCACAGTGTGACACTCGGATGTTGGCACGACTGTGTTGTAAATAGTAACGATTCCCCCCTCAACGGGGAATTTAATCATTCCGTGTGCCGTAGAGGGTACTGCCCGGATAGCCAAAATGCCTGGTCTGCCTATGATTCCATTATAAGGAGAGTGTGAACGTATCACCATGAAGTTCATCCACGTTGTAGTGGAATGTTCCTCATTCCCAATGGTGACAAGCAAACGCAACTGCCCTATTGGCCAGATAGTATCTCCACTAAAGCCAGTAAGCGGCGACGTGGCCGGTACTAATTGGCTTCTTATCTCTGGGCATAACTGCACAAAGCATTGTTCATACAACACCTCTGCTGACGACCCTCCATCTACATACATGCGACGAACATTGTGTGTTCCAATGCTTATCTCAATAGTGAGAGGCGCATCAACCACGTCACTTGATGTAATGAGAGGGAATGAGATTTCCTTGCCGCGTGAAAATTTTTGGCCAATTTTCTGTCTCGTGCGGCGCTGCCTGGATTGGATCATGTATATGGTAGAAGGCTTGTCCTTTTGGGGATCCTTCTTATCATACTTCTTTTTGTTGTCCTTTCCGTCTTTCCAATCCTTAACTAGGTGTTTGAGTTTGCCTGATTTAATTAGCGATTCGATATGCTTCTTCAGCTGGATACACTCCTCCGTGCCGTGTCCTTTGTCATTATGGAACTCGCAGAAGCGACTTCCCTGCCGACGTTCCGGGGGTGTGGTCATTGGGGGAGGTCTTGGAAAATTCGCCCCTTCAGTCAACAAGATCTCCCGGTAGGACATCTTTAGGGGGGTGAACTTGTCGTCCGACCGCCCGCCTTTGCTCTGGCTCTTGTAGTCCGAGCCCTTGTTATTGTTCTGGTTGCCTTGACCGCCCGACTGTCTCCGGGACTGGTCATTTGAGCGGTACCCATTTCCTCGGGATGGGTAGGCTGCGGCAACGGCTGTTTCTCCCTCTATGAAATTCCTAACTCTTTCCATGAGGTCATCGTATCTCTCTGGACGCTTGTCGTTGAGACGCCTGATCAGTTCTCTGTCTGTTATGGCGTGCATGTAGTCCGAGATTTTCAGGAGCTCTGGCATGGTTCTCGTGCGTGTGCACTCATCATTGAAGCGTTCGGTGAAGGCTTCTGTGGATTCCCCCGGCCTTTGCTTGACAGTTGCCAATGAAACCGGATCCCTATTATACTTCTTCCTTTGAGTATAATTGTTCTCGAACGCAGTGCGTAGTTCCGTGAAACTATCAATGCTCCGTGGGGGGAGTGCCTCGAACCAGTCACGAGCGTTTCCGATTAAGGTCGAATTGAACATTTGGCACCATATAGGCATGGGCCATCGCTCAATTTTAGCCTGAGTATCGAATATTTTGAGGTGATCGACAGGATCACCTGACCCATCATACGTCTTGATACATGCCGGCATGCGACGTTTGGTGTCCTCAGAGTAGTTCCGTATGCGGAGGGTAAACGGATCTTCCCTGGGATCAGCCCATGGCCGCGTGAGCCTAGGGTCATCCCATGGTTCACACCACGGACGCGAGAGGTCCTCTGCTTCCGTATCCCTATAGTAGGGGCCACCATAATACTCATCATTGTTTGGTGGTGGTGGTGTGCGCCTAGGCCGGCGGCGTTTGGGCGGATGGTCATCTGAGTCCTCCCCAGACGGATCTGGGGAGGGCGGTGGTGCCCCGCCTTTTGAGTAGGGACCACTTTTTTGAGACGAACCAGGAGCCTTCCTCCCTGTGTTCATTCTATCCCACACACTTGGGCGGCGTGTGGTTCTTGTCAGCTCTCGGTCTGGCCGCTCGGGTGAGCCATCCGACCTTTCTCCATCTTGAGACTGCGTTAATTCTTGCACGATGCGATCCCCTATGCGTTCAAACACATTCCGGGGTTGAGGGTTTTCCTCGAAGGTTCCCTGCTCTTGAGGTCGGGTCCTCCTTTTTCTCCGGTTTTGGGAAGGGGTGGATGGTCCACTGTCGCCAAAGTTGAGTCGGGCTTGGAGGTTCCTCCCCAGATTCAATCTTGATGCGATCCCCGGGACGATCCTTTCAAAATTCTGAGTGAGAATTCGAGTGAGATCATCCTCACTAAGTGGTTGAGCTTCCACTTCTTCCTCCATTAGGGGTCTACGTGGCTCCTTGTTAGGAGGGTCTGGCGCACTTCCCGGATCAGGGTTGTCCAGTGTTGAAGTGGGTGGGGGTGTCACCGAGATCGTGCTCGTCACCCCTGCGGACTGAAGACCGCTACGGTTACCTGGCCCACCTGCGAGGCGGCTAGGTGATTGGTTGGGAATAAGAATCCCTTCCCCTGGGGACTTCCGATTCCCAGGATTCACGTTCCTGGGGTTAACTGGCGGATGCCCCTTCGTCATCGAAAAAGATCGAGATGAGGTTTTATTCTAGCTTAGTGTTAAGGTTCCACGGATGGCACCAACTTGTTGATGCAAAAGTTGGTTGATCCTTGCTAGACCCGAATTAGGCTTAATTCGGGTTGGCTGGGTACCGGCTCCTGCACCAAGTGAATCGTCTGGTTGGGATCCTGCACACTAAACAACACGCGTTAAGCTTACCGTGGGAAGGTTTCCCACGATTAGACTCAGGCGTGAGAGTAAGTAATCGATTTAGGGTTATATGTGAGTTTAGAGAGAATTGTGATACCTTTGTGGAACACTTGGGGGTTCCTTTTATAGGCAGTGAAACCCTAGTGGGCTTTCACTGATCCTTCGGCCCCAAGGAAGAGATAAGCACCAGAATTAGAATGACTGCTATCTTCTAATTCTGGTAGTGAATATCCTCTCTTACTGGGGTAAAGATATTCCTAGACAGAATATTATTCTGTCTTACCCTATGTCGGCCGTGTCTGCCGTACCGGGCCGTGGGCCGCACACGTGCGTGCGGTTACTGTTCATTCAAGCCCATAAGCCTGACTGACTTTATCCCACCCATATGTGATGGGCCGGATGCGGGTAGTACCCGTGGGCCGGGTTCATGACCCGGCTGGGGACTATACGTCATCAATATGGTATAGTTTATTAATCATAACATGTTAATTAAATAATAGGTTATAAGATTTAATTAAATATAATCATGATTTAATTAAATTAATGTGTATATAATACTTAGGTTAAACATGTATTAATATTTATATTAATATAACCTAAGTCATGAAAATTAATTAATTATATGTCATGTTTTAATAATTAATTAATTACTATAGTCTAAATTACATAAATAAATACTTAGGTTAAAATCATGTATTATTAAATAATAATAATAAACCTAAGTCCATGTTTATTAATTAACTATATGTCATGTTTAATAATTAATTAATACTATAGTGTAAAATAAATAATTACATACTTAGGTTAAAAACATGTAAAATTACATAATAGTAATTAACCTAAGTTCATATTTTTAATTAAATTATTTATATATCATGCTAAATTAATTTAATTAACTTGTAAAATAATATACTTGTAGAATTAAATAAACTTGTAAAAGTAATCATGAACCGAACCTATGTATTATAATTATAAACATGACATGAACCGGGCCTGGAACCCCATGAACCGGACCTAATTAATTTTAGAATTTCTAACCACAACCTAACTTGACAAGATTAAATCAATATTAATTAGATTACATAAAATTAACATTGATTGATTAATTTAATACTTTAGTTAAATTAATTAAACTAGCTTGAAAAATGATAACTAAACATCCCTTTTAAATTTTTTAAATCTGTTAGCCAAACACCCTGACTAAAACCAGCAGCCAAACACCCACCCTGTCCCTGTTTGTGTTGTTGCTGGTTGCCACTGTCTGGCTTGGATTTCCCACTGGCAGTGGTAGTTTCCCCCTGTTTGAGTCAAAGTTCCCACCGAGACCACCCAGGTCTCGGTTCCCACTGCCTGAACAAACACCCCCGCTGGGGTTGCCACATTTAGAACAAACCAAACCCGCCTTGCGGCTGGTGGAAGTTAATCACCACCGAGACCATAGATGGTCTAGGTTTGTGGCCATATGAACGCAGTCACACCCAAACGATCCCACCCTGTGCATTCTTGTTCTTAATCTCGTTTTAATACCCTTACATATGGGTTCGTGATTAATTAATCTTAAAAAACGAGGAAAAGGATTAATACTTACATAATTCGCGTTTTAGGGTTTACGACAGAAAACATGAACACACACCTTGCCTTGAATTAACCCATGATCCTTCTCCTTGGTTCTTGAGATGGGGAACGATGGTAGAGGAACAAAAACAAATAAGGGACGATCTATTGTGAAGTATTTTTAGGGTTTCCTCATAACTTGTTCAAAAAAATAAGTATATATCCCCCCCCCCCCTCCCCCCCCCCCCCCCCCCCGTGTTTTATGTTTAGGTGGACTGGGCTTTTATATGGGCCACGGCCCATTCTTCATTCTTTCTTTTGTCCAAACAAAATAAAGCCCCAACACCTTTTGTCTTAAATTTCTACGCGTGTTTGTGTTCTAACAAGTCGTGGATTATTCTTATTATAAATTTCACATGTTATACGAAATATTAAAATACGTAATTAATTATTTATCGTGTATTAATATATGCACGTGATTCCAAATGATCGTGTTTTAAATGTTCATGATTATAAATAATATTTCTTGTGTGCATTTAAATACGTAAACCGACGTAATTAATATTCATGACGCGTGTTCAATGTATAAAAGGAAGGTTTTAATCTGTACGTATATTTATTACGTGTACTGTTCATGGTAAAAGCATGCGGGTTTTACAATTATTCATGACATGTGTTCATTTTATTTCAAATAACATGTATCCCCCTCACGGGTTTTAAAATCATTAAAAACAAGTATAAAGCGAGGCTATAGACTCACCTTGAGTAATAGCAATAGTAAGACGATTTTCAACGATTGATGATGCCCGACGAACACGAAATTCGCAATCTATCAAAATAAAACACGCACCTTTAATAATTTATTCAAGTAGTATTTCATACTTAATAAAATAAAATAAATAACTCAAATTCAAAATTAAACTCACACCATTCTCATTTAAATAATTCCTACATATGTACCCCTTTTACACTTTTATCTTATTATTTATTTCCTTTATTAAAAATCTGTCGATATATATACTAATCGTTCAAACTGTTTTCCCTACTTAAACACGTAAACAATTTATGATATTACTTAGAGACTTCACTTACTATATATATATAGTCCTACCAAAAGTTGGTTAAAAGATTTTACTTTTAAGGTTCCTTGCCCGACACATCTTTGAATTACAAAAACCGGACAGTTTTACGTTATCGACTCATATAATCATTTTGACCTCTATAAATGACTCCATTTGCAAAACCGACACTTATGTTTGAAAATAGACTCAACATCGTAGGCTTTACCCTTCTACATCGGTCCTTAACTCATTTCAGAATCCTTTCTATAGTCCCCGAGATTCGATCCAAATATCGACAACAACTATATATTGTGCCGATACTCGTCTCCCGGTACACGAATAATCAAACTATTATAAATTTTCGCTCGTTTGGAGCTAGAAGCTCTACTTTATATCAAATCGAAGCTTATGATATCCTCTACAATAATATCTAATCAACTCATCTCATACTCAAACTTAAGTTCTCCAAAATTTACATTTTAGCTGCTGATCTAAAATAGCTTCTTAAAAATCACTCAAAATCATATTTTCAACCCATTTTAACCTCATTTTTACAACTATAATCATCCTAATACTATTAATTCTAATTCTAACATCCTATATAATCCTAGATGATCAAATCAAATAAAACCCAATTCAAAAATTTAACATGCAACAAGTAAAAATCATACATATCATCATAAACACCTACATACAACCAATAAACAAGATTAAAACAATATATTTTTCTTCAAAAATGAGTTTTTATAAAAAGTTCTTGCATGTGGCTAAATTTTATACCAAAATGTAGAGAATGATGAAACTTAGATGGGTCTTTGATTAGTTTAAATGGATTCAAGCTTGAATTTTGTGTGATGATGATTTTTGTGAGGGTGGGGTTGACGGCATGAACAAGGGAGAAGGAAGAGAGGAGTTGTTTTTCTAGTTACGAGTTTTATGTGTGTTTTTGTTAATAAATTTTCCTTTTATATGTGGAAAGTTTAGGGTAGTTTTTGCCAGTTGTGATTCTTGTGGACCAAAATGCAAATACTTGTTTAAAAAGCGAGAAAAGACTATTAGTCAATTTTGAAAATGTTTACGGGTCTCGGGTTTTATAAAAATACTTCTCAAAACTTAAAATGCACACAAAATAAGATATTATATAGTCCCGTCACGACTTAATACGAAATTAAAAATAAAAACGTCAAAATATCAAACATCGACCTGACTAAAAATAAAACGTAAAATTTCGGGCTTCCATTGATATCGCGATCACTAATAGTCCTCGCAACTCGTCAAAACGTAAAAATATAACTTTCAACATTCGTTCAATTTAAATCACCAATCATCATAACATTCAATCTCGTCAAAAATTTCGAAAATATACATAAAAATATAATTTAATAATGGCCACGGGTTCGGGTTATCACACACCAACCAAAACACGGTTAAGGAATCAAATGATGACCTATCTGAAACATGTTGGAAACTTCAAACATGCTCAAGTCAAAAGCAGAACCTTTGAAGAAATACAACATGTGTATGAGAAGCACAAGAGAAGCATTGAAGATTTCATTCCTATTGGTTCAGAAAGGGACAAACAAGCTCTCAAGTAGATGAATGAACATATAAAGAGGAGAAGTACCCCCAAAGAAAAACCAAAGGTACTTCTAGAGCCTAAAGGTACAACAAATGTAGAAAATCCTATAGAGGTCAAAGATACCAAAATGGATGAACTAGAGGTACATGAAGAAGCAAATGTACTTGAGGAAGGTACTTCATATGAGAAAAAAGTACATGAAGAAGGTATTTTAAAAATGAAGGCAAAAGAGCACAACAAGGAAAAGAGTCAAGAGAATGTCTGATGATGACAGTGACGATGAGCACAAAAAGTTCTTGAAGATCGTTCGTAATGATGATCGGTTTGTGGACACAAAAATGATGAGAAGCAAATATCCTATTGTCTATTGGGAAGCAACTGTAAATCAAGGATTGGAAACTCACGTAGTCTACAGAGCTAATAGAACCTTTAGGTATTTTCAATGGCTTGAAGATGTTTTACATTTATTTGATAGACAGGATGCAGAGGAACTGTATGATGTATTTAAGATAGGATGTGGGGATCGACCAGAAAGACACGGGGTGATTCTTCTTGGAGAATTAAAAGTTATGTTTGAAACTCCAAACAAGTATAATGATGATTTTTTGGATGGTCAAGAAAAATGGATTCCTACAAATTGGAAGCTCTGTCAATCCTGTGGTATTCATACAATAGAGGTTGATGAGGTCACTTACTATCTGTAGAACAATGATAATCTTTAAGAATCAAGGGGGTTGATGTTTTCTAGAGAGAGAAACTTAGAGAGAGAAATGAAAGAACTTTGTTATATGGAAAACAAGAAATGAAACAACCAACACCTCTTTCCATGGTGGAAAGAGGTTTAAATACCCAAGTCCTTAATGGACTTGGGCCTCCGGCCCATGAACATGCTCATGGGTAGGGCTATTTAATAAATGAAACTAATACTACTACGAGCCTATAACTACATAGTTGGAGTGACCGAGACTTTCTATATACGTAAAACGTATTTCCAACAATCTCCCCCAAAGGGAGGTCACTCCAAATTTACAAAGTCCTAATCTAGCATGTTAGATCTTGTTCTTGAGCTCGTAGTCTTCTTTTCTTTCTTTTTCTTCCTTTTGTGAATATGTGTTGAATAATATCAGTCTTTTGCTTGAAACACGTTCTTTTGGCCTTTCACGTGCAGTCTTTATTTTCTTGTGATGTTCGCCTCTTTGTGACTTCATGTCCCACACACTTATCCTTTGTTGAATTCTTGAAATTTTCAGAGTCGATACAGCGGAAGACTTTTAGGTCATACTTTCTTGAATTTGCAGACGTATTTGATGCAGAAGGAATAAGCATGTGAGGACGTCTTTAACAGGTACATCGCAACGCCACCGTCTTCAACAGGTACACCGCAACGCCACCGTCTTCGAATGCAGCAACATAATAAGACACGAATAAAATGGCTTTGACATTTTATTCTAATTCGGTAGCATTTTACCTCCGGCGGTAAAGACCGTTGGACGATATTAGATATCGTACCCGTGATGGATAGTTTCAATTAAGTAACTTCCTGACAGGATTTCGCGGGTAAACCCGTTCTCTTTATTCGACCGTCCAAAGCTGACTGTGAACATAAAGAGTGAATCATTTGGATTAAAAATCTTTATGATTGAAGCCGTCAATCCATGAAACCTGGAACAAGTGAATTTCAATTAAGATATTCACCATCGTTGCTTTCCAGTTGTCACAAACTTAATTCAAATTGAATCTTGCTTGTCACCTACCAAGTGCTGTTTGATGTTAACACTAGAAGGATTTCCACTCGTCACTGTGAATACTAAAGAGTGTCACTCTGAGTGTTTTGGCAAGATCATACGATAATGCGTAGAGGCCTGGAACGAGTTTAAGTTCAATTAAGAATTAAACTACTGTTTCTTTCCAGTTGTCACAAGATTAGTTCATAAAGAACCGCACGTGTCACCTACCATGAGCTTGTTTGATGTTGGCTCAAGCAGGATTTCCATCTTCACTGTAATACTTGCGTATCACTCGGATGTTCTGGCAATATTACAAGAATATTGCGTGGGACTCATAAAGATCTCTTACTTTTCACAGTGTGTGAAGAAGCAAGGAATAAATGGAAAGTGTCCTAATGAGACTTTTGATGATCTCGTGGCTCTAGACTCGATAGTGCGTTTTTATTTAGTGATCGATGGCTGGAGAGGAGTGCCACCTATTCAATCAGTCTATTCGGAGTGAATAAACCAATAGATAACGTGTTGATCTCCGTGTGAATAAAATAAATACCTTTTGAGAGATATTTGAGTTAGCTGGGGAGGGTTGTGCATTGCATCACTGGGTCCATGATGGCTTTCTTCAATATCGAGAATCATTAAATGATCTCAATAGCATATGTATTGACCCGGTTTCTGCCTAAAGTTGTAAGGAGGGCTTCTTTCTTTACACCCTTTATCTTTACAATTCCTTTTCATTCTTCAACCCCTTCAATGCTTACCAATACGTCATCACTAGCACCTTGTTGTGATTGTTCCAGTGCTAGCTTAAGTACTTGGTCGGCATTCAGCTACGTTCACATTCATTCTCCAGCTTTCCTAGGACTTCTAGTTCTATCTAGGGAATTGTCCTTGGGAAGATTCCATCGGTTCTGATGAATCATTGGACTAATACCTATACCTAGCACCCTTTTGTCACCACATCTGTCGTGAGTTAAGTGTGTTTTGGGTTGATATAGTCACCATGAAAAATCCTTGAAAATCACTTAAAGCACTTGTGATATTGTAATCAAAGTATTTGTGCTTTAAATGTTTTGATCATCAAAAACGCTCCCCCTTAACTTGTGTATTACACATGTTAGGTTGGTTTATCTTTTAAGCCTTTTTCATTGTTTTAGCCAAATATGATTAAGTCTCCTTAATCCCATTTTCTCCCCTTTCCAAAATGTTAACCATCAATATTTTGGATATTAATGGATTAACCGGTCTTTGGGTAATAAAAATGAAATTAGATGTTGGCCAAAGAACCTATTAAAGCTCCCCCTCAAATTAATGAGGGTTAGTTGTAGTGCTTGAGTATGATATATTTTGAAAGATTTGGAATCTCGAGAGAAATTCTTGAAAAATATCATACTTTTACACTACAACATGCCACAAAAGCTGATTATACAAAAGTAACATATTCACAATTATAGACATATGGAGTTGACCTGTTATAAGACGAACCATAATTAAATGGTTCGTTCCGTGAACCTATGGTGAGCTCCATATGGTTGTCCATCGACGAATCGTTCAATACTTCGTAGCAACCGGCGCTTCCTTAGAAGTTCCTCAATCTTCCTGATTGCGTACGTTGCTCCTCTTTTGCATTGGCTTGCCCATGTGTACTGGAATGCTGGAAGCGGTAGGTTGGCATTGAGAACCGTCAGATCATCTCGAACATGCTTGAGCGTACCATCGCTGAATTTGTGCAGTTCGGAGAATCGCATATATTGCATGACGCCAATCTCATTTGGATAGAAGATCCCTGCTTCTGGCGTTATGGTCCCCATATAAACCTTCTTGTTCTTATGGAAATTACTGAGTGGAGTTTTATGGGGACGTTCCAGGTTTAGCTTCTTCTGATAGCTTTCTACTCCAAGTTGAAAGTCTTCCACCCGGTTTTGAATGACGATTTTCCTGGCATATTGACGAAAGTTGGAGCTCAATGCAATGACTATCTCAGGTGATAAATGGTCAACTTTCTCCTGAGCCAATAAAAACAGAAGATCTTCGATGTCTTCAAGTTGAAGGTACTGGAGATCACTTTCGTCAATTCGGTATTCTTTCTCATCAGTACGTTTGAACACGATTACATTCAAGTAATCATAGCCGAATACCGTCTGAGTGGTTGCTCCTTGGATGCTTTTGATTCTGTGAGCTGAGACAATAGAGGAACCTCTCTTAGGACGATGGAAGTGATTGTAAGGTAACCTTTTCTTTGTAGTCCAGTGAGAGATGCCAAGTGAAGCATAGGTATCATAAAACTTGAGCAGCTTCTTTCTCCATATTGAGTCAGGCACTTTATCCTCTATCCACGGAACATTCTCCAAATTAACAGCCTTGAGCATAGTGAGTGACGTGGCATATTTCTTTGCTCCATTTTTAAGGTATTCAAGATCGTGAGAGACAAAGTGCTCTATTGGGATCGTGGCAGAACCGATGATGACTGTTGGTGTGAGAGGTCGCAACACGGGATTCTGAATTCCTGTAGTTGTCGCTCTCATTGCCTTTGTAAGCTCATTTAAGTGGTATTCTGCTTCATTATGGCTGATCTTTAAAGTGTCAAAGAAGTCCACATTTGCAGCTGCCATTTTTATCAGATCCGGAGTCATTGTCGGTGTCCCATGAGAATACCTTAGAAAAGCCGAGAAATCGATAGGGTTGTTGAGGAATTAAGTCAGCTCCATTTCAGTTGCAGTGTCAAAAGGATGTTGTGGTGCTGCATTTGTTAGCCAAAGTTGCTCTTGTACAGTATCATCGATGATAAGCGATTTAGCAAACGTTGGTTCTGGAACATTTAAATCTTCAACTTCCATATCAACGTCATGCTGATCTGTTGATGGTGTGGAAGGTTGAAATTGCATCACCGGTATATCATCGTGAGTTTCTTTTTCAAGCATTGACTCTGTCGGTTCTTCTGCTTGCATGTATTCTACAGATTCAATGTGAGAATCAGTAGTAAAATCTGGTGCAGTAGATATACCTGTAGCAACATGATGCGTTTCTGGTACTGTTGACTCCAGCGTCTTTTCTGTGGTGTCAGCAATGTTTTCTACAGTTCCTCTAAACCTTTCTCAGTAGCCTTATCATTGTCATCCTTGTTTGACTCTTCGGCATGTGTACCCGTGTCGTCATTCTTATCACCCTTGTTGATTTCATTACCCTTGTCATTATCATCATCGTCATCCTGATCATCATCTGTATCCTCGTCCTCATCTTCATCTTCATCATTATCCTTTCGTTCTTCATCCTCTTCTTCCTCCTCATCTCCTTCCTTATCCTTGTCCTCATTTTGATCATTGTTACCATCATTCTCTTCACCGTTACCCTCGTCATCTTCTTCTTCTAGCTCATCTTCATCGTCAGACTCAGAGTCGGTAGTGTCTGCAGGTGTCTCTTCAAGAATTGCTTTGTTGAGATATTGCAGAACTTTGCGTTTGTATTTCGATTTATGAGCTTTCATGTCTAGCAGACGTGTTTGTAAAGAGTTTTCTTCTCTTTAAGAAATGATTTATGTTGTGCTTTAAGTTTGGACACTCTGTCTGTTAGTTTCTGAAGAGTAGACTCATCTGGTTACGGTGCCTTGGGAGGAGTAGTGAACCTTTTAGTTAATGTAGCTATTTGTGTAGCTTGAGCCTCTAGCTGTTGTTGAAGAGACTGGATCAGTGGATCATTGACTGTGAGAAATGGATTAGATGTGGATGATACTTGTGGTTCTGTTGGTGGAGGTGTAACCATAACCGTTAAGGTGGTGGTGGATGATACTGGTTGTACAAGGATAGGTGTTGGTGTAGATTCAGTGGTTGGGGCGGTGGTTGATATAGGTTGTTCAGTTGTGGATGACGGTGTAGATTCAGTGGTTAGGGTGGTGGTTGATACTGGTTGTTTAACGAGTGCGGGTGTAATAGTGGTTGTTATGACCTCACTGATGATCGGGGTGGATAATAATGGAGTAGTTGTCGATGTAACAGTAGTTATAGGAACATCCACCATTCCTTCATTTGTTGACGGATCAGTGTTTGTGACCTCGACACCCTCCCTTTCTAAATTTAGATATTTCATAACATCATCAGAGTTGGAAGTAGACTTACTTGGAAGTTGCGTTTCTGGTATGAAAGTAGCATGAGCATCATCGTGTACCACTGTGTGTGTTGGTTCGGGTAAGGAAGTGGTGATATTGACGTCTCGATACATATTGTATCGGTGTCTGCACTGCTACCATTTTCTTCTCTTTGCTCTCGACTTTCAAAATGATAGTTACCAGCATCTTCATCAGTAGGATCTTAATAAAATGCCATGTCAGCATCAGGATTACCAAAATCTGCTAAGTCTTTGAACACTCTTGAGCCTGATCCTGCAAAAGCTTCCTGTCTGCTTTGTTGAAGAACGATACGCAGTCGTTTGGCTTCAGAAAGTTGTTGTTGAGCAGGGTCCTCTAAAGCAACACTTGCTTCTTTGCCTTTAGTCTTCTTCGCTTTCTTAGGCCTGCGGAGTGGTACTTCTTCTTGTTCTTCCTCAGTATGGATCAGCTCATCTTCATCATCTTCATCAACTATTTGCATTTTTCCTGGGCCTTTATCTTTGGAAGAATCAGTTGATTGGCGCTTTGAAACTCTTTTCTTGCGTTTACCTTTTTGCTTCTCTGAAGGATGTGAATTTGCACGTTTAAACTGTGCGTCAATATCATTAAGCATCTCTTGGTATTTATCACTCTCCTTGATTCCATCATTAAGCATTGTGTCAGGTACTAGGGCAGGAAGTAATGCATACTTTGTGGAATTAGTGTCTGCATTCATTGTGAGAATCACATAATCATCATCTTTGGTGTGATAGAAGAAATTCCCGCGAGTGTCAATGGTTGGGTCATTCTTCATGAAGTGGCTGATAATGAGCTTGGTGAATCTCGGGAATGGAAGATGCACGGATTTCTTCTTCGTTCCGGTAAACTGATAACAAAATTCTTACCAGAGAAGAAGTGCATAGTCTACCTTAGATGCAGTGTACAATCCCCAAAATAAGTGAGCCTGTGGTGGTCTCATTGCATCGGTGCCCCTAGTTTTTCCAGTAAGACACTTGACGATGATGGTGATAAGTGCTTTCCAGGGTTGCCCTATGTGTGAGGTGTTAAAATAGGATAGGTTGTTGATTTCACTTTCATAGTTCATGGCACGATTGATTCGAAGCACTTCATCGTTCTTTGGGTTAGCCACGAATTGTTCTCCTTGTGCCAACCTAGGAAGTTTAAACAATTTCCGAAAAATGCTCAAGCTGAGTACCCTTGGTGTTTTGTTCAGTTGGAAAGAGATAGTCTTTTTGGAGAAAGATGCAGTGTTCCAGAATTCATGCATGTAGACTTTGGGAACAGATGCAGTACATCTGAGTGTGTCTCTGATGGGTGATATGTCTAGGATATCTGTGGCGATTTTGAAAGCTGCTAAGGACGGATCAAAATCATCTTTTAATCAAGAGTTGTTCTTAGCATATGGAAGCCTATCGCTGAGCGAAACAAGTTCAAGATCACGAAGTCGTTGTTGTTCCTCTGTGTTTGACATTTTCCTGCTTTGATGACATAAGCACAAATGATATACACAATATATATATATATATATATATATATATATATATATATATATATATATATATATATATATATATATATATATATATATATATATATATATATATATATATATATATATATATATGTATATATATATATATATATATATATATATATATATATATATATATATATATATATATATATATATATATATATATATATATATATATATATATATATATCTGAAGTCTATGCCAAGTTGAATCTTAGGAAAAATCCATAACAATTATTACCACATATTATAGAGAAACAACATACAAACATAGTTCAGATGAACAAGGTCCTTACATTTAACAACATACTTAGGAAAATGACAGATATGCCAAAGACATTTTTATTCTAAAGAGATAACGACCTAGCATTAGTTCTTAAAATATTTGGATTTCTTGGTTGTCATAACCAGAACCTCAGTAGGTCTAGGTTTGATTTCTACTAACACCTCAGTAAGTCTTGGTTTAGTTTCAACCAAAACTTCAGTGGGTTTTGGTTTAGTTTCAACCACTACGTCAGGAATTGTAGGATTATCCTCAACCCAAAATATAGTAGGCTTGAACACAGGGCAAGACAACAATGAAGCTTTGTCTTCCATAGCCTGGAAACAAAACACAAGACATTGACTAAGTAATTTGTATCTCTTTTGTTTACAGAGGAGTCAACTTATTAAATAAGATTAACTTCTGTAATAAGAAACCGTTCAAGTATTCTTATGAGATAAAATTAACTAGTTACCATAAAACTTGGTTTCGTGTTAGTGGCCCTAATTTACTTAAAGCCTAATGAGGAAATAGTGCAAGCTAGGCCGAACTCATTAGATAGTCTAAGGCAAGTGCATAATACTTAAAATTTCATAGCAAAGTTACAAGGTATTGGAATCATAAGAATCCTAAGTCCATCGCAATGTATCAATCCATCGGAATCCTAACCAATACATCGCAATGATTCAAGCATCGCAATCCTATCGAAATAAAGTCCTATCGCAATATCTATGTCGATCGCAATAAGTACATTTCCATCGGAATGAATGAGAATCCATCCCAATATGTCCCATCGCAATACCTATAATGAAGCCATCGCAATAACACATCGGAATGCGTCATCGCAATATGCCATCGCAATGCGCCATCGGAATGACCCATCGCAATGAGCCATCGAAATGACACATCGCAATAGCCCATCGGAATGAGCCATCGCAATGACACATCGCAATGACACATCGCAATGAGCCATCGAAATGACTCATCGCAATAGCCCATCGCAATGAGTCATCGGAATGACTCATCGCAATGACAGGCATTGCAATGATGGTGTCGCAATGATCATCGAAATCCGTAACAGGGATTCGATCTAAACGTTGACTTCTCGATTCCAGGAACTAGGCGATGTTTTAACCGATTCTGGGCAAGACCATTGATAATCTAGTCATATTGAACAAATCCCACAACTTAATTACCATATTCATTGCAAAACACGAGAACCCTAATTTTTGATATGATCTAAGTAATCTGTTGTGTTTTAGAGATGCAACAAAATGAGGTAATTGATGACAAATATGGTTTAATACAGTACCTAGATGATGAATAACATGAAGGCAAACGAAAACTCAAGAATGATATAGCAAGGTCAACAATGGCGGATGAAGTGACTGTGTTGTGTGTTTGCGATAATGACAGGGAAAGGGGGGTGAGATGTTTTGACTTGGTCAAAATATTGTCAAGTTGAAACATACACCCACCATTTTGCAAAAATTGCAAGAATGGTCCCCCTGGTTTAAAATTTTAGTTAAAGTGATTAGAGTTAACCGAATCAACTTAACAAAAAACAAACCCGCTCACAAACACGACCACAAATACTTAACGCCAAAATTTAATGACCTATTCATGAAATTGTATACCACACAAGGCACACATAGCATAACAGATGATGATGAATAGTTAATATTTTCTGACAATCCTTTTTAACGACCAAATTTGATTCCACGAAGATATAATATTTGCTCCCCCTTAAACACGGACCTGTTTTCTATTTAAAGAGCTGTAGCCAATGATTTTAAGGACACAAATATTAATGAGGACATTTTCCGGTTAAGTGATTTTATGGAACGATTCTGGTGGCAATAAGATTTCTCTTATTTTTACAAAATAAGTGCACTGATACGTACACGAATTTGTGTTAGGCCAAGTTATAAAGTAACCTTAGTCCCTTACAAGGTTTTAAAGTAAACCTTGCCCGAGAAAGTTAATTCCCGTTGTGAGCCAACGTTTTTATGAGAAATACGTGACTTTAATGCGAAAAGCGGGTTGCAGTCTGAAATAACTACAAGCCATAATGGGCATGTTTTAAAACTTGTACAACTTTTATACGGACTCTATTTATGGCGCCGTGTCAATATTAATCGACATTTCTAAAGCCGTAAATATCACCATACTAAAAGACATGCCCGATTTGAAAATGAAAAATATTTTTGGATTTTCTTGATTTTATACTTTTTATGGATTTTCTATGTTTTATATTTTTTATGGTTTTTATATGTTTTATATTTTTGTATTTTTCTTTTGCTGGTTTAAATATATACGATAATATACAAGATCACGATCAAAGGATACTCGAGAATAGTTTACCACTACTATTATTCAGATTCTTCTGCCAACTCCTTAAGTGTCGCTGGGGAGAATGATTTCATGCCTAGCTTTTCGATCAAAAACTCGATACGTCCTCGATCTAAGGCCTTTGTGAATATATCTGCCAGCTGATACTCAGTGTTGACGAAGTACAGTTCGATCACTCCATTTTCCACTTGCTCCTTGATGAAGTGGTAGCGGATGTCAATGTGCTTTGCTCGAGAATGTTGAACGTAGTTGCAGCAAAGAGCGATTGCGCTTTTGTTGTCACAATACATCGGGATTTTGTTGAATCCAAGACCGTAGTCAGTCAATTGTGATCTTATCCAAAGAACTTGAGCACAACAACCGGACATAGCAATGTATTCAGCCTCCGTACTTGATATCGCAGCGCTTTTCTGCCTTTTTGATGCCCAACTAATAAGTCTATCTCCAAGAAGTTGCACACTGCCAGAAGTGCTACGTCTGGTATCTTGACACCCGGCATAATCCGCATCTGCATATGAAATTAGTGCAATAGAGGAATCCTTCGGATACCACAGACCACGATGAAGTGTTCCTTTTAGATACCGAAAGATCATTTTCACAACATGTAAGTGCTTTTCGGTAGGCCGAGCCTGATACCGGGCACACATGCCTATAGCAAATTGCAAATCAGGCCTGCTAGCAGTCAGATAGAGAAGGGTGCCGATCATTCCACGGTAAAGTTTAGGATCGACAGCTATCCCTTCCTTATCTTCATCTAACTTGGATCTCTCCACCATTGGAGTATCCACGGGGTCACAGTTTTCAAAATGATATTTCTTTAATGATTCAAGAGCAAATTTGGATTGATTAATAAAGATGCCTCTGGGATTCTGAGAAATTTGCAACCCTAAGAAAAATGAGATTTTTCCCATCATCGACATCTTAAAGCGTGTGGACATAATTTTCTCAAATTGGTCAGACAAACGTTGATTAGTAGCAGCAAATATTATATCATCAACATAAATTTGTACCAGTATCATGTCGTTGTCCTCCTTGAGAATGAATAACGTTGGGTCCACTTTGCCTTTGGAGAAGCCTTTCGTGATGAGATACGACGATAAGAGATCGAACCACGCGCGTGGAGCTTGTTTCAACCCGTAAAGAGCCTTCTTGAGCTTGTACACGTGATTAGGATACTCCGAGTTGACGAATCCATTCGGCTGGCTTACGTAGACATCTTCCCTTAATTCACCATTGAGAAATGCCGTCTTAACATCCATTTGGTAGACGATCATATTCATGTGAGCAGCATAAGCAAGGAATAGTCTAATTGCCTCCAATAATGCAACAAGAGCAAAGGATTCTTCAAAGTCAATACCCAAAGCTTGTTTGTAACCTCTAGCAACCAATCTAGCTTTGTTTTTCAGCACACTACCTAACTCATCGAGTTTAACCTTGTATACCCACAACAATGTCAAGATTTTAACGTTGTTGGGTAACGGAACTAATTCCCACACTTCAAGACGTTGGAATTCATTAAGTTCCTCTTGCATGGCTTCAATCCATGATGATTTGGCCATGGCTTGTTGCCAGTTTTTAGGTTCAGTGTCTGAAAGAAATGCATCAAAATAGCAATATAATGCATGTTCTTGGAGTTGATGGCGTGTTAAGACTGGTCGATCGATGTCACCAATAATATTACGGATTGGGTGATCCTTTGTCCATTTAGTGTTGTGAGTTTCAATCCGTGGTGGTCGGGAGTGAATGATTGCAGGAGCTTCCTCTGAGGTAGACGCACCGTTAGGGTCTTCAGGTATATGTGAACCAAAGAAGGGAAGCTCTTGAAAGTGAGCATATTCCAAATCGTGATCATAGAGATCCTCTTCAGCATCATTAGGAACGAGTGGGGGTGAAGATTCAGGTGTTGTTTGAGAATTGGTGGGCGATGGGACATCTGGTTCAAGAGTAACAGTAGATGCCTCGGATAGATTTCCATTATCTTGAGCAACAACTTCGGGAATCGGAGCTACTGCTACAGGTGCTGGAGAATCATTACTCGGTGGATCAAATAATTCATCAAACATAGGTTGAAATAACTTATCCCACTCGGACCTTGTAGGTGGTATAAATGATGGAGAAGTAGGATTGTTGGGAGTTAATCCGGAACTGATTGTACCGGTTCCCATCTCGTGTAATGTGGGTTCAGAGCTGTGTTGCTCAGAATCCGTCACTGTCAGCTCATCAAAATCGGCATCCAAAGTTTCTACTATCTTGCCAAGACGACGGTTATAAATCCGGTAAGCTTTCTTTGCAGGCGAGTAACCAATGAAAATTCCAATATCAGCCTTTGGTTGAAGTTTTCCCAGATTCTCACTATTTGTATTTGGATAGCAAAGTGCACCAAACACATGAAGAAATGAAATATCGGGTGTGTGTCCATGAAATAGCTCATATGGAGTTTTACCATGGCGTTTGCGGATGATGGAGTGGTTTTGGGTATAACATGTTGTTGCCACTGCTTCAGCCCATAAGAATAAAGGAGCATTCGCATAAATCAACATAGTTCGAGCAGCTTCCATAAGTGTACGGTTACGTCTTTCCACGACACCGTTTTGTTGTGGAGTGCGGGAAACAGAGGTTTCATGTGAAATACCTACCTTTTCGTAATAGTCTCGTAGAGTTTGATTAACAAACTCAGTTCCATTATCAGTGCGAATGCGGCGAACAGTAGCATTAAGACGAACTTGGATCATCTTTAGGGAAGTAATGATATACTCTGGTGCTTTATCCTTGGATGCTAAAAATTTTACCCATGTAAACCTTGAGAAATCATCCACTATGACGAGGATGTATTTTATACCACTCACACTAGCCGTACGCATTGGCCCGCAAAGATCCATGTGCAAAAGATACAGTGGTTCTTGGTTGGTGTCTTCTGCTTTAGGTTTGTAAGATTTCTTGATGCTTTTCCCCAAAGAACACGCGGAACATAAATGATCCTTGTCGAACTTAAGTTTTGGAAGACCACGAACAAGTTCGTTTTTAGCCAAATGGTTAATAGCATCAAAGTTAAGATGAGATAACCGTCGATGCCACAACCATGACTTGGTCTTCGATGCTTTGGAGAGCAGGCAAACAGGAGAGGCGGCCATCATGTTTTGAATAGACAATGTATAGAGATTATCCCCTCGAGAATCCTTTAACAAATCATTTCCTGTAAGATCGCGAATGAAGCAAGTATGTTGTCGAAAGGCCACTTCAAGGTTTGAATCGCAAAATTGTCCTACTGAGAATAGATTGTGACCAAGTCCCTCCACATAATAAACCCTTGAAATCGTAACATTCCCAATTTGGTATTCACCATAACCTATAATCTTTGCAATATGGTCGTTGCCGAATTTAACCGTTCCTAGAAACTTGCTGACGAAATTTCTGAGCATCGAGCGGTCTCCAGTCATATGTTTGGAGCACCCCGAGTCTAAATATCAAAGAATAATTTGGACGACCTGAAAATATTACCAAACACAGACGATGTATCGG
The DNA here is from genome assembly GCA_025667525.1 of Glebionis coronaria. NCBI lineage: Eukaryota > Viridiplantae > Streptophyta > Magnoliopsida > Asterales > Asteraceae > Glebionis > Glebionis coronaria. Next base: position 180,889,229 of record CM046880.1, on the reverse strand, counting down.
GATCTAATTGTTCCTCTGAGTTAGCAGGTACAGATATAATTATCTTAGATTTGCTATCAGACGAAACTTTAGGCTTCCAGATTTTCTTACTAGTGGTTGGCTTAGATTCTAGTTGTCTAGTATTCTGAGGTACTTTTTGACTGGGGACATTACCACTGGTAGGCACAATAGTGGGGGCAGACCTAGTTAAAGGGCGCTTTTTCCATTTCTTAGTGCTAGTGTTCCTATTCAAAGGACGCTTAGACCTAACTTCCGTGGATGTGATCCTAGTTAAAGGGCACTTAGTTCCAATAGCAGTGAAGGTCCTACCAGTGGGTTTCCATTGCCAACCAACTTGGGTGAATTTCTTCCCCGTTGGAATCCATTCAAGATTGTTCTTAATAGCATACATTTCATTTACGTGATCAACAAGGCATAAATCATGACGCTGAGAAAATATGCATTCATTACAATTCCAACATTTTGCATTCGAATTCACATTTTGCATTAGAATTCACATTTTGCTTAGGTTTCCACTCATAAAGAGAACCTTTTGTCTTAGCTACATGATTCTTTTTATTTAAAACTGAAATAACATTCCTAGGGTGCACTTCTACTTTCTTCTTCTCAGTTCTATTAGTGGAAGGCTTGATCCTATCTTTCTTGTCTTGAGATCCTTTAGCCTTAGTAGACACAGTTACTCCTGTAGAAGCCAAGGGAACATTAGTTACAGATTTTGACTTAGCCTTGAATGGGTGTGTTTAAAACAGGCTTAGCTCCTGGGGTCTTATTGAATGGAGTAATGGCAATGGTGGTTTGTTGTTTAGATGCTACAGATATCGGTTGCCCAATGTACTCTAAGTATGCTAAACAGTCCTGAACGCGATCCACATATAATAAAAGCTCATATACACTATCACTTGTGGGATCACGTTCACGCATTTCATCAACAATCTCTCTAGCTAGATCAGCATGTTCTAAGGCATTTTTCATATATGTGGCAAACTTAGTGGGACTTTTCTTAAATTTTAGATCCCGATATAGCACACGTGGGTTGGGTTTGGGAGCACTAGAGGTCGAGGCAGAGACAGTAGCTGGATTATCAACACTTTCTCGTCCTTTGAGTTGAAGTGTCTCCTTTAATTCTGCTATAACCATGTTTTTGTCTATGAGCTGAATTTTTAGGTCAGAGGATTCCTCACATTTCCTGTTCAGTTTGTCAATTAATGACTTTTGTTCTGTCGCATTAAAAGCGAGGCGTTCTTCTATTGAACAAGAATTTTGTGAGTCAATCTGCCTTACTTGTTCACGCTCTCCTAGCATAGAATTAATTCTATTTTCTAGGACATGATTCTTAGTCTCTGCAGCCTCTAGTTCCGTTTTTGTTTCTAGTAATTCTCTCTTAATTATCATCGTCTCTTCCTCTAAATCCTGAACCATCTGAATCATCTTGTCACTGTCTCAACGGATTTTCCACCATCATTTAGTTTTGAAAGAGTTTCATTTTTAGATTGATTCTCAATTTCAAGAGATATAGAATGTTGTTGAAGCTCATTAAAACTTTTTGAGAGTGTATTATACGAATCTTGAAGCTTTAAAAATTCAGCGTTGGATTCATGACAAGAATGATTATCTACAGTATTCACATGTTCAACCGTATTCACAGATTCATGCACATCATCACAAATATTCACAGTAGATGAAATTTCATGAGTATATTTAACAGTAACCACTTGCATCACTTCAAGAGACACCATATGTTCTAAAAATCGGTCATATTCGGATAAAATCTTTTCCTTTTCAATTAAATGTTGTTCATAAGCATCATCCATTTCATAGAAAACTTTTTGAACTTCACCAATTTCAAAACTTAGATTACACGCTAGATCATAGACTCCTTGTTTAATATGGTCCACAAACGGAACGATCTCTTTCTCAAACACTGTTTTCATGTGTTCGAACGCCCATTCTACAACGGTTTGAGCCGTTGAAGTCGTACATTCCAGGATGACCTTGTCAAAATGGATAAGGTATTGCCCAATCTCTTCCAAGCTGAGATTTACCGTACTAACCGGTGGAAGATTCTTAGGAATTTCCTTCGGTTGGTCCGAGTTAACGAGTGTAGGAATTATACTAAGGCATTCTCTAGTAGGCATGAAAGTGGATGTTTGGATAGTTCTCTTTTGCATATTAAATCGAGTTCTAAGATCTATTGTAGCATTTTTTTCATTCATTTGAGCATAATCATATTCAGGATATGTAGGAAGTAATTTTAACCGCTTCTCTTCATATGGTGTCATACTCTCAGAATCATTCAAGAACACAATCGGATCTAATACCAATCCTAACTTGGTTGCATCATAAAGTCGTGGGTTGTGGTGAAGTGCTTGCTTTTCATACCCCGGGTTAGGTGGTAAGTCTATGAGACGCGATAGATTAAACTCTTTAAATGATGCATGAAACAAGTGTACTAGATGTGAGCCAGCATATTGTTTTAAAAGCTTAATTTCCGTTTCTTTTATTCTTTCAGACGTCTTAATTTACATTTCAATCTGTTTTGACTCAAGAATTTCAAAATCCGTTTGAAGCTGTTGAAAATTTGTAACGACTGACTCTTTTTCTTTAAGTTCATTCGAAAGATTTGCTCTTAAACTCTCAATTTCTAGCAGATTGTCCATTTGAACTTTCCTAAACCTAACAAATTCAGGATTGGTTAAGGTAGTGGACACAGGAGTCATTTCCAAGGTTTTAACCTTGTCCTTATGCAGCAAGCTCGGCAGATAAAGTCTGATTAGCATTAAGGGTTTCAAGGACCGCGTTATTCATTTGGCTAAGCAAAGATGTCGGGACCATAACCAAATCAGGTTGAGCAGACGAATTGGTAGTCGTAATAGCTCCTGGTTGTGGTTCACTCAAAGTCTGAGGACTTTCACTGATATTGCTATCATTGTTTGTCTCGTCGATTGAGTTACTAACCACCGGAGGCTGTTCCGAATACTCAGACATTTGCTCAACTTGATAAGGTACAATACTAGTATCTGTAGCAGTATGTGGTACCTCAGAAATTGTATCAGCTCCATATAGTGAAAGGTTTGCCATGAGAGCTGCTTTGGCGGTGTTAAGATCATCACAATCAGAGTCGTATGCATCCAAATCATCACATTGATATGCAGCATTGTTGGTGATGACTGTTGTGAGACCGTCAGTTTCTACTACTGCCGGATCTGCAAGGAATGCCAATTCTTCTTCATCAAGCTCACGACCTTGGGCTTGAGCATTCACCAGGTAGATCTTCTCCTGAAACCATGTCCCGTCCCTTTTCCTTTTAGGCTGCTTGCACTCACGGGCCATGTGCCCTTTCCCTTTGCAGTTGTAGCAAATAACCACCTTCATTTTACAAGTGCTGTTTGCTCTTGTAGCAGTAGTATTGGATGAACGTGCTCCAGCATTAGACGAATTAGATCTCCCTTGAAGTGGTTGGACCATGACTCTTCCATCCTGAATTGTTGCCTGTTGTCGAGAGTTAGACGAGTTCCTTAACTGATTGTTAGTTTTTGCTGGACCTCTGTAACCTCGTTTGTTCAATGTTTGACTTAAATAAGCAGACATCTGAGCAAGGATATCAGTGGGGCTATCTCCTTGTCTAAACTCAGGGACAGGGATGTCATCTTCACAGTAGAATGCTGGTGCTGCTTGAGCTACAATCTGATTGGATAGAGCACTGACTTGTTGTGAGTAATGAGGTTGAGGAGCCTCAAGTTGTGGATAGGTACAAGCAAGGTTTGTTGGAGGTTGATACGATGAATACTGGTGTGAAGCATAAGGTAATGGGTGTGAATCTCCTTGTGATGATGATGTTGCTGTTTGGTGATAAGATGTAGGCGGCGGTGGCAGAATCGAGTACTGTGGGAAGCTTGGTGTCTGATACACAGGTTGATATGAAGATTTGTGTCCTAAAGCAAGCTGAGAGTTGTGGTATGACAGTGTAGGATGGTTTGCCAATAATGCCATTGGTTCATGATAAGATCCCTGAGAAATTCGGTTTTGGATCACATGCTTCTCATGTTGTTGTAAGAAAGCATAGAGTTGATCTAAATTGGACTTGTGTAAGTCACGAATCATCTTGACATCAGTGACATATTGACTCCATTCAGGGGTAATGTGTTCAAAAACTTGGTGTTTAATTGAAATTGTTCAATTCTCAGATTATACACATTCATGTCATTCACCATGGTAAAATGCCAGTAGAAATCATGAAGAGTCTCCCCCGGAAGGTATGTAAACCTATCAAACAAATCATACAGTTGACACTCTCGTTCTTGCTTAGTGAGAGATGTCCTCTGTAACAAAACCGCAAGTCGATCCCAAAGTTTCTTTGCCACTGTATGTTCACTTACCATTCGAAAGATATCGGGTGGAATGGCTTGAAGAATTGTCTGAACAACCCTCTCATCGGCATCTGCAATGATTCTGATAGCATCGGTTAACTCGTGATACTCCCTTGCCCTTGTCACATTGTTGACGGTAACCTCTCCCCAATCTAATGGACCTTTATCAATTGATTGAAGCATAAGTCGACCATTTTGTTTGCCCATGATGTACGTTCTCATACGTCCTTGCCATGCTTCAAATAAATCTTTGATGAGCAAAGGTGGGCGAGTATCGGTTACCGAAATGATCGAGATATCGGTAAGCGAAGTCATAGTTGGCATATATGAATGTGAATTCATTTTGTGATCCCTTGAAAAAAGATTATCAAAGATGATCGAATAATGAAATAAGGTTATGAGTTGTTTTTGTGTTGTTAACTAAAATATGTTATTATCTTGTTGTTGTGTTTACCAAATTACCAAATTTAATGCCAAATAGAAGAAATCCATTAAGTATCCAAAAACAAGTTCTATCGGAATGTTGCTTTCTGTCGGAATACCTAGATCGGAAAGTCCAGATCGGAATGTCTTACTATCGAAATGCTTAGATCGTAATGTAACCCTGTCGAAATGTTGATGGTATCGGAATGCCTAGATCGCAATGCAAAGCTGTCGAAATGTTCAGATCGCAAAGTCCTGTCGGAATGGTCAGATTGCAAAGTTCTGTCGGAATGTTTCAGATCGGAATATAGCTGACAAAATTTAGGCAGAGTAACGACTTAAAACTTCCTTATAACCGTCGGAATCCCAGATCGCAAAGAACGATCGGAATGTCCAGATCGGAATAAGTATCGAAATCCAAGTATCGCAAAGTAGAACCAGTCACTTTCCGATGGTGATGGTTATTGCGATGGAAACCCCTTTTCACTTGTACTTTCCGATGGTGATGGTTGCTTGAAATTCGGAATGAAGAAAACAAGAACTTTTTGAACTTTTGATCCAAGAAAGATTGTGTTTTAACCAAAACCAAGATACCAAAAATACTATAACACGAATAACTACGTTATACTATTTGAAATCACAATCAAACACAAAAAAATTTGATGATTCGGCAAGAAATACTCAACAACCTACGAAATGTTTATAAAAACATACGCAACACGAAAAACAAACCTATATTTCATCCCATGCTCTTGATACCAATTGTAGAACAATGATAATCTTTAAGAATCAAGGGGGTTGATGTTTTCTAGAGAGAGAAACTTAGAGAGAGAAATGAAAGAACTTTGTTATATGGAAAACAAGAAATGAAACAACCAACACCTCTTTCCATGGTGGAAAGAGGTTTAAATACCCAAGTCCTTAATGGACTTGGGCCTCTGGCCCATGAACATGCTCATGGGTCGGGCTATTTAATAAATGAAACTAAATACTACTACGAGCCTATAACTACATAGTTGGAGTAACCGAGACTTTCTATATACGTAAAACGTATTTCCAACACTATCTGCTACAAGAAAGAAGATATCCTTTGGATAGAGTGCTACTTGAAAGGTGATTGGATCTATAGTTGGAAGTCCCTGAAGATACTAATAGTGCTATGGATTTAATCAGATTTGTGAAGCATCTGATAAAGGAGATTGAGAAGGATGAGAAGGCTGAAAAGGAACTATAAGTGTTTGGCTTACCAGCCACACCACAAATGGTAATCAATTCACCATGTTTAACATACATAAGAATTGGCTAGTCCATAAGCAAACTGCTTGTGGAAAAGATTACTCAAATCCACTGACATCTGATAGTTTGCTCAAAACTCTATGGTTCTCAACTCACCATGCTTCATTTTAAGGGTTGGCTAGTCCAAGACAAATGAATCTAAGTAAAGACAACTCAATTTCGTTAATGGTTGTTAGTTTACTAAAAACTTGTAGGGTAATCAATACACTTTATTCTGGATGAATAAAGTATTGGCTATTCCAGAGCAAATGTCTAACTAGTAAAGAATTATCAAATCCATTGATGGCTGGTGATTTTCTAAAAATCACAAAGCCAATTCAGATTGGATTATTGCTAACTGTCTTATACAGGTGATAATATAAAAGGTGATTGTTGTCAGTATTTTGTTGTCAAAGGGTGTTGATGAAAAGATGTTGTTGTGAAGATTTAAATATTCAAAGAACCAAGTATTTAAGACAAAGATGAACTCAACACTACTACAATCTCAGAGTTCATCATACCAGAAGAAGAAAGTTCAGAAGAGTGTTTGAATACACTCCTCCTGTTGATACAAAAGTTGGATGGACCACGTCTAACCCAAATTAGGCCTAATTCGGGTGGCTAGGACTCCGGCTCTCGTACAAAGTGAACTTCTAACGAGACCCTGCACACTAAGAGAAACGCATCGTTAGGCTTACTGTAGGATTGTTTCCCACAATTAGACTCCAGCGTGAGAGTAATTAATCGATTTAGGTTTGAGTAATCGGTGAGGGTAATGGTATTGTTATGATCACGTATTGTTATGATCGTACCTTTGAGAAACCTAGGAGGTTCATTATATAGCCGGCAAAACCCTAACTGGGCTTTCTGAACCTTGAGCCCTAAGCAAGAGATAATACCATATCAATATCAATCCTTATCTTCTAAATAAGGAGAGTGAATATCCTCTTGCTTTAGGTGAATCACAATCTTACTTAGATTGTGATTATGTCTGATCTTGTCCGCATACGGCCAGAACACGATCCGTACGAAATCGGGTGCGGCTGTCACCTATTGGGCCCCATAAGCCCAATCCAATATTTATCCAACCCATACTTGTTGGGCCAGATGCGGGTAGTACCCGTGGGTCGGGTTCGTAACCCGACTGAGGACTATACGTGATCATGTCCCCCGAGTCTAGTAGTTACAAACGCAGGCGTGACCACTAGACTAGTAAATCCCAAACAATAAAATGGTCGTGCCATGATAATGAACAATCATACCTAGGAACACAAAAAATATGAAAGTCGCGGCGCAGATGGTACATGTTGGGTCTACTAGATGTAGATCTTGCAGCCTGTCAGGAACAGTGAACGACTTCTGTAATCACAAGTCAATCCACAGAGAGACTCTATACACAATATGGATGCAGAATACAAATATAATAAAGAAGAACAGAATAACTATAAAGACTTGATCCTTTCTAAGGATTTCTAATATTGATAATCACTAGAACTACGTTTTCTGAAGGTCTGCATAACCCTTCTGCCTAAGGTTCCTTTTATACTACAAGGAAACCCTAATACATCATTAACCAAAACGTGTAAAACTGATATGCATATCCTTTCCTAACATATCTCATGCATATCCTAACAGAATAATAAATAAATAATAAAGTTTGACTTTGACTAGGACCAGGAGCACGACTTGCTCCTACTACTACTAGGACCAGGAGGAACTACATACCTCCTAGTCTACCTATTACATTTAACTATTACAATGGTCCTAACAATCCTCCCTAAACTTGAATTTGACCTGTTGAGTTCAAGTTTCCTGGAAAACGTGCAATAAAGCTCGAGGATTGAATCAGCAAAAGCAATAGCAGCATCAGCAAGATAAGAAACAGAAAAACCACCGCAACATGAAACACTAGAAGCTTCTTCAAAGCTTGGAACAAATCAGCATCGTGTTGAATCTTTTCAGCAACATGAGCAGATTTGATGAGCCTTTACCAAGTAGTTGCTCGCTATTGGGCTAGCCATTCTTTCTGGTGGAATAAGCATCACCCTGGGAGACTAGAACCCAGCCCAACTCTTAGAACGTGAATCAATGGTGAGTGGGGGTACCCTGATGATTTTAGGCAAACCATCACAACCGTCAACGGATTTGATATGTCTTTACCAGAAGCCGTACCCCTCTGGACTCGCCAACTCTTAGCAATGAAGCATCGGTGAGTTGAAAACCCTATAGCTTTAAGCAAGCTATTACAGCTATCAACGGATTTGATAAAATCTTTACCAAGAGCCGTACCCCCTTGGATTAGCCACTTTTCAGTCTAGGACCATGGCAAGTGAAAACCATCCAGTTTTGGGTAACCTGGCAACCATCAACGGATTTGAGAATCGCACCAGGAGCCGTACCCTCAAGGTGAATCAACTCTTTCTTGTCGATGAGACATGGTGAGTTGAGGACCATTTGTTGTGAGGACCAAGTCTAACACCAGATGAAATCAGTAACCAGCACAAGGACCATTCAGCAACCAGAACCCATAGTGTGAAACAGCAAATGGTATTATATTCACAAGTGTAAAATCCATGATGTGTTAAAGTATATGCAGATATTATATAAAAAGTATATATTGTTTTTTTTTTAACTGTAAAGAATGAAATTCACCAATCACTTTACATATTGGTGAAAAGAATGATAATATGAACAAATGAACAAAAACACAAAACATAAACACTTACAAACCAACCAAATCAGAGACCAGAAGCAGTCTTCTTATCTGCTTTCAAACGAGCCTGGATTCCTTCCACCAACGCAGTTGCCATAGAGGACTCATTCCCTGATGGAGCAGTTGAAATTTGCAAGTGACTAGCCAACATAGCCTCCATTGAAGCAATCGTCAAAGGATAATCCACGTCTGTGAGCATGAAGACCATATGACCAGATTCCAACTCCAACATATGCACACCACATCCCGCATATAACCTCCATCGCTGAATAACCCATTGCATCTGATCCTTCCATATACCAGAAACAGGAGCATGAGGAGGTGCATCAAGCATCAGCTTAAGATCAGCCCATACTCGCAGACCAGGCCAGGAAGACACAGCCATGGGATCAAAAGGCATGCCAGAATCCACAAACCCATATAAATCCATAAGATCTTTACGATCAGCCCAAGACAAAATACCCTGCAAACCCGAAGCTAACCGCACAGACCCATCACTAAGAGTAATTCTATGAGATACCATACCAGGAAGAGTCGTGGAACGCTCAACCGTCCAACCAGTAATATGTCCATTTCCCAAAGGCAAATCAGAATCACTGTCAGAAGCTGCATCAATCAAATTTTCAGGATAACGCTTCTCATAGGGGACCGTCTTGCCACGTCTAACACGTCGAACCGATTTCTGGCGAAGCGAACGTCGAGGTGTGGAATCACTAGGAGAGGGTTCAACCTTTACCTTTACCTCAGCAGCAGCAGTGGGAGCAGGAGAAGTAGACTCATTAGTTTGCCCACCCAAGGGATCAATAGGAGTTGCACTAGAAGAAGGAATAGGTTGAGGACCAGGAACTGGTGGTGATGGTGATGCCATATCAGGTGTAGCAGTTGTGGTGGTTGTGGTAGCAAAGGTGGTGGTGGTAGCATGTGTTGTAGTGGTAGCAGGACCTGAAGAAGAACCCATAGGAGCAACCAAAGGAGTAGTGGTGATACCAACTGTAGAAGCAACAAAAACCAAGGGAATAGCAGTAGAACCAGGAGTAGGATCAGATGGAGGACCAGTAGTAACAGCAGGTGAAGAAGTGGTCACCACACGCGGAGAAGGACGGTAGATAAATCGTTCCAGAATGGGTTGACTCTGATGCTCGACCATACATTCATAGAGTGCCTTGAGCTCATCAAAAGACAAAGCCCGAACCCTGTCCCACTTCCAACCAGCTTGGAAATAAGCAGCCGATTGATACTTCACATATCGCTGCATCTGCTTGCGCTCCTCAGTTCTCGATAAAGGTCTATTCTTACGCTTCTCACGAAGCTGTGCAGCAAGGGCCAACTGATGCTTGCGTATCAACACCATGGCTCTTGGAATACAGTTATGCTCATCCACATCCGCACCCAACAGATCAATGAACTGGGCATAATCCCTGGTAAGAATAGTCAATACCTGCATCCAATCACTCTCATTCCAATGCATTGCATCATGTTCGACTTGTTCACGTATTTGCTGTTGAAGCGCTTCCTCCGCAGCCCGATCAGCTTCATCAATCTCGGCTTATATCCGTTGAGCAGCCTCCTCACCTAGCCTATCCTCCTCAAGCTGTCTGCGTGTACGCTTGCGAGGTGGTGAGGAGCATCAGTCATTGGGGCCTTCCCCTTTGGATCATGGGAGGGACCAGCATTGGAACCAGCAGTAGGACCAGAAGCACCATCCATAGGAGTGGTAACACCAGCAGGAGAAGGAACACTGGAGGATGTCGGAGGAACCGGCAAATCATCATACAATTTATCAGCAAAGGCAGCCTTTGCCAACAAGGTCAAACCATCCTCAACACGATCCTTAACTTCCTCATCAGAATCTGAATGAACCACATGCTTCTTTCGTCGTCTTTGCTGAGTCTCCAAAGCTTTGATGCGATCAGCCATAGGAAGAACAAACTCCCTAGTAAGTTTCCGGTGTTGATTCAAATCAGCTTCCAAGGAAAGAATCCGCGCATGATACCTGTGCATAAGATCAAGTAACGACATAAGTGTAATAGGCTCCTCCGCCTGCCCACCAAGAGGACTTGGGCCAGGGAAGGCGTCATTGGAGCCCGAAGCAACAGATGGGTCAACATTAGGAGTACTAGCACCAAAAGGCTTATCAGAAGAGTGTGGAGCAGGACTAGGAGGTGGAGTCTCCACAAATGGAGACTTATATGGCACTGAAGAAGGACCAGCCTTGGAAGGGGATGGTCGTTCAACCACCACCTCCTCAACTACATGAGAAGCACCACCAGTAGGAGCCTCCTCCTCCATAGGGTCATCATCAAGTTCAACAACATCAGGAGGACCCTGAGCTAGCCCCAAGATGGCCTCAGTAAGGGGCCTCCACTCCCCGGTAAACCCATGGACCATATTATAATACACTTTTGCAGTAAGCTTAGACGGCACATGTTCAGTCCTATCACGAGGAATGCAAACCAGTATTTGTTGTAAAAACCTAGGATACATCAGAAACTTCTTCCTAGAACCAACACTAGATAGATTACTAACCATCCCTTCAAACAGATAATGAGAGAAATTAAATACTCTACCCTGAGCCAAGCAAATGAGACCAGTAGCCAAAGAAGTAGGGAAAGCATCCCAACTCCCAGACTTGGGACTTAAACAATGAATCACAAAATGCACCAGAAGCTTCCATTGGGGGGAAAACCGATTTTTCTGGAAGTTAAACTTCCCCCCATGATTGTACCCTATAGAAGCCATCCCCTCCAATACCTCCGAATTAGGGATGGACTCAACACCACCCTCATCTTGAAGATGAAGGGAAGATCGAATAGAAGCTTCAGACACCACGTATGAACGTCCATCTATGGTAGCATGGAGTTCACGTGGACGACCAACCACAACCACAAGACGAGCAGATGCCCAAAACTGACGAATGACACTATCATAAATAGTGGGACAAACAGTAAACGCATACCGTAGGTTTGAAGCCTCAATGAAGTCCAGAATGTCAGTAAAATCATCACGATGTGGACCATCGCCTAGATAGGCGACCTTGTTGTGAGCAGGTTGGTATACTAGGGCAGCCATGGATCTTGATGAATTGAATGGAGGATGATTTTGGTTAGGGTTGAGAGAGTAGGATCGGTTTTGTGTGTGTGATGAGTGGAATGATTAAGTCAAGGGGGTTAATTTGACCATAAATAAGGAAGGTAGTAACTGTTCATTGACCCCTATTAATGGGGGGTTGCCCTTTCAAATTACACAATTATGACATAGTAACCACTTGCCCCTTTTAACATAATTCCCAAATTCCAATTTACCAAAGTTAAATAAGAGTGTAAATACCAGAATTTGAAGCGTTGACTAAAAGTCAAAGCGCACAATGGTCAGACCAGAAGCAAAATGTGGTCAACAAAAGACATTAAGAATGAACAGTGTCCCAGACCAGCACCAGAAGCCAATCATCACTTGACAAAAAAGGATTTTGAACCACCAGAAGCCAACCAATTATGACTAGAAGCTAACCAATGAGGACCAGAAGCCAGTCATGAAAGAATATAACCACCAGAAGTGAGCAAAATCCTCCACCAGGAGTAACACACACCACCACAACCAATGCAATATGCTGTTAAAAGCTACCAATATGTTAGTCTGTGCTAAGTAATATGTGCATGAAGCCTCCCTTTAGGCTTAGCCTCCCCTCAATCCTAGACCTCAAGGATTGACCATCCCAATATGAACCACCAAGTGGTTGAAACGAGGATCATCAAATGCTTTAGTCAGCAAATCAGCAACATTATCATCCGTATGAACTTTAAGAACCTGTATCAACTTCTTCTCATTGGCATCCCGTATAAAATGGTGCCGAATTTCAATATGCTTTGTTCGCTGATGAAAAACAGGATTCTTCACAATGCAGATAGTGCTTTGATTGTCAATAAAAATTTTGGTGTTCATAAAATTGAAACCATAATCCAACATTTGATTTTGGATCCACAAAACCTGTCCACAACAACTAGCAGCAGCAACGTATTCAGCTTCTGTTGAAGAAGTAGCTACTATTGTCTGTTTCTTGCATTGCCATGAAATAAGTCGACGACCCAAAAATTGACAACCACCAGTAGTAGACTTTCTGTCATTATTAGCACCTGCATAGTCACTATCACTATATGCTTCTAGAACAAAAGGTGATTTTCGAGGATACCATTAGCCCAGTTTAGGTTGAGCCTTGATATACTTGAAAATCTTCTTCACTGCATTCAAGTTCGAAACCGTTGGAGTCACCTGATGTCTAGAACAAGCACTTACTGCAAACATGATATCCGGACGTGATGCAGTCAAATACATGAGTGAGCCAATCATAGACCTGTACACGTGAACATTGACCGGGGGGTCTGGCTCATTCTTGAGTTTGACTTTAGCAACTTCATAAGGAGTTGCTGCTGGTCTAAGAGGATCCATGTCAAACTTCTGAAGGATCTCATGTACATATTTATCTTGACTGATGAAGATCCCATCCGACTGTTGCTTGACCTGAAGACCAAGGAAGAAAGAAAGCTCTCCCATCGCACTCATCTGAAATTCGCCTTTCATCAAGTGTTCAAACTCATCACACCATTCCTTCCTAGTAGAACCAAAGGTAATGTCGTCCACATAAACCTGAACAAGGATAATGTCCTTGGTATTCCTCCAAGCTCTAGGAGCCTGATGTAATCCATAAAGAGCCTTGACCACCTTGTAAACTTTCTTGGGATGAAGTGGATCTACAAAGCCCTTAGGTTGAGTGACATACACCTCCTCATTAATTTTGCCATAGAGAAATGCACTCTTGACATCCATCTGAAACACCGTAAAGCCCACATAAGAAGCAAAAGCCAAAAACAGACGAATGGCCTCAATCCTTGCAACCGGAGCAAAACCTTCAGTGTAGTCAATGCCCTCAATTTGAGTGTGGCCCTGTGCAACAAGCCTATCTTTATTCCGCACGACAATTCCCCGTGCATCCTTCTTGTTCTTGATAATCCATTTGGTATTGATTGCTGTCTTTCCATCTGGTAAGTCAACTAGAACCCAAACATTCTAAAACAAGAATTGCTGCATTTCCTCCTGCATAGCCTCCACCCAACTTTGATCCTCAAGAGCATGAGAGACTGACCTAGGTTCCACCTGTGAAAGAAAACAAGCAAACAAACAGTGTTGAAAGTCCGTATGATTATTACGCTTTTGATCTTCAATATAGCTCACAAGAGCATAATGATCAGACGAGGCCTTCTTCTGCATTCTGCGTGTCTTGACAGTAGAACCAGGATCTCCAATGATATGAGTGGTAGGGTGATCTTTGTGTGATTGCAAGACTGGATTGGAAGCTACCTCCACTTCTGGTGCCAAGTTATTGAGATCACCAACAAAGTTAGCATCATATGAAGCAGTGGTGAAAATCCCATCTACTGGTTGTTTATGAATATCATCCAGCTTGGTAGAAGACTTCTTTTGATGGTTCCCCAAATCAGAAGGACTGGAGAAACGAGTATTTGAAACAGACTCACTAGCTGGAGTACCAATAGGTGATAAGCTGGCACTAGGAGCAGAAGCTGGGGTACCAGGAGCAGCATTGTCAGTAGGCGTATTCAAGGGAAACTCAAAACCACCTTGAGCAGCTGCTGTAGTAGCTTCTTGTTGTTGTTTCAGTAAAGTGTCAAGAGCTAATTGGGAATCCGGTACATCCAATGGAGTTGCATCACTAGGAGGAGTAGGAGAGACGGTGGTGGAGTAGGATGGAACCACAAAAATGTCATCCTCGTCATCTGAATCAGAAAGACTAGAAGGAACACCTGTACTAGAAGTTGCAAACACTTGTGGACCATTCAGGACCCTTGCCTTGGATGTTTGACTTCTCTTCAAAATACCTGAGATTTATAGTTTCAATGATCCGCTTGGCTTGGAGATTGTAGACACGATAAGCCTGAGAGTGAGCGGAATATCCCACAATGTATCCTTCATCTGCCTTGCCATCAAACTTCCCCAAATAGTCACTAGTATTCAGAATGGTCACTGGACACCCAAAAGGCTTCAAATGAGCAATATTTGGAACTTTGCCCGTTAGAAGCTCATAAGGAGTCTTCTTGTGAGGATTGGTAATAGAAACCCTATTCAAAACGTAACTTGCAGTATTAACAGCTTCTGTCCAGAACATGGTTGGAAGCTTGGAATCGGCAAGCATTGTTCTTGCTGCTTCTATTAGTGTCATGTTCTTTCTCTCCGCCACGCCATTCTGTTGAGGAGTTCTTGCTGCACTATAATATCTTTTGATGCCCTTAGCATTACAAAGTGCTATGAGGTCTTTATTTTTGAACTCGGTTCCATTATCACAACGAATACCTTTAACTTTCTTGGACAACTGGTTCTCTATAAGGGTAAGAAAATCTCTAAGAATTGAGTAGGTCTCACTCTTGGCAGCCATGAAGAATACCCACGTGAACCTGCTATAACCATCAGTTACCACCAGACAGAATTGTTGGTGGTGAATGCTCCTAATGGAAGTAGGACCAAATAAATCCATGTGTAGTAGCTGCAATGGATCAGTAATAAGACTAAGAGCAGTAATGGCCTTGAAGGATGCTTTATGCTATTTGCCTTTGCTGCAAGCAATACAATTTATATCATTCCTAAATGACTTGGGAGGTAAACCAGAGACCAGATTCATATTTGCTAGTTTGTGAATGGTCTTGAAGTTCACATGCCCCATCCTTCTGTGCCATTGAGTAGCTTCATCTTCTGAGGCTTTAGCAACCAGACATGCTAGTTGACCAGTAGGGTTGACTTCATTCAGCTTGATGCTATAGAGATTGTGTCTTCTAGGGATTCGGAGCAGAACTTTTGAGTCATCCGGAAGCTGAAAGTCTTTGGAGAGCACAAGTGCATCAGTATCGGTGAAGAGAACAAACTGCTTCTTGTCACAAATCTGAGAGACAGATATCAAGTTGAAGTGCTGAAGTGCTTCCACATAGTAGACCTGCTCAAAATTTAGATTAGGCGTCTTAATTGTTCCTTTGCCAGTGATCCTGCCTTCACCTCCACCAAAATAGACCTTGTCGCCTTGGAATGGTACAAAGTTAGAGAGAAGACTTTTATTTCCTGTCATGCTCCTGGAGCAACCACTATCAACAATGCCTAAACTAGGATCTTGGTATGGAGTAACCTACAACAACAAGATAATAAAAATGCAAAAGTTAGTGTCTTAAGGGGACCCAAACCTTTTCAGGTTTGAGCCTGCCTTGTGGATCTTTAGTAGAGAGCCAAGAAAATTGATGAGATCCACCGTTGTTCCTTGGTTGCCTATGCATCATATGGGTATTATTGTTTGACCAAGAACAATCTGCTGAGAGCTTAACAGCAGTTCCCAAACCTCCCAAACCAAAATACATATGGTCAAAATTATGTGGATAAATTGGATTAAAATTCTTAAAATAGTTACTGGTGTTTCTATTCGTTGTTAATCCAATGTTTCTCCAATGATCATAAGATAATGGAGAGGACATTCTAGAAGAAGAGAACGATTGAGCACTAGGATTGAGTCTTCTAGAAGTATATGGGGCAGCTCCTGGTGGACCAGGAGCAGGAAATGCTTGATTAACAGAAGCATGTGTGTCATAAAAATCACAATCTTTAATCAAATGAAATGCACTTCCACAAACAAAACATGTTTTAATAGACCTTTTATTAGAATGACTTTGTTTCATACTGCTAACTTTATTACACATAATTCTAGGAGAAACATTCTTCCTATGACTCAACGAACTAGGACCAGACACACTTGACATAAAAGCAACTCTTTCTTCACACATCCTAGCACCAGTAGCAGCATGATCATTTGACTTGGAATTTGTAGGTCTTGACTCTTCACTTGAACCACTTGATGCAGAGTCACTGGCTTTGTCACTGAAAGTACACGAGACAAAGTCATTAGAATTAGTAGAACTTTTTGGGGACTCATGCATCTGTGATCCATCCAAGTCATTATGCCAAGAAGTGGGCATGAAAGTTCCAGTAAGAGGGGGAGGGACAGCATGCATTTCTGCTGCTGGTTTAAACCTATTGTACCTAGGTTCTCCCTCTTCCTCTTTGTCAGCATCAAAGACACTCGAAAAAGATAAATCAAACACATCTTCTGAATCAATATATTTATCAAATCCTAACCCTCTTTTAGTCCTACCAGACATACTACTATCAATTAATTTTGAAAGATTTTTAGGTGCCTTTTGCCATTTTTCAAATCTCAACATTTTAGCATCTAATCTTTCTTGCATCTCATGTTTTTCTTTTATACTGACATCTTTTACCTTTTCTGTATAATTAAGCATATTAGTTGTATTTTCTAAATCAATGCTCAGTATCCTAATTTTATCTTCATACTCACGTTGAGTATCTTGTAGCCACCTCTTTTGTTGTTCCAATGTGTTTAAAGAAGCCTTATAGGCTTGAACCTCTAAAAAATACTTATCATTCTGATCATTTACTTCAGTAGATTGGGACAACAATTCTGAGTATTTATCATGACAACCAAGAGGACAATGTTGTACCTGAGGTGAGATGCCCATAAGAGCAAACTCGTTTGCTTCTTCTGCATCAGAGAGATTCCCAGCAATCATTGCAAATACGTCTGACGAGGATTCAGGGATTCCAAAGTGGTAGTCTGATGATCATTCCAGTTGACCATAGAGTCAACAGATACCAGTGCCTTCTTGTCATCTTTTACCTCCTGAACCTTAAAAGCTGAGTACCTGCTCTTCTCCTGGTCATTCTTGCTATGGCATTCCCTTGCAAAGTGACCTTGTTGCTTGCAGTTATAGCATTAAACCTTGCTTCTGTCGAATCTTGCTGGCTCCCGAGGGTTGTAATTGAATTTTCGACATGCTTTCTTCTCAAACTTGTGAACCCTAAGAGTGAGCATGGCCATCTGCCATTTAAGATCCATTTCATCCAGGTCAAGTTTATCGACCTGTTTGAAGTCATCAAAAGAAAGTTGTTGTTGAGCGTCAACATCAGCCACAAAAGAATAAAGAACGGCTTCTACCATACTACCAGACTTGGCAGTAGGATCAGGAGCAGAAGTATGCTGAAAAGTATGTTGAGAGGACACAGTATTGCTTGGGCTACTAGCATATGACATGGGACTGGATGCCATAGAACTCACAAACGCAGAATTAGCAGGAGTGGGAAAAGAGTCACTTGAATATCCTCTCACATGAGGTTCAAAAGTTCTGAGCTTATGAAATTAATCATCAAAGTTGAGATAGTCAAGCCCACCTTTGGCTTTGAGAGAGATCACCACCTGGTTCCATGAGTAGGGTAAGGCTTTAAGAAACCTTGCATTAATATCACCATCGTCAGGCTTTGAACGAAGTTGATTCAATTGGCTCAATATCTTCTGAAACCTGTCATACCCTTGATGTAAACCTTCGGTTTCTGAGATTTTGAATTCTGTGAATTCATCTCTTAGCATGGATCTTCGCATTTTCTTTGACTCCTCATTCCCACCAAACCTTGCTTTTATACCATTCCAGTTCTCTCCGGCATCATCCAAATGGTAGAAGTCACCCATGTGATCATCAGGAAGAGATTGAAGCAAAATCGTTTTTGCTTTGACCTCCTTCTAAATAGCTATGATTTCTTCATGAGATTTAGGGTCAAGAAGAGTAATATTACCATTCTTGTCTCTTCCAGTTAGCTTCCTGCTGTTCCCATTCAGAATGATCTTCCAAAGGTCTTGATCAGTATTGGTGATCCACTATTCCATCTTCATTGCCCAACTATCATATTCATCCTTTTTCAGAAGAGGGAATTTACCATTCGTGTTGGAAACCGTAGCAACGATCTGCTAAGGTTGCACAATTTTAGGAGTGTTGTCTTCTCCTGTTTGAGTAGAAGTTGAGGCAGACATGATAAAACAAAAATGTCAGTAATAAGAAAACTTGATTCTTCTTGTATAGAGACCCTCCCGGGCTCTGATACCACTTGTTGGGTCTACTAGATATAGATCTTGCAGCCTTTCAGGAACGGTGAACGACTTCTGTAATCACAAGTCAATCCACAGAGAGACTCTATACACAATATGGATGCAGAATACAAATATAATAAAGAAGAACAGAATAACTATAAAGACTTGATCCTTTCTAAGGATTTCTAATATTGATAATCACTAGAACTACGTTTTCTGAAGGTCTACATAACCCTTCTGCCTAAGGTTCCTTTTATACTACAAGGAAACCCTAATACATCATTAACCAAAACGTGTAAAACTGATATGCATATCCTTTCCTAACATATCTCATGCATATCCTAACAGAATAATAAATAAATAATAAAGTTTGACTTTTACTAGGACCAAGAGCACGACTTGCTCCTACTACTACTAGGACCAGGAGGAACTACATACCTCCTAGTCTACCTATTACATTTAACTATTACAATGGTCCTAACAGTACAATATGTACCAAATTCAATGAACGTAAATAATAGTTGCCGTCTGTGACGAACATTACACCACATAAGCAAATGTTCACCTGACATATACAGAAAAAGTGCCCCAAGTGGGTCCTGACTCTCGAGCTACGTAAACATGTGCTTGACAAGACCGCGCTGGTCCCTTTGACATTACAACTACCCACCGATCCCCAGCCGTTAGATGAGGATAGTGGAATACACGTGGCAACAATCCATCGATACACAAAAATCAAAGCAACCCTATATATGTTGCGTATGTGACTGTACACACACCACACAGTTAAGAAAGAACCACCATTGTTGCACCTTCAAATGCCACACACCCATGTTTTTCCACGGATCTCCATATTCGCAGGTTAGCACACCACGCCCCTTATATTTTCTAGGCACAAATGGTTAAGGATATAGCTACCGTTACGTCACCCCTCAACGAACTCCCATAGCAGAAATTTTTAGAGTTCTTCTCTGAATATTACATCTCAAACGACGTTCATCCCTAATTACTTGGGAACTAGAAGCAATCACTGACCCACCTGGTAAGATAGGTGTATATACCCGCATGTTCGATACAGCCAACTACCGTATCCCCTTTACTAGATTCCTAGTTAACCTTTTAGAATACTATAGGAGCGTGCAAAATAAGCCAATTTAAAGTTAGCTGATGTTGAAGCATAGTTTGGTTGGGCCGGTCTTGACGACTCTCCTGGGTCGTTCGTCATCTTCCCGGATCCTGAGTGGTGCTGCAAACAAAGGAAAACCAATTAGGAGTGGACCCGAGGCCGAAGCCCCGGGGTCCACCTTTGACGGTCAAGTTAGTATCGGGTTGATATGAGTGTAATTACTCATATCATTTGTATCATAAAACAAGCCTAAAATGCATAAAATCTATGAAAATAGCCTTGTATATACTTGTTTCTTGTATCATGTGTGTAGGTACCCACGATCACGAAAACCGGCAAAACCGACATGGGAAATGAAGAAAGTTCAAGAGCCAAAAATCAAGATCGTGTTTATTCGTGGATTTGACAAAAGTTTAAAGTCTTGTGGTTCCCACTTGTGTTTATTGGGCTTGGGAGCCCATGAACTTTAAAAGTTGTTCAAACTGAGCCCAAGTCAATTTGGGTCAAAGCTCATTTAAAATATAGTAAACGGATGGAAGATATTAATCTATTTGGACCAAAGGCCTAATACAAGAATCAAATGGGAAGAATTTTTGTCAAAGTCCATCCCGAGACCAAAGTTGTATTTTGGATCAAGGCCCATTAGGGTAGAAACAATGAGACGGTGGAATTTTCATATTTGGTCAAATTTTTCACCACTTTTTCTTTCGATGCAAACTAGATACCTATTTTTCTCTCTTCTTCGATACAAACAAACACAGTAAAAAACCTGTCACCCCTTACCACCTTCCTAAAAATAAAACAAACCCTAGATAAATCAGATTGGGTTTTTCTTATGGAGAGTGTTATACACGCGCTTATAATAATTCACAAGAAAATAGGAGATGAGAAGATGTTATCCCGGATGCCACGTGGATGATTGAAACGTCACAGCCTCTTCCCTATTGGTTGATTTCACTGGAAGCCTGTCATTTGACCAATTAGATGAAGCCACATAGGCAAAGAACTAGCACAACAAACAGACCCTTGTGCCACGGTGGCAATCCGTGTGCACAAGGATGTGTCTCGTCCGTTTGATCAAAACAGAAGGGAAAGAGAAGAAGAAAAAGATGATCGAATGGCTATTAATCACTCTTCACCAACAAATCAACCTACTGGTTTCCCTATAAATACCCTCTTTTTTCTATGTATTTTTCATCCCTTTATTTCTAGTCAATGTTATAATACATAAATAGTGTAAGGAATTGTATTTTTATTTCAAGTTATGTAAAACTCATTTTAGATTTAATAAAAGTCAATTTTCAGTTTACTAGTATTCTTGTTATTCTGTTTTATTTACCTCAAATCGAGTTACTATAATACTATTTTTAAACATTATTTGTGTTATATTATTGTTGTTATTCAAACTAGCTACTACAATAGCTTTTATGAATAATATAAGCTCGAAAAATAGGGAAATAGCTTAGTCCATTGATTAAGCTATAAATAATTTGTTGGTTCGATGATTATGATGGTGGTTCGTTTATTCTTGTGATATATTGAAATGAACTGTTGGTTCGTTTTATGTTAATGGTTCGAGGTTCGTGTTGTTTTTTAACTGAGATTGGTGGTGTCGAGTCGAATCATAAGGAGGCTCAGCGCCTACCTTCACATCAAAGGATCATCTATAACAAGGGTTAAGCTCGTTTTTATTTTACTGTTATATTAGAATAATTTTGCTCGTTTTTATTTTACTGTTTTAGATCTGTTATTATTTCTTTGTTTGGACTTTAATGAATCTGCTATAATGATATGATAGAGGTTTATTTGGTGTTGATTTATAATTGTTAGATTGATTCATACCTGGAATATTTGAGTTATCTGTTTGAATAAAAGATTATGGATTATTTAGAATTTGGTTTATGTATTTATGAATTTTCTTTGGTCTGATATTCTGATATTAGTTTGAATGTTTATGATATTGGACTATTTCTCCGTTTCATTTAAATGATGGGAAGTTGATAGATCTGCTGAATCTGATTTATTTTTATAGGAGAGGTTTATTTAATAGCTTATTTTCGTTTATTGCTGAACTTTTGATTCAATTGATGAGTTTAAGAATCTGTGGTGATTATATGTTCTGTTTCTTTTTAGTCTGTTTTGTCGCTGCATTGTAGATCTGCTGCTAGGTTGTTTGATGTTTATTTTAAAGTTTTGATAGTTGCTGATTCTAGGAATCAAGTCTGATTTAGTTTCAAAAACTGCATTGCGATCATAGTCTTTTCGTTACTGTTTTTCATATGAGAACTAGCTACTGCCTTTAGTTAGTTCATTAGACTTCGTTGTAGCTGTGATATATATGGTAGATTTGTTTGCTGAACTTCTATAAGAACTGTAATGTTTTAAACTGCCTTCGTTTATGCTTTTTCGATTTTAGACTTTTTATATAATTTTGTGTATTATCAGCTTTATAGCTCTTGCTGAGTTATAATTTTGTCTTAATATGTGCTTGATGTTTAGCATGATATGTTAGTCGGTTGATTAGTTTTTCATGTTTATAATAGGTGTTAACTGAATTTGATGTTACTGAATGTTTATCATTTTTTTTAGATGCTGCATTTGTTAAAATTGGTTGTTTGCTGAATTGGTATTTCTGTATCGTGGGTCTGATGTAGTGATTTTACTAGTCTTTAGGAAAAGAGAGCAAAAAGGGTAAGCACGACGATTTAGGAAAACCGTGTGTAAATGATCCTAAAATGAGTTCGTTCTCAAGGAGGCTAGTGTGTTATGTGTGTAATGACTTGGATTAATTTGTGATTATACTTGTGAGAAAGAAGAGTAGAAATGAGATTAGAAGAGAATGACGGTTACGAAGACGGATTAAACTAAGACGAAAAAGGTGTACACGTAAAACCGTAAAAAGCACTAAATTTAAAATTTTAACCTAAACATTCCTAAAAATTACCAAAAATCCACAATAATATTCTAAGAGTTTACAAAAAATCCAAACTTGCCAAAACCTTTTAATTAATTAGATAATGACTTTTTAATGCTAATTAAAGCCCTAAAAATCACTATTAATTATTAAAAAGTCCCAAACAAGATTTTAAAGTTTGTAAACCTCAAAAATACTCTAATTAAGCTAAAAAGTATTTTTCAAAATTTTAAAACCAATAAAAACTATTTTTAAACAATTAAAAACTATTAAAATCAATTAAAATTTAAATTAATTCTAGAAAATAATTAAAAGACTCTAAAAATATTTGGAAAATTGCAAAATTCCTAATTAAGTGTTTAGAACCTAGGAAAAATATAAAAACTTAGAAAATCAGACTTTTAATTTTTAACAATAAAATAATATTAAAATATTATTAAAAATCCAAAAATCATAAAAAATTCTAAAAACTTGCAAACTAGCTTAATTTAACCTAAATAACTCAGAAATGAAAGTGAAATTACCTAAATACCCTTAATGGGCCTAGAAAATAGGCTAAACCCAAAACAGAACCTTATTGGGCCAAATTTGGGCCCAATATAAAAAAGTGTTCAAAATAAGCCCAAAAAACACTGGTTGACTCAAAATTTGATTTTAAACAACTTTTTCCAAAGGCCCAAAAGCTGAAAGTGTGAAATAAGCTAGCTTATACCAAACAGCTTATTCTTAATGGGCTTTTTGGCCCATTAAGCTATAAGCCAATGCCATAAGCTGAAATTAAACACACAAGCTTATTTTATCCTAAATAAGACTTCTGCAAAAAGAAATTTGAAATAAGCCCAAGGAATAAGCCTGAAAATGCAATAAGCAATCTACATAAAACGACAAAATAGTCGTTTTTGAGTTCTAGGCCACCCTAAGTGCTGATTCAAGTTCCTAAAGCTTTTAAATGACTTAATTAAGCAAAATCAACAAAGAGTTTTCAAGTAAGCTGACTCAATAAGCTGGAAAAAGCAAATAAGCACTTATGTAAAAGTCAAATAAGTTAGTTTTCTAGTAAAAAGTCAAAGTCAAAGTCCAATAAGCTCCAGTCTACTCAAATGGGTCAAATAATGAAGATCTATCACAAAAAATAAGTTGTTGCAAGTCTGGATAAGCTAAAATAGCTTATTGATAAGCTAAGTACAAGTTTACACTAGCAGGGGCTAGTTTTGGGTGTTGAGCAGTGGGAACTTTTCCCACTGCTTGACTTATAGACTTTTTTCTCTTAAGTGAACTTTTTTGGGATTCAGATTACACAAAGGCACCCAAATGATCTTTGGATCATAAGGAGTCAATAACAATCAAATTCACAATCACAAACACCCAATTTGCACAGATTAATCAATAAATCACCAGATGTTGCACAGACATGAACAAATAAGCAGAACATGTTCAATAAGTTTAGCACAATTCAGCCAGCCAAATTCAACCAAATGCATACACAAGCTATATTAAACTCAAATAAGCAAGTTTAAACAGGTTTCATGCAATGATTCAAAGAATTAAACAAGATTCAAGAACCTTAAGTTACTGATGAACACAAGAACATGCAATTTTTTCACTTTGCTGATGTATTTGACACACAAGCCAGATTCAACACCTCAAATCTCATAAACCGGTTACAATAATGATGTTTTAACAGCTTTTAGCCCTAAGCATGCATAAACTCTAGGTTTTTCCAAATTCTTAGGTCAAAATCAGTCAAACTCACAAAGATATAGCAGATTGTTTGATTTTAAGGTTTGGTTCCAAAAACTTGCAGCAAAACACTCTCAAACAAGTGTATAACAGATACCAAGCACAAATACTAACTTCTAACAACACACTACCAAGATTCAATCACAAACAGGTAGACCCAAACACCCCTTTATCTTTTCAAATCCAAATTTAAACAAGAAAAAGTGAGATTTTAGACCACCCAAGCTCAGATAAACACAATAACAAGTAAGATTAACATATTCAAGCAGTTTTAAGCCACAAAATACACAAGAACCAAAGCAACACTCAAATATCACAAATATCCAAAATATTTTCAGATTTTGGGATTAAGGGTGTGTACCTCATGGATGTACATCCACACCCACGGATTTTGAGCTTATGTGCTAGCAAGAACAAGCACAAGCTTCCACAACAAAGCCTGCTAATAATCAACAAAGTTAGAAGCAAGAGTATAAAAACGGAAACTTGAAAAATCCTTGATTGATGCAACTCTTGTCCTCCACACTTGATTATCCCCAAGTTATAAGCCTCACCACACCTAAATCAACCCAATTAGGATGCTATGATCAGCCCTATAACCCAAGAATTCCAAGATAGACCAAGAACTTAGCAAAATATCAAGAAAATGAAGAAGATGTGCAAACTTTTGCACACTCCTCTTTTGAAAACATGTTTTTGATTCAAATTCAGTAAACTGAGAACATAAATAAGCAATAATAAGATGGCACTTGGTCTTTCTTCAACACACTTAACTCAATTTCATAAATCTGAAAATAGGATTTACAAGTGCATGAACAAGGAAAAACCAAGAGCAAACGTACAAGTGAGACCTTATGGCTTTATATATAGCCTTACAAATGAACTAAGAACAGATAAAAGTGCTAAACCCTAATGCTTGAACTTCCAAAATTGCCCTTGTGAAATTTGAACTCCTTGGCTTCATGTGATATTTCCTTGGCTGTTTGTGGAGCTGGCAAGTATGTAAAGTTGATCAAGGGCTCACATGATGCTTAAGTTTGAAGCTTTGTTGTGGGACGTTGGATTGTTGGCCCTACTGTTTGTCTTCTTCCTTACTTTGTAGCAGGGGAGGCATGTGTGGGACAAAGGGGTGGTGAGGTGTCCAAGTTTAAGGTTGGGATGTGATTAGCAGACCCTTAATCATAAATATGCACAAGATGGTGGCTTAATTTTGGCTTAAACAAAATTACCCAATTTGTATCAAGAACACCAAGAACATGTGTTTAATCCGTTTGGTTTTTTAATGGGTGTTTAGCGCCAAGTTTAAACTAATCTGTTAGGATTAGTTAATAAATATAAGTGAGTGGGATCTGATGTGGAAGAAGGGTGAGTTATGATTGGTTGAAAGGAGTTAGTGGGACACGTGGGAGGTGTTGGTTGGTCTAGGTTAGAATCTTGTCTGGCCAGCTTTGGTCCTTCACTTCTTTTCTTCTTGTCTTTTCACTTAAAAACTCCATCAACGCCCATTTAAGCTTTATCAACTTTTGCAACTTTACACTTTTGCCCCAAAAACTTTTGTGAAGTAAATTCAGGGGTATTTCTTGCCATTTTGTGATTTTTGAGGGACTATTTTGGCAATTTCTTGATGGATAATGGTCTTGACTTGCAAATTTGATGTTTTGGAGGACTGAATTTGCCAAGTCATGTTTGATGAGGGACTATTTTTGCCAAATGTTGAAAGTTAAGGGTCCTTTTTGTAATTTTGGGATTTTCAAAGGACCAAACTTGTAATTTCTTGTACTTTGAAGGACTTCATGATGTATTTGACTTTGTGGAGGATAATGGTTGACAATTTAGCTTTGTTGAGGGGCTAAACTTGCCAATTCTTCAAAGTGGAGGGCCCTTTTGTAATTTTGACAAACTTTAGGGACCAAACTTGTAATTATGAAGATACAAGGGTATAAAGTGTCAATTCTTCCATATTGGAGGACCCTTCTTCATAATTCTTCAAATATTCAAGGGTCAATCTTGGGAAAGTCTTCATTAGGGCTTGGTTCATTGTGCGGCTTCGTTTCCTGTGTTCGTTTTTGTATGATTCTTGTGATCTTTTGTCATTTTCTCAATATCCGTACCTAAAATACACAAGAAACAAACACAAGCATATATATGGGTATTTTGATGATATTTAATGCATTTTAAGCCCTATTTGGACGATGAGACTATGTATAAAAGCAGTCTCATCACTCCCCCGAACTAAACCATTGTCGTGCCCTCACGCAATGCTGGAATAAAGTATCGTAGCACCTCCAAAATTCATTTTTATTCACTTTATTGAACGATAAACTAGCTACACTACTACTATTTCTACTACTACTACTTGTGTTTTAGACATAATGTATGATTTTCATCGCAAAATGGGACGTTTAGGTTCATAGAATAAGAACACGTGAATGCTTCGTTTAGAAATAATTTCATCGTCCTCGATTTTCACCCCAATTCCATGCCAAGCGTGCAACGAGATCATTGTCATTATAAGTTAGTAATGCTAACACTACTCATATGCCCTAATCACGTACTTATCCTCCCATTATTCCTAAGTTGTATCTCTTATATTTTATATTGTCTTGAATGTTCCACGAGGATACATCGTTTGACTTATGCGATAATAGAGATTTAGGTCTAAAAATAGAGTCCTAACGGTGTAACCAAGACCATCAAATCAATAACCCCTCCCAATAGACAACGATGTCAAAAAATTAAGTTGACAAGAAGAATCGATAAACACGGTTTTATAACGGTTTTGAACATGAGACTTATTACCAAGACTTTTATACGCCCCCTAACGGAAGGGCCTTATTATCTTTGGTTTACCTCCATCTTTTATTCAACTTCACCATGAAGCTTTTATTATGACTTCGGTCTTGCCTTGCCTTTTATTATCCGCCTCATTGGTGGTTTTATTAGCCAAAGACGTATATCCTCACGTAAAGGCGAATTTTGGATCTTTAAAGCTTCGAAGATTAAGGCTTGATTCACTTTCAATTTTGCATAGATTTTTCGACCTTGTGGGGCTTCAAATTGTTTGCTTGATTTAGGTGAGCACTTGAAATCTTATTATTGGGTGAAGCTTTTGATTATTCGTGTGCCAATACTTCAAAACCGTGACGCTGGCGATACCTTAATGTCTTCCCAATTTAATTCCACGGAAGCTACTAGAAAAGACTAGAAACCCAACAATCCCAACTAAACCGCTAAGTCAATATTTATTAAGCAAAAAATAATTACATGCGAAGGGAGAATAAGAAAACAATGACAACACATGAGTTTTTCAAAGAATACGAGTACTCTACGTTTAGCATAGTAACTTATAATTAACCCTATCATTTCTCGTCCTCATTTAAGAGACTTAGCCTAATGTGAAGTTAAGGAATTAAAGCTAAGTGCTCAACACGCACGGTCGAGTCAAAATTTACTCTTATTCTCGCCATCGGAAAATCTACATTCCTGTCTTCAAACACTTATAAAACATGAGAAAATTTTAATATTTGGCCATTTTTAGCCTTATTTTGCAACAAAACGATAAACAAAAAGATAAACTTTGGAAAGCGTGAAGGTTTGGTAAGGCAAGTATCTATTCACCCCCCCCCCCCCCCATACTAAAGTTAAACATTGTCCTCAATGTTTCGAGTCTAGGGGTGCAAACACCCCCATACTAGAGACGTAGTCGAATGCCTAATCTAGCATGGAAAGGGTGTAACCAATAAATTAATAGCCGTTTATGAAGTGTGCTAAAAACCTAAGGTTAGAACATCAAAGGATATATCATGGATATTGAGAACGTCTTCAAAGCAAACGATCGAGTGCTCCCATAAAACGAACACGAGAGGCTCTAATCGTGAAGATCATGATCATCTAAAGTTCACAGTTCACAAACAACCACGGAACAAAGGTTGGAAGGGCACAAATCCCCACACGTGAACTACCTTAGAAAGCAATAATATGTACATAGGATAAGCATGGGACTCCCCCACGAGGCACCTCGTTTTTTATTACCGAGTCATGAGCTCGACTCGATCCCCTCAATACTAATTATCATTGGGGAAGGTGACTTGGTCGAGGTAGTTCAAGGATGGAACTTCCCCGCCAAAGTAGTGCTTCAACCTATGTCCTTTCACCTTGAAGTTAGGACCATCATCTTGAGCTAGCTCGATGGTCCCATACGGAAACACTTGAGTCACGGTGAATGGACCGGACCAACGGGATTTCAACTTACCGGAAAAGATTTTCAAGCGAGAATTAAAAAGCAAAACTTGATCCCCAATGTTAAAAACCCGGTTTTTAATTTTAGAATCATGCAACTTTTTAGTTTTTTTCTTTATAAATCAATGAATTTTCATAAGCAATATCCCTCAATTCATCCAATTCATTTAGTTGCATTTTCCGGTGTTTTCCTACGGTCTCCATATCATCATTACAATGCTTTAGGGCCCAATAAGCCTTGTGTTCTAACTCGATAGGCAAATGACAATTCTTTCCAAACACAAGCTTATAGGGAGTGCACCCAATGGGCGTCTTATGAGCGGTCCTAAAGGCCCATAAAGCATCGTCCAACTTATCCGACCATGATTGTCGGTTTTCCCCAACGGATCTCTCCAAGATCCTCTTCAACGCTCGGTTTGAAACCTCGACTTGCCCACTCGTTTGTGGGTGATAAGCCGTAGAAAGCTGATATGTAACCCCATATTTCCTTAGGACCCTTTCGAATTGGTCGTTACAAAAATGGGTTCCACGATCGCTTATGATCGCACGAGGGGTTCCAAACCGAGAAAACAAGCTTTTCAAAAACTTGACTACCACACGAGCATCATTGGTGGGCAAAGCCTTAGCTTCCACCCACTTAGATAGGTAGTCAACCGCAACGAGAATGTACTTATTACCACGAGATGATGGGAACGGCCCCATAAAGTCTACACCCCAAACGTCAAAGATCTCACACACTTAGATGATATTTTGTGGCAATTCATATTTTTGCGAGGCTTTTCCTTGTCATTGGCATGAATCACATGACTTCACAAGATCTTGTGCATCTCGGTAAATAGTAGGCCAAAATAAGCCTGCATCAAACACCTTCTTAGCCGTGAGATTTGCACCATGGTGACCACCTGTGGGTCCCTCATGGCAAGCTCTAAGGATATTAGAAGTTTCGGTGACAAATACACAACGTCGGATGATTTGATCCGCACAAGTTCGAAACAAGTAAGGGTCGTTCCAAAAGTAGAACTTGACGTCACGAAAGAATTTTCGTTTTTCTTGAGTCGTCATACCCTTAATGATGAAGTTACCCGCATGGTAATTTGCAAAATCCGCAAACCATGGGGTGGAAGAATCAAGCTTAGAATTCACTACACCAAGTGTCTCAAGCGGAAATGTTTCGGTGATTTCCTTGGGCTCGTAAACACTTTGGTGAGGATCTTCCAAACGAGAAAGATGATCGGCCGCTAGATTCTCGGCTCCTTTTTTGTCAATGATTTTGTGATCAAATTCTTGAAGGAGGAGAATCCAACGAAGTAATCTAGGCTTAGCATCTTGCTTTGCCATGAGATACTTAATAGCCGAATGGTCCGTATACACTATGCATTTCGTCAAGACGAGATAAGGTCGGAATTTCTCAAATGCATATACCACGGCAAGGAATTCCTTTTCCGTTGTAGTGTATTTTAGTTGAGCCTCGGTCATCGTCTTGCTAGCATAGTGAATAGGCAAGAAGTGCTTTTCATGACGTTGCCCCAAAACGGCCCCAATAGCGTACTCAATAGCATCACACATGAGCTCAAAGGGGAGGTTCCAATTGGGAGCAACAAGAATGGGAGCTTCGGTAAGTTTCCTCTTAAGGATTTCAAAGGCTCGTACACAATCTTCATCAAAGACAAAGCGTGCCTCTTTTTCAAGAAGATGTGTAATGGGTCGAGAAATCTTTGAAAAATCCTTGATGAATCGACGATAAAAGCCCGCGTGGCCTAGGAAACTCCTAACTCCCTTAACGGTTTTGGGATGAGGTAATTTGGCGATGACGTCTACCTTAGCTTGATCTACCTCAATCCCCGCTTTCGAGACCTTGTGCCCTAAGACGATTCCACTCTTAACCATAAAATGACACTTTTCCCAATTGAGCACAAGGTTGGTTTCCTCACAACATTTCAACATTCTCTCAAGGTTCGACAAACACGAAGTGAACGAACTACCAAACACGGAAAAGTCATCCATGAAGACTTCCATCGTCTTCTCGATCATGTCATGAAAAATAGCCATCATGCACCTTTGAAAGGTTCCCGGTGCATTGCAAAGTCCGAATGGCATTCTACGATAGGCAAACATTCCATATGGACACGTAAACGTAGTTTTTTCTTGATCACGAGGATCGATGGGAATTTGGAAGTAACCGGAAAAACCATCTAAAAAGCAATAGAAATCGTTTCCCACAAGACGCTCCGACATTTGGTCCATGAAGGGCAAGGGAAAATGGTCTTTTCGAGTGGCTTCATTCAACTTATGATAGTCAATGCACACTCTCCATCCGGTCACGAGTCTAGTGGGAATCAACTCGTTGGCATCGTTTGGCACAACGGTCATCCCTCCCTTCTTAGGGACACAATGAATAGGACTCACCCAAGGGCAATCGGAAATAGGGTAAATCATTCCCGCGTCAAGGAGTTTAAGGACCTCCTTTTTGATGACGTCGTAAATTTTGGGGTTCACCCTCCTTTGACATTGGATTGCGGGCTTGTAATCCTCCTCCATTAATATTTTGTGAGTACAAAACTTGGGATCGATTCCCTTAATGTCGGATAACTTCCACGCAATTGCCCCTTTGTGATCCTTTAGAACATCGACAAGTGCGGTTTTTTCATCATTCGAAAGTTCCTTCGCAATAATAACCGGCAACTTGTCGCCCTCCTCCAAATAGACATATTCGAGATGAGGGGGTAAATCTTTCAACTCGAGGATAGGTGGTTCCTCAAGTGAATATTTGGGCTCGATACTCCTAACCTCCTCGGGTGGAGGAAATGGGAAATCGTTGAGAAAATCCTTGATAATCGAGAAGTCCTCATCGTTGTCGAGGTCTTTGTTACAAGTACGTGGAACATCGAATTCTTCCAACGTAAAACCACCACCTTCAAATGGAGTGAAGGTTGGTGTCGAATTATCAAGAATTTGATCTAACATAGTGGGATTGCCACTAGTTTCTTCATCACCAAAACCTAGAACTTCTTGTGAAAATTCCTCGCAAACTACGTCGATCATATCAACGAGGTTTATGGTAGCAACGGAATAAACATGAGAAATTTGAGAGTTTTGAGTTGCGTTTATAACAAGTTCCTCGTCGTTGAAACGTAAGGTGATCTTTCTAGCATGAACATCGATCAAAGCCATAGACGTATCTAAAAACGAACGACCTAAAATGAGAGGAACTTGAGGATCCGTGGGGATATCAACAACGATAAAGTCTACGGGATAGTAGAACTTCCCCACTTTCACAAAAACGTCTTCCGCCAAACCACATGCGGGAATCGTGGAATGGTCGACATTAGTGAAGGAGTAAGATTAGGAAGATTGAGCGACTTGAAGATTGCAAGTGGCATCATTTTAATGCTAGCACCACCGGCCAAGGCGAAGCATTCCTCCATATCTTGGATTGCACATGGAATCAAGAATTTACCGGGATCACCGACTTTTTGAGGTATGCGATTAAGATAAACCGATGAACAACTAGACAATTGGTGCAATTTCTCCTTGTTGTTCAACATACTCTTAAAGTTAGCGGCAAATCGAGGCATCATGACCAAAGCATCGGCGAAACTCACATTAAAGTGCAAATCACGAAACATTTTCATAAAAAGCTCAAATTGATAATTGTCGCGCTCTTGACGTTTCTCCTTCCTAAGTCTCGATGGATAGGGCAAAGGTGGTGTGGGTTGAGGCATAGTAGGCATAGCCTTTGGAATCTCGGGTTCCAATGGTGGTAATTGGTCAATCGTTGGTGTGGCATGAGCGGTACTTCGTGGGATTGGGACATGCTCCTTTTGGACCACCACCTCGGGTTCTTCCTCAATTGCTTCCTCCGTAGGAGCAATTGGTTGAGGAGTCGGTTCCTTAAGTGTCT
The DNA here is from genome assembly GCA_025667525.1 of Glebionis coronaria. Taxonomy (NCBI): domain Eukaryota; kingdom Viridiplantae; phylum Streptophyta; class Magnoliopsida; order Asterales; family Asteraceae; genus Glebionis; species Glebionis coronaria. The sequence continues at coordinate 180,856,552 of CM046880.1, read as the reverse complement.
TACCACTACGTGTGGTAATCACTTTCATCTCACCCTTAGGGTTGGATACGGTGTTGCTAGGAAGACTACTCGAAGACGGTTTACACATTATTGCCTCAAACATAGACGAGATTTTATCTTCAAACATGGATTGCCTCAATACGGCCTCGGTTTGCCTTTTCTCGACCTTAATCATCTCTTGTTTAATCTCATGTTGCCCTTGTTCCATTTTTTGTTGGTTTTGTTGTAACCTAGTGACATTTCCTTCCATTTTGTTGGTGTGGATTTTAAGTTCATTAGCTAACTCATTTTTCAACTCTTTCTTCAAGTCGTTCTTAAACTCGGATCTTAGGCTAATGATTTCTCTTTGAATATTGTCAAACCTAGCACCATTCCCATTAGCGTATTCAACAAACTCATTTGGAAGATCTTTCGTTGTTTGCAAACCTTTGTTGTTGTTTTGAAAATCATTTTGATTCTTGTTTGAAACTTGATTATTAGCCCCTTGATTACCATAGTTTCCTTTGTTGAAATTGTTTTTGAAACCAACTTGATTGTTGTGATAGTTGTTGTTAGCATTTTGATTTGAACCAAAACCCGGTGGAGTCAATTGATTAGAGCGGGAAACTTGACCGTTTTGGTTGTAATTTCCCGTGGCCGCGAAGGCACTCGAAGTGTTACCACCGTTGGTAATGCACTCGGAGAAATCATGACCTCCACCACAATACATGCACGAAACCTCAACCGCTTTAGCCGTAGCGGGAGCACTTTGTTCACCAACTTTAAACTCAATCAAAAGTCCTTTTAGCTTATCAAAAATCTTGTTTTCCAAGTTCGCCTCAATTTGGCAAGCATCGATGGTAGTAGACAAAGAAGGTGAAGCCGAAGACGAAGCCTTACGAACACTAGACGTGCTACGAGGACTATACACCTTAGATCTATTCTCAATTATAACCAAAGCTTCCTCAACCGTTTTACACAAAAAGTTACCACCCGCGGCGGCATTCAAATAATCCCTTTCATGATCATTAAGTCCATTGTAAAACGTGTCAATTTGATGCAAGTCGAAAAAACCGTGATGAGGACATTCATGTAACATTTCCTTAAACCTATTCCAAGCCGTTGAAAAACTTTCATTAAATTCTTGTGAAAACTTTGAAATCTCGTTTTTCAAGTGCGTAGTCTTAGAGGGCGGAAAAAATTGGTTCACAAACTTAGACACGAGATCCTTCCACGTCAATATAGAATTGGGTGGCTCTTTCTCTAACCAAATTTTAGCGGGCCCCGCTAAGGAATATGGAAAAAGCATTATCTTAATCGAGTCATTCGAGACATCCTTAAACTTGCAAGTGGCGGTAAGACGATTGAATTGGCGGATATGGTTGTGTAGATTGTCCTTCTCATCACCACGGAATTTGTTGTTTTGGATCATCGACAACAAACCCGTTTTCACCTCAAAATTCTCCGCAAGGATAGCGGGAATCACAATAGCCTCTCCATAACCCTTGGTGGGTGCTTGAAGTAACTCCATCATAGTTCGATTCGCCATGGTTGGTGCTTCTCTTACAATGGGTTCGTCAATAGGAAACTCCTCACTAGAAAGATTGGGAGTGGGAGTTTTGTTCTTTCATTTACGTGCACGTCTTGCTTGATTACGAGTTAGCATAAACGTCACGTACAACGAGGGGACGAGCAAAGAAGATTCTTTTTGGTGTTTTGTATTTTTTTGTGGTTTTTTTATTGTATTAACCTTTTTGGGTTTTGGTGAATGTATTAAGTAGACACAAATCTACAAATCTCCTCCTTAATCAAATCTCTCGATTAAAGAAGCCTCAAGGAATGAAAACGATCACGTGAAGTGAACGCCTTCGATGACTTTAGAACGTTGGTGGAACACCAAAACGTTCAAGAGGGTTTAATCAATGGAAACCAAGAAAATATATATGATACTTAGTAATACTTTGGGCGGCAAAACCCTCGATTAGCTCTCAAAATCAAATACTCACAAGCAAGCGGGGAAACGAGGCGGCGCGAAGCACTTAAGAGCCTTTTTCCTTAGGATATATTTTATAATATCCGCCTTATACCCACCTTATAGTTTGTATTTTTCAAGATTGAGCTTCACGAAAGTATTTATCTATTTTTGCCTTTTTCTTTGGTTTGAGATTCGAATACAATGATTGGGTAATGACCTCCCAAGTCAAGGTTGTGATTTCTCACGTATTTGGAGTACTTGTGAATTTATTGTTCTACGTATACACTATAGTAATAGTATTCACACAAAAACCGAAAACCGATAATACGTATTAGTAGAGTGCTACTAATACAGATACTATTTATGGTTAGTATATAAAAACAACAATTCCAATCAAAACACAACACGCCTCCCTGGCAGCGGCGCCAAAATGATGTATTTGATTTTACTAATCTTTAGGAAAAGAGAGCAAAAAGGGTAAGCACGACGATTTAGGAAAACCGTGTGTAAATGACCCTAAAATGAGTTCGTTCTCAAGGAGGCTAGTGTTATGTGTGTAATGACTTGGATTAATTTGTGATTATACTTGTGAGAAAGAAAAGTAGAAATGAGATTAGAAGAGAATGACGGTTACGAAGAGGGATTAAACTAAGACGAAAAAGGTGTACACGTAAAACCGTAAAAAGCACTAAATTTAAATTTTTAACCTAAAAATTCCTAAAAATTACCAAAAATCCACAATAATATTCTAAGAGTTTACAAAAAACCCAAACTTGCCAAAACCTTTTAATTAATTAGATAATGACTTTTTAATGCTAATTAAAGCCCTAAAAATCACTATTAATTATTAAAAAGTCCCAAACAAAATTTTAAAGTTTGTAAACCTCAAAAATACTCTAATTAAGCTAAAAAGTATTTTTCAAAATTTTAAAACCACTAAAAACTATTTTTAAACAATTAAAAACTATTAAAATCAATTAAAACTTAAATTAATTCTAGAAAATAATTAAAAGACTCTAAAAATATTTGGAAAATTGAAAAATTCCTAATTAAGTGTTTAGAACCTAGGAAAAATATAAAAACTTAGAAAATCAGACTTTTAATATTTAACAATAAAATAATATTAAAATATTATTAAAAATCCAAAAATCATAAAAAATTCTAAAAACTTGCAAACTAGCTTAATTTAACCTAAATAACTCAGAAATGAAAGTGAAATTACCTAAATACCCTTAATAGGCCTAAAAAATGGGCTAAACCCAAAACAGAACCTTATTTGGCCAAATTTGGGCCCAATATAAAAAAGTGTTCAAAATAAGCCCAAAAAACACTGGTTGACTCAAAATTTGATTTTAAACAACTTTTCCCAAAGGCCCAAAAGCTGAAAGTGTGAAATAAGCTAGCTTATACCAAACAGCTTATTCTTAATGGGCTTTTTGGCCCATTAAGTTATAAGCCAATGCCATAAGCTGAAATTAAACACACAAGCTTCTTTTGTCCTAAATAAGACTTCTGCAAAAAGAAATTTGAAATAAGCCCAAGGAATAAGCCTGAAAATGCAATAAGCAATCTACAGAAAACGACAAAATAGTCGTTTTTGAGTTCTAGGCCACCCCAAGTGCTGATTCAAGTTCCTAAAGCTTTTAAATGACTTAATTAAGCAAAATCAACAAAGAGTTTTCAAATAAGCTGACTCAATAAGCTGGAAAAAGCAAATAAGCACTTATGTAAAAGTCAAATAAGTTGGTTTTCTAGTAAAAAGTCAAAGTCCAATAAGCTCCAGTCTACTCAAATGGGTCAAATAATGAAGATCTATCACAAAAAATAAGTTGTTGCAAGTCTGGATAAGCTAAAATAGCTTATTGATAAGCTGAGTACAAGTTTACACTAGCAGGGGCTAGTTTTGGGTGTTGAGCAGTGGGAACTTTTCCCACTGCTTGACTTATAGACTTTTTTGTCTTTAGTGAACTTTTTTGGAATTCAGATTACACAAAGGCACCCAAATGATCTTTGGATCATAATGAGTCAATAACAATCAAAAATTCACAATCACAAACACCCAATTTGCACAAATTAATCAATAAATCACCAGATGTTGCACAGACATGAACAAATAAGCAGAACAGGTTCAATAAGCAATTTTAGCACAATTCAGCCAGCCAAATTCAACCAAATGCATACACAAGCTATATTAAACTCAAATAAGCAAGTCTAAACAGGTTTCATGCAATGATTCAAATAATTAAACAAGATTCAAGCACCTTAAGTTACTGATGAACACAAGAACATGCAATTTTTTCACTTTGCTGATGTATTTGACACACAAGCCAGATTCAACACCTCAAATCTCACAAACAGGTTACAATAATGATGTTTTAACAGCTTTTAGCCCTAAGCATGCATAAACTCTAGGTTTTCCCAAATTCTTAGGTCAAAATCATTCAAACTCACAAAGATATAGCAGATTGTTCGATTTTAAGGTTTGGTTCCAAAAACTTGCAGCAAAACACTCTCAAACAAGTGTATAACAGATACCAAGCACAAATACTAACTTCTAACAACACACTACCAAGATTCAATCACAAACAGGTAGACCCAAACACCCCTTTATCTTTTCAAATCCAAATTTAAACAAGAAAAAGTGAGATTTTAGACCACCCAAGCTCAGATAAACACAATAACAAGTAAGATTAACATATTCAAGCAGTTTTAAGCCACAAAATACACAAGAACAAAAGCAACACTCAAATATCACAAATATCCAAAATATTTTCAGATTTTGGGATTAAGGGTGTGTACCTCATGGATGTACATCCACACCCACGGATTTTGAGCTTATGTGCTAGCAAGAACAAGCACAAGCTTCCACAACAAAGCCTGCTAAGAATCAACAAAGTTAGAAGCAAGAGTATAAAAATAGAAACTTGAAAAATCCTTGATTGATGCAACTCTTGTCCTCCACACTTGATTATCCCCAAGTTATAAGCCTCACCACACCTTAATCAACCCAATTAGGATGCTATGATCAGCCCTATAACCCAAGAATTCCAAGATAGACCAAGAACTTAGCAAAATATCAAGAAAATGAAGAAGATGTGCAAACTTTTGCACACTCCTCTTTTGAAAACAGGTTTTTGATTCAAATTCAGTAAACTAAGAACATAAACAATCAATAATAAGATGGCACTTGGTCTTTCTTCAACACACTTAACTCAATTTCATAAATCTGAAAATAGGATTTACAAGTGCATGAACAAGGAAAAACCAAAAGCAAACGTACAAGTGAGACCTTATGGCTTTATATATAGCCTTACAAATGAACTAAGAACAGATAAAAGTGCTAAACCCTAATGCTTGAACTTCCAAAATTGCCCTTGTGAAATTTGAACTCCTTGGCTTCATGTGATATTTCCTTGGCTGTTTGTGGAGCTGGCAAGTATGTAAAGTTGATCAAGGGCTCACATGATGCTTAAGTTTGAAGCTTTGTTGTGGGACGTTGGATTGTTGGCCCTACTGTTTGTCTTCTTCCTTACTTTGTAGCAGGGGAGGCATGTGTGGGACAAAGGGGTGGTGAGGTGTCCAAGTTTAAGGTTGGGATGTGATTAGCAGACCCTTAATCATAAATCTACACAAGATGGTGGCTTAATTTTGGCTTAAACAAAATTACCCAATTTGTATCAAGAACACCAAGGACATGTGTTTAATCCGTTTGGTTTTTTAAATGGGTGTTTAACGCCAAGTTTAAACTAATCTGTTAGGATTAGTTAACAAATATAAGTGAGTGGGATCTGATGTGGAAGAGGGGTGAGTTGTGATTGGTTGAAAGGAGTTAGTAGGACACGTGGGAGGTATTGGTTGGTCTAGGTTAGAATCTTGTCTGGCCAGCTTTGGTCCTTCACTTCTTTTCTTCTTGTCTTTTCACTTAAAAACTCCATCAACGCCCATTTAAGCTTTATCAACTTTTGCAACTTTACACTTTTGCCCCAAAAACTTTTGTGAAGTAAATTCAGGGGTATTTCTCGCCGTTTTGTGATTTTTGAGGGACTGTTTTGGCAATTTCTTGATGGATAATGGTCTTGACTTGCATATTTGATGTTTTGGAGGACTAAATTTGCCAAGTCATGTTTGATGAGGGACCATTTTTGCCAAATGTTGAAAGTTAAGGGTCCTTTTTGTAATTTTGGGATTTTCAAAGGACCAAACTTGTAATTTCTTGTACTTTGAAGGACTTCATGATGTATTTGACTTTGTGGAGGATAATGGTTGACAATTTAGCTTTGTTGAGGGGCTAAACTTGCCAATTCTTCAAAGTGGAGGGCCCTTTTTGTAATTTTGACAAACTTTAGGGACCAAACTTGTAAGTATGAAGATACAAGGGTATAAAGTGTCAATTCTTACATATTGGAGGACCCTTCTTCATAATTCTTCAAATCTTCAAGGGTTAATCTTGGGAAAGTCTTCATTAGGGCTTGGTTCATTGTGCGGCTTCGTTTCCCGTGTTCGTTTTTGTATGATTCTTGTGATCTTTTGTCATTTTCTCAATATCCGTACCTAAAATACACAAGAAACAAACACAAGCATATATATGGGTATTTTGATGATATTTAATGCATTTTAAGCCCTATTTGGACGATGAGACTATGTATAAAAGCAGTCTCATCAGGGTCTGAGTTTTTTTTAATTGTATCTTTGTTGCTGATAAATTGATTTTATCACTACAGAATTCGTATAATCTACATATATGTAAAAAAATATAGCAATCACCAAAATTGGTCCTTCCTAGGACTCGAACTTGCGACCTCAAGGTTAACTGTCCAAAGACTTTCCAATTCAGCCGTGAGCTCTATTTGTTTAATTTCTGCTTAATGGTCTAGTTAAATGTTTTTGAACTTTTCCTACCTTCAAAATTATAGACGTTTTTTTTCTTAAAGTATGAGTTTTAAAATTAAAATTACTTTTTATAAAATAATTGTAAAATAAATTAGATTTATTTTGTTAGTTTAAATAATAAATTAAATAAAGTTTAAGAAAATAAATAAATATATTTTATTACTTTTTAAATTTTTAAATTTTTAAACTGATTTGAGATTTGTTCTTTTAAATAATATAGTTTTAATTAGAATTTTGTTGTGAAATAATTTTAGTTTAAATAATTTTTGTTTAAATAGTTTGTTAATTAAAAAGTAAAAGTAAAGTTTAAATAAAATTTTTACATAGTTTAAATAATTATCTTTTAGATTTTAAGTCGGGTTACGATTCATGCACTTAGGATTTAATTAATTGAAAAATTGTAGGAGTAATTTTAGTTTAAAAACCGATAACCCATTCAAACCAATTGTCCAAATCGAAACAAAACGTCTCAAATTCACTTGATCTTCGTGTACAACGAACTTGGTTCATCAACGTGTTTAATTAAATCCGTCTTCGACTTATTTATGGATTATTACCTTTTCCTAAGGGTAATTTCCTAAATTTGTCCTATACCGTATCTAATTAAAATACATCGACGTTTCCTCGACACATCACGGGTCGATATGTATAACAGAGGTGTAAGTATGAGAGATAACATGTGGAGTAGGACACCCATACCCCTGTTTATATAGTGTATAGGGTTTCTTGTAGGATAAGTAAGGTGTGGGTCGCGGGCCGGTCGGCTCGGGCCCTTTACCGACTATACGTCGACATGTCCTCCAGTCTAGTCTGATATGGTTCATGATCATGTTATGCTAGACTCATTCATGTATCACGCTCGCTAGACAACCGTGTGCGCCTTGTTGCTTAGGATATCCTCGTAGGTCCGTAACATATGGCCCCACTCGTAATAGGCTACCTTAGCAGACAAAAAGTGAATCGGAGTTGCGAATAGTGAGCCTAGCCACTATACGTCATCATGTATCTCCAGTCTAGTATGCGAGGTCGTGACCAAGGTTACAAGACTTTACATCATATCCACTACCTGTAAGTGTATCCACATCAAAAGAAATCAGGGAACACGTATATATAAGATGGGTGATTGTGTTAGAATGCTCGGTTTCCCGTTACGTGATGGTAAAGACCCCGTAAAAAAGAATATGTTTTCTACAGTATGGGTAACACTAGCATTAGAAAAGTTACCATTCTTATTCATCTCTAACGTGAGGATGATGAGAAGGTTTGGTGAAGGCGGAGGTGAAACCCGTATGTTGCATCGTCAACACATTGAAGGCGTACTTCTATACCCACTGATGATGCAACACAGTGTGAATATTGCATTCGTCTTAACGCCAACAGAAGACGTACTTTTGTGACAAGGTGATGCGGATATTACATCCATCTTGCGGCCATAACATTCGATAATAATTTCTAAAATTTTACGTATTTTCTTGAACTAAACACAAGTTATGAGGCTCCATCTAATTAAGGTCAAACAATGTAAACTTTAGATAAATCAATCCGTGGTCAGGTAAAGTAATTCACCACGGAAGGCGTACTTCCGCAGCAAAGATATGAGCCAGCGGAAGACGTACTTCCGCAGCGAAGACAATGAACCAGTGGAAGGAGTACTTCCGTGGCGAAGACAATGAGCCGGCGGAAAGAGTATTTCCACTGGGAAGACAATGAGCCAACGGAAGGAGTACTTCCGCGGTGAAAACAACAAGACAGCAGAAGACGTACTTTCACGGCGAGGAGAATGAGCCAACGGAAGGAGTACTTCCGTTGAAAATAAATGAGCCAACAGAAGACATACTTCCGCTACGAAGATAATGAGCCAATGGAAGGAGTACTTCCACGGTGAAGATAATGAGCCAGCGGAAAGAGTACTTCCACAGCGAAGACAATGAGCCAGCGTAAGGAGTACTTCCGCGAAAAAGACAACGAGCCAGCGGAAGGAGTACTTCTGCAACAAAGACAATGAGCCAGCGAAAGGATTACTTCCGCGGCGAAGACAATGAGCCAGTAGAAGGAGTACTTCCACGGCGAAGACAATGAGCCAGCGGAAGGAGTACTTCCGCGGTGAAAACAATGAGAAAGCGGAAAACATACTTTCATAGCGAGGAGAATGAGCCAATGGAAGGAGTACTTCCATGGAGAAGATAATGAGCCAGCGGAAGACATACTTCCGCGTCGAAGACAATGAGCCAGTGGAAGGAGTACTTCCACAACGAAGACAATGAGCCAGCGGAAGGAGTATGAAGACAATGAGCCAGTGGAAGGAGTACTTCCGTAGTGAAAACAACAAGATAGCGGACGACGTACTTCTGCAGCGAGGAGAATGAGCCAACAGAAGGAGTACTTCCGTGGCGAATATAATGAGCCAGCGGAAGACATACTTCCGTGGTGAATACAATGAGCCAGGGGAAGGAGTACTTCCACGGCAAAGACAATGAGCCAACGGAAGGAGTACTTCCACGGGGAATACAATGAGCCAGCGGAAGGAGTACTTCCGCGGCGAAGACAAAGAGTCAGCGGAAGGAGTACTTCCGCGGCGAAGACGATCATCCAGCAGAAGGAGTACTTCCGTGGCGAAGATAATGAGCCAGTGGATGGAGTACTTCCCCGGCGAAGACAATGAGCCAGCGGAAAGAGTACTTTCGTGGTGAAAATAATGAGACAACGAAAGACATACTTCCGGGCGAGGAGAATGAGCCAACGGAAGGAGTAATTCCGTGGCGAAGATAATAAGCCGCCAGAAGACATACTTCTGCGGTGAAGATAATGAGTCAGTGGAAGGAGTACTTCCACACACGAAGACAATGAGCCAGCGAAAGGAGTACTTTCACGGCGAAGACAATGAGCCAGTGGAAGGAGTACTTCCACAGTGAAAACAACAAGACATCGGAAGACGTACTTCCGCGATGAGGAGAATGAGCCAACCGAAGGAGTACTTCCGTGGCGAATATAATGAGCCAGCGAAAGACATACTTACGCGGCGAAGACAATGAGCCAGCAGAAGGAGTACTTCCACGACGAAGACAATGAGCCAGCGGATGGAGTACTTCCACGGCGAAGACAATGAGCCAATGGAAGGAGTACTTCCACGGTGAAGACAATGAGCCAGCGGAAGGAGTACTTCCACGGAGAAGACAATGAGCCAGTGGATGGAGTACTTCCACGGCGAAGACAATGAACCAAGGGAAGGAGTACTTCCATGACGAATACAATGAGCCAACAGAAGGAGTACTTCCACGACGAAGACAATGGGCAAGCAAAAGGAATACTTCCGCGGTGAAAACAATAAGACATCAGAAGACATACTTCCGCGGCGAGGAGAATGAGCCAACGGAAGGATTACTTTCGTGGCGAAGATAATGAGCCAGCGAAAGACATTCTTCCGCGGCGAAGACAATGAGCCAGTGGAAGGAGTACTTCCACAGCGAAGACAATGAGCCAGCAAAAGGAGTACTTCCACAGCGAAGACAATGAGCCAGCATAAGGAGTACTTTCACGGAGAAGACAATGAGCCAGCGGAAGGAGTACTTCCATGGAGAGGAGAATGAGCCAACGGAAGGAGTACTTCCATGGCGAAGATAATGAGACAGCGGAAGACATACTTCCACGGCGAATATTATGAGTCAGCAGAAGGAGTACTTCCGCGGCGAAGACAATAAGCCAGCGGAAGGAGTACTTCCGCGGTGAAGACAATGAGCTAGCGGAAGGAGTACTTCCGCGGTGAAAGAATAAGTCAACAGAAGAGATACTTTCGTGCCAAAAAAAATAAACACGCGGAAGGCGTAGCTCCGCGGCTGGTGCGGATATTACATTCGTCCTCGTACCGGGCCTACAATGCCTCTTGCATACCTAATATATCCAAAGATATATGTGTGTCATGCACGAATATAGTGGTATTATTATACCTTGGTAGCCCCCCTCCCCCAATTTTAATGGTTCTATACTCGATTAGTAGTATTAAACTTTATCAAGTATCAAAAAGTTGCGATCGTGTGGACTAGCGTGAATGAACGGACCATAACCACGTATAAAAGATAGAAATTGGTCCGAACGTGCGGATGGGCGAGCCATAACCGTGAATTGTCACATAGTGTAAGACGTATCTTAACTAACTTATGGGATAAGCTATGTCATTACGTGCGGCATACCGCTACTACCATAAAGACAGCCAAGGATTTTGACCAGTTGTTAGACACGCACAGTGTGTCTTTCGCAAGTCCATCATGAGTCATGTGGTTTACGTAACTTACTACAACGTTTTGATAGAAATGTGTCTAACAATGATACATGATCCGTAGTCGTTGGGGTTGTATCCCTCTTATACGACAAGTTGAATTATTAGGTTCACTCAATCCTCTTATTCCGCATGGGAACGATATGTACATGTACGCCCGTAGGCTAAAGATGTCCGAACGTGCAGACAAGTGCGGATGGACGTACCATAACCGCGAATAATAAATAAAATAAATCTAAAAGTGCAGACGAGCGCGGATGGATGGGCCATGACCGTAGATAGAAAGGTCGGGTCACAACACGATATTAGTAGGTCGGGACGCAACATATACAGAAAACATATTATTGAAATCAAAAAGAATATCTCTTTGCCGATTAAAAGATATAGGTGATATTTTTTATTAATATAAAAATACTAATAATATTTTTTAGAAGATATATGTAATATCTTTTATGAATTCAAAAAATATATAGATAATATCCTGTTATATATTCAAAAAGATATGCGTAATATTTTATAAATTCAAAAAATATGTTCGAACACGCGTACTAACGCGGATCATGACCGCGGATAAAAAATAAAATAAGATATGTCCGGACGTACGGACGACCGCGGAAGGACGTGCCATAAACGCGAATAAAAAATAAAATATAAAATAAAGTAGGTCCGGACGTGCGGATTATCGCGAAAGGACGGGCCTTTGACCGCATAAAAAATAAAATAGCAAGTATAAAGGGCCTCAAAATATTTGATACTCAAAAGAAAGATATTAGAGTAAGTAAAAAATATTATAAAATATCTTACTGAGTACATACTAATATTTTGTTACGTGACATGTACCCGGATTCTCTTACGATTCGGTAATATACAAATATTTGTTACAAAATATATTTGATAAAAGTATCAAATACAAAGATTTTTGGTAACAAAGACATTACAACACACAATTACTACGTACAAGGTAACAAGATCACATAATATCATTAAAGATCTAACAGATACGCCATCATAATTAGATCGCACCAAAATGTTCATCACGTACGTCAGGAAAAGAATAAAGTGCTAACTTTGATAGAAAACAATTGTTTTTATACAGATGAGACATAATTGTGATAAAAAAACAATTGCTACCTTTGATGGCGACATTGATATATATATATATATATATATATATATATATATATATATATATATATATATATATATATATATATATATATATATATATATATATATATATATATATATATATATATATATATATATATATATATATATATATATATATATATATATATATATATATATATATATATATATATATATATATATATATATATATATATATATATATATATATATATCTTGTATCCAGATGAGACAAAACCTTAAAAGCTATACAACATCAATTAGTAAAAACAATATTTTATTTGTTCCGAAGAAGTGTGATGTGTGTAAATAGATCTACAAAATCACCTTTTCGTTTTTTATCAACAAAAAGATGTCGAGCGAAAATTAAAACAAAAAAGGTTTAGAATTACCAACAGTCCATAATGAATTTTGCTTTTCGGTGATATGAGAACACGAAACATGGTTTAGTCGTGGTCTCACGGATGGCTCCAACTTGTTGAAGCATAGTTTGGTTGGGCCGGTCTTGACGACTCTCCTAGGTCGTTCGTCATCTTCCCGGATCCTGAGTGATGCTACAAACAAAGGAAAATCTATTAGGAGTAGAACCGAAGCCGAAGCTCTAGGGTCCGCCTCCGACGGTCAAGTTAGTATCGGGTCGATTTGTATAAAAGAGGTCTAAGTATGAGAGATAACATGTGGAGTAGGAGACCCCTGCCCCTGTTTATATAATGCTTAGGGTTTCTTGTAAGATAAGTAAGGTGTAGGTCGCGGGCCTGTCGGGTCGGGCCCTTTACCGACTATATGTCGACAGCTGTCATTGTCTGAATATAATCCCCTCCAGTAGCATGTTTAGAGTAATTTATATATCCTCCATGGTCAACGGATTGATTTATTTTAAGAAACGTTCACCATCCGCACCTCAATGCTTCTCCAAGGCCATGTACTCTCTTAAAAACTGGAACAACATATATTTTTTCGTAGATGTCGCAGTCTTTCCACGCCCATTTGAGCTTAAGTATAGCGTAGGCATAGACTATCCACCAGCCGCAGACATGTACAGTGTGAGGGATGTGAGAATTCTAGATACCCACCTAACCATGTTCCACAAACTACCTGAATCTTTCCTATGCCAAATAGGCATCAGCCGTAACTATTTTGGAAGCCATATCTCTATCCTACTTTCGTGAACAGCCACAACGAGGGTGGTTATAATTAACTCTTAATAACATTAGAATACCAGGGTATAAATGTTGTGAATACTAACCATCCTTGTCTAATGTGCAGAAATGAATTTGTTCGCACTTCTCCGCTAAGGCAATCCAAAGGAAGTTACAAAGAGCCAGTGCGTCCGGAGGGAAGATGAGCCCTCCTTTTTGGAAGCTACAAAGGGTATCACGGTGCCCTTGGTCGTCAACGCTGAGCCACATTCCGATGTTGGCGACTTAAAGGTGGAGAAATCACCTTTGGATTTCTCAAATGAGGATGGGGAAAACCTCCTCTTGGAAGGTAACGAGGCCACCTCATCAGCTACCGCCGGCCCCTCCACCGCTCCACCCGCCACGAAAGTAGTCGCAAAAGAAGAGGGAGGCGAGCAGGAAGAACCAGACAAGGGAGATGAAAAAGAAGACACAATGCTGATCCGCCATAGCAAGAGTCGTAGGACCATAAAAAAGGGCTCAAGCCCCTGAGCATGATCAATTTAATGCTCCCCCTAAGAATATACGGAAGGACCACCCCCAATACCAAGTCGTGGTAATGCTGAGATTGCGGTGGATGTTGATATGGAGGAGGAAGTACCCACCATCGTCTTGAACCTTGAGCCAGTTACTGTCGTACCCCTGACATCATCTGAGCATGTCACAAGAACCACGTAAGTAACCTGTTCGCCCTTTCTAATTGCAAGCCATATATATAGTACTAATCCACAACCATGTGTTTCTACCATGCAGTGATGACAATGCTGGAAACACGACCCAAGAGGATGAATGAACGAGGGAACTGTCACCCGTGCTGGAAGCCTACCATCGAGAATCCTCGCTGGCTTTTGAGGATATACCTAAGTCACCTTCCCCTGCCCCTAGATCAAAGCAGCCCGTCATTTGGGAGTCATCCAACAACATCTTCCGTCCTCAATAGAATATTACACCCGAGGATATGCTGGATACCTCGAAATCATGTTAGGAATGCATCGACCATATCACTCCTCCAGCCTATGTCGTTGCCTTGAACGAGCTTTCCCATGGGGACCTGCTTGAAGAATTTAACGTAGCGGTCACCCACCAGACTGAAGGTTTATATAGTTCATAACAATTACACAAAACCCTAAACGAGATCGAAGAACACATAGCGGAAGCGATTTAAGAAGATCATAATAATAACACAATTATAATTAATTGAATTAGAGTTACATACCTTTACGCTAAAGCAAATCCACAAGATAAAGAACGAATCACCAATTCGGGTTTACAACGAATATCAAAAAGATATAGTCTAAAGTAAGACTATATTACGTTTTTGTATACACGTAATACAACGAGCTAACCGTGATTCTAGCACGTAAAACCGAGCTTCTACGCTAGTGGAAAAATCTACCCAACAACCCTATAGAGGGGCTAGGACTAGATTATAAGTGATGAGGCTGCTTTTATACATAGTCTCATCGTCCAAAATGGGCTTAAAATGTATTAAATATCATGAAAATGCCAAATATATGCTTGTGTTTGTTACATGTGTATTTCAGGTACGGATATTGAGAAAATGACAAAAGATCACAAGAAACAAGCAAAAACGAACACGGGAAACGAAGCCGCACAATGAACCAAACCCTAATGGTGATTTTCCAAGAATAACCCTTGAAGATTTGAAGATTATACAAGAAGGTCCTCCAATATTGAAGAATTGACACTTTAAACCCTTGTTTATTCATAATTACAAGTTTGGCCCTCCACTTTGAAGAATTGGCAAGAATGGTCCCTCAAAAATGAAGAATTGTCAATATTAGTCCTCCAAGAAGTCGACAAACAAGTCAACACCTTGAAGAATGAAGATATGCCAAAATCAGCCCTTCAAATATCAAAACATGGCAAGAAATACCCTTTAAAACATTTTGGAAAAATTTTGGTGGCCAAAATAGAAAAAACCAAACTTTTTTTTATAAAGGGAAAAACGTTTTAGGCTGATTAAACAATGAATGGAAGAAAGAAGAAAATTGAGGGGCCAAAACAGGGAGACAAGAATACATACCTAGACCAGTGGGAGTGTGACACGTGCCCCACTCACTCAAAACAGCCAATCACACCACTCCTTTTCTCCACATCAGCTTTCCACTTAGCTGTTTTATAACTAATTAAATTAGTTAAGCCTAAACACGCGCCAAACAAATGTTTAAACCCAAATTCAGGTTAAACTTGACACTATTCATCGTATGAAGACATTTGGGGTTTGGCTTATTACTTGTAATTAACCCACCAAAACATCCAGAATTATGATTAAGTTATCCTTAATCATAACCCAAGCCTTAAACACTTGCCACCTCACTCCCATAACTCACATGATAGACCCTTGTCTCACCTTTTGGAGAAGATGCCAAAACAGTACCAAAAATCCAATGCCCCACATTGAAGCTTACAAACTAAGCTTATTTGAGGCCTTTGATCAAATTCCGGACTTTACAACTCACACAAGCTACCAAGAAAACATCACATGTTCAAGCAAGATTCAAAAGTTCAAGGGCAATTTTGGGAATTCACCAGCATTAGGTTTTACATTTTTATGCTTTCTAGTTCTTCTATGTAGCCTATATAAGGCATAGGACCTCATACATTTAGCTTTTGCTCTTGGTTTTCCTTTGGTCAACATTTCTGTAAATCCTTGTTCAAGATTAATGAAAAGTGTTTGAGATTGTGTGACGAATTCCAAGTGCCAACTTATTACTTGCTTGTTTATGTTTCATGTTTGTGATTTTGAAGTTTCAAAACCTGTTTTTAAACATTGTGCAAGAAATTGCATAATTTTCCAAATCTTGATTTTTTGCTAAGTTCTTGGTTCAAACCCTTGGAATTTTTGGATTGCAAGTGATTATAGCACCCTGATAAGGAGCTTATCAAGGTGTTGTAAGCTTGTGGTTTGGGGATAATCAAGGAGTGAGAACAAGTTTGCATTAATTAAGCTTTTTCCACTTTTCTGTTTTATATATTTGTGTTCTAACCTTGTTGAATCTTAACAGCTTTGTTGTGGAAGCTTGTGCCTTGTTTTGCTAGGCACATCAGCTCAATAATTCGTTAGTGTGGATGTACATTCATGAGGTTTGAGTCCTTTTCTCAAAAATCTGATAAAATACTTGATTTTTGTGAATTTGTGTTCTGTTGTTGTTCTTGTTGATTTTGTGGCTTAAAATTGCTTGATACTGCATAATGATGATGTTATTGTGTTAGATTGGGCTTGGGATAAACTAAATCACACATTTACTTTGTTAATCTTGGATTAAAAAAGTTAAGGGGTGTTTGGGTTAACCTGTTTAAGCTTGCAATTTGTTTTTAAGTTATTTGGCATCTGATATATACTTGGTTGTATGCTAATTGCTGCAAGTTCTTGTCTTTTAAACATCAAAATCTTGATTGTGCTATAAAAATTGGAAATCTGCTTGTTTTGACTTAAGACTTTGGTAACACTTAGTTTGTATGCATTCTTAGGGATAACAAGTGATTAAACATAGTTTATATAACCTGTTAAGAAGATTTGAGGGTTTGAAATTGGATTTGTGGTCAAGTATATCAGCAAAGTATCAAATTTGCTTGTTTAATGTTCATCAGTAACATTCATTTGCTTGAACCTTGATCTAAACTTTGAATCATTGCATGAAACCTGTTTATTTATGTTCATTTGAATTATTTATAGCTTGTGTATGCATTTGGTGAAGTTTGGCTGGCTTATTCTTGCTAAAAGTGCTTATTGGTTGAAAATTGATTATTGTTCATGTCTGATGCATGTCTGGTGATCTTTTGATTAATCTGTGCTAATTGGCTTGTTGTAATTGTGACTTGATTGTTGTTATTGACTCCTTGTGATTCACTGATCACTTAGGTGCCTTTACTTAACCGGAATCCAACAAAAAGTCACATAAGATAAAAAGTCAAGAAAGTCAAGCAATGGGAACTCCTTTCCCCTGTTGCTAGCCACTGCTAGTGTAATTTATCAAACAGCTTATTCATAAGCCATTTTGGCTTATCCAGACTTGCAACAACTTATTTTTTGTGATAGATCTTCCTTATTCGACCCATTGAACTTAACTTGAGCATATTAGGGTTTGACTTTTAAGTTTGACTAGAAAACCAAACAGTTTGACTTTTACATAAGTGCTTAATTGCTTATTCTAGCTTATTGTTTGTGCTTATTGGAAAACTTTTTGATTATTCCGCTTAATTAAGTCATTTAAAACCTTTTGCAGTTGAATCAGCACTTGAGGTAGCCTAGAACTCAAAAACGACTATGTTGTCGTTTTGTGAAGAGAGCTTTTGCTTATTTCAGGCTTATTTCTTGGGCTTTTTCAAAATTTCTTTTCACATATCTCTTTGGTAACTCAAAAGAAGCTTGTGTGTCAAATTAGAGCTTATGGCATTAGCTTATGGCTTAATGGGCCCAAAAGCCCATTAAGAATAAGCTGTTGACTTATTAAGTTGTGATAAGCACACTTTCAGCTTTCGGGCCTTCAGAGTTTTTTTCTTAAAATCAAATTTTGAGTCAGATAGGAAGTTTTGGACTTATTTGGATCACTTTTGCTTATTGGGCCTAATTTTAGCCCATTAAGTGACTGTTTGGGTTTTTGGCCCATTTTAAGGCCCAATAGGGGTATTTAGGTAATTTCAAGTTTATTTCTGTGTTATTTAGGTTAAAATAAACTAGTTTGAAACTTTTAGAATTTTTTATAAATTTTGGATTTTTATTAATATTTTATTATTATTTTATTATTATTTTATTATTAAAAATTAAATTTTAGATTTTTGCAAGTTTTTCAATTTTCCTAGTTCAAATACATTAAGTTAGGAATTTTAAAATTTTTAGATTAATTTTAGTGTCATTAGTTTAATTTTTATAATTATTTTAATTTTTTATAGTTTTTAATTGTTTTTAAATAGTTTTAATTAATTTTAAAATTTTCAAAAATAGTTTTAAATTTAGTTAAGTCATTTTAGAGGTTTACAAGTTAAAAAATCTCATTTTGGGCTTTTTGTTAATTAAATTGATTTTTTGGGCTTTTTGTTAATTAAATTGATTTTTTGGGCTTTAAGTAGCATTAAAAAATTAATATTTAATTAAATAAAAGGTTTGAGTGATTCTTGATTTCTTGTAAACTCTAATTACATTTTTAGGATTTATTGCAATTTTCTAGGAATTTTAGGGTAATTTTTAAATTTAGTGACTTTTTACGGTTTTACGTGCACGACTTCGTCTTAGTTTAATTCATAATCGTAACCGTCATTCCTTTCTAATCTCTTTTCTATTTTTCTTTCTTCATAAATTATAATCACAAACACTTAATCATCTCTCTACACAACACACTAGCCTCCTTGAGAACGATCCCCACTTTTGGGTCATTTACTTGTGGTTTTCCTAAATCACTTGTGTACTTACCCTAATTACCTTGTTTTCCTAAACAAGTGTAAAATTACAACCATCATTTTGGCGCCGCTGCCAGGTAGGCGTGTTGTCTTTTGATTTGAACAATTGTTGTTTTTATACTAGCCACAATAGCTATTGGTATTAGTAGCACTCTACTAATACGTATTATCGGTTTTTGTTTTTTGTGTGAATATTACTATATTGTATACGTAGAACAATAAATTCACAAGTACTCCAAAAGTGTGAAAACACAACCTTAATTGGGAGGTCATTACTCAATCATTGTATTCGAATCTCAAACAAAGAAAAAAGGAAAAATAGATAATTACTTTCGTGAAGCTTAATTTTGACAAACACAAACTATAAGGTGGGTATAAGGCGGGTATTATAAAATATACCCTAAGGAAAAAGGCTCTAAAGTGCTTCGGGCCGCCTCGTTTCCCCGCTTTCTTGTGCGTGTTTAGATAAAAAGGGCTAATCGAGGGTTAGCCAACCAAAGTATTATCTAAGTATCATATATATTTTCTTGGTTTCATTTGATTAAACCCTCTTGAACGTTTTGGTGTTCCACCAACGTTGTAATGTCATCGAAGTCGTTCACTTCACGTGATCGTTTTCATTCCTTGAGGCTCCTTTAATCAAGAGATTTGATTAAAGGAGAGATTTGTAGATTTTTGTCTACCTAATACAATCACCAAAATCCAAAAAAGTAAAAACAATCAAAAATCACAAAAAAAAATTGGAAAAATTAAAAATACCAAAAAGAATCTTCTTTGCTCATCCCCACGTTTTACGTGACGTTTATGCTTACTCGTAAGCAAGCAAGGCGTGCACGTAAACGAAAAACCCGAAAGGAGACCACACTAACCTTTCAAGTGAGGAGTCTCCTATTGACGAACCAATCGTAGAAGAAGAACCAACCATGGCGAATCAAACTATGATGGAGTTACTTCAAGCACCCACCGAGGGTTATGGAGAGGCTATTGTGATTCCCACCATCCTTGCGGAGAATTTTGAAGTGAAAACGGGTTTGTTGTCGATGATCCAAAACAACAAATTCCGTGGTGATGAAAAGGACAACCCGCACAACCATATCCGCCAATTCAATCGTCTTACCGCCACTTGCAAGTTTAAGGATGTTGCTAATGATCCGATTAAGATGATGCTTTTTCTGTATTCCTTAGCGGGGCCCGCTAAAATCTGGTTAGAGAAAAAGCCACCCAATTCTATATTGACGTGGAAGGATCTCGTTTCAAAATTTGTGAACCAATTTTTTCCGCCCTCTAAGACTACGCATTTGAAAAACGAGATTTCAAAATTTTCACAAGAATTTAATGAGAGTTTTTCTACGGCTTGGAGTCGGTTTAAGGAAATGTTACATGCGTGTCCTCATCACGGTTTTTCCGACTTGCATCAAATTGACACGTTTTACAATGGATTGAATGATCATGAGAGGGATTATCTTAATGCCGCCGCGGGTGGTAATTTTTTGTGTAAAACGGTTGAGGAAGCTTGTTGATTATTGAGAATAGATCTAAGGTGTATAGTCCTCGTAACACATCGAGTGTTCGTAAGGCTTCGTCTTCGCTTCATCTTCATTGTCCAATACCATCGATGCTTGCCAAATTGAGGCGAACTTGGAAAACAAAATCTTTGATAAGCTTAAAGGTCTTTTAATTGAATTCAAAGTTGGTGAACAAAGTGCTCCCGCTACGGTTAAAGCGGTTGAGGTTTCTTGCAGCATTGTGGTGGAGGTCATGATTTCTCCGAGTGCATTACCAACGGTGGTAACACTTCGAGTGCCTACGCGGCCAGGGGAACTTACAACCAAAACGGTCAAGTTACCCGCTCTAATCAAATGACTCCACCGGGTTTTGCTCCCAATCAAAATGCTAACAGCAACTAACGAGAAACAATCAAGTTGGTTACAAAAACAATTACAAAGGGAACAACTTTGGGAATCAAGGGGCTAATAACAATCAAGTTTCAAAGAAAAATCAAAACAATGATTTTCAAAACAACAACAAAGGTTTACAAACTTTGAAAGATCTTCCAAATGAATTTTTGAATACGCAAATGGAAACGATGCTATAATATTCAAAGAGAGATCATTAGCCTAAGATCCGAGTTTAAGAATTACTTGAAAAGGAGTTGAAAAATGAGTTAGCAAATGAGCTTAAGATCTATACAAACAAAATGGGGGGAAATGTAACTAGGTTACAACAAAACCAACAAAAAATGGAACAAGGGCAACATGAAATAAAACAAGAGATACTTAAGGCCGACAAGAGGCAATCTATGTTTGAGGATAAAATTTCATCCATGTTTGAGGCTATAATGTGTAAACCGTCTTCGAGTAGTCTTCCTAGCAACACCATATCTAACCCTAAGGATAGATGAAAGTGATTACCACACGAAGTGGTAAGACACTTAAGGAACCGACTCCTCAACCAATTACTCCAACGATGGAGGAAATTGAGGAAGAACCCGAGGTAGTGGTCGAAAAGGAGCATGTCCCAATCCCACGAAGTACCGCTCATACCACACCTACGGTTGACCCATTACCACATTTGTAACCCAAGATTCCAAAGGCTAAGCCTATGCCTCAAACCACACCACCCTTGCCCTACCCATCGAGACTTAGAAAGGAGAAACGTCAAGAGCGCGACAATTACCAATTTGAGCTTTTTATGAAAATGTTTCGTGACGTGCATTTTAATGTGAGTTTTGTCGATAATTTGGTCATGATGCCTCGATTTGCCGCTAACTTCAAGAGTATGTTAACCAACAAGGAGAAATTGCAACAATTGTCTAGTTGTTCCTCGGTTTATCTAACCGCATACCTCAAAAAGTCGGTGATCCCGGTAAATTCTTGATTCCATGTGCAATACAAGATATGGAAGAATGTTATGCCTTGGCCGATTTTGGCGCTAGTATTAACTTGATGCCACTTATAATCTTCAAGTCGCTCAATCTTCCTAATCTTACTCATTCACTAATGTCTATCGAATTGGCCGATCATTACGCGATTCCTGAATGTGGATTGGCCGAAGACGTTTTTGTGAAAGTGGGAAAGGTCTATTATCCGGTAGACTTTATCGTTGTCGATATTCCCACGGATCCTCAAGTTCCTCTTATTTTAGGTCGTTCTTTTTTAGATACTTCTATGGCATTTATTGATGTGCATGCTAGAAAGATCACCTTACGTTTCAATGACGAGGAACTTGTTATAAACGCAACTAAAAATTCACTAATTTCTCATGTTTATTTCGTCGCGACCATAAACCTCGTTGATATGATTGACGTTGTTTGCGAGGAATTTTCACAAGAATTTTTAGGTTTTGGTGACGATGAAAATAGTGGCAATCCCACTATGCTTGATCACATTCTTGATAATTCGACACCAACCTTCACTCCATTTGAAGGTGGTGGTTTTACGTCGGAAGAATTTGATGTTCCACGTACTTGTGACGAAGACCTCGACAACGATGAGGACTTCTCGATTATTAAGGATTTTCTAAACGATTTTCCATTTCCTCCACCCGAGGAGGTTACGAGTATCGAGCCCAAATCTTTAATTGAGGAACCACCAATCCTCGAGTTGAAAGATTTACCTCCTCATCTTGAATATGTATTTTTGGAGGAGGACGACAAGTTGCCGGTTATTATTGTGAAAGATCTTTCGGATGATGAAAAACCGCACTTGTCGATGTTCTAAAGGATCATATAGGGGCAAGTGCGTGGAAATTATCCGACATTAAGGGGATCGATTCCAAATTTTGTACCCACAAAATCTTAGTGGAGGAAGACTACAAAACCGCAATCCAATGTCAAAGGAGGGTGAACCCCAAAATTCACGACGTCATCAAAAAAGAAGTCCATAAACTCGTTGATGCGGGAATGATTTACCCTGTTTCCGATACCCCTTGGGTGAGTCCAATTCATTGTGTCCCTAAGAAGGGAGGAATGACCGTTGTGCCAAACGACGCCAACGAGTTAATTCCAACTCGACTCGTGACCGGTTGGAGGGTGTGTATCGACTATCGTAAGTTGAATGATGCCACTCGAAAAGACCATTTTCCCTTGCCCTTCATGGACCAAATGTTGGAGCATCTTACGGGAAACGATTTCTATTGCTTTTTAGATGGTTTTTCCGGTTACTTCCAAATCCCCATCGATACTCGTGATCAAGAAAAAACTACGTTTACGTGTCCATATGGAACGTTTGCTTATCGTAGAATGTCATTCGGACTTTGCAATGCACCGGGAACCATTCAAAGGTGCATGATGGCTATTTTTCATGACATGATCGAGAAGACGATGGAAGTCTTTATGGATGATTTTTCCGTGTTTGGTTGTTCGTTCACTTCGTGTTTGTCGAATCTTGAGAAAATTTGAAGCGTTGTGAGGAAACCAACCTTGTGCTTAATTGGGAAAAATTTCATTTTATGGTTAAGGAAGGAATCGTCTTAGGGCACAAGGTTTCGAAAGCGGGGATTGAGGTAGATAAAGCTAAGGCAGACGTCATCGCCAAATTACCTCATCCCAAAACCGTCAAGGGAGTTAGGAGTTTCTTAGGCCACGCGGGCTTTTATCGTCGATTCATCAAGGATTTTTCAAAGATTTCTCGACCTATTACACATCTCCTCGAAAAGATGCTCCTTTTGTCTTTAACGAAGATTGTGTACGAGCCTTTGAAATCCTTAAGAGTAAACTTACCGAAGCTCCCATTCTTGTTGCTCCCAATTGGAATCTCCCTTTTGAGCTCATGTGTGATGATAGTGACTACGCTATTGGGGATGTATTTGGGCAACGTCATGAAAAGCACTTCTTGCCTATTCACTATGCTAGCAAGACGATGACCGAGGCTCAACTTAAGTACACTACAACGGAAAAGGAATTCCTTGCCGTGGTGTATGCTTTTTAGAAATTCCGACCTTACCTCGTCTTGACTCGATGCATAGTGTATACGAATCACTCGGCTATCAAGTATCTCATGGCTAAACAAGATGCAAAGCCGAGATTACTTCGTTGGATTCTCCTCCTACAATAATTTGATGTCGAAATCCTTGACAAAAAAGGAGCCGAGAATCTAGCGACCGATCATCTTTCTCGTTTGGAAGATCCTCACCAAATTGTTTACGAGCCAAAGGAAATCACCGAAACATTTCCTCTCGACACACTTGGTGTAGTGAATTCTAAGCATGATTCATCCACCCCATGGTTTGCGGACATCCCAAATTACCATGCATGCAACTTCATCATCAAGGGTATGACGACTCAACAAAAATGAAAATTCTTTCGTGACGTCAAGTTCTATTTTTGGAACGACCCTTATCTATTTCGGACTTGTGCGGATCAAATTATTCGACGTTGTGTCTTTGGTACCGAAGCCTCTAATATCCTTAGAGCTTGCCATGAGGGACCCACGGGTGGTCACCATGGTGTTAATCTCACGACTAAGAAGGTCTTTGATGCTGGTTTCTTTTGGCCTACTATTTACCGAGATGCACATGCACTTGTGAAGTCATGTGACTCATGCCAACGACAAGGAAAAGCCTCACAAAACGATGAAATGCCACAATATATCATCCAAGTGTGTGAGATCTTTGACGTTTGGTGAATTGATTTTATGGGGCCGTTCCCATCATCTCGTGGTAATAAGTACATCCTTGTCGCCGTTGACTACCTATCTAAGTGGGTGGAAGTTAAGGCTTTGCTCACGAATGATGCTCGTGTGGTAGTTAAGTTTTTGAAAAGCTTGTTTTCTCGGTTTGGAACCCCTCGCACGATCATAAGCGATCGTGGAACCCATTTTTGTAACGACCAATTCGAAGGGGTCCTAAGGAAATATGGGGTTACACATCGGCTTTCTACAGCTTATCACCAACAAACGAGTGGGCAAGTCGAGGTTTCAAACCGAGCGTTGAAGAGGATCTTAGAGAGGTCGATTGGAGAGAACCGATAATCTTGGTCAGATAAGTTGGACGATGCTTTATGGGCCTTTTGGACCGCTCATAAGACGCCCATCGGGTGCACTCCTTATAAGCTTGTGTATGGGAAGAATTGTCACTTACCAATTGAACTTGAACACAAAGCTTATTGGGACCTTAAGCATTGTAATGATGATATTGAGACCGCGGGAAAACACCGGAAAATGCAATTGAATGAATTAGATGAATTGAGAGACATTGCTTATGAAAATTCATTGATTTACAAGGAAAAAACTAAAAAGTTTCATGACTCAAAAATAAAAAACCGGGTTTTTAACATTGGAGATCTAGTGTTGCTTTTTAACTCACGTTTGAAAATATTTTCCGGCAAGTTGAAATCCCGTTGGTCCGGTCCATTCACCGTTACCCAAGTTTTTCCTTATGGGACCATCGAGCTAGCTCTAAATGATGGCCCCAATTTCAAGGTGAATGGACATAGGTTGAAGCACTACTTTGGCGGGGAAGTTTCATCCTTGAACTACCTCGACCAAGTCACCTTCCTCGATAATAATTAGTATTGAGGGGATCAAGTCGAGCTCATGACTCGGTAATCAAAAACGAGGTGCCTCGTGGGGGAGTCACATGCTTATCCTATGTACATATTATCGCTTTCTAATGTAGTAACGTGAGGGGATTTGTGCCCTTCCAACCTTTGTTCCGTGGTTGTTTGTGATATGTGGTTTTTAGATGATCATGATCTTCACGATTGGAGCCTCTCGTCTTCGTTTTATGGGAGCACTCGATCGTCTGCTTTAAAGAATTTCTCAATATCCATGATATATCCTTTGATGTTCTAACCTTAGGTGTTTAGCACACTTCATAAATGGCTTTAAATTTAACGGTCACACCCTTTCCATGCTAGATTATGCATTCGACTACGTCTCTAGTATGGGGGTTTTCAACCCTTAGACTCGAAACATTGAGGACAATGTTTAACTTTAGTATGGCGGGTGAATAGAGGCCTTGCCAACCTTCATGCTTTCCAAAGTTTATCTTTTTGTTTATCATTTTGTTGCAAAATAAGGCTAAAAATGGCCAAATTTTAAAAAATTTCTCATGTTTTTATAAGTGTTTGAAGACACGAATGTAGATTTTCCGATGGCGAGAATAAGAGTAATTTTTTACTCGACCATGCGTGTTGAGCAATTAGCTTCGATTCCTTAACTTATATTAGGCTAAGTCTCTTAAATGAGGACGAGAAATGATAGAGTTAATTATAAGTTACTATGCTAAACGTAGAGTACTCGTATTCTTTCAAAAACTCATGTGTTCTCGTTGTTTGCTTATTCTCCCTTCGCTTGTAAATATATTTTGCTTAATAAGTATTGGCTTAGCTGTTTAGTCTAGATTGTTGGTTTCTAGTCTTTTCTAGTAGCTTCCATGTAATTAAATTGGGAAGACATTAAGGTATCGTCAGCGTCACGGTTTTGAAGTATTGGCAACCCGAATAATCGAAAGCTTCACCTAATAATAAGATTTCAAGTGCCCACCTAAATCAAGCAAACAATTTGAAGCTCATGATGCCGAAAAATCTATGCGAAATTGAAAGTGAATTATGCCTTAATCTTTGAAGCTTTAAAGATCCAAAATTCGCCTTTAGCGTGAGGATATACGTCTTTGGCCATAATAAACACCTCATGGTGAGGTTAAATCATAATAAAAGCTTCATGTAGAAGTTGAATAAAAGATGGAGGTAAACCTATGATAATAAGGCCCATCCGTTAGGGGGCGTATAAAAGTCTTGGTAATAAGTCTCATGTTCAAAACCGTTATAAAACCGTGTTTATCGATCCTTCTTGTTGACTTAATTTTTTGACATCGTTGTTTATTAGGAGTGGTTATTAATTTGATGGTCTTGGTTACACCGTTATGACTCTATTTTTAGACCTAAATCTCTATCATCGCATAAGTCAAAAATGTATCCTCGTGAACATTCAAGAAAAAAATAAAATATAAGAGATACCAATTAGGATTATGGGAGTCTAAGTACGTGATTAGGGCATATGGGTAGTGTTAGCATTACTAACTTATAATGACAATGATCTCGTTGCACGCTTGGCATGGAATTGGGGTGAAAATCGAGGACGACGAAATTATTTCTAACAAAGCATTCATGTGTTCTTATTCTATGAACCTAAACGTCCCATTTTGCGATGCAAATCATACATTATGTCTAAAACGTAAGTAGTAGCAATAGTAGTGGTGTAGCTAGTTTATCATTCAATAAAAGTGCATAAAAATGAATTTTTGAGATGCTACGATACTTTATTCTAGCATTGCGTGAGGGAACGGTAATGGTTTAGTATGTGGAGTGATGAGACTGCTTTTATACATAGTCTCATCGTCCAAAATGGGCTTAAAATGTATTAAATATCATGAAAAATGCCAAATATATGCTTGTGTTTGTTACATGTGTATTTTAGGTACGGATATTGAGAAAATGACAAAAGATCACAAGAAACAAGCAAAAATGAACATGGGAAACGAATCCGCACAATGAACCAAGCCCTAATGATGATTTTCCAAGAATAACCCTTGAAGATTTGAAGATTATACAAGAAGGGTCCTCCAAAATTGAATAATTGACACTTTAAACCCTTGTTTATTCATAATTACAAGTTTGGTCCTTAAATTTTGTCAAATTTACAAAAAGGGCCCTCCACTTTGAAGAATTGGCAAGAATGGTCCCTAAAAATGAAGACTTGTCAATATTAGTCCTCCAAGAAGTCAACAAACAAGTCAACACCTTGAAGAATGAAGATATGCCAAAATCAGCCCTTCAAATATCAAAACATGGCAAGAAATACCCTTTAAAACATTTTGGAAAACGTTTGGTGGCCAAAATTATTAAAAACCAAACTTTTTTTATAATGGGAAAAACGTTTTAGGCTGATTAAACAATGAATGGAAGAAAGAAGAAAATTGAGGGGCCAAAACAGGGAGACAAGGATACTTATCTAGACCAGTGGGAGTGTGACACGTGCCCTACTCACTCAAAACAGCCAATCACACCACTCCTTTTCTCCACATCAGCTTTCCACTTGGCTTTTTTATAACTAATTAAATTAGTTAAGCCTAAACACGCGCCAAACAAATGTTTAAACCAAAAATCAGATTAAACTTGGCACTATTCACCGTATGAACACATTTGGATTTTTGCTTATTACTTGTAATTAACCCACCAAAACATCCAAAATTATGATTAAGCTATCCTTAATCATAACCCAACCCTTAAACACTTGCCACCTCACTCCTACAACTCACATGATAAACCCTTGTCTCACCTTTTAGAGAAGATGCCAAAGCAGTACCAAAAATCCAATGCCCCGCGTTGAAGCTTACAAACTAAGCTTATTTGAGGCCTTAGATCAAATTCCAGCCTTTACAACTCACACAAGCTGCCAAGAAAACATCACATGTTCAAGCAAGTTCAAAAGTTCAAGGGCAATTTTGGGACTTCACCAGCATTAGGGTTTACATTTTTATGCTTTCTAGTTCTTCCATGTAGCCTATATAAGGCATAGAACCTCATACATTTAGCTTTTGCTCTTGGTTTACCTTTGGTCAATATTTCTGTAAATCCTTGTTCAAGATTAATGAAAAGTGTTTGAAATTGTGTGACGAATTCCAAGTGCCAACTTATTATTTGCTTGTTTATGTTTCATGTTTGTGATTTTGAAGTTTCAAAACATGTTTTTAAACATTGTGCAAGAAATTGCATAATTTTCCAAATCTTTGATATTTTGCTAAGTTCTTGGTTTAAACCCTTGGAATTTTTGGATTGCAAGTGATTATAGCACCCTGATAAGGAGCTTATCAAGGTTTTGTAAGCTTGTGGTTTGGGGATAATCAAGGATTGGGAACCAGTTTGCATTAATCACGCTTTTTACACTTTTCTGTTTTATATATTTGTGTTCTAACCTTGTTGAATCTTAGCAGCTTTGTTGTGGAAGCTTGTGCCTTGTTTTGCTAGGCACATCAGCTCAAAAATTCGTGAGTGTGGATGTACATTCATGAGGTTTAGTCCTTTTCTCAAAAATCTGATAAAATACTTGATTTTTGTGAATTTGTGTTCTGCTGTTGTTCTTGTTGATTTTGTGGCTTAAAATTGCTTGATACTGCATAATGATGATGTTATTGTGTTAGATTGGGCTTGGGATAAACTAAATCACACATTTACTTTGTTAATCTTGGATTAAAAAAGTTAAGGGGTGTTTGGGTTAACCTGTTTAAGCTTGCAATTTGTTTTTAAGTTATTGGAAAGTGTTGTTTGTGTTGGTATCTGATATATACTTGGTTGTATGCTAATTGCTGCAAGTTCTTGGCTTTTAAACATCAAAATCTTGATTGTGCTATAAAAATTGGAAATCTGCTTGTTTTGACCTAAGACTTTGGTAACACTTAGTTTGTATGCATGCTTAGGGATAAAAAGTGATTAAACATAGTTTATATAACCTGTTAAGAAGATTTGAGGTTTTGAAATTGGATTTGTGGTCAAGTATATCAGCAAAGTATCAAATCTACTTGTTTAGTGTTCATCAGTAACATTCATTTGCTTGAATCTTGATCTAAACTTTGAATCATTGCATGAAACTTGTTTATTTATGTTCATTTGAATTATTTATAGCTTGTGTATGCATTTGGTGAAGTTTGGCTGGCTTATTCTTGCTAAAAGTGTTTATTGGTTGAAAACTGCTTATTGTTCATGTCTGATGCATGTCTGGTGATCTTTTTATTAATCTGTGCTAATTGGCTTGTTGTAATTGTGATTTGATTGTTGTTATTGACTCCTTGTGATTCACTGATCACTTGGGTGCCTTTGCTTAACCTGAATCCAACAAAAAGTCACATAAGACAAAAAGTCAAGAAAGTCAAGCAGTGGGAACTCCTTTCCCCTGTTGCTAGCCACTGCTAGTGTAATTTATCAAACAGCTTATTCATAAGCCATTTTGGCTTATCCAGACTTTCAACAACTTATTTATTGTAATAGATCTTCCTTGTTTGACCCATTGAACTTAACTGGAGCATATTAGGGTTTGACTTTTAAGTTTGACTAGAAAACCAAACAGTTTAACTTTTACATAAGTGTTTAATTGCTTATTCCTGCTTATTTTTTATGCTTATTGGAAAACTTTTTGATTATTCTGCTTAATTGAGTCATTTAAAACCTTTTGCAAGTTGAATCAACACTTGAGGTGGCCTAGAACTCAAAAACGATTATTTTGTCATTTTGTGAAGAGAACTTTTGCTTATTTCAGGCTTATTTCTTGGGCTTTTTCAAAATTTCTTTTCACAGATCTCTTTGGTAACTCAAAAGAAGCTTGTGTGTCAAATTAGAGCTTATGGCATTAGCTTATGGCTTAATGGGCCCCAAAGCCCATTAAGAATAAGTTGTTGACTTATTAAGCTGTGATAAGCACATTTTCAGCTTTTGGGTCTTCGGAGTATTGTTCTTAAAATTAAATTTTGAGTCAGATAGGAAGTTTTGGGCTTATTTGGATCACTTTTGCTTATTGGGCCTAATTATAGCCCATTAAGGGACTGTTTGGGTTTTTGGACCATTTTAAGGCCCAATAGGGGTATTTAGGTAATTTCAAGTTCATTTCTGTGTTATTTAGGTTAAAATAAACTAGCTTGCAACTTTTAGAATTTTTTATAAATTTTGGATTTTTATTTAATATTTTATTATTAAAAATTAAATTTTAGATTTTTGTAAGTTTTTCATTTTTCCTATTTCAAATACATTAAGTTTGGAATTTCAAAATTTTTAGATTAATTTTAGTGTCATTAGTTTAATTTTTATAATTATTTTAAATTTTTATAGTTTTTAATTGTTTTTAAATAGTTTTAATTAATTTTAAAATTTTCAAAAATAATTTTTAATTTAGTTAAGTCATTTAGAGGTTTACAAGTTAAAAAAATCTCATTTTGGGCTTTTTGTTAATTAAATTGATTTTTTGGGCTTTAAGTAGCATTAAAAAATTAATATTTAATTAAAT
The DNA here is from genome assembly GCA_025667525.1 of Glebionis coronaria. NCBI lineage: Eukaryota > Viridiplantae > Streptophyta > Magnoliopsida > Asterales > Asteraceae > Glebionis > Glebionis coronaria. The sequence goes on along the minus strand of CM046880.1, from coordinate 180,825,694 downwards.
AAAAGGTTTGAGTGATTTTTGATTTTTTGGAAACTCTAATTACATTTTTTAGGATTTATTGTAATTTTCTAGGAATTTTTAGGGTAATGTTTAAATTTAGTGACTTTTTACGGTTTTACGTGCACGACTTCGTCTTAGTTTAATTCATAATCGTAACCGTCATTCCTTTATAATCTCTTTTCTATTTTTCTTTCTTCATAAATTATAATCACAAACACTTAATCATCTCTCTACACAACACACTAGCCTCCTTGAGAACGATCTCCACTTTTGGGTCATTTACTTGTGGTTTTCCTAAATCACTTGTGTACTTACCCTAATTACCTTGTTTTCCTAAACAAGTGTAAAATTACAACTATCAATAAGTAAAAACGAAAGAACACAAGAACCAACTAAAACCCTTTGTGGGTTTTGTGATGCGATCGCAAGAGAGAATAGAGGGAGAGATTATATGTAATGAATTATGAGGATGGGGGGTTGTTTATATAGACTTAAATCTTGTAGCCCAAAACATATATTAGGAAAGTTTTCCTTCCCCTTTTTTCCCCTCATAGCCGACAGCCCAAACACCCCTTAGGGGTGTTCCGGAACCTTCCATTCTTCTTTCTATTTATTCCACTTTCTATTTATTCCATAACGCTCATTAATACTTAACTCTTATTATTTAACGATCGTTAAAGTTATAGCTCGGTTTAATTTAATAAATATAATAAATATATATTTATTAAATAAATTAATAAATATAATATAGATACTTATTAAATAAATTAACTCTTTACGTATTGTGTGCAATCCCGTAATCTCGACTTCGATCCTATCACACGACTATTAAATATAAGTCCCAAAACTTTCAGCTCCCACTTGGACATATTTCGAATATCTTGATTACATTGACTAGCATCTAGTTACACAATACAACTCGAGTAAGGTCTCCTGGATAAAACCTTTTTAATGATTCATCATTATTATTATCCTTTTAATTTTAATACAACGTTAATAAGGATATGGATCTCAGTCATTCCTTTCATTAACCATTATGTTTCTCATTCACAGATTCGGCAAGATTACCAAAACAAATTTGAGTGCGGCCGCACAAACATCTTACTAATCCCACGAAGGGCCCAGCTGTATTAAACTCCAAAATGAAATTAGAGGAAATAAATTCCATATTGACTACAAGCAAAACTTATGAGTTTTGCAACACTTCTAAAAATAACCCTTATAGCTACCAGTTACGTTTAGCGTTAGATTATTCCACATAGTTGCACTAGATTCATAACAGTTCCCTGGTATCTCAAGTCTAAGGATAACTATTTATGATTTACTTGATGACAAAGATCCACAAAGTAAAATCATATAGTTGGGATAAGTCCAATATTCGATTCATCGAATATCATCCAAAATCGATCAATATACTTTCAAGTATACTCTATCTCAATTTTGAATTGTCTTAATTTAATAATATTCCCATATTATTAATCGACAACCGACATTTAGCATAACAATTTATTCATGGATTAAAACATGTAAAATAGGATACAAAATTAAGTAATAAGAATAAAAGAAACCCAATATTTATTTTATTAAATAATAATGTCTTAACATCCTTTATCCAAATACTAATCACAGATTTATTGCATGGGTTCGCTAGCTAGTTGCAGCCCAATAGCCTTGGCATGCTTAACTACCTTTGGTCTAGGCAAAGCCTTAGTAAAAGGATCAGCTAAGTTATCATCTGTGTAAACTTATATTAATTTGATTTCACGAGCTTCAACTTGTTCTCGGACGGATGTCTACGCTTAAAGTGTCTGGCGCCTTTCATGACTCTAGAATAATTGGCGAATATAATTGCAGCAGAATTGTCGCAATATATATCAATAGGTTCTTTAATTGAAGGCATAACTCCAAGATCTCCAATAAACTTCCTAATCCAAACAGCTTCCATTGCAGCTTTTGAAGCAGCCATGTACTCAGATTAAGTAGCATGCATTGCAATCGTTGTCTGTTTCTTGCTCTTCCAGTCAACTGATCCTCCAATGATAACAAACACATAGCCCGTCTAAGACTTCGTATCGTCTTTATCACATTTCCAGGACACATAACAGAAACCTGTCACATTCAGTTCTGTGTATGGTTTCCCTCCAAATACCAAAAACATATCTTTCGTACTCCTCAAATACTATAGAATATGTGTTAACAGCAGTCGAGTTTCCTGGATTCTGTTGGTATCGAATGACCAAGTTCTGAGAAAACACCACATCGGGCCTTGTGCATCTTACAGCATACATAATAGATCCTACAGCCGAAGCGTAAGGCACCTTCTGCATGTATGCCTCCTCTTCAAGAGTTGATGCATCCATCTCATGACTCAGATTATGCATAACTTCCATAGGTTGAAAACCTTTCTTAGAACTATGCATATTATACTTCTTCAATATCTTATCTATATAAGCATCTTGACTTAGACCAATTAACCGTCTTTTCCTATCCCAATAGATCTTAATTCCCAAAATGTATGCATCTTCTCCTAAATCCTTCATAGAAAAACATTTACCAAGATAATCCTTAACAACTTTAAGTCTTTGAATGTTACTTCCCATGATTAATATGTCATCAGCAAATAGGACTAGAAATACTACATCACTCCCACTAGCTTTGCGATATACACATGGCTCATCACGATTTTGAATAAATCCAAACTTTTTGATTTCTTCATCAAATCGTTTATTCCATTGATGTGATGCTTGCTTTAAACCATAAATAGATCTTTGAAGTTTGCACACGTGTTTTGGATTCTTAGGATCAACATACCCTTCCTGTTGTTGCATATAGATGTCTTCATCTAAGCGACCGTTTAAGAAGGTAGTTTTAACATCCATTTTTCCATATCTCATAGTCATAGTATGCTGCTATAGCTATGAGAATACTAATAGCTCTTAAGTCTGCTATAGGAGAAAAAGTCTCCTCGTAGTCAACGCCAAAAGTTTGAGCAAAACCTTTAGCTACTAAACGAGTTTTATAGGATTATATTCTTCCGTCCATGTCGGTTTTCTTCTTGTATATCCACTTATGTCTCACTACTTTAGCATTTGGTGGTCGATCTATGATTTATGACTTTTGTGTGTACAAGAAAGTGTGGTTCGTACTCGATTCAATTCGAATTGATCATAGGTTTAGGGTGGAGAAAACGTTCTTGGTAACTAAAAGGGGGAGCTTGGGATTATCTATTTCTAATTGTAAATTAAACACTAAAATAATTGAACAATACGATAAAAATAAAGGAGAATAAACTAACCTTAATTGGCGGGAAAACGTGAATATGAAACTGGAATTAAAATAGAAAGCTAATCCGGAATCAGAATTAGTGCCACTATCCGGAATCCGTGATGTAGCCTTTATCCGGAATCCATAATTTGGGTGCTATCCGGAATGTGGGAAATATAGCTTATCCGGAATTGGTAATAATCTTCTTATCCGGAATCTAATTTCTGTAACACTATTCGGAATACATAAAACTCATACTATCCGGAATACGAACTCATGTTGCTTATCCGGAATCAGTGTTATCCAGAATCCAGGAAAAACTTGCTATTAGGAATGTGATGTTCTTGAGGTTATCCGGAATCAAATAATCATCCTTATCCGGAATACAGATTTAGCTTCTTATCCGGAATAATCAAATTGTAAAGCAATCTGGAATAAATTTCTTACACTATCCGGAATCAAGGGACACTAGTTATCTGGAATACAAATTCAAATGTTATCTGGATTGTTGAAATACTTCCCTATCCGGAATCCTAGGGTTTCTAAACCCGGATAAGAGAATTAAGCAAATAAGCAAATCCAAAATAAGCATTTACCAAAACTTTAACCAAATCCAATCTTAAGAAAAGCTAATAAGCCAAAATTTAAAAACTTTTAAAAACACTAAATAATCTAAAATAATTAAAATCAACTTTTTATAAAAATATTAAGCTACCAAAATCAACTTATTTTTTAAAACTAATAAACATAAAAATTAAGCAAATAATCACCTTAATCTAAAAACTCTAAACAAACCAATTCAATAAGCACAATCAAATAAGCTAAACAATCACATCATCAACAAAATTAAATCAACTACATGATTAATTAGGCAAAAACAATAGATTATTAAGAAAAGTAGAATGAGAATTAAGAAATAAGCTTGATTAAATTGAAGATTAAGATCAAAAGATTACAAGATTAATGTTTGATAAGCTTGAAAGAAACCTAGAGATAATAAAATTAAACACACTTAAAAAATAAAACTAGAAAAATTAACTAACTAACACCCTCCTAATGACACATTAGGAAGGTATATATAGGAGGAGGGGAGGGTCTTTGTGTCTTCTCTCTTTCTTCTTGTTTTCTCGACTCGATTTAAATTCTTTGTCTTTCTCGACGTCGTCTTGGGATTTGTCGATATAAATTGAACTCGTCTTATAATTTCCTTCTTCTATTAGACTTGAATTCTTCGACTTTATTAAACTTCCGTCTTTAGACTTTTTCTTCGATAACTCTTCGGAATAGGCCTTGGACTTCCGTTCTTTTTGCACTCTTGATCTTTTGACTTTGTCTTTTCTCGTTTTCTTCGATAAAAGCCCGTGATAGCCCGTATTTTCTCCCTTTTTTCACATGTTTATCCTGAAACACAATAAAAACATAAACCACGCAGAATTCCGACTTTTACGACATAAAATACACGTTTTGGTCTTGTTATTATTGGAAATAAGTGGTAAAAGGATAAGTGTTTTCACACTTATTAAATCCCCTACACTTGACCATTGCAATGCCCTCATGCAATGCATTAATTTCAAAGCACATATTACATTTCTCATCATAATTAACCCACCTTGGCCTTTATTAAATACTAGACTTTAAGGAAACTTAAAAAGATAGAAATATGTACAAAACAAGTAAAGAAATCAAAGACTTACATTGGGGTTTTGGTGTCATGAATGTTTATCATCCTCAAGTTTCACGTTCCTTATACCAAGCTTAAAAACGAGATCATTGTTATTATAAGTTAGCAAACTAACACGAACTCATGTGGCGCAATTATTTACTTAGACTCCCTTATTCCTAGGTGTATCTCTTATATTTTAATATTGTCTTGAATGATCACGAGGATGCATTGTTTGAATTATTTCGATAGTTTATTTATGCCGAAAATAAAGTGGGACGATTTAATCAATAGTTAGCTAAAGGACAAAATCTTTTAAAACTGCTTCTCAGGACATTTTAAAGTTCATATCTTGGCATAACTCGCTTCACAATTTGAGACCTTTCTCAGACCGATATTTGGCAGCGACTTCATACTTCGAGTCTTGAGAGACGTTCTTGAAATTATGGTCTTCTCTTCATAATAGGAATTTCTTCACTTGAAGTTTTGAGAGATTCTTCATACTTGGACCACGACTTCTTCATTTTTCTCCAATCTTTATTTTGGACTTTGATATACAACGATCCGCCTCCTTTTAGGACTTGGATCTATTTATCCTCATACCTTGCCAGGGTCTTTTTGGATAGATTTCTCCATGATCTTTAGGGGAGTATTTGCTTTTCGTCGTGTGTCTCGATCCTTCATATTGATTTTTGATAAATGATTCTTCACGTCACTTGGGATCTTTAGCAACAAAATGTAGCCCTCATGCCTTGTTAGGGCCTTTTCGGACTCGCCAATCTTCGCATCCCACTTCAATAAGTTATGCCTTGGCTATGAACTATAATTAATACCGAGCAACTTTTAAATGATCTTGTGCTAGAAGCTAAGTAACTTTTCAAATCGTACAACCTTATTTATTGCAAATAAATTTATTAGCAAGCGATGGGAGAAAAAGCTTATAATCAACTCACATGATTTCATGAAAGAATACCAAACTTATAATTGACTCTATCATCTCTCGTTCTCCACAATTTAAAATCTCAAGGAATGAGATTTGTGGATGCTTAGCCAATTAAATCAAAGTTTTGGTTTTTCAAGTCATCTATAGGATCTTGCAAATTCTTAGACTCTTTCAAGTTTAGAATTCGCATTTTAAAGTTCCCTTGATAAACGACTTTCTAGGATCAATTATAGGAACTTGCGAAAAGTTCTTGTTCTTAACCCGTAAGAGTTAAGACATTCACGTTTTAAAGTTCCCTATATAAAAGTCTAGCAAAACTTGACTTAAACACGTTAAGGATACTAGCTAGAGTAAACTTATATAAGTAAACTCGGGTTGAGTCAAAATATTCACGACTTTGAAAATTTTAAAACCACTTTATTAAACTTTATTTTTAGCAAAGAAAGTAAATAACGTTAACAAAGGAAAATAATACTATACAACTAGGCCAAAATAGATTAAAAATTTTGAAAAATGTCAAAAAATTAGATTTTCCGGTTAAAATGAGGACAAATTCATGGAAAAGCCCACTTACTTTGATAGAAGTCCCCCCTACAATTAATATAAACATTGTCCTCAATGTTTAAGCATGTGGGAGTAAACTCCCCTACACTTAGGACATTGTGCACTTTGTTTAAATCTTGCTAAGGAAATGACAACTAGAGTGATTTCAATGTGAATATATAAGATATGAAATATTGAATCACGACAGTTTAGGATAGAACCGGGAAGATGGGTACACGGGATCACAGGTTGTCAAATGTCATCAAAAGTGCTCTTTGAAGCTTTAGTCCCTACACATCATAAGAAACAAGACAACATACCCTATGTAGCTTCCCCCTACACTTATTATGAAAACGGGTAGAGGATAGATCAACGGGTTGCCTCCCGAGAAGCGCTTGTTTTTGTTAACCGAGTCACGAGCCTGGCTCGACCCAGAACTAATTCAAGGGAAACGTGGTGAGGGATGGAATCATCTCATGAGAGATGTCCTCACCAGAGTACAGCTTCACACACTGGCCATTCACTTTAAAATTAGGCCCATTTGGCTGAGAAAGCTCAATGGTGCCATAAGGGAAGACTTTGGCGACGGTGAATGGACCAGACCAACGGCTCTTCAGCTTGCCCGAGAAGATCTTCAACCGAGAGTTAAAGAGTAAAACTTGATCACCAACGTGGAACTCTCGGTTCTTAATCCTTGCATCATGAATGAGCTTGGTCTTCTCCTTGTAGATCAATGAATTTTTATAAGCTTAATTCCTCAGTTCATTTAGCTCGTTGAGTTGAATCTTCTGAAGATCACCGGCTTTGTTGATATCAAAATTGGCCCATTTCAAGGCCCAATACGCCTTATGTTCCAGCTCAATAGAAAGGTGGCATGCCTTCCCGTACAAAAGATGATATGGAGTGCAACCAATAGGTGTCTTATATGCGGTACGGAAAGCCCACAAAGCATCATCCAACTTATCAGCCCACGAGGCACGATGCTCTCCCACAGTTCGCTCTAAAATTCTCTTCAGTCCACGGTTAGATATCTTGGCTTGACAATTTGTTTGGGGATAATAAGCGGTGGAAAGACGGTGATTGACACCGTACTTAGCCATGACTCGAGCAAATTGATCATTGCAAAAATGAGTCCCGCGGTCACTGATGATAGCACGAGGAACACCGAATCGAGTAAATAACTGCTTCAGAAAGTTCACAACCACCCTCGCATCGTTCGTAGGGAGAGCCTTTGCTTCAACCCATTTGGATACGTAGTCAACGGCTACGAGGATGTATTTGTTCCCTTTGGAGGATGGAAATGGCCCCATAAAGTCGATGCCCCATACGTCAAAAATTTCACATTCTTGTATGAAATTTTGAGGCATCTCATCTTTATGTGTGATCTTGCCTTGGCGTTGGCAAGCATCACAATTTTTAACCATTTCATTAGCTTCATGATAAATGGAGGGCCAATAGAATCCAGAGTCGAACACTTTCTTCGCGGTGTAATTAGGACCAAAGTGACCACCGGTGGGTCCTTTATGGCAAGCTTCAAGGATTAATAAAGCTGTCGGCCCATCAACACACCGACGAATGACAAGATCCGCACATTATTTGAAAAGGTGAGGGTCATCCCAAAAATAGTGTTCAATGTCTTTAAAGAACTTTTTCTTTTGTTGGGACGTTAACCCTTCCTTGAGAATTCCACCCGCCAAATAGTTTGCAATGCCCGCAAACCATGGGGTTTCATCAAGATTGGAGTTGATAGACATCAAGGCCTCAAGGGGAAAAGAGTCATTAATCTCTTGAATAGGGAGCTCCCCTTCATAAGGATCCTTGAGTCTACTAAGATGATCCGCGGCTAGGTTTTCCGCTCCCTTTTTGTCGCGAATTTCAATTTTGAATTCTTGAAGGAGCAAAACCCAACGAAGAAGTCTTGGCTTGGAATCTTGCTTGGTTAACAAGTACTTCAACACGGAATGATCAGTATACACAATGGTGGTGGAAAGGATAAGATAGGGGCAGAACTTCTCAAAAGCATACACTACAGCTAAAAGCTCTTTTTCGGTAGTGGTATAATGCAATTGAGCCCCCGTCATTGTCTTGCTAGCATAATGGATTGGTTGGAAGTGTTTGTTTACTCTTTGTCCCAAAACCGCTCCAATAGAAAAATCGCTAGCATCACACATCAATTCAAACGGTAACTCTCAATTAGGGGTGACTAAGACCGGTGCCTTAGTTAATTTATCCTTAAGAAGATTGAAAGAGTCAATACACTCTTTTGAAAAGATAAAAGGAGTATATTTTTCCAAGAGGTGGGTCATCGGGCGAGCAATCTTAGAAAAATCTTGAATGAAACAACGATAGAAGCCCGCATGACCAAGGAAACTTCTCACACCCTTCACGGTTGAAGGTGGAGGTAATTTAGCAATCACTTCGACTTTAGCACGGTCGACTTCAAGACCGGCTTTAGAAATTTTATGACCAAGAACAATACCTTCTTTTACATAAAATGGCATTTTTCCCAATTAAGAACGAGACGAGTGTCTTCACACCGTTTGAGCATACGTTCTAAATTGGCAAGGCAAGTAGAGAAAGAATTACCATAGACCGAGAAATCATCCATAAAGACTTCCATAGTTTCTTCAACCATGTCATGGAAGATAGCCATCATACACCTTTGGAAAGTCCCAGGAGCATTGCATAAGCCAAAAGGCATTCGTTTGTAAGAAAATGTTCCATAAGGATAAGTGAATGTGGTTTTCTCTTGGTCTTTAGGATCGATGGGAATTTGAAAATACCCGGAGAAACCGTCTAAGAAGCAATAATAATCATTCCCCGCTAAACGCTCGAGCATTTGATCCATGAAAGGGAGAGGAAAATGATCCTTGCGGGTGGCATCATTGAGCTTTCGATAGTCTATGCAAAGTCGCCAACCCGTGACAAGTCGAGTAGGAATCAACTCGTTGTTTTCATTGGGAACTACGGTTATTCCGCCTTTCTTAGGCACACATTGGACGGCACTAACCCATGGCGAATCCGAAATAGGGTAAATCATTTCGGCATCTAGACGTTTGATAACCTCTTTCTTGACGACGTCATGAATTCTAGGATTAACCCTTCTTTGGCTTTGGATTGCGGGTTTAATGTCATCCTCCATGAGAATTTTATGAGTACAAAAGTTCGGATCAATTCCGCGGATGTCGGAAATTTTCCAAGCAATTGCTTTCTTATGATTCTTCAGCACGTCGATAAGTCGAGATTTTTCTTCTTCTTTCAAGTCCTTTGCGATGATGACGGGTAACTTCTTATTTTTTTCAAGGAAAATGTATTTGAGATGAGACGGTAATTCCTTAAGCTCTAAATCCGGAGGATTTTCGATGGAAGGCATAGTAAAATTCGGATCATTGATAGAGATTACCTTAGGAGATGGTGGAGAGATATGGTCCTCGTTGAGAAGTTTCTCAATGGTACGAATGTCTTCTTCCCAATCGGTGGGAGAATCGTCATATTTTAAGTCCACATCTCCCAAAGTTGCTTCAAATTCTTTCAAAAGGAAATAACTTTCTCCAAATGGAGTTAGTGATGGAGCAATAGAGGCAACGGTCTCAACAATGGGTAGAGATAAAGAACCACTTTTACAAGCGTCTTTGAAATTCTCTTCACCAGCCTCATCAAGAACGTCAATGAAATTAACGCTCTCGTTTTCATAAGGTTACTTAGAAAGTTGACCCATGTTGAAGACGATTTTATCGTCACCAACTCTCATGATTAATTCGCCCGCGGCTACATCAATGGGAGTGCGACCGGTCCTCAAGAATGGTCGTCCAACGATTAATGGAACACGGGGGTCCATCTCGTAGTCAACGACAACAAAATCCGCCGGAAAGGTGAATTTGTCGACACCGAAGAAGACATCTTCGGCTATCCCCACTGGATAAGCAATCATACGGTTAGCTAATTCCAAGGTCATTCGTGTGGGGACTAGCTCGGTTGGAGATAATTGTTTCCAAACACTTAATGGCATTAAGTTTATACTAGCACCTAGATCGGCTAGGGCCATGCAATTCTCTACCCCGGGGAAGTTGCAAGGAATGAGGAAACGACCCGGATCACCAAGTTTGGTTGGTAATTTCCTTAAGAGCACTGCGGAGCAATTTTTATTAAGTTGGGTCTGAGCGATATCAAGGAGTTTCTCCTTATCACTGAGAAGATCTTTAAACATTTTAGCATATTTCGGCATGTGAGCGAGAGCCTCGGCAAAGGAGATGTTGAAATTCAGTTGTTTAAACATTTTAAGAAAGTTAGAAACCTGAATATCATCCTTGTTCTTCAACTTCTCTTTCCTCAACCTTGAGGGATAAGGTATATTGGGTTAAGATGAAGGCTTTAGAATGGAATTCTCACTCACATCCTTAGGTGGTGGAGGGGTGGGGTTGGAAGGTAAAGGAGTTGGGGAAAGTTGTTCTTTTTCCTTAGTCACAATCACGGGAGTAGGTGTAGGAATCTCGGGTTCCGTATAACCTTTTCCACTTCGAGTGGTGATTGCTTTCATCTCCCCTCGTGGGTTAGCAACGGTGTTACTCGGAAGAGAATCCAAACCAGAGGCTTGATTACTTGGGAAAAAACTAGCCATCATATCCCTTAAGTCATTCGTCTGACTGCTCATAGAGTTTCTCATATCGGCTCGAAGATCATTCCTTTGTTTCGCCATGTCATTCCTTAGCTCGGCTCGAATATCGTTCCCTTGTTTCGCCATGTCACCCTTCAAGTTAATGAATTGGCTTTGAAGATTCGTCACCATCTCTCTATCGGTCCTCATGTAAGTTTTGAGGTCTTGGTTCAATGTCGTGGGTTGATTGAGAGGTGGGGCTTGGTAAGCTTGATTATTTCCTTAAGGTGGATATGGGTTTATTTGGGATTGATATTGATTGGTAGCTCGAGGTTGGCTTTGATTGTTGCGGTTGAAACTGTTTTGGTTTTGGTTTTGAGGTGGAAAACCGGGTGGAGATATAAAGTTGTTGGAACGATAACTTAGCAAGTTACGGTCTCCTTGAGGGCGAGCCTGATAGCCTCCCGTGGAATAGTTACCGTATGCCGCGTTAACGTTTTCACAAAGATTGCTTTGGGTAGAGGGGCAATCATTGTAGGAATGAGGACCACCACACGTTTCACAAGAAATAGCAACAACTTTAGCTTGTTGATTTTGGTGAGTAACCAAAAGTTGCATATTTTTGCTCATTTCGACCATTGCGCGGGTCATTTCGGTCATATCGGGGTTGGAAGAAGTAGAAGAAATATCGACTCTCGGGTTTGATCTTAAGGATGCGGATGAATCCCAATTCTTGTGGTGAGTAGTCATGTTTTCAATTAACTCTCTACACTCCTCCGGTCTCCTTTTCATAAAAGTACCACCGGCAGCGGCATTAATCGTATCACGATCACGAAAAGTGAGACCGTTGTAGAAAGTATCAATGAGAGTGACGGGGAGCATGTTATGATTTGGACAACGGTCGACCAAAACATTGTAGCGTTCCCAAGCATCGAAAAGTGATTCATCATTTTCTTGAGTGAATCCACTAATTTGGTTCCGAAGGCTAGTGACCATGGAGGGTGGAAAGAAGCGCGACAAAAAGCGTGGAGTCATCTCATCCCATGTATGAATAGAATTTTTAGGGAGACGATCAAACTATTTCTCGACATGGTGGGATAAAGTGTGTGGGAAGAGATGTAGGCGAAGGAAATCCATAGTAACACCGGGAAGTTTCATGCTTTGGGTGACGGTAATGAACTTGTCAAGATGTTTGTTGGCATCATCGTCCGGTAATCCGCGAAAAGGACAAGCATTTTGAACTTGCTGGATCATGTGTAATAAACACATGTAAAAAACACGTGAACAAGCCAACACCTAAACCCGTAACGTCTTATCTTTGAAAACACGAAAACAAACTCCTAAAGCTTAATTTTAAACAGGCTATACCTCAAACCACATAAGATTACAAAGCATATAATGATGAGAATGGTTGGTTTATATTTTCTGAAAACCCTTTTTGAAGATGAATTTTATTTCCAAAAGTAATATAATATTTGCTCCCCCTTAAACATAGTGTAGAACAATGATAATCTTGTGAAACAAGGGGGTTGATGTTTTTCTAGAGAGAGAAAGTTAGAGAGAGAAGTGAAAGAAAACTCTTATATTGAAATGAAAGAAATAAACAACCAACACCTCTTTCCATGGTGGAAAGAGGTTTAAATACCCCAATTCCTTAATGGACTTGGGCTTCCGGCCCATGAACATGCTCATGGGTCGGGCTATTTAATAAATGAGACTAAACTTAACTACGAGCCTATAACTACATTGTTGGAGTGACCGAGACTTTCTAAATGCGTAAAACGTATTTCCAACAATCTCCCCCAAAGGGAGGTCACTCCAAATTTACAAAGTCCTAATCTAGCATGTTAGATCTTGTTCTTGAGCTCGTAGTCTTCTTTTCTTTCTTTTTTTCTTTTCTTTTATGAATATGTGTTGAATGATATCAGCCTTTTTGCTTGGAACATGTTCTTTTGGCTTTTCACGTGCAGCCTTTATTTTTCTTGTGAGGTTCGCCTCATTGTGACTTCATGTCCCACACACTTATCCTTTGTTGAATTCTTGAAAGTTTCAGAGTCGATACAGCGGAAGACTTTTAGGTCATACTTTCTTGAATTTTTCAGGAGTATTTGATGCTAAAGGAATAAGCATGTGAGGACGTCTTCAACAGGTTCACCGCAACGCCACCGTCTTCAACTGGTACACATCAACGCCACCGTCTTCAACACTGTCTTCAACAGGTACACAGCAACGCCACCGTCTTTAACAGGTACACAGCAACGACACGAATAAAATGGCTTTGACATTTTATTCTAATTCGGTAGCATTTTACCTCCGGTCGGTGAAGACCGTTGGACGATATTAGATATCGTACCCGTGACGGATAGTTTCAATTAAGTAACTTCCTGACAGGATTTCGCGGGTAAACCTGTTCTCTTTATTCGACCGTCCAAAGCTGACTGCGAACATAAAGAGTGAATCATTTGGATTAAAAATCCTTATGATTGAAGCCGTCAATTCATGAAACTTGGAACAAGTGAATTTCTATTAAGATATTCACCATCGTTGCTTTCCAGTTGTCACAAACTTGATTCAAATTGAATCTTGCTTGTTACCTACCAAGTGCTGTTTGATGTTAACACTAGAAGGATTCCCACTCGTCACTGTGAACACTTAAGAGTGTCACTCTGAGTGTTCTGGCAAGATCATACGATAATGCGTAGAGGCCTGGAACGAGTTTAAGTTCAATTAAGAATTAAACTACTGTTTCTTTCCAGTTGTCACAAGATTAGTTCGTAAAGAACCGCATGTGTCACCTACCATGAGCTTGTTTGATGTTGGCTCAAGCAGGATTTCCATCTTCACTGTAATACTTGCGTATCACTCGGATGTTCTAGCAATATTGCAAGAATACTGCGTAGGACTCATAAAAGATCTCTTACTTTTCACAGTGTGTGAAGAAGCAAGGAATAAATGGAATTTGTGTCCTAATGAGACTTTTGATGATCTCGTGGCTCTAGACTCGATAGTGCGTTTTGATTTAGTGATCGATGGCTGGAGAGGAGTGCCACCTATTCAATATCAGTCTATTCGGAGTGAATAAACCAATAGATAACATGTTGAACTCCGTGTGATTAAAACAAATACCTTTTGAGAGATATTTGAGTTAGCTGGGGAGGGTTGTGCATTGCATCACTGGGTCCATGATGGCTTTCTTCAATATCGAGAATCATTAACTAATGATCTCAATAGCATATGTATTGACCCGGTTTCTGCCTAAAGTTGTAAGGAGGGCTTCTTTCTTTACACCCTTTATCTTTACAATTCTTTTTCATTCTTCAACCCCTTCAATGCTTACCAATACGTCATAACTAGCACCTTGTTTTGATTGTTCCAGTGCTAGCTTAAGTACTTGGTCGGCATTCAGCTACGTTCACATTCATTCTCCATCTTTCCTAGGACTTCTAGTTCTATCTAGGGAGTTGTCCTTGGGAAGATTGCATCGGTTCTGATGAATCATTGGACTAATACCATACCTACCACCCTTTTTCACCACATTCGTCGTGAGTTAAGTGTGTTTTGGGTTGATATAGTCACCATGAAAAATCCTTGAAAATCACTTAAAGCACTTGTGATATTAAAATCAAAGATTTTGTGCCTTAAGTGTTTTGATCATCAAAAACGCTCCCCCTTAACTTGTGCATTACACATGTTAAGTTGGTTTATCTTTTAAGTCTTTTTCATTGTTTTAGCCAAATATCATAAAGTCTCCTTAATCCCATTTTCTCCCCTTTCCAAAATGTTAACCATCAATATTTTGGATATTAATGGATTAACCGGTCTTTGGGTAATAAAATGAAATTAGATGTTGGCCAAAGAACATATTAATGCTCTCCCTCAAATTAATGAGGGTAAGTTTTAGTGCTTGAGTATGATTTGTTTGAAAGATTTAGGATCTCGAGAGAAATTCTTGAAAAATATCATACTTTTACACTACAACAAGCCACAAAAGCTGATAAAGTTAAAAAAATAACATATTCACAATAAGATACATATGGAGTTGACCTGTAATGAGACGAACCAAAATTAATTGGTTCCTTCCGTGAGCCGATGATGAGCTACATATGGTCGTCCACCGACGAATCGTTCTATGCTTCGTAGCAACCGGCGCTTCCTTAGCACTTCCTCAATCTTCCTGATTGCATACGAAGATCCCTTTCTACACTGGGTTGTCCAGGTGTATGTGACTGCCGGAAGAGGTAAGTTGGCATTGAGAACCAACAAATCATCTCGAACATTCTTTAGCGTTCCATCACTGAATTTGTGCAGTTCTGAGAATCGCATATATTGCATGACGCCAGTCGCGTTCGGATAAAAAATTCCTGCTTCCGGCTTGGTAGTCCCCATGTAAACCTTCTTGTTCTTATGGAAATTACTGAGTGGAGTCGTATGGGGACGTTCCAGGTTTAGCTTCTTCTGATAGTTTTCTACTCCAAGTTGAAAGTCTTCCACCCGGTTTTGAATGACTATTTTCCTTGCATATTGATGAAAGTTTGAACTCAAGGCTATGATAATGTCGGGTGATAGATGGTCAACTTTTTCTTGAGCCAAGAGCAACAAAAGATCTTCTATGTCTTCAAGTTGAAGGTACTGGAGATCACTTTCGTCAGTGCGGTATTCTTTCTCATCGGTACGTTTTAACAAGATTACATTTAAGTAATCATAACCGAAAACAGTCTGAGTGGTTGCTCCTAGGATGCTTTTGATTCTGTGAGATGAGACAATAGAAGCACCTCTCTTGGGACGATGGAAGTGATTATAGGCTAGCTTCTTCTTCTTGTCCCAGTGAGATATGCCAAGTGAAGCATAGGTATCATAAAACTTGAGCGGCTTCTTTCTCCATGTTGACTCAGGCACTTTATCCTCTATCCATGGAACATTCTCCAAGTTGACAGCCTTGAGCATTGTTAGTGACGTGGCATACTTCTTTGCTCCATTTTCAAGGTATTCAAGATCGTGAGAGACAAAATGCTCTATTGGGATAGTGGCAGAACCGGTGATGACCGTTGGTGTAAGAGGTCGCAATACGGGAGTCTGAATTCCTGTAGTTGTCGCTCTCATTGCTTTTGTAAGCTCATTCAGGTGATATTCTGCTTCATTATGGCTGATCTTTAACGTGTCAAAGAAGTCCACATTTGCAGCTGCCATTTTGATCAGATCCGGGGTCATCGTCAGTTTCCCATGAGAATACCTTAGAAAAGCCGAGAAGTCTATAGGGTTGTTGAGGAATTGAGTCATCTCCATTTCAGTTGCAGTGTCAAATGGATGTTGTGGTGCTGCCTTTGTTAGCCAAAGTTGCTCTTGTACAGTATCATCAATGATAAGGGATTCAGCAAATGTCGGTTCTGGAACATTTAAATCTTCAACTTCCATGTCATCGTCATGCTGAACTGTAGATGATGTTGAAGGTTGAGTTTGCATCACCGGTATATCATCGTGAGGTTCTTCTTCAAGCATTGTCTCTGTCGGTTCTTCTGCTTGCATGTATTCTACAGATTCAATGTGAGAATCAGTAGTGAATTCTGGTGTAGTAGATATACCTGAAGCAACCTGCTGAGTTTCTGATACTGTTGTCTCCATTGGCTTTTCTGTGGTGTCAGCAACCTTTTCTGCAGTGTCCTCTAGACCTTTCTCGGTGGCCGTCTCATTGTCATCCTTGTTTGTCTCTTCGGCATTCGTACCGGTGTCGTCATTCTTATCACCCTTGTTGACTTCATTACCCTCGTCATTATCGTCATCGTCATCCTGATCATCATCTGTATCCTCGTCCTCGTCCTCATCTTCAACTACATTCTTATCCTTTCCTTGTTCATCCTCTTCTTCCTCCTCATCTCCTTCCTTATCCTTATCCTCATTACCATCATCCTTTTCACCGTGTTCCTCGTCATCTTCCTCTTCTAACTCATTCTCATCATCAGACTCAGAGTCGGTAGTGTCTGCAGGATTCTCTTCATCAATTGCTTTGTTGAGATATTGCAGAACTTTGCGTTTGTATTTTGATTTATGAGCTCCCAAATCTAGCAGACGTGTCTGAAGCAATGTCATTAATTGAAGAGTAGATAGACCATTGCCGACAAGGTGTGGTAGTTGTTGATCAACATAAGACTTGACTTCGCGTCGAATGATCGCGGTCATCTGCTCGTCAATTCACCCGAGAAAAGCAGCATTTTCTTTATCCCGAGTTTTCTTCTCTTTACGAAATGCTTTATGTTGTTCTTTGAGCTTTGACACTTTGTCTGTTAGTTTTTGAAGAGTGGGCTCATCAGGATGCGGTTCCTTGGGAGGAATAGCAAACCTTTCAGTCAACGTAGCTATTTGTGTAGCTTGAGCCTCTAGTTGTTGTTGAAGAGACTGGATCAACGGATCATTGACTGTGAGAAAAGGATTTGATGTGGATGATACTTGTGGTTCTGTTGATGGAGGTGTAACCAAAACTGTTAAGGTGGTCGTGGATGATATTGGTTGTACCGGGATAGGTGTTGATGTAGATACAGTGGTTAGGATGGTGGTTGATACAGGTTGTTCAGCTGTGGATGACGGTGTAGATTCCGTGGTAATGGTGGTGGTTGATACTGGTTGTTCAACAGTTGCGGGTGTGATGGTGGTGGTTAGGACCTCACTGATGACTGGGGTTGATAGTAGGGAAGTGGTGGTCGATGTAATAGTGGTTATAGTGACATCCACCATTTGTGCATTTGTTGACGGATCAGTGTCGGTGACCTCAACACCCTCCCCTTCTAAATTGAGATATTTCAAAACATCATCAGAGTTTGAAGTATACTTACTTTGAAGTTGCGTGTCTGGTATGAAAGTTGCATGAGCATCTTCATTTAGTACCATGTGAGTCGGTTCAGGCAAAGATGTGGTGATATTTGCATCTCGATACATCATACTTGTATCAGTGTCAGCACTGCTCTCACGTTCTTCACTTGGTTCCCGACTTTCAAGTTGAAAGGTAGCAGCATCTTCATACTCATCTTCATAAGTATCTTCTTCGTCGAAAAATTCCGTATCACCATCAGGATTACCAAAATCTGCTAAGTCTTCAAATACCCTTGAGCCTGATCCGCCAAAGGCTTCCTGTCGGCTTTGTTGAAGAATAATACGAAGTCTTTTGGCTTTAGAAATTTGTTGTTGAGCAGGATCATTTGGAGCAACACTTGCTTCTTTGCCTTTAGCTTTCCTTGCTTTCTTAGGCTTGCGGAGTGGTACTTCTTCCTGTTCTTCTTCAGTGTGGATCAGCTCATCTTCATCATCTTCATCAATAAATTGCATTATTCCTGAGCGTTTATCTTTAGAAGCAGCTGATTGACACTGTGAGACTCGTTTCTTGCGTTTACCTTTTTGCTTCTCTGAGGGTGGTAAATTTGCCCGCTTAAATTGTGCGTCAATATCATTAAGCATCTCTTGGTATTTATCACTCTCCTTGATTCCATCATTAATCATTGTGTCGGGTACTAGTGCAGGAAGTAATGCATACTTTGTGGAATTTGTGTCTGCATTCATTGAGAGAATCACATAATCATCATCTTTGGTGTGATAGAAGAAATTCCCGCGAGTGTCAATGGTTGGGTCATTCTTCATAAAATGGTGGATAATGAGCTTGGTGAATCTCGGGAATGGAAGATGCACGGATTTCTTCTTTGTTCCAGTAATCTGATAACAAAATTCTTGCCAGAGAAGAAGTGCATAGTCGACTTTTGTTGCAGTATACAATCCCCAAAATAAGTGAGCCTGTGGTGGTCTCATTGCATCGGTGCCCCTA
This sequence comes from Glebionis coronaria, assembly GCA_025667525.1. Lineage (NCBI taxonomy): Eukaryota > Viridiplantae > Streptophyta > Magnoliopsida > Asterales > Asteraceae > Glebionis > Glebionis coronaria. The sequence continues at coordinate 180,806,886 of CM046880.1, read as the reverse complement.
GTTTTACCAGTGAGACACTTGACGATGATGGTGATAATTGCTTTCCAGGGTTGCCCTATGTGTGAGGTGTTAAATTGTGATGGGTTGTTAATTTCACCCTCATAATTCATGGCACGAATGACTCGAAGCACTTCATCATTCTTTGGGTTAGCCACAAATTTTTCTCCTTGTGCCAACCTAGGAAGCTTAAACAATTTCCGAAAAATGCTCAAGTTGAGTACCCTTGGTGTTTTGTTCAGTTCGAAAGAGATAGTCTTGTTAGAGAAAGATGCAGTGTTCCAGAATTCATGCATGTAGACTTCGGGAACAGATGCAGTACGTCTGAGTGTGTCTCTGATGGGTGATATGTCTAGGATATCCGTGGCTATTTTGAAAGCTGGTAAAGCCGGATCAAAATCATCTTGTAATCTAGAGTTGTTCTCAGCATATGGAAGCCTATTACTGAGCGAGACAAGTTCAAGGTCACGAAGTCGTTGTTCTTCCTCGGTGATTGACATTTTCCTGCTTTGATGACATATTCACAAATGATATACACAACATATGTAGATATATTAAGTCTAAGCCAAGTTTAAACACAGGAAAAATATCATTTCACATATTACCACAACATTCACACATACATCAGATGAACAAGGTCCTTACATTTAGCAATACACTAAGGATAATGACATGACTGCCAGTGATAATTTTATTCTAAAGAGATACCGACCTAGCATTAGTTCTTAAAATATATGGATTTCTTGGAGGTCATGACCAAAACCTCAGTAGGTTTAGGTTTGATTTCCACTAACACCTCAGTAGTTCTAGGTTTGATTTCAACCAAAACTTCAGTGGGTTTTGATTTAGTTTCAACCACTACGTCAGGAATTGTAGGATTACCCTCAACCCAAAAGATAGTGGGCTTGAACAAAGATGAAGCTTTGTCTGCCATGGCCTGGAAACAAAACACAAGACATTGACTAAGTAATTTGTATCTCTTTTATTTACATAGGAATCAACTTATTAAATAAGATGAACTTCTGTAATAAGAAACCGTTCAAGTATTCTTATGAGATAAAAATTAACTTGTTTTAATAACACTTGGTTTCGTTTAAATGCCCCTAAAGTACTTAAACCTGAGGAGGAAGTAGTGCAAGCTAGGCCGAACTCATTAGATATTCTAAGGCAATTGCATAATCATAAGAGACCTAATTCCATCAAAATGTAGCAAACCATCGGAATCCTAACCAAACCATCGCAATGAATCAAACATCGGAATCCTAAAGAAATAGCATCCTATCGCAATATCTAAGGTCATCGCAATCAGTACATTTCCATCGGAATAAATGAGAAGTCATCGCAATATTATCCATCGCAATACATAGTGCGAAGCCATCGCAATGACACATCGGAATGTGCCATCGCAACACGCCATCGCAATGAGCCATCGTAATGGCCATCGCAATGAGCCATCGCAACGAGCCATCGGAATGACCCATCGCAACGACCCATCGCAATGAACCATCACAATGACACATCGCAATGAGCCATCGCAATGAGCCATCGTAATGACTCATCGCAATAGCCCATCGCAATGAGTCATCGAAATGACCCATCACAATGACAGGCATCGCAATGATGTATCGTAATGTGCATCGAGATTCGTGACAGGGATTCGATCTCAAACTTTGACTGCTCGATTTGGAACGTAGGCAATGTTTTAATGGATTCTGGGCAAAACCAATGTTTAACTATGTATCCTTAACAAATCCCACCACTTAAAAAACATATTCATAGCAAGAATCATAAAACCCTAAATCGAGGATGTGATCTTATTGTTCCTGTTTAGATGTGTGGATATGAAAACTGATTAAATGATAGCAGTTAAAACACAATACCTAGATATTTAAGCAGCAAAAGATAAGTCACAAATCAAAGGTGGATTGAAGCTTGAGGTCGCAATAATGGCGGAAGAGGTATGTGTTTGTGTATTTTTCAGTAAGGACGGGAAGGAGGGGGGGTGGAGTTTTGACTTGGTCAAAGTTGATCAACCACCCACCATTTTGCAAAAAGGGCAAAACTGGTCCCCCTATTTTAGCAAATTAGTTAAAGTTAACTTAACAAACAATAAACCCGTTCCCAAACACTAACACAAATACTTAATGCCAAAATTTTAATGACCTATGCAAGAAATACTTATATCACACAAGGCACACATGGCATAACGGAAGATGAAGGGTAGCTGGATATTTTCTGACAATCCTTTTTAATGACCAAATTTGTTACCACGAAGAATTAATATTTGCTCCCCCTTAATCCCTGACCTATTTTCTATTTAAAGAGCAGTAGTCAAAGATATTAAGGACACAACTATTAATGAAGACATTTGCCGGTTAAGTGATTTTATAGAACGATTCTGGTGGTAATAAGATTTCTCTTATTTATACAAGATAAGTGCACTGATACGTACACATATTTGTGTTAGACCAAGTTATAAAGTAAACTTGGCCCCTTACAAGGTTTTAAAGTAAACCTTGCCCGAGAAACTTAATTCCCGTTGTGAGCCAACGTTTTCAAAAGAAATACGTGACTTTAATGCGAAAAGTGGGTTGCAGTCAGAAATAACTACAAGCCATAATGGGCATGTTTTAAAACTTGTACAACTTTTATACGGACTCTATTTATGGCGCCGTGTCAATATTAATCGACATTTCTAAAGCCGTAAATATTACCGTACTAAAAGACATGCCCGATTTAAAATTAAAATAACAATATTTTTGGATTTTCTTGATTTTATATTTTTTATGGTTTTTCTTGGTTTTATATTTTTTATGGTTTTTTCTTGGTTTTATATTTTTATATTTTGCTTTTGATGGTTTAAGTATGTACGATAATATACAAGATCACGATCAAAGGATACTCGAGAATAGTTTACCAGTACTATTCTTCAGACTCTTCTGCCAACTCCTTAAGTGTCGCTGGTGAAAATGATTTCATGCCTAGCTTTTCGATCAAAAACTCGATGCGTCCTCGATCTAAGGCCTTTGTGAATATATCTGCCAGCTGATACTCAGTGTTGACGAAGTATAGTTCGATCACTCCATTTTCCACTTGCTCCTTGATGAAGTGGTAGCGGATGTCAATGTGCTTTGCTCGAGAGTGTTGAACGTAGTTGCAGCATAGAGCGATTGCACTTTTGTTATCACAGTACATCAGGATTTTGTTGAATCCAAGACCGTAGTCAGTCAATTGTGACCTCATCCAAAGAACTTGAGCACAACAACCGGACATAGCAATGTATTCAGCCTTAGTACTTGATATCGCAGCGCTTTTCTGCCTTTTTGATGCCCAACTAACAAGTCTATCTCCAAGAAGTTGCACACTGCCAGAAGTGCTACGTCTGGTATCTTGACACCCGGCATAGTCTGCATCTGCATATGAAATTAGTGCAATAGAGGAATCCTTCGGATACCATAGACCACGATTAAGTGTTCCTTTTAGATACCGAAAGATCCTTTTCACAACATGTAAGTGCTTTTCGGTAGGCCGAGCCTGATACCGGGCACACATGCCTATAGCAAATTGCAAATCAGGCCTGCTAGCAGTCAGATAGAGAAGGGTGCCGATCATTCCATGGTAAAGTTTAGGATCGACAGCTATCCCTTCCTTATCTTCATCTAACTTGGATCTCTCCACCATTGGAGTATCCACGGGGTCACAGTTTTCAAAGTGATATTTCTTTAAGGATTCAAGAGCAAATTTGGATTGATTAATAAAGATGCCTCTGGGATTCTGAGAAATTTGCAACCCTAAGAAAAATGAAATTTTTCCCATCATCGACATCTTAAAGCGTGTGGACATAATTTTCTCAAAACGGTCAGACAAACGTTGATTAGTAGCAGCAAATATTATATCATCAACATAAATTTGTACCAGTATCATGTCGTTGTCCTCCTTGAGAATGAATAATGTGGGGTCCACTTTGCCTTTGGAGAAGCCTTTGGAGATTAGATACGTCGATAAGAGATCATACCACGCGCGTGGAGCTTGTTTCAACCTGTAAAGAGCCTTCTTGAGCTTGTACACATGATTAGGATACTCTGAATTGACGAATCCATTCGGCTGGCTTACATAGACATCTTCCCTTAATTCACCATTGAGAAATGCCGTCTTAACATCCATTTGGTAGACGATCATATTCATGTGAGCAACATAAGCAAGGAATAGTCTAATTGCCTCCAATCGTGCAACAGGAGCAAAGGATTCTTCAAAATCGCTACCCAAAGCTTGTTTGTAACCTCTAGCGACCAATCTAGCTTTGTTTTTCAGCACACTACCTAACTCATCGAGCTTAACCTTGTATACCCACAACAGTGTCAAGATTTTAACGTTGCTGGGTAACGGAACTAATTCCCACACTTCAAGATGTTGGAATTCATTCAGTTCCTCTTGCATGGCTTCAATCCATGATGATTTGGTCATGGCTTGTTGCCAGTTTTTAGGTTCAGTGTCTGAAAGAAATGCATCAAAATAGCAATATAATGCATGTTCTTGAAGTTGATGGTGTGTTAAGACTGGTCGATCGATGTCACCAATAATATTGCGGATTGGGTGATCCTTTGTCCATTTAGTGTTGTGAGTTTCAATCTGTGGTGGTCGGGAGTGAACGATTGCAGGAGCTTCCTCTGAGGTAGACGCACCGGTAGGGTCATCAGGTATATGTGAACCAAAGAAGGGAAGCTCTTGTAAGTGAGCATATTCCAGATCGTGATCATATAGATCCTCTTCAACATCATTAGGAACGAGTGAGGGTGATGATTCATGTGTTGTTTAAGAATTGGTGGGGGATGGTGCATCTTGTTCAAGAGTAACAGTAGATGCCTCTGATAGATTTCCATTATCTTGAGCAGCAACTACGGGAATCGGAGCTAATGCGACAGGTGCTGGAGAATCATTACTCTGTGGATCAAAGAATTCATCAAACATAGGTTGAAATAACTTATCCCACTCGGACCTTGTTGGTGGTATGAATGACGGAGAAGTAGGGTTGTTGGGAATTAAGCCGGAACTGATTGTACCGGTTCCCATCTCGTGTAATGCGGGTTCAGAGCTGTGTTGCTCAGAAGCCATCGCTGTCAGCTCATCAAAATCGACATCCAAAGTTTCTATAATCTTGCCAAGACGATGGTTATAAATCCGGTAAGCTTTCTTTGCAGGCGAGTATCCAATGAAAATTCTAATATCAGCCTTCGGTTGAAGTTTTCCCAGATTCTCACTATTTGTATTTGGATAGCAAAGTGCACCAAACACATGAAGATAGGAAGTATCAGGTTTGTGTCCATGAAGAAGCTCATATGGAGTTTTACCATGACGTTTGCGAATGATGGAGTGGTTTTGGGTATAACATGCGGTTGCCACTACTTCTGCCCATAAGAATAAAGGAGCATTCGCATAAATCAACATAGTTCGAGCAGCTTCCATCAGTGTACGGTTACGTCTTTCAACGACACCATTTTGTTGTGGAGTGCGAGCCACAGATGTTTCATGAGAGATACCAACCTTTTCATAATAATTTCGAAGAGTCTGATTAACGAACTCAGTGTCGTTATCAGTCCGAATGCGGCGAACAGTAGCATTACGACGTACTTGGATCATCTTTAAGAAAGTAATGATATACTCTGGTGCTTGATCCTTGGATGCTAAAAACTTTACCCATGTAAACCTTGAGAAATCATCCACAATAACGAGGATGTATTTTCTACCACTCACACTAGCTGTACGCATTGGCCCGCAAAGATCCATGTGCAAAAGATATAGTGGTTCTTGGTTGGTGTCTTCTGCTTTAGGTTTGTAAGATTTCTTGGTGCTTTTCCCCAATGAACACGCGGAACATAAATGATCCTTGTCGAACTTAAGTTTTGGAAGACCACGAACAAGTTCGTTTCTAGCCAAATGGTTAATAGCATCAAAGTTAAGATGAGATAACCGTCGATGCCACAACCATGACTTGGTCTTAGATGCTTTGGAGAGTAGACAAACAGGAGAGGCGGCCATCATGTTTTGAATAGACAAAGTGTAGAGATTATCCCCTCGAGAACCCTTTAACAAATGATTTCCTACAAGATCGCGAATGAAGCAAGTATGTTGTCGAAAGGCCACTTCAAGGTTAGAATCGCAGAATTGTCCTACTGAAAATAGATTGTGACCAAGTCCCTCCACATAATAAACCCTTGAAATCGTGACATTCCCAATTTGGTATTCACCATAACCCATAATCTTTGCAATATGGTCGTTGCCGAATTTTACCGTTCCTAGAAACTTGCTGACGAAATTTTTGAGCATCGAGCGGTCTCCAGTCATATGTTTGGAGCACCCCGAGTCCAAATACCAAAGAATAATTTGGACGACCTGAAAATTTTACCAAACACAGACGATGTATCGGATTCTAATTGTTCTTCTGAGTTAGCAGGTACAGATACAGTTATCTTAGATTTGCTATCAGACGAAACTTTAGGTTTCCAGATTTTCTTATTAGTGGTTGGCTTAGATTCTAGTTGTCTAGTATTCTTAGGTACTTTTTGACTGGGGACATTACCACTGGTAGGCACATTAGTGGGGGCAGACCTAGTTAAAGGGCGCTTTTTCCATTTCTTAGTGCTAGTGTTCCTATTTAAAGGACGCTTAGACCTAACTTCCGTGGATGTGATCCTAGTTAAAGGGCACTTATTCCATTTTCAGTAAAGGTCCTACCAGTGGGTTTCCATTGCCACCCAACTTGGGTAAATTTCTTCCCTGTTGGAGTCCATTCAAGATTGTTCTTAATAGCATGCATTTCATTCACGTGATCAACAAGGCATAAATCATGACGCTGAGAAAACATGCATTCATTACAATTCCAACATTTCGCATTAGAATTCACATTTTGCTTAGGTTTCCACTCATAAAGAGGACCTTTTGTCTTAGCTACATGATTCTTTTTATTTAAAACTGAAATAACGTTCCTAAGGTGCACTTCTACTTTCTTCTTCTCAGTCCTATTAGTGGAAGGCTTGATCCTATCTTTCTTTCCTCGAGATCCTTTAGCCTTAGTGGACACAGTTACTCCTGTAGAAGCCAAGGGAACATTAGTTACAGATTTTAAAGGTGCCTTACTTGATGGTGCCAATGATGGTTTTGCTCCTAGGGTCTTATTGAATGGAGTTACAGCAATGGGTCGATTGGTGAGTAGTGCAGAACCCGGTTTTCCTATGTATTGCAAATATGCTAAGCAATATTGAACACACTTAATATATTCATGAGCTGAATAGTAGTAACTGCTTGAGGGATCTAACGCATACAAATCATCTAAAATATCCCTAACAAGATCTACGTGCTTAGTTGTATTCCTCATATAATCATCGTAGGTAACCGGGTTTTTCTTATGGAGCGGGTTCTTATAAAGCACCACTGACTTGGTTGTTGGAGCACTAGAGGACGGTGCAGAGTTGGTAGCTAAGTTATTAACAGCTTCTTGTCGGGTGAGAAGAAGTGTCTCCTTTAACTCGGCCAAAACCATGTTTTTGTCTATGAGCTGAATTTTTAGGTCAGAGGTTTCCTCACATTTCTTGTTCAGTTTGTCAATTAAAGACTTTTGCTCTGTCGCATTAAACGCGAGGTGTTCTTCTATTGAACCAGAAATTTGTGAGTCTCCCTGCCTTACTTGTTCACGCTCTCCTAGTATAGAATTAATTCTATTTTCTAGGACATGATTCTTAGTCTCTGCAGCCTCTAGTTCCGTTTTTGTTTCTAGTAATTCTCTCTTAAGTCTCATCATCTCTTCTTCTAAAATCTGAACCATCTGAATCATCTTGTCACTTGTCTCAACAGAGTTTCCACCATCATTTAGTTTTGAAAGAGTTTCATTTTTAGATTGATTCTCAATTTCAAGAGATATAGAATGTTGTTGAAGCTCGTTAAAACTTTTTGAAAGTGTATTATACGAATCTTCAAGCTTTAAAAATTCAGCGTTGGATTCATGACAAGAATGATTTTCTACAGTATTCACATTTTCAACAGTATTCACAAATTCATGCACATCATCACAAATATTCACAGTAGATGAAATTTCATGAGTATATTCAACAGTAACAACTTGCATCACTTCGAGAGACACCATATGTTCTAAAAAGCGGTCATATTCTGATAAAATCTTTTTCTTTTCAATTAAGTGTTGTTCATAAGCATCATCTATTTTATTGAAAACTTTTTGAACTTCACCAATTTCAAAGCTTAAATTACACGCTAGATCATAGACTCCTTGTTTAATATGGTCCACAAACGGAACGATCGCTTCTTCAAACACCGTTTTCATGTGTTCGAACGCCCATTCTCCAGCGGTTTGAGCTGTTGAAGTCGTACATTCCAAGATGACCTTGTCAAAATCGGTAAGGTATTGCCCAATCTCTTCCAAGCTGAGCTTTACCGTACTAACCGAGGGAAGATTCTTAGGAATTTCCTTTGGTTTGTCCGAGTTGACAAGTGTAGGAATTATACTAAGGCATTCTCTAGTCGGCATGAAGTGGATGTTTGGAGAGTTCTCTTTTTCATATTAAAACGAGTTCTAAGATCTATTGTGGCATTTTTTGCATTCATTGAAGCATAATCATATTCGGGATATGTAGAAAGTAATTTTAACTGCTTTTCATCATATGGTGTCATAGAATCACTTGAGAACGCTATCGGATCTAATACCAATCCTAACTTTGTTGCATCATAAAGTCGTGGGTTGTGGTTAAGTGCTTGCTTTGCATAACCCAGGTTAGGTGGTAAGTCTATGAGACGCGATAGGTTGAACTCTTTAAATGATGCATGAAACAAGTGTACTAGATGTGAAGCAGCATATTGTTTTAAAAGCTTAAGTTCCGTTTCTTTTATTCTTTCAGACGTCTTAATTTCCATTTCAAGCTGTTTGGACTCAAGAATTTCAAAATCCGTTTGAAGTTGTTGAAAATTAGTAACGACTGACTCTTTTTCTTTAAGCTCATTCGAAAGATTTGCTCTTAAACTTTCAATTTCTAGCAGATTGTCCATTTGAACTTTCCTAAACCTATCAAATTCAGGATTGGTTAAGGTAGTGGACACAGGAGTCATTTCCAAGGTTTGAACCTTGTCCTTATGCAAAGCAAGCTCGACAGATAAAGTCTGATTAGCATTAAGGGTTTCAAGGACCGCATTATTCATTTGGCTAAGCAGAGATGCAAGGACCATAACCAAATCAGGTTGAGCAGACGAATTGATAGTCGTAAGAGCTCCCGGTTGTGGTTCACTCAAAGTCTGAGGACTTGCAATGTTATTGCTATCATTGTTTGTCTCGTCAATTGAGTTACTAACCACCGAAGGCTGTTCCGAATACTCAGACATTTGCTCAACTTGGTAAGGTACAATACTAGTATCCGTAGCAGTATTTGGTACCTCAGAAATGGTATCAGTTCCATAGAGTGAAAGGTTTGCCATAAGAGCTGCTTTGGCGGTGTTAAGATCATCACAATCCGAGTCATATGTATCCAAATCATCACATTGATATGCAGCATTGTTGGTGATGACTGTTGTGAGACCATCAGTTTCCGCTACTCCCGGATCTGCAAGGAATGCCAATTCTTCTTCATCAAGCTCACGACCTTGGGCTTGAGCATTCACCAGGTAAATCTTCTCCTTAAACCATGTGTCGTCCCTTCTCCTCTTAGGCTGCTTACATTCTCGGGCCATGTGCCCTTCCCCTTTGTAGTTGTAGCAAATAACCACCTTTATTTTACCAGTGTTGTTAGCCCTTGTAGCATTAGTATTGGATGAACGTGCACCAGCAGTGGACGAATTTGATCTCCCTTGAAGTGGTTGCACCATGACCCTTCCGTCCTGAATTGTTGCCTGTTGTCGAGAGTTAGACGAGTTCCTTAACTGATTGTTAGTTGGTGCTGAACCTCGGTAACCTCGTTTGTTCAAAGTTTGACTTAAATATGCAGACATCAGAGCAAGGATTTCAGTAGGGCTATCTCCTTGTCTAAATTCAGGGACAGGGATGTCATCTTCACAGTACAATGCTGATGCTGGTTGAGCAACAAACTGATTGGTTGGAGCACTTGCTTGATGTGAGTAATGATGTTGAGGAGCCTCGAGTTGTGGATAGGTACTAGCAAGGTTGGTGGGAGGTTGATACGGTGAATACTGTTGTGAAGCATAAGGTGATGGGTGTGAATCTCCTTGTGATGATGATGTTGTTGGTTGGTGATAAGATGTCGGCGGCGGTAGAAGAATCGAGTACTGTGGAAAGCTTGGTGTTTGATACACAGGTTGATATGAAGATTTGTGTCCTAAAGCAAGCTGAGAGTTGTGGTATGACAGTGTAGGATGGTTTCCCAATAATGTCATTGGTTCATGATAAGGTCCTTGAGAAATTCGGTTTTGGATCACATGCTTCTCATGTTGTTGTAAGAAAGCATAGAGTTGATCTAAATTGGACTTGTGTAGATCACGAATCATTTTGACATCAGTCACATATTGACTCCATTCAGGGGGTAGTGTGTTCAAAAACTTGGTGTTTAACTGAAACTGTTCAATCCTTAGATTATAGACATTCATGTCATTCATCAAAGTGGTAAAACGCCAGTAAAAATCATGAAGAGTCTCCCCTGGAATGTATTGGAATCTATCAAACAAATCATATAATTGACATTCTCGTTCTTGCTTAGTGAGAGATGTCCCTTGTAGCAAAACCGCAAGTCGATCCCAAAGATCCTTGGCCACTTTATGTTCACTCACCATTCTGAAGATATCGGGTGGAAGGGCTTGAAGAATTGTCTGAACAGCCCTTTCATCGGCATCTGCAATGAGTTTGTTAGCATCGGTTAACTCATGATACTGCCTTGGCCTTGTCACATTGTTGACGGTAACCTCTCCCCAATCTAATGGACCTTTGTCAATTGATTCTAGCATAAGTCGACCACTTTGTTTGCCCATGATGTACGTTCTCATGCGACTTTGCCATGATTCAAATAAATCTTTGATGAGCAAAGGCGGGCGAGTATCGGTACCCGAAATGATCGATATATCGGTGAGTGAAGTCATAGTTGGCATAAATGAATGTGAATTCATTTTGTGATCCCTTGAAAAAAGATTATCAAAGATGATCGAACAATGAAATAAGGTTATGAGTTTTTTGTGTTGTTAACTAAAAGATATTGTTATCTTGTTGTAGTGTTTGCTTTTGAACGTTTCCAAATTACCAAATTAAATGCCAAATAGAAGAAAATCCACTAAGTATCTAAAACAAGTTCTGTCGCAATGTTCCTTCTGTCGGAATACCTAGATCGGAAAGTCTTACTATCGGAATGCTTAGATCGTAATGCAAAGCTATCGAAATGATTCAGATCGCAAAGCTCAGATCGCAATGTAACCTTGTCGGAATGATGATGGTATCGGAATGCCTAGATCGCAATGCAAAGTTGTCGAAATGCTCAGATCGCAATGCTATCGGAATGCTCAGATCGAAAAAGCTATCGGAATGATTCAGATCGCAAAGTAGCTGACAAAATTTAAGCAGAGTAACGACTTAAAAACCTTCCTTATACCCGTCGGAATCCTAGATCGCAAAGAACGATCGGAATGCCAGATCGGAATAAGTAATAAAATCCAACTATCGCAATGTAGAACCAAACCCTTTCCGATGGTAAGGTTATTGCGATGGAAGCCCACGTGCAACTTGTACTTTCTGATGGATGTTTCTGCTAGAATTTCGGAATGAAGAACACAAACTATTTTGCACTTTTGATCCAAGAAAGCTGATGTTTTAATGAAAACCAAGATACCAAGAACACTTTTAAGCACGAATCCCTAAGTTACACTACTTTAAACTACGATCAAACACAAAAAATTTTGAAGATTTCGGCAAAAACAAACTTATACTCCACGAATTGTTTAGAAAACAATACGCAACACAAAAACAAACCTTTATCTCATTCCATGATCTTGATACCAATTGTAGAACAATGATAATCTTGTGAAACAAGGGGGTTGATGTTTTTCTAGAGAGAGAAAGTTAGAGAGAGAAGTGAAAGAAAACTCTTATATTGAAATGAAAGAAATAAACAACCAACACCTCTTTCCATGGTGGAAAGAGGTTTAAATACCCCAAGTCCTTAATGGACTTGGGCTTCCGGCCCATGAACATGCTCATGGGTCGGGCTATTTAATAAATGAGACTAAACTTAACTACGAGCCTATAACTACATTGTTGGAGTGACCGAGACTTTCTAAATGCGTAAAACGTATTTCCAACACATAGACCTGTTTTCTATTTAAAGAGCTGTAGTCATTGTTTTTAAAAGAACAAATATCCATGAATACTTTTTCCGGTTTAGTGATTTTATGGAACGACTCTGGTGGCAATAAGATTTCTCTTATTTTGACAAAATAAGTGCACTGATACGTACACTAATTTGTGTTAGACCAAGTTATAAAGTAAATGTAGTCCCTTACAAGGTTTTAGAGTAAACCTTGCCCGAGAAAATTAATTCCCGTTGTGAGCCAACGTTTTCATAAGAAATACGTGACTTTAATGCGAAAAGCGGGTTGCAGTCTGAAATAACTACAAGCCAATATACAACTTTTATACGGACTCTATTTATGGTGCCGTGTCAATTTTAATCGACATTTCTAAGGCCGTAAATATTACCGTACTAAAAGACATGCCCGTTTTTGAAAATGAAAAATATTTTTGATTTTCTTGATTTTATATTTTTTATGGATTTTGAATGTTTTATATTTTTTATGGTTTTTCTATGTTTTATATTTTTTTCAATGGATTGAAGCATAAGTCGACCACTGGGTTCGCCCATGATATACGTTCTCATGCGACCTTGCCATGCTTCAAATAAATCTTTGATGAGCAAAGGTGGGCGAGTATCGGTACCCGAAATGATTGAGATATCGGTAAGCGAAGTCATGGTTGGCATATATGAATGATGATTCATCGTTGGAACACTTGATTGAAAAAGATTATCTTTTGATCGTTCAATGAAGTAAGGATGTGAAAAATGGTGTTGGCGATTTAGTGTGTTGATGTGTCAGTATTGAAATCCACTAAGAATCCTAGAAAAATATTCTAAATAAAACCAATCACTAATCTTCGGAATAATCCCCTATCTTCGGAATAACCTTATCTTCGGAATAACCTTGATTTTCAGAAAAATGTGAATCTTCGGAAAATGTGAATCTTCGGAATAATTGATTTTTCAGAGAAATCTTCGGATAAATCTTCGGAATAATTGGGTTTTCAGAAAAAGAACTAATCTTCGGAATAAAGGAATTTTCAGATATTTCTTCGGAATATGTGGATTTTCAGTAATATCTTCGGAATAATTGGATTTTCAGAAAATACTTCGGAAAGAATGGGTTTTCAGAAAATTCTTGGAATAAGTGGGATTTCAGAAATATCTTCGGAATAAATGGGATTTCAAAAATATCTTCGGAATAAATGGGATTTCAGAAATATCTTCGGAATAAATGGGTTTTCTGAACTTTCTTCGGAATAAATGTGTTTTCAGAAACTTCTTCGGAATAACTGGTTTTTCAGTAATTTCTTCGGAATAAATGAACTTTTCAGAAAACTCTTCGGAATAAGTGAACTTTTCAGATATTTATAAACCCTTTTCCGAAATTACAAAATTTCGGAATAATAAACCCTTTTCCGAAATTTCTTGTACGACTGGAAGAACAGTAACTAAATAATAGCTAAACAGTACCCAAAAACACGAAATTTTTTTGTGATTTCTACCAAGATAATCAAACCGTATGTTTTGTTTACCACTTTAAATCATAAAATCACAAAAATTTTCAAGATTTGAGATGGATTAAAGCACCCACTAACCCAAACAAACACTAAACAACACGAATCAACATACCTTAAATCATCCCATGCTCTTGATACCAATTGTAGAACAATGATAATCTTTAAGAATCAAGAGGGTTGATGTTTTCTAGAGAGAGAAATGAAAGAAACTTGTTATATTGAAAATGAGAAATGAAACAACCAACACCTCTTTCCATGGTGGAAAGAGGTTTATATACCCAAGTCCTTAATGGACTTGGGCCTCCGGCTCATGAACATGCTCATGGGTCGGGCTATTTAATAAATGTTACTAAACACTACTACGAGCCTATAACTATATTGTTGGAGTGACCGAGACTTTCTATATACGTAAAACGTATTTCCAACAGTGACGCTTCAACGAAAATTCAGGAGTCGTGATTTGCATCGGCGCAATCGGTCCTCCGCGTCCGTTCATGGTTGGTTGACAAAGCTCCTCCATTGTGCGTAGGTCGGGTGGGGGAACATTGTTGTTGTTGTTATTGTTATTCAAATTGGGGTGGGGTGGGTTGTTATTATTGTTATGCACGCCGGCCATATCTATGTCTCTAAGAGTCTCGGGCTCAGAATAAGACGTAGATCGAGTACGCATACACTAAAATAAAAGAAAATATTTTTGGTTTTTTATCTTTTTTATTGTTTTTGTATTTTTGAAAATTTTATATTTTTAAGGTTTTTTGAAAATTTTTGTGCTTGAAAATAATGTTCCCAAAAGAACGGATCCCAAAATCCAATTTTTCACACTAAAAACCGTTAATCTTTATGAAAAGAGCCGGCAGCGGCGCCATTTGATTTATGACTTTTGTGTGTTCAAGAAAGTGTGGTTCGTACTCGATTCAATTCGAATTGATCACAGGTTTAGGGTGGAGAAAACGTTATTGGTAACTAAAAGGGGGAGCTTGGGATTATCTATTTCTAATTGTAAAATAAACACTAAAATAATTGAACAATACGATAAAAATAAAGGAGAATAAACTAACCTTAATTGGCGGGAAAACGTGAATATGAAACTGGAATTGAAATAGAAAGCTAATCCGGAATCAGAATTAGTGCCACTATCCGGAATCCGTGATGTAGCCTTTATCTGGAATCCGTAATTTGGGTGCTATCCGGAATGTGGGAAATATAGCTTATCCGGAATTGGTAATAATCTTCTTATCCGGAATCTAATTTGTGTAACACTTTTCGGAATACATAAAACTCATACAATCCGGAATACGAACTCATGTTGCTTATCCGGAATCAGTGTTATCCGGAATCCAGGAAAAACTTGCTATTAGGAATGTGATGTTCTTGAGGTTATCCGGAATCAAATAATCATCCTTATCCGGAATACAGATTTATCTTCTTATCCGGAATAATCAAATTGTAAAGCAATCCGGAATAAATTTCTTACACTATCCGAAATCAAGGGACACTAGTTATCCGGAATACAAATTCAAATGTTAGCCGGATTGTTGAAATACTTCCCTATCCGGAATCCTAGGGTTTCTAAACCCAGATAAGAGAATTAAGCAAATAAGCAAATCCAAAATAAGTATTTACCAAAACTTTAATCAAATCCAATCTTAAGAAAAGCTAATAAGCCAAAATTTAAAAACTTTTAAAAACACTAAATAATCTAAATAATTAAAATCAACTTTTTATAAAAATATTAAGCTACCAAAATCAACTTATTTTTTAAAACTAATAAACATAAAAATTAAGCAAATAAGCACCTTAATCTAAAAACTCTAAACAAACCAATTCAATAAGCACAATCAAATAAGCTAAACAATCACATCATCAACAAAATTAAATCAACTACATGATTAATTAAGAAAAAACAATAGATTATTAAGAAAAGTAGAATGAGAATTAAGAAATAAGCTTGATTAAATTGAAGATTAAGATCAAAAGATTACAAGATTAATGTTTGATAAGCTTGAAAGAAAACTAGAGAGAATAAAATTAAACACACTTAAAAAATAAAACTAGAAAAATTAACTAACTAACACCCTCCTAATGACACATTAGGAGGGTGTATATATAGGAGGAGGGTAGGGTCTTTGTGTCTTCTCTCTTTCTTCTTGTTTTCTCGACTCGATTTAAATTCTTTGTCTTTCTCGACGTCGTCTTGGGATTTGTCGATATAAATTGAACTCGTCTTATAATTTCCTTCTTCAATTAGACTTGAATTATTCGACTTCATTAAACTTCTGTCTTTAGACTTTTTCTTCGATAAATCTTCAGAATAGGCCTTGGACTTCCGTTCTTTTTGCACTCTTGATCTTTTGACTTTGTCTTTTCTCGTTTTCTTCGATAAAAGCCCGTGATAGCCCGTATTTTCTCCCTTTTTCACATTTTTATCCTGAAACACAATAAAAACACAAACCACGCATAATTCTGACTTTACGACATAAAATACACGTTTTGGTCTTGTTATTATTGGAAATAAGTGGTAAAAGGATAAGTGTTTTCACACTTATTAATCTACAAGAATCCAAACATCATTTACTTTCATGGATTTCATTTCATCATCCATAGAAACCATCCATTTATCCTTCTCAGGATCAAGCATGGCGGATTTATAATTAGCAGGTTTTCCAAGATCCCCTACTTCATCATCATCCTCTATATTAAGACATATATTGCTATTTACGTTTTTAATCCTTTCAGATCTACGCAGAGGAACTAATTCTGTTGGAACCGCCAGACTTTCTGGTTCTACAGGAATTATTTCGCTAGTGTTTTCAGAAGATAATGTATCTATATGACTCTCTTCAAGATCATAATTTCTCCTACTGAATTCTTGATTTACAAGATCACATTCAAGGAAGTCTCCATACCTAGCAACAATCACTTTGTTCTCAGGTGGATAGTAGAAGTAGTAATCCATAGTTTCCTTAGGGTATCCTACAAAGATACATTTCACATATCGTTGTTGGAGTTTGTCACCCGAGTCATGTTTCACATACGCCTAGCAACCCCAGACCTTTAAATAAGACAAATATGGCTTCTTGGCATGCCATAGTTCATATGGTGTCTTATTTACCTTCTTTGTGGGAACCATATATAAAATGCGAACAGCAGATTCTAAAGCATAATCCCAAAAGGATAAAGGTAAAGTTGTAAGATTAAACATAGATCACACCATATCTAATAATGTACGATTTCTCTTTTCGGATACACCATTTTGTTGTGGAGTATAGGGAGAAGTAAGATGCTGAACAATTCCATTCTCACTTAGATAATCTATAAACTATTGAGTTAAATATTCACCACCTCTATCAGAACGAAGAGCATTAATCTTCTTTCCTAATTGCAATTCTACTTCTGCTTTAAACACTTTGAATATTTCAAATACCTCATGTTTATGATTAAGTAAATAAACATAACCATAACGACTATAATCATCCGTAAATGTTAAGAAGTAGCTAGCACCTTTCCTTGACAAATGTCTAAGTGGCCCGCACACATCAGTATGTATTAAACCAAGTAGATCAGTAGCCCTTTAAATATTGCTATTAAAAGATTTCTTGGTCATCTTCCCAGAGATACAAGACTCACATTTATCAAATGATTCATCATTGATGTTTTCCAAAAGTCCTTCACGCTGAAGCTTTTGTATACGAGTCTGCCCAATATGAGCAAGTCTACAATGCCAAAGATAAGAAGAGTTCTTGTCAAACTTTCTCTTCTTATTCATGCTAAAAATAAAATTATTATCATACTTGGATTTATTTTAATGCATGTCTTTTTCAAATACACCATTCACATAAATTGCATTAAAATAGAAATACCATCTTTCCAAACAGAAATTCCATTATAATCAATAGTGTGAACGAATCTATTATTCAACAAACAAGAAAAGGAAATAATACCCCTAACAATTATAGGTGCATAATGACAATCATTTAAAATCAGTAATAAACCCGAAGGTAAAACTAAATTAAATGTTCCTATACCTTCAACCGCTGCTTGTGCGCCATTGCCCACTTACAGAAATTGTTCCCCATAGGAAAGCTTCCTTTCCAGATTAAATCTCTGCAACGTATTACAAATGTTAATACCGCATCCCGTATCATATACCCAGGAATTTAATTTATATGTCAAATTGAATAACTCAATCATAAATAAAGTACCTGAAGTTGCAGCGCTCTGCTCAAACTTCTTCTTTATTTCTCGCAATTCTTCGAGGTAAATAGGGAAATTCCTCTTCTAGTGACCACTTGCCTTGCAATGGTAACAAGTCTCATCCTTCTAGGATTGATTCTTCTTGACAAAGTTCTGCTTAGGTTTCGAATAAGTCTTGACTTTCTTGCCCTTATCACCCTTGCCTTTGCCTTTCTTCTTGTTCGCTTGCGGTTTGGGCTTACTCACTCTACCCTTTTGTATTGCTAATACAGGAGGAGTAGAGTTAGATGCCTTATCTTTTAACCCTTTTTCATAGTCAATGAGCATTGCATGAAAATCATTAACTGTCTTCCTCGTGCAATGCATATTATAGTTTTGAACAAAATCATTGAAGTCCTTGTTAAGGGACCTATTGATCAAGTTGATAGCCATATTATGATCATAGGGTTGTCCTAGTGCAATGAGTTGTTCCATATAACCCCTCATCTCCATGTAATGGGCACTAACAGACTTTCCAGGAGTTTGCTTGCAGCTATGCAAAGCATCTACTAAGTCGTAGATCTCCACAGCTTGCGGTTTCTCGAACATAGCCTTGAGTTCATCAAGCATACGCTTAGGAGATAATAACTCATACTTCTTTTGAAGCGGAGGGAACATTTGCTTTAACATTAAGCAAGCCACCTCCAAGTGCTTCTTAACATTAACGGCGTGTTCAACCCTTTGCGCTTCAGAAGCTCCTTCAGCAAGATCCTCCGGATAAGGAGTGGTCAAGATATCAATAGTACCCACTAATCTCAAGATAATTCTTAGTTAGAGGTACCAATCATTGAAGTTTGGGCCAGTAAGTTCAAGACGATCAAAAAACATTTTGAACGCAGAACTTATAGTGTTATTGTCGGGTTGAGCCATTTCTACAGAAATAAGTTCAAATATTAGTATTTTTGATAATAAAATACTTTCAAGAAAATAAAATTACCCCGGTATATGAACCATAGTATTTTCCTTGAATCCTAGAACATATATTGACATAGATCCATTACATCAGTTGATCTGCTAGTAATGAATGTACTTAACATAGCGACTTGTCGAACAATTCAATTGACAAACAATTTTTAATTTCTATATTTTTAAGGGATTTACATTGCCAAAAAACGTTTTGCATTGTAAACATGTTTCATCCCTTCTAAATGCCTTAAGTTTCCAGATCTCACTGAGTAACTTAACTAAGTCGTCTAATCTGAGTAACGTTAAACCATCATAGGAATTCTCATTCTATGAAAGTTGTCTCTCTATAACAACATCATCCAAAAATCTCATTTGATGACGTAGTATTTTTAAGTGTTCGTCAATTAGGAGCATTTGACTTAAATTTTAAAGGGTATAAATCTGATGTCAAAACAATGTTTGGAGAAGCATGCATACAACTCCATATCTAAATTTAATAATACATTTAGTAAACTTTTACACTAGACTAAATTTCTACATAAATTATGTTGAGGTATTGGTTTAACCAATCAAAGAATTTACCCACAACTATTCACAACATACTTATGGCTAAAGCACAAAGCAATAACCTTACTCATTGTGATATCGGATGTGAATTTGTGGTAAATCCACCTTAAGGTATAATTCAAATAGTAATCATAGGTAATTTCAAATTGACGCACAAGTGAGCCGGGAATTTGGTCAGCGACTAATGGCTTAACACCTCCTTCCTTAACCGGGTACATGACCAGCGGCGCGTTATACCCATTTTATAGTTTGTCAAAAGGAGTAGACCGTTAGATTATTTTTATAATTCACCAATCAACGTAATTCTATGTAGTTTAGATCTCAAACAAATCTTAATTTTAATATGATTTAGTTCATATTTGTTTTTCTTAAAAAAATCCTTGTTTACAACAATTCATACAATTTTAACATAAACAAGTAAAAAAACTAAATCATAAACACATAATAATAATTTATATGTGCAATAAATAAATCAAATAGCCACATACAAACGATTTATTCAATAACCTTTAAATCTTTTATCTTCATATAAAAGTCTTTCCTAATTCAAGATTTAATGAATCAAATAAAGAAACTGAAACCCTTTGTGGGTTTTGTGTTGCGTTCGCAAGAGAGAAGAGATGGAGAGATTTTATGTAATGAATTATGAGGGTGGGGGGTTGTTTATATAGACCTAAATCTTGTAGCCCAAAACAAATATAAGGAAGTTTTCCTTCCCCTTTTTTTCCCTCATAACCGACGGCCCAAACACCCCTCAGGGGTGTTCCGGAACCTTCCATTCTTCTTTCTATTTATTCCACTTTCTATTTATTCCATAACGCTCGTTAATACTTAACTCTTAATTATTTAACGATGGTTAAAGTTATAGCTCAGTTTAATTTAATAAATATAATAAATATAGATTTAATAAATAAATTAATAAATATAATATAGATATTTATTAGATAAATTAACTCTTTACGTATTGTGTGCAATCCCGTAATCTCGAGTTCGATCCTATCACATGACTATTAAATATAAGTCCATAAACTTTCACAGACTTCGATTGGCGTGGCGCTCCGCAAAAGATTTTAATAATCTCTCTATAAGCTTAAGAGTGCTGAAAAGAAGATAAAGAGACAAGAGGAAATAATTGAAGATCAGGACGCCAAGTTGAACCAGTTGTCCACAGTTGTTGCTTCCTTGGAGGCTTCTAAAACTTTGGTCGCTTCTCTCCATTCCCAACTGGTGACCCTGGAGGCTACCATCAGCGAACAAGCCCAACATATGGCAGAGTTTGAAGTACAAGCCACGACACTGTCAACCGAGCTGAAAACGTCGAATGAGAAGGTAACCACAACTCTTATCAAAATAGTGATTTTATTTATGTCTACATTCTTTGTAACATTGTTCTTCGTCCCAATAAGTAACTGCTGCTAACTCTTTCGTCCAATCCCTGATTGAGCAAGTGGCCGCCCTCACCTTGGAGCGTGACAAGCTCAAAATCCTTGTGAAAGGTGAGGAGCAAATAGTCGCAAAGTTTATGGATTATAAAGTTGGAAAAGACAAATTCGTAGCTAAGAAGTGGGAGGAGTACGACACCCACCTAGATGCCCTATTCATCAAATTCGGTGAAGAGTTATACCCGCACATGCTCACTGCTATCATAGGCCAAAGATGGATAATTGGCCACGGACTGCGCTTGGCAGTGATGAAGGTAACAGAGTCTCCTGAGATGATCATGCCATTTGCCAATGTGGTATCAGATGGCATAGATCAAGGCTGGCATTAGGGGCTATTGCCTAGGGTCCAGCATGCTCAAACAGGGAAAGGGGTCCATACCCATGAATACATTAAGCCCGACGACGAGCAGAAAATGAACGCATCCACGTGGGCCCTAAAGGACGTGAAGTACCCCTTGCTGGATGAACTAGAGGTCCTTAAAGATGCACCGCTGGATCTAATAATGGAGAACTTGCATCTTAACGGTGACTTTGGCGCACAGGACGCCCCTGAATGGTGGTCCTTGATGCAGCCAAGCCTTTAGCAAGTACGTATTACTATCTACGCAGATGACCCTCCCCCAATGACCCACGGGCCCTTAAGGGAGAAATGACTTTTAATGAAGCAATAGATGAAAATAAGTCCCGGGCCAGGGCAAAAAGGAGAACTACATCATTTGTTGAACACCCACAGTTGGATCCGCGCACTTGTCGCATTCCGATGATGTGGCCGTGTCCGCTCCTATCCAAGTTGGGTTAGCCGTATCCCTTGAAGAAGGTACTACTGCCTTTGCATCGGTCACAGCCTCCATCAGCCACTTGGAACGAAGCAAGTCTCTCATACAACATTCTTCACCGTTGTAGTTATTCTTTTGGAAAAAATACTTTCTTCTTTGTTTATTGTGGTGCCTTATATGAACAAGTGTTTGTAACTTATTCTTTTGTATGCGGATGTCCGTGAAACTTATATGTTAACTTTTTTAATTTTGTAGCATATCCGACTTTTGTGTGATATATATCATTATGTGCGGCGTACCGCTACTATCATAAGCCATGCCAAAGTTTGAAAAAATATTGTTAGACATACACGGTGTGTCTTTTACAAGTCCATAACAAGTTATGTAGTATGTGATAGGTGTGTAAACACCCATCCTTTTACCACTTAATTCTGGCTAAAACGAGACCAAAACACGTATTTAATATCATTTGTTTGGAATTATGCGTGGTTTTTATGTTTATTGTGTTTTCAGAGCCAACCGGATGAATATTAAAGAAAACATGGGATTGCACTGGTTTTACCGAAGAAAAAGACTCAAGATAAAGTATATTGTCCAAGAGATGCACAAGATTTGAAGTCACTGGGCCTATTCGAAGATTTACCGAAGAAAAGGACCAAAGATGGAAGATTTATATAAGTCGAAGAAACTCAAGTCTATTAAACAAAGAAATTAAAAGACGAGTTGAATTTAATCGACGACAAATCCCGAATCAAAATCGAAAACGTCAACTTTTCTGAAAAGACGAGAAGACAAGAAGAACGGGAGAAAGCCCACTCACCAACCAAAGGGGACACCTATATAAAGGGATCCCCTCACACAATAGTGCCAGTTAGTTTTTAGTTTTTTTCTTTCTCCTTCTCTTCCTTCTTTTTAGTTCGTATCATCACCAACACCACTAGGGTGTTTGGTGATCTTGATCTTTGTTTTTTTCAATCTTGTAATTTTAATCCTTGTTTTGTTATTGTTAAAACATTAATCATCAATACAAGTTCTTGTTTAATCTTTCCATTTCATCTTGTTCATCATCATCTTTTTATTCAAGTTTTCAAGTTTTTATTTGATTGATTTGATCTTTAAAAAGTTGTTGAATTTGTGTTTTTATTGTTGGGATTTGTTGCTTATGGTTATTAGATGATTTGTGGTTAATTTGGTAAAATCTTTTTGAGTATTTAGTTTGATTTTGATTAAATTCGTCTTCCTTGTTCTTCGGGGTTTAGTTACTGTATTTGTGTTTCCAAACTTCCGGATGAACACAAAACTTCCGGATGAACACAAAACTTCCGGATGAACAAGAAAGTTCCGGATGAGCATAATCTTCCGAATGAGTTTATAGTTCCGAATGAGTTACCTTTTAGAAAGTTCCGAACGAACAGAAAGTTCCGGATGAATCCAATCTTCCGAATGAACTGAAGTTCCGGATGAGTTTTAAGTTCCGAATGAGTTTCTTTTCCAAAAACGTCCGAATGAGTACAAGTTCCGGATGAACCAATTTTCCGAATAAAGTTCCGCATGAAAGTTCCGACCCAACTTCCGAACTAACTTCCGAGTCAGAGTTCCGAGTGAAGGATTTCTAAAAGTTCCGGATGAACAAAGATCCGAATGAAAAGTTCCGGATGAGCAAAGTTCCGAATCAAGGTTAAAACTTTCGAATCAATTTTCTTTAAGTGTTACTGTGTTATTGTTTTACTGTTACTGTTTTACTGTTTCTTTATTTTTATTTTTATTTTAATTCTAGTTCTTAAATTAATTGTTAATTGATTTTAAATTAATTGTTTTTGGTTTAAGTTTTCATTTTAAAACATTTAACCTTTTAGTAGATTAGAAAACCAAACCCTTTTTTTTAGTAACCAAGAACAATCATTCCACTTAAGGCCGAGATCAATTCGAGAGGACTGAGAGACATAAAATCTGAACCAATAGAAAATCACTGTATCAAATGGCGCCGCTGCCGGCTCTTCTCGTTAAGATCAAAAGTTTTTTGTGAGAACTTGGATTTTGGGATCCGTTCCCCGTGAACGTTACTTTTTCATAAAAAATTTCAAAAACACTAAAAAATATAAAAAAAATTCAAAAATCCTAAAAAGTAAAAAACATAAAAAAACCAAAAATATTTTGCTTTGTTTTGCTCTTGTTAGTTCTTTTGCAGGTGTATGCGCACTCGATCCACGTCTTATCAAGAGCCCGAGCCTCTCGATCATTTATACATGGCCGGTGTACAAAACAACAACAACATACCACCTCCAAACAACAATAATAACAACAACAATCCACCTTTCAACAACATGAATAATAACAACAACAATGAGCCTCAACCGGATAATCGCCCGATGATTGAACTGCTGCAAGCTCATGTAGATGGCAACACTGATCCAATTGCCATACCTCCAATTGCCGCCAACAACTTTGAGCTAAAATCAGGCTTTATCCAGATGGTCTCCGCTCAACCATTCTTGGGACGTACCATTGATGATCCACACGACCACATCAAGAGATTTTTGCAACTCACTAACACGGTCAAGTTCAATGGTGTTCCACAAGAGGTTATCAGGTTACAACTTTTTCCCTTTTCTTTAGAGGGACAAGCCCGGCATTGGCTTGCTAAGGAACCGCCACAGAGTATTCTCTCGTGGACGGATTTGGAAACCAAGTTTATAAATTACTTTTTCCCACCCTCTCGTACTACCGCTTTGCGGAATGAAATCATAAATTTTGAACAAAAGTACGATGAGTCGTTCAGTGAATCTTGGGATCGTTTTAAAGATCTTTTAAGAAAATGCCCACAACATGGTTTTACCAAAGTACATCAAATTAATACTTTTTACAATGGTTTAAGCATGAGTGACCAAGATTCACTAAACAGTGCCTCGGGGGGTAATCTTTTGGCTAAGACTTCCAATGCTGCTTGGGATATCATTGAGAATAAGTCTCGTGTGCAAACCAAGAGTGTTAGGACCAATGTCGCTAGTGCTAGCACTAATGACAGCGACAAGCGACTGGACAAAATCACTACGCTTCTTGAATCGCTTGTCACCCACACCGTCAACAACACCAACAGCAGCAACGCTAAAAACGCTCAAGTTAACGCTGTCAGCCAACCTTGGGAGATATGCGGTGGTCCTCACTCTTACACCACTTGTACCGCCACCCAAGACTACCCTTCAGAGAATGTGAATGCAGCTTATGGCACCTATCCTCAACCTGCTTATCAAGCTAGACCTCAAGGTGACCGTAATTTGCTTAGCTATCGCTCCAACAACTACCTCTCACCACCCGGTTTTCCTCCAAACAACCCAAACCAACAACAAAACCTCAACCGCCCTCCTCAACAACAACAACAACCTCGTACACCATACATCCCTCCTCATAAGCAGCAACAACCACCTCAACGTAACAACCAAGTTTACCAACAACCTGCTTATCAACCACCCGCATACAATGCTCCTCCAAACCAACCCACTGCATTACACCAAGAGGTTGCAACCTACATGAGGACCAATGATGTGATCGTGGAAAATCTCCAACAGGAAGTGCGCAACTTGAAAGCAGACTTGGTCAAACAAGGAAATGATCTGAGAGCTGACATGAGAAACACGTTGGATAGCCAAACAAATGACTTGAAGAATATGATGGCTAGTTTCTTCCAAGGTAATCAACCCTCTTCTTCGGGTACTCTTCCGAGTAACACCGTTGCGAATCCAAGAGGGGAGATGAAAGCAATCACCACTCGCAGTGGCAAAGGTACCAAGGAACCCGAGCTTCCTAGACCTCCACCGGTGGTTGTGACTAAGGAGAACGAGTCACCTGCTCCTATTCCTCATCCTTCTCCTTCCCCAATTTCTCCACCTCTTCCTTCTACCCCTCCTCCACCCAAGGATGTGAGTGATCCTATTCTCCCAAAGCCTTCCTCTTCTTCCAATATACCTTATCCATCTAGGTTGAGGAAAGAGAAGCTCAAAAGCAAGGACGATATTCAGGTTTCGAACTTTCTTAAGATGTTCAAACAATTGAATTTTAACATCTCCTTCGCTGAGGCTCTCGCTCACATGCCTAAGTATGCGAAAATGTTTAAAGATCTTCTGAGCGACAAGGAAACGCTCCTCGATATTGCCAACACCCAACTTAATGAGAACTGTTCTGCAGTGCTCTTAAGGAAATTGCCAACCAAGCTTGGTGATCCGGGTCGTTTCTTAATCCCTTGCAATTTCCCGGGAGTAGAGAATTGCATGGCCCTAGCCGATCTAGGTGCCAGTATTAATCTTATGCCTCTAAGCGTTTGGAAGCAATTATCTCTCCCAGAGCTAGTCCCCACCAAAATGACTTTGGAATTAGCTAACCGTACGGTTGCTTATCCAGTGGGGATAGCCGAAGACGTCTTCGTAGGAGTCGACAAATTCACTTTTCCTGCTGATTTCGTCGTCGTCGACTACGAGATGGACCCTCGTGTACCACTGATTGTTGGTCGTCCATTCCTGAGGACCGGTCGCACTCTTATCGATGTTGAAGCCGGTGAGCTTATCATGAGAGTGGGTGACGATAAAATCGTCTTCAACATGGGAAAGTTGTCTAAACAACCTTATTCCAACGAGAGTGTTAATTGTATTGACGTTCTGGATGAGGCTTGTGAAGAACACTTCAAAGATGCTTGCAAAAGTATTCCTACCTCTCTTCCCAATGTTAAAACCGTTGCCTCTATTGATTCATCACTATCTCTATTTGGAGATAGTGATTTGTTTTGGAACAATCTTGAAGACACCATGGGAGATGTGAATTTAGCTACTAATGATTCTCCCACCGATGGGGATGAAGACATGAATTTCTTTGACAACCTTCTCCACGAAGACAATCTTTCTCTTCCATCTCCCACGGTTATTGCTATCGATACTCCGACTTCGAATACGCCTCCCGTCGAAAATCCTCCGGATTTAGAACTAAAGGAGTTGCCGCCACATCTCGAGTATGTGTTCCTTGAAGAAGAGAAGAAGTCGCCCGTCATTATCGCGAAGGACTTGAAGGAAGAAGAAAAATCTCGCCTCATCGCCGTGCTTAAAGATCACATGAAAGCTATTGCTTGGAAGATTTCGGATATTCGTGGAATTGATCCTCACTTCTGCACACACAAAATTCTTATGGAGGACGACTTCAAGCCCACAATTCAAAGCCAACGAAGGGTGAATCCAAAAATCCATGAAGTCATCAAAACAGAGGTTATCAAACTTCTTGATGCGGGTATGATTTACCCTATTTCGGATTCACCATGGGTTAGTCCAATCCATTGTGTGCCCAAGAAGGGCGGAATAACCGTTGTTCCCAATGAACACAACGAGTTGATTTCCACTCGTCTCGTTACTGGGTGGAGAGTTTGTATAGACTACCGCAAACTCAATGATGCCACGAGAAAGGATCATTTCCCTCTACCTTTTATGGACCAAATGCTTGAACGTTTAGCGGGTAATGAATATTACTGCTTTCTTGATGGTTTCTCGGGTTATTTTCAAATACCCATCGATCCCCAAGATCAAGAGAAGACAACATTCACTTGTCCCTATGGCACATTTGCTTACAAAAGAATGCCTTTTGGCTTATGTAATGCGCCCGGGACTTTCCAAAGGTGCATGTTAGCTATCTTCCATGACATGGTTGAACAAACCATGGAAGTCTTCATGGATGATTTCTCGGTCTTCGGGGATTCCTTCTCTTCTTGCCTTGCCAATTTGGAACGTATGCTTAAGCGGTGCGAAGACACTCGCCTTGTTTTGAATTGGGAAAAATGCCATTTTATGGTAAAAGAAGGCATCGTGCTTGGACACAAGATTTCCAAAGCCGGTCTTGAAGTAGACCGTGCTAAAGTCGATGTTATCGCTAAGTTGCCTCCACCTTCAACCGTGAAGGGTGTGAGAAGTTTCCTGGGTCATGCGGGCTTCTACCGTCGATTCATCAAAGATTTTTCTCAAATCGCTCGCCCGATGACCCACCTCTTGGAAAAAGATACTCCTTTTATCTTTTCCAAAGAATGTCTTGAAGCCTTCAACTCGCTTAAGGATAAGCTAACTAAGGCACCCGTCTTAGTTACCCCTAATTGGGAGCTGCCTTTTGAGTTGATGTGCGATGCTAGTGATTTTGCTATTGGAGCGGTTCTGGGACAAAGAGTGAACAAACACTTCCAACCGATCCATTACGCTAGCAAGACAATGACGGGGGCACAATTGCATTACACGACAACCGAAAAAGAGCTTTTAGCTGTTGTCTATGCTTTTGAAAAATTACGCCCCTATCTTGTCCTTTCCACCACAATCGTGTATACCGATCATTCCGCGTTGAAGTACTTGTTGACAAAGCAAGATTCCAAACCAAGACTTCTTCGCTGGGTTTTGCTGCTCCAGGAATTTAAAATCGACATTCGCGATAAAAAAGGAGCAGAAAACCTAGCCGCGGATCATCTCAGCAGACTTGAGGATCCTTACCAAGGGGATCATCCGAACAAAGAAATCAATGATTATTTTCCCTTGGAGACCTTAATGTCTATAAATTCGAATTCTGATGAAACCCCGTGGTTTGCGGACTTTGCAAACTACTTGGCGGGTGGAATTCTCAAGGAAGGGTTGACGTCTCAACAAAAGAAAAAGTTCTTCACCGACATTAAGACTTACTTTTGGGACGACCCTTACCTATTCAAACAATGTGCCGACCTGATTATCCGCCGATGTGTTGACGGACCGACAGCTTCAGAAATCCTTGATGCTTGCCACAAAGGACCCACCGGTGGTCACTTTGGTCCCAACTACACCGCCAAAAAAGTGTTTGATTCGGGATTTTATTGGCCCTCCATATATCGTGACGCTCACGATATGGTTAAACGATGTGATGTTTGCCAAAAACAAGGCACGATCACACATAAAGACGAGATGCCTCAGAATTTCATACAAGAATGTGAAATCTTTGATGTTTGGGGTATCGACTTTATGGGGCCATTCCCTTCTTCTAAAGGAAACAAATACATCCTTGTAGCCGTTGACTACGTTTCAAAGTGGGTTGAAGCCAAAGCTTTACCTACTAATGACGCAAGGGTGGTTTGTAACTTTTTGAAAGCTCTATTCGCTAGATTCGGTGTGCCTCGTGCCATTATTAGTGATCGTGGGACTCATTTTTGCAATGACCAATTTGCTAGAATCATGGCTAAGTACGGTGTAAATCATCGTCTTTCCACAGCCTACCACCCACAAACTAATGGCCAGGCTGAAATATCCAGCCGAGGACTTAAGCGAATTCTGGAAAGAACCGTGGGAGAGCATCGTGCCTCATGGGCTGATAAACTTGATGATGCTTTGTGGGCTTTCCGTACTGCTTACAAGACCCCGATCGGCTGTACGCCTTATCGTCTTGTATACGGGAAAGCGTGCCACCTCCCCATTGAGTTGGAGCACAAGGCTTACTGGGCCTTGAAGTGGGCTAATTTTGATATCAACAAAGCCGGTGACCTACGCAAGATCCAACTCAATGAGCTCAATGAACTCCGTAATGAGGCTTATGAAAATTCTTTGATCTATAAGGAAAGAACTAAGCTCATTCATGACTCTAAGATTAAAAACCGAGAGTTCCATGTTGGAGACAAAGTCTTACTTTTTAACTCTCGGTTAAAAATCTTCTCGGGAAAGCTCAAATCTCGTTGGCCCGGCCCATTCACCATTGCCCAAATTTTTCCATATGGTACTCTCGAGCTCGCTCAACCTAATGGACCCAATTTTAAGGTGAATGGCCAACGAGTGAAGTTGTACTTTGGTGACGACACCTCTCAGGAGGTGATTCCATCCCTCACCACGTTCCCCATAAACTAATTTTAGGTCGAGTCAGGCTCGTGACTCGGTTATCAAAAACAAGCGCTCCTCGGGAGGCAGCCCGAGTATCTATCCTTTTATGTTTTAACCTCCTAAGTGTAGGGGGACCTCTATAGGTTGTTTGTCTTTGTGTGGTGATGTGATTACAGGGATAAGTGCACTCTCGGAATCTTTGAAGAATCGTGCTCCCGTGTTATCCGAAATCCGGTTCTATCTCTCAACTATCGTGATTCAATTTTCTTCATACTCACATTTGAAATTGATCACTTTAGTCGTCTCTTCCTTAACTCGAGTTAACCAACGTGCACAATGTCATAAGTGTAGGGGAGACTTTTCCCACATTCTTAAACATTGAGGACAATGTTTATCTTAAGTGTAGGGGGGACTTCTATCGAAGTTTTAAGTGGACTTTTCCATGAAAATGCCTTCATTTAACCGGAAAATCATCTTTTTCAACATTTTTCAAAATTTTTATTAACTTTGGCCATTTAGTCGTAATTTTAAAATTTTTATCTTTGCTTTCATATGTATATATCCTGCAATAAAGTCAAATTTTAATAAAGTGGTGTAGCTAGTTTAGAAGTCTTTGACATATTAGGCCCGTTGCGTTTATTTTGACTCAACCCGAATAGACTTGTCTAAGTTTATTCTAGCTAGTATCCTTAACCATGTAGACCTTAATTGGTTTATTAGGCTAAGTATCCACGAGTCTCATTACTTGAGATTTTAAGTTGTGGAGGACGAGAAATGATAGAGTCAATTATAAGTCGGTATTCTTGCACAAGCTCACTTGGTGTAATTATTTATTCTCCCATCACTTGCTAATAATTTATCTGCAATAAGTAAGGTCGTACGATTTGAAAAGTTACTTAGCTTCTAGCCCAAGATCGTTTAAAAGTTGCTCGGTAATGATAAGAGTTCATAGCCAAGGCATAACTTATGAAGCGGGGCGCGAAGATTGGCGAGTCCGAAAAGGCCCTAACAAGGCATGAGGATTCCATTTTATTGCTAAAGATCCAAGGTGATGTGAAAAGCATTATTCCCAAAGTCAATATGAAGGATCAAGACTCACGACGAAAAGCAATCAACTCCCATAAAGATCATGGAGAAGTCTATCCGAAAAGACCCTAACAAGGTATGAGGATAAATAGATCCAAGTCCGAAAAGGAGGCGGATCGTTGTATCTCAAAATCCCAAATAGAGATTGAAGAAATAATCATGAAGTCGTGGTCAACAAAGTTGGAGTACCCCTCAAAAGTCTCCAAGTGAAGAAACTCTATAACGATGAGAAGACCATTATCTCAAGCACGTTTCTCAAGATATGAAGTATGAAGTACATGCCAAATATCGGCCCGAGAAAGGTCTCAAATCGTGAACCGAGTTATGCCAAGATATAAACTTTTTGATATCCCGAGAAGCAGTTTTAAGAGATTTTGTCCTTTAGCTAACTATTGATCAAATCGTCCTACTTTGCTTTCAGCCTAAATAAACTATCGAAATAAGTCCGAAAATGCATCTTCATGATCATTCTAAGACAAAAATAAAATATAAGAGATACACCTAGGAATAAGGGAGTTTAAGCATTTAATTAAGACATGTGTGTAAGTGTTTGAATTGCTAACTTATAATAACAATGATCTCGTTTTTAAGCTTAGTTTAGGGAACGTGAAACTTGAGGGTGATAAATCTTCGCAACACCAAAGCCCTAATGTAAGTCCTTGATCTCTTTGCAAGTTATTTCCATGTAGCTATTTTCAAGTGAAAATGGTTTTCTATCCTTTTAAGTTTTAATTTCTTTTAGTACCTTAATTTTTGTTTAGTAGTATTTGAATAAGGCCAAGGTTGATTAATTATGAGAAAAGTGTAAAATTTCTTTATCACTAAGCATTGCATGAGGGCATGGCAATGGTTAAGTGTAGGGGATTTGATAGGTGTGTAAACACCCATCCTTTTACCACTTAATTCTGGCTAAAACGAGACCAAAACACGTATTTAATATCATTTGTTTGGAATTATGCGTGGTTTTTGTGTTTATTGTGTTTTCAGAGCCAACCGGATGAATATTAAAGAAAACATGGGATTGCACGGGTTTTACCGAAGAAAAAGACTCAAGATAAAGTCTATTGTCCAAGAGATGCACAAGATTTGAAGTCACTAGGCCTATTCGAAGATTTACCGAAGAAAAGGACCAAAGATGGAAGATTTATATAAGTCGAAGAAACTCAAGTCTATTAAACAAAGAAATTAAAAGACGAGTTGAATTTAATCGACGACAAATCCCGAATCAGAATCGAAAACGTCAACTTTTCTGAAAAGACGAGAAGACAAGAAGAACGGGAGAAAGCCCAATCACCAACCAAAGGGGACACCTATATAAAGGGATCCCCTCACACAATAGTGCCAGTTAGTTTTTAGTTTTTTTCTTTCTCCTTCTCTTCCTCCTTTTTAGTTCGTATCATCACCAACACCACTAGGGTGTTTGGTGATCTTGATCTTTGTTTTTTTCAATATTGTAATTTTAATCCTTGTTTTGTTATTGTTAAAACATTAATCATCAATACAAGTTCTTGTTTAATCTTTCTATTTCATCTTGTTCATCATCATCTTTTTATTCAAGTTTTCAAGTTTTTATTTGATTGATTTGATCTTTAAAAATTTGTTTAATTTGTGTTTTTATTGTTGGGATTTGTTGCTTATGGTTATTAGATGATTTGTGGTTAATTTGGTAAAATCTTTTTGAGTATTTAGTTTGATTTTTGATTAAATTCGTCTTCCTTGTTCTTCGGGGTTTAGTTACTGTATTTGTGTTTCCAGACTTCTGGATGAACACAAAACTTCCGGATGAACACAAAACTTCCGGATGAACAAGAAAGTTCCGGATGAGCATAATCTTCCGAATGAGTTTATAGTTCCGAATGAGTTACCTTTTAGAAAGTTCCGAACGAACAGAAAGTTCTGGATGAATCCAATCTTCCGAATGAACTGAAGTTCCGGATGAGTTTTAAGTTCCGAATGAGTTTCTTTTCCAAAAACTTCCGAATGAGTACAAGTTCCGGATGAACCAATTTTCCGAATAAAGTTCCGCATGAAAGTTCCGACCCAACTTTCGCACTAACTTCCGAGTCAGAGTTCCGAGTGAAGGATTTCTAAAAGTTCCGGATGAACAAAGTTCCGAATGAAAAGTTCCGGATGAGCAAAGTTCCGAATCAAGGTTAAAACTTCCGAATCAATTTTCTTTAAGTGTTACTGTGTTATTGTTTTACTGTTACTGTTTTACTGTTTTACTGTTTCTTTATTTTTATTTTTATTTTAATTCTAGTTCTTAAATTAATTGTTAATTGATTTTAAATTAATTGTTTTTGGTTTAAGTTTTCATTTTAATACATTTAACCTTTTTTGGTTTAAGTTTTCATTTTATACATTTAACCTTTTAGTAGATTAGAAAACCAAACCCTTTTTTTTAGTAACCAAGAACAATCATTCCACTTAAGGCCGAGATCAATTTCGAGAGGACTGAGAGACATAAAATCTGAACCAATAGAAAATCACTGTATCAATATGCTTAACTTATTACAACGTCTTGAAAATAAGGGGCTTAGAAAGGATACATGATTCGTGGTCATTGGAGTTGCATCCCTCTTACACGACAAGTTGAATTATTAGGTTCTGCCAATCCTCTTTTTTTGCGTGGAAAC
The DNA here is from genome assembly GCA_025667525.1 of Glebionis coronaria. Taxonomy (NCBI): domain Eukaryota; kingdom Viridiplantae; phylum Streptophyta; class Magnoliopsida; order Asterales; family Asteraceae; genus Glebionis; species Glebionis coronaria. The sequence goes on along the minus strand of CM046880.1, from coordinate 180,773,592 downwards.
GGTAAGTACATGTACGCCCGTAGGCAGAATTATAATGACAATTGCTAACTAAATGACATAAATTAAAGACAATAATCATAGAAGAGAAACTGGGTCGCGGGACTAGCTAGGAACCACGACGTTTTATTAATACTTGCAAGTTTGAAAGACAAAAGACCTAATGCATAAAAAAGTAAAAACTACATGGATATTTTTTGGATCTGACTAAAGCTAAAGAGTATCCATGCAGAGGCCGTAGCCTTAAACATAATACCTCTTGAGGTTGGAGATATTCCACGTACGGCTCAAATCACGACCGTCCATGCCGCGCAACTAGTACGCGCCTTTCCCCAAAGCCTATGTCACCATGTAAGGTCCTTCCCACTTTGGTCCGAGCTTCCATGTGTTCTCCACACGACTTGCCTCATTAGCACGATAAACAAAGTCACCTGTGTAGAAACTAGAAGGAGGATTGAATAGTTTCTTAAATTTACTTGTATAAAGATCGGTTTTCAAAACTCCTTTTTCAAAAACTTAGACTTGAGTGATTATGTGAAATCTTCTTATGCACAATATGAACAATAGATAGTGGAACTAAACTAATAATCACAAGTATATGTAAGGAAAGAATAATGAATGTAAAGAGATAAGGAAAAGAAAGATCAAACCAAACACCAAGGATTTATAGTGGTTCAGCAACGAAGCTCACTTCTCGTTTCTACTCCACTCCTCGAGTACTCCTGACTCGAGAGTTCACTATCAACAAGCTCCTTAAGGTGGAGAAACCGTGCACGTCGCTTAACCAATTTCCGACTCTAAGCTAAAAGTCGAGCCCTAATCTTAGCTAGGGCCAATCTACACCAATATACTTTAAGGCCTAAGTATTAACCACAATACATACACAACTTCCAAATTTACACAACAATTTCGATCTTCACAACTACACAAGAATGAAAATAAAGTTTAATCTTCAATGGATCTTGAGGTAGACACAACAGTTCAAAGATGAAAGTGTTCTTCTCTTTGCACTTGAGAGGATGAGAGGGGAGGAGAAAGATTCACTTCTAAACAAGTAGTAATCAACCAAATAACCAAGGATTTGAGTGATTTAAAAAGGTGGATTGAATCTGGAAATTTGTGTGCAAAAGAGGTGAAGAGAAAATATGGAAATGGTCCACTATTTATAAGACAAGGCTCAAACGGATCTATCTAGCCGTGGTTCAATAAATGACATGTGGTTCGATATTGATAAAGAACCGCATAGGCATTTAAGGAACCGCCCATACTAGACTCCGCTCTTTTTTGTCTTTTAGTGGGTTAGTCACATCTGGTGAAGTTTTTATCCTCAAAGGATATTCCTAAACCATATGGAATATGCCATTTTCAAATTTTCAAATTTCTAATTTAATAAAACATTTTCTTAAAAGTAATGTTTATTAAAAAATTTTGTCACTTAAAAATAAAAGTGAGTTTTAAGAAAAACTAAATTCTTGATCACTTAGTTAGGTTAAGAACTTGTTTATTCATACCTTAAGTGATAATGGATGAAATGAAAAATACTTGAACTCGAGAATTCGATTTTCGTTATTCTCGTAAATGCTTGTTTTTATATATTGTCGTAATCAAAATCAAGCGAGACCAAAAAATGCAAGTAATGTTTTTAGGCATCATTGCATTAACAACCTGGTTTGAATGAAACACCTCAAACTCTAGCGTCATAGTAACCCTTCATCTTGGTTTTGGCCTAGCTTCATTGATTGCGGCTAACTCTCGCTTTTCTTCTAGTAAGTCCAAGTTAATCCGCAACTCCTCGTCATTTGTCACAACATCTACTTCCGTTGTTCGAATTGTTGGTAGTCCAATCTCAGTTGGGATAACAACTTCCGTACCATATGCTAAGGTGAAGGGAGTATCCCCATTGCATATCTTGATCATAGTTCGGTGCGCCCACAAGACATGAGGTAATTCATCTACCCATTTAGCACTTTTTCCGTCTAGGCGCGCCTTTATCCCATCTCCCAGACGTCAGTTAGCTGTTTCTACCAACCCATTGGACTGCGGATGCTTTACTAATGCAAACTATTGTGTGATGTTCAGCGTCGTGCACCAATCTTTGAACGGCTTATCAGCGAACTGTTTTCCGTTGTCCGAGACGATTTCTCCTGGCAAACCAAAACGACATACAATGTTTTCCCAAACAAACTTTTTTACCTGCTTACCCGTAATAGTTGCCACTGCCTTAGCTTAAATCCACCAAGTAAAGTAATCCATGGCTACTATTAAGAACTTAACTCCCCCGACCGCCACGGGAAAGGGACCTACGATGTCAATAAAACCCATTTGTAGAACGACCACTTAGACGTAATGGGTGTTAGCTCCTGTTACGGATGACGTGGCACTGGCCTATAGACATGGAAATCGTTGCACTTAAGAATTAAGTTGTGCGTATCCTTGTGCATGGTTGGCCAATAATATCCAGAACGTAAAGCCATCACCACAACCGGCCTGGGTCCCGCATGCATGATGCACGACCCCTCATGGATTTCACTAATAACATAGTTTGCTTGACGAGGTCCTACAAACCGCGGCTACAGTTGTAGGAATGGCCGTTGTAAAGGATTCCATCTGGACCTCGAACTGGTGTGACTTCCTCCTAATACGCCGCGCTTCTTTTTCGTCCTCTGTGAGCATTTCACTAGTCAAATATTCAATGATCAAAGTCATCCACACAGGTCCTTCTTCCTTCACAATCGCGAAAACTTCCTTTCTATGGTTGATTTATCTTTTAAGATTTCTACCAACATTTTTTGGACAGATGGGCGAAGCTAGTGGATGCAATCTTACTTAGAGCGTCAACCTTCTTGTTCTCTCCCGTGAGAACCTGCCGCATGGTGAACTTGCTCAAGCCCCCGATTAGCGATTTAGTTTTTTCCAAATATCGGACCATGTTGTCGTCCTGAGCTTCCTATTCCCCCAAAATGTGGTTCGCTACTAACTGTGAATCCACATATGTTTCAAGGTTATGTGCACCATGCGAGCGGCTATCCTTAGTCCCGCAATTAACGCTTCGTATTCAACCTCATTGTTAGTGGTTGTGAACTCGAAACGCAGAGCATAGAGGAATTCCATACCTTCCGGATTTGTTAGAATGAGGCCTGCTCGTGACCCATCAGTACACGAGAATCCGTCCGTAAATAAAATCCATGGTTCTTGGGGTTACTCGAATTTTGATGTCACTGCTTCCTCTTCTTCTGGTTTCTCTATGATAAAATATGCCAAAATCTGACCTTTGACCGATGTGCGTGGTCCGTATGAGACGTGGTCGTGGGTTTGAGTTCCACGGATTGCGCCAACTTTTTGATAAAAAAGTTGGATGAACCATGTCCGAACCGAATTAGGCCTAATTCGGGTGGTTAGGAATCCGACTCTCGTACCAAGTGAACTTCTAAAGAGACCCTGCACACTAAGAGAAACGCACTGTTAGGCTTACCATGGGATTGTTTCCCACAATTAGACTCTGGCGTGAGAGTAAGTAATCGAATTGGGTCTGAGTAATCGGTGAGGGTAAGAGTATTGTTATGATCGTACCTTTGTGGAACCTAGGGGGTTCCTTATATAGCCGACAAAACACTAACTGGGCTTTCTAAACCCTGAGCCCTAAGCAAGAGATAATTACCATGTTAATATCAATCCTTATCTTCTAAATAAGGAGAGTGAATATCCTCATGCTTTATGTGAATCAGAATCCTACTTAGATTGTGATTTTGTCTGATCCTGTCCGCATAAAACCGCTTGCGACAAATCACCTATTAGGCCTCATAAGCCCACTACAATATTTACCCAACCCATTCTTGTTGGACCGGATGCGGGTAGTACCCGTGGGTCGGGTTCGTAACCCGACTGGGGAGTATACATCATTACCTCTTATGTATGTTCTATATTTAATGATGACAACACTTCCCCTAAAGTCTATGTGCTTCATAAGCTAAAGCTGAAGACATGAAGTTCAAGACAAATTCAAGATGAAGAAACATAAAGTTAACAAGTGAACTATTAATGTTTAGGGGATTGTTGGAAAATATTGGTTTGTACCGTTAGAGTAATCGTTGTACCGCTAGTGTTAGAAAGGTATTTCTAAGTATCGCTAGTAGTTTATAGTAAGTACTGTGCAGAAGATATGTACGAGATATGTAAGGTAAAGATATGGTAGAGATATAATAGGAATAGATATGTGTGTATATTGTATGAGATTAACAAGCCCAGTAGAATATTCTAGGTTCCTTTGTGTATAAAAGGAACACACGACTGTTGAGAGCGATACAACTCAGACATCCTTTTCTTTATAGTTAGTATATTCTGTGTTCTTCTTAGCTTTAGTACGTTAGATTTTGCCTAACTTATTCTTGTTTAGTCTCTAGTGTTTAGTTTGTTTGTCAAGCTACTCACAATCCTTAACAGACTATAAAATCTATTCATCGGATCAACAACAATCTTAGGTGGCAAACTTTTCGTGCTTGTGTGTCGTGTGGGCTATTTAGGCGTTTAAGTAGGATATGTTTGTGTTTAACTAAGATCTATATTTATATATAAAGGGTTTACCATTTTTTTCATAGTGGGAAAGTAAAAACTTAAATTTCATAAATAATTCTTTTTACAATATTTTAGGAAGCTACACACAACTAAGTCACCTGATTACAGGTTCAATCGATTCAACCACGTGACCAAATCAGTCTTCTAACAAAATACCATATTTACAGGTTAACGGTTTAACAAGCAGGTTGACTCAAATCACTTAAACCCAACAAGACTAATTGAGTTTTGAAAATATAATACTTGATTTAATTTGGCTCATTTTACGACCTTTTGCATTATAATTTGGGTTTTGCTAATGATAGCCCTAAGGGTTGTCGTTAAGAAGTAAAGTTTTATTACATGATTATAATGAATGATTTTGATTTGACGAATATTCCGAAAAAAGTGGAGACAATCCCTGAAAATATGGGTTAACAATTAATACTTGATTCTGATTAGTTAATTTAATTCATTACAACCAATTGTAATAAAAATTCAATTCTTAACGACAACTCTTAGGGCTGTCATTAGCAAAACCCTTATAATTTTAAGTCACATGAATTAGCATATTATTTGATGGTAGTAAATGATAGGAAAGTAGGGTAAAAGTGGGTTGAAGGTGATCACAGTTGGCAGCACCATCTTGAATTGTTGATGGAGGAACATAAAAAATAAACTGGTTATTTAGTTTAATTTGTGGTATCTTTTATTTAGTAATCTTATTTTGTGTTTTTTTTAAATAATTTTTGTCTTTTTGCCCAAGTTTAGTTTTCCTATAAAATTAGGACTTATTTGTATTGAATTATTATTGAAACTATGAATAAAAAAAATACAGACTTTTAGTCTTTCGTTAATCAACTTAAATCCAGGTTTGGGTTTATTGTTTGATTTCATCCAAATAATCGGGTATTCGTTGAATCAACGATTGTTGGAGTTACCTGATTATCGGTATTCTTTTTGAATCAACGATAGTTGGAAGGATTGTTTCGGGCATTCTTTGGAATCAACAGATTCAATTACTTATCTTTGTTACTTGTTATTTTTCGCTACATCAGTTGGTATCAAGAGCCGAAGTTCCTGATTAAGATGTTAGCATATCCGTTTTTTGAGGTTGATGGTTCTTCTGATGAATGGGAAGATTATGGTGCGGCTAGTGATGATTATGATGGACCTCCCATATTTGATGAATATGAAGAAGAACCGATGCTAGTTTATGACACAGACATTGAAGATGTCATTGAGGAAAAAGAAGGATTTACGGCGAAAAAAGAATTTGGTGGGGAAGAAGACAATATTGAAGACACTGTAGTTGTGGCTAAAAATCTTTGTCCTACAATGATCCAAAATATCATGATCGATAAGTTGGGTTTTAAGACGATCAAGATTCGTGGTCGAGTCATTTTAAAGAGAGGAAACTTGATGCAAGAGATGCAAACTTGGATGCTACGAGTACAAAGACGAGCGACACAAACTCGAGGACGAGTTTTTTGAAGTGAGGGAGAATGATGGAGGAACATAAAAAATAAACTGGTTATTTAGTTTAATTTGTGGTATCTTTTATTTAGTAATCTTATTTTGTGTTTTTTTTAAAATAATTTTTATCTTTTTGCCCAAGTTTAGTTTTCCTATAAAATTAGGACTTATTTGTATTGAATTATTATTGAAACTATGAATAAAAAAAATACAGACTTTTAGTCTTTCGTTAATCAACTTAAATCCAAGTTTGGGTTTATTGTTTGATTTCATCCAAATAATCGGGTATTCGTTGAATCAACGATTGTTGGAGTTACCTGATTATCGATATTCTTTTTGAATCAACGATAGTTGGAAGGATTGTTTCTGGTATTCTTTGGAATCAACAGATTCAATTACTTATCTTTGTTACTTGTTATTTTATTTTTCGCTACATCAATTGTTATTGTAGTTCACCAAAACTAGAGAATTCTTTAATAACACTCATTTCAGATCTTGATTCCCAACAGAGCATATTGTTAACGAAAAACATAATAATCATCAAATCACAGACTGATAAGCAGATCCACATTAGCAACCACAATGACAACCCCAGACACCGAACAGCTCTTCCGAACAAAACCCATCTCCGAAATCCGCAAAATCCAATCCCAAACCCAGTCCCAAATCCACCAAAAATCCCAAGACCTCCGTCTCCTCATCGGCACCCGCTACCGCGACCTTATCGACTCTGCAGACTCCATCGTCTCCATGACCTCATCCTGTCACCAAATCTCACAAAACATCTCCTCCATCCACGACACCTTAACCTCAAACAACAACAACAACCTTACCCTAAAAAACAATAATAATGTCCCCACAACAAACATTACTAATTCAGCTAGATCCAAGGTTTACGCCATTGCCACCCGTGTCAAATACATTGTCGACACCCCCGAAAACATCTGGGGTTCCTTAGACGAGTTTCTCTTTAACGCCGCCGCCACTCGCTTTATTCGGGCCAATTTAGTTTACAACTGCTTACTTACTAATCATGCTACTTACCATAATAATAATGTTTTGTCCAAATTCCCCTTGTTGCAGCACCAGTGGATGATAGTTGAGAGTTTTAAGGTTGGGATTTCACAACGTGCCAGGGACAAGTTACTGGAGTTGAGTGATGTCAGTACTTGTGTGGATGTGTTGTCCGGGGTGGCGGTTTGTGATGACATGGCTCCAGGGGAGTGTTTAAGGTTGTTGTTGGAGAGTCGTAAGGTTTTGGTTGGCCGGATGTTGAGGGAGGAGTGTCAGGAGAGGGGTGTGGTCAGTGTGTTTTGTGAGGTGTTGAAGGTGATACAAGTCAGCGTGGCGCAAGTTGGGGAGATGTTTTTGGAGGTTTTGAGTGACGTCCCGTTGTTTTATAAGACGGTGTTGGGGTCGTTGCCGGTGAGTCAGATGTTTGGTGGGATACCCAATCCGGATGAGGAGGTCAAGATGTGGGTGGAGTTTAGGGACAAGTTGGAGGCTTTGATGGTGGTATTGGATAAGGAGTTTATTGCCAAGGCGTGTTTGGAGTTTTTGAGGAGTTGCGGGAAGGAGATTGTGAATAAGGTGAACGGGCGGTATTTGGTTGATGCCATTGGGAGTGGGCGAGACCTTGCTTCAGCCGAGAAGTTGATTAGGGAGACGATGGAAGGGAAGGAGGTTTTAGGAGGGAGTTTGGAGTGGTTGAAGAGTGTTTTTGGTTCGGAGATTGAAATGCCGTGGAGTAGGACTCGTGAGCTTGTTTTAGGTAACGATGATGATCTTTGGGACGAGATTTTTGAAGAGGCGTTTGCGAATAGGATGAAAGCGATTATTCGTTCAGGATTTGATGAAATGAATAATGTTGTTAACGTGAAGGAGTCGATTCTTACGATTCAAGGTAACCAGGTTGATTTCCAAGCTTTTTTGAATAGGTCTCCTTTAGGTGGCGGTGTTTGGTTTATGGAACCAACGACTAAAAAATCTAGTGTCTTGACTAGCCCGAAAGTGTCTCACGAAACTAGTGATTATCAGAGGTGTTTAAATGCTTATTTTGGTGACGAAGTAGGCCGGATTAGAATGGCAGTAGATAACCACTGTAAGAATGTACTTGAGGACCTATTAAGCTTCTTAGAGTCGCCAAAAGCGTTCTTAAGGCTGAAAGAACTAGCACCATACTTACAAAACAAGTGTTTCGAAAGCATGTCAACTATACTAACCGAGCTTAAGAATGAGTTGGAATCTTTATATGCTGCATTGGGACGTGGCAATGTGGAAGGTGGTTCTGCACCATGTCCTGCCATAATTGTCGAGAGATCACTATTTATTGGAAGACTCTTGTTTGCGTTCCAGAAGTATTCTAGAAATATTCCTGTTATACTTGGTTCTCCGCGATTATGGTTGAATGAATCTATGGCAGCGGTTTCTGGTAAGGTATCACCTCTTTTGAAGTATACTAGTGGCACATTTGATTCATTGGCATCTGAAAATTATGGTAAGAAAATGATTGCGTCACCTAGAAGACAGTCTTCACTTGCTGCCTCCGCGTTATTTGGAGTTGAGGATAGTTCGAGCCCACAGCTTGGTGAACTTAGAAAAACAACAAAAGATCTGTGTATTAGAGCTCATAACTTGTGGATAACTTGGGTGTCGAATGAACTTGCGACTATACTCTTGCACTGTCTCAGAAATGACGAAAGCTTATCGGCAACCACTCCTTTGAGAGTAAGTAGTTTATAATTGTTCTTATTTAGTATGTATCACTTTAGATTCGATATCTGTAGTTCTGCATTTCCTTTATGTTGTTAGACATTAATAGTTCAGCACTAAACATGCAAATCTTATAGTTACAGGCAACCGTTACAAAGTCCTGGCATAGGATATATATCTTAGTTATGCATCTGCATTGGTAGCATAATGCGTTAAGACTTAAGAACCAACTTATATTCTGCAAACAAATGTCTCTTTGAATATAAAATGATTTTATCACAATTTTCTTCTGACAGGTAAACACTCAATTTGTTTGAACGCGCTTAAACTTATATTAACATTGCTGCAGTAGAATTTAAGCACAAATCTGCTCCTCTTTCTATTGATCTATCTGATACCCCAATTAAATTTAGCACTCATTTATCTTATACCCCATTTCTTAGGTACTTCCTAAATTGGCAAAACAAAATACGGCCATCCTAAATGACTTTATGTTTAGCAAGTAATCTGTTTGAAAGACATTAGTGACAAAATTAACCATTTGTATGGTCAGAATAAGTTTAAATTGAATGAATTGTCATCATAGAGTGGGGACCATGTTTAAGATAAAAAAAACAACACGAGTTTAGCATTAACACACATTTGTGTAGCATAATATGTGAAAGACAAACACATAGTCACTGTTTCTTTGAAGCCATTTAGCTTGTATCAACATTACTGAAACAGAAGACAAGCACTAATCCGCTCCACTTCTAATCTATCTATATGGTACCCATTTAAAAACATTACATTCATAGATACCCAGGCGTGTGAATATATGGTGGAAAAGGTTTCTATGATTTGAGAAACATAGTGAGTTGTTACACGTAAAAAAAGGTTTACCCTGTTGGACTACTAAGACATTCCGATTACTAAACGGCACATATGAGATGTCTACAGGAGTACAGGTTTACTTATTCTACTAGTAGAGATTTACAAAAATATGTAGTTGGAATATCTATGTTATACACTTCTACATTAGGTGAAGCTATACATTTACGTGATATAATCTCTTATAGACTTCTACTTTTGGTGAAATAAAATGTTACCATCCTTAATGAACTTAGCATCTACTCATCTAGTAACCAAGCTATTTGTCAGACATCAAAAGACAAATTCACCATCTTTATGTCATGGTAAAATTTGGTGAGTAGGAAGACTTCTGGTCAAGGCTGTCAAGATCGCGAGTAAGATGTACGATCTTACGTGTTTACCAACTAAAATCGTGTAGGATCATGGTAGGATCGTAAATGATGTAAGATCGTAGCTAGGTCATAGGTTCGTGTGTGAACTCGTAAGATCGAGAGTCGATCCGAGTTTACTGATACGATCTGGAGTTATTAATTATGGAATTATTATTAAATAAGTATTAGTATAATTTTATTTATTTACTAGATATGTTTTATTTAGGTAAAGATTATGATCCGACTTGTTCTACAAGAATAGGATTATTATATAAAGATCATTAGGGTTGTAATTTCATTATGCAGATTAATATGAATGAATTAGTGATTTAATATCATTATTGGGAGAGAGATCGGCCTCTCGAAAGTTGATCACCTATCCTTATTTATCGTTATTGTTCTTTTATCCCCTATAATCGATCCGGTTCGTATCAATTGGTATCAGAGCTGTTTCGATTCTAGGGTTGCAAAAAAAAAAAAAAAAAAAAAAAAAAAAAAAAAAAAAAAAAAAAACTATTCATCTGTTACTGTTTGGCGTACGGCTACTGTTCATCAGCAGTTGTCACTCGGTCCAGATTGTTGCTCAAAAGAAGGAATGGAAGTAAAGAGTTTTGAAGAAGGGTTAATTGAGGTCACAAAGTTGGTGAAACAGTTACAATCAGCGTGTGAAGATTTGAAACAAGATTTCTCATTGGCACGACAAGAATTCTCATTGGCACGTCAAGATTGCTCAGTGTGGTTTGAGAAGCTTCAAGGGAGGATAAATGCAGTAAAAGAAGACATCAAGCACGAAGGAAAGGTTCATTCATGGAGAGTCAGACTAAATCAGCGGAGTCCTATCAGGAAGGTGAAGGCAAGGTTGTTTTGGAAAAAGTTTGTCCGAACCAGAAAACCTATAAATCTAGGTACTTCACTTACCGGATTTGAAAGTTGTGGATCTTATGGACAACTACAAGTGCGCATAAGAAATCTTAAGAAGCTTAAGAAGATATTGGAGGACTGCTACATGCACTTGAAGCACGCAAAAGGCTTACAACGAAGAACATGGGATCCCGGAATCACGCGAGGCAAGATTTTGGAGCAACACCTTGAGGACAAGGTGTTTTTGCGGGCGGAGTAATGATACGATCTGGAGTTATTAATTATGGAATTATTATTAAATAAGTATTAGTATAATTTTATTTATTTACTAGATATGTTTTATTTAGGTAAAGATTATGATCCGACTTGTTCTACAAGAATAGGATTATTATATAAAGATCATTAGGGTTGTAATTTCATTATGCAGATTAATATGAATGAATTAGTGATTTAATATCATTATTGGGAGAGAGATCGGCCTCTCGAAAGTTGATCACCTATCCTTATTTATCGTTATTGTTCTTTTATCCCCTATAATCGATCCGGTTCGTATCATTTACCAAGCCAGTATTTATTTTATGTTTGATTATCTTTTGGCCCATTATTTGCTTAGGCCCATAAGTAGTAGTAACTGACGTGTCATTTTCTAATGCTAACCTATCTATTTTCCCCATATCAAAGAAATTAATTTGTCGAATCTTTTACAGGTAAGTCCATTGTTGTATTATCTTGATATTTTAATGTAAATCTTTTCAAATTTTCATACTTTTATTTGATTAGTGAAACTAATGTCTTACAATTCTAAGAGCTTTGATAGTTGATAAGTTTGATACATGAAAGTTGAAGTATTAGTTGACTCCAATTGGCTTTAGCTCACACCGACTTGATTATTAAACCAGTTAAAGAGTATGTTTTGGAATGCCACTTTTGAAACATTTGTTTGTCTGAATATACGTAGAATTGTAGATGAATATATTTCTAAGTGATCATATTAGAGTGAAAAAAGGAAATAAGTTGTATTATGAACTTACGACTATTATCGAAAGTTCGAAACACTTCAAACATAGAGTGAGTGCTTATCCCCTTATAAATAAGCTTATAAGCTCCAATACAATAAGCTTTTGACTAACTTTGAGAACAAGTTCGAGCTAGTGTTTCATTTGAATTTTCACATTTTTAAGAGGGTATTATATAAATTTATATTTGAAGTTGAGTAGAATTGAAAATATTTTGACTTGTATATCATTTGTTTACATAATACGACAAACTGGTAGGATCTTACGATCTCGATCTTGCAAAGACAAAAACGATCCCAGGTAGGATCGCGATCTTGACAGCCTTGCTTCTGGTTAGTGTTTAAGATCAGCATAGTTCCCACGCAAAACGGTGGCATCAAATAGTTTTTGTCTGTTTCTCAGTTTGTATGCGGTTTTCGGTGTTAGGAGTCCTAGGCGGATTTGTTGACCGACTTGACCTAATCGGCTGATTGGACCCTCCTAGGTCGATGTTTGACCATCTTTTGACATTTTTGCCTAATTTGAGCGGTTTACCCTAAATCGCAGGCTCGCAGCTGTGTATGCCTATCTAGGCAGCTTTTTTACAACACTGGTTAGGACAAAGTTTTAGGTTTCTGAGAGGGACTCTGTGCATCAAGTTTTGTGTAAAACATTAGTAAAAAGGAGGGAAGATGCATTTTGAACTTTTTGAAATTGGAGGACGGTGATTGGTGAGTTTTTTAATCTTAAAAATGGAATGGGTCCACAACTTATATGTTTTTTAATAGTGTACTAACATTGTACTCGTGCAAAGCGCCGGTAATCATAAAAATGAATGTTGGAATGAGCTTTGGGGTTTGCTTGGGGATTTGTGTGGTATATATTGGTATTAGATAGAGGTAGATAGATGAATAGTTCAACACGAGTTAGTTGTAGGAAAAGGAACAATCTAGTTGATCCATCATAAAGTTTTACTGTACTTGATAACCTTGTTCTCTTCATTCCATCCAAAATTGGTTACTTTGTGACCTGGACTGATTTAAGGGTATTTTAATCAGCAGATAATGATATGCCATAAATAAGCACTACTTTGAAAGCATAACTTTTAGATTGTCCATTTGTTTCATCTCTTTCAAAATTCTTACACAAATTATTAGTAAGAATATAAATGTAAAATTCAATCTAATCTGAGATGGTAACACTTGTTTTAAAATACTTTTAGGGCTGGGAGGATACGATAGTTAAACAAGAGGACTCTGCTGATCACCCATCCGAGATGAAGATTTCACTGCCTTCCATGCCTTCCTTGTATATCACGTCGTATTTGTTTCAAGCTTGTGAAGAGATTCACAGAGTCGGGGGTCACGTACTTGACAAACCAATTCTACAAAATTTTGCTGCGAGATTATTGGAGAAGGTATTTAACTATTTACAGTATAAAGTTTAATATTGTTCTATTCTTTCTTCAAAATATTGAACACTCGTGAGTTGATCGTATGTCTGTATGCTGGTGTAGGTGGTTGAAGTTTATGTGGATTTCTTAGATGATGAGATTAGTGCAACCCGTGTGTCTGAAAAAGGAGTTCTGCAAGTCTTGTTGGATTTAAGATTTGCTGCTGACATTCTGTCTGGAGGTGATTTAGCTGGAAATGAGGATATATCAAGAATACCAAAGGCAAAAACAGCATATAGACGTAAGCAGGAAGTGCAACAAGAAAAGTCAGTTATACAAGGTCGCCTTCATGGGTTGGAGAATTGTCTCTCACAGAAGTTAGACCCGATAGACTGGCTCACGTACGTATTGCAATAACAACTGGGACAGCAATTTTAATTTTCCAGAACTTGAACGTTTTCATATTGCTGCCTTTTTACATTGCCTTTTTTAGATACATGCTTTGGTTATCATCTGCAAGTCTAACGATACTTCTTGTGTAGGTATAAACCATACCTTATGGAGAACGAGAAGCAGTCTTATCTGCGGCATGCTGTCCTATTTGGTTTCTTTGTGCAGCTTCGTCGATTGTACACAGATACTATGCAAAAACTGCCTACAAATTCAGAATCAAATATCATGAGATGCTCTACTGTCCCTCGTTTCAAATCCCTTCCTATCAGGTTACAGTTTTGTTTTACTTTTTAATATTTTTATATGTCGCAGCACTTTGAATTTGCATAATGACCCTTTTTTGTATGCAGTGCTCCTGTATCATCTTCAAAGGCAACAATCAACTCCCCTTTATCAACATCTATAGATGATGTTTCATCAAGGAATTCTTGGAGAAATTTAACTCAAGAGGAGCTCTCACGCAATATCGATATGGATGACAATACGAGTTTAGGGGTGGCAACACCTTTTCTGAAATCTTTCATGCAGGTATAAGTAAACTCTTTTTAACAAAAAGATGAAATTTAGAACGAGATCTCATCTAAGTTACAAATGGATCATTCGGATATTTTTCCCTGTTTTAATCGAGTGTGGTATAAAATGTCAGGTTGGCAGTAGGTTCGGGGAGAGCACATTAAAATTAGGATCTATGCTAACCGATGGGCAAGTGGGTAGATTTGGTGATATTTTACCCGCCCAAGCAGCTGGACTTCTATCTCAATTTACAGCCGGAAGATCAGATTACTAATTTCATTATTCATCCCATCTTTAAACACCAGTTATCCACTTATCCCTAGCTACACAATATATGCTGTTGATAAACCCAAAACATGCCAAAAATGGGTACTCAGATGCCATGTTATCGCCTATTCGCCTGAACGAACTGTGCCCACAAGACCCCTTTACACAAGGGATTTGCCAGAAATGCCCAATATCCGCAGACTTGTGGGAGAGTTACGTGTAAAAGAAGGCGAAGAGTGAACTTATAATTCATTTTGGCTCAATTTTAATTATGAATAATATAAACTAGTATAGGCAAAGCAACTCGCCCAAAATAGAACACGTAAATGGAAATGTGAAGTTGTGAACAGAAAGAAGTGGAAAAAATTGTGTTGTTTTTCTCTTATGCAGTTCTGCATCATTGTTATTTGTTTTGTTGTAAACAGAAAAAAAATGGTAATATTTCAGTGTTGATTTTCTCTTAGATAATCAGTTTTATTGTGGCTATCTTTAATCTTTATCAAACCCAATTTTAGTCTTAAATTAGAATTTCACTCATTCTCACTGCGAAAACTATTTTTCCGGAGGGTGCTGTAATTAAATTTGAAATAATGTTGCTGTTCTAAAAAAAATTAAATTTGAAATAATGTTGAAAACGCACTTACAATCACCACCTGACTATTTGAAATGCTCATATATAGTATATCCCATAATTTCTATATGTTATCGTATGCACTTTGTTGGTTGCAGGAGGATCTGTTATGATCTCTCGCTATTATCCTACTTAATCCTTGCGGAAAGGTGCAATGAGGATTGTTTTTTTTTTTTTTTTTTTTTTTTTTTTTTTTTTTGGAGAACAAGATCAATTTTCTTCTGGTGATGAGTGAGCTTAACTGGGAACTATGATCTTTATGTAGTTGGTTGAATACTGTTCTTACTAGTTTGTGAAAGTTCCGCTTTCTTGGTTTTCATTTGCTGCTGTCATCTGTTGCAGCTGTGTTACAAATTTACAATGGTGGTTCTGGATGTCCGATCACTTACTGCAAATTTTGTAGGCACGCATCTTGGTTATTTGGCTAGTGTTTGATCTTCATGTAAGATATGCTGCTAGGATTAGAAGGGAGTTGTCTTGAATGCTGAATGTGTTCTGCTGATCTAATAAAATTCATTTCATAGCTATGGAAGATATGTTCATTTTGTTATGTGTTTTGACATCGGATTATGTTTGTTATACATATTTTGACCTAAGATCAACTTTAGAATCAAAAGCAATCAAATATTGAACTAATGATTCTAGATGATATATTATATCATAATCTTTAGTTGGATAGAATGGGCATCAAAATGAAGTGGAGTTAAGATAGGGATTAGTACATACATTACCACCATTTATATAATATACTTAGTGGGTAAAACACTAATTCTATCAAAGATTCTTAGCTTTATGAATGATGATCTCCATCACCCTTTAATTAGGTTTCAGAACGAAGCTACTGTAAAGGTGACAAGTGTGTATTAATTATTAAGCACGAAATCTTTCGAATGGTACATCTCGTTTTGTCTCTAAGCGCGAAACGGCCAGTTAACTCTCTGGGAGTCTGAGTCATGAGGCAGAAATTGTGAAAAGGTAGCACATACGCTTTTGTGTTCAAAGTTCAAACCAATCAGTGTTCATGATTTGTACGTTAACATTAAACAACATACTTTCATATACATTCGAACAACTTTGTTTATTTGTCCTAGCATTAGCATATTATCGTTTACATAGGAGATCTGATATGGTGATCTAATTTCAGCAATGCTAAGAAAACAGTATTTACAGTTTATGCTTGTTAGTGTAATAGGATCAGTAAGTTGAATCTGGTTCGGACAAATTGGATGGGCAAGGTTATCAAGACCCCCCATTTTTACAAGCTATACCCCTACTTTTTCTATATATTTTTTTTTATTTTTTTTAATTTAATATTTGTTATAAAACTGTGAAACTGTAAGTGCGGAAAAAAAATAATAAGTTTTTGTGACTAAAAAATTAAACAGACAAAAAACACGGAACATAAACTGATAAAAACTGTGTCTGGCTGAAGCAGAGAGGGGACAAAAGGAATATTTATTTTGTACTTTTTATGTACTATTTAGTGGGGTAAGATGTATGTATAGTAGAACCCAAATTGGATACGTGTGATCCAAGAATGACTTGTTGAAAGGTTTCTGTTATTGTCTTTTCTCACTACTCTTCCTTGTTATTTAGCGTACCATTTTTTGGCTTTCCACTTTATTACATCAGGTAAATAAGACCTAAAATCACATTTTATTTTCTTTACTTACACTAAACTAACAAACAATTACTTCCTTATTTTCTGTCTTTTGGTGATGTTTCACCAAAAGCTACAGCTTGTGTATGATTGTATATAGTTTTTGGAGCAGTATGTTTCATATTTAAAAAAAAAAGGCTACTGACTTAAAGAACTCATTTAACATGATAATTTTTATCTTTTCTTTTTGCTATTCCATCATCAAACTTTTAAAAGCGATCATTTTGTGTATTTTGTGACTATTTTTCCATATAAAATGACAATTTTATCTTTCGAAATTTGGGAAAAAGAAAGGTAAATTTATCACAAAATACACTATGATCGACTTTTGAAAGTTTGATGAAAAAATAAGAAAAACATGACTTTTTAAGTCATTAGCAAAAAATAAAATAAAAAAACAATTACTTAACAACTAAATGTACAATCAGCAACACATGCCAAAAGTGGAAAATGCTTAAATGCATAGTAAATGGCAAAAGAAAACCACATACTTCCAGTATATACTTAAAAAATTAGATGGTGCATTCCAAATAATACAAGAAAAAAATATACTTATGATCTAAAGCAAATATATGAGCATGGGTGCATGACGTCTGCAAAATCTACACGACCCCAGTGATTTCTCTACGTGTAGTATTTTAATCAAGTTGTTGAGTTTTATAAGACTATCAGAGGATTGTTAAGACTGGTGATCACAGTACAATACTATATTATTTAGCAGCTTAACATGCCACATATAGAACACGCAGCGACTGCATAACCACTAGATATTCACCAGTTTGAACCACACTAATGGCATTAACTCTAAGAAGATTTTTCAGAACAATTTCCGCAACTGTAAATTCATCAAGAAGCACCCGTAGACCTTGGCGAAGAGGTTCACGTAGCAATATCAATCAAGAAGAGTTCCGATGTTACAGCGTCTGTGTAGCTCGCCTTGCCATCATGGTAACAAAATAACCGAAAGCTTATATATTTCAGTGTGCTCCCTTTGTCCCAAAATAAACGAGTTTTTTCATTCTTTTTGTTTATTTTGCAGGTAATGCTGGCGATTCTTATAGGTCTACTAACATTACTCACATGGCATTTTACAAAAGTGTACACAAGAACATCGTTAAATGGTTTGGCATATGGCCTTCGATATGAACTTTTGCAGCGTCCCTTATTACGTATGTGGAAAGTCTTGAATTCGACTGTTGAAATCACGACAACCCAAGTTAGGCTTTCAGAGTATGTGATAAGCAAATATGGCAAAGCTGAAAACCAAGCAGAACAAGTAGAGGTATGCAACTTCTTACTAGTAAAATTTCACAATTCTAGATTAGCATAAAGACTAATGATTAGCTCTACATCTATCAGTTGTACGAGGTTATGAAGGATGTCACATGGGCACTTTTCTCAAGCCACAAAGCTTTGAACTCAATGTCTATAAAGTACAGAAACGGGTTTGTTCAAGCCTTTTATCGAGACTTTAGAAGCAAAAACACATCTTACATATTCTCCAATCTGTATAATTACACAATGGTTGAACCTAATGGTATGAATAAATCATTAGCTCATGAAGAGTGGAATGATCAGATGATACACGGCAACATATCGGCAATCTGGTACCGAGAGCCATTGGATCCGGACACCGGTTTGAAGAATGGGAAACAAGAAGAAATCCCACCAGATGAATTAATGAATATTGCAGGAATTTCACAAGTACCTGATGGTGCAGCTTCTTGGCATGTGGCTGTGAGCAAATTTACAGATTCACCCTTGTTGTCAGCTGCTTTGCCGGTCTGGAATGAGGATAGGGAAAGTATAGTGGCAGTGGTGGGAGTAACGACTTCAATGTACAGCGTCGGTCAGCTTATGAAGGAACTAGTGGAGCTTCATGGTGGACATATTTATTTGACATCTCAGGAAGGGTGGTTGCTTGCTACTTCCTCTGGTACACCCTTGTTAAGAAATTCATCGACTGGACCCACACTCATGATGGCTAATGATTCTCAAGATGACATCATACAATTTGGATCCAAATGGTTGCAAAAAGCCTATGGTGACAAGCCTCCACTGAGCCATAAGATTAACTCAGCTACTGCCACACTTGGCCACGAGCGTTATTACATAGATTCGTTTTTCTTAAACCTAACAAGACTCCCTATGGTATGTTTCACTATAACAAGATCCCCCCACTCCCAAGATACTCATTGGATGTGTTAATGTGGCAATTTCAACCCATATTGTATTATTTTAAATGGATCAAACCTTAAAAATTAGGCTTAAAGCCGGACATGTCAAACGGGTTGAACCGTTGAACTGATTATCAGTTGCAGAAAACTTGATCTAATCTTTTATAAAACCTCCAAATCGTCTTATTCAAGATATAGATCATTATAGTAAACTACTGTATTTGTAATCATAATCAACCCGCGTGTTTTTATTTTTAATAAAAATTACCCAGTTCAACCCATGACCCATAATTACAACCTTGCCACCTCACTTGCCTAGAAAAAATCCTGCAGGTAGGAGTTCTATGTATTCCACGGAAGAGCATAATGGGAAAAGTGGATGAAAGGGCATTCAAGACATTAGTGATATTGATATCTGCATCTGTATGCATACTAGTTGTGGGTTGTATTTGCATTTTCATATTGACAAACGGGGTATCAAAGGAAATGAAACTACGGGCAGAACTAATTAGCCACTTAGACGCCAGAAGAAAAGCAGAGGCATCGAGCAATTTCAAAAGCCAGTTTCTAGCAAACATGAGGTTAGTAACATTTGCTATCTCTACTTTTTTGTTCTTTAAGTTTTACCTTTCATAATGTATATAACGATAACATGGATTTGAAACAGTCATGAACTGAGAACCCCTATGGCTGCCGTCATAGGATTGCTGGACATTCTTTTATGTGACGATTGCGTTACAGCCGAACAATATGGAGCGATTACTCAAATTCGCAGATGCTCAACAGCTCTCCTCAGGCTTCTCAACAATATTTTGGATATTAGTAAGGTAAACTTACCAAACAGATAGCATGTAAATTTTCTACATAACCTACAAAAGGAACAAGAGAATTGTAGAAACATTAGTCCTTAGCATGGTCTCTTACTGTGGCAGTTTCGATGACCCAATTACTAATCAATGGGTCAATTTAGGCTATTTTCTATCAGTAGCGGGTCAGCCGGGGCAAATGAGAAAGGGTAGCTAAAAAAAGTTGAAAGTCGCCCACATTGTCCTAAATCATTTCGATTATAATCATATTTTGACATACTAAATATTTATATAAAGCCTGGGAAAAGAATTTTGTTTCTGTAAACCCATCTCTCACCTCCTTGATACTTCATAAAATATACCCAATTTGACCCGTTACCCAAACTCACCATTTTGTGTATTTTAAATTGTCCTGGAGTAATAACCTGATATACTTTGATATATATTATCCTTATGAGAAATTTTCATATATTACGAACTACAGGTTGAATCTGGGAAACTGGTGCTGGAAGAAGCTGAATTTGATTTGGGGCGTGAACTTGAAGGACTTGTGGATATACTTTCGGTGCAGTGCAAGGAAAACAATGTGGAAACCATCATAGATCTATCTGGTACTACCATAACAGCATGACTATCATCAAATTTGACCTTTGAAATTTTTTTGGAAGCAGTGCTCATGCCTAATCAAAGTTTGGAGACTGAATATTCAAACCAGAGATCAAATTAATGTTTCATAATACGTTGTCGTGTTTGTTTCATGTCATCAGATGATATGCCAAACGTGGTTCGTGGGGACTCGGCTAGAGTTGTTCAAATATTTCAGAATCTAATCAGCAACTCGATAAAGTTTACAACATGTATGTGCCCTTTTCTGGTCAAGAAAAAAGCTAGTAAGGAACAGTCAGATAGATATTAACGTGGTCAAACTAAACTTGTTTTGAAATGAATTGCAGCAGGATATATTATTCTGCGAGGGTGGTGCGTGGATCTGAATTCTTTCAGTAATAATGGGAACTTCTTTGTCGATCAGAAAGTTCTATGGTCTGCATACCAAAGAAAGATCAAACGACAGGGAATCCATGAGAAAAGATCCGACAAAGATGACAACACGATGATTCTCTTTTTTGAAATTGAAGATACTGGCTGTGGTATGAACCTTGACTCTTACTATCCCGCAAGACCTTAAACAATATTATACTTTCTCTTTATGTTACTATTTCACAAAAAATAAATAATAATAATAATAATAATAGATAACTAAACATCTTCTCTTTTCTTCATTTCCAATAGGAATTGATCCAAGCAAATGGGAATCAGTATTCGAAAGCTTCGAACAAGCAGACCCATCAACAACTAGACTGTAAGAAACTAAACAAATTCTATTAGACAATACATATCTTCTAAACCAACAGCACTTACTATAAGTTCTTGAAACTACATTATGATTTTCAGGCATGGTGGAACCGGTCTTGGGTTATGCATTGTACGCACCCTGGTGAGTACTAGACCACGTCTTGTCTTAGGATTAGATATCATAGATACTGTCTCATAACGAGGATTCTAACAACAGGTTCACAAAATGGGTGGCGAAATTAGAGTAGTCAAGAAGAATGGGCCAGGAACGCTAATCCAGCTATATCTTCTACTCAGCACAAGTGCAGCTATATCAATAGAAAATCATCAACTAAAATTTCCAGACCATAACATGAAGGTGAACATAACTAAATTCACTTGGTAGTATTTTGGACTTGTAAGAAAGAGTGATTCTTAAGTAAAATTATACACAGGTACTGCTTGCACTCAGTGGAAGAATGGGAGCATCAATTCTTTCCAAATGGCTAATTAAACATGGAGTTCCAATCTGGGAAGCAAACGAGTGGAATGAACTGACACACATACTTCAAGTGCTTTTTAAACCTACTAATTACAAGCAAAACTTAACATACGGGCATGCAAAACCTGACTCGATAACCGTAGAAATAGAGATGTCTGTTTTAGTCTTAGTTATTGATATCGGAATGCTTAACTTAAGCACAGACATATGGAAGGAGCAGCTCAATTTTCTAGATACAATCAATAGCAAGGTAAAGTTTGCTTGGATTTTAAACCATGATACCTCTAATACTATCAAGATTGAGCTTCGAAAACGTGGTCACCTGCTAATGGTTAATGGACCATTATACAAGACAAAAATGATTCAAGTCATTGAAGCGGTATTAAAAGAAAACAGCCTTGAGCAGACGAATAAAATTACTATGGCGTCTAATCCACACATAGTTCAACTCGATCCTATGAACTCTGACACAAAGAGTACCAACGACTCTGAAATATCAGAAATTTTTTCAACTAGTGGTAGTCAGATCGAAGAAACAAATCAAGAAAACTTCTCACTCTATGGAGCGGTAAGCAATTGCCCCCCTGAGCTAAATGAAGTCCCTTCAGAGCCGAACAAGATGAGCACGAATGATAACTCAAACTGTGAGCAAGGCATTCATCAGACAGAAAAGACCAAAAATGGACAAAAGGCTCTTGAAGGCCTACGCGTTTTGTTGGCAGAAGATACACCAATACTCCAGAGAGTGGCGACTATAATGCTTGAGCGTATGGGTGCAAAGGTTGTGGTTGTGGGAGATGGGGCACAAGCAGTGGAAGCTCTCAATATTCAGCACAAACCACTGTACGATTTAATTCTCATGGACTGTCAGGTACAGATGTCACTTCTTTCTTTTCTTCCAAGCCTTTCTGCAGAAAATATCAAACTACTTCTTCATTTATCCCATTTTAGTCGTTCTACTTGTGTGTGTACATTTGAGTCATTAGTAGTTGGCTTTGGTCCAGTTATAGCAAAAAAAATGAAGGAAAAAAAAACCGTAAATACTTCAAAAATTATTTTGTAAAAATGTTAAAACTGTGCATAGACATGTTAAATATACGGGTTACAAGACGACCCACACAGTGGAATATAAACTTAATTCGCTTTCCTTAGGAACTGACTACAAGTACATTCTTGTCGTCCTTAAGTAATCTACACCAGATGTTTTCCGACAGTGGAATATAAACTTAATTACAGGAATAACAATATGCATACTACATTGTAGACATTAGGGAAAATGGCATAACCAGCCCGTATCAAGATTCATGTGGTAGGTTCTAACATATATGGACTCTGACAAAACAGATGCCAAAGATGGATGGTTACGAAGCAACTAAAGCAATTCGAAGAGCAGAAATAGAATCAGAATCGCACATTCCGATTATTGCATTGACAGCACATGCCATGTCATCAGATGAAGCCAAATGCTTAGAAGTGGGCATGGATGCATACCTAACGAAGCCGATAGACTGCAAGCTTATGGTGTCCACTATTTTGTCATTAACTAAGTCTAGGATGTAACTCTCACATAATTTTGACATGAACATGACAAATACATGTTTATTGCCATTTTTGGTAACGTCTAAATATATTAGTAATGTCTAAAGAGCTTGTTGGAAATATAGTTCAAATGTGGGCTAGTTCATACTGGTGAATGGGGAAGGAGGTACGGAGTGTACACCCACAAGTCCCTGAACACCCAGACTCATATTGTGGTTAAAGTTTGTTCAGCATCGCTGATGATCTTCAGAGAGTGTAACTCTGGACTGAAGGAATTCATCAAAGAGTAACACCACTGAAGACATGTCTTCAGTATTTACTCATCAGCTAGTCTTCTTCAGTACTGAAGGCTTCAGCAGGAACACCCTTCAGGGTTTGCTGATGCTTCAGTGGGACTGAAGGATGGACTAATGCTGGAGCTGAACAAGTATGCTGGTAACGGTCTTTGACCAATTCAAGTGCATTAAAGACCACGTTTAATTGGTCTTGTAACCACTTTGATCTGGTATTATGGAGCCTATTAAGAGAAGTTTAATTGGCCGTTAATTCCTCTTAATACCATTGACTAGGGTTTGAGTACTACACCTATAAAAGGGTGATCATAACTTGCATGAAGAGGACACAGAAACATATACACATAACAGCAAAAGGGTTAGTGATTTGTGCCAAAATCATTAACAACATTTGGTCTTATCCCAAGTAGGTATTCGTGATACCCAGGATTAGGGTCAAATAATTTACTTTGGAAACTGATTACACGATTCCAAGTGATATCCGGTAACCATTGTTTTGGTACGTAGCTAGGATTGATTATCTATACCCTAGTTGGGACGAAGTAAACACCAACAATCAAAGTAAATTATTTTGTGATAATCAATGGCGACTGCTATGAAGCATATGGTGGCTAACTTCTCCAAGCTGGATAAGTTTAAAGGGGTGGATTTCAGAAGATGGTAAAAGAAGACGCACTTTCTTCTTTCTATCATGAGCGTGGTGTATGTGCTGACTACTCCCGTTCCTGATGGTGGTGATGATGCTACTTTGGAGGAACTGAGGAAAAGGAGCAAATGGGAGAATGACGACTATGCGTGTCGTGGTATTATTCTAAATGGTATGTCTGATTCCTTATTTGATATTTGCCAAAATTCTGAATCTGATAAAGAACTATGGGATTCCTTGGAAGCTAAATATATGGCTGAGGATGCATCAAGTAAGAAGTTCCTTGTGAGTGATTTCACAAATTATAAAATGACTGATTCAAGACCAGTCATGGAACAATACAATGAACTTCTTAGAATACTTGGTAGATTTACACAACATAAAATGAACATGGATGAGACCATTCAGGTCTCTTGTGTCATTGACAAATTACCTCCTTCTTGCAAAGATTTGAAACATAAGAAGAAGGAATTAACTCTTGTTGAGTTGGGCAGTCATTTACGCATTGAGGGATCCCTCAGGGTGCATAAAAGTGACAAGCCAAAGAGCAAAAATGTTGTTGGTTCATCAGTTGTCAATATGGTGGATCATAACAACTCCATCAGGTACAATGACAACAAGGGAAAACGTAAGCATCAGGATAACACCAAAGCAAATCCTAACAAGAAGTCATCAGTGGCTTGTTGGAAGTGTGGGAAACCTGGACACTTCAAAAGGGATTGCAAAGGTGTTAGTACTGGCAACAAAGCTAGTGGATCAGGCACAAATGGTTCAGTGATTGGGTCTAACAACACAACACTGAAAGGTTAGAATATGTTTAATGAATCTCTCTAGATTTATTATGTTACATATGTATCTGAAGCTTATTTTGTGCAGGATGATGATGTTGCGTGGTGGGTTGATTCTGGAGCAACTGTTCATGTGTGTAAAGATAGATGCTGGCTTAAGGCTTATGAGTCACTGAATGATGGATCTATTCTTCAAATGGAAATGAGTCAACAACCCTAGTGCATGGACGTGGTTGTGTAGATCTTAAGTTTAGTTCTGGAAAGATTGTTAGCTTGTTTAATGTTTTGCATGTTCCTAATATTAGGAAGAATTTGGTTTCTAGTAGTGTTTAGAATAATTGTGGTTATAAACAAGTGATTGAATCTAATAAATTTGTTTTATCTAAACATGGTGTGTTTATTGGTTTTGGTTATTTGAGTAATCAAATGTTCAGGCTTAATATTGAAACAACCACCAGTATTAACTCAGTTAGTGCTGGTAGTGCAAATATTTGTTCAGCCTTTGTGTTCACCAGTAAACTAAAGGATTCTTCACTATGGCATGCTAGGCTGGGCCATGTCCACTTTAAAAGGATGCAAGATATGTCTAAAGATGGGTTAATCCCAACATTTGACATGGATACTAAAAAGTGTCAGACTTGCATGCTGAACAAAATAATTAAGAAACCATTTCAAGATGTAAAACGTGAAACTGAAGTTTTGGAGCTAATCCATAGTGACCTATGTGATTTGCATGCTACTCCCTCACTAGGGAATAAGAAATACTTGGTAACTTTTATTGATGATGCTTCTAGGTTTTGCTATGTTTACTTGTTACATACTAAGGATGAAGCATTAGATAAATTTAAAGTATTTAAAACTAAAGTTGAATTACAACAAGGAGTCCAAATCAAAAGATTTAGGACTGACAGGGGAGGTGAGTACATGGATGCTCAATATTTTCAGTCTGTTGGTATTATCCATGAAACGACTGCTCCCTATACCCCTCAGCAAAATGGTATATCTGAAAAGAAAAATAGAGTAGTGGAAGAAATGGTTAACTCCATGTTATCATATTCAGGATTGAGTCAAGGGTTTTGGGGTGAAGCTATGTTAACAGCTTGCTATTTACTAAATAGGGTTCCCAACAAAAGGAACAGAATTACCCCTTATGAAATATGGACTAAAAGGAAACCAAACTTGAACTATCTCAAGGTTTGGGGTTGTAGGGCTGTTGTAAGACTCCCTGATCCAAAGGTGAAAACTTTGGGTGAAAAAGGCATTGAGTGCATCTTTGTTGGATATGCTGAGCATTCCAAGGCTTATAAGTTTTATGTTATTGAACCTAATGATTCAGTTTCAGTGAACTCAATCATTGAATCAACGGATGCTAACTTTGATGAGACTAGATTCTCATCAGTCCCTAGACCAAGCCTTAGGACTCCTGCTGGAGTTGAGGACATTGGTGCTTCAGTGGAACCTGAAAGGATCACTGATGAGGTTGTGGTTCAACAAGCTGAGCCTGAGCTTAAAAGAAGAACAAGGCATAGGACTCCAAGAAATTTTGGGTCTGAGTTTCAACTATACTTGGTTGAAGTAACAAGGGATGAGGTCTCTGATCAATACTCTTATTGCTTTAATGTTGAGGATGATCCCAAAACATTTGATGAAGCAATGAAGTCCCAAGATGTTGCTTTCTGGAAAGAAGCAATAAATGATGAGATGGATTCCATCATGGGCAACAACACTTGGGTGTTGGTTGATCTACCTCCAGGTTGTAATCCACTTGGTAACAAATGGATTTTCAAAAGGAAAATGAAGGTAGATGGAACTGTTGAAAAGCTCAAGGCAAGGCTAGTCATTCAAGGCTTTAAACAAAAGTCAGGGATAGACTATTTTGATACTTATGATCCAGTAGCACGTATCAGTACCATAAGAATGCTGATTTCTTTAGCAAGTATTCACAATGCCTGGTAATGAGCAAGTATTCATCAGATGGATGTGAAGAAAACATTCTTAAATGGTGATTTGGATGAGGAGGTTTATATGAACCAACCTCAGGGTTTCATCATGCCTGGTAATGAGCACAAGGTGTGTAAACTGATCAAGTCCTTGTATGGACTCAAGCAGACACCTAAGCAATTGCACCAGAAATTTGATGAAGTGGTTTTTTCTAATGGTTATTCACTTAATCAAGCTGACAAATGTGTATATAGAAAATTTGATGAATCTGGTGAAGGAGTCATCATTTGCCTATATGTTGATGACATGTTAATCTTTGGTACTAACGAAGCTAAGGTTGATCAGACAAAGGAATTTTTGTCATCAAAGTTCTCCATGAAAGACATGGGGGAGGCTGATGTTATCCTTGGCATAAGGATCAAACATGAAAGTGATGGTATTGTAATTTCTCAGTCTCATTATATTGAGAAGGTACTGAAGAAATTCAATCACTTTGATTGTACTCCAGTGAGTACACCAATGAATACAAGTGAGAAATTGATGCCTAACAATGGTCAGGCTGTCTCCCAGCTTGAGTATTCTAGGGTTATTGGTTGCTTGATGTATGTCATGACTAGTACTAGGCCCGACATTGCATTTGCTGTGAGTCAACTGAGTAGATACACTAGTAATCCTAGTACTCAGCATTGGGAAGAAATTCAGAGAGTACTGAAGTATTTGAAAGGAACAATGGATTATTGTTTGTCTTATACTGGATATCCTTCAGTGTTGGAAGGTTACACTGATGCAAGCTGGATTAGCAATACTGAGGATAGTTCATCCACCAGTGGCTGGGTATTCCTACTTGGTGGTGGTGCAATTTCTTAGGCATCCAAGAAGCAAACTTGCATTACTGGTTCTACCATGGAATCTGAGTTTGTGGCTCTGGCCGCTGATATTCGGTTTTACTATGGGTTCAATTAATCTCTCAGTCCTCTCGAATTGATCTCGGTCTTAAGTGGAATGATTGTTCTTGGTTACTAAAAAAAGGGTTTGGATATCTAGTCTACTAAAAAGTTTAAATGCACTAAAATGAAAACTTATATCAAAGACAATTAATTTAATGACAATTAATAAGAACTTGAATTAAAATTAAAATTAAAATTGAAAGTAAAATATGAAATAAAAATGGCAGAACAGAAACAGTAACAATTAATAATACTCAAAAGATGACTGATTCGGAAGTTTTAACCTTGATTCGGAACTTTGCTCATCCGGAACTTTTCACTCGGAACCCCTTGATTCGGAACTTCGTTCGGAAGTTTGGCTCGGATCTTTATGCGGAACTTTCACCCGGAACTTGGCTCGGAACTTTGGTTCATCCGGAAGTTTTGCTTCATTCGGAACTTTAGGTTCATCCGGAAGTTTTGCTTCATTCGGAACTTAGGTTCATCCGGAACTTTAGACTGACTCGGAAGTTTTGAAAAGGAAACTCATTCGGAACTTTTTGAAAAGAAGTTGATTCGGAACTTAAAAACATGCATTCATTCGGAACTTTTTACTCATCCGGAACTTCAAGTTCATTCGGAACTTTTTGGAAAACAACTTTATTCGGAACTTAAGGTGTTCATCCGGAAGTTCTGTGTTCATCCGGAACTTTTGAGTTCATCCGGAAGTCTGGAAACACACATACAGTAGCAGAACCCCCGAAGAACAAGGAAGACAAATTTAATCAAAAATCAAACTAAATACTCAAAAAGGTTTTACCAAATTAACCACAAATCATCTAATAACCATAAGTAACAAATCCCAACAATAAAAACACAAATCCAACAACTTTTTAAAGATCAAATCAATCAAATAAAAACTTGAAAACTTGAATAAAAAGATGATGATGAACAAGATGAAATGGAAAGATTAAACAAGAACTTGTATTGATGATTAATGTTTTAACAAGATCAAACAAAGATTAAAATTACAAGATTTAAGAAACAAAGATCAAAATCACCAAACACCCTAGTGGTGTTGGTGATGATACGAAACAAAAGGGAGAAAAAAGGGGAAGAGAAGAAAACTAAAAACTAACTAAAGCTGGATGAAAAGTGTGAGGAGGGGCCTTTATATAGGCTTTGTCTTTTGGTTGGTGAGTGGGCTTTCTCCCGTTCTTCTTGTCTTCTCGTCTTTTCAGAAAAGTTGACGTTTTCGATTCTGATTCGGGATTTGTCGTCGATTAAATTCAACTCGTCTTTTAATTTCTTCGTTTAATAGACTTGAGTTTCTTCGACTTTTGTAAATTTTCCATCTTTGGTCCTTTTCTTCGATAAATCTTCAAATAGGCCCAGTGACTTCAAATCTTTTGCATCTCTTGGACAATAGACTTTATCTTGAGTCTTTTTCTTCCGTAAAACCCGTGCAATCCCATGTTTTCACCATTATCCATCCGGTTGGCTCTGAAAACACAATAAACACAAAAACCACGCATAATTCCAAACAAATGATATTAAATACGTGTTTTGGTCTCGTTTTAGCCAGAATTAAGTGGTAAAAGGATGGGTGTTTACACACCTATCAAATCCCCTACACTTAACCATTGCCATGCCCTCATGCAATGCTTAGTGATAAAGCAATTTTACACTTTTCTCATAATTAATCAACCTTGGCCTTATTCAAATACTACTAGACAAAAATTAAAGTACTTAAAAGAAATTAAACTTCAAAGGAAACAAAAGGATAGAAAACCATTTTCACTTGAAAATAGCTACATGGAAATAACTTGCAAAGAGATCAAGGACTTACATTAGAGCTTTGGTGCTGCGGAGATTTATCACCCTCAAGTTTCACGTTCCCCAAACTAAGCTTAAAAACGAGATTATTGTTATTATAAGTTAGCAATTCAAACACTTACACACATGGCTTAATTAAATGCTTAAACTCCCTTATTCCTAGGTGTATCTCTTATATTTTATTTTTGTCTTAGAATGATCATGAAGATGCATTTTTTGGACTTATTTCGATAGTTTGTTAAGGCTGAAAGCAAAGTAGGACGATTTGATCAATAGTTAGCTAAAGGACAAAATCTCTTAAAACTGCTTCTCGGGATATCAAAAAGTTCATATCTTGGCATAACTCGGTTCACGATTTGAGACCTTTCTCGGGCCGATATTTGGCATGTACTTCATACTTCATATCTTGAGAGACGTGCTTGAGATAATGGTCTTCTCATCGTAATAGAGTTTCTTCACTTGGAGACTTTTGAGGGGTACTCCAACTTTGTTAACCACGACTTCATGATTATTTCTTCAATCTCTATTTGGAATTTTGAGATACAACGATCCGCCTCCTTTTCGGACTTGGATCTATTTATCCTCATACCTTGTTAGGGTCTTTTCGGATAGACTTCTCCATGATCTTTATGGGAGTTGATTGCTTTTCGTCGTGAGTCTTGATCCTTCATATTGATTTTGGGAATAATGCTTTTCACATCACCTTAGATCTTTAGCAATAAAATGGAATCCTCATGCCTTGTTAGGGCCTTTTCGGACTCGCCAATCTTCGCGCCCCGCTTCATAAGTTATGCCTTGGCTATGAACTCTTATCATTACCGAGCAACTTTTAAACGATCTTGGGCTAGAAGCTAAGTAACTTTTCAAATCGTACGACCTTACTTATTGCAGATAAATTATTAGCAAGTGATGGGAGAATAGGCAAATAATTACACCAAGTGAGCTTGTGCAAGAATACCGACTTATAATTGACTCTATCATTTCTCGTCCTCCACAATTTAAAATCTCAAGTAATGAGACTCGTGGATACTTAGCCTAATAAACCAATTAAGGTCTACATGGTTAAGGATACTAGCTAGAATAAACTTAGATAAGTCTATTCGGGTTGAGTCAAAATAAACGCAACGGGCCTAATATGTCAAAGATTCCTAAACTAGCTACACCACTTTATTAATATTTTTGACTTTATTGCGGGATATATACATACGAAAGCAACGACAAAAATTTAAAAATTACGACTAAATGGCCAAAGTTAATAAAAAATTGAAAAATGTTGAAAAATAGGATTTTCCGGTTAAATGAAGGCATTTTCATGGAAAAGTCCACTTAAAACTTCGATAGAAGTCCCCCCTGTTGGGTCTACCAGATGTAGATCTTGCAGCCTGTCAGGACCGGTGAATGACTTCTGTAATCACAAGTCAAATCACAAAGAGACTCTATACACAATATGAATGTAAAATATAAATTTAATCAAGACGAACATAATAACTCTAAAGACTTGATCCTTTCTAAGGATTTCTAATATTAATAATCACTAGAACTACGTTTGGTGAAGGTGTGTCTAACCCTTCTGCCTAAGGGTCCTTTTATACTACAAGGAAACCCTAATACATCATTAAAGAAAACGTGTAAAACTGATATGCATATCCTTTCCTAACATATCTCATGCATATCCTAACAGAATATTAAGTAAATAATAAAGTTTGACTACGACTAGGACCAGGAGCAAGACTTGCTCCTACTACTACTAGGACCAGGAGGAACTACATACCTCCTAGTCTACCTATTACATATAATTATTACAATGGTCCTAACAATCCTCCCCTAAACTTGAATTTGACCTGTTGAGTTCAAGTTTCCTGGAAAACATGCAAAGAAAGCCCGAGGATTGTATCAGCAAAACAAATAGCAGCATCAACAAGATAAGAATCAGAGTAACCGCCAAAACATGGAACACTAGAAGCTTCTCCAAAGCTTGTAACAAAGCAGCATCGTGTTGAATCTTTTCAGCAACATGAGCAGATTTGATGAGCCTTTACCAAGTAGCTGCTCGCTCTTGGGCTAGCTAGTCATTCTGGTGGAATAAGCATCACCCTGGGAGACTAGAACCCAGCCCAACTCTTAGAACGTGAATCAATGGTGAGTGGGAGTACCCTAATGATTTTAGGCAAACCATCACAGCCGTCAACGGATTTGATGCGTCTTTACCAGAAGCCGTACCCCTCTGGACTCGCCAACTCTTAGCAATGAAGCATCGGTGAGTTGAACACCCTATAGCTTTAAGCAAGCTATTACAGCTATCAACGGATTTGATAAGATCTTTACCAAGAGCCGTACCCCCTTGGATTAGCCACTTTTCAGTCCAAGACTATGGCAAGTGAAAACCATCCAGTTTTGGGTAACCTGGCAACCATCAACGGATTTGAGAATCGCACCAGGAGCCGAACCCTCAAGGTGAATCAACTTTTTCTTGTCGATGAGACATGGTAAGTTGAGAACCATTTGTTGTGTGGACCACATCCAACACCAAGTGAAGCCAAGTAACAGGATAAGCTCAAATCAGTAACCAGAACCCACAATGTTAAGCAGCCAAGGGATATTATTCACAAGTATAAAATCTAAACTATGTTAAAAGTATAAGCAGATATTATATAAAAAGTATATATATATATTTTTTTTAAGTTTATTTTATTATTATTATATTTTTTTTTAACTATAAAGAATGAAGTTCACCAATCACTGTACATATTGGTGAAAAGAATGAAAATAAGAACAAATAATCAAAAATACAAAGCATAAACACTTACAACCCAATCACCTTACATACCAGAAGCAGCCTTCTTATCTGCTAGCAACCGTGCCTGAATACTTTCTACCAACGCCGTGGCCATAGAGGACTCATTTCCAGATGGAGCAGTAGAAATTTGCAAGTGACTCGCCAACATCGCCTCCATCGAAGAAATAGTCAAAGGATACTCCACATCCGTCAGCATAAACACCATATGACCAGATTTTAATTCCAACATATGAACCCCACATCCAGCATATAGCTTCCAGCGCAAAATCTCCTATTGCATTTGATCCTTCCATATGCCCGAAACAGGAGCATTAGGAGGAGCATCCAACATTAGCTTGAGATCAGCCCAGATACGCAGACCAGGCCAGGAAGACACAGCCATTGGGTTAAACGGCATACTAGAATCAACAAGTCCATACAACGCCATAAGATCCATACGATCAGCCCAAGACAACACACCCTGCAACCCCGTTGCCAATCGCACAGACCCATCACTCAAAGTAATCCGATGGGATACACCACCAGGAAGTGTCGTAGAACGCTCAACTGTATAACCAGTAAAGTTCCCATTGCCCAAGGGTAAGTCAGAATCGCTATCAAAAGCTGCATCAATTAAATTCTCAGGATCACGCTTCTCAAAAGGAACTGTCTTACCACGGCGAATACGAAGAGCCTGTTTCTGGCAAAGGGAACGTCTAGGTGTGGGATCAGAAGGTGTTGATTCAACCTTTACCTTAACCTCAGTAGCAGCAGGGGAAGCAGTAAAAGTAGACTCATGAATGTGTCCACCCAATGGACCACTAGGAGCTGCATCAGAAGTAGGATTAGGTTGAGTTCCAGGAACTGGTGGTGATGGAGATGGCACATCAGATGTAGTAGCAGTAGGTATGGTGGTAGCAACAAAGGTGCTTGTAGGAACATGTGTGGTGGTGGTAGTAACAGGTGTGGTGGTAGAAGCATGAGTGGTGGTGGTAGTAGCAAAGATGGTGGTAGCAGGACCAGCAGTAGAACCCATAGGAGAAACCAAAGGTGAAGTAGAAGGACCAACGGAAGTAGCAACAAAACCAGATGGACTAGCAGCAGAACCAAGAGTGGGTGCAGACGAAGGACCAGTAGAATCAGCAGGCGTAGAAGAAGTCACACCACGAGGATGGTAAATAAATCTTTCCGGAATAGGTTGACTCTGACGCTTAACCATCTTTTCATAAAGGGCCTTTAGCTCATCAAAAGTCAAAGCCCGCACCCGTGCCCACGTCCAAGGAGCATTAAAATGAGCAGCAGACTGATATTTCACATAACGTT
Source organism: Glebionis coronaria (assembly GCA_025667525.1). Classification (NCBI taxonomy): domain Eukaryota; kingdom Viridiplantae; phylum Streptophyta; class Magnoliopsida; order Asterales; family Asteraceae; genus Glebionis; species Glebionis coronaria. The sequence goes on along the minus strand of CM046880.1, from coordinate 180,739,975 downwards.
GCATCTGCTGGCGCTCCTCAGACCGAGATAACGGTCTGTTCTTTCTCTGTTTCCGAAGTTCTGCAGCAAGAGCCAACTGGTGCTTACGCATCAATACCATAGCCTTCGGTATACAATTGTGTTCATCAACATCGTCACCCAAAAGATCTTTAAACTGAGCATAATCCCGAGTGAGAACAGTCAAAACTTGCATCCATTCACTATCACTCCAATGCATGGCATCATGCTGAATTTGTGCACGCCTGCGCTCTCGAAGCTCTTCCTCAGCAGCCCTATCAGCTTCATCAATCTCAGCTTGAACCGGACGAGCAGCCTCCTCACCAAGCCTTTCCTCTTCAATCTGGCGACGGGTACGCTTGCGAGATGGGGATGGAGGATCAGTCATTGGGGCCTTGCCCTTCAAATCATGAGAGGGACCAGCATGAGAACCATCAGCAGGATCAGAATCACCACCCATAGAAGGGGGAATAGCACCAGGAGAAGGAACATTGGAGGATGTTGGAGGAACCGGCAAATCCTCATAAATTTTATCAGCAAAGGCAGCCTTTGCCAACAATGTCAAGCCATCCTCAACATTCTCCGCACCCTCATCCTCAGAATCTGAATGGACCACATGCTTCTTGCGTCGCCGTTGTTGAGTTTCCAATGCCTTGATGCGATCAGCCAGAGGAAGAACAAACTCCCTTGTAAGATTCCGATGTTGGTTTAAATCAGCTTCCAAACAAATCATCCGCTCATGGTACCTGCGCAGAAGTTCAAGCAAAGATATCAGTGTAGTAGGCTCCTCCGCCTGCCCACCAAGAGAACTTGGATCAGGGAAAGCATCACTGGAGCCCGAAGCAACATGTGGGTCAACCTGTAAAGTACTAGCATCAAACGGTGTATCAGTCGAGTGTGGGGCAGGACTAGGAGGTGGAGTATCCACAAATGGAGACTGGTGTGGGACTGAAGAAGGACCAGCCTTAGAAGGGGATGGTTTTTCAACCACCACCTCTTCAACCAGCTCCTCCTCAACCACAGGAGTGGCACCAACAGTAGGAGCCTCCTCCTCCATGGGGTCATCATCAAGCACAACAAACTCAGGAGCCTCCTCATCCTCACCCATAGGACCCTGATCCAACCCTAACATGGCCTCAGTCAAAGGCCTCTAATCCCCAGTAAACCCATTGACCATATTGTAATACACTTTAGCTGTAAGTTTAGACGGCACATGCTCAGTCCTATCACGAGGAATGCAAACAAGGATTTGCTGAAGAAACCTAGGGTACATAAGAAACTTCTTTCTCGAACCAGCAGTAGACAAATTACTAACCATCCCCTCAAATAGATAATGAGAAAAATTAAACACTCTACCCTGGGCTAAGCAAATAAGACCAGTAGCCAAAGGAGTTGGGAAAGCATCCCAACTCCCAGACTTGGGGCTCATACAATGGATTAAAAAGTGGACAAGAAGCTTCCATTGGGGGGAAAACCTATTTTTCTGGAAGTTAAACTTCCCCCCATGTTCATATCCTAAAGCAGCCATCCCCTCCAATACTTCAACATTGGGGATGGATTCAACACCACCCTCATCCTGAAGATGAAGAGAAGAGCGTATAGAAGCCTCAGTCACCACATATGCACGTCCATCTATGGTAGCATGGAGTGCACGTGGACGACCAGCCACATTCACAAGTTAAGCAGACGCCCAAAATTGACGAATCACACTATCATATATGGTGGGACAGACAGTAAATGCAAACCTTAGGTTAGAAGCTTCAATGAAATCCAAGATGTCAGCAAAATGTTCACGATGTGGACCATCACCCAGATAAGCAACGCGGTTGTGAGCAGGTTGGTAAGCAAGAGCAGCCATGGATCTTGATTAATGGATGGAAGAAGGATGGTGATTAGGGTGAAGAGAGTAGAAGCGGTTTTGTGTGTGTGTTAATTGTAATGAGTGAGTCAAGGGTGTATGTTGACCATATATAAAGAAAGTGGTAACTGTTCATTGACCCCTATTAATGGGGGGTTGCCCTTTCAAATTAAACCATAATTGCATAGTAACCGCTTGCCCTTTTTAACATAGTTACCAACTCCCAATTAACATGTTTAATTCAAACTTTTAAATACCAGGATTTGGAGCGTTGACCAAAAGTCAAAGCACACAATGGTCAGACCAGGAGCAAAACGTGATTAACAAAGGACAAAAGGAATGAACAGTATGCCAGACCAGTGCCAGGAGCCAAACACCACTTGACATGGAAGGATTTTAAACCACCAGAAGCCAACCAATTATAACTAGAAGCTGACCAAAGAGGACCAGAAGCCAGTCATGTAAGGCCATATCCACCAGAAGAGAGCAAAAATCCTCCATCATAAGCACCACACACCATCAGAACCAAGAAACTATGTTGTTAAATACTATCAATACGTTAGTCTGACCTAATATGTACACAAAGCCTCCCCTTAGGCTTTGCCTCCCCTCAATCCTAGACCTCAAGGATTGACCATCCCAATATGAACCACCAAGTGGTTAAACCGAGGACCATCAAAAGCTTTAGTCAGCAAATCAGCAACATTGTCATCCGTATGAACTTTAAGAACCTGTATCAGCTTCTTCTCATTGGCATCCCGTATAAAATGATGCCGAATCTCAATATGCTTCGTCCGCTGATGAAATACAGGATTCTTCACAATGCAAATAGTGCTTTGATTGTCAATAAAAATTTTGGTATTCATAAAATTGAAACCATAATCCAACATCTGATTTTGAATCCACAAAACTTGTCCACAACAACTAGCAGCAGCAACGTATTCAGCTTCTGTTGAAGAAGTAGCTACGATTGTCTGTTTCTTACATTGCCATGAAATAAGTCGACGACCCAAAAATTGACAACCACCAGTAGTAGACTTCCTATCATTATTAGCACCAGCATAGTCACTATCACTATAGGCTTCTAGAACAAAAGGAGATTCTCTAGGATACCATAGACCCAATTTAGGTTGAGCCTTGATATACTTGAAAATCTTCTTCACTGCATTTAAGTTCGAAACCGTTGGAGTCACCTGGTGTCTAGAACAAGCACTTACTGCAAACATAATGTCCGGACGTGATGCAGTCAAATACATGAGGGAGCCAATCATAGACCTGTACATGTGAACATTTACCGGGGGGTCTGGCTCATTCTTAAGTTTGATTTTAGCAACTTCATAAGGAGTTGCTGCTGGTCTAAGAGGATCCATGTCAAACTTCTGAAGAATCTCATGGACATATTTATCTTGACTGATGAAAATCCCATCCGATTGTTGCTTGACCTGAAGACCAAGGAAGAATGACAGTTCACCCATTGCACTCATCTGAAATTCGCCTTTCATCAAGTGTTCAAACTCATCACACCACTCCTTCCTTGTAGAACCAAAGATAATGTCGTCCACATAAACCTGAACAAGGATAATATCCTTGGAATTCCGCCGAAGAAATAGTGTTTTGTCAATAGTACCTCTTCTATAGCCATTCTTTAACAAGAAAGTTGAAAGACGCTCATACCAAGCTCTAGGAGCCTGATGTAACCCATAAAGAGCCTTGACCACCTTGTATACTTTCTTGGGATGAAGTGGATCTACAAACCCCTTAGGTTGAGTAACATACACTTCCTCGTCAATTTTGCCATAGAGAAATGCACTCTTGACATCCATCTGGAACACCGTAAAGCCAGCATAAGAAGCAAAGGCCAAAAACAGACGAATGGCCTCGATCCTTGCAACCGGCGCAAAGACTTCAGTATAGTCAATGCCCTCAATTTGAGTGTGTCCTTGTGCGACAAGCCTAGCTTTATTCCTGACGACAATTCCCCGTGCATCCTTCTTGTTTTTGAGAATCCATTTGGTATTGATAGCTGACTTTCCATCTGGTAAATCAACCAGAACCCAAACATTCTGAAACAAGAATTGCTGCATTTCCTCCTGCATAGCCTCCACCCAACTTTGATCCTCAAGAGCATGAGAAACAGACCTAGGTTCCACCTGTGAAAGAAAACAAGCAAACAAACAGTGTTGAAAGTCCGTATGATTATTACGCTTTTGATCCTCAATATAGCCCACAAGAGCATGATGATCAGACGAGGCCTTCTGCTGCATTCTGCGTGTCTTGACGGTAGAACCAGGATCTCCAATAATTTGAGTGGTAGGATGATCTTTATGTGATTGCAAGACTGGATTGGAAGAAACCTCCACTTCTGGTGCCAAGTGATTGAGATCACCAACAAAGTCAGCATCATATGAAGCATTTTGGAAAATCCCATCTACCGGTTGTTTATGAATATCATCCAGCTTGGTAGAAGACTTCTTTTCATGGTTCCCCAAATCAGAAGGACTGGAGAAGCGAGTATTGGAAGCAGACTCACTAGCCGGAGTACCAGTAGGTGATAAGCTAGCACTAGGAGTAGAAGATGGAGTACCAGGAGCAACTTTGTCAGTAGGCTCAACCAAGGGAAACTCAAAACTACCTTGAGCAGCTGCTTTAGTAGCTTCTTGTTGCTGTTTGAGAAGAGTGTCAAGAGCTGCTTGGGAATCCTGTACATCCAATGGAGTTGCATCACTAGGAGGAGTAGGAGAAACCGTGGTGGAATAGGATGGAACCACAAAAATGTCATCCTCATCATCTGAATCAGAAAGACTAGAAGGAACACCAGTACTAGAAGTTTCAAACACTTGTGGTCCTGCATCATGGTTAGTTTTGAAACGAAAATATCCTAACGAATCACTAAGATAATCAAGATCAAAATACCATTCTGGACCTTTGCCTTGGATGTTTGACTTCTCCTCAAAATACCTGAGATTAATAGTTTCAATGATCCGTTTGGCTTGAAGATTGTAGACACGATACGCCTGAGAATGAGCTGAATATCCCACAATGTATCCTTCATCTGCCTTGCCATCAAACTTCCCCAAATAGTCACTAGTATTCAGAATGGTGACTGGACACCCAAAAGGCTTCAAATGAGCAATATTTGGAACTTTGCCCGTGAGCAGCTCATAAGGAGTCTTCTTGTGAGGATTGGTAATAGAAACCCTATTCAAAACATAACTTGCAGCATTAACAGCTTCTGTCCAGAACATGGTTGGAAGCTTGGAATCGGCAAGCATAGTTCTTGCTGCTTCTATTAGTGTCATGTTCTTTCTTTCTGCCACACCATTCTGTTCAGGAGTCCTATGATCGACGTCGAAGTGCCGGTCCAAAAAAAAACCTAATTACCTTATACTAGATAGGGTAAATGGGTATCGATCCACGAGGACTATGTGGTTTTAGTTTAAGTTTTGAGGTGATCACTGATCAATAAAGGTTTTTGGTTTTGAAATCTGACAACTAAAATACTTTTGATAATAAAAATGCTGATTAAAAATTAAAATAATTATTAAACTAATAGTAAAGCTAGAAAAATAAAATAAAGATGTAAACAATTAAAAGAAAAATGTAATCCCTTCCAGCTCCTAATATTTATGGCTGATCACACTTATGGATTATTGAAACTTTTTAAAACCGATTACAAATATTATTTTGACTTAATATGAATGAATTAATGTTGGCATTTATTATGTTTATCAATGACTTGCGATAATAAATCTTATATTAATCCAATCAATAATTATGTTTTTAACAATTTATTTAGGTACAATTTATATCAGTTATACGACCATCTTTTTTTTAACTAAATAAAATAAGTATGAATCGTTAACTAATAATAAATTGTCTTGCACAAATAATTAAACATAATATTAAGTCAATAAAAATAATTTATAAATAAACCATAAATCAATGTAATGAAAATATGATAACCCAAAAGTAATAATCAAACCATAAATAAAGTTACCAGAAGGAATTACAACAAAATTAGCCGGACATCGCGGTGTACTCGACCCACTGTGTATCCACCATCATCTTAAGATTCTTTTTGATAACAAGATGTGGCCTACCAAGTCCTTTTTTTTATTCCTCAAATACACAGCCCTCAAATGCCAATCTCCCTTGTCGTCTTTTTTTATAGTATATCCAACTACCTCCAAAAAGATTCCCCACAGTAGCGATTGTTTTTTTTTACTTTTGTGCGGCTGAATGTATTGAAGGTGGGGTCTCCCTATTTGGTGCGGCTCTTTTTTTTTTTTTTAATATCCTCCTTCAATATATATATATATATTATTGGGTATTGGGTCCAATGGGCCAAAAGTTTTTTTTTTTTTTTTTTTTATTTTATTCTTTTAACATATAATAACTTTGGCCCAATAAAAAATTAACCAAACACCAATAATTGCTCAGACGAAGCCCGAACAAATAAAAGATGACCGAAAATAATGCGACGCGCTCAAATCTTTTTTCTTCAATATTTTTTCTTCATTTATCGGCGCTCACAATGTCTTTTCTCCAAAAAATTAATTAAGCGGCCATTTTGTTCCATTTCGCTCGTAACCTGCATAATCACAAAACACACTCAAAGTACATATATAACGACAAATAAATATACAATTATGCTTAATTAACATGCTATTAGGTGAATGCAAAATACACCAATCATCCTAGCAGCACTATAATCTCTTTTGATGCCCTTAGCATTGCAAAGTGCGATGAGGTCTTTATTTTTTAACTCGGTTCCATTGTCGCAACGAATACCTTTAACTTTCTTGGACAACTGATTCTCTATCAAGGTAAGAAAATCTCTAAGAATTGAGTAGGTCTCACTTTTGGCAGCCATGAAGAACACCTACGTAAACCTGCTATAACCATCAGTTACCACCAAACAGAATTGCTTGTGGTCAATGCTCCTGATGGAAGTAGGACCAAATAAGTCCATGTGTAGAAGCTGCAATGGTTCAGTAATAAGACTTAGAGCAGTAATGGCCTTGAAGGATGCTTTGTGCTGTTTGCCTTTGCTGCAGGCAATACAATTTATATCATTTCGAAACGTCTTGGGAGGTAAACCAGAGACCAGATTCAGATTTGCAAGTTTGTGAATGGTCTTGAAGTTCACATGCCCCATCCTTCGGTGCCATTTAGTGGCTTCATCTTCTGAGGCTTTTGCAACCAGACATGCTAGTTGACCAGTAGGGTTGACTTCATTCAACTTGATGCTATAGAGATTGTGTCTTCTAGGGATTCTGAGTAAAACTTGTGAGTCATCCGGAAGCTGAAAGTCTTTGGAAAGCACAAGTGCATCAGTATCGGCGAAGAGAACAAACTGCTTCTTTTCAAAAATCTGAGAGACCGATATCAAGTTGAAGTGTTGAAGTGCTTCCACATAGTAGACCTGCTCAAAATTTAGATTTGGAGTCTTTATCGTTCCTTTGCCAGTGATTCTGCCTTCACCCCCACCAAAATAGACCTTGCCTCCATGAAATGGTACAAAGTTAGAGAGAAGACTCTTATTGCCAGTCATGCTCCTGGAGCAACCACTATCAACAATGCCTAGACTAGGATCTTGGTATGGAGTAACCTACAACAACAAAATAATAAAAATGCAAAAGTTAGTGTCTTAAGGGGACCCAAACCTTTTCAGGTTTGAGCCTGCCTTGTGGATCATTAGAAGAGTACCAAGAAGATTGATGAGATCCACCGTTGTTCCTTGGTTGCCTATGCATCATATGGGTATTATTATTTGACCAAGAACAACCTGCTGAGGGCTTAACAGCAGTTCCCAAATTTCCCAAACCAAAATACGTGTGGTCTAAATTATGTGGATAGATTGGATTAAAGTTTTGAAAATAATTACTGGTTGTTTGGAATCCACTATCTCTCCAATAATCAGACGCGAAAGGAGAGGATACTCTAGAAATATTAAACGTTGGAGCACTAGGATTAAGTCTTCTAGAAGCATATGAAGCAGCTCCTGGTGGACCAGGAGCAGGAAAAGCATGATTAACAGATGCATGTGTGTCATAATAATCACAATCTTTAATTAAATGAAAGGCACTGCCACAAACAAAACATGTTTTGAAAGACCTTTTAATAGAATGAGATTGTTTCATGCTGCCTACTTTATTACACACATTTCTAGGAAAAACATTCTTCCTAGGACTCAATAAACAAGGACCAGACACACTTGACTTGACAGCAACTTTTTCTTCACACTTCCTAGCACCAGTAGCAGCATGTTCATGCAACTTGGAACTTGTAGGTCTTGACTCTTCACTTGAACCACTAGATGCAGAGTCACCGGCTTTGTCACTGAAAGTACATGAGACAAAGTCATTAGTATTAGTAGAACTTGTTGGGGACTCAAGCATCTGTGATCCATCCGAGTCATTATGCCATGTGGTGGGCATAAAAGTTCCAGTAAGAGGAGGAGGGACAGCATGCATTTCTGCTGCTGGTTTAAACCTATTGTAACTAGGTTTGCCCTCATCCTCTTTGTCGGCATCAAAGACACTTGAGAAAGATAAATCAAATACATCTTCTGAATCAATATATTTTTCAAATCCTAAGCCTCTTTTAGTTCTGCCAGACATGTTACTATCAATTAATTTTAAAAGATTTTTAGGTGCCTTTTGCCATTTGTCAAATCTTAGCATTGTAGCATCTAATTTAGCTTGCATCTCCTCTTTTTCTTTGATACTAGCATCTCTTTCAGTTTCTGTATATTTAAGCATATTTGTAGTGTTTTCTAAATCAATGCTTAGTATCCTGATTTTATCCTCATACGCACGTTGTGTATCTTGTAACCACCTCTTTTGTTGTTCCAAAGTGTTTAATGAAGCCTTATAGGCTTGAACCTCTAAAAAGTACTTATCATTTTGATCATTTACTTCATTAAATTGGGACAACAATTCTGAGTATTTATCATGACAACCAAGAGGACAATGTTGTACCTAAGGTGAGATGCCCATAAGAGCAAACTCGTCTGCTTCTTCTGCATCAGAGAGATTCCCAGCAATCATTGCAAACACGTCAGTCGAGGACTCAGCTGACTCTAGAGTAGAAGCCTGATGATCATTCCAGTTGACCATAGAGTCAACAGATACCAATGCCTTCCTGTCATCTTTTATCTCCTAAACCTTGAAAGCGGAGTACCTGCTCTTCTCCTGATCATTCTTGCTAGGGTACTCCCTTGCAAAGTGACCCTGTTGCTGGCAGTTATAGCATCGCACCTTGCTTCTATCGAATCTTGCTGGCTCCCGAGGGTTGTAATTAAATTTCCTTCCTGCTTTCTTCTCAAACTTGTGTACCCTAAGAGTAAGCATGGCCATCTGCCATTTAAGATCCATTTCATCCAGGTCAAGTTTATCGACCTGTTTGAAGTCATCAAAAGCAAGTTGTTGTTCAGCATTAACTTCAGCCACAAAAGAATGAAGAACAGCTTCTACCATACTACCAGACTTGGCAGCAGGATCAGGAGCAGAAGTATGCTGAACAGTATGCTGAGAGGAGACAGTATTGCTTGGGCTACTTGCATATGACATGGGACTAGATGCCATAGAACTCACAAAGGCTGAATTAGCAGGAGTGGGAAAAGAGTCACTAGGAAATCCTCTCACATGGGGTTCGAAAGTTCTGAACCTATGAAACAGATCATCAAAGGTGAGATAGTCAAGCCCACCTTTGGCTTTGAGAGAGATCACCACCTGATTCCATGAGTAGGGTAAGGCTTTAAGAAACCTTGCATTAATGTCACCATCATCAGGCTTTGACCGAAGTTGATTCAACTGGCTCAATATCTTCTGGAACCTATCATACCCTTGATTTAGACCTTCAGTTTCTGAGATTTTGTATTCGGTAAATTCATCTCTCAGCATGGACCTTCGCATTTTCTTTGATTCCTCATTCCCACCGAACCTTGCTTTTATGCCATTCCAAATCTCTCTGGCATCATCCAAATGGTAGAAGTCACCCATGTGATATTCAGGAAGAGATTGAAGCAAAATCATTTTTGCTTTTACCTCCTTCTGAATAGCTATGATTTCCTCATGATATTTAGGGTCAAGAAGAGTAATGTTACCATTCTTGTCTCGTCCAGTAAGCTTCCTGCTGTTCCCATTCAGAATGATCTTCCAAAGATCTTGATCAGTGTTGGTGATCTACCATTCCATCTTCATTGCCCAGTTATCATATTCACCCTTCTTTAGAAGAGGGAATTCACCATTCGTGTTAGAGACCGTAGCCAGGATCTGCTGAGGTTGCACAATTTTAGGAGTGCTGTCTTCTCCTCTTTGAGTAGAGGTTGAGGCAGACATGATAAACAAAATGTCAGAAATAAGAAAACTTGATTCTTCTTGTATAGAGACCCTCCCAGGCTCTGATACCACTTGTTGGGTCTACCAGATGTAGATCTTGCAGCCTGTCAGGACCGGTGAATGACTTCTGTAATCACAAGTCAAATCACAAAGAGACTCTATACACAATATGAATGTAAAATATAAATGTAATCAAGAAGAACAGAATAACTCTAAAGACTTGATCCTTTCTAAGGATTTCTAATATTAATAATCACTAGAACTACGTTTGGTGAAGGTGTGTCTAACCCTTCTGCCTAAGGGTCCTTTTATACTACAAGGAAACCCTAATACATCATTAAAGAAAACGTGTAAAACTGATATGCATATCCTTTCCTAACATATCTCATGCATATCCTAACAGAATATTAAGTAAATAATAAAGTTTGACTACGACTAGGACCAGGAGCAGGACTTGCTCCTACTACTACTAGGACCAGGAGGAACTACATACCTCCTAGTCTACCTATTACATATAACTATTACAATGGTCCTAACACCCCCTACACTTAAGATAAACGTTGTCCTCAATGTTTAAGCATGTGGGAAAGGTCTCCCCTACACTTATGACATTGTGCACGTTGGTTAACTCGAGTTAAGGAAGAGACGACTAAAGTGATCAATTTCAAATGTGAGTATGAAGAAAATTGAATCACGATAGTTGAGAGATAGAACCGGATTTCGGATAACACGGGAGCACGATTCTTCGTAGGTTCCAAGAGTGCACTAATCCCTGTAATCACATCACCACACACAGACAAACACGTATAGAAGTCCCCCTACACTTAGGAGGTTAAAACATTAAAGGATAGAAACTCGGGCTGCCTCCCGAGGAGCGCTTGTTTTTGATAACCGAGTCACGAGCCTGACTCGACCCAAAATTAGTTCATAGGAAACGTGGTGAGGGATGGAATCACCTCCTGCGAGGTGTCCTCACCAAAGTACAACTTCACTCGTTGGCCATTCACCTTAAAATTTGGTCCATTAGGTTAAGCGAGCTCGAGAGTACCATATGGAAAAATTTGGGCGATGGTGAATGGGCCGGACCAACGAGATTTGAGCTTGCCCGAAAAGATTTTCAACCGAGAGTTAAAAAGTAAGACTTTGTCTCCAACATGGAACTCTCGGTTTTTGATCTTGGAGTCGTGAATGAGCTTAGTTCTTTCCTTATAGATCAAAGAATTTTCATAAGCCTCATTCCGAAGTTCATTGAGCTCATTGAGTTGGATATTGCGTAGGTCACCGGCTTTGTTGATATCAAAATTAGCCCACTTCAAGGCCTAGTAAGCCTTGTGCTCCAACTCAATGGGGAGGTGGCACGCTTTCCCGTACACAAGACGATAAGGCGTACAGCCGATCGGGGTCTTGTAAGCAGTACGGAAAGCCCACAAAGCATCATCAAGTTTATCAGCCCAAGAGGCACGATGCTCTCCCACGGTTCTTTCCAGAATTCGCTTAAGTCCTCGGTTGGATATTTCAGCCTGGCCATTAGTTTGTGGGTGGTAGGTTGTGGAAAGACGATGATTTATACCGTACTTAGCCATGACTCTTGCGAATTGGTCATTGCAAAAATGAGTCCCACGATCACTAATAATGGCACGAGGCACACCGAATCTAGCGAAAAGAGCTTTCAAAAAGTTACAAACCACCCTTGCGTCATTAGTGGGTAAAGCTTTGGCTTCAACCCACTTTGAAACGTAGTCAACGGCTACAAGGATGTATTTGTTTCCTTTAGAAGAAGGGAATGGCCTCATAAAGTCGATACCCCAAACATCAAAGATTTCACATTCTTGTATGAAATTCTGAGGCATCTCGTCTTTATGTGTGATAGTGCCTTGTTTTTGGCAATCATCACATCGTTTAACCATATTGTGAGCGTCACGATATATGGAGGGCCAATAAAATCCCGAGTCAAACACTTTTTTGGCGGTGTAGTTGGGACCAAAGTGACCACCGGTGGGTCCTTTGTAGCAAGCATCAAGGATTTCTGAAGCTGCCGGTCCGTCAACACATCGGCGGATAATCAGGTCGGCACATTGTTTGAATAGGTAAGGGTCGTCCCAAAAGTAATTCTTAATGTCGGTGAAGAACTTCTTCTTTTGTTGAGACGTCAACCCTTCCTTGAGAATTCCACCCGCCAAGTAGTTTGCAAAGTCCGCAAACCACGGGGTTTCATTAGAATTCGAATTTATAGTCATTAAGGTCTCCAAGGGAAAAGAATCATTGATTTCTTTGTTTGGATGATCCCCTTGGTAAGGATCCTCAAGTCTGCTGAGATGATCCGCGGCTAAGTTTTCAGCTCCTTTTTTATCGTGAATTTCAATCTTAAATTCTTGGAGCAGCAAAACCCAGCGAAGAAGTCTTGGTTTGGAATCTTGCTTTGTCAACAAGTACTTCAGCGCGGAATGATCGGTATACACAATTGTTGTAGAAAGGACAAGATAGGGGCGGAATTTTTCAAAAGCATAGACAACAGCTAAAAGCTCTTTTTTGGTTGTCGTATAATGAAATTGTGCCCCCGTCATTGTCTTGCTAGCGTAATGGATTGGTTGGAAGTGTTTGTTCACTCTTTGTCCCAGAACCGCTCCAATAGCAAAATCACTAGCATCACACATCAACTCAAAAGGCAGCTCCCAATTAGGGGTAACTAAGACGGGTGCCTTAGTAAGCTTATCCTTAAGCGAGTCGAAGGCTTCAAGACACTCTTTGGAAAAGATAAAAGGAGTATCTTTTTCCAAGAGGTGGGTCATCGGGTGAGCGATTTGAGAAAAATCTTTGATGAATCGATGGTAGAAGCCCGCATGACCCAGAAAACTTCTCACACCCTTCAAGGTTGAAGGTGGAGGCAACTTGGCGATAACATCGACTTTAGCACGGTCTACTTCAAGACCGGCTTTGGAAATCTTGTGTCCCAGCACGATGCCTTCTTTTACCATAAAATGGCATTTTTCCCAATTTAGGACAAGGCGAGTGTCTTCGCACCGCTTAAGCATACGTTCCAAATTGGCAAGGCAAGAAGAGAAGGAATCCCTAAAGACCGAGAAATCATCCATGAAGACTTCCATGGTTTGTTCAACCATGTCATGGAAGATAGCTAACATACACCTTTGGAAAGTCCCGGGCGCATTACATAAGCCAAAAGGCATTCTTTTGTAAGCAAATGTGCCATAGGGACAAGTGAATGTAGTCTTCTCTTGATCTTGGGGATCGATGGGTATTTGGAAATAACCCGAGAAACCATCAAGAAAGCAGTAATATTCATTACCCGCTAAACGTTCAAGCATTTGGTCCATAAAAGGTAGAGGAAAATGATCCTTTCTCGTGGCATCATTGAGTTTGCGGTAGTCTATACAAACTCTCCACCCAGTAACGAGATGAGTGGAAATTAACTCGTTGTTTTCATTGGGAACAACGGTAATTCCGCCCTTCTTGGGCACACAATGGATTGGACTAACCCATGGTGAATCCGAAATAGGGTAAATCATACCCGCATCAAGAAGTTTGATAACCTCTGTTTTGATGACTTCATGGATTTTTGGATTCACCCTTCGTTGGCTTTGAATTATGGGCTTAAAGTCATCCTCCATGAGAATTTTGTGTGTGCAGAAGTGAGGATCAATTCCACGAATATCAGAAATCTTCCAAGCAATAGCTTTCTTATGATCTTTCAACACGGTGATAAGTCGGGCTTTTCCTTCTTCCTTTAGGTCCTTAGCAATGATGACTGGCGACTTCTTCTCTTCTTCAAGGAATACATACTCGAGATGGGGCGGCAACTCCTTAAGTTCTAAATTCGGAGGATTTTCGACGGGAGGCGTATTCAAAGTCGGAGTATCGATAGCAATGACCGTGGGAGATGGAGGCGAAGGATTGTCTTCGTTGAGAAGATTGTCAAAGAAATTCATGTCTTCATCCCCATCGGTGGGAGAATCATTAGTAGCTAAGTTCACATCTCCCATGGTATCTTCAAGATGTTTCCAAAACAAATCACTATCTCCAAATAGAGACAATGATGAATCAATAGAGGACACGGTCTCAACATTTGGAAGAGAAGTAGGAATACTTTTGCAAGCATCATTAAAGTGTTCTTCACAAGCCTCATCAAGAACGTCAATATAATTAACACTCTCATATGAATAAGGTTGTTTAGATAACTTTCCCATGTTGAAGACTACTTTATCGTCACCCACTCTCATGATAAGCTCACCGGCTTCAACATCAATGAGAGTGCGACCGGTCCTCAAGAATGGACGACCGACAATTAGTGGCACACGAGGGTCCATCTCGTAGTCGACGACAACAAAATCAGCAGGAAAGATGAATTTGTCGACTCCTACAATGAGTCTTCGGCTATCCCCACTGGATAAGCAACCGTACGGTTAGCTAATTCCAAAGTCATTTTGGTGGGGACAAGCTCAGGGAGAGATAATTGCTTCCAAACGCTTAGAGGCATTAGATTGATACTGGCACCTAGATCGTCTAGGGCCATGCAATTCTCTACTCCCGAGAAATTGCAAGGAATTAAGAAACGACCCGGATCACCAAGCTTGGTTGGCAATTTCCTTAAGAGCACTGCAGAGCAATTCTCATTAAGTTGGGTGTTGGCAATATCGAGGAGCTTTTCCTTGTCGCTCAAAAGATCTTTAAACATTTTTGCATATTTGGGCATGTGAGCGAGAGCCTCAGCGAAGGAGATGTTAAAATTCAATTGTTTGAACATTTTAAGGAAGTTCGAAACCTGAATATCATCCTTGCTCTTTTGCTTCTCTTTCCTCAACCTAGATGGATAAGGTATATTGGAAGAATAGGAAGGCTTTGGAAGAATAGGATCACTCACATCCTTGGGTGGAGGAGGGGTAGAAGGAAGAGGTGGAGAAATTGGGGAAGGAGAAGGATGAGGAATAGGAGCAGGTGACTCGTTCTCCTTAGTCACAACCACCGGTGGAGGTATAGGAAGCTCGGGTTCCTTGGTACCTTTACCACTGCGAGTGGTGATTGCTTTCATCTCCCCTCTTGGGTTTGCAACGGTGTTACTCGGAAGAGTACCCAAAGAAGAGGGTTGATTACCTTGGAAGAAACTAGCCATCATGTTCTTCAAGTCATTAGTTTGGCTATCCAACGTATTTCTCATGTCGGCTCTCAAATCGTTTCCTTGCTTGACCAAGTCTGCTTTCAGGTTGAGCACTTCTCTCTGAAGATTTCCCACTATCACATCGTTAGTCCTCATATAAGTTTCCACTTCTTGGTGAAGAGCGGTGGTTTGGTTGGGAGGAGCATTGTATGCAGGTGGTTGGTAAGCAGGTTGTTGGTAGACTTGGTTGTTTCGTTGAGGTGGTTGTTGCTGCTTGTGAGGAGGTATGTATGGTTGTCGAGGTTGTTGTTGTTGTTGTTGAGGAGGGCGATTGAGGTTTTTTTGTTGGTTTGGGTTGTTTGGAGGAAAACCAGGTGGGGAAAGATAATTGTTAGAACGGTAGCTCAGCAAGTTACGGTCACCTTGAGGTCGTGCTTGATAAGCGGGTTGAGGATAGGTGCCATAAGCTGCATTCACATTCTCTGCAGGGTAATCTTGGGTAGCGGTACAAGGGGTGTAAGAGTGAGGACCACCGCATATCTCACAAGGTTGGCTGACAGTGTTAACTTGAGCATTTTTAGCGTTGCTGCTGTTGTTGTTGTTAACGGTGTGGGTGACAAGCGATTCAAGAAGCGTAGTGATTTTGTCCAGTCGCTTGTCGCTGTCATTAGTGCTAGCACTAGCGACATTGGTCCGCACACTCTTGGTTTGCACACGAGATTTATTCTCAATGATGTCCCAAGCAGCATTGGAAGTCTTAGCCAAAAGATTACCCCCCGAGGCACTGTTTAGTGAATCTTGGTCACTCATGCTTAAACCATTGTAAAAAGTATTAATTTGATGTACTTTGGTAAAACCATGTTGTGGGCATTTTCTTAAAAGATCTTTGAAACGATCCCAAGATTCACTGAACGAATCATCGTACTTTTGTTCAAAATTGATGATTTCATTCCGCAAAGCGGTAGTACGAGAGGGTGGGAAAAGGTAATTGATAAACTTTGTTTCCAAATCTGTCCACGAGAGAATACTCTGTGGCGGTTCCTTAGCAAGCCAATGCCGGGCTTGTCCCTCTAAAGAAAAGGGAAAAAGTTGTAACCTCATAACCTCTTGTGGAACACCATTGAACTTGACCGTGTTAGTGAGTTGCAAGAATCTCTTGATATGGTCATGTGGATCATCAATGGTACGTCCCAAGAATGGTTGAGCGGAGACCATCTGGATAAAGCCTGATTTTAGCTCAAAGTTGTTGGCGGCAATTGGAGGTATGACAATTGGATCAGTGTTGCCATCTACATGAGCTTGCAGCAATTCAATCATCGGGCGATTATCCGGAAGGGGCTCATTTTCGTTGTTATTGTTCATGTTGTTGAAAGGTGGGTTGTTGTTGTTATTATTATTGTTTGGAGGTGGTATGTTGTTGTTGTTTTGTACACCGGCCATGTCTAAGTTATCGAGAGGCTCGGGCTCTTGATAAGACGTGGATCGAGTGCGCATACACCTGCAAAAGAACGAACAAAGAAAAACAAAACAAAAATATTTTTGGTTTTTATGTTTTTTAATTTTTTTGTATTTTTGAAAATTTTATATTTTTTAGTGTTTTTGAAATTTTTTGATGAAAAAGTAACGTTCACGGGGAACGGATCCCAAAATCCAAGTTCTCACAAAAAACTTTTGATCTTAACGAGAAGAGCCGGCAGCGGCGCCATTTGATATTCGGTTTTACTATGGGTTCAATTAATCTCTCAGTCCTCTCGAATTGATCTCGGTCTTAAGTGGAATGATTGTTCTTGGTTACTAAAAAAAGGGTTTGGATATCTAGTCTACTAAAAAGTTTAAATGTACTAAAATGAAAACTTATATCAAAGACAATTAATTTAATGACAATTAATAAGAACTTGAATTAAAATTAAAATTAAAATTGAAAGTAAAATATGAAATAAAAATGGCAGAACAGAAACAGTAACAATTAATAATACTCAAAAGATGACTGATTCGGAAGTTTTAACCTTGATTCGGAACTTTGCTCATCCGGAACTTTTCACTCGGAACCCCTTGATTCGGAACTTCGTTCGGAAGTTTGGCTCGGATCTTTATGCGGAACTTTCACCCGGAACTTGGCTCGGAACTTTGGTTCATCCGGAAGTTTTGCTTCATTCGGAACTTTAGGTTCATCCGGAAGTTTTGCTTCATTCGGAACTTAGGTTCATCCGGAACTTTAGACTGACTCGGAAGTTTTGAAAAGGAAACTCATTCGGAACTTTTTGAAAAGAAGTTGATTCGGAACTTAAAAACATGTATTCATTCGGAACTTTTTACTCATCCGGAACTTCAAGTTCATTCGGAACTTTTTGGAAAACAACTTTATTCGGAACTTAAGGTGTTCATCCGGAAGTTCTGTGTTCATCCGGAACTTTTGAGTTCATCCGGAAGTCTGGAAACACACATACAGTAGTAGAACCCCCGAAGAACAAGGAAGACAAATTTAATCAAAAATCAAACTAAATACTCAAAAAGGTTTTACCAAATTAACCACAAATCATCTAATAACCATAAGTAACAAATCCCAATAATAAAAACACAAATCCAACAACTTTTTAAAGATCAAATCAATCAAATAAAAACTTGAAAACTTGAATAAAAAGATGATGATGAACAAGATGAAATGGAAAGATTAAACAAGAACTTGTATTGATGATTAATGTTTTAACAAGATCAAACAAAGATTAAAATTACAAGATTTAAGAAACAAAGATCAAAATCACCAAACACCCTAGTGGTGTTGGTGATGATACGAAACAGAAGGGAGAAAAAAGGGGAAGATAAGAAAACTAAAAACTAACTAAAGCTGGATGAAAAGTGTGAGGAGGGGCCTTTATATAGGCTTTGTCTTTTGGTTGGTGAGTGGGCTTTCTCCCGTTCTTCTTGTCTTCTCGTCTTTTCAGAAAAGTTAACGTTTTCGATTCTGATTCGGGATTTGTCGTCGATTAAATTCAACTCATCTTTTAATTTCTTCGTTTAATAGACTTGAGTTTCTTCGACTTTTGTAAATTTTCCATCTTTGGTCCTTTTCTTCGATAAATCTTCGAATAGGCCCAGTGACTTCAAATCTTTTGCATCTCTTGGACAATAGACTTTATCTTGAGTCTTTTTCTTCGGTAAAACCCGTGCAATCCCATGTTTTCACCATTATCCATCCGGTTGGCTCTGAAAACACAATAAACACAAAAACCACGCATAATTCCAAACAAATGATATTAAATACGTGTTTTGGTCTCGTTTTAGCCAGAATTAAGTGGTAAAAGGATGGGTGTTTACACACCTATCAGCCGCTACTGGCAAAGAAGCTGAATGGTTGAGAAACTTGCTTCTTGAGATTCTATTGTGGGTCAAACCTATGGCACCCATTTCTAACCGTTGTGATAGTGCAGCTACATTGGCTAAGGCATATAGCCAGATGTACAATGGTAAGTCTAGACACCTAGGTGTTAGACATAGCATGATTCGTGAACTGATCACGAGTGGGGTGATTTCAATAAAGTTTGTGAGGTCTCAACAAAATTTAGCTGATCACTTGACGAAGGGATTGACTAGAGACTTGGTTATAAAGTCTGGTAAAGGGATGGGTTTAAAAGTCCACTCTAGTCACTAAATGCTACGACACCCAACTCCCTCCTTGAGAAACTTGGGAGCTGAGTTCAATGTGAAAAGCTGAACATTCAGGGGACTGAAGCACATGTATATCATCCCAAGGATGTGCTTGTACTTGCTGAAGGAGGATGAAGTTATAAACTTCTCAATGGTTAATGTCTTTGAAAAAGTGCTGAAGCAAGAGCATGAACTAAAGAGGAACCACCTATGTAAATGTTGAGGTTTTGTCGCCTCATGGAGCATGGACTTGGCTCTTACAACATTTATGAATTTGGATATAGACACATAGCTAGTAGTGTCACGAGTTGTTTTTGTATTTGAAAACTTGTGTGTATTTTATCTTCAGGTATTCAAAGTAGTTGAAGGGTTCAATTCTTAGAACACCTTGATTCTCGAATGTTTGAAGTGATGTACTAAGATGGAAATTCAATCCTTAGGATATTTTCATTTATGCACTGGTTTTGTTAATGTTAATTTTCATGCAAAAGGAATTGTACTATATTGGGGAGGATTGTTGGAAATATAGTTCAATTGTGGTCTAGTTCATACTGGTGAAGGGGAAGGAGGTACGGAGTGTACACCCACAAGTCCCTGAACACCCAGACTCATATTGTGGCTAAAGTTTGTTCAGCATCGCTGATGATCTTCAGAGAGTGTAACTCTGGACTGAAGGAATTCATCAAAGAGTAACACCAGTGAAGACATGTCTTCAGTATTTACTCATCAGCTAGTCTTCTTCAGTACTGAAGGCTTCAGCAGGAACACCCTTCAGGGTTTGCTGATGCTTCAGTGGGACTGAAGGATGGACTAATGCTGGAGCCGAACAAGTATGCTGGTAACGGTCTTTGACCAATTCAAGTGCATTAAAGACCACGTTTAATTGGTCTTGTAACCACTTTTACCTGGTATTTTGGAGCCTATTAAGAGGAGTTTAATTGGCCGTTAATTCCTCTTAATACCATTGACTAGGGTTTGAGTACTACACCTATAAAAGGGTAATCATAACTTGCATGAAGAGGACACAGAAACATATACACATAACAACAAAAGGGTTAGTGAGTTGTGCCTAAATCATTAACATCATTCGGTCTTATCCCAAGTAGGTATTCGTGATACCCAGGCATTAGGGTCGAATAATTTACTTTGGAAAGTGATTACACGATTCCAAGTGATATCCGGCAACCATTGTTTTGGTACGTAGCTATGATTGATTATCTATACCCTGGTTGAGACGAAGTAAACACCAACAGAGCTTGCAGTAACTGATGACACGATACACTCTGTTACAAAATACAGATATGTTATGACTAGTGTGTTCCTATGAGTGTATCAATGCTTTACTAGAATTTATTGAATATGTATGTATAATCATTTCAGTATCCAGTTGGAACCGCTAGTATATCGTTCTTGGGATAGCTTATGGTTGGGGAACAAAGTTAGTAAAGAGTGTCAGGTACTTTGGCTGTTGACAATGTCACAAACAGGTAGTGTGATCAACTAGGTCGGGTATACACTTGTAAAATGCAAGCAAATACTAACAAACATTAAAAAGTAACAGAAGTTAACTTGCTCACAAACCTTAAGTTCTAGGATCTTGAATCACACAAAATTATTGTTCATCTGATTGTTCCAAGATAATAATCCACATTTAGTTTCAACCGATCAAAAACAAACAAAAACAGACCGAGCAACATAAGAGCCTGAGGAACGGTGGCTAACCACCTGGCTGTTACGCCTTTGGCGCCAGACGGTGGTTGGCGCTCTGCTCCGTGCTCGCGCCAAGGCTGCTCGCGCCGTTCCCACCAGCTCGGCTGGTAGCTTATTTCCACTTTTTTTCATAATTTAAAATATAGCCGTTAGAGAGGCTTACTAGCCGTTTTTTTGAAAAAAATACCTATTTTTCAAAATTTAAACCCCAAAAAAATCTATAAATAGTACATCTTTTCACCAAATTTTATACACACAATTCTTGCATTTTCTATCTCATATTTCTCTACTACTATTATCTTTTTACGATCCTTACAATAACACCGTCGACGAATACGAAATGTATTTCGGAAACGACCATGAACGCTATATGAGAAGTTTTACGGAGTATGAGACATTTGTGGGTATGTGTAATCAAGAAGCCGGTAGGTCGGGGTCGTCTCCAATGCATACGAGGACATATATACCTCGTGGACGGAAAGACGCGAGTCAAAGGTTACTCGATGACTACTTTAGCGATGACGAGAGTCCTCCAAAGTACACGGAAGAGAAATTCCGGCAAAAGTATCGTATGAGTTCAATACTTTTTTAAAAAAATAGTCGATGTTATTTTAAGTTATGATGTCGACCCTCTTCCCGAATACTTTTCTTATCTTCACACGGGATGGATGCTACCGGTCGAGAAAGTATCCATCCCACTCTAAAGATCACTTCGGCAATTCGCATCCATCCCACTCTAAAGATCACTTCATCATTCATCAATTGGCATATGGGTCATCACCCGATGTATTTGACGATTATTTACAAATTGCCGAACGCACTTCTAGAGAATGTTTTCTTAATTTTACTAAATGCATATATGATTTATATGTTGAAACACATTTAAGAAAACCAACTCCCGCGGATATTAAAAAACATTTGCATTACACGTTGAGAAACATGGACTCCCGAGAATGCTCGGGAGTATTGATTGCATGCACTGGGATTGGAAAAATTGTCCCGATGCTTTACAGGCTCAATTTAAAAGACGGGATCATAAGTACCCAACTCTTATGTTAGAAGCAGTGGTGGATCAACAGTTGTGGATTTGACATACATACTTTGGTGTTCCAGGGGAAAACAATGATCTAAATGTCTTATATGGTTCTGTTTTATTTGATGACGAGTTAGCCAGTAGGGTTCCGGATTCTCCGTTTGTACTAAACGGAAAAACATACAAAAAAAAGTTATTATTTGGCCGACGGTATTTATCCAGAATGGTCAACTTTTATGAAAACATTTTCGGTTTCAAGGGATGAAAAACGTTGCGTTTTAAAAGAGTCCAAGAAGGTGCTAGAAAAGATATCGAACGTGCTTTCAGTGTCTTACAAGGTTGTTTGGGAATTATACGACAACCCACTCATGCTTATGAAATATACCACTTGAAATGTGATGAGACTGCTTTTATACATAGTCTCATCGTCCAAATCGGGCTTAAAATGCATAAAATATCATTAAAACTGCCAGATATATGCTCGTGTTTGTTGCTTGTGTATTTTAGGTACGGATATTGAGGAAAAGACAAAAAGATCACAAGAATCAATCCAAAACGAACACGGGAAACGAAGCCGCACAATGAACCGGAGCCGAATCTGGAATTTCCAAAAAGACCTTGAAGTTTGAAGATTGTACAAGTTTAGTCCCTCATCTTTTGAAGACTTGGCATTTTATACCCTTGCAAAACTCATAAATTGCATTGTGGTCCCTTAAATGTCAAGAAATTACACTATGAGTCCTTGGAGAATGAAGAATTTGCATTTGAAGTCCTGGTTATAACTTTTTGCAAACTTGTGCCAAAAATGACAAGTTAACCAAATTACTTAACAAAGGAAATGAGATTGTTGCTGTTTAAATACAAAGTGAAGAAAGGAAGATACTTTGGGGGCCAAAACTGCCAGACATTCAAACACCTCCCAGCCAATCATCTTGCCACATCAACCCCACCCACCAATCACACCACACCACCTCACCTCCCCTCCCACGTCAACATTCCACCCATCTAAATAATCAGTTATTAAACTGATTATTAAATACTTCCCACCAAAACATTCATTTAAATCCTTTAATCCCCAAATCAGATTAAACACACCCTAATTATCCCAAGAACCCTAGCTAATCCCCAACTTCAATTAACTTATAAACAAAGGGGTTTTGCATGATAATCTCCAGAATGGTAATTAACCATCACCTTAACCCATCCCACACCCCAAAACAAAACCCACAACACCCCATGTGACTCCCCAGGGGTCCCTTGCACCCGTCACTTTCCACAAAACCCCAAATGCAGACAAGATAAACGTCCAAGATGGTTTTCCTTGGTCCCCAAGACCAAATGAACGTCCCAAGATCAAAAATACAGCTATCATCCAGCAACATCACATGTGAGCCAAGGTTGACTGAAAATTCAAAAATCGTCCAAGGGCTTTTCAGGAAATTCATCCATTAGGGTTTCAGTAGTCTAGATAGTTCTATTGTAGTCTATTTAAGGAGGGTGCAACATGTGCATACCCCTTGTTCCTGATTTTTTTCCTTGGTCACAAACTTGTAATTCCCGTTTTATTAGTGAATGAAACTTGGTTGAGTGTTGTTGATGAAAAAGTTTCAGGCTCCATTTTAATTCTTGTTATTGATATGTTTGAGTTACTAGTTTTGGAAGGATTCTAAGTGTTCTTAATTTTTTTGAGTAAAATTTAAATTTGAGGATTGCTAGTTGTATTTTCATTCAAGAAAAAAACATCAGTCTTTTAATATTTCTGCTTGTAAAGCTATAAGCTATAAGTTGACCTGTCAATAAGTCAATCTTATAGCCTATAAGCTCTTGTACCAGGTTGTACTTGTTCTTGGTTGACTGTTTCTGGCAGGTTAAAAACAAGAACAAATATCATCATCATCTTCTCATAAACAGCTTATAGAGGATCAGCACAAGCCCGGGCTTGTTTGGAGGTGACTTTTCAGTCACTGTGGGACCTGGATGTGGGTCCCACAAGGTAACTTGTCTTGTCCTTTTTCAGTTTTCAAAATTTTATGATTTATGAGATTTTATGAAATTGCATGAATTTGATTGAAAGTTGTTTAAGTGTTTAGTTTGTTGTTTTTTTATGCATGTTTGATGTTTATATGCATGATAGGTTAAGTTTGAATCAATTTGGTAGGTTTTAAAAGGAATTTGGTGTGTTAAAATTCAATTTCAGTAACTAAAGGGGTGTTTGGATTCTAGATTTAGCTAGGAATTAGTAGTAGCTTTTGAGTTAAAAATTGTTTAGTTACACTTAGGTTGCATGTGTCACAAGATATAAGTATTTAGGTTTCATTTTAGTGGGATTTAAAACAAATTTGCATGTTAAAACTGAGAAGAGTGGTCAAGAATCAGTTAAGAGCCCTAGTGACTGTTTTATGTAAATTTGGCTCACCAAATCTTGGTGATTGATAGAATATAGGCTAATCTAGGGTTGGTAATCAGTTTTATGTCATTTGGTTAGTTTGTGCACAAGATTTGAGCTCTTGAAATCCATTTTTGTGCAAGTAAAAAGAGTCTACTGTTCATCAGAAACTTGCATGCCTAATCAGTAACTTTGTATGCCTATTTGAGCTTGATTTTGTGAAATACTTGAGTGTTTTTTGTGTTTACTTAGACTCCCTACAACCCAACTGGTGTGGGGATGCCTTGTTGTCCAAAGAAAACCAAGCTACAAGCTTTCCTAAGCTCAAAAGGTCAACTGACCATATTTTTACACTAGCAGTGGGAAAAAAGTTACCCCTGCTAGTGTATTGGTTAGTACTGCTAAACTAGCAGACAAATCACAAGCACATGTCACTTTCATAATTTAGGTTTTTTGTCTTTAGTGACTAAATTTAAGAATTAGGGTTTGAAACTTGTCTCATTATTTTTCTAATTTAATTTTTGATTTTTCTGTTTAATTAGAATTTTTATTACTGTTCATTTGCTATTTTTTAGGTTAAATTGGTTTTTTTAATTAACTTTTAATTTCTGATTTTTGGCATTTAGTGCAAAAAAGTGTTATTTTTTAGTTTTAACATTTTTCATAGATTCAGAAAATTAATTTAAGATTTTTAGTTTAAAAGGTTTTTACTGTTCCCTTTTTAATTATCTTTTATAATTAATTTAGTTTAATTATGGTTTTTATTTAAACTGTTTTTGTCCTTTAGTGTAAAATTTTATATTTTTCAAACTTTTTCATTTTTCTACTGTTCATTAGAGTAATTTAGGATTTTTAAAAGTGTCAAATTATTTTTGGCATTATTTTATTATTTTTTATAATTATTTTAGTTTAAAAATAGTTTTAAGTGTTTTAAAAAATAGAAAAATAGTTTTTAAAATTTAGGAAAAATAGTTTTTAGTCTTTAGATAATATAAGTAAGTTATTTGTTCAATAAAATAATATTTTGGACATTTTAATTAATTATATTTAATTTTAGGGCTTTAATTAGCATTTAAAATTGAATATTTAATTAATAAAAGGTTTTAAAATATTTTTATTGGATTTTTATTCTTATTTATATTATTTTAGACTTTGTTTTAGCTTTTAATTATTTTTAGGTTTAAAATTTTTAATTTGTAGCTTTTTACGGTTTTACGTGAACGACCTTTTTCGTCTTAGCTCGATCCGTCTTCGTAACCGTCATTCTCTTCTCACCCCATTTCTATTTTCTTTTTCTCAATATAATCACAAATCAAAATCAATTCAATACACACACACTAAGCCTCCTTGGGAAACGAACTTGAACTTATTTGGTCATTAGTGCTCGGTTTCCCTAAACCGACACTTAATACTTGCCACTTTTGCACTCTTTTCCTAAAGGGTAGCAAAATCACTACATCATTTTGGCGCCGCTGCCGGGGAGGCGTGTTGTGTTTTGATTTGGAATTGTTGTTTTTATATATAGCCATAATAGTATTTGTATTAGTAGCACTCTACTAATACGTATTATCGGTTTTTCGTTTTTTTGTGTGAATACTATCACTATATTGTATACGTAGAACAATAAATTCACAAGTACTCCAAATACGTGAGAAATCACAACCTTGACTTGGGAGGTCATTACCCAATCATTGTATTCGAATCTCAAACCAAAGAAAAAAGGCAAAAATAGATAAATACTTTCGTGAAGCTCGATTTTGAAAAATACAAACTATAAGGTGGGTATAAGGCGGTTGTATTTCACGACCTAAAGGAAAAAGGCTCTTAAGTGCTTCGCGCCGCCTCGTTTCCTCCGCTTGCTTGTGCGTATTTTGAGATTGAAAGCTAATCGAGGGTTTTGCCGCCCAAAGTATTATTAAGTATCATATATATTTTCTTGGTTTTAAATGATTAAACCCTCTTGAACGTTTTGGTGTTCCACCAACGTTCTAAAGTCATCGAAAGCGTTCACTTCACGTGATCGTTTTCATTCCTTGAGGCTTCTTTAATTGAGAGATTTGATTAAGGAGGAGATTTGTAGATTTTTGTCTACTTAATACATTCCACAAAATCCAAAAAAAGTAAAAACGATCAAAAACCACAAAAAAAATGAAAAAGTAAAAACACCAAAAAGAATCTTCTTTGCTCACCCTCTCGTTGTACGTGACGTTTATGCAAACTCGCTCCAAAGCAAGACGTGCACGTAAACGAAGAAACAAATCAACCACTCCTTCTAGTGAGGAGTCTCCTATTGACGAACCCATCGTAGTGAAAGAAGCACCCATGGCTAATCGAACTATGATGGAGTTGCTTCAAGCACCCACCGAGGGTTATGGAGAAGCGATTGTGATTCCCGCTATCCTTGCGGAGAATTTTGAGGTTAAGACGGGTTTGTTGTCCATGATTCAAAACAACAAGTTTCGAGGTGACGAAAAGGACAACCCTCATAACCACATTCGCCAATTTAATCGTCTTACCGCCACTTGCAAGTTTAAGGACGTCTCTAACGACTCGATTAAGATGATGCTTTTTCCGTATTCCTTAGCGGGGCCCGCAAAAATTTGGTTAGAGAAAGAGCCACCCAATTCTATATTGACGTGGAAGGATCTCGTTTCAAAATTCGTGAACCAATTTTTTCCGCCCTCTAAGACTACGCATTTGAAAAACGAGATTTCAAAGTTTTCACAAGAGTATAATGAGAGTTTTTCGACGGCTTGGAATAGGTTTAAGGAAATGTTGCACGAATGTCCTCATCATGGTTTTTCCGACTTGCATCAAATTGACACGTTTTACAATGGCTTGAACTATCATGAGCGTGATTATCTTAATGCCGCCGTGGGTGGTAATTTTTTGTGTAAAACGGTCGAGGAAGCCTTGTTAATCATTGAGAATAGGTCTAAGGTCTATAGTCCTCGTAGCACGTCGAGTTTTCGTAAGACTTCGTCTTCACCTTCGCCTTCATTGTCACATACCGTTGATGCTTGCCAAATCGAGGCTAATTTGGAGAACAAGATTTTTGATAAGCTTAAAGGATTGTTAATTGAGTTTAAAGTTGGTGAACAACCCACTCCCGCTACGGCTAAAGCGGTTGAGGTTTCTTGTATGTATTGTGGTGGAGCTCACGATTACTCCATTACCAACGGTGGTAACACTTCGAGTGCCTACGCGGAAACGGGAACTTATAACCAAAACGGTCAAGTTCCCCGCACTAATCAATTGACTCCACCGGGTTTTCCACCAAATCAAAATGCTAACAATTATCGAAACAATCAAGTTGGTTACCAAAACAATCAAAGAAACAATTACAAGGGTAATAACAACTATGGGAATCAAGGAAGTAGTAGCCAATTGCAAAATCAAAACCAAAACCGTAATTTTCAAAACACAAGTCAAGGTCTTCAAAATGTTTACACTAAAGAACTTCCAATAGACTTTTTGAATTACGTTACGGCAAATGATAAGATTTTGGAAAACATTCAAGAGCAATTGGCTAGTCAAGCTAGGGACACGGCTAAAAACACCAAGGAGTTAGCTAATTTTGTTAAGGAAAATCTTAACATGAGAAATGAGTTGAAAAATGATTTTGCTAATCAAATTAGAGGTCAAAACAATAAAAATTAAGCAAAGTCATGCTAGGCTTGAACAAAGGATTGACCAAAAAGCCGCTAGTCAAGATGTTAAGCTTAATGCTATTTTAGAAGCGGTCATGGGGAACAAAGCCTCTACTTCGGGTAGTTTGCCTAGTAACACCATATCAAACCCGAAGGGAGAGATGAAAGTGATTACCACACGAAGTGGTAAGGCACTTAAAGAACCGACTCCTCAACCAATTACTCCAACGGTGGAGGAAATTGAGGAAGAACCCGAGGTGGTGGTCGAAAAGGAGCATATCTCAAGCCCACAAAGTACCGCTCATGCCACACCTACGGTCGACCCATTACCAACATTGGAACCCGAGATTCCAAAGGCTATGCCTATGCCCCAGCCCACACCACCCTTACCTTACCCATCGAGACATAGGAAGGAGAAACGACAAGAGTGCGACAATTATCAATTTGAGCTTTTTATGAAAATGTTTCGTGAGTTGCACCTTAATGTGAGTTTCGCCGATGCTTTGGTCATGATGCCTCGATTCGCCGCTAACTTTAAGAGTATGTTGAACAACAAGGAGAAATTGCATCAATTGTCTACTTGTTCGTCGGTTTATCTTAATCGCATACCTCAAAAAGTCGGTGATCCCGGTAAATTTTTGATACCTTGTGCAATTCAAGATATGGAAGAATGCTATGCCTTGGCCGATCTTGGTGCTAGCATTAATTTGATGCCACTTGCAATCTTCAAGTCGCTCAATCTTCCTAATCTTACTCCTTCACTAATGTCTATCGAGATGGCCGACCATTCCACGATTCGTGCATGTGGATTGGCGGAAGACGTTTTTGTGAAAGTGGGGAAGTTCTACTATCCCGTAGACTTTATCGTTGTCAATATTCCCACGGATCCTCAAGTTCCTCTCATTTTAGGTCGTTCGTTTTTAGATACGTCTATGGCTTTAATTGATGTGCATGCTAGAAAGATCACCTTACGTTTCAACGACGAGGAACTTGTTATAAACGCAACTCAAAATTCTCAACTTTCTCATGTTTATTCCGTTGCAACCATAAACCTCGTTGATATGATCGACGTGGTTTGCGAGGAATTTTCACAAGAAGTTCTAGGGTTTGGTGATGAAGAAACTAGTGGCAATCCCACTATGTTAGATCCAATTCTTGATAATTCGACACCAACCTTCACTCCATTTGAAGGTGGTGGTTTTACGTTGGAAGAATTCAATGTTCCACGTACTTGTCACGAAGACCTCGACAACGATGAGGACTTCTCGATTATCAAGGATTTTCTTAACGATTTCCCATTTCCTCCACCCGAGGAGGTTATGAGTATCGAGCCCAAATCTTCACTTGAGGAACCACCTATCCTCGAGTTGAAAGATTTACCTCCTCACCTCGAATATGTCTATTTGGAGGAGGACGACAAGTTGCCGGTTATTATTGCGAAGGAACTTTCGAATGATGAAAAAACCGCACTTGTCGATGTTCTTAAGGATCCCAAAGGGGCAATTGCGTGGAAGTTATCCGACATTAAGGGAATCGATCCCAAGTTTTGTACCCACAAAATCTTAATGGAGGAGGATTACAAGCCCGCCATCCAAATTCAAAGGAGGGTGAACCCCAAAATTCACGACGTCATAAAAAAGGAGGTCCTTAAACTCCTTGACGCGGGAATGATTTACCCTATTTCCGATAGCCCTTGGGTGAGTCCTATTCATTGTGTCCCTAAAAAGGGAGGGATGACCATTGTGCCAAACGATGCCAATGAGTTAATCCCCACTAGACTCATGACCGGATGGAGAGTGTGCATTGACTATCGTAAGTTGAATGAAGCCACTCGAAAATACCATTTTCCCTTGCCCTTCATGGACCAAATGTTGGAGCGTCTTGCGGGAAACGATTTCTATTGCTTTTTAGATGGTTTTTCTGGTTACTTCCAAATTCCCATCGATCCTCGTGATCAAGAAAAAACTACGTTTACGTGTCCATATGGAACGTTTGCCTATCGTAGAATGCCATTTGGACTTTGTAATGCACCGGGAACCTTTCAACGATGCATGATGGCTATTTTTCATGACATGATCGAGAAGACAATGGAAGTCTTCATGGATGACTTTTCTGTGTTTGGTAATTCGTTCACTTCGTGTTTGTCGAACCTTGAGAGAATGTTAAAACGTTGTGAGGAAACCAACCTTGTGCTCAATTGGGAAAAATGTCATTTTATGGTTAAAAGTGGAATCGTCTTAGGGCACAAGGTCTCGAAAGCGGGGATTGAGGTAGATCAAGATAAGGTAGACATCATCGCCAAATTACCTCATCCCAAAACCGTTAAGGGAGTTAGGAGTTTCCTAGGCCACGCGGGCTTTTATCGTCGATTCATCAAGGATTTTTCGAAGATTTCTCGACCCATTACACATCTTCTTGAAAAAGAGGCACGTTTTGTCTTTGACGAAGATTGTGTAAAAGCCTTTGAAATCCTTAAGAGGAAACTTACCGAAGCTCCCATTCTTGTTGCTCCCAATTGGAACCTCCCCTTTGAGCTTATGTGTTATGCTAGTGATTACGCTATTGGGGCAGTTTTGGGGCAACGTCATGATAAGCACTTCTTGCCTATTCACTATGCTAGCAAGACGATGACCGAGGCTCAACTTAAATACACTACAACGGAGAAGGAGTTCCTTGCCGTGGTGTATGCATTTGAGAAATTTCGACCTTATCTCGTCTTGACGAAATGCATAGTGTATACGGATCATTCGGCTATTAAGTATCTCATGGCAAAGCAAGATGCTAAGCCTAGATTACTTCGTTGGATTCTCCTCCTTCAAGAATTTGATCACAAAATCGTTGACGAAAAAGGAGCCGAGAATCTAGCGGCCGATCATCTTTCTCGTTTGGAAGATCCTCACCAAAGTGTTTACGAGCCCAAGGAAATCACCGAAACATTTCCGCTCGAGACACTTGGTGTAGTGAATTCTAAGCTTGATTCTTCTACCCCATGGTTTGTGGATTTTGCAAATTACCATGCGGGTAACTTCATCATTAAGGGTATGACGACTCAAGAAAAACAAAAATTCTTTCGTGACGTCAAGTTCTACTTTTGGAACAACCCTTACTTGTTTCGAACTTGTGCGGATCAAATCATCCGACGTTGTGTATTTGGCACCGAAGCTTCTAACATCCTTAGAGCTTGCCATGAGGGACCCACGGGTGGTCACCACGGTGCTAATCTCACGGCTAAGAAGGTGTTTGATGCCGGCTTCTTTTGGCCTACTATTTACCGAGATGCACAAGATCTTGTGAAGTCGTGTGATGCATGCCAACGACAAGGAAAAGCCTCACAAAAAGATGAAATGCCACAAAATATCATCCAAGTGTGTGAGATCTTTGACGTTTGGGGTATAGACTTTATGGGGCCGTTCCCATCATCTCGTGGTAATAAGTATATCCTTGTTGCGGTTGACTACCTATCTAAGTGGGTGGAGGCGAAAGCCTTGCCCACCAATGATGCTCGTGTGGTAGTCAAGTTTTTGAAAAGCTTGTTTTCTCGGTTTGGAACCCCTCGTGCTATCATAAGCGATCGTGGAACCCATTTTTGTAACGACCAATTCGAAAGGGTCCTAAGGAAATATGGGGTTACACATCGGCTTTCTACGGCTTACCACCCACAAACGAGTGGGCAAGTCGAGGTTTCAAACCGAGCTTTTAAGAGGATATTGGAGAGATCCGTTGGGGAAAACCGACAAACTTGGTCGGATAAGTTGGACGATGCTTTATGGGCCTTTAGGACCGCTCATAAGACGCCCATTGGGTGCACTCCCTATAAGCTTGTGTATGGAAAGAATAGTCATTTGCCTATCGAATTAGAACACAAGGCTTATTGGGCCCTAAAGCATTGTAATGATGATATGGAAACCGCGGGAAAACACCGGAAAATGCAATTAAATGAATTGGATGAATTGAGGGACATTGCTTATGAAAATTCATTGATTTATAAAGAAAAAACTAAAAAGTTGCATGATTCTAAAATTAAAAACCGGGTTTTTAACATTGGGGATCAAGTTTTGCTTTTTAATTCAAGATTAAAAATCTTTTCCGGTAAGTTGAAATCCCGTTGGTCCGGTCCATTCACCGTGACTCAAGTGTTTCCGTATGGGACCATCGACCTAGCTCAAGATGATGGTCCTAACTTCAAGGTGAATGGACATAGGTTGAAGCACTACTTTGGCGGGGAAGTTCCATCCTTGAACTACCTCGACCAAATCACTTTCCCCAATGATAATTAGTATTGAGGGGATCGATTCGAGCTCATGACTCGGTAATAAAAAACGAGGTGCCTCGTGGGGGAGTCCCATGCTTATCCTATGTACATATTATCGCTTTCTAATGTAGTTAATGTGAGAAGATTTGTGCCCTTCCAACCTTTGTTCCGTGGTTGTTTGTGAATTGTGGACTTTAGATGATCATGATCTTCACGATTTGAGCCTCTCGTGTTCGTTTTATGGGAGCACTCGATCGTTTGCTTTGAAGACTTTCTCAATATCCATGATATATCCTTTTGATGTTCTAACCTTAGGTTATTAGCACACTTCATAAATGGCTATTAATTTATTGGTTACACCCTTTCCATGCTAGATTAGGCATTCGACTACGTCTTTAGCATGAGGGTGTTTGCACCCCTAGACTCGAAACATTGAGGATAATGTTTAACTTTAGTATGGGGGGTGAATAGATACTTGCCTTGCCAAACCTTCACGCTTTCCAAAGTTTATCCTTTTGTTTATCATTTTGTTGCAAAATAAGGCAAAAATAGCCAAATTTTAAAATTTTTCTCATGTTTTATAAGTGTTTGAAGACACGAATGTAGGTTTTCCGATGGCGAGAATAAGAGTAATTTTTGACTCGACCGTGCGTGTTGAGCACTTAGCTTTGATTCCTTAACTACACATTAGGCTAAGTCTCTTAAATGAGGACGGGAAATGATAGGGTTAATTATAAGTTACTATGCTAAACGTAGAGTACTCGTATTCTTTCAAAAACTCATGTGTTCTCGTTGTTTGCTTATTCTCCCTTCGCTTGTAAATATTTTTTTTGCTTAATAAATATTGACTTAGCGGTTTAGTTGGGATTGTTGGGTTTCTAGTCTTTTCTAGTAGCTTCCGTGTAATTAAATTGGGAAGACATTAAGGTATCGCCAGCGTCACGGTATTGAAGTATTGGCAACCCGAATAATCGAAAGCTTCACCCAATAATAAGATTTCAAGTGCTCACCTAAATCTAGCAAACAATTTGAAGCCCCACAAGGCCGAAAAATCTATGCAAAATTGAAAGTGAATCAAGACTTAATCTTCGAAGCTTTAAAGATCCAAAATTCGCCTTAGCGTGAGGATATACGTCTTTGGCTAATAAAACCACCGATGAGGCGGATAATAAAAGGCAAGGCAAGACCGAAGTCATAATAAAAGCTTCATGGCGAAGTTGAATAAAAGATGGAGGTAAACCAAAGATAATAAGGCCCTTCCGTTAGGGGGCGTATAAAAGTCTTGGTAATAAGTCTCATGTTCAAAACCGTTATAAAATCGTGTTTATCGATCCTTCTTGTCAACTTAATTTTTTGACATCGTTGTCTATTAGGAGGGGTTATTGATTTGATGGTCTTAGTTACACCGTTAGGACTCTATTTTTAGACCTAAATCTCTATTATCGCATAAGTCAAACAATGTATCCTCGTGAAACATTCAAGACAAAATAAAATATAAGAGATACAACTTAGGAATAATGGGAGGATAAGTACGTGATCAGGGCATATGAGTAGTGTTAGCATTACTAACTTATAATGACAATGATCTCGTTGCACGCTTGGCATGGAATTGGAGTGAAAATCGAGGACGACGAACTTATTTCTAACGAAGCATTCACATGTTCTTATTCTATGAACCTAAACGTCCCATTTTGCGATGAAAATCATACATTATGTCTAAAACACAAGTAGTAGTAATAGTAGCAGTATAGCTAGTTTATCATTCAATAAAGTGAATAAAATTGAATTTTGGAGATGCTACGATACTTTATTCTAGCATTGCGTGAGGGCACGGCAATGGTTTAGTATGGGGGAGTGATGAGACTGCTTTTATACATAGTCTCATCGTCCAAATCGGGCTTAAAATGCATAAAATATCATTAAAACTGCCAGATATATGCTCGTGTTTGTTGCTTGTGTATTTTAGGTACGGATATTGAGGAAAAGACAAAAAGATCACAAGAATCAATCAAAAACGAACACGGGAAACGAAGCCGCACAATGAACCGGACCCGAATCTGGAATTTCCAAAAAGACCTTGAAGTTTGAAGATTGTACAAGTTTAGTCCCTCATCTTTTGAAGACTTGGCATTTTATACCCTTGCAAAACTCATAAATTGCATTGTGGTCCCTTAAATGTCAAGAAATTACACTATGAGTCCTTGGAGAATGAAGAATTTGCATTTGAAGTCCTTGTTATAACTTTTTGCAAACTTGTGCCAAAAATGACAAGTTAACCAAATTACTTAACAAAGGAAATGAGATTGTTGCTGTTTAAATACAAAGTGAAGAAAGGAAGATACTTTGGGGGCCAAAACTACCAGACATTCAAACACCTCCCAGCCAATCATCCTGCCACATCAACCCCACCCACCAATCACACCACCACCACCTCACCTCCCCTCCCACATCAACATTCCACCCATCTAAATAATCAGTTATTAAACTGATTATTTAATACTTCCCACCAAAACATTCATTTAAATCCTTTAATCCCCAAATCAGATTAAACACACCCTAATTATCCCAAGAACCGTAGCTAATCCCCAGCTTCAATTAACTTATAAACAAAGGGGTTTTGCATGATAATCTCCAGAATGGTAATTAACCATCACCTTAACCCATCCCACACCCCAAAACAAAACCCACAACACCCCATGTGACTCCCCAGGGGTCCCCTGTACCCGTCACTTTCCACAAAGCCCCAAATGCAGACAAGATAAACGTCCAAGATGGTTTTACTTGGTCCCCAAGACCAAATGAACGTCCCAAGATCAAAAATACAGCTATCATCCAGCAACATCACATGTGAGCCAAGGTTGACTGAAAATTCAAAAATAGTCCAAGGGCTTTTCAGGAAATTCATCCATTAGGGTTTCAGTAGTCTAGATAGTTCTATTGTAGTCTATTTAAGGAGGGTGCAACATGTGCATACCCCTTGTTCCTGATTTTTTTCCTTGGTCACAAACTTGTAATTCCCGTTTTATTAGTGAATGAAACTTGGTTGAGTGTTGTTGATGAAAAAGATTCAGGCTCCATTTTAATTCTTGTTATTGATATGTTTGAGTTACTAGTTTTGGAAGGATTCTAAGTGTTCTTAATTTTTCTGAGTAAAATTTAAATTTGAGGATTGCTAGTTGTATTTTCATTCAAGAAAAAAACATCAGTCTTTTAATATTTTTGCTTTTAAAGCTATAAGCTATAAGTTGACTTGTCAATAAGTCAATCTTATAGCCTATAAGCTCTTGTACCAGGTTGTACTTGTTCTTGGTTGACTGTTTCTGGTAGGTTAAAAACAAGAACAAATATCATCATCATCTTCTCATAAACAGCTTATAGAGGATCAGCACAAGCTCGGGCTTGTTTGGAGGTGACTTTTTAGTCACTGTGGGACCTGGATGTGGGTCCCACAAGGTAACTTGTCTTGGCCTTTTTCAGTTTTCAAAATTTTATGATTTATGAGATTTTATGAAATTGCATGAATTTGATTGAAAGTTGTTTAAGTGTTTAGTTTGTTGTTTGTTTATGCATGTTTGATGTTTATATGCATGATAGGTTAAGTTTGAATCAATTTGGTTGGTTTTAAAAGGAATTTGGTGTGTTAAAATTCAATTTCAGTAACTAAAGGGGTGTTTGGATTCTAGATTTAGCTAGGAATTAGTAGTAGCTTTTGAGTTAAAAATTGTTTAGTTACACTTAGGTTGCATGTGTCACAAGATATAAGTATTTAGGTTTCATTTTAGTGGGATTTGAAACAAATTTGCATGTTAAAACTGAGAAGAGTGGTCAAGAATCAGTTAAGAGCCCTAGTAACTGTTTTATGTAAATTTGGCTCACCAAATCTTGGTGATTGATAGAATATAGGCTAATCTAGGGTTGGTAATCAGTTTTATGTCATTTGGTTAGTTTTTGCACAAGATTTGAGCTCTTGAAATTCATTTTTGTGCAAGTAAAAAGAGTCTACTGTTCATCAGAAACTTGCATGCCTAATCAGTAACTTTGTATACCTATTTGAGCTTGATTTTGTGAAATACTTGAGTGTTTTTTGTGTTTACTTAGACTCCCTACAACCCAACTGGTGTGGGGATGCCTTGTTGTCCAAATAAAACCAAGCTACAAGCTTTCCTAAGCTCAAAAGGTCAACTGACCATATTTTTACACTAGCAGTGGGAAAAAAGTTACCCCTGCTAGTGTATTGGTTAGTACTGCTAAACTAGCAGACAAATCACAAGCACATGTCACTTTCATAATTTAGGTTTTTGTCTTTAGTGACTAAATTTAAGAATTAGGGTTTGAAACTTATCTCATTATTTTTCTAATTTAATTTTTGATTTTTCTGTTTAATTAGAATTTTTATTACTGTTCATTTGCTATTTTTTAGGTTAAATTGCTTTTTTAATTAACTTTTAATTTCTGATTTTTGGAATTTAGTGCAAAAAAGTGTTATTTTTCAGTTTTAACATTTTTAATTAACTTTTAATTAGAATTTTTATTACTGTTCATTTGCTATTTTTTAGGTTAAATTGTTTTTGTCCTTTAGTGTAAAATTTTATATTTATCAAACTTTTTCATTTTTCTACTGTTCATTAGAGTAATTTAGGATTTTTAAAAGTGTCAAATTATTTTTGGCATTATTTTATTATTTTTTATAATTATTTTAGTTTAAAAATAGTTTTAAGTGTTTTAAAAAATAGAAAAATAGTTTTTAAAATTTAGAAAAAATACTTTTTAGTCTTTAGATAATATAAGTAAGTTATTTGTTCAATAAAATAATATTTTGGACATTTTAATTAATTATATTTAATTTTAGGGCTTTAATTAGCATTTAAAATTGAATATTTAATTAATAAAAGGTTTTAAAATATTTTTATTGGATTTTTATTCTTATTTATATTATTTTAGACTTTTTTTTAGCTTTTAATTATTTTTAGGTTTAAAATTTTTAATTTGCAGCTTTTTACGGTTTTACGTGAACGACCTTTTTCGTCTTAGCTCGATCCGTCTTCGTAACCGTCATTCTCTTCTCACCCCATTTCTATTTTCTTTTTCTCAATATAATCACAAATCAAAATCAATTCAATACACACACACTAAGCCTCCTTGGGAAACGAACTTGAACTTATTTGGTCATTAGTGCTCGGTTTTCCTAAACCGACACTTAATACTTGCCACTTTTGCACTCTTTTCCTAAAGGGTAGCAAAATCACTACATCAAAATGAATCATGTATTGTTGTATCATGTTACATAACATGATATTGGAAGACGAAAAATCCGCATTGAATCCTAGAGATGTTTATGTTGATCCTCAACCGAATATTGTTCGAAGTTGGATCCAACTATGTGAAATACATGAGAGGAAAACAAAACAAATTCAAGACCGAAGAGTGCACTACGAGCTTCAAGTCGATCTTCTGGAGCATTTGAGCCGTAAGCACTAAATTGTAAAAAATATTATCGTAATGTTTTTTTTGTAATGTCTTTTTTATGTAATGTTTTTTTTAATTTAATTAAGTTTTTATTTAAGTTATTTTGTAATTAAAAAAAATTAGTTTGACGCCACATTTGGGCCCTAACGTTTACTAGTAATGTGGTGCCAAAGGATTCTGGTGCCAAAGGATTCTGGTGCCAAAGCCCCAAAATCCTACGTGGCGCCTTTGGCACCACTTTTGTGGCCCAACCACTCCCAGTGCTCTAAGGCTGGGGGAGTGGGGAGAAAAAAAACCACCTTCTCTCACCTCTTACTAACTCATAAAAAACCTACCTGTCAAAGGTACCAAGGAAAAAGAAACCCACCTCCACCTCACCTTTCCACTATGAATTTTATTTTTATTTATTAATTAAAATCTTTATTTCATCAAATAAAAACATTACATAATAAACTTCAAATACTAAAAACACTAAAATTAAATATAAATTAAAATTTATTATTAGCCAAGTGCTAAATTGGTTTGAATGTTATGATGCACTTGGGGTGATCGGATATACCCATAACATCATGAATTTGTGTTTGGGTTCATATGAGATCGTCCGGTTGATGTGTTTCTCCCGGGGTACCATCTTGGACTTATCACATATCCTTTGTGTTTTCGAACCATATTATGTAATATGATGCATGCATACATCATATTAGTAATTCTTTCTTTTCTCATCGCACGTGCGGGATTGGCGATTATGGCTCATTTCTTTTATAGAACACCAAACGCGCGTTTCACATCTTTCCTTTCCGATTCCTGCTTCTTCTTATACAATATTCGATTGTGGTCATCGTCAGAGGGTTCCAGGATCGTCTTAAAGAGTGGAACTAATTCGGGATATATCCCGTCAACAAGATAGTATCCGAATGGGTAACTAACTCCGTTAGCCACAAAAGGAATCTCTGGCGCTCGTACGGTTTTTAAATCGTTAAACAAAGGGGATTGATGTAAGACATTGATGTCGTTGTTAGACCTAGAAACACCAAAGAAAGCATATCATATCCACAAGTCTTTCGATGCAAAAACTTACAACAAAATGAACCAATTCTGTCCATGATCACGTCGACCTTTATGTGTGTACGGACAACCAAACCACTCCTAGTCCCTGCAGTCTAGACTTCTAACATCCTTGGGAAACCGTGTTTCTCATCTGATGTGATATTGTAATTCAACGTCACTTACCATGGGTTTTCTGAGATACTATGGCCCATAAACATTCCTTATAGCAGTACAAAAATGAGCAAGACTCTCTCGTGAAGTTCTTTTAGCTATTTGCAGATATTCATCTAAAGAACCTGAAACAATGCCGTATGCTAATTGACGAATTGGAAAAGTGAATTTCATCAATGGAGAAATGCCTTCTCTTCCGGTACAGTCTATATTTGCACTAAAGTAAGGAGCATGAGCAATTACAATTACAACCATAACTATCTAGTTGAAAAGTGGACGAGCCATTCGGAATGTCTTCCGAAAATTTCGTTCGTTGTAGATCGGGTTGTCATAAAAAAACGAGGCAACTAAACGATCATGGGAACCGTAACGATCTCGATTAACCGGGTTTCTCGGCACTATTGGTTGCCGTCTATTTCGAAAAAACAACGTCGCTCTTGCAAGAAACCGGACCCGAGGGCTATTCACCAAAGTTTCTTCATCGTGGATCACTAAATCGAGGAACATAAATGTAGAAACTAGAAGGGAGGGGGGGGGTTAAATACTTCCTCTAGTTAAAATGATCAAAGATCGTTTTTTCAAAAATACTTTTCAAAAACTAGATTCAAGTGATTTATGTGAAATCTTCTTATGCATAATATGGACAAGTGATAGTGTATCTAAACTAATAATCACAAGTATATGCAATGATGAATAATGAATAGAAATAGATAAGGAAAGGAAAGATCAAACCAAACACCGAGGATTTATAGTGGTTCGACAACGAAACTCACTCTTCGTTCCTACTGCACTCCTCGGGTACTCCTTACTCGAGAGTTCACTATTCAACAAGCTCCTTAAGGTGGAGAAACCGTACACGTCACTTAACCAATTTCTGACTCTAAGCTAAAAGTCGAGACCTAATCTTAGCTAGGACCAATCTATAGCAATATACTTTGAGGCCTAAGTATTAACCACAATACATACACAAGTTCCAAATATACACAACAATTTGGATCTTCACAATGACACAAGAATGAAATAGAGTTTTGATCTTCAATGGATCTTGAGTTAGACACAACACTTCAAGGATGAAAGTGTTCTTCTCTTTGCACTTGAGAGGATGAGATGTGAGGAGAAAGATTTACTTCTTAAACAAGTATAATCAACCAAATAACCAAGGATTTATGTGATTAAAGAAGGTGTATTGAATATGAAAATTTGTGTGCAAAAGAGGTGAAAAGGAAATATGGAAATGGTCCACTATTCATAG
Organism: Glebionis coronaria; assembly: GCA_025667525.1. NCBI lineage: Eukaryota > Viridiplantae > Streptophyta > Magnoliopsida > Asterales > Asteraceae > Glebionis > Glebionis coronaria. Next base: position 180,700,053 of record CM046880.1, on the reverse strand, counting down.
GACAAAGGCCCAACGACTCTTTCTGGCCGCGGCTCAGTAAATAGGCTAGCGGCTCAATATTGATATTGAACCGCAAGCACCTATAATGAGCCGCCGGCTATAGAGTCAACTCCTTTTTGTCTTTTAATGGGGAAATACCATCTGGTGCAGTTTTTATCCAGATTGGATATTCTTATACCATTTAGAATATGCCAAATTTAAATTTCTATTTTTTATTTAAAATTTTTTTTTTCTTATAAATAAAGTTTATTAAAAACATTTGTCACTTTTGAATAAAAGTGAGTTTTAAGAAAAATGTAAATCCTTGACCACTTAGTTAGGTTAAGAACTTGTTTATTCATACCTTAAGTGATAACGGATGAAATGAAAATACCTGAACTCAAGAATTCGATTTTCGTTGTTTTCGTAAATGCTTGTTTTTATATATTGTCGTAATCAAAACAAAGCAAGACTGAAAAATGCAAGTAACATTTTTAGGCATCATTGCATTAACAATCTCCCCCTTTATTGTTGCGACAACATATTGTTAGAAATACGTTTTTACGTATTTATGAAGGATCGGTCGCTCCAACGATAATTATGTAATGGCTCGTGATCCATGTAGTTAATGTATGGTCCATATAGCCCACATGTAGGGTGGGCTATATATATCCCCTCCTAGCATGTTAGGAGGGGTTGTTGATTGTCATTTCACTTAATCATTATTCCATTTTCACTTTCTCTCTCTAACTTTCTTCCTTCTCTCCTTTCTCTCTCTAATCCCTCATCTCATTCCTTCATCTTCTTCTTTATTTATCAATCAATCAACCATCTTAATCCATCAAATCCATCACTTAGAATAGGCCAATGATCACGTAGACCTTCAATTGGTATCAAGAGCCAAGGTTTGATTGGTTTATTCTCCTTTTAGTTCTTTTTGATTTTGGTGGGTTTTGATTTAATCATGCTTAAATTTTAAAAAGTTTGTATCTTTTATAAAAAAGTTTGTGTTTTTATGTGTTAAATCATGTCAAATCTTTAGATTTACTTATTTTAGATAAAAATCACAAATTTTTTTTGCTAATCATCAATTTTTATAAAAAGTTTATATTTTTTTTCTCTTTTTCTTGTTTTTTAATCTACCAATTTTATCAATTTCTAAATTTTTATCAATTTTTAGTTTGTATTTTTTCTATGTTTTATTTTATTTTTTATCAGTTTTTGTTAAATTTTTTCTTGATCTGGGCTTGTGTCAAGTTTTTGTCCAACAGTCTTTCTCTATATTTTTTTATTTTTTTTAATTTTATTTTTAGTATCATTTTTTAACAGTCTTCTATCTGGGTTTCTGTCAACTTTTGGTCATCTGTCAATTTTTGGTCGAATTGTCAAGTTTTGTCCAGTTATCTTCTGTCCATTTGTCCAAGTATCTCAGTCCCATCAAAACTGTTCCTCATGTTCAGATTCTAACTCATTGTTCCGAATCAAACCAAGAAGTTCCGAATCAAACTCCAAGTTCCGGACGAAAAAGTTCCGGACGAATAAGTTCCGGGTGAACGAAACTTCCGAGTGAACCAAAAGTTCCGAATCAAACCCAAAAGTTCCGGGTGAACGAAACTTCCGGGTGAAGAAAAAGTTCCGGGTGAAGAAAAAAAGTTCCGGGTGAAGAAAAAAGTTCCGGGTGAAGGAAATGTTCCGTATGAACGAAAGTTCCGAATGAATGGAAACTTCCGAACGAATGCAAAGTTCCGAATGAAGACCATTCAAACATAACGGGAACATTTGTTTTGACTCGACACCAATTTAAAACCAACACCTCTCGACTCCATACTCTCACCCACACCCCCTTACAATCTCTCGACTCCAATAAACCCCACAAACACCAGACTCTCAAATCCCTCTCAAACTCACATCCTCTCGAAACTCTCCCTCGAACCCTAGTCTGACTCTCGACCACTAGACTCGACCTGACACCAAACGCAAACCCACAACTCATTTACCCACCCTCGTTTCGACCCAAACCCACAACTCGACTCGACTCCAAACCCAACCTCACCCTCGACTGACAAACTCACCCTGACACTCACAAACTCTCGACACACATTCAAAACCCTCACTCTCGGACCCTCTCGACACACTATCCTCCCAAACCGACCCTCGATTTACCCAAACCCACAACCCAAGACTCAAAACATTTTTCCCAACCAACCAAGACTCCACTTAACTTTAACCCAACACCCTCGCAACTCAATCCCCAACACCCTCCCTCGTCTCAAGACCCTCACACCCTCACGGTTTCAAAACAAATCGACTCACCCACACAAAACCTTACTCAAACAACCATTCGACTCAAAAAGGTAACAAACACAAAACTCTCGTCACTCAATCAACCCTCGACCCTATATCATTCCCCACATCACATCACACATACTCGCACTCGACTCATCACAAGAACGACTCTACAGAAGAGAGAGAGACTCAACAACACACAAACAACACAGTAAGAATACCTACCCGAGACCTCAATCAATTTAGAGATCTAGACGACGAATTCTTCTTGATTCTTCACGTTTTATATGGTTGGATTCATTTTTGAGATCATATCTTAAAAGGGTATAGTGGAATCAATCATATATGGTTTATTGAGATTGGTTTCAAATGGCGATTGGTTCAATTGTTTTGATGAATAGATGGTTCAATTGTGCTTACGGAGGTTTGAGAGCTTTGTCTGTGGGAGAGAGAGTTTTGGGGAGGAAGGAGTCTTGATTTCGTTAATGTGAGAGAGAGAAGAGAGATTAGGTTTGTGTATTATTGTGGGGCGGATATAACTAGAACTTGGGAACAGAGTTGAGTGGGCGGAGTAAACTAGGCCTGGAGAGTATTTTTATTTATTTAAATGTGACGGAGAAAACTAGAAACAAGTTTTTTAAAGACACGTGTGTGGAAGTTGTAAAACCTATTTTTGATATTATTACTATTTTTAATATTATTTTTATATATAAACGTTATATATATTGCCTAATTTATAAATGTTACTTTTTATCTTATGTTTATTTTCGTTTTTTATTTTAAAAATTCTTATTTTTTGATATTACTTCTATTTTGATAATCATTTTTAGTTTGATTTCTATTTTTATTTTAATTTTAATTTTATTTTAATTTTATTTTATTTCAAATTTTTTATTTTTTATTTTTTTTTATTTTGAAAAACTTTTTGATATTAAGTTATAATCGTGACGTGACAAAGTGACAACGTGTTAAAGTGACGTGTTAGGGAGTATTGGATTCCGATTTGTTTTATCAAACGGTTGAGTCGACAAAAAATTTCTTGAGCTGCCAATTGAGTTGTCATTCATCGACTTTCAATGGATTTCTTCAATTCGACACTTAAAGAGGGAGACTTGCATCGAATGCAAGACAAAGCTCGAGAAAGTGGTATAAATTCATTTCAAATGCTCCAGTCTCATCTTGTCACTCTTTCGGGGATTCAAGGAGGGAGCGAATTTGTGACAATCTTTGGACAAGATCGTCATATATTCATCGACTCAATTTTCACCACTTTGACCGAACTAGCAGAGCAACTCAACCATGACAACTTTAATCACTCTGCATCGGCACTTGCTTATAAGGCTCTTGTGACACAACTCACGCCTTTCCTCCAATTTAATCTCATCAAGTCTGAAAGTTTGATGCTTTGCCAATCATTTCTTCGAGATACACGTACCGAGCTTCGAGTTTTTCGTGATACAATATTGAAACTCATGACCTCGGTCTCGTCTTCGATTTATGAAAGATCTCGACTTCAGCAAGGGTATGATAATGGAGTGCAAGACTCTTCGATGCAAGAGAAAACTGGTCATACGGTTGAAAACTTGGAGCCTAACGATGCCAAGAGCACAGAATCAGGAGGACAACATGATGCCAGTGGAACGTCAGGGAATGTTCACGAGATTTCTCTTGATGACACCTTACCCATTTATGACGCAGAGCCTGCAAACATGGTACAATGTAATGTTGTTTATGATGTATATGCTGATGATATGCCGCATATTGAGAATTCTGAACCTAATTATGACAAACATGGGATGGAAACGAGTGATAGCAATACCACTTCAGATTCATCCGATGTAAGTCATAATGGGGGAGAGATTATTCAGAATGCTATAGTACATCATGATAATTGTATTATAACTGCTTCGTTAACTGATTCTGATTCTAAGATTAAAGAGCTCGAAACGATCGTAGCTCAACAATCAAAAGATCTTGAGGATGCCAAACTTGAATTTTCTAAGAAAACGGACAAATTTGAAACATACTTTGAAAAACTTGAAAAGTCAAACGTTGTTCTTGAAAGAAAATTGGATCAAACTGTTCTAGATTCTAAAGCTGAAAAAGATAATCTTTTGAAACAAATTCAACTGCTTGAATCTAAGTTGGCATCCCAAGATAACGTGCTCAAAGAAAATGAAACATTAAAGGCTCAAGTACAGGAAAAGGTCTTTGCTATAGCCGCGTTGAAAAACGAATTAAGGAAAACTAGAGGACCTAGTGTGGACACTAAGCTTGAAAAACCATCAATCTTGGGGAAACCGCCTACAATTCAGTTCGTCAGACAACCGAGTGTCAGACAACCTACTGCATTTAGATCCAAGCGACCACAATCCTCGAGACCGCGGTTTGCCTCCCAAGTTGATTTGGTTCAGTTTTCTAGACCAGTCACTCCAGCAACTAGGCCCAATGTGATCAAAACAGCGTTAGCAAGATCTAATCAGATGATTGCCCCTAGTTTCCCTAAAAATACCAAGACCACGTCTAGAACTAGTTCAAATGACGTTGGCCATAAATCTGGTCTAAGGGAAGTTATTCAACAGACACATGTAAGAGATAGCAATGTCAATCCTAGTCACATGTCTTCTAGATTACCCAACACTGCTAACCGTAGCATGTCATCTCCTAGGAGCATCGATCAAACATCTAGGAATTACTCGGACATTAAATATGCTACCTGTAAAACATGTAGAAAATGTGTTTTTACGGTAAATCATGATTCATGTATCAAAAAATTGCTTAATGAGGTGAACTCCCGTGCTAGACTTAAATCCCAGTGGATCGCTAAAATCAAACCCATTGGTAAAATGTGGCGCCCCACTGGTAGAACTTTCACTCTTGTGGGAAACGAGTGCCCTTTAACTAGGATTGTCTCTGATTCTACGAAGACTACTAGGGAGGAAATTGCAAAGGATGATACATCACTTAAGCCTGAACTTAAGGTTTTCTATAAAAGGAAACGTTTGCCATCTAAGACAAGTGATTCATCCCCTCAGGCCACCTCTGACACAAGAAAAGAAAACTGTGAACCCCCACGTGCTTCTAAAATAGATATCTCTAACCCATGCAAAAGTATACAAACTCCTAATGAGAATGCAGGTACCAAAGTTGATGTTCCAAAAGAACGAAGCGGTCCAATCATTGTATACCGTTCAACTAAGGACACTCTCAGAGTTTGGTTGCTGAAGAAGCAGATATCAGAGAAACTAGTATCTCAGGGGATTCATGGTTAAAGCTTACAAGGACTTACAGTCACATAACAGACTGTAACTCGATCTCCAAAGACAGGAAAGTTCATCACGATGATGACTTATCCTAAAAACGAGAAATTCATTTTTCTCGGGCATGAGCTTATGTTAAAAACATTCCACGTTTTTTAAGCTCATGCACTAGGACTTATAGTCACATCACAGACTATAACTCGCTCTTCAAAGAAAGGAAAGTTTTCGCCGATGATAAACTCATCCTAACAACGAGAAATTAAGTTTTCTCGGGCATGAGCTAATATTAAAAACATTCGAAGTTTTTAAGCTCATGCACAATGACTTACAGTTAAATGTCAGACTGTAACTCGAACTTAAAATAAAGGAAAGATTATCTTTTATGATAACTTATCCTCTTAACGAGAAATCCACCTTTCTCGGTCATGAGCTTGTATTAAAACATTCGAAGTTTTAAGCTCAGAAAGGAAAGTGTATCTTTTAAATAAGAGAACTTTTCCTCATAACGAGAAATTAACCTTTCTCGGCCATGAGCTTTCCGTTAAATCAGTCAAAGTTTTCAAGCTCATGAAAAACGACTTCTAAGTAAATGTCAGCTTAGGACTCGTCCTTCAGATAAAAGGAAAGTTTATCGCCGATGGTAACTTATCCTTAACAACGGGAAGTTCACAACTTCTCGGACTTGAGCTCGCTTTTAAGATATTCAATATCTTAAGCTCAAGTAATTGTTTTTCAAAACTTTGAACACAATTTTTCAAGAATTTCTCAAAAGATTTTTCTAAATCTTTCAAAATTGTGTGTTAAAAAACGTTTTGATAAAAAGAGCATGTCTTCTGGAATCGATAATATTTACGAACCTAGAAATGTCATTCAATAATGACACGGGGTTGTAAATAAAGTTCGAGCAGAAGTTTAAAAGATTTAAAACATGCTCCATATGGTTTGCTATTATTTCAGATAGCAACCCGCTTTTCATAATCAAGTCAAGCATTTCACCGGAAAGCTTTGACTCAACAACGGGAATTAATTTTCTCGGGGACGTGACGAGGTGACCAACATTCGTGAACAAGAACCATGTGAATCTTTCATATGATGTTCTCCATCATTCAGGTCCATCCTCGTAAATTGCTAATCTTGTGAATTCATTATTATATATGATCTTTGCACGTAATAAATACCTTACACTTGTGTTTAAAAGGTATTTAATTTACGTTTCAAGTACACCCTCATTAATTTGAGGGGGAGCTTGTGTAATTCATGAAGATAATTGGATTTGCATTTTTCTTCCTAAATTTTCTTAAAATGCTATTAAATCAATTGATATTAAAAACATCGATTGGGTTAATATTTTTAATATGGGGGAGAAAATGTGATTTAATATGGGATATGATCAATCATAAATGGTTTGACTTAACGTGATAGCTCATCCCGACATATGCAAAATGTTTTCGGATATCGTGGCATATGTTAAGGGGGAGCAAAATGGATTTGCACTTCAAAATGGATTTCATGTTGACATACACTTACCCAAAACATCTCTATTCACGACGGTGAAGATTGTGGTGACATAAGGATGGTAGGATAGGTTAAAGTCCAATGATTTCTCTAGAACCGGAGGAATATTCCCAAGGACATTCCATAGCTAGAAATAGTAGTCCTTAGGAAAGATGGAGAAAGATTGTGAACGTAGCTGAATGCCGACCAAGTACTTAAGTTAGCACTGGAACAATCACAACAAGGTGCTAGTTATGACGTATTGGTAAGCATTGAAGGGGTTGAAGAATGAAAAAGAATTGTAAAGATAAAAGGTGTAAAGAAAGAAGCTCTCCTTACAACTTTAGGCAGAAACCGGGTCAATACATATGCTATTGAGATCATTTTTGTTAATGATTCTCGATATTGAAGAAAGACGTCATGGACCCAGTGATGCAATGCACAACCCTTCCCAGCTAACTCAAATATCTCTCAAAAGGTATTTGTTTTAATCACACTGAGATCAACACATTATCTATTGATTTATTCACTCCGAATAAATTGGTATTGAAAAGGTGGCACTCCTCTCCAGCCTCCGATCACTAAAAATCCAAAATGCACGATCGAGTCTAGAGCCATTTGAGATCATCAAATATCTCATTAGGACACACTTTCATATTTCCTTGCTTCTTCACACACTGTGAAAAGTAAGAAAGATCTTAAGAGTCCTACGCAAAATCTTTATGATCTTGCCTGAACATCCAGTAATACGAAAGTATTTACAATGAAGATGGAAATCCTTCTTGAGCGAATATCAAAAAGCTCATGGTAGGTGACTTGTGCGATTCTTTATGAATCAAACTTGTGATAACTGGAAAGCAACAGTGGTTTAATTCTTAAATGAATTTAAACTCGTTCCAGGCCTCTACGCAATATCTTAGTGATCTTGCCAGAACATTCAGAGTAATACTATTAAGTATTTACAGTGACGAATGGAAATCCTTCTAGTGTTAACATCAAACAGCACTTGGTAGGTAACTTGCAAGATTCTATATGAATCAAGCTAGTGACAACTGGAAAGCAACGATGGTGCGGTTCTTAATTGAACTTCACTTGTTCCAGGAACATGAATTGACGGCTTCAAATCATGCGGATAATATTATCCAAATGATTCACTCTTTACGTTCGCAGTCAGCTTTGGACGGTCGAGTAAAGAGAACGGGTTTACCCGCGAAATCTTGTCAAGGAGGTTCTTTATTGAAACTACCTGCCACAAGTACGATATTTAATATCGTCCAACGGTCTTCACCGACCGGAGGTAAAATGCTACCGAATTAGAATGAAATGTTCAAGGCCATTTCATCCGTGTATATTGTTTGTTGCTAACTGTCTTATGCAGCGTAACAAGAAGGTGGCATTGCGGTGTACAATCCAGAAGAAGTCGTCACCACATGCTTATACTACATACAACTAGTACTTCAACAAATTCAAGAAAGCCTGAAGGTCAAGTCTTCCGCTGTATCAAACTCTGAAGCTTTCAAGAATTTAAAAGTATAAGTATGTGGAACATGAAGTCACAAAGAGTCAAATATCACAAGTGAAGAATGCACAAGGTCAAGGCAAGGAAACATGCTCAAGACTAAAGTCAAAGATCACATCAAGCATATTCACAAGAACAAGATCGAAGACTCAAGCATAGATGCTAGGTTTAAGATTTTGTAAAAAGATGTGACCTCCCTTAGGGGGAGATTGTTGGAAATACGTTTTCCCTATGAAGTCTCGGTCACATCTTAGTTAGTATAGATCACGAGTTATAGACTATTTAAAACTTTGTTTCTTGGAGCGACCTCCCTTAGGGGGAGATTGTTAGAAATACGTTTTTACGTATTTATGAAGGATCGGTCGCTCCAACGATAATTATGTAATGGGCTCGTGATCTATTTAATTAGTGTATAGTCCATATAGCCCACATGTAGGGTGGGCTATATATATCCCCTCCTAGCATGTTAGGAGGGGTTGTTGATTGTCATTCACACTAAATCATTATTCCATTTTACTTTCTCTCTCTAACTTCTCTCCCTTCTCTCCTTTCTCTCTCTACTCCATCATATCATTCCTTCATTTCTTCTTTATTTATCAATCAATCAACCATATTAATCCATCAAATCCATCACTTAGAATAGGCCAATGATCCCGTAGACCTTCAATAAACTCAATCAAGTATAAAAAAAAGATTTTCTAAGACGAGTTTATTTCATTTCTCCCCTTTTGTCGAACCAAAAAGGTAGCCAAAGTCTTTGAAGAATAGAAGAAAACGACTTTGCTAATGCTCCTTCTTGGTGCTTACTCCCCCTTGCTTAGGGCACCAAGAGATCGAGCTATGATGACAAGCTTGTTAGCCCTATATTTTATATAGTCGAACAAGAATGTAATAGGTCATCTTAGTCGTTAATGGTCTTGTATTATAATAGGTTAGTCGAGAAAATCGGGCTTGGACATTAAGCTAATATTGTATAAGTTAAGAGCTCCAAGCCCAAGCAAAGCCAAGCCCGACCCAAGAACAAGCCCACGAAGGCCTCTTAAGGCGTGGCATATAAATACCCTCTTCCATGTGTGGAAGAGGGTGTTGGTTACCATTTACTTTCTCTCTCTAAATATGAAAACCTTCCACCATCTCTATACTTTCTGTCTCTAACTTCTCTCTAATTCTATCATGTATCTTATGTTATGGATTGATTGGGATTAACAATTGGTATCAGAGCCTATAGTAGATAGGTGATTAAAGATTCGTGGTTAATTTTTATTGATTCCGTGTTGTTTTCATCCAAAAAACCTCACGTTTCAATTTTTATCGTGTTTTTCGCCTTATATCTTATTTAAAATCGCCTACATAGTTATGGTAGGGATTTGTGATACTTGTTTTGGTGATAAACACGAAAAATTTGGATCTTTTGGCTTGATTTTGGGGTAAAAACTCGCAAAAATCATTTTTGGTACGAACTCAAATTTAATTTCGGAATAATTTGAGTTATTCCGAATTTTGAACAGATTCCAAAATTATTTGTGCATTATTCCGAATTTCACATTCCGACATCTTAAAGCAAATTTTTGGATTTCGAAATTATGTGTAGTTGGATTCCGAAATCATCATTTGTTATTCTGAATTTAATATTCCGACATCTTCAGTTTGTTTTGGATTCCGAGTTTCATTGGTATTCCGAATTCTGTACTTGAAGTATTCCGGATTCTTTGAAGAGTATTCCGAAATCTTATATTATTTTGGATTCCGAAATTTCTGCATAATATATTCCGAAATCTTGGAATAACATATTCCGAATTTGGTTCAGGATTACATATTCCCAATTTGGTTCAGGATAACATATTCCGAATTTGGTTAGGGATAACACATTCCGAATCTGGTTCAGGATTACATATTCCGAATTTGGTTTAGGATTACATATTCCGGAATCTGGTGTGATACATATTCCGAAATCTGTTCAAGACATTTATTCCGAGATTTATCAAGACTTGTATTCCGAAATCCTTTAAGATAGCCATATTCCGAAATCTTCATTGAAGAGGTATTCCGAAATTATTACTTTGCGAGATTTTTGTTTGAAGCATTTATAGACTTAGCCAATATCTAGACTAGTCACGGAACATAGTTTACAAAAAAAAATCAATCAAATTTTAGGTTATCAAAATTTTTCTATACTAGTTTTTGGTTATTTCTTACTCGATTTCAAAATTTGGTGATACAAAATTTTCCGTTCTACCGTTTTTCGGACTGAGGAATTTATTGTCCGATTGAAGATTCTCGGAGCGCTACGAAATTTTAACCACACCTCATCACAACAATTCTACTAAGATCTGTAATCCATTCACAAGCATTTACCATGTCGTCCAACAACAACAAAGCGACTGCTAATCAAATTCGTTTGGAACAAGGTGGCAACGATAATCCACCTGTGCTGACAGCCGGTTGCTACGTCTAGTGGAGATCTCGTTTCCTGAGATTTCTAGACACAAAATAGAATCGAACGGCTCTTCGTCATTGCCTTGAAAATGCACCTCCCGTTTCTGAATTCAGACCAATTACCACTCAGGCAGAGGATGACACTTCATCAACCACAAGAGCTATGGAGAATTTCGACACATGTCCTGCCGAGAAAAAGAAACTTCTCCAAGCTGAAGCTGATGCTGTAAACTACATACTCACTGGGATTGATAACGATATCTATTCCACTGTTGATGCATATGCTAATGCTAAGGAAATGTAGAATGCAATTCATCGATTAAAGAAAGGTGAGTCGATCAATGTTCAAGATCTCGAGACTAATCTACTTTGGAGGTTTGGAAAATTCACATCCGAAGATGGTGAATCCATTGACTCATATTACTCGAGATTCTACAAAATGATGAATGAGCTTGTCAGAAATCAGTGCACCATCTCCAATCATCATGCTAATGTTTAGTTTCTACTTCAACTCAAACCAGAATGGCAAAGGTTTGTGACTTTGGTTAAACAAATGGAAGATATCAAGAATATCTCTTATCACAAATTTTATGATATCTTGAAACAACATCAGAATGAAGTGAATGAACTTAGGGCTGAAAAGGCAGAACGGTCTGCTAACTCTATTGCTTTTGTGGCTGCTACTTCAACAAAACCCGTTCACCGTCAACAAGCACCTTCTCATTCCTTAAGGCCATCCCGATCATCCACCAAACCTCTAGCTACTGCTAGAAACAAAACAAAAGCAATTGTCCCCACTCCACCTCCAAAGTATGACACCAAGTCAGATGGAGACAGTGACGATGAACAAACTTCAAGGGACAAGAAGATTGAGAAACTCATGTCTTTACTCACCACAACATATATGAAGATCTACAAACATACCAAAAACAACCTCAGATCATCCCCCAATGTTCGATATAAGGAAGTCGACAATACTCTAAGGTATGATCGTGATGCTAGGTATGATAATCAGAGGATGCCGAATCAAGTTGGGGCTAGAGATACTGTAGGCACTCCGGTTGTGAAGAAGACTGGGATTCAATGCTTCAATTGCAAGGGATTTGGGCACATGGCTAGGGAATGTAAGAAGCCAAAACGGGTTAAGGATTCTGCATATCACAAGGAAAAGATGTTGATGTGTAAGAAAGAAGAAGCAGGGATTCCGCTCACAGCAGATGAAGTTTATTGGCGTGACGACACTGATAATGAAGCCGATGATCTAGAGTTGGAGGCACATTATGTGTACATGGCAAAGATTCAAGAAGTGATTCCAGAGACTGCTAACAATTCTGGACCTATCCATGATACTGAGCCAATTGAAAAGGTACCATCATACGATAATTATAATGTGTTTGCAAATAAATGACGACATCCTGAGCAACCCGGAAGCATCAATGACACATATGTAATGGACACGAAGGATAGCAATATCTATACGGATCCACAGCATATGTGTAATGATGACGGTAATGTTGCTCAGGATACTGAATCGGATGAGGACCGTGATTTGGTTGCGTCCATCATTGAAATTTTGAAACATGAAATTAATGAAAACAAAGAGGCTAATAAACGTTTAAAGCAAGCAAACACATCCTTAGCCGAAGAGATAAACATGCTTAAAGAGTGTGATTATGTAAAAGAAGCTGATCGACGAGTTGCTATAGATAATGGTTTGGTACATGAACGTAAGGTGCTCAACGAACAATATTGTTCTGAAGTAACACATGAAATTCATATGTCAAAACAAAAGATATCGGAACTTGAAGAACAACTGCTGTTACATAAACTCCAGATTTTTGAATTAGAGTCGGTTAACAAAGAACAAACCGAGCTTTATAAAACTCGTGAAGAAAGGGATATTGAAAAGGTTCTTGCTTTGGAAAAGAGAGTCGAAACGTTAAACAACATTGTTTACAAAACGGGTCAGTCTATTCAAACGATGAACATGCTCAATAGAAATATAAAAACGAGTTTTGTTAAGTCTGAATATCTCAAGAGAGTTAATAGTATCAAGCCTGCTCTTTATGATATCAGTTGTTATAATGATAATCTTGCTCTTATGCTTTTCCCTGACTGCGACGAAATCATTCGTCATGATGAAGAAAGTCGATCGAACTTACGTGATTTGATAAACCTTTCTGATTCTAATAATCAAATTAAGTTTGTTACTCAAAAAGAACTTTTAAAAGAACAAGAGTTGTTTACAAATGTTCCACCACCGAGTCATGAAACAGAAAAGAAAGTTTCTTTAAAAGGGGGTGTTGTTCCCATTTTTATTCACTTCACCATAGTTGATTTGATTAATTAATTATGAAAAAAGAAAGAAAGAAGATGATTTCAGAGAAAAAGTAGAGTGAGAGATGATTAACTATGTGAAATTAGATTAAGAAATATAAACAACCAACCCTCCTAACATGCTAGGAGGGTGCTTATATAGTCCACCCACATGCGGGCTTTCTATTGGACTATATTTGTTTTGGGCCGGGCTTGAATAAATGCTTAGTACCTTGAAAGAGGCCTTTTAAGCTAGCCATCAAGCCCGTAATGTCACGACTATTTAACTAACTATTACAACGTTCTAATAAATGTTACAGTAAAAACCTATGACCGAACATTCTTGTTTTACTCAGTATTTTGAGGCTAATAGTCCCCCCCAATGTGAGGTGCCATTTAATATTTATCTATTTAAGTTCGTTTTTCTCGACTCAATTCGAAATGATTTAACGTTTTTAAGTAAGGCGTAATTGTTTTTGGTAATAGAAATTGAATGGTATTCTATGTCTACTTATCACCAAACAAGCAAAAAGAGTAAAAATATGTATATACCTAATACGTACTAATCTACAAACACATTGTAATTACAACATTTAAATGCACAAAATATGAAAATGAAAATTACAATTTTAAACTACAAATTTAAAATGCAAAATTCAAGTTCTAACAAAAATAACAAGCTAACTAATTTTTTTTAACAAGAAAATACAAAATTTGTAAAATAACAATTTTTATAAAATCTAAACATACTTTTTAACAAACTATTTTTTATACAAAACTCAAAGTCCAATTTTGTAAAAAAAATTCTATTTTTTTTACAGAAGTAAAAGTTAAAATTTATAAAATGTAAATCAGACTTTCAAAACTATTAACAAGAATTATGAATTCTAAAATTTGCTTAATGCTAAAATGCATTTACCCCTAGGCCCTAACTCCCTAAAGATTTACTACGTAATTCAAATGGAAATGAAAGGGCCCAGTACATGAATCCAAAGCCCAACAAGCAATTATTAGCCAATCAGTGAATCAACTAATGCTTAAGAAAGAATGAACATCTTACTAATCAGAAAATAAAAATGTCCAACGAGACTTTATCAATTATTTGTATTCTACTAATCTAACGAGGCCCAATGAACTACAGATCCACTAGTTTGCCTATGAGAAAAATGTGCTTCAATGAAAAATAGAAGTGTAATAGGCATCTATTTTGACAAAAATCAAAAGCTCAAAAGTAAACTGTACTACAATGACCATAAGATAGGGCAAGCAAAAACAGATCAATAACGCATCAGTTGTGAAATCAATAACAATTAAAAATGAACAAGAAGTTACGCTGCATCCAGGCCAGTCCGCTGATGGCGAGAGCTATCTACCGAACTGCACCGAAATTGTTATCAAGCTACACCGAACCAAACTCAACCAAACGAAGCATATGCCGCTGCACCGAGAACTGATTATCGAAACTAAACCGAGACCATGAGCTTACTGAACAAACCGAAACTGATTTCGAGCTACACCGAACTAATCTACCAAGAACGAACTGAGTCTCGGTGCTACACGAACCATCTCCCGGATGAACAGTAACAGAGTAGTATTTGATAGTTAAACAATAACCAAAGACAAAGAATCTTCACCAAACTGTTGCGTGACCAGTACTCTCATCAAGCCAATTATAACTCGTGAATAGTACTTTCATCAAACCAAAGCTAAACTCTCTTAAGAATAGAAAAGAACAGAATTTGAAAGACTAATTAAGCTAAAAATCATCCATGAACAATAAGCTTTAACGAAGCTTAATCGTGAAAAGTAGCAGATGCTATGAAAAGTAATGAGACTCAGACTGAACAGTAGCTATTTACTCTAAATCATTTTTTATTTTTTTTGAAACAGTAAACAAAAAGAAATTATAGAAAGATCAAGGTTTAGAAAAGAAAACTAAACTAAAAACAATTCTCTTAACTAAATCTCTAAATCAATTACTTAACTTTTACCATAGATTTTAACCGAGAATGAAAGGTAATGATAAAAAACAATTCTCTTGCTTGAACAGTATAGTACCATTAGTATTCATACCTTGACGTGAACAGTAATTGAAAGAGAAAAAAAAGTTTAAAAGAAGATGAAGGTAATACAAAAAGCTTAGAGAATTTCATTAGTGGTGAAAATTAGAATCGGTTACAAAAGCTAACAAACCCAGTTACAAAAGTTTAACAAGAAAATTAAAAGAAGATTAACTACCTCCTAATCTAACTAGGTAAAATTACACCTAAAACTAATTCTAACTAATTACATCAAATAGTATTTATAGAAGTCTTGAAGGACTGTTGATGTAGCCTTGTGATGTGTTCTTTCCAATCATATTCCTCCACGTGGAAAATACGAGGTTCCTGATTAGGGTTCTTCTCATATCCAGATTTGGGGGTTTCTTCATTAGGGAATTTGATTCTAATTAATTCACCTCATCTTGTAGATAATTGAAAAATAAGCAACTTTGTAGTTTTGATCTCGTCTTGAATCCTTCTTGATCTTCTTATAAATCGGCTTGAAAGATTTTGGTGGAGAAGAAAGTATGAACCATTGTTTCTTTCTCTCTCTTGGTGGAAGAAGACACGTTTTTAATCTTTGCCAGGGACAAGATTTTATTTTCTTATTAATAAGTAAAGTTTCATTTTTAATCTCTTCCCATCTTTGTTCACTTTGCAATGTAGAGTTTTTAGTTTAAACATTTTACACTTGAAATTCGTAATCATCGTAAATTCAGCAACTTAAGTTCATGAAAGCTCGGTTTTGTCTTTTTCTTCGTCTTTTGTCAGATAAATCTCTTGAAAACGCGTGTTTGCTCCATAATGCATCTAATTTGCCTGAAACACACAAACACAAAATACACGCGTAATTTTGATAATTTACAGTTTAAAATAATGTATTTGGTTGTGTTTTAAGTGGTTTTTAGTAGGGGTGTTCAAATAAACCGAGAAACCGACGAACCGAGCCGAACCGCTCAATCCGAAACAGAAAAAAACCCGAAACCGAAACCGAAAAAAACCGAAACCGAAAAAACCCGCTTATAACGGTTCGGTTACAGTTTTCATTTTTAGATATCTGTGGTTAACCGAACCGAACCGCACATATTATACATGAAATTTTTAACTAAATATTAAAATTATAGTACATGTATTAATTGTATTAGTACCATACTTTTATTGTACAACGATTTTTTTACTCTTAATGTCAACTTTTTAAACATGTATGCGTAAATTTAACTAATGTGATCGTAGTTTATAAACATCGAATAAATATTTTTTAATACGTTATTTATGAATATTCTAATGCGCTTTTTGGAACGAAATAATTTTTATATGATTTTTATCTGTTCAATGTCATTGAATTATACGAAACAACATTCTATCTTTTAAACCATGTTATTATTTATCTATTCAATGGTTAACCGTGACCCGAACCGTGGGTTACCGCTCATTTCAGGTAACCGCATGTCCGGTTAACCGCCTTGTATGGTTCAGTCACGGATAGTAAATTTAACTATCCGAACCGCGATGGATAGTCAAAATCGTCTAACTAACCGAACCGAACCGACCCGTGCACACCCCTAGTTTTTAGGTTAAAACTGATGAGTGTTTTCACACTTATCAAAGGTCATTCCTCTTCATCATTTGTAGATTTATGGAGATTACTAATCTCGTCATAAACGAGTCTTGAACGTGTAATAGTAGTATTGTTCCTTCATGTTGTGATCTTTGAGCCTTTGTCGTTGTCTTTTATCTTGAGATATTCAAATTATCATTGACTTGTCTTTGCCAACTTGCGATCTTGTGTATTCTTCCACATGATCACACTATCCAACATCTTGAAAGCTTGCTAACAGCCTCCTTTAAAGAGAGGTCATTCCTCTACATTAATTGATAAGGAATGTTAATGCAAAGCAATGCCTAAAAGCATTGTTAGTGCTAACTAATCTTTCTTAGTTTTGGTCACGATAAATTACAAAGACATTTAGCATAAAATATAGTCGTAAAACGAATTATCTAACAAACACTATCATCAAGGTAATAATCATTACACTAATATATCTTAATCATGATTAGTGATCATAAAAGTGATTAGCCTTAAAACTCACTTTTGTCAAATGTGACAAAAGATTTTTAATAAACTTTATTTTCAAGAAAATGTTTTATTAAAATGAAAATGTAAATTTGAAAATGACATATTCCAAATGCCATAAGAATATTGATAACTAAGATTTTACTAGGTTGAAAGTTCGTTTCTCGGTATCTTCTCGAATTGATTTCCGGTTAAAGTGTGACTCAGTTGTTCTTGGTGGAAAAGAAATAGAATGGTTGTCGTTGTCTACACTAATTAAAAATAAAGACTTGAAACAATAAAAATAAAATAAAGATGTTAAAAAGAAATACTGAAAGATAAAAAACTTGACGAGAAATTAAAAACGTGACGAGAAATAAAAAGGCAAACTTAAAAGTAAATAGGGCAAACGTAAACTAAAGGCAAGTAAATAAAAAATGCGACTAAGTAAAAAGGCGGGAAAAATAAAGCTTAAAACTTAAAAACATAAACTTAAAATAAACTAAAACTGAAATTACAAAAAGAAAAGCTGCTCATTCGGAATAATACCTTCATTCGGAATAACCCTTCGTTCGGAATGTCACCTTCATTCGGAAAGATTACCTTCATTCGGAATATCATCTTCATGCGGAATAAGAAAACAGCTCATCCGGAATATCCCTTCATCCGAAATATCCCTTCATCCGGAATACACCCTTGATTCGGAATGTTTTCCTTGACTCGGAATATCCTGCTTATTCGGAATAAATCCTCAAACCCTTCGTTCGGAATGTTCCGAATAAAACCTTGATCCGGAATATTTAATATTCCGGATAAACGACTTTTGATTCGGAAAAGATTGTTGATCCGGAATATGTTGCTTGGTTCGGAATGTCTGCTTTATTCGGAATAACAAACTGATCCGGAATATGTCACTTATCCGGAATGTTTGCTTGATCCAGAATAATCACAACACCACCTTGATCCGGAATAATCAACAAAATCCCTTCATTCGGAATGTTTGGTTTTGATCCAGAATAACCTGGGAAAAACAGTAACAGCGAAGAACAAGGAGAAACAAAAATAACACGAATCTAACCAAAACTAATCAAATCCAACCAAAAGATTAAGCAAGACTAATCACAAATGATCAACTAATGATAATCAAACAAACCAAATCAATCAAACTAACAATACTAATCAAAATGAACAAAACCCACTTAATCGATTTAATAAAAACTCAATAACATTAACATAAACAATAAACAATAAACATAAAGATTAAAGATTAACCAAGAAAGGAAGATGAGATATTAACAATAAAGATAAAGATTCAATAACATGAAAAGAAACTTACTTGAATTTAAAGGAATTAAAGGTACATGACAAGGTAATTAAAGGTGCAAGTAATTAAGGTGCAAAAATTAAAGATGGAAGAGCATAGTTTGTCAAACTAGCCAACAACAATAAAATTAACACTAATGATCTATTTATAGGGAGGAGGAGGTTAGTGGAAGGAAGCTTCCCCCCCTCTTTCTTCTTTCTTTAATTGCTTGATTAGTCCTTAATCTTCTTAATTCTTCGACTTTTGTCTCGGGATTAATAAACTCGTCTTGTAATCTTCAATAAATTAGACTTGAGTTCTCCGGCTTTTAGTAAACTTCCGTCTTTTGACTTTTTCTTCGATAAATCTTCAGAATTGGTCTTGGACTTCCGTTCTTTTTGCACTCTTGATTTCTTGACTTCGTCTTTTGTCTTTTTCTTCGATAAAAGCCCGTGAAAGCCCGTGTTTTCTCCCCTTTTCACATTTTCGTCCTAAATCACAACAAAAACACAAACCACGCATAATTCCGACATTTGCGACATAAAATACACGCTTTGGCTTGGTTATTATTGTAATTAAGTGGTAAAAAGGATGGGTGTTTACACACCTATCAAATCCCCTACACTTGACCATTGCAATGTCCTCATGCAATACATTAGTTACAAAGCACGTTTACATTTTTCATCACAATCAATCCACCTTGGCCTTTATTAAAGAGATAGAAAATAACAAAACAAATCAAAAACTTACCTTGGGGTTTTAGAAATGTCATGAATGATCATCATCCTCAAGTTTTCACATTCTCCAAACCAAGCTTAAAAACGAGATCATTGTTATTATAAGTTAGCAAACTAACACGAACTCATATGGGCCAATTATTCACTTAGACTCCCTTATTCCTAGGTGTATCTCTTATATTTTATTGTTGTCTTGAATGATCACGAGGATGCATTGTTGACTTATTTCGATAGTTATTAGGCTGAAAATAAAGTGGGATGATTTAATCAATAGTTAGCTAAAGGACAAAATCTTTTAAAACTGCTTCTCGGGACCTCATAAAGTTCATATCTTGGCATAACTCGCTTCGCGATTTGAGACCTTTCTCGGACCGATATTTGGCAGCGACTTCATACTTCAAATCTTGAGAGACGTTCATGAAATAATGGTCTTCTCTTCATAATAGGAATTTCTTCACTTGAAGTTTTGAGAGATTCTTCATACTTGGACCATGACTTCTTCATTTTTCTCCAATCTTTATTTTGGACTTTGATATACAACGATCCGCCTCCTTTTTGGACTTGGATCTATTTATCCTCATACCTTGTTAGGGCCTTTTTGGATAGACTTCTCCATGACTTTTGGGGAGTTTTTGCTTTTCGTCGTGTGTCTCGATCCTTCATATTGATTTTCGATAAATGATTCTTCACATCACTTTTGGATCTTTAGCAACAAAATGTAGCCCTCATGCCTTGTTAGGACCTTTTTGGACTCGCCAATCTTCGCATCCCGCTTCAATAAGTTATGCCTTGGCTATGAACTCTAATCCATACCGAGCAACTTTTAAACGATCTTGGGCTAGAAGCTAAGTAACTTTTCAAATCGTACAACCTTATTTATTACAGATAAATTTATTAGCAAGCGATGGGAGAATAGGCTTACAACTAACTCACATAAATTCACCAAAGAATACCAAACTTATAATTGACTCTATCATCTCTCGTTCTCTATAGTTTAAAATCTCATGGAATGAGACTCGTGGATGCTTAGCCTATTAAATCAAAGTTTTGGGTTTTCGAGTCATCTATAGGATCTTGCAAATTCTTAGACTTTTTCAATTTTAGAAATTGCATTTTAAAGTTCCCTTGATAAACGACTCTCTAGGATCAATTATAGGAACTTGCAAAAAGTTCTTGTTCTTAACCCATGAGAGTTAAGACTTTCGCGTTTTAAAGCTCCCTATATAAAAGCCTAGCAAAACTTGACTTAAACACGTTAAGGATACTAGCTAGAGTAAACTTTAGATAAGTAAACTCGGGTTGAGTCAAAATATTCACAACATTTGAAAATTAAAACCACTTTATTAAACTTTATTTTAGCAAGGAAATAAAATAACCATAACAAAAGGAAAATACAACTATACAACTAGGACAAAATAGATTAAAAATTTTGAAAAATGTCGAAAAATTTGATTTTCCGGTTAAAATAAGGACAAATACAAGGAAAAGCCCACTTAACTTCGATAGAAGTCCCCCCTACACTTAATATAAACATTGTCCTCAATGTTTAAGCATGTGGGAGTAAACACCCCTACACTTAGGACATTGTGCACGTCGTTTAAATCTTGCTAAGGAAGAGACAACTAACGAGATTCCTATTTTAATATTGGAAAATATAAAATAGTGAATCTAAAAGAGTTTAGGATAGAACCGGGAAGACGGAAACTCGGAATCACGGGTCGTCGAAAGTCAGCAAGAATGTGTCTTTGAAGCTCTAATCCCTGCACATGATAAGAAAGAAAACAAGAAACACCAACGGGGCTCCCCCTACACTTATGGTGGAAACAGGGAAAAATAGATAGATAATTGGGTTGCCTCCCAAAAAGCGCTTGTTTATATTAACCGAGTCACGAGCCTGACTCGTCCCCGAATTAAATGGGGAAGCCTCGAATGTAATACCGGGATCAAAGACCTTTTCCTCGTTCCCGGTTGACATCAACAAAGGAGAGGCGGGGGGATAAGTCTTTAATGGGAGAAAGGTTCTTTCAACATACGAAAAGTATGTGAAATCGAGATCCACGGGAGGTGGGGTGGGTAAAGTAAGCACATTGTCATCCCCCAAAGACAATGGATGTTGAGCACTCGGCAAAGCCGTAATGTTATCAATCATGAAATAGTGAATGTCACCTCCCGGGTCAAAGCACTCATCCTCCGTAATAGTGGCTAAAGGGGAGGATGAAAGATGCTCGGGAGGGGGAATTGGGACAATACCTTCCTGCAGCAAATTATCAAAAATAATATCCCCCTCTCTGTCATCATCATCAATACCCGGAGGTATTGAGTGAATGTCGATTTCTTCTCGCAATGGGTCATTATCTTCAACGGGAGGAATAGATGGAGGTAAAGACTCGGAAAGAGGAGAAGAAGTCAACTCTTCGATTTGAGCAATAAGAAGATGCACTTTCCGTAATCTGTCGCGGAGAATCACGTCTTCCACCTCATCTTCAAGAGCAAGTTCATCGGTGAACTTCTCGTAAGCCGGAGAGAATAAATCGTCATCGCCCGCATCCCCCGGTGAAGATTGAGAAATTTCAAAAGTGAAATTCTCATAGCGAGGAGAAAAATCGTCATCATTAGGATCGACCTCTTCCGTAAGAGCAACATCGTCCTCAGACTCCATAGCAGTAGACATGTCACAAACCTCATCATCAAAGAATTTCTCGAGACCAAAATCACTAATCTCACTCAATGAATCATCATCCTTAGACGCATTAGGAATATCGAGAGTAGGAGTAGCAACTTCAGTAGATGGGTCGAGAGCGTAGACATCATCGTCGTCATCATCATCATAATAGACGTGACCATTCCAATTAGGAATGACATAGTCGGCTAACTCTTCCTTGATAACCTCCACATCTTTAAGAAGGTCATGAAGCAAGTTTTGTTGTTCATCTCCCCGAGTATGTTCAATTAAACCAATTCTATCCCACGTTGTAATTAAATATTTTGGTGTAGAAAAGAAGGGAAAACAACCAAATTGGCTCAAAAGGGTGTTGGTGGTTTTCAAGATTTCGTCCACATCAAGTAAAGGTTGCCTTTCCTGATGCAAGTCAGCTCGGATTTGAGCTAAAATTTCTAAAACACCATTCAAAGTAGTGAGTTGTTGGTCAAGACTAATTTGGTGAGAGGATTGATGATTGAAAGTGTGATGTGGGGGCTCAAAGTTATACACACTGGGATGATAGCACGGAATTTTCTCAAAGACCTTCGATGGATCACAAGAAGAAGCATCGTGAGGCCCCCCACAAATATAGCACCACGGGTATGGAGAAAAACCGGGTGCGTCATGTGGAAAGCTATTACCATTGTCATAATTGTAACCCGGTTCTTGCCCGTGACCATACGGGTATCGAACCGGACACGAAACATGCCAATGAGAATCGCTTCCACAATAGATGCACGGGGGAACAGGAGGTGGATTATAAAAGGACGAATTAGTCGAGTTGCACGATAGACAAAATCCGAATTGTGTATTGTCGATATCATTTCCGCACTGCTCACATGTACACCATTGACATGAGTCGTTCCCGTATAATCGTCTCCCACACCCGACGCAATGGACATAAGAATACATAAAGAAAAATAGATAAGCAAGAAGAATATTTTTGGTGCAAAACTTTGAAAAAGAGATGCTTTTTATGATTTTTCAAATGTTTTTGGGATTTTTGAAAATTTTTGACACGAAAAATAACGTTCACGAGTGACGGATCCCAAAAGCCAACACGTCTCTCACAAAAAACCGTTAATCTTCACGAAAAGAGACGGCAGCGACGCCATTTAATAACTAGTCTTTGGCCTAGTATGAAAATTTGTTCGTCTCGATTCAATTCGAAATGATCACGGTTGAAAGTGTGACTCAGTCGTTCTTGGTAACGAAAAATGAAGTTGGATATCTATTCTATTTGAAAAGGTAAATGCGAAGCGAAATAAAATAAACAAAGACAAATAATAAAGGAGCGATGCAAATAATAAAACGAAAAGTAAAGAAAAACAATAGATAAAAATAAAACTAAAAGACGAAATTAATTAAAGACTGAAAAATAAAATAAGACAGATTTAAAGTCAAACCAAAGGCAAGTTGATAACTAAGATTTTACTAGGTTGAAAGTTCGTTTCTCGGTATCTTCTCGAATTGATTTCCGGTTAAAAGTGTGACTCAGTTGTTCTTGGTGGAAAAGAAATAGAATGGTTGTCGTTGTCTACACTAATTAAAAATAAAGACTTGAAACAATAAAAATAAAATAAAGATGTTAAAAAGAAATACTGAAAGATAAAAGCCTTGACGAGAAATTAAAAACGTGACGAGAAATAAAAAGGCAAACTTAAAAGTAAATAGGGCAAACGTAAACTAAAGGCAAGTAAATAAAAAGTGCGACTAAGTAAAAAGGCGGGAAAAATAAAGCTTAAAACTTAAAAACATAAACTTAAAATAAACTAAAACTGAAATTACAAAAAGAAAAGCTGCTCATTCGGAATAATACCTTCATTCGGAATAACCCTTCGTTCGGAATGTCACCTTCATTCAGAAACATTACCTTCATTCGGAATATCATCTTCATGCGGAATAAGAAACCAACTCATCCGGAATATCCCTTCATCCGGAATATCCCTTCATCCGGAATACACCCTTGATTCAGAATGTTTTCCTTGACTCGGAATATCCTGCTTATTCGGAATAAATCCTCAAACCCTTCGTTCGGAATGTTCCGAATAAAACCTTGATCCGGAATATTTAATATTCCGGATAAACGACTTTTGATTCGGAAAAGATTGTTGATCCGGAATATGTTGCTTGGTTCGGAATGTCTGCTTTATTCGGAATAACAAACTGATCCGGAATATGTCACTTATCCGGAATGTTTGCTTGATCCGGAATAATCACAACACCACCTTGATCCGGAATAATCAACAAAATCCCTTCATTCAAAATGTTTGGTTTTGATCCGGAATAACCTGGGAAAAACAGTAACAGCGAAGAACATGGAGAAACAAAAATAACACGAATCTAACCAAAACTAATCAAATCCAACCAAAAGATTAAGCAAGACTAATCACAAATGATCAACTAATGATAATCAAACAAACCAAATCAATCAAACTAACAATACTAATCAAAATGAACAAAACCCACTTAATCAATTTAATAAAAACTAAATAACATTAACATAAACAATAAACATAAAGATTAAAGATTAACCAAGAAAGGAAGATGAGAGATTAACAATAAAGATAAAGATTCAATAACATAAAAAGAAACTTACTTGAATTTAAAGGAATTAAAGGTACATGACAAGGTAATTAAAGGTGCAAGTAATTAAGGTGCAAAAATTAAAGATGGAAGAGCATAGTTTGTCAAACTAGCGAACAACAGTAAAATTAACACTAATGATCTATTTATAGGGAGGAGGAGGTTAGTGGAAGGAAGCTTCCTCCCCTCTTTCTTCTTTATTTAATTGCTTGATTAGTCCTTAATCTTCTTAATTCTTCGACTTTTGTCTCGGGATTAATAAACTCGTCTTGTAATCTTCAATAAATTAGACTTGAGTTCTTAGGCTTTTAGTAAACTTCCGTCTTTTGACTTTTTCTTCGATAAATCTTCAGAATTGGTCTTGGACTTCCGTTATTTTTTCACTCTTGATTTCTTGACTTCGTCTTTTGTCTTTTTCTTTGATAAAAGCCCGTGAAAGCCCGTGTTTTCTCCCCTTTTCACATTTTCGTCCTAAATCATAACAAAAACACAAACCACGCATAATTCCGACATTTACGACATAAAATACACGTTTTGGCTTGGTTATTATTGTAATTAAGTGGTAAAAAGGATGGGTGTTTACACACCTATCAAATATCCTTTGAAGGTTTAAACAGTCTCAGATATTTCAAATCCACTAAAAGACAAAAAGAAGCAGAGTCTACCTCCGCGGTCCTTAAGTTCCTACGCGGTTCTCTATCGATAAGGAACCTCCTAGGGAGATAAGGAACCGCACTCAGCTAGCTATTGGTTTTTGTCTCCTATAAATAGTGGATCAAATCTGCATTTTCCATAACCCTTTTTAGACATTTCTTTCAGCCTTCTTTCTCCTTTCTAATCCTAATCATTTGTAAATGATCACTTAATGTGTTACGTATGTTTACTTATGATTATCCTCTTGATCTCCTTCTTTACCTTGTCCAAAGAGAAGATCACTCACACACTTGTGATGTGATTAAAGATGAAGCCTTGACGAAGATCATCCTCTCCTAAAGATCTAGTCATATTCATCATTTGTTTATTTGTGTCTTGTGTAGATCCAATGTATTTGTGAATACTTGGACTAGTTGTGTTCATCCAAGCTATTTATGAATACTTGGATTAGAGGTTTGTAAATACTTTGCATATGTGTGTGTTTGGATTTGTGTTGTGTAGATCAGAGTTACATGTGTGTACTTGGATATGTTTAGTTGAGTTGTAATAAGTTGTGTAAGTTCTCACTAAACTTTAAAGTGATGTGGTTGTGTCTTGTGAGTTCTCACTAAACTATAAAGTTATGTGTAGTTGTGTTGTGTGAAGTTCTGAGTTAGCTTCAAAGTGAAGAGTTGTGAAGATTGGTTCTAGCTTTGGATTAGAACTCAACATCTAGCCTTGTGTCTGAAAATGGTGAAGTAGGCAACGTTGTGAAGATTGGTTCTATCTTTAGATTAGAACTTGACATCTAGCCTTGTGTCGTAAAATGGTAAAGTGGGCGACGTTGTGTAGATTGGTCTTAGCTAAGATTAGGTCTCGACATTTAGCTTAGTGTCGAAAAATAATGTAAGCGACGTTTTAAGTTTTTCTCCGCCAAGAAAGGAGCTTATGGATATAGTGGAAATCTCGAGTAGGTGTACTCGAGGAGTGGAGTAGGAACGAGGATAGAGCCTCGTTGCCGAACCACTATAAATATTGGTGTCTTCCTACTAGGTTGTTTCTTTCCTTACTCTTTACTTACCTTTATCATCATTACCCTTACTACTTGTCATTGTTAATGCATTAGAATTAAACCTAATCATTATGCAACTAGCTTTCAAGTAAAAGATAGTTTTGACACTCACCTAACTGAAAGGAATTTTAATTAGGAGATAAACCGAAGAGAAACTATTCAACCCTCCCTTCTAGTTTCTACAATTGGTATCAGAGCGATGGTGACACAAGATCTTTGAAGTATATTGTACTTTAAAACTTGGATCGATCCATTGTCTCCTTAATAAGTGTGTAAACACTTATCCTTTTGCCACTAAAATCAAGGAAAAACAAGACCTAATCATGTGTTTAACATCGTAAAAGTCGGAATTACGCGTGGTTTTGTGTTAAAATAGGTACAAATGATCAAAAGGAAAAAAAACACGGGATTTGATACAAGGATTTTGCTATGGGTTCAATTTGTCTCTCAGTCCTCTCGAATTGATCTCGGTCTTAAGTGGAATGATTGTTCTTGGTTACTAAAAAAAAGGGGGTTTAATTTTCTAATCTATTGAAAAGTTTAAATGTACTAAAGTGAAAACTTAAATCAAGAACAATTAATTTAATGACCATTAACAATACCAGAATTAAAATTAAAATTAAAATTAAACTAAAGAAACAGTAGAAACAGTAATACAGTAACTCTTAAAAATATTCAAAGAAAATTGATTCGGAAGTTTAACCTTGATTCGGAACTTTTCACCCGGAAGTTTATCCGGAACTTTATTCGGAACTTGGTTCGGAACTTCGTTCGGAAGTTTGGCTCGGAAGTTGGGTCGGAACTCTCATGCGGAACTTCATTCGGAAGATTGGTTCATTCGGAAGTTTCTTCTGATTCGGAACTTTTAAGGGAAAAACTCACTCGGAACTTTTTTTTAAAACACATTCATTCGGAACTTAAAACTCATCCGGGACTTCAGTTCATTCGGAAGATTGGATTCATCCGGAACTTTCTGTTCGTTCGGAACTTTTTGAAAAGAAATTGATTCGGAACTTTAAAAACATGCATTCATTCGGAACTTACTGTTCATCCGGAACTTCAGTTCATTCAGAAGATATGATTCATCCGGAACTTTCTGTTCGTTCGGAAGTTTTGATTCATGCGGAACTTTTAACTAAAGTAGTTCACTCGGAACTTTTGTGTTCATCCGGAAGATTTGTGTTCATCCGGAAGTTTTGTGTTCATCCGGAAGTCTAGGAAACCCAGATACAGGAACTTACCCGAAGAACAAGGAAACTCGATTTTAATCCAAAAAAATCACCAAGTTTTTCACCAAAAACTTAAATAAACTAATAACTAAGCATCAACTAACCATAAACTACAATTCCCATCAACAAAAACACAAAACCCAACAACTTTTGAAGATCAAATCAATCAAATAAGAACTTGAAAACTTGAAATAAAAGATGACGATGAATAAGATGAAATGGAAAGATTAAACAAGAACTTGTATTGAATGATTAATGTTTTGAAAAGATAAAACAAGGATTAAAATTACAAGATTAAAAGAACAAAGATCAAGATCACCAAACACCCTAGTGGTGATGGTGATGATACGAACTAAAAAGGGAGAAAAAGGTGGAGGAGAGAAAAACTAAAAACTAACTAGCACTAAGTGTGTGAGGGGAGGGCTTTATATAGCCTTGTCTTTTGGTTGGTGAGTGGGCTTTCTCCCGTTCTTCTTGTCTTCTCGTCTTTTCAGAAAAGTTGACGTTTTCGATTCTGATTCGGGATTTGTTGTCGATTAAATTCAACTCGTCTTTTAATTTCTTCGTTTAATAGACTTGAGTTTCTTCGACTTATGTAAATCTTCCATCTTTGGTCCTTTTCTTCGATAAATCTTCGAATAGGCCCAGTGACTTCAAATCTTTTGCATCTCTTGGACAATAGACTTCATCTTGAGTCTTTTTCTTCGATAAATCCCGTGCAATCCCATGTTTTCTCAATTATCCGTCCGGTTGGCTCTGAAAACACAATAAACACAAAAACCACGCATAATTCCAAACAAATGATATTAAATACGTGTTTTGGTCTCGTTTTAGCCAGAATTAAGTGGTAAAAGGATGGGTGTTTACACACCTATCAAATCCCCTACACTTAACCATTGCCATGCCCTCATGTAATGCTTAGTGGTAAAGCAATTTTACACTTTTCTCATAATCAATTAACCTTGGCCTTATTCAAATACTACTAGACAAAAATTAAAGTAATTAAAAGAAATTAAACTTTAAAGGAAACAAAAGGATAGAAAATCATTTTCACTTGAAAATAGCTACATGGAAATAACTTGCAAAGAAATCAATGACTTACATTAGGGCTTTGGTGCTGCGAAGATTTATCACCCTCAAGTTTCACGTTCCCCAAACTAAGCTTAAAAACGAGATCATTGTTATTATAAGTTAGTAAATCAAACACTTACACACATGGCTTAATTAAATGCTTAAACTCCCTTATTCCTAGGCGTAACTCTTATATTTTATTTTTGTCTTAGAATGATCATGAAGATGCATTTTTCGACTTATTTCGATAGTTTATTAAGGCTGAAAGCAAAGTAGGACGATTTGATCAATAGTTAGCTAAAGGACAAAATCTCTTAAAACTGCTTCTCGGGATATCAAAAAGTTCATATCTTGGCATAACTCGGTTCACGATTTGAGACCTTTCTCGGGCCGATATTTGGCATGTACTTCATACTTCATATCTTGAGAGACGTGCTTGAGATAATGGTCTTCTCATCGTTCATAGAGTTTCTTCACTTGGAGACTTTTGAGAGGTACTCCAACTTTGTTGACCATGACTTCATGATTATTTCTTCAATCTCTATTTGGGATTTTGAGATACAACGATCCGCCTCCTTTTCGGACTTGGATCTATTTATCCTTATACCTTGTTAGGGTCTTTTCGGATAGACTTCTCCATCATCTTTATGGGAGTTGATTGCTTTTCGTCGTGAGTCTTGATCCTTCATATTGACTTTGGGAATAATGCTTTTCACATCACTTCGGATCTTTAGCAATAAAATGGAATCCTCATGCCTTGTTAGGGCCTTTTCAGAATCGTCAATCTTCGCGCCCCGCTTCATAAGTTATGCCTTGGCTATGAACTCTTATCATTACCGAGCAACTTTTAAACGATCTTGGGCTAGAAGCTAAGTAACCTTTCAAATCATACGACCTTACTTATTGCAGATAATTTATTAGCAAGTGATGGGAGAATAGGCAAATAATTACACCAAGTGAGCTTGCGCAAGAGTACCGACTTATAATTGACTCTATCATTTCTCGTCCTCCACAATTTAAAATCTCAAGTAATGAGACTCGTGGATACTTAGCCTAATAAACCAATTAAGGTCTACATGGTTAAGGATACTAGCTATTATAAACTTGGATAAGTCTATTCGGGTTGAGTCAAAATAAACGCAACGGGCCTAATATGTCAGAGATTTCTAAACTAGCTACACCACTTTATTAATATTTTTAACTTTATTGCGGGATATATACATATGAAAGCAACGATAAAAATTTAAAAATTACGACTAAATGGCCAAAGTTAATAAAAAATTTGAAAAATGTTGAAAAACAGGATTTTCTGGTTAAATGAAGGCATTTTCATGGAAAAGTCCACTTAAAACTTCGATAGAAGTCCCCCCTACACTTAAGATAAACATTGTCCTCAATGTTTAAGCGTGTGGGAAAAGTTTCCCCTACACTTATGACATTGTGCACGTTGGTTAACTCAAGTTAAGGAAGAGACGACTAAAGTGATCAATTTCAAATGTGAGTATGAAGTAAATTGAATCACGATAGTTGAGAGATAGAACCGGATTTCGGATAACACGGGAGCACGGTTATTTAGAGATTCCAAGAGTGCACTTATCCCTGTAATCACATAACCACACAAAGACAAACACCCTATAGAGGTCCCCCTACACTTAGGGGGTTAAAACATAAAAGGATAGATACTCAGGCTTCCTCCCGAGGAGCGCTTGTTTTTGATAACCGAGTCACGAGCCTGAATCGACCCAAAATTAGTTCATGGGGAACGTGGTAAGGGATGGAATCACCTCCTGAGAGGTGTCCTCACCAATGTATAACTTCACTCGTTGGCCATTCACCTTAAAATTCGGTCCATCAGGTTGAGCGAGCTCGAGAGTACCATATTGAAAAATTTGGGCAATGGTGAATGGGCCGGACCAACGAGATTTGAGCTTGCCCGAAAAGATTTTCAACCGAGAGTTAAAAAGTAAGACTTTGTCTCCAACATGGAACTCTCGGTTTTTGATCTTGGAGTCGTGAATAAGCTTAGTTCTTTCCTTATAGATCAAAGAATTTTCATAAGCCTCATTACGGAGTTCATTGAGCTCATTGAGTTGGATCTTGCATAGGTCACCGGCTTTGTTGATATCAAAATTAGCCCACTTCAAGGCCCAGTAAGCCTTGTGCTCCAACTCAATGGGGAGGTGGCACGCTTTCCCGTACACAAGACGATAAGGCGTACAGCCGATCGGGGTCTTGTAGGCAGTACGGAAAGCCCACAAAGCATCATCAAGTTTATCAGCCCATGAGGCACGATGCTCTCCCACGGTTCTTTCAAGAATTCGCTTCAGTCCTCGGTTGGATATTTCAGCCTGGCCATTAGTTTGTGGGTGGTAGGCTGTGGAAAGACGATGATTTACACCGTACTTAGCCATGACTCTAGCAAATTGGTCATTGCAGAAATGAGTCCCACGATCACTAATAATGGCACGAGGCACACCGAATCTAGCGAAAAGAGCTTTCAAAAAGTTACAAACCACCCTTGCGTCATTAGTGGGTAAAGCTTTGGCTTCAACCCACTTTGAAATGTAGTCAACGGCTACAAGGATGTATTTGTTTCCTTTAGAAGAAGGGAATGGCCCCATAAAGTCGATACCCCAAACATAAAAGATTTCACATTCTTGTATGAAATTTTGAGGCATTTCGTCCGTATGTGTGATCGTGCCTTGTTTTTGGCAAACATCACATCGTTTAACCATATTGTGAGCGTCACGATATATGGAGGGCCAATAAAATCCCGAATCAAACACTTTTTTGGCGGTGTAGTTGGGACCAAAGTGACCACCGGTGGGTCCTTTGTGGCAAGCATCAAGGATTTCTGAAGCTGCTGGTCCATCAACACATCCGCGGATAATCAGGTCGGCACATTGTTTGAATAGGTAAGGGTCGTCCCAAAAGTAAGTCTTAATGTCGGTGAAGAACTTTTTCTTTTGTTGGGACGTCAACCCTTCCTTGAGAATTCCACCCGCCAAGTAGTTTGCAAAGTCCACAAACCACAGGGTTTCATTAGAATTCGAATTTATAGACATTAAGGTCTCCAAGGGAAAAGAATCATTGATTTTTTTGTTCGGATGATCCCCTTGGTAAGGATCCTCAAGTCTGCTGAGATGGTCCGCGGCTAAGTTTTCAGCTCCTTTTTTATCGCGAATTTCGATTTTAAATTCTTGGAGCAGCAAAACCCAGCGAAGAAGTCTTGGTTTGGAATCTTGCTTTGTCAACAAGTACTTCAGCGCGGAATGATCGGTATACACAATTTTTGTAGAAAGGACAAGATAGGGGCGAAATTTTTCAAAAGCATAGACAATAGCTAAAAGCTCTTTTTCGGTTGTCGTGTAATGCAATTGTACCCCCGTCATTGTCTTGCTAGCGTAATGGATTGGTTGGAAGTGTTTGTTCACTCTTTGTCCCAGAACCGCACCAATAGCAAAGTCGCTAGCATCGCACATCAACTCGAAAGGCAGCTCCCAATTAGGGGTAACCAAGACGGGTGCCTTAGTTAGCTTATCCTTAAGCGAGTTGAAGGCTTCAAGGCACTCTGTGGAAAAGATAAAAGGAGTATCTTTTTCCAAGAGGTGGGTCATCGGGCGAGCGATTTGAGAAAAATCTTTGATGAATCGACGGTAGAAGCCCGCATGACCCAGAGTACTTCTCACACCCTTCACGGTTGAAGGTGGAGGCAGCTTGGCGATAACATCGACTTTAGCACGGTCTACTTCAAGACCGGCTTTGGAAATCTTGTGTCCCAACACGATGCCTTCTTTTACCATAAAATGGCATTTTTCCCAATTTAGAACAAGGCGAGTGTCTTCGCACCGCTTAAGCATACGTTCCAAATTGGCAAGGCAAGAAGAGAAGGAATCCCCGAAGACCGAGAAATCATCCATGAAGACTTCCATGGTTTGTTCAACCATGTCATGAAAGATAGCTAACATGCACCTTTGGAAAGTCCCGGGCGCATTACATAAGCCAAAAGGCATTCTTTTATAAGCAAATGTGCCATAGGGACAAGTGAATGTTGTCTTCTCTTGATCTTGGGATCGATGGGTATTTGGAAATAACCCGAGAAACCATCCAGAAAGCAGTAATATTCATTACCCGCTAAACGTTCAAGCATTTGGTCCATAAAAGGTAGAGGGAAATGATCCTTTCTCGTAGCATCATTGAGTTTGCGGTAGTCTATACAAACTCTCCACCCAGTAACGAGACGAG
The DNA here is from genome assembly GCA_025667525.1 of Glebionis coronaria. Lineage (NCBI taxonomy): Eukaryota > Viridiplantae > Streptophyta > Magnoliopsida > Asterales > Asteraceae > Glebionis > Glebionis coronaria. Next base: position 180,667,091 of record CM046880.1, on the reverse strand, counting down.
TGGAAATCAACTCGTTGTGTTCATTGGGAACAACGGTTATTCCGCCTTTCTTAGGCACACAATGGATTGGACTAACCCATGGTGAATCCGAAATAGGGTAAATCATACCCGCATCAAGAAGTTTGATAACCTCTGTTTTGATGACTTCATGGATTTTTGGATTCACCCTTCGTTGGCTTTGAATTGTGGGCTTAAAGTCATCCTCCATGAGAATTTTGTGTGTGCAGAAGTGAGGATCAATTCCGCGAATGTCGGAGATTTTCCAAGCAATAGCCTTCTTATGATTCTTCAACACGGTGATAAGTCGGGCTTTTTCTTCTTCCTTTAGGTCCTTAGCAATGATGACTGGCGACTTCTTCTTTTCTTCAAGGAATACATACTCGAGATGGGGCGACAACTCCTTAAGCTCTAAATCCGGAGTATTTTCGACGGGAGGCGTATTCAAAGTCGGAGTATCGATAGCAATGACCATGGGAGATGGAGGAGAAGGAGTGTCTTCGTTAAGAAGGCTTTCAAAGAAATGCATGTCTTCGTCCCCATTGGTAGGAGAATCATCAGTAGATAAGTTCACATCTCCCATGGTGTCTTCAAGATCTTTCCAAAACAAATCACTATCTCCAAATAGAGACAATGATGAATCAATAGAAGACACGGTCTCAACATTGGGAAGAGAGGTAGGAATACTTTTGCAAGCAAAGTGTTCTTCACAAGCCTCATCAAGAGCGTCAATACAATTAACACTCTCATATGAATAAGGCTGTTTAGACAACTTTCCCATGTTGAAGACTACTTTATCGTCACCCACTCTCATGATAAGCTCACCGGCTTCAACATCAACGAGAGTGCGACCGGTCCGCAAGAATGGACGACCAACAATTAGTGGCACACGAGGGTCCATCTCGTAGTCGACGACAACAAAATCAGCAGGAAAGGTGAATTTGTCGACTCCTACAATGACGTCTTCGGCTATCCCCACTGGATAAGCAACCGTACGGTTAGCCAACTCCAAAGTCATTTTGGTGGGGACTAGCTCTGGGAGAGATAATTGCTTCCAAACACTTAGAGGCATGAGATTACTACTGGCACCTAGATCGGCTAGGGCCATGCAATTCTCTACTCCCGGGAAATTGCAAGGAATTAAGAAACGACCCGGATCACCAAGCTTGGTTGACAATTTCCTTAAGAGCACTGCAGAGCAATTATCATTAAGTTGGGTGTTGGCAATATCGAGGAGCTTTTCCTTGTCGCTCAGAAGATCTTTAAACATTTTCACATATTTAGGCATGTGAGCGAGAGCCTCAGCGAAGGAGATATTGAAATTCAGTTGTTTAAACATTTTAAGAAAGTTCGAAACCTGAATATCATCCTTGCTCTTTTGCTTCTCTTTCCTCAACCTAGATGGATAAGGTATATTGGAAGAATAGGAAGGCTTTGGAAGAATAGGATCACTCACATCCTTGGGTGGTGGAGGGGTAGAAGGAAGAGGTGGAGAAATTGGGGAAGGAGAAGGATGAGGAATAGGAGCAGGTGACTCGTTCTCCTTAGTTACAACCACCGGTGGAGGTATAGGAAGCTCGGGTTCCTTGGTACCTTTGCCACTTCGAGTGGTGATTGCTTTCATCTCCCCTCTTGGATTCGCAACGGTGTTACTCGGAAGAGTACCCGAAGAAGAGGGTTGATTACCTTGGAAGAAACTAGCCATCATGTTCCTCAAGTCATTTGTTTGGCTATCCAACGTATTTCTCATGTCGGCTCTCAAATCGTTTCCTTGTTTGACCAAGTCTGCTTTCAAGTTGATCACTTCACGCTGAAGATTTTCCACGATCACATCGTTTGTCCTCATGTAGGTCTGCACTTCTTGGTGTAGAGAGGTGGATTGGTTGGGAGGAGCATTGTATGCGGGTGGTTGATAAGCAGGTTGTTGGTAAACTTGGTTGTTACGTTGAGGTGGTTGTTGTTGCTTGTGAGGAGGGATGTATGGTGTACGAGGTTGTTGTTGTTGTTGAGAAGGGCGGTTGAGGTTTTGTTGTTGGTTTGGGTTGGTAGGAGGAAAACCAGGTGGGGAAAGATAATTGTTGGAGCGGTAGCTAAGCAAATTACGGTCACCTTGAGGTCTAGCTTGATAAGCAGGTTGAGGATAGGTTCCATATGCCGCATTCACATTCTCAGCAGGGTAGTCTTGGGTGGCGGTACAAGTGGTGTAAGAGTGAGGACCACCGCATATCTCACAAGGTTGGCTGACAGCGTTAACTTGAGCGTTTTTAGCGTTGTTGCTGTTGTTGTTGCTGACGGTGTGGGTGACAAGCGATTCAAGAAGCGTAGTGATTTTGTCCAATCGCTTGTCGCTGTCACTAGTGCTAGCACTAGCGACATTGGTCCAAACACTCTTGGTTTGCACACGAGACTTGTTCTCAATGATATCCCAAGCAGCATTGGAAGTCTTAGCCAAAAGATTACCCCCCGAGGTACTGTTTAGTGAATCTTGGTCACTCATGTTTAAACCATTGTAAAAAGTATTAATTTGATGTACTTTGGTAAAACCATGTTGTGGGCATTTTCTTAAAAGATCTTTAAAACGATCCCAAGATTCACTGAACGACTCATCGTACTTTTGTTCAAAATTTATGATCTCATTCCGCAAAGCGGTAGTACGAGAGGGTGGGAAAAAGTAATTGATAAACTTTGTTTCCAAATCCGTCCACGAGAGAATACTCTGTGGCGGTTCTTTAGCAAGCCAATGACGGGCTTGTCCCTCTAAAGAAAAGGGAAAAAGTTGTAACCTTATAACCTCTTGTGGAACACCATTGAATTTGACCGTGTTGGTTAGTTGCAAGAATCTCTTGATGTGGTCGTGTGGATCATCAATGGTACGTCCTAAGAATGGTTGAGCGGAGACCATCTGGATAAAGCCTGATTTTAGCTCAAAGTTGTTGGCGGCAATTGGAGGTATGACAATTGGATCAGTGTTGCCATCTACATGAGCTTGCAGCAATTCAATCATCGGGCGATTATCCGGAAGGGGCTCATTGTTGTTGTTATTCATGTTGTTGAAAGGTGGGTTGTTATTGTTATTATTATTGTTTGGAGGTGGTATGTTGTTGTTGTTTTGTACACCGGCCATGTCTAAGTTATCGAGAGGCTCGGGCTCTTGATAAGACGTGGATCGAGTGCGCATACACCTGCAAAAGAACGAACAAAGAAAAACAAAACAAAAATATTTTTGGTTTTTTATGGTTTTTTTATTTTTTTATTTTTTTTTGTATTTTTGAAAATTTTATATTTTTTAGGATTTTTGAAATTTTTTTTTTATGAAAAATTAACGTTCACGGGGAACGGATCCCAAAATCCAAGTTCTCACAAAAAACTTTTGATCTTAACGAGAAGAGCCGGCAGCGGCGCCATTTGATACAAGGATTTTGCTACGGGTTCAATTTGTCTCTCAGTCCTCTCGAATTGATCTCGGTCTTAAGTGGAATGATTGTTCTTGGTTACTAAAAAAAAGGGGGTTTAATTTTCTAATCTATTGAAAAGTTTAAATGTACTAAAGTGAAAACTTAAATCAAGAACAATCAATTTAATGACCATTAACAATACTAGAATTAAAATTAAAATTAAAATTAAACTAAAGAAACAGTAGAAACAGTAATACAGTAACTCTTAAAAATATTCAAAGAAAATTGATTCGGAAGTTTAACCTTGATTCGGAACTTTTCACCCGGAAGTTTATCCGGAACTTTATTCGGAACTTGGTTCGGAACTTCGTTCGGAAGTTTGGCTCGGAAGTTGGGTCGGACCTCTCATGCGGAACTTCATTCGGAAGATTGGTTCATTCGGAAGTTTCTTCTGATTCGGAACTTTTAAGGGAAAAACTCACTCGGAACTTTTTTTTTTAAAACACATTCATTCGGAACTTAAAACTCATCCGGAACTTCAGTTCATTCGGAAGATTGGATTCATCCGGAACTTTCTGTTCGTTCAGAACTTTTTGAAAAGAAATTGATTCGGAACTTTAAAAACATGCATTCATTCGGAACTTACTGTTCATCCGGAACTTCAGTTCATTCGGAAGATATGATTCATCCGGAACTTTCTGTTCGTTCGGAAGTTTTGATTCATGCGGAACTTTTAACTAAAGTAGTTCACTCGGAACTTTTGTGTTCATCCGGAAGATTTGTGTTCATCCGGAAGTTTTGTGTTCATCCGGAAGTCTGGGAAACCCAGATACAGGAACTTACCCGAAGAACAAGGAAACTCGATTTTAATCCAAAAATCACCAAGTTTTTCACCAAAAACTTAAATAAACTAATCACTAAGCATCAACTAACCATAAACTACAAATCCCATCAACAAAAACACAAAACCCAACAACTTTTGAAGATCAAATCAATCAAATAAGAACTTGAAAACTTGAAATAAAAGATGATGATGAATAAGATGAAATGGAAAGATTAAACAAGAACTTGTATTGAATGATTAATGTTTTGAAAAGATAAAACAAGGATTAAAATTACAAGATTAAAAGAACAAAGATCAAGATCACCAAACACCCTAGTGGTGATGGTGATGATACGAACTAAAAAGGGAGAAAAAGGTGGAGGAGAGAAAAACTAAAAACTAACTAGCACTAAGTGTGTGAGGGGAGGGCTTTATATAGCCTTGTCTTTTGGTTGGTGAGTGGGCTTTCTCCCGTTCTTCTTGTCTTCTCGTCTTTTCAGAAAAGTTGACGTTTTCGATTCTGATTCAGGATTTGTTGTCGATTAAATTCAACTCGTCTTTTAATTTCTTCGTTTAATAGACTTGAGTTTCTTGGACTTATGTAAATCTTCCATCTTTGGTCCTTTTCTTCGATAAATATTCGAATAGGCCCAGTGACTTCAAATCTTTTGCATCTCTTGGACAATAGACTTCATCTTGAGTCTTTTTCTTCAATAAATCCCGTGCAATCCCATGTTTTCTCAATTATCCGTCCGGTTGGCTCTGAAAACACAATAAACACAAAAACCACGCATAATTCCAAACAAATGATATTAAATACGTGTTTGGTCTCGTTTTAGCCAGAATTAAGTGGTAAAAGGATGGGTGTTTACACACCTATAAGGATTTCACGGTCAAATGTTGAAGAAAAGTCCAAAAAGAGACGAAGACAAAGTCAAAAGACCAAAAGTGTGCCCAAGTTCACGAAAACCGGTCAAACCGTCACGAGATTAAAGAAAAATCGAGGAAGCCAAAAATCAAGTTCAAATTTGTTCACGGATTCAAGTCTTTGAAGAATTTTTGTCTTGTGGGTCCCACATTGGATAAATGGGCTCAAAATCCCATTTAAGGATTCCAAGTATAAACTTTTTGTTATTTAGCCCAATATGGCCCAAATCTATTAAGAAACGGATGGAAAGAAGTGTTTGGGCCAAAGCCCATTTGAATTAATAAATGGGACGGTTAAAAGGATGAAATAATTGTTTGGGCCATAAGCCCATTTGATCAAATCTAAAAGACGGTGGAAAAATTTTATCCCAGTCAAACTTTATCTCAAAAAACCTGGTCAACTCTTTACCCTCACACGTATTAAATAACTTTTTACCCCACCCACTCTCTTATTCATTGACGTTACAAACAAATCACCCACCTCTTACCTTTTCTCTCTCTACCAAACGCATTCCCCATAAAAACAGTATTTTCACCCAACCTCCCAAACCCTAATCAGTAGAACATTTGGGGGTTCTTCCCCATCTGATGATTTAAAAGCGCGTGTTATTCACACTCCCATATAAAATCACCATCAAAACCGGAATAGGAAGATGGTGGTCCAATCCAACGTGGCCTAATCCGATTTCTTGATTGGTGGATTCAACTCATCACAAACCCTCTACCAATCAAAAGATCCCACCTCAGCATTAAACAAACACAAGAAGCACAACTTCTATCCACGAGGGCAATCCGTGGCACTTGATTGGTTTTCAGCCGTTTGATGAGAAGAGAAGAAAGAGAAGATGGAATAAGCGGCCAGGATTTGAAGCCTTGCTCACCAAGTTCAAGAAGAGGGTTTCCAGGGTTTCTCCTATTAAAACCCCCAAAATCATTGTGTAAAGGGAGCACTTTTTCTTTTATTTTTTATTTCTGCAAATTAGTTTAGGTTTAATGTAATTTCAATTTTCAGTTATTGTAATTTTTAATTATTAATGAAAAGTTGTTTTTTAATTAATTTTTGTCTCCTTTAATTTCTGTCAAAGCAATTTAAATTCATCTTTAATCTGTTTTTTATTATTACTGTTCGAAGTTTATTATTATTAATATAAAAAAAAAAGAAAAAATAAAAGAAAGTGTGAATTAAATTTCCTCATTGGGAGATTTATAAATAAATCTGTTCAAGGACTTTGTTACTATTCATGATTGGATCGAGGATGATGATCTTCGGGTGAAAAAGGTTGGTGTTCGGTTTCGGCTTTGTTCACAAGGGGGTTCAACGCCTACCTTCGTCCCAACGGGATCGTCACGAGGTTCTAGTTCTTGATTTTAAGTTTTAGTTTAATTTTTGAATCTGCTTGTGTTTTGAGGCTATTTGGATCTGTTCATTTGGTTACTGCTTATTCAGTTTTAATCTGCTTATGTTTTTTTTACCAGTTTATTTTTATTATCTGTTTATTGTTATTGTTTGGAGTATGCTTCATTTTTAGTTTATATAATCTGCTAGTGTTTGGATCTGCATATTTTTAATCATAGCTTTTAGCTTATTTGTTTTAGTCAGTTAGATTTGTTTAAGTTTTGAATTGCTTATTAGTTGTTTAAAAGTTTTTGTTAGGTTTAGATCTGCTTATTTGGTAATTGGTATTTGTTATTATGCTTATTTTCCTGTTTTAAGCTGTTTTGTTGATGTTCAGATTTTATTTAGCTTATTTGGGATTTATTTTTGCTCATTTGCTTATTTAGTTTTTTTTGCTTATTTCATATAGCTTCTCTGTTTATTTCGTGTCTAGGCTATTGTGCTTTTGGCTTATTTTGTTTTTTGATATTGCTGGGAAACCATTTGATCTGTATGTTACAATTTCCACAAACAAACAAATCCAAAAATACAAAATAAATAGTAAAAATAGCGTCTGGGCTGGGTTTCGAACCCCAGACCTCTCGTACACAAGTCCAACGCCATATCCAACTGCTCTAGTACCTTTCTTGTGTTGTGTTTCGTTTTAATTAATTAATATAGGGTTTAATTAGCTGCAGTTTTAAATTAGTTTAATTACAAGTTTTTTTTGTTTAATTAATTTTCAAATTTAAAATCCCTTTTTATTTTCTTTTATAAAGTTTAAATTAAAAAAAATTTAAAAAGATATAAAAAAATATTTTTATTTAAATTACTTTTGTAATTTTAAAGTAGTTTTCAAATTAGTTTTAATTAAGAAAAATTAGTTTTAGAATAGATTTCAAATAGTTTTTTAAATAGTATAAAATTAGTTTATTTCAATTAATTTAGTTTTATTTTTAAAATAGATTTCATTTAAAGTTTTTGAAAGTTTTTAATTAATCTAGTTTAATTGGAAAATAGTTTAAAAGTAGATTTTGTTTAAGTTTTTATATTTAGTTTTTATTTTAGTTTTTAAAATTCCAAAAATATATTTTACCAAAAACAAAGTAAGTCTTACGTTTAGTCCGATTTCAATTCGAGTCGAGTCGAGGAAACGAATATTAATTGCATTAAAAAGGATTGTAAAATCTCTACATTAAAATGGCGCCGCTGCCGCTTCGCTCGTTACGATTGACGATTTGGATTTTGGGATCCGTTCGATTTTGAACGTTATTTTTCTTGTTAAAAAAATCAAAAACATAAAAAAAAAATCAAAAAGATAAAAATACAAAAAAAAAAAAAATTAAAAAATCACAAAAGCAAATTCTTTCCTAAGATTTGCACCAAAAAAATTTAATTAAAAAATCACAAAAGCAAATTCTTTCCTAAGATTTGCACAAAAATTTTTTTTTTTAAAAAAAATCACAAAAACAAATTCTTTCCTAAAATTTGCACCAAAAAAAAAATAAAAAAAAATAAAAAAAAATAAAAAAATAAAAATAAATAAAAAAATAAAAAAAGTAATACTTTTCCTCAAGTATTACACCAAAAATATTACGTATTATTGTTATTTCGATTTCTTTCGACGCTACCATGGATAATCGTCCGATTTAGGAAATACTGCAAGAAGAGCGTTATAAGATTATGTCCGAGGAGTGTACGACTTGTGGTGGACCTCATGCTTATTTCAATTGTGACAAAACTTATGAGGAGGTTTATAATAATGAGGAAAGTATGTTTTATGCTACTAATACTTATTTTGGCTCCCCTATTTTTCCTACAACTAGTGACCCACCACATTATGATCAACGGTTTCATGGGGAATTTCAAAATCAAGGGTTTTCAAATAATGAAGGTTTTCCAAATGACGGAAATTTTCAAAACTTTAATCAAATGAACATGCACAACCCTCAAATGGACTTGGTTCTACAAAAATTGACCGAACATGAGAAAATCATGAAAACAATGCAAGAATCTACTAGACAAATGCAAGAGTCCACCGATAGGAAATTCATGCTCATTTTAGAAACCTATCAAGATCAATTTGATATTGAGCCGTCTTTGAGAGTTGATATTGAGGCTAACACCACTACTAGTAGTCATGTTCCCACTATGGATCCTTCCATCTCTCTGCCAATAAAGGAGAGACAAGGCCCGAAGATTATCATGAGTTTTACTCACCCTCCGGTGTTGACACCCACGGATACAATTAGCTCTCCTATTTCCTCACCTATTGAGGAAATTCCCGAGATTATTCTTGAGCCTCCATTACCCATTGATGACCCTATTTCTTTTATGACTCCTTCATCTACTCCTTCAAATGACTTTATGCTTTTTTCAAATCCTCTTAGCGAGACATGTTCTGATAAACCAATTTTTGAGGAGTGTGAAGAACTGTTGATCCTAAACTTAGATCGATTTAGCTTTATGTATACAATATTAGATCAAGTAATACACTTAGAGAAACCTTTGTATATGTTTATGATAATCTAAGTGTTATGCGGAATTAACACTTAAACAAGAACACACAAGATATAAACAAACTTTCACTTTGATTAATGATATCAAACTTGCTTACAATGAAAGTAGTTTACGAATGAAAACTTATATTGAACATTAACCTAAAGGTCTTCTTTTATAGACATAAGAAGCCTTGTACAGTAATCTACGTATCAGCTATTCTAGGTAAAGATAAATATAGAAGATACATTGTTGTTCCTATCTTTACTAGAAGTAATCTAGAATACAATAAACACGTAGAGTATATCTTCCCATCAGTGCTTGTCTTCAATGTATCAACGCTTGACTTTATCTTGTCAACGCTTGAGCTGTCAGCGTTTGTTTTGCTCCTGTCAACGCTTGTATTACTCTTGTCAGCGCTCAAGTAGATTGGCTATAATTTATTCCCAACAATCCTCCCCTAAACTTGATATCCACTCTTATGATCAAGTTTCTGAATAAACATTAAGGACTAGGAGGAATCTTACAAACCTTCTCATATTGGTAATAAATAAATCTGATCAAGTCTTTTGCCACATCACTTGAATAATCAATTTCCAGCTGAGTGTTCTTCATCTTCTCCAAGATATCCTTGGATATGAAATACTGACCATCCACAAGTAGATACTCAGCAAACTCTATAGAACTCAAATGATAAACACCAGCAGCTGAAAACAATCTCCATTGAAGACCACTGAGGTCATCTTCAAGATCCTTCCAAATAGCAGGATCCTCATCTTTTGGTCCACACATTCTCTTGAATGTGGACCACAGTTTTATTCCATTGGCTGAAGTTGGTGCTTCAGCCTCATACTTGGCCTCTAACAACCTCCATAGGTCTACCAAGTCTTCTCTGCCAAAACTTGCAAACAAAGATATAAGGGTAGTAAAAGTGTGCACCTCTTTTCCATACCTGCCAATCTTCTAAAACCCACATTCATCTTCTTCATAGCTCACAATTGGGTTTCTGGAATCTAGTGGTAACACTTGTACCATATCTAAAGCTTCTAATGGTGAGAGCTTGAGGCTCTTTCTTATAACTGCTTCACTTGGATGTAATGGATCCATATCTTTGGGAAACTCAAGAGAAACTCCCTTTTTCACTGGTCTGGGAACAAACATTGCTTTCTTAAGCTCCATTTCCTCTGCAAGTTCTTCTTTTCTTTCATCAGAAAGAAGTCTTAGAGTGTTTGCTTCCTACACTCAACCCAAATGGGATAAGCTTTACATTCCAACTCATCAAATGTCAATGCCCTCAATTTCTGATAAGTCCATCCTACTCCATGACATCTGAGCAACATGCAGTATAACTCCCTTCTATCCCTTTTCAACTCTGAGAGAATATTGCTTGCCTTGTGTTTCAAAATGACCTGGCAATCCTTTTGTACTCTGAGAAGAATTTCCAAACCCCATATCTGATCTGAAATGGTCAAGTGTGGATTCTCCATACATCTTTCTTCCCAAGCATGATACATTTGAACCACCTCTGGCATATCAAAGTCAACCTACAATTTCAACTCTATCAATTTCTCCTTGGTCAACTCATCTCTATACTCAAGTCTTTCTGGCTGTTCTATGATCATAACACTTGAGTCTGAGCTAGCTTCATCACTTCCTTCTGGCTCTTCTGAAGTGACAACAAATGGTGACTCTTTCACCTCCTTCCTGTCTTGTTCCATAATTTGTGCAACCAACTTTCTATCAAACTCAATTTGAGCTGCATTCTTTGGAACAACCTCTTCTACCATAATACCCTTACCCTTATCTAATGGATCAATTGTTGATAAGGTAGATGGTGATACCTGTGAAGAAACCTCCTTGATGATAGATGATGACTGGGATACATCACCCTCATGTGCAGGTCTGTCAACGCCCAATTTTGTTGTGCCAGTGCCCAAAATACTCATGTCAGCGTTCAACTTCTCCTTGCCAATGCTCAAAGTTTCTGCCTCAGCGCCTTTTTCAATTTCCTCCAACATGGCTGTAAATGATAAATTTAAGTTTGTAGGAGAGACTAAGGACGCATCAAAACCTGTCTGTTTCTTCAAACTTGTTAGGGCCTCAGCAACATCCAAAGATTGACCATCATGGCTGCCCTTATCACTCACATTTATTTGATCTTCCTCCCCTTTGGAAGATTCCTCCATCCCTCTCCTTGCACTAGTAGTCTCCAAAATAACAATCCTCTCCCTCAGTTGCTTGAGTTCAAGGCCTTGTGTGCTGACAACTTGTACCAAGTCTGCATTTTCCTTTTGCAAGCTCATGCAGACTGTCGTCAATTCCATTAGGGTCATTGGTTCCAATCTGCCCTCTTCTAAAGTGGGTATTTGACCTCCCAAGTCAGATTCATTGGGCATGGATGAGGACTTAATGATGGTGGGACTACCTTGGCCAGCTTCTAAGCCAGAACCAATAGTCCCAGCCTCATCCATAGCACCAGCCACACTTATGGTGGTGGTTCTCTCTGCTACATGGCTAGGACCACCAGAGGAGAACACTCTAGTAGTCCTTTGGCGTTTAATCAACCTATATTCAGGGGGTGTAGAAGATGATGTGGATTGGGTGGATGTGGGTTGGTTAAGGGGTGTTTGGGTCTGTGAAGGTTGTGTGTCAACGTTGGAAATAGGCACATCAACGCCAACATTTAACGTGTCAGCGTCAAAGGGTTCTTGGTCAATTTGCATATGTTCAGGTGAAGGTAATGGTTCAGGTATTGGGTCAATTTGAGGTTGGGGGTCAGGTTGGGGTTGAGCTGCTGCAATGACAGCAAGCATAACTTGGGTTAAGGGTAGGTCACAATGTAGGGGTGAGTTCATCTTCATAAAAATTGCTTTCTTTTGCACAGGGATCTCATAAAAATCATTATGATCCCTTGTGCAGTATTCTTGAACATCAAAAACCATTTGTAAAAATTTGGGATATGCTAAAGTCATTTTGCTCCCTTTATTTTAACACATGCCCTCAAAAATCATTTTGGAATAATTAAACTTTTGCCCAGTAGCAATACACACAATAGCACTTGCAATAGATCTGTTGATCTCATTGTGTGCAGTGCATTTGGGACTCAAACATTGTACGAGGACATGTATGAGGTACTTCCAGGCTGGGGGAAACTCCTGTTTATGATATTTAATTAAAGTTCCTTGAGCAGGAAAAGGATAACCCAAAGCCCTTAGTCCTTGTTCTATTTCACTTATGGGAAGGGTGGCTATACCATCAACATCATCAAGATGCAAGGCTTGGCGTACCAAAGCCTCAGTAACCACCCAAGGTCTCCCATGAACAATAAAAGTTAATGTAGTCACTCTATTAATTGTTGAGGAACTTACAGTGTTCAAAAACTGTTTAATATGTGTGACAGGATTGAGTGGTGCATGAGAAAGAGCATACCTTATGGGGGATGCGTTCAAATACGCCACCATTTGTGTGTATTGGGGAAACAGAGTATCATCAGCTTCAAGATACGCGATCATGTTGTGTTGACTTCTGAACCCCAATTCTAAATCTGATGGATTAAACTTTGGTGCCATTGTTGAAAGCTGTTAAAATGATTGATGAAGATGAAGTTGATAAGAGAAAATTATGTTAGACAAGAATAATAGGTACCCTGTTTAAAAATAGGAGCCAAATTTATAGGAGAAGAAAATGCATGTGATTGGCCATAAAATAGGCAAGTATTTTCAAAATGCAATCATGAAAATATTGAAAAAATAATAAGTTTATCTCATGCATTAAATGAAAGTTATCAACTCCCAAAATTACGGCCTAAAAATATGTCAAAAAGTAACAACTGGGTAGGTCCCATTGAGTGTCAACGGTAAAAAATAACCTATCAACGCCCAACGGCTATATTCTTGTCAACGTTTTCCTATAGCCATGTCAGCGTCTAAATTGGTCATAACAACGCTTGGAAAAATACTTGTCAGCGTCCAAAAATAAAAATGTTTAAAAATGAAAAATGACCTTAACAAAGTAATTTATCCTAGAGAAGATAACCAAAAAGTTGATAATTATTATAGGGCGGCAAGCACTGTCCAGTTATGCACACTTGCTTATGCAAGATAGACATAACAGTCCTCTAGTGTCCCTTGCTAACCAAAACTCTTAACAACTAAGTTACCTTATAAAATTCCTTGTTACTCCCAGGTAAATCCCATAACAAAATTATTCCCAAGTCTCCCAACAGACCACAACCAATTTTAGGCCAAAGATGTCTTGGCAGCATGCATAGTATATCAACTTTACATGCTACAGTGCCTCATGATTTAGTAAACCTAACTCATACTCACCTGTGGACACAATCTAGAATTGTGATAAGAGTATCATATGGATACCCAAACATCCTAAAGGTTCCTAAAACCTCCCCTTAAACTATGATACATAAGTTGCTAAAAATATGTATGAACATAAAAAATTTATGTCAAGATAGGAATTAAAAATTCCAACCATCATCCATAAACAAAAACATGCCCAAATGCTTCTCCATTGATTCATAAGCAACTCTGTATCCAATGGTATACTGCTAACACCACCTGCACATTTAGATTGAAAACCACAAAACTAACATTGTTGCTAACAACGCCCCGATAACACATAACAGCGTTGAGGGAAGCTTTGTCAGCATTAGACAATTATATTGCTGACAACGTCACAAAAACACTTATCAGTGTTCAAGCAACCTTTGTCAGTGTTAGAAAAATATTGTGGAAAATCTAAATCATCAATAAGACCAATAACAATGCATCATCCTGTATACTTTTACAAAAAGACTCTAAAACACATATTATGTGAGATTAATCATTCCAATACTTGTTACCAAGTATTGAAACCTCCCAGCATCAAAAGGTTTAGTTAGTAAATCTGACACATTCTCCTCAGTGTCAACCCTATCTGGTTGTATTAAACCCTTCTCAAAACACTCTCTTTTAAAATGGTGTCTAATTTCTATGTGTTTAGTTTTAGAATGATGTACAGGATTCTTAATGATGCATAATGTGCTGTTATTGTCAACAAATATCTTGGTATGCATGAAATTATACCCATAGTCTAACAGCTGGTTCTGAATCCATAAAACTTTTCCATAACAAGCAACTGCAGCCACATACTCAGCTTTAGTTGTAGAATTAGCCACCACTGTTTGTTTCTTGCATTGCCAAGATATCAACTTGCTCCCAAGAAACTGACATCCACCAGTTGTGGATTTCCTATCAAATTTATCACCTCCATAGTCACTGTCTGAATATGCAATCAGCTCCAATGGTGAATCCTTTGGGTACCACAAACCAAGACTAGGATAGCATCTTAGGTAACTAAAGATCCTCTTCACAGCATAAAGGTGACATTCTTTGGGAGTCACTTGATGGCGTGCACAAGCGCACACAGCAAACATGATGTCAGGTCTGGAGGCTGTGAGGTACATCAATGATCCAATCATGGATCTATAGTGCTTGACATCAACATCTTTCCCATCTCCAATCTTTCCCCAAGGGTGTTCTCTATCCATAGGAGTAGTAGCCCTCTTTTCATGTGGAGAAAAGCCAAACTTCTTCAAGATCTCAGCCACATATTTATCCTGGGAGATGAAGATACCATCTTCTTTCTGCTGAACTTGTAAACCAAGAAAGAAGTTCATCTCCCCCATAGCACTCATCTTGAATTTATCTGTCATAAGCTTGGAGAAATCCTCACTCATATTTGGATCAGTAGACCCAAAAATGATGTCATCAACATAGACCTGGACAAGCAAAAAATCCTTGCCTTTCTTCTTTGTAAATAGTGTCTGATCTATGGTGCCCCTCTTGAATCCATTGTCTACTAGATAAGTAGAAAAAGTACCATACCATGCTCTAGGGGCCTGATGAAGTCCATACATAGCCTTTTTGACTGTATACACCTTGTCTGGATTCTCTGGATCCTCAATACCAGGAGGTTGCATCACATATACCTCCTCAACAATTGTACCATAGAGGAAGGCACTCTTGACATCCATTTGATAGACAGTGAAGCCCATGCATGATGCATAGGCTAAAAAGATCCTTATAGCTTCAATCCTTGCAACTGGTGCAAAGACTTCCTCATAGTCTATCCCATCCTCTTGTGTATATCCCTGAGCCACTAATCTTGCCTTATTTCTGACCACAATTCCTCTTTCATCTCTCTTGTTTCTTAGAACCTATCTTGTCCCTATAGGTCTGACATATCTGGGACAATCAACCAGCTCCCAAACATCCTGAATTGCAAATTGGTGAAGCTCATCCTGCATTGCTTCCACCCAACTTGGTTCTTTGAGAGCATCAAATATTTTCTTGGGTTCCTGTTGTGACAGAAAACAGGCAAACAAACATGCTTGCACAAGAGGGGTATCAACCTTCTTGTGTATATTGGCAATAAACCCACCAAGACCTTGATGAGATCTTATAGTCCTAACAGGATTCATAATATCACCAATGATTTGAGAAGTGGGTTGATTCTTCATAGTAGAAGTGAGAACTCCTCCTTCAAAAAGTCTGGTGTCCTCAACCTCATTCTCCATGTTGCCAATATCTTCTTCTTCAGACTCTCTTTCATCAACATGAGGATGAACCTCTTCATATAAATTGGAAGGTTCACCTTGTTCAAAAATGGAAGAGAAAAGATGTGCAGAATTGTTGTCAACGTCTGAACCTTGTTTGTCAGCGCTTGGGCTAACAACGCTTGAACTATTGTTGTCAACGTCTGAGCCATCAACGTCTGAATTGGTCTTGTCAGCGCTAGATTTGCCTTTGTCAGCGCCTGAAGGACCATGCATGTTTGTATCTGGTGGTACTTGAGGACCATCATTATCTTTACCAGCAGCAGCAGCAGCAGCAAAAGCATCTGTCCAAATGGGGATTGTAACATATTCTTGGATAGGAGATGACTTCTCTACTTGTGATCCAACCTTTTCATGAACCTGTGTACCTGAAACATCAACAACTTGTTCTTCCACAACATTTGAAGTTACCTTCACAATGTCTGGATTAGTGACAGGCATATAATTTAAAGCTCTAGATAAAGGCTCCAAGTCAAACAACCAATTAGGACCACTTTCAGGATCACTAGGTTTATTCTCTAAAAACCTAACATGTACTCTTTCAAGTATACGTTTTTCTTCTTTAAGATAAACCCTGTATCCCTTGCTCTGCACTGAATACCCCATGAAGTAGCCTTCATCACCTTTTGCACTAAATTTACCTAAGGCATCACTAGTATCTAAAACTACTACATGACAACCAAAAGGTCTGAGAAAACAAATATTAGGTTTTCTACCCCAAAGTAACTCATAAGGTGTTTTGTTCTGAATTTTGTTAACCAATGCTCTATTTTGAACATAACAGGCTGTATTAACAGCCTCAGCCCAAAAGGCTATAGGAAAATGAGCATCAGCCAACATTGTTCTGGCTGCTTCAATTAGGGTTCTATTTTTCCTCTCAGCAACCCCATTTTGCTGTGGGGTTCTGGCAACACTAAATTGCCTAGTAATTCCTTTCTTGGCACATAAATCATCTAACTTTTTATTCCTAAATTCACCACCATTATCACTCCTAAGTATATTAACTTCATTTCCTGTTTTCTTCTCAATCTGAGTGATAAAATAAATTAAAGTGTCAGCTGTGTCACTCTTCATAGCTAGAAAGAAGGTCCAAGTAAACCTAGAAAAGTCATCTGTGATAACAAAGCAATATGACTTACCATTCAAACTTTCTATATTGGTTGGACCAAAGAGGTCCATATGAAGTAAATGAAGAGGTCTAGAACTAGAATGCACCTGTTTGGACTTGAATGAGACCTTGTGCTGCTTGCCTTTAAGACATGCAACACAAGAGTGGTCATTGTGGAAGGCCTTCTCAGGCAAACCATCAACCAAACCAAGTCTCACAAGCCTATTTATATTCTTAAAATTTATGTTCCCTAGTCTTTTGTGCCACAAATTACTCTCATCTACTGAATCTTTAGCATAAAAACAAGACATATTGTTATTCATTCTAATCCCATTCAGATTCACATTGTATATGTCTTTATGCCTAGGTGTTCTATATTCAATATATTTCTCATCAGGGATCTTATAATCCTTACTTAACACCAAACATTCAGTATCAGTAAACAAAACTTTATTTTTGTTATCACACACTTGTGATACACTAAAAAGATTGTAATCAAGTTCTTTTACCAGAAATACGTTCTCAAAACGCCAGTTCTTGGTGAGAAGGGTTCCTTTGCCTGTGATAGTACCATATCCGCCTCCAAAGTAAACCTTATCACCATCTTTAATGGGAGTGAAGTTCGTCAGATAGTCTTCCTTCCCAGTCATGTGCCTTGAGCATCCACTATCCCAATATCCATAATCATTGACCTGTTTTTGAATGCCCTGCACATAAAGAAAACAAATTAGTTTTCTTTGGGAACCCAAGCCTTAGAAGACTTGGATTCATCTGGTTGTTCAATAAGAACAGACTTAGTTCTCACAACAACCCCATTTTCATCCTTCTTAGGATGAAATACCCAGTTAACCCCAATAGGTTTTGTAATGACCTTTGAAATGTAATTAAATCTGTTGCAGGTCATTGAAATCCTATTATCATTAGGGTTTTGATCTTTCTTGGGTCTCCATGTTAAGCTTGAAGAAGCTTTAGACCCCTTACCCTGTGGTTGCAAATATTTAGGTCTGGTCACGTTTCTGTCAGTGTTGGAATTGGTCTGGTCAACGCTGAAATTTCCCTTGTCAGCGTTGAACCTAGGGTTTGCTACAGAAACCCATTGCCTATTAGACCAAGTATTTGTCTTTTGAAATGGTCTTTGTCCATGAGTGTTAGACCCTCTAGTGAAGAATGGGGCAGGTCTAATCACTTGTGGACTTTGCTGCACACAAGGTTTGGGTCTGACAACGTTTGACTTTCTAACAATGTTGACTTTGTTCCTGTCAGCGCTGAATTTGTTCCTGTCAGCGCTGGCTTTGGGAGCGTTGACACACTTATATGCCAAGTGTGAAAAGCTACCACAAGTGTAACAGGCTTTTCTAGACACCACCCTAGGTCTAGAAGAAAAGAAGCCTGTTCCATCATTGCTAACTTGGCTCTTGGGTGACCTAGTATTCCTATACATCTCTACATACTTAATGCTAGGTTTTCTAACAGTGTTTGAGCCAAGATCAACAGCCTTACCAATGATTGGGTTAGTAACCTTAATGGGAGTTGACTCATTAGGACTTTCACATAGCAAGCCACCCTTAACAAATAAAGTAGGGTTAGCTTTCTTCCATTCATTCAGGTCAGTCAACTTTTGTTGATACTCTTCAACTGGAGTGACAACTCTTGGTGGAGGAATGAATTCCTCCTCTTGGAGTTCTGGCAAACCAGTCCAAGATAGGTCCTTTTGTTGGACACCATAGAAGTCACCAGCTGGTGGTGGAACCACAGAGTAGTCTTTCATCCCACCCAGTCATGTCCTTAGGATCCCTTTGTTTACCCACACATTCTCCTAGGGTTTGTGTTGCGTTATCAATCTCTGGATTTTAAGGCCAACATTATCTTTGTTTTTAATGGCTTCATCTAGTTTAGCCTGTAACTCACCATTAACCCTTTCCATGATGTTTCTAATACCCATACTAGCATTTAACTCATGTTTTAAGATATTTATTTTATCTTTTAAGTCAAATTCCATTTTCTTGTATTCAGAAACTGTCTTCTCAGTTTAAGTGAGAGCTAGTTGGTAATTAGACAGTTTGCACCTTTCAGTACTCACATCACTTAATAATCTTAACACCTCTTTGTTAAGTTTCTTAGTGTTTAACCTACAACCTTTACTACAAAAAGCATCATCGTATACCTCATTATCAGATGAAGAGGAGGAGTGTGTCATGAGAGCATATTCAACATGCTCTTTTTCTTTAATTTCAGCAACCAAAGCTTTATCCTCTTCCACATCCTTAGCCAGATAGCTCCAATCCCATCCCATACCATCAATTCCTTGAACTGCAACCATGGCTTTAGGATCCTGAGCCTTAACAATTTGACTTGAGGGTTTACCAGCATCAGATCTTCTAGGAGATCTGCATTCCCTCATGAAGTGCCCCATACGATGACAGTTGTAGCACTCAACTTTGGATTTATCAAATCCAGCCGTGTCTTTTGCATTGAAGGTCATCTTCTTCTTAAACCTTCTGTTCCACCTGTTTGCTCTTATACTAGCAAGAGCCATGTTCCACTTAATGTCCATCTCTTCCAAGTGCTCATCACTTATCTGCTCAAGGTCCTCATATGTAATCACTGAACCATTGGGCAAAGAAGCAATATAAGCACATACAGTATCCAAATCCAAACCAGCAGGTTTAACTCTTGGTGAGTCACTTTTGAATGTGTCAGCGTCTGAAAAGGAGACGTTGACAGGACATGTTCCAACGCTGACACATGATGATCCAGTAACTGGATGCATGTAAGAGTCCTTCTGATTGAATTGACCTTCACTTTGAGAGAAGAAGGCCATGTTACTGTTGGTAGACTTGCTTCCATGCTCTAAAAGAGTTTCATCTTCCAACAGCCTCAGTTTGTTGTAGATGTCATCAAACGTGGAACTTTTGTAAGTATTATTGGCAAGAATAGATCTTGCCTCAATCTTCCATGCCTCACCAAGACTTTTAAGAAAAGTAGCATTGATGTCAACATCACCAAGTTGTGTCCCCATGAAGGACAATTTGCTTGTAATATCAAGCAATCTGCTTCTCACACTGCTAAGTTTTTCATTAGGTTGAGCCTTGAAGACAGCATAATCATGCATGAGTTGCTTCTTCTTCTCTTCCTTAGTGTCTGCATTGCCACCATATGAAACTTCAAGATCTTCCCAAAGGTCTTTAGCAGATTCATAACCTCTATATTTATGCTGGTTCTCTTGTCCCAACGAGAGTTTCAGAATATTTAGGGTTTTCATGTCAACCCTTTTCTTTGCTATGTCTTCAGCAGACACATCTCTACCATCTTCAGGCTTTTCTTTCTTATCTTCTTCAGAACATCCAGCAACCGCAGCTCTTCCAGAAATAGCATCAGCAATCTTTTGGGCTTTATTGAATGTGTTTCCATATTCAATAATCTTCCAGAGTGTGTAGTCATAGATCCCTAGATATTGCTCAAAGTTGAATTTCCACAATTCAAAGTTGGTTGCATCAAGCATGGGAATCTTGATGTTTGGTAAAGGTGAGGAGGAGGAGGTTAGTTCTGAATTTGACATGATGTTGTTAGGGTTTTTGAGGAAATTAGGGTTTTGGTGATTTTTAGGGTTCTTGTGTTCTTTAAGATCAAAAGTTCCTCAACAAGCTCTGATACCACTTGTTGATCCCAAACTTAGATCGATTTAGCTTTATGTATACGAGATTAGATCAAGTAATACACTTAGAGCAACCTTTGTATATGTTTATGATAATCTAAGTGTTATGCGGAATTAACACTTAAACAAGAACACACAAGATATAAACAAACTTTCACTTTGATTAATGATATCAAACTTGCTTACAATGAAAGTAGTTTACGAATGAAAACTTATATTGAACATTAACCTAGAGGTCTTCTTTTATAGACATAAGAAGCCTTGTACAGTAATCTACGTATCAGCTATTCTAGGTAAAGATAAATATAGAAAATACATTGTTGTTCCTATCTTTACTAGAAGTAATCTAGAATACAATAAACACGTAGAGTATATCTTCCCATCAGTGCTTGTATTCAATGTATCAACGCTTGACTTTATCTTGTCAACGCTTGAGCTGTCAGCGTTTGTTTTGCTCCTGTCAACGCTTGTATTACTCTTGTCAGCGCTCAAGTAGATTGGTTATAATTTATTCCCAACAAGAACTTTATAATGAGTGCATAGAAGAAGAACCCTTAATTTGTCCTACACCTAAGGAGTTTGTAGATAGGGATGAGTTATCTTGTGATTCCGACTACATTTTTAATTATTCCTCGGGATCAGATGAGGATGATTCGCCTATTTTACCAAAACCAACTTTTTAAAACCATGATACTAATGATTTAGCGGATTCTTTACTCCTTAGTGATGACTTTTATACCCCGAGTATTGAGAAATTCCATCACAAGGATGCTTTTTATGATCCCGTGTTATTGGATTTCTCGCATGAGCTTAATTGTGATCATGGTATTGATGAGAAGGCAAATGGAGTTTTAAAACTTGATATTGATATTGATTTTGAAAACTCGGATTTTGATAAATTCACATTTGCCTCTTCGCCAATTACTTTTGATTCTACCATCGATTCTCTTCCACATATCACTTTTAGTGATGATGATGGTTTTCTCATTCCCGAGATCGATGAGTTTCTTGATACTCCTGTGGATGATAATTTCACATATGTTGAGAGGACCTTTTTACCTTTTATGACTTATCCTCCTGCCTCTCATTTATTATGTTCCTCCGGGACCGAGGATAAGATTTTTGATCCCGGTATTACATTTGAGGCTTCCCCATGGACCATTTAATTCGGGGTCGAGTCAGGCTCGTGACTCGGTTAACAAAAACAAGCGCTTCTCGGGAGGCAACCCGATGATCTATCTTTTATCTATTTTAAGTGTAGGGGAGCCATGTAGGTTGTTTGTGTGTTGTAATGTTGTGCAGGGATGTGTGCTTTCATGATCCACTTTTGGTACTTTTGACACGACCCGTGTTCCCGTGTACCCGGTTCCTTCGATAAGTTTTTGCTATTGTGATTCAATCTTGTATATAAATAAAACGTGAATAAATTTAATCACTTTAGTTGTCCTTTCCTTAGCTCGATTTTAAACAACGTACTTAATAACTGTAGTTTTCGTTGGTTAATAAAAGGTTTTGCTTGCAAGATCTTTCTTTGCGTTGCTCGTACCCAATTGATATATGTCGTTGTTTCGTTCTCGGTATCTTCTCGAATTGATCACTGTCAAAAGTGGAATTGTTGTAATTGGTGACTAAAAAGGGGGTGCTTTGGTCTAAATCTACTAAAATGATAAAAGCTAGAAATAATAAAATTAAATTAAAAGCAATTACTAAGAATAAAAATAAAGCTAGAATTTAAAGTTGGAAAAACTGGAATTAAAATGGCAATTTACCTTATACAGAATAATGGCTTCTTAACTGGAAAACTCTATCCGGAATATCGGCTTATCCGGAATGTTACAGCTATGCGGAATTTTGGTTCTACTCAGAATAATCAAGACCATGCGGAACTTATGCTATGCGGAATATTGGGTGATGCGGAATAAAAACCCTACGAGGAATAATTTCCCTATGCGGAATAATATCCTATTCTGAATAATTGTTCTACTCGGAAAAACTCCCTATCCGGAATGTTTGGACATTCCGAATAATTAACAAAATCCAATCCCTATGCGGAATGTTTGAACTATGCGGAATGTTTTCGACAAAACCCTTATGCGGAATAATTTTACTAGAAAACTCTATGCGGAAAATCAATGTCTACTCGGAATATTTTTTTAAAAGCAACTCCATGCGGAATATTTTGAAACTCCGAATAACCAAGAAAAATTTCACCCTACTCGGAATATTTAATATTCCGAATAATCAAGACAATCAAGAACTTCTATACGGAATCTGGCGAACACAGTAAAGAACAACGAAGAACAGGGGATTCTTATGAACACGAATTTGACTCAAAAATCACCAAGTTTTTAATCAAAACTTATACCAATTTCACCACGAATCATTTACCTAAGGTAAACCTTAATCCAATACCACAAAAAACACAAAACCCACTTACTTTTTATGATCAAATCAATAAAATAAAACTTAAGAACTTAGAATAAAAAAGAGATGAAGAACAAGATGATGGAAAGATTAAAGGTAGACTTGTATTAATGCTTTAAGATTCAACAAACAAGTAAAAAGATTAAACTTACAAGATTGGAAGAAATCAAAGAAAAATGGAAACCACTCCTTAAGGGAGATGGTTTCTTCCTAAGAACTCGGAAAGAAAAGTAACAGAAAGCAACTCGTGGAGTCTTGAATGGGAGGAGTATATATAGGCTTCTCCCTTGGTTGGTGAGTGGGCTTTCTTCCTTTCTTTTTGTCTTCTCGTCTTTTTCAGAAAAGTTGACGTTTTCGATTTCGATTCGGGATTTGTCGACGAATAATTTCAACTCGTCTTTTAATTTCTTCATTTAATAGACTTGAGTTTCTTCGTCATAGGTAAATCTTCCGACTTTGGTCCTTTTCTTCGATGAATCTTCAAATAGGCCCATTGACTTCAAATCTTTTGCATCTCTTGGACTATAGACTTCATCTTTTCGTCTTTTTCCTCGATAAAACCCGTGCAATCCCATGTTTTCTCCAATATTTATCCGATTGGCTCTGAAAACACAACACACACACAAACCACGCATAATTCCAAACAAATGACATTAAATACGCGTTTTGGTCTTGTTTTAGCAAGAAAATAGTGGTAAAAGGATGGGTGTTTTCACACCTATCAAATCCCCTACACTTAATCATTGCCATGCCCTCATGCAATGCTTAGTGATAAAGTAATTATACACTTTTCTCATAATCAATCAACCTTGGCCTTATTAAAATACTACTAAACAAAAATTAAAGTACTAAGAGAAATTAAAACTTTAAAATAAACTAAAGGATAGAAAACCATTTTCACTTGAAAATAGCTACATGGAAATAACTTGCAAAGAGATCAAGGACTTACATTAGGGCTTTGGTGCTGCGAAGATTTATCATCCTCAAGTTTCACGTTCCCCAAACTAAGCTTAAAAACGAGATCATTGTTATTATAAGTTAGCAATTCAAACACTTACACACATGGCTTAATTATATGCTTAAACTCCCTTATTCCTAGGTGTATCTATTATATTATATTTTTGTCTTAGAATGATCATGAAGATGCATTTTTGGACTTATTTCGATAGTTTATTTAGGCTGAAAGCAAAGTAGGACGATTTGATCAATAGTTAGCTAAAGGACAAAATCTCTTAAAACTGCTTCTCGGGATATCAAAAAGTTCATATCTTGGCATAACTTGGTTCACGATTTGAGACCTTTCTCGGGCCGATATTTGGCATGTACTTCATACTTCATATCTTTGAGAGACGTTCTTGAGATAATGGTCTTCTCTTTGTTAATAGATTTTCTTCTCTTGGAGACTTTTGAGGGGTACTCCAACTTTGTTGATGACCACGACTTCATGATTATTTCTTCAATCTCTAATTGGGATTTTGAGATACAACGATCCGCCTCCTTTTTGGACTTGTATCTATTTATCCTTATACCTTGTTAGGGTCTTTTCGGATAGACTTCTCCATGATCTTTATGGGAGTTGATTGGTTTTCGTCGTGAGTCTTGATCCTTCATATTGATTTTCGGAATAATGCTTTTCACATCACTTTGGATCTTTAGCAATAAAATGGAATCCTCATGCCTTGTTAGGGCCTTTTTGGATTCGCCAATCTTCGCGCCCCGCTTCATAAGTTATGCCTTGGCTATGAACTCTTATCATTACCGAGCAACTTTTAAACGATCTTGTGCTAGAAGCTAAGTAACCTTCCAAATCGTACGACCTTACTTATTGCAGATAAATTATTAGCAAGTGATGGGAGAATAGGCAAATAATCACACCAAGTGAGCTTGTGCAAGAATACCGACTTATAATTGACTCTATCATTTATCGTCCTCCACAATTTAAAATCTCAAATAATGAGACTCGTGGATACTTAGCCTATAAACCAATTAAGGTCTACATGGTTAAGGATACTAGCTAGAATAAACTTGAATAAGTCTATTCGGGTTGAGTCAAAATAATCGCAACGGGCCTAATATGTCAAAGATTTCAAAACTAGCTACACTACTTTATTAATATTTTGACTTTATTGCGGGATATATACATATGAAAGCAACGATAAAAATTTAAAAAATTACGACAAAATGGCCAAAGTTAATTAAAAATTTGAAAAATGCTGAAAAAGATGATTTTCCGGTTAAATGAAAGGCATTTTCAAGGATAAGTCCACTTAAAACTTCGATAGAAGTCTCCCCTACACTTAAGATAAACATTGTCCTCAATGTTTAAGCATGTGGGAAAAGTCTCCCCTACACTTATTGACATTGTGCACGTTGGTTAAATCAAGCTAAGGAAGAGACGACTAAAGTGATCAATTTCGAATGTGAGTATGAAGACAATTGAATCACGATAGTTGAGAGGTACAACCGGTATTGCGGATAACATGGGAGCACGGTTCTTCAAAGATTCCAAGAGTGCACTTATCCCTGTAATCACATCACCATCCAAAAACAAGCAACCTATATAGCTCCCCCTACACTTATGATGAAAAACGGGAAAAGGGGATAGATACTCGGGTTGCCTCCCGAGGAGCGCTTGTTTTTGTTCACCGAATCGCGAGCCTGACTCGGTCCCGAACTAATTCAAGGGAAACATGGTGAGGGATGGAATCATCTCTTGAGAGATGTCCTCACCAAAGTACAATTTCAAACGCTGGCCATTCACCTTGAAGTTGGGCCCATTTGGCTGAGAAAGCTCAATGGTGCCATAGGGAGAGACATTGACAATGGTGAATGGACCAGACCAGCGGCTCTTCAACTTGCCTGAGAAGATCTTCAACCGAGAGTTAAAGAGTAAGACTTGATCACCAACGTGGAACTCTCGGTTCTTGATTTTAGCATCGTGGATAATCTTGGTCTTCTCCTTGTAGATCAATGAGTTCTCGTAAGCTTGATTCCTCAATTCTTGTATCTCGTTGAGTTGAATCTTGCGAAAATCACCGGCTTTGTTGATGTCGAAGTTAACCCACTTCAAGGCCCAGTATGCCTTATGTTCCAGCTCGATAGGGAGGTGGCAAGCTTTCCCGTACACAAGACGATAAGGTGTACAACCAATCGGCGTCTTATAGGCGGTACGGAAAGCCCACAGAGCATCATCAAGTTTATCGGCCCATGAGGTACGATGCTCTCCCACGGTACGTTCCATAATTCTCTTCAATCCACGGTTGGATATCTCGGCTTGACCGTTGGTTTGAGGATGATAAGCGGTGGAAAGACGGTGATTTACACCATACTTAGCCATGACTCTTGCAAATTGATCGTTGCAAAAATGAGTCCGGCGGTCACTGATAATAGCACGAGGAACACCGAAACGAGCAAACAGTTGTTTCAAGAAATTACAAACCACCCTCGCGTCATTAGTGGATAAAGCTTTGGCTTCAACCCATTTAGAAACGTAGTCGACAGCGACAAGGATGTATTTGTTGCCTTTAGAAGAAGGGAATGGCCCCATAAAGTCGATGCCCCATACATCAAAGATTTCACATTCTTGTATGAAATTTTGAGGCATCTCATCTTTATGTGTGATCTTGCCTTGTTTTTGGAAAGCATCACAATGTTTAACCATCTCGTGAGCATCACGATAAATGGTGGGCCAATAGAATCCCGAGTCAAACACTTTTTTGGCGGTGTAGTTGGGACCAAAGTGACCACCGGTGGGTCCTTTGTGGCAAGCCTGGAGAATGTCCAAAGCGGCCGGTCCGTCAACACATCGGCGAATAATCAAGTCAGCGCATTGTTTGAATAGAAAAGGGTCATCCCAAAAGTAAGTGTTAACATCGTTCAAGAACTTCTTCTTTTGTCGGGATGTTAACCCTTTGATGAGAACACCACCCGCTAAGTAGTTTGCAATATCGGCAAACCACGGGGTGCCATCAAGATTGAGATTTATAGACATTAAGGTTTCAAGGGGGAAAGAGTCATTGATCTCTTTGTTTGGATGATCCCCTTGATATGGATCCTCAAGTCTGCTCAGATGATCCGCGGCTAGGTTTTCAGCACCCTTCTTGTCACGAATTTCATTGTTGAATTCCTGAAGGAGTAAAACCCAGCGGAGAAGTCTTGGCTTAGAGTTGTGTTTAGTCATCAAGTACTTCAACGCGGAATGGTCCGTGTATACGATTGTGGTGGATAAAACAAGATAGGGGCGGAATTTTTCAAAAGCATAGACAACAGCTAAAAGCTCTTTTTCGGTTGTCGTATAATGCAATTGAGCCCCCGTCATTGTTTTGCTAGCATAGTGGATTGGTTGGAAATGTTTGTTGATCCTTTGTCCCAAAACCGCACCAATAGCAAAGTCGCTAGCATCGCACATCAACTCAAAGGGTAGCTCCCAATTAGGGGTAACCAAGACCGGTGCCTCAGTTAGCTTATCCTTAAGACGATTGAAAGCTTCGAGACACTCTTTAGAAAAGATAAAAGGAGTATTTTTTTCCAAGAGGTGGGTCATCGGGCGAGCGATTTTAGAGAAATCCTGAATGAATCGACGATAGAAGCCCGCATGACCCAGAAAACTTCTCACACCCTTCACAGTTGAAGGTGGAGGTAATTTGGCTATGACATCTACTTTAGCACGGTCTACTTCAAGACCGGCTTTAGATATTTTGTGTCCTAGCACAATGCCTTCTTTTACCATAAAATGGCATTTTTCCCAATTCAGAACAAGGCGAGTGTCTTCGCACCGCTTAAGCATACGTTCCAAATTGGCAAGGCAAGAAGAGAAGGAATCCCCGAAGACCGAGAAATCATCCATGAAGACTTCCATGGTTTGCTCAACCATGTCATGGAAGATAGCCAACATGCACCTTTGGAAAGTCCCGGGGGCATTGCATAAGCCAAAAGGCATCCTTTTGTAAGCAAATGTGCCTTAGGGACAAGTAAATGTTGTCTTCTCTTGATCTTGGGGATCGATGGGTATTTGGAAATAACCCGAGAAAACATCAAGAAAGCAGTAATATTCATTACCCGCTAAACGTTCAAGCATTTGGTCCATAAAAGGTAGAGGGAAATGATCCTTTCTCGTGGCATCATTGAGTTTGCGGTAGTCTATACAAACTCTCCACCCAGTAACGAGATGGGTAGGAATCAACTCGTTGTTTGCATTGGGCACAACGGTAATTCCGCCTTTCTTAGGCACACAATGGACTGGACTAACCCATGGTGAATCCGAAATAGGGTAAATCATACCCGCATCAAGAAGTTTGATAACCTCTTTTTTGATGACTTCATGGATTTTAGGATTCACCCATCGTTGGTTTTGAATTGTGGGCTTAAAGTCGTCCTCCATGAGAATTTTATGTGTGCAAAAGTGAGGATCAATTCCGCGAATGTCAGAAATTTTCCAAGCGATAGCTCTTTTATGCTTCTTCAACACGGCGACAAGTCAGGCTTTTTCTTCTTCTTTCAGGTCCTTCGCGATGATGACCGGTAAGTTCTCGTTGTCTTCATGGAAAACGTACTCAAGATGAGGAGGTAGGTCCTTAAGCTCAAGAGTAGGAGGATCCTCAATAGATGGTGTAACTAACGATGGATCATCATTAGTCACCTCTTTAGGAGAGGGAGGAGGAAACGGATCTTCATTGAGAAGTCTCTCAATAGTACGAATGTCTTCATCCCAATTAGTGGAAGAATCATCATACTTAATATCGAGAGGACCCAAGCTAGCTTCGAAATCATCCAAGTCACTTTCTCCAAAAGGAGTCAATGCCGGAGCAATTGAGGCAACGGTCTCAACATTGGGTAGAGAAGAGAGAGTACTTTTACAAGCATCATGAAAATGTTCTTCACAAGCCTCATCGAGAACAGCAATAGCATTAACACTCTCATATGAATAAGGTTGCTTAGAAATCTTACCCCTGTTGAAGACAATTTTGTCGTCACCAACTCTCATGATTATTTCGCCCGCTGCTACATCAATGAGAGTACGACCGGTCCTCAAGAAGGGACGTCCAACGATTAATGGAACACGAGGATCCATCTCGTAGTCAACGACAACAAAATCCGCCGGGAAGGTGAATTTGTCAACGCCAACAAAGACATCTTCGGCCCACTGGATAAGCAACCGTACGGTTGGCTAATTCCAAAGTCATTTTGGTGGGGACTAGCTCGGGGAGAGATAATTGCTTCCAAACACTTAAAGGCATTAAGTTTATACTGGCACCTAGATCGGCTAGGGCCATGCAATTCTCTACTCCCGGGAAGTTGCAAGGAATCAAGAAGCGACCCGGATCACCAAGTTTGGTGGGCAATTTCCTTAAGAGCACTGCGGAGCAGTTCTTATTAAGTTGGGTCTGAGCAATATCGAGGAGTTTCTCCTTATCACTGAGAAGATCTTTAAACATCTTAGCGTATTTGGGCATGTGAGCGAGAGCCTCGGCAAAGGAGATGTTAAAATTCAATTGTTTAAACATTTTTAAAAAGTTCGAAACTTGTATATCATCCTTGCTCTTTTGCTTCTCTTTCCTCAACCTTGAAGGGTAAGGTATATTGGATGAAGAAGAAGGCTTCAGGGGAGTAGGATCACTCACAACCACGGGTGGTGGGGAAATGGGGATAGAAGGTGAAGGAGGTGAGGAAAGTTGCTTTTTTTCCTTGTTCACAATCACGGGTGGAGGTGTAGGAAGCTCGGGTTCCGTATAACCTTTTCCACTACGAGTGGTGATTGCTTTCATCTCCCCTCTTGTATTCGCAACGGTGTTACTCGGAAGAGTACCCGAAGAAGAGGGTTGATTACCTTGGATGAGCGAACCAATCATATCACGAATGTTAAGCGCTTGAGTGCTGAAAGAATCTCTGATGTCGGCACGAATTTCATTGCTTTGTTTGGCCATATCATTCCTTAGCTCAGCTCGAATATCGTTCCCTTGTTTCGTCATGTCATTCTTCAAGTTGAAAAATTGACTCTGAAGATTCGTCACCATCTCTCGATTAGTCTTCATGAACGTCTCGACGTCTTGATTCACTGCCATCGGTTGATTGAGAGGTGGAGCTTGGTAAGCTTGAGAATTTTCTTGAGTTGGGTATGGGTTTCTTTGGGATTGATATTGATTTTAAGCACGAGGTTGGGATTGGTTGTTTTGGTTATAGCTTTGTTGTTGGTTTTGGTTCTGAGGAGGGAAACCGAGTGGAGCAAGATAATTGTTGGAACGATAACTTAGCAAGCTACGGTCTCCTTGAGGGCGAGCATGATAGCCTCCCGTGGGATAAGTATCGTATGCTGCATTAACGTTTTCAGAAAAATTGCCTTGGGTAGCAGGACAATCATTGTAAGAATGAGGACCACCACATGTGTCACAAGAAATAGCAACGGCTTTAGCTTGTTGAAAGTGG
Source organism: Glebionis coronaria (assembly GCA_025667525.1). Taxonomy (NCBI): domain Eukaryota; kingdom Viridiplantae; phylum Streptophyta; class Magnoliopsida; order Asterales; family Asteraceae; genus Glebionis; species Glebionis coronaria. The sequence goes on along the minus strand of CM046880.1, from coordinate 180,636,856 downwards.
TTTGTGGCCATGGTCATGAAATTCTTGTTCATCTCAGCGAGTTGTCGAGAAATTTCAGTCATCTCAGGATTGGAAGTAGTAGAAGAAACATTGACTCTCGAGTTAGATCTTGAGGATGCGGATGAATCCCAATTCTTGTGGTGAGTAGTCATGTTTTCAATCAACTCTCGACACTCCTCCGGTCTCCTTTTCATAAAAGTACCACCGGCGGCGGCATTGATCGTGTCACGATCACGAAAAGTGAGACCATTGTAGAAAGTGTCAATGAGAGTGACGGGGAGCATATTGTGATTTGGACAGCGGTCAATCAAATCATTGTATCGTTCCCAAGCATCAAAAAGCGATTCATCATTGTCTTGCATAAATCCACTAATTTGGTTACGAAGGCTCGTGACCATGGATGGTGGGAAGTAGCGCGACAAAAAGCGTTGAGTCATGTCATCCCAAGTATGAATAGAGTTCTTTGGGAGACGATCAAACCATTTTTTGGCATGGTGAGAAAGCGAGTGGGGAAAGAGTTGGAGGCGAAGGTCATCCATAGAAACACCGGGGGACTTCATGCTCTGGGTGATGGTAATGAATTTGTCGAGGTGTTTGTTGGCATCATCATCCGGAATTCCGTGAAATGGGTTAGTTTGCACTTGCTGGATCATGTGATGCTTCAACGAAAACTCCTGAGCCGTGACATGCATCGGTGCAATCGGGCCTCCACGTCCGTTCATCGTGGGTTGACATAGCTCCTCCATGGTTCGTAGGTCGGGTAAGGGTGGATTATTCATGTTTTGGTAGGGTGGGTTATTATTGTTGTTGTTGTTTGGGAGGGGTGGATTATTATTGTTGTTGTTGTGTACACCGGCCATGTCTAAATCTTCGAGAGTCTCGGGCTCTGAATAAGACGTTGATCGAGTACGCATACACTAAAAAGAAATTGCAACAGAAAATATTTTTGGTTTTTATAGGTTTTTTAATGCTTTTGTATTTTTGAAAATTTTAAATTTTTATGGGTTTTTTGAAAATTTTTGTGCTTGAAAATAACGTTCCCGAAAGAACGGATCCCAAAATCCAATTTTTCTCACAAAAAACTGTTGATCTTAACGAGAATAGCCGGCAGCGGCGCCATTTTAATAACTGTAGTTTTCGTTGGTTAATAAAAGGTTTTGCTTGCAAGATCTTTCTTTGCGTTGCTCGTACCCAATTGATATATGTCGTTGTTTCGTTCTCAGTATCTTCTCGAATTGATCACGGTCAAAAGTGGAATCGTTGTAATTGGTGACTAAAAAGGGGGAGCTTTGGTCTAAATCAACTAAAATGATAAAAGCTAGAAATAATAAAATTAAATTAAAAGCAATTACCGAGAATAAAAATAAAGCTAGAATTTAAAGTTGGAAAAACTGGAATTAAAATGGCAATTTACCTTATACAGAATAATGGCTTCTTAACTAGAAAACTCTATCCGGAATATCGGTTTATCCGGAATGTTACAGCTATGCGGAATGTTGGTTCTAATCGGAATATCAAGACCATGCGGAACTTATGCTATGCGGAATATTGGGTGATGCGGAATAAAAACCCTACAAGGAATAATTTCCCTATGCGGAATAATATCCTATTCTGAATAATTGTTCTACTCGGAAAAACTCCCTATCCGGAATGTTTGGACATTCCGAATAATTAACAAAATCCAATCCCTACGCGGAATGTTTGAACTATGCGGAATGTTTTCGACAAAAACCTTATGCGGAATAATTTTACTAGAAAACTCTATGCGGAAAATCAATGTCTACTCGGAATATTTTTTTAAAAGCAACTCCATGCGGAATATTTTGAAACTCCGAATAACCAAGAAAAATTTCACCATACTCGGAATATTTAATATTCCGAATAATCAAGACAATCAAGAACTTCTATACGGAATCTGGCGAACACAGTAAAGAACAACGAAGAACAGGGGATTCTTATGAACACGAATTTGACTAAAAAATCACCAAGTTTTTAATCGAAACTTATACCAATTTCACCACGAATCATTTACCTAAGGTATACCTTAATCCAATACCACAAAAAACACAAAACCCACTTACTTTTTATGATCAAATCAATAAAATAAAACTTAAGATCTTAGAATCAAAAAGAGATGAAGAACAAGATGATGGAAAGATTAAAGGTAGACTTGTATTAATGCTTTAAGATTCAACAAACAAGTAAAAAGATTAAACTTACAAGATTGGAAGAAATCAAAGAAAAATGGAAACCACTCCTTAAGGGAGATGGTTTCTTCCTAAGAACTCGGAAAGAAAAGTAACAGAAATCAACTCGTGGAGTCTTGAATGGGAGGAGTATATATAGGCTTCTCCCTTGGTTGGTGAGTGGGCTTTCTTCCTTTCTTTTTGTCTTCTCGTCTTTTTTAGAAAAGTTGACGTTTTCGATTTCGATTCGGGATTTGTCGACGAATAATTTCAACTCGTCTTTTAATTTCTTCATTTAATAGACTTGAGTTTCTTCGTCATAGGTAAATCTTCCGACTTTGGTCCTTTTCTTCGATAAATCTTCAAATAGGCCCATTGACTTCAAATCTTTTGCATCTCTTGGACTATAGACTTCATCTTTTCGTCTTTTTCCTCGATAAAACCCGTGCAATCCCATGTTTTCTCCAATATTTATCCGGTTGGCTCTGAAAACACAACAAACACACAAACCACGCATAATTCCAAACAAATTACATTAAATACGCGTTTTGGTCTTGTTTTAGCAAGAAAATAGTGGTAAAAGGATGGGTGTTTTCACACCTATCAGTACTCAATGTCCTAAGTGTAGGGGAGTTTATTCTCCCACATGCTTAAACATTGAGGACAATGTTTATATTAAGTGTAGGGGGGATTTCTATCGAAATTTTAGTGGACTTTTCCATGAATTTGACCCCATTTAACCGGAAAATTTAAAAAAATTTCAACATTTTTCAAATTTTTGATCTATTTTGGCCTAATAGTATTTCCATTTAGTTTATTTCCTTTTGTCATCGCATCTTATTTATATTTTCCACTTTAAGAATAAAGTCAAAAATAAATAAATAAATAAAATGGTTTTAACAAGTTTAGATATCTTTGATATATTAGGCCCGTCGTGAATATTTTGACTCAACCCGAGTTTACTTATCCAAGTTTACTCTAGCTAGTATCCTTAACCATATGGACCTTAATTGGTTTATTAGGCTAAGCATCCACGAGTCTCATTCCTTGAGATTTTAAATTGTGGAGAACGAGAGATGATAGAGTTGATAATAAGTTTAAGGGTTAATTTTTGCTTATATGGTTTTTGTGGCTCTTTCTTCCCGCTTGTATATTTAATTGCTTAATAAATGAGGATTTTTGCGGTGTCGATTCGATATCTTAACTCTTAGCCAAATCTTTATTCTCCTTGTAATTAAGCATGAACACATTAAGGGTGCCAGCGTTGTGGACTTCCGACTAAGGTGGCTCATAACCACTAAGTAGGAGGTATTCAGACCATGGGACCACGGAATTTGTCCTACTATATATATTATAAATAAAGAAAGAATAAGATTAAAACATGACCTCAAGGAGCCTTAAGGTGTGGGGCATTTAGCACGAACCTTATCATTAGAGCCTTAGGGTGTATGGCATGGTAAGTGTTGAATAAAAATTGATCCAAAAATCAATTCCCTCGTTTATCGTTCAAGGTGCCTTAGGGTGTGGACAATAGACGGGGAGCATTTTTACATCTTAAAGAGCCTAAGGGTATATGATGTGAACTTGCTAAACTCCACATAAAGTCTATATGACTTTGGAGGAATAATTAATAAGTAGTACTATTTGGCCAAATTTTGGGTCCGGGAATTTATTCCCCAAATCGTGTTAAATCATCCTTGATGTGGGCTTACTTTAGTGACAACGTTTTTAAGGACGAGGTTAGGTTTTGAGTGTCAGGTTTGCACCGTTTTGCCTTCATTTTTTGGACTAATAATTATCAAATAAGTCAAATGAGCCTACGGGTGAATGACAATCAATAAAATCTAGAGATACAACGTAGGAATTGGAGAAAGAGTATTACACAATTATCTTATATGAGTGGTTTTAACTTGAGAACTTATGGTAAACAATGATCTCGTTTTTAAGCTTGGTATGGAGAACGTGAAACTTGAGGGTGATTAATATTCATGACACCAAAGCCCTAATCTAAGTCTTAGATTTCTTTACAAGTTTCTTCCATCGAATAATTTCCAATTTAATAAATTGTTATAACTTCTGTTTCCTTTTAAGTTTTTATCTTTTTATCGTAGTAGTAATAGTATATCTTAATAAAGGTCAAGATGGGTTAATTACGAGAAAAATGTAACTTTATGCTTTAAAATAATGCATTGCATGGGGTCATTGCAATGGTCAAGTGTAGGGGATTTAATAATTGGGTAAACACTTATCCTTTTGCCACTAAAATCAAGGAAAAACAAGACCTAATCATGTGTTTATCATCGTAAAAGTCGGAATTACGCGTGGTTTTGTGTTTTTGTGTTAAAATAGGTACAAATGATCAAAAGGAAAGAAAACACGGGATTTCACGATCAAATGTTGAAGAAAAGTCCAAAAAGAGACGAAGATAAAGTCAAAAGACCAAAAGTGTGCCCAAGTTCACGAAAACCGGCTAAACCGTCACGAGATTAAAGAAAAATCAAGGAAGCCGAAAATCAAGTTCAAATTTGTTCACGGATTCAAGTCTTTGAAGAATTTTTGTCTTGTGGGTCCCAGATTGGATAAATGGGCTCAAAAGCCCATTTAAGGAGTCCAAGTATAAACTTTTTGTTATTTAGCCCAATATGGCCCAAATCTATTAAGAAACGGATGGAAAGAAGTGTTTGGGCCAAAGCCCATCTGAATTAATAAATGGGACGGTTAAAAGGATGAAATAATTGTTGGGCCATAAGCCCATTTGATCAAATCCAAAAGACGGTGGAAAAATTTTATCCCAGTCAAACTTTATCTCAAAAAACCTGGTCAACTCTTTACCCTCACACGTATTAAATAACTTTTTACCCCACCCACTCTCTTATTCATTGACGTTACAAACAAAGCACCCACCTCTTACCTTTTTTCTCTCTCCCAAACGCATTCCCCATAAAAACAGTATTTTCACCCAACCTCCCAAACCCTAATCAGTAAAACATTTGGGGTTTTTTCACCATTTGATGATTTAAAAGCGCGTGTTATTCACACTCCCATATAAAATTACCATCAAAACTGGAATAGGAAGATGGTGGTCCAATCAAACGTGGCCTAATCCGATTTCTTGATTGGTGGATTCAACTCATCACAAACCCTCCACCAATCAAAATATCCCACCTCAGCATTAAACAAACACAAGAAGCACATCTTCTATCCACGAGGGCAATCCGTGACACTTGATTGGTTTCCAACCGTTTGATGAGAAGAGAAGAAAGAGAAGATGGAATAAGCGGTCAGGATTTGAAGCCTTGCTCACCAAGTTCAAGAAGAGGGTTTCCAGGGTTTCTCCTATAAAAACCCCCAAAATCATTGTGTAAAGGGAGCACTTTTTCTTTTATTTTTTATTTCTACAAATTAGTTTAGGTTTAATGTAATTTTAATTTTCAGTTATTGTAATTTTTAGTTATTAATGAAAAGTTGTTTTTCAATTATATTTTGTCTCCTTTAATTTCTGTCAAAGCAATTTAAATTCATCTTTAATATGTTTTTTATTATTACTGTTCGAAATTTATTATTATTAATATAAAAAAATTAAAAAAAATAAAAGGAAGTGTGAATTAAATTTCCTCACTGGGAGATTTATAAATAAATCTGTTCAAGGACTTTGTTACTGTTCATGATTGGATCGAGGATGATGATCTTCGGGTGAAAAAGGTTGGTGTTCGGTTTCGGCTTTGTTCACAATGGGGTTCAGCGCCTACCTTCGTCCCAACGGGATCGTCACGAGGTTCTAGTTCTTGATTTTAAGTTTTAGTTTAATTTTTGAATCTGCTTGTGTTTTGAGGCTATTTGAATCTGTTTATTTGGTTACTGCTTATTTAGTTTTAATCTGCTTATGTTTTTTTACCAGTTTATTTTTATTATCTGTTTATTGTTACTGTTTGGAGTATGCTTCATTTTTAGTTTATATAATATGCTAGTGTTTGGATCTGCTTATTTTTAATCATAGCTTTTAGCTTTTTTTGTTTTAGTCAGTTAGATTTGTTTAAGTTTTGAATTGCTTATTAGTTGTTTAAAAGTTTCTGTTAGGTTTAGATCTGCTTATTTGGTAATTGGTATTTGTTATTATGCTTATTTTCCTGTTTTAAGCTGTTTTGTTGATGTTCAGATTTTATTTAGCTTATTTGGGATTTATTGTTGCTCATTTGCTTATTTAGTTTTTTTTGCTTATTTCATATAGCTTCTCTGTTTATTTCGTGTCTAGGCTATTGTGCTTTTGGCTTATTTTGTTTTTTGATATTGCTGGGAAACCATTTGATCTGTATGTTATGATTTCCACAAACAAACAAATCCAAAAATACAAAATAAATAGTAAAAATAGCGTCTGGGCTGGGTTTCGAACCCCAGACCTCTCGTACACAAGTCCAACGCCACATCCAACTGCTCTAGTACCTTTCTTGTGTTGTGTTTCGTTTTAATTAATTAATATAGGGTTTAATTAGCTGCAGTTTTAAATTAGTTTAATTACAAGTTTTTTTTTGTTTAATTAATTTTCAAATTTAAATTCCCTTTTTATTTTATTTTATAAAGTTTAAATTAAAAAAAATTTAAAAAGATATAAAAAAATATTTTTATTTAAATTACTTTTGTAATTTTAAAGTAGTTTTCAAATTAGTTTTAATTAAGAAAAATTAGTTTTAGAATAGATTTCAAATAGTTTTGTAAATAGTATAAAATTAGTTTATTTCAATTAATTTAGTTTTATTTTTAAAATAGATTTCATTTAAAGTTTTTAAAAGTTTTTAATTAATCTAGTTAATTGGAAAATAGTTTAAAAGTAGATTTTGTTTAAGTTTTTATATTTAGTTTTTATTTTAGTTTTTAAAATTCCAAAAATATATTTTACCAAAAACAAAGTAAGTCTTACGTTTAGTCCGATTTCAATTCGAGTCGAGTCGAGGAAACGAATATTAATTGCATTAAAAAGGATTGTAAAATCTCTACATTACTCCTCAAATTAGAAGGTTAAGTAATACTAGAGTTTTTCTTTGGTCAAAACTCTTTTTTATTGAAAATAGGCCTTTTTATTGGTAATATAACATTCTATTTAGATTGATAGTATTTATGCAGTTTAGATTTACTCTTGAAATGTATCTTCTAGTTTGCATCTTGTTATGTGTAGGTACTCATAAAGATCAATCACTCTATTGATTGTGGATTGAGTCACTTACACTTGTAGAAGACTCATCTTCTTTGATTTCCAACATCATTGAATGATGATATCAAGATGGATGGGAGTGATACTAGTCCTTGAAGACTTGGTAGTCACTTTACTCATGGTTGGGCTTTGCATTGGTTCCTTGAAAGCTTGGAATGCACTTTGTGGCTAAGGTACGTTTTCGCTCTTCCACACGCCCTATTGATCATTCTTTTGATCATTAATTGACTATATGCTTGTTCTTGGCATCCTTGCCTTGACATTTGTTTGTGGTTTTTATTCTTTCCTTTTTCCCTCTCAAACCTTCATTGCTTGGATACTTGACTCACTATGGAGATGTAGAGTGAGTTAGTAGAAGCTTAAAGTATCAAGCATGATTTCCATGGTTTGCACCCTTACGGTTAGTGTCACACCCCACCATGGCGGAATATGGGACGCGACGTATGGATATCATCACAACAAACGGTGTCTCTATAGAGAAAACTAAAATGCAACTATAATGTCATAAAGAGGTGACACAAATGTCATGACAATATCTCAACCAATGCAGGAGTCTAGGTAAGTAGGTAACAGTCCTACCTCTCACCCACGACAAACAAATAACACAAACAATCAACATATAGGTTCATAGTATCACTATACAAAACACATGAAAATAAACTAAGAAGGAACGGGGATTGATAGGTGTGAAAACACCCATCCTTTTACCAATCATTTCTTGCTAAAACAAGACCAAAACATGTATTTAATGTCATTTGTTTGGAATTATGCGTGGTTTGTGTGTTTGTTTTGTTTTAAGAGCCAAACGGATAAATATTGGAGAAAACATGGGATTGCACGGGTTTTATCGAGGAAAAAGACGAAAAGATGAAGTCTATAGTCCAAGAGATGCAAAAGATTTGAAGTCAATGGGCCTATTTGAAGATTTATCGAAGAAAAGGACCAAAGACGGAAGATTTACCTATGCCGAAGAAACTCAAGTCTATTAAATGAAGAAATTAAAAGACGAGTTGAAATTATTCGTCGACAAATCCAGAATCGAAATCGAAAACGTCAACTTTTCTGAAAAGACGAGAAGACAAAAAGAAAGGAAGAAAGCCCACTCACCAACCAAGGGAGAAGCCTATAAATACTCCTCCCATTCAAGACTTTCAACAAGTTCCTTTCTGTTATTTTTCTTTCCGAGTTCTTAGGAAGAAACCATCTCCCTTAAGGAGTGGTTTCCATTTTTCTTTGATTTCTTCTAATCTTGTAAGTTTAATCTTTCCACTTGTTTGTTGAATCTTAAAATCATTAATACAAGTCTACTTTTAATCTTTCCATCATCTTGTTCTTCATCTCTTTTTGATGCTAAGTTCTTAAGTTTTATTTTATTGGATTGATCATAAAAAGTAAGTGGGTTTTGCGATTTTGTGGTTTTGGATTGATGTTTACCTTAGGTAAACGATTAGTGGTGAAATCGGTTTAAGTTTTGATTAAAAACTTGGTAAATTTTGGTGTTAAATTTTTTCTTTTGTAATCCCCTGTTCTTCGCGCTACAGTTACTGGTCTTGCCCAGATTCCGTATAGGGATTTGTGGGTTTTCTGTTGGTTCGGAATATCCATATATTCCGGATCAAGGTTTTGATTGTGTTGTTTACTCGGAATATAAAATATTTCGCTTAGAGTTTCTATCAAAATTGTTCCGTATAGGATTTCTTATAAAATATTCCGAATAGGGTTTGGATTTTGTTAATTATTCGGAATGTCCAACTATTCCGCATAAGGGTTCCTTGCAATAACATTCCGCATAGAGTTTCTGAAATTTTGTTGGTTCGGAATATTAAATTATTCCCGATCAAGGTGGTGTATTGATGTTATTCGGAATATTCAAAATATTCCGCATAAAGGTCTTATTCAGCATAGGGTTGCTTTCGAATATTCCGCATAGAGTCAATTTTAATTATTCCGCATTAGGGTTTTTCTCAAATTATTCCGCATAGTTCTTCTCAGTACAATATTCTGAGTAAGGGACATTATTCCGCATGGCCATATTATTCCGAGTAAGACCAAATGTTCCGGATAGACTAAAGTATACCGAGTAGAGCAGGCATTCCGCATAGACATTCCGAATAGAGATTGCCAGTTTTATTCTTCGTTGAGGTACTTACTGTTTCATTTAAATTCTGGCTTTATTCTCAGTTTTTGTCTTTAGTTTAGTTTTATTATTTCTTGCACTTATCATTTTAGTAGATTTAGACCAAAGCTCCCCCTTTTAGTCACCAATTACAACGATTCCAGTTTTGACCGTGATCAATTCGAGAAGATACCGAGAACGAAACAACGACATATATCAATTGGGTACGAGCAACGCAAAGAAAGATCTTGCAAGCAACATTTTTAATCAACTAAAATAACAGTTATTAAAATGGCGCCGCTGCCGGCTCTTTTCGTAAGGATCAACGGTTTCTTGTGAGAAAAATTAGATTTTGGGATCCGTTCTTTCGGGAACGTTATTTTCAAGCACAAAAATTTTCAAAAAACCCATAAAATATAAAATTTTCAAAAATACAAAAACATTAAAAAACCTATAAAAACCATAAAATATTTTCTCTTGCATTTTCTTTTTAGTGCATGCGTACTCGATCAACGTCTTATTCAGAGCCTGAGACTCTCGAAGATTTAGACATGGCCGGTGTACACAACAACAACAATAATAATCCACCCCTCCCAAATAACAACAACAATAATAACCCACCCCACCAAAACATGAATAATCGACCCTTACCCGACCTACGAACCATGGAGGAGCTATGTCAACCCACGATGAACGGACGTAGAGGCCCGATTGCACCGATGCATGTCACGGCTCAGGAGTTTTCATTGAAGCATCACATGATCCAGCAAGTGCAAACTAACCCATTTCGCGGAATTCCGGATGATGATGCCAACAAACACCTCGACAAATTCATTACCATCACCCAGAGCATGAAGTCCCCCGGTGTTTCTATGGATGACCTTCGCCTCCAACTCTTTCCCCACTCGCTTTCTCACCATGCCGAAAAATGGTTTGACCGTCTCCCAAAGAACTCTATTCATACTTGGGACGACATGACTCAATGCTTTTTGTCGCGCTACTTCCCACCATCCATGGTCACGAGCCTTCGTAACCAAATTAGTGGATTCATGCAAGACAATGATGAATCGCTTTTTGATGCTTGGGAACGGTACAATGATTTGATCGACCGCTGTCCTAATCACAACATGCTCCCCGTCACTCTCATTGACACTTTCTACAATGGTCTCACTTTTCGTGATCGTGACACGATCAATGCCGCCGCTGGTGGTACTTTTATGAAAAGGAGACCGGAGGAGTGTCGATAGTTGATCGAAAACATGACTACTCACCACAAGAATTGGGATTCATCCGCATCCTCAAGATCTAACTCGAGAGTCAACGTTTCTTCTACTACTTCCAATCCTGAGATGACTGAAATTTCTCGACAACTCGCTGAGATGAACAAGAATTTCATGACCATGGCCACAAACCACTTTCAACAAGCTAAAGCCGTTGCTATTTCTTGTGACACATGTGGTGGTCCTCATTCTTATAATGATTATCCTTCTACTCAAGGCAATTATTCTGAAAACGTTAACGCAGCATACGGTACTTATCCCACGGGAGGCTATCAAGTTCGCCCTCAAGGAGACCGTAGCTTGCTAAGTTATCGTTCCAACAATTATCTTGCTCCACCCGGTTTCCCTCCTACCAACCAAAACCAACAACAAAGCTATAACCGAAACAACCAATCTCAACCTCGTGCTCAAAATCAATATCAATCCCAAAGAAACCCATACCCAACTCAAGGAAATTCTCAAGCTTACCAAGCTCCACCTCTCAATCAACCGATGGCAGTGAATCAAGACGTCGAGACGTTCATGAAGACTAATCGAGAGATGGTTACGAATCTTCAAAGTCAGTTTGTCAACTTGAAGAACGACATGGCGAAACAAGGGAGCGATATTCGAGTTGAGCTAAGGAATGATATGGCCAAACAAAGCAATGAAATTCGTGCCGACATCAGAGATTCTTTCAGCACTCAAGCGCTTAACATTCGTGATATGATTGGTTCGCTCATCCAAGGTAATCAACCCTCTTCTTCGGGTACTCTTCCGAGTAACACCGTTGCGAATCCAAGAGGGGAGATGAAAGCAATCACCACTCGTAGTGGAAAAGGTTATACGGAACCCGAGCTTCCTACACCTCCACCCGTGATTGTGCACAAGGAAAAAGAGCAACTTTCCCCACCTCCTTCACCTTCTATCCTCATTTCCCCACCACCCGTGGCTGTGAGTGATCCTACTCCCTTAAAGCCTTCTTCTTCATCCAATATACCTTATCCTTCAAGGTTGAGGAAAGAGAAGCAAAAGAGCAAGGATGATATTCAGGTTTCAAACTTTCTAAAAATGTTTAAACAATTGAATTTTAACATCTCCTTTGCCGAGGCTCTCGCTCACATGCCCAAATACGCTAAGATGTTTAAAGATCTTCTAAGTGATAAGGAAAAGCTTCTTGACATTGCTCAGACCTACTTAATGAGAACTGCTCCCCAGTGCTTTTAAGGAAATTGCCCACCAAACTTGGTGATCCGGGTCGCTTCTTGATTCCTTGCAACTTCCCGGGAGTAGAGAATTGCATGGCCCTAGCCGATCTAGGTGCCAGTATAAACTTGATGCCTTTAAGTGTTTGGAAGCAATTATCTCTCCCCGAGCTAGTCCCCACCAAAATGACTTTGGAATTAGCCAACCGTATGGTTGCTTATCCAGTGGGGATAGCCGAAGATGTCTTTTTTGGCGTTGACAAATTCACCTTCCCGGCGGATTTTGTTGTCGTTGACTACAAGATGGATCCTCGTGTTCCTTTAATTGTTAGACGTCCATTCCTGAGGACCGGTCGCATTCTCATTGATGTAGCCGCGGGCGAAATAATCATGAGAGTTGGTGACGATAAAATTGTCTTCAACATGGGTAAGATTTCTAAGCAACCTTATTCATATGAGAGTGTTAATGCTATTGATGTTCTCGATGAGGCTTGTGAAGAACATTTTCATGATGCTTGCAAAAGTACTCTCTCTTCTCTACCCAATGTTGAGACCGTTGCCTCAATTGCTACGGCATTGACTCCTTTTGGAGAAAGTGACTTGGATGATTTCGAAGCTAGCTTGGGTCCTCTCGATATTAAGTATGATGATTCTTCCACTAATTGGGATGAAGACATTCGTACTATTGAGAGACTTCTCAATGAAGATCCGTTTCCTCCTCCCTATCCTAAAGAGGTGACTAATGATGATCCATCGTTAGTTACACCATCTATTGAGGATCCTCCTACTCTTGAGCTTAAGGACCTACCTCCTCATCTAGAGTACGTTTTCCTTGAAGACAACGAGAAGTTACCGGTCATCATTGCGAAGGACCTGAAAGAAGAAGAAAAAGCCCGACTTGTCGCCGTGTTGAAGAAGCATAAAAGAGCTATCGCTTGGAAAATCTCCGACATTCGCGGAATTGATCCTCACTTTTGCACACATAAAATTCTCATGGAGGACGACTTTAAGCCCACAATTCAAAGCCAACGAAGGGTGAATCCTAAAATCCATGAAGTCATCAAAAAAGAGGTTATCAAACTTCTTGATGAGGGTATGATTTACCCTATTTCGGATTCACCATGGGTTAGTCCAGTCCATTGTGTGCCTAAAAAAGGCGGAATCACTGTTGTGCCCAATGCAAACAACGACTTGATTCCTACCCGTCTCGTTACTGGGTGGAGAGTTTGTATAGACTACCGCAAACTCAATGATTCCACGAGAAAGGATCATTTCCCTCTACCTTTTATGGACCAAATGCTTGAACGTTTAGCGGGTAATGAATATTACTGCTTTCTTGATGGTTTCTCGTGTTATTTCCAAATACCCATCGATCCCCAAGATCAAGAGAAGACAACATTCACTTGTCCCTATGGCACATTTGCTTATAAAAGAATGCCTTTTGGCTTATGCAATGCCCCCGGGACTTTCCAAAGGTGCATGTTAGCTATCTTCCATGACATGGTTGAGCAAACCATGGAAGTCTTCATGGATGATTTCTCGGTCTTTGGTGATTCCTTCTCTTCTTGCCTTGCCAATTTGGAACGTACTCGCCTTGTTCTGAATTGGGAAAAATGCCATTTTATGGTAAAAGAAGGCATTGTGCTAGGACACAAAATCTCTAATGCCGGTCTTGAAGTCGACCGTGCTAAAATAGATGTCATAGCCAAAATACCTCCACCTTCAACCGTGAAGGGTTTGAGAAGTTTTCTGGGTCATGCGGGCTTCTATCGTCGATTCATTCAGGATTTCTCTAAAATCGCTCGCCTGATGACCCACCTCTTGGAAAAAGATACTCCGTTTATCTTTTCTAAAGAGTGTATCAAAGCCTTCAATCTTCTTAAGGATAAGCTAACTAAGGCACCGGTCTTGGTTACCCCTAATTGGGAGCTACCCTTTGAATTGATGTGCGATGCTAGCGACTTTGCTATTGGTGTGGTTTTGGGACAAAGGATCAACAAACATTTCCAACCAATCCACTATGCTAGCAAAACAATGAAGGGGGCTTAATTGCATTATACGACAACCGAAAAAGAGCTTTTAGCTGTTGTCTATGCTTTTGAAAAATTCCGCCCCTATCTTGTTTTATCCACCACCATCGTATACACGGACCATTCCGCGTTGAAGTACTTGATGACTAAACATTAATCTAAGCCAAGACTTCTCCGCTGGGTTTTACTCCTTCAAAAATTCAACATTGAAATTCGTGACAAGAAGGGTGCTGAAAACCTAGCCGCGGATCATTTGAGCAGACTTGAGGATCCATATCAAGGGGATCATCCGAACAAAGAGATCAATGACTCTTTCCCCCTTGAGACCTTAATGTCTATAAATCTCAATCTTGATGGCACCCCGTGGTTTGCCGATATTGCAAACTACTTAGCGGGTGGTGTTCTCATCAAAGGGTTAACATCCCAACAAAAGAAGAAGTTCTTGAACGATGTTAAGACTTACTTTTGGGATGACCCTTTTCTATTCAAACAATGCGCTGACTTGATTATTCGCCGATGTGTTGACGGACCGGCCGCTTTGGACATTCTTCAGGCTTGCCACAAAGGACCCACCGGTGGTCACTTTGGTCCCAACTACACCGCCAAAAAAGTGTTTGACTCGGGATTCTATTGGCCCACCATTTATCGTGATGCTCACGAGATGGTTAAACATTGTGATGCTTGCCAAAAACAAGGCAAGATCACACATAAAGATGAGATGCCTCAAAATTTCATACAAGAATGTGAAATCTTTGATGTATGGGGCATCGACTTTATGGGGCCATTCCCTTCTTCTAAAGGCAACAAATACATCCTTGTCGCTGTCGACTACGTTTCTAAATGGGTTGAAGCCAAAGCTTTACCCACTAACGACGCGAGGGTGGTTTGTAATTTCTTGAAACACCTGTTTGCTCGTTTCGGTGTTCCTCGTGCTATTATCAGTGACCGCGGCACTCATTTTTGCAACGATCAATTTGCAAGAGTCATGGCTAAGTATGGTGTAAATCACCGTCTTTCCACCGCTTATCATCCTCAAACCAACGGTCAAGCCGAGATATCCAACCGTGGATTGAAGAGAATTTTGGAACGTACTGTGGGAGAGCATCGTGCCTCGTGGGCTGATAAACTTGATGATGCTCTGTGGGCTTTCCGTACCGCCTATAAGACACCGATTGGTTTTACACCTTATCGTCTTGTGTACGGGAAAGCTTGCCACCCCCCTATCGAGCTGGAACATAAGGCATACTGGGCCTTGCAGTGGACTAACTTTGACATCAACAAAGCCGGTGATTTTCGCAAGATTCAACTCAACGAGTTACAAGAATTGAGGAATCAAGCTTACGAGAACTCATTGATCTACAAGGAGAAGACCAAGATTATCCACGATGCTAAAATCAAGAACCGAGAGTTCCACGTTGGTGATCAAGTCTTACTCTTTAACTCTCGGTTGAAGATCTTCTCAGGCAAGTTGAAGAGCCGCTGGTCTGGTCCATTCACCATCGCCAATGTCTTTCCCTATGGCACCATTGAGCTTTCTCAGCCAAATGGGCCCAACTTCAAGGTGAATGGCCAGCGTCTGAAATTGTACTTTGGTGAGGACATCTCTCATGAGATGATTCCATCCCTCACCACGTTTCCCTTGAATTAGTTCGGGACCGAGTCAGGATCGCGACTCGGTGAACAAAAACAAGCACTCCTCGGGAGGCAACCCGAGTATCTATCCCCCTTTCCTGTTTTTCATCCTAAGTGTAGGGGGAGCTATATAGGTTGCTTGTTTTTGGATGGTGATGTGATTACAGGGATAAATGCACTCTTGGAATCTTTGAAGAACCGTGTTCCCATGTTATCCGCAATACCGGTTCTATCTCTCAACTATCGTGATTCAATTGTCTTCATACTCACATTTGAAATTGATCACTTTAGTCGTCTCTTCCTTAGCTTGATTTAACCAACGTGCACAATGTCATAAGTGTAGGGGAGATTTTTCCCACATGCTTAAACATTGAGGACAATGTTTATCTTAAGTGTAGGGGAGACTTCTATCGAAGTTTTAAGTGGACTTTTCCATGAAAATGCCTTCATTAACCGGAAAATCATCTTTTTTAGCATTTTTCAAATTTTTAATTAACTTTGGCCATTTTGTCATAATTTTTAAGTTTTTCTCGTTGCTTTCATATGTATATATCCCGCAATAAAGTCAAAAATATTAATAAAGTGGGTAGCTAGTTTTGAAATCTTTGACATATTAGGCCCGTTGCGATTATTTTACCCGAATAGACTTGTCTAAGTATATTCTAGCTAGTATCCTTAACCATGTAGACCTTATTGGTTTATTAGGCTAAGTATCCACAAGTCTCATTATTTGAGATTTTAAATTGTGGAGGACGAGAAATGATAGAGTCAATTATAAGTCGGTATTCTTGCACAAGCTCACTTGGTGTAATTATTTGCCTATTCTCCCATCACTTGCTAATAATTTATCTGCAATAAGTAAGGTTGTACGATTTGAAAGGTTACTTAGCTTCTAGCCCAAGATCGTTTAAAAGTTGCTCGGTAATGATAAGAGTTCATAGCCAAGGCATAACTTATGAAGCGGGGCGCGAAGATTGACGAGTCCGAAAAGGCCCTAACAAGGCATAAGGATTCCATTTTATTGCTAAAGATCCAAGGTGATGTGAAAAGCATTATTCCCAAAATCAATATGAAGGATCAAGACTCACGACGAAAAGCAATCAACTCCCATAAAGATCATGGAGAAGTCTATCCGAAAAGACCCTAACAAGGTATGAGGATAAATAGATCCAAGTCCGAAAAGGAGGCGGATCGTTGTATCTCAAAATCCTAATTAGAGATTGAAGAAATAACCATGAAGTCGTGGTCAACAATGTTGGAGTACCCCTCAAAAGTCTCCAAGTGAAGAACTCTATTAACGAAGAGAAGACCATTATCTCAAGCACGTCTCTCAAGATATGAAGTATGAAGTACATACCAAATATCGGCCCGAGAAAGGTCTCAAATCGTGAACCGAGTTATGCCAAGATATGAACTTTTTGATATCCTGAGAAGCAGTTTTAAGAGATTTTGTCCTTTAGCTAACTATTGATCAAATCGTCCTACTTTGCTTTCAGCCTAAATAAACTATCGAAATAAGTCCAAAAATGCATCTTCATGATCATTCTAAGACAAAAATAAAATATAAGAGATACACCTAGGAATAAGGGAGTTTAAGCATATAATTAAGCCATGTGTGTAAGTGTTTGAATTGCTAACTTATAATAACAATGATCTCGTTTTTAAGCTTAGTTTGGGGAACGTGAAACTTGAGGGTGATAAATCTTCGTAGCACCAAAGCCCTAATGTAAGTCCTTGATCTCTTTGCAAGTTATTTCCATGTAGCTATTTTCAAGTGAAAATGGTTTTCTGTCCTTTAGTTTATTTTAAAGTTTAGATTTCTCTTAGTATTTAAATTTTTGTTTAGTAGTATGTTAATAAGGCCAAGGTTGATTGATTATGAGAAAAATGTAAATTTGCTTTATCACTAAGCATTGCATGAGGGCATGGCAATGGTTAAGTGTAGGGGATTTGATAGGTGTGAGAACACCCATCCTTTTACCACTTATTTCTTGCTAAAACAAGACCAAAACGCGTATTTAATGTCATTTGTTTGGAATTATGCGTGGTTTGTGTGTTTGTTGTGTTTTCAGAGCCAACCGGATAAATATTGGAGAAAACATGGGATTGCACGGGTTTTATCGAGGAAAAAGACGAAAAGATGAAGTCTATAGTCCAAGAGATGCAAAAGATTTGAAGTCAATGGGCCTATTTGAAGATTTATCGAAGAAAAGGACCAAAGACGGAAGATTTACCTATGCCGAAGAAACTCAAGTCTATTAAATGAAGAAATTAAAAGACGAGTTGAAATTATTCGTCGACAAATCCCGAATCGAAATCGAAAACGTCAACTTTTCTGAAAAGACGAGAAGACAAAAAGAAAGGAAGAAAGCCCACTCACCAACCAAGGGAGAAGCCTATAAATACTCCTCCCATTCAAGACTTTCAACAAGTTCCTTTCTGTTATTTTTCTTTCCGAGTTCTTAGGAAGAAACCATCTCCCTTAAGGAGTGGTTTCTATTTTTCTTTGATTTCTTCCAATCTTGTAAGTTTAATCTTTCCACTTGTTTGTTGAATCTTAAAATCATTAATACAAGTCTACTTTTAATCTTTCCATCATCTTGTTCTTCATCTCTTTTTGATGCTAAGTTCTTAAGTTTTATTTTATTGGATTGATCATAAAAAGTAAGTGGGTTTTGCGATTTTGTGGTTTTGGATTGATGTTTACCTTAGGTAAACGATTAGTGGTGAAATCGGTTTAAGTTTTGATTAAAAACTTGGTAAATTTTGGTGTTAAATTTGTGCTTTTGTAATCCCCTGTTCTTCGCGCTACAGTTACTGGTCTTGCCCAGATTCCGTATAGGGATTTGTGGGTTTTCTGTTGGTTCGGAATATCCATATATTCCGGATCAAGGTTTTGATTGTGTTGTTTACTCGGAATATAAAATATTCCGCTTAGAGTTTCTATCAACATTGTTCCGTATAGGATTTCTTATAAAATATTCCGAATAGGGTTTGGATTTTGTTAATTATTCGGAATGTCCAACTATTCCGCATAAGGGTTCCTTGCAATAACATTCCGCATAGAGTTTCTGAAATTTTGTTGGTTCGGAATATCAAATTATTCCGGATCAAGGTGGTGTATTGATGTTATTCGGAATATTCAAAATATTCCGCATAAAGGTCTTATTCAGCATAGTGTTGCTTTCGAATATTCCGCATAGAGTCAATTTTAATTATTCCGCATTAGGGTTTTTCTCAAATTATTCCGCATAGTTCTTCTCAGTACAATATTCCGAGTAGGGGACATTATTCCGCATGGCCGTATTATTCCGAGTAAGACCAAATGTTCCGGATAGACTAAAGTATACCGAGTAGAGCATGCATTCCGCATAGACATTCCGAATAGAGATTACCAGTTTTATTCTTCGATGAGGTACTTACTGTTTCATTTAAATTCTGGCTTTATTCTCAGTTTTTGTCTTTAGTTTAGTTTTATTATTTCTTGCACTTATCATTTTAGTAGATTTAGACCAAAGCTCCCCCTTTTATTCACCAATTACAACGATTCCACTTTTGACCGTGATCAATTCGAGAAGATACCGAGAACGAAACAACGACATATATCAATTGGGTACGAGCAAAGCAAAGAAAGATCTTGCAAGCAACATTTTTAATCAACTAAAATAACAGTTATTAGGGATCTCTTTCTAAATGCAATCCTAATGCATCCAAATCTAGCCACTTCTATCCTTAAGCTTAACCACATTTACACCTGAAAGAGACACTAAAACATGTCAACATAAAGTTGGTGAGAGTCATAGGTTTAGACTCCAACGCCAAATCAGTTATAAGATGTGAATAACAACCATCAACACAATAACATATGGACAATGTGTTACAAGTATGCATTAACAACTAACATTCAAGATCAATCGTTCTAAACCAAATCCAAGGCTCCCAACCTTACCAAACACCATGGTACCATAGATGATCACACTATGTACCTATCCCAAGGCCCCGCCTTGTCATTATCCATTGGTCCCATAGATGATCACACTATGTACCTCTCCAATCCAAATCATACACAAACAAGAATCACATAGCAGTTAATCACATAATGTACACACAAGTCCATCTCAAACCTTAAAAACATTCACAGCATCAATTTATAAATAACTCAACACAGTGTCTCTTCCATCCCATCTGGAAGTCAAAATCAATAGTAAACATGGGACTATGAAACTCACCTGATTGAGCTTCCCCAAACATCCGCGCACTAGCAAAAAGCTAATCAACCAAAAACACATAATCAAAACATTGAACCAAACACTAAAATGGCTCATCAACCTATGATGGACATCTAACCTTCTCCCAAATATATACCTCATATATATGCTCTAAGCATCTCATTACACCCCTCTATAAAGCCCTTAACTCATTTTACTTCATAACACATCCCGTTAACATTTTATCAAAAACAGTCCCAGTTTTAGGTCTCCAAACTATAAGCCAAACACCCACCTAAACACACCCATGATCTCTGTAAAGGGAATATTTATGCCCTTACATATGTTAGCTAACACTTCCCACTTTCCCCAACCTTAAAGCTACTATTAAGGCCCTGATATATATATATATATATATATATATATATATATATATATATATATATATATATATATATATATATATATATATATATATATATATATATATATATATATATATATATATATATATATATATACCTTCGTCATTCTAGATTTACTGATTTTAAACATACAAAAAGTTTGTTATGATTAGGGGGTCTTACCCTAAACCACAACCTTAGCCCAAGTGCAGATACTTACTACAATATATAAACCATCTCTCGTGTTCGTTAGAATATCTCAATGCAACCCTAAGTACCCCAAACAACCCAAAACTTAAAAAGAAAACAGGCTGAATTCAAAACTGCTTTGACCTCCGACTGTTGTAACCTGTTTTTGACCCACTTTCCTACCTCTAATTTAGTTCTCGTTTCTTGCATTAGAAAGGCACTTCAATTACCTTTTCAGGGATACTTGGATCGTAAAATAAGAGTTTGTAGAACTCCCAATATGATCAAAACAATTGACTCAAAATTCTGCCCAGTTTTTAAAAACGGGTTTAACAAAGTCAACCTCATTAATTAACCCTAATCCCACTAATTACAAGCCTTAATTTATGTAATCATTATAACACCATTAATATATCATTACTTTACTGTTTTTAAATGAAACCCTAACCTAAATCCATCATAAGATGATTAAGACATCATTAAAATAATTAAATTGAAAAGGGATTAAAGACTTTACCTTTGATTTATGAAAACCCCAAAAAATTTATGAAGAACCCTAATTTTGTGGAAACTCACGAATTTTCTTTGTCCCAGGAGAAAAACAATGAACTTTGGTTGTTAATAAAACAATATATAGGGTGTGGTAACTCATTCCTAGCCCAACCCAAAAACCCCTTTCCTTTTCTCTTTTTTTTTCCTTTTTTTTTGTTTAAGTCGTCCAAACCGACTTGCACCCTTTAAATTTCGTTTTTTTTCTTTTTTCTTATTAATATATGTATTAATAATATTACCTTAATTTTCCTTAATTTATTTCAGCTCCTGAAGCTTCCAAAACCTCAAAACCGTAAAACTAGTCAGTTTTTACGAGTTTTACCGTAAAAGACGTAAAATATACACTTTTATAAAAAATATCAAATTTTGAAATAAACTTTATAACTAAGTCCTATATGACTTAAAACCATACCGAAAAATATCCATATGACTAATTACCTCATCCGAGACCTCTAAATGTTAAACCGTAAATCGTAAAAATACGATTTTCTATAATACATATACGTATACGTAAAACCACTAAATAACACCATCTCACTTCATAGTCACTACCATGTGAACTTATGAACATGAAATCATCACACATCGTTTCACTCACAAGGTACCCCGTACCGGAAACGATATCCAAACCACAATCTATACACACCAATTAGCACATAAACACGTAAAGACACGTAACTAGCACAAAATAAAACTAAGTGACGAACCTCAAAACCAGGGTTGTCACATCACTCCCTCCAAATAGAAATCTCGTCTCAAGATTTACTCCTTAGGATCAAACACACAAACAACAAATCACATGAGGATACTTGTTCTAAACGAACTCCCCTCATTTCCACGTGAACTTTAGTTCACGTTTCAAAATACCACATATACAAACAAAAAATAATTAAACTCATTGCCAAACTCTTGACCTCACAGTCAATAAATCTCACAGATGACTCTTTGATAAAACAAAGACTCTTATTAACACAAGTCCCGAATAACCGTACATGCAAAATGCATTCTCAAACAACCTTTACCAATCCCAATACATGAAAGGTATCATGTATACAACTCATTTCCCCTAGGTAATTCTATGCTCATAAGCTAATGGTCCGATCTTTCCAAAGATCATAAATGGACCTACAAAACTCTACATCAACTCTTCCAATTTACCAAAACATACCACCCGTTACTATGGGTGAAACTTCCTACATAACTTTGTCACTAACTCTAGTGGTTTCCTCCTTTTCTACATAGCATCCCTTGTTGCTCTCATCCTTTCCACAACATCATTACCACATTAGTAGCCTCTTTTACCAATTCTAGTCCACAATAGGGATAACTCACCCTATCCTTTCATATAGTGCCTCAAATGGCATTTATCGACTTCTAGTATGATAACTATCATTATATGAAAACTCAGCCATCACTAACGAGTTTCCTAACTACCTCTAAATCAATCACCCATGTCCTCAGTGTAACTCCTAAGGTGGTATAAATATCTCACCTGCCTATCCTTTTCCCAGTTAGCTGGATATACTCATATCCAATCATGTTCATCAACTCCCTTCAGTCCTTACCCCAAGCTACTTAAAAATTCCATTTTCCTTACAAAGTGACCTATGACGGTCTTTCACATATCCATTTGTTCTTCCAATCCAAATCATCTTATGATCAATACACATCATCAAAAGGACGGTTAACTCAGTTAGACCAAGCCCTTCGTCCCTATGGCACATCACACCTATAACTCCTCATCCATTCGATTATCGATACTAAGCCTCCCAAACAATCAGTATAAGTCATTGACATTTCCTTTTCCACACTACGACCGTATTAGCCTGCATTGTGCTTCATTCTACTCATTAAGCTCTACCAAAGTTTTACCTCCGGTTCCTATCTCGACCTATTTCATTCATGCTTCGCTTCTATACACACTTCCTTATTCCTCCTCAACTCATACCATACATCACGATGTGATGCTTCCCATCGTTTCTTCCCTAGCCATAATCCTTCTTAAGGCATTCCATACATATTAGGTTAACTTTTATGCAAAACCCTCTATTCCATCACATCCTTACGCAATCCTTCCAACTTCTCAACCACGTGACTTCTCATTCCTCTTGAAATATGAGATGAATTAGTCAGTCTATCGACTATCACCCAACTCTCGTCGTACTTATTCCTCCATCCCATTATGTATCCTATTCACCAACTTCGTCCTTACATCGCTCTTTCTAAGCTACTCCTATCCATATAGGAAGTATAGTCTACGTCCCTTTTCTCCATATGATTGTCCAAGCCACGCAACATACAGGTTGACGCGTTCTCTGCTTTAGACAACTTAACTCGTGCAACCTACACTCTTCATCCAAATCACCCTAATACATCATCCATATAGTTCAAGTTCGTCTCAACTTCACTTCATTCTTCTTATTCCATGTCTCATCAACCATACTTGCCTTTCCCAGATGGTACTTGGCCTTGCAATTTTCTTCCATCAATTAACTCCACCCATCACCTTTGCCAAATGTTCAATCAAGATGATTGAATATGTGTTGGAGACGTTCATGATCCGTATAGATCATTCTCCACGTCTCGTACACCAAATGCCTCTAGCATTCCAGGCAGATATAACAGTCCAGCTCCACTAACTAAGTCTATCCAGTTCTTCCAAATCTTCAGTTCCTGCAACGTATAAGCGATCGCCTTTCTTTGTCGTCCTCGTATGCGTCCAAATCCTTGCTCCACGTATCGTCATGCTTCGCGAGTTCATCCAGTCCTTACGATAATGCCAAGATCGGCTCATTATCCTATCCACTTCTTCAGCCTCCAAAATGCTTCCTCATCCTTCTTCACTTCGCCCCTTGCTGGTTCCATGATATGTCATCATCTCTAACTACTCATCATGGTAAACTTAATACTAAAACTCACACTCGAAAATCTCACGTATAACTCCACCCCAAAACCAACACATAATTCGCCTCACTCTCCTTCTCAGATTTGAGTAGATCAAGATGTCGTCGATGCTCCCGATGACAACTCGTCTATACACGTTCATGCACACTTAGTTCATTGACACCGTGAAAACCGCTAGTGCTTTGGCGAAGCCAAATGCATAACTATAAACCCAAAGCGTTCATACAACATCCTTAGCAGTTTCAACTATGTCCTCCTTGCACCCTCTCTTAGCGGCAATACGAATAAATTCCTACCTCGTTCTACTTGCAAAATTCTACACGCATTTTAAAAGACCAATGCTTCCTCTCATTAGACCCCTCAACCACTTTCCACATCCAATCTACTACTAAGCAAATCAACTTTTACCTTGCATTCGTTGCAATTTCCATCAACTCTTGTTCTTGAAATCATTCCATCAACAATTTCCTTGGAAAGGCACTAACTCCAACTCCTCTCACTTCTCCTACTTGCTCTATTTATGATTCTACCTCACAGTAATAGGCAAACCTACTAAATCTCAGGAAATTTTCGGAAAACTTACATGCCTTACGCACAATCATAAATACCTTTGAGGTATTATATCCCCTTCCAACAATCTCTATGGCACGTTACTTGTGCCAATATCCATACATTACACATGTATCTATTCATCTCCCTTGGCACTCCTAAGAGACCTCATGACCACATTAGTTCGTCTACGAACTTTTAACTCTTTCATCCCCACTAAGGGCATTCCGACCATTCTCCCAAGGCCACCTACTTAATCGTGTAGGCGCGACCAAGTCTTTCATATTACCACGTCGATGCTCTCAATCAATACTAAACCAAAACTATATCCTGAATCCACTAGATACGGTCAACGAATCAAACCAACGGATAACTAACGACATTTCACGTGCACCAGTTAAAACAAGTCAAAAACCATGAGACTCAAAAGAAAACTCAAACCCAAAACGGGTATCAATTCAAAATGACCCATGACAACGAAAAATAATCCAAGAAACACCCAATGGAAACCAAACATATTACGCCCAGCGACATATTATTTAACCCGTGCAAAAGATCGACTTTTCCAAAAGAATATATATCTATATATTTTTTTCTTTACCTCGCCACATCTATGTGACTCAAACAATCTACAAACAACCCTCTTGACGAACTCAAAACTCAACTCAAAAACTAGGTATCCCGTGCATCCCAAATCATAAAAATAAACTACTATTCAAACTCAACCTTTAACCCGACACTTGTACAATAATTTCGGCCAAGATACTGACCTCCCATGACTATACATTCTGAATATTTAAAAAGTACGTTCCGAGTACATAATTTTAGGCTTTTGAATCATCCAAAAAGCTTTAAAAACGAACAAGTTACGACCAAAACAATTTTATACCAGTTGTTTTAAAAAACTAAAGAATAAACTTAGTGATTAATGCAATCCTTTTAAATGAAAGATATAATTGTATGTGAAGTCTTCATAAAATCAACTTAACCTTGTATTAATAGTTATAAATGACGTGAATCGGTTAAACCCAATTACATAAACTATGTAAGTAGAAAGAAATTTTACTTCGCTTTATTTTAAAGAAAGTCTTTTAGAATTTGAAATAAATAAGTGTTGGTTAAAATGAAATCTTATGTTACATCTTGTTTGAAACACGACTCCAACACCTTACCCTTATTTTACCGAATACAACCAGCTATCTAACCCTAAAATAGATTTCCAAGTCTCCCTTTTTCTCAATATATACCGACCAAAAGAAATGTAAGACCCAACAAAAAAGATTTCATTATCTCAAAAGGAATCCCAAGTTATTTCAATAGACTTAAAACCAAGAACACCATTTTAAAACGTACACGTGAAATACGAAACTCAAAGAATACGCTACAAGACACACTTCAAAAGATTCAAAACGTCGTTGAAACTCCCCCAAACTCGAGCTCTAATAAATTGTTTAAACACAAGAGAGCACTAGGTACGTTCAAGTTATAATAACTACTGAACGACCGTAAATCATAACATAACATCTATTAGTATATATACATCCGCATATGTATACCTATTGAATCTCCCAAACATACTCGTTATAATATACGTAAGTCAATCAGTCGCTTTATACGCTCGTTTTTCCATACGAGTAATCACCATCTCACCGTGCCACAACAAGGCATAAAGCCCACCTCCAAAACCAAACCATATCGTGTGACCCCATAATCACACAACAAAACTATAACCCAAAACATATAACACAAAAAGAACAATAGCCATATCATAGGCAGCCATTACATAAACCCATATATGATACGTATACCCAAATTCTACATCTCATCATATACAAGCATGTACTAACCCTCTTTCATGCAATCATACTTGAGAACCCATTGAAGTTGTGGTACTTGTATAACTATGTTGGCCACCATACTTATACAATAACACTTTCCCCAATGCAGTCCCTCCTATGATGACACTTATAAGAATCAATACAACATATAACACATAAATCCATCTACTCACATAAGCTCATAACCACATAACCAAATAGGTCCAAAACCCCATCTATTAAAATAACAGAATAAAACTCTTAGAATACAGAAATCCATAGTCTAGCTAAAACAGCCTAGACTAAATCCAAAACGAAAACATAATCAGTTATTAGTCAAGTCGCCCATAAGAGTTGAAGCAGCATAAAATCCTTCATACCCACCTACTCCTAATAACTCGAACCACCACATGATTCTTAGGGAACATGACTTATACATCAAAAGAAAAATAACATACCTCAGGTATGTAAAATAACTCGACAAAAGATAGAAACTACCTTGTACCAAATTATGTACTATAATGTACAATTTAAGCAAAATACAACAATGACTAGTGTGGACGATTATGGTTCAACCCGCACTAGTCACAAGCCCGAAAAGAAAATAACATGTGACTAAGTATGAACATACTACGGTTCAATTCATACTAGTCAAAACATCGCAATAAATAATATCCAAACACATCAATTATTATAAAATGCACACATACTCCTATGACGCCTATATGCAGGGACCCTTAAGCTATAGACTAGGCTACGCGACTAGGCAACCTACTTCTCTATAACCATTGTCTCTGATACCATTCTGTCACACCCTACCATGGCGGAATATGGGACGCGACGTATGGATATCATCACAACAAACGGTGTCTCTATAGAGAAAACTAAAATGCAACTATAATGTCATAAAGAGGTGACATAAATGTCATGACAATATCTCAACCAATGCAGGAGTGTAGGTAAGTAGGTAACAGTCCTACCTCTTACCCACGACAAACAAATAACACAAACAATCAACATATAGGTTCGTAGTATCACTATACAAAACACATGAAAATAAACTAAGAAGGAACGGGGATCTCCTTCTAAATGCAATCCTAATGCATCCAAATCTAGCCACTTCTATCCTCAAGCTTAAGCACATTCACACCTGAAAGAGACACTAAAACACGTCAACATAAAGTTGGTGAGAGTCATAGGTTTAGACTCCAACGCCAAATCAGTTATAAGCTGTGAATAACAACCATCAACACAATAACATATGGACAATGTGTTACAAGTATGCATTAACAACTAACATTCAAGATCAATCATTCCAAACCAAATCCAAATCCAAGACTCCCAGCCTTACCAAACACCATGGTACCATAGATGATCACACTATGTACCTATCCCAAGGCCCCTCCTTGTCATTATCCATTGGTCCCGTAGATGATCACACTATGTACCTCTCCAATCCAAATCATACACAAACAAGAATCACATAGCAGTTAATCACATAATGTACACACAAGTCCATCTCAAACCTTAAAAACATTCACAGCATCAATTTATAAATAACTCATCACAGTGTCTCTTCCATCCCATATGGAAGTCAAAATCAATAGTAAACATGGGACTATGAAACTCACCTGATTGAGCTTCACCAAACATCCGCGCACTAGCAAAAAGCTAATCAACCAAAAACACATAATCAAAACATTAAACCAAACACTAAAATGGCTCATCAACCTATGATGGACATCTAATCTTCTCCCAAATATATACCTCGTATATATGCTCTAAGCATCTCATTACACCCCTCTATAAAGCCCTCAACTCGTTTCACTGCATAACACATCCCGTTAACATTTTATCAAAAACAGTCCCAGTTTTAGGTCTCTAAACTATAAGCCAAACACCCACCTAAACACACCCATGATCTCTGTAAAGGGAATATTTATGCCCTTACGTATGTTAGCTAACACCTCCCACATGCCCCAATCTTAAAGCTACTGTTAAGGCCCTGATATATATATATATATATATATATATATATACTTTCGTCATTCCAGATTTACTGATTTTAAACATACAAAAAGTTTGTTATGATTAGGGGGTCTTACCCTAAACCAAAACCTTAGCCCAATTGCAGAAACTTACTACAATATATAAGCCATCTCTCATGTTCGTTAGAAGATCCCAATGCAACCCTAAGTACCCCAAATAACCCAAAACTTAAAAAGAAAACAGGCTGTATTCAAAACTGCTTTGACCTCCGACTGTTGTAACCTATTTTTGACCCAGTTCCCTACCTCCAATTTAGTTCTCGTTTCTTGCATTGGAAACCCACTTCAATTACCTTTTCTAGGATACTTGGATCGTAAAATAAGAGTTTGTGGAACTCCCAATATGATCAAAACAATTGACTCAAAATTTTTCCCAGTTTTTAAAAACGGGTTTATCAAAATTAACCTCATTAATTAACCCTAATCCCACTAATTACAAGCCCTAATTTATGTAATCATTATAACACCATTAATATGTCATTAATTTACTGTTTTTAAATTAAACCCTAACTTAAATCCATCATAAGATGATTAAGACATCATTAAAATAATTAAATTGAAAAGGGATTAAAGACTTTACCTTTGATTTATGAAACCCCCAAAAAATTATGAAGAACCCTAATTTTGTGGAAACTCACGAATTTTCTTTGTCCCAGGAGAAAAATAATTAATTTTGGTTGTTAATTAAACAATATTTAGGGTGTGGTAACCCATTCCTAGCCCAACCCAAAAACCCATTTCCTTTTCTCTTTTTTTTTTCCTTTTTTTTGTTTAAGTCGTCCAAGCCGACTTGCACCCTTTAATTTCCGTTTTTTTTTCTTTTTTATTATTAATATATGTATTAATAATATTACCTTAATTTTCCTTAATTTATTCCAGCTCCTAAAGCTTCCAAAACCTCAAAACCGTAAAACTAGTCAGTTTTTACGCGTTTTACCGTAAAAGACGTAAAATATACACTTTTATAAAAATATCTCAAATTTTGAAATAAACTTTATAACTAAGTCCTAAATGACTTAAAACCATCCCGAAAAATATCCATATGACTAATTACCTCATCCGAGACCTCTAAATGTTAAACCGTAAATCGTAAAAATACGATTTTCTATAATACATATACGTATACGTAAAATCACTAAATAACACCATCTCACTTCATAGTCACTACCATGTGAACTCATGAACATGAAATCATCACACATCGTTTCACTCACAAGGTACCCCGTACCGGAAATGATATCCAAACCACAATCTATACACACCAATTAGCACATAAACACGTAAAGACACGTAACTAGCACAAAATAAAACTAAGTGACGAACCTCAAAACCAGGGTTGTCACAGTTAGTAGTCCCTATATCATGTGTAACTTATGCAATTGAACTCATCTCTTGGATGATTGATGAATCCCTTGAGATATCAAACTACTTCACAAATTGTAGTTGGATTTTACACATTTGGAATTGAAATATTCCAAGGATATTGTTATTGTAAATCCTAGCAATAATAACTGTTCGATCATGTGGGAGAGAAAGTGAATCTATACTTTGCTCACATTTTGATGTAGAATAAGACTAATCTTCAAAGTGATCTTATTCTATGTATCAAAATTTCTTGGTATAGTTCATTACCAAAGCCGTTTAGACTTTCGCCGGAAAGGCACGTCTTAAACCAATATATATGACACAAGCTCTTCGTCTCCTCGATTTGAAGATTGTCATTTTTCTCTTGAGCATTTTTCTTGGTCTTGATTCACTCATCTTGACTTCTCTCCTCTTTGCTTCTTCGCTACGAGTAGTCGTTTGTCCGTTTTGGTCTTTTCCTATCTCGATTCAACTCGTAATCCTTCATTAAGGCATTATTACCTAGTGTTGTGGTGGTCCAATGATTTTCTAAACGCTTAAGACATATTTTAAGGATTTTAGAAAAATTTGGTTTTGAAAAATTCTTTGATTTTCTTTGATAAAAACTCGTCACTGTGGGCGGTCTTTATCTGTCGCGGTTCAAATGCGCGGTTCCATATTGATAAGGAACCACGACCAGTGGTTGTGACTAAAGTGCCATGTTTTATAAAAATATCATTTTTCAAACAAACCTTCTCTCTCTTCTCCAACATAACGATGGTTTCTTCCATTTTCCACCATTGTTGATCTTTTAAAACCTTTAATCACTCAAGATAATTTGATTCCTATTTATGGGTTTCACTCATCCTTCATTCAAGATCAATTAATTGTAAGTTATTTCTTTCAATTTCATCTAATTTGTTCTAGGGTTCATACATTCATAATTGGGGATTTTTTAATTTGATATTGAATTAGAAACTTACTAGGAATATGAGTTGACATAGTGATTATACTATGATTCCTTAGGTTCATATTCATTGAGATTTCACTAAAACCCACTTGTAGAACAATCCAAATTTTAACTAAATAATTTTGGTTAATTGATGGAATTGATATGAACCCATGAACAAGTTTGAAATGGCATTGTTAAATGCTTACCTAAAAACCTTGTTTTGAAAAACCAATGTTCAAGTTCATTGTTGATTTTACATGATTAATATGTTATTGTCAATGATGAACTAGGTACATTGTGAACATGAGAATGATAATGATTAATCCTTTGTTTGTCAAGAAATTGATGAAACACATTCTCATCTTTTTTATTTTTGGTTTATATATAACATATAAGTGATTGGGGAAATATGTTTGTATGTTATTTTTAGGTACTATCATGTCTTCGGGATATCAAAATGACCACCAACGTACTAGAGAATACAAGCCTAATCTTTCTTTTTTATGTCGAACTCGTTCTACTCAAAACACTTATCGTTGTCTTGAATCTCGTTGTTTTCATGAAGGACGCATTGTTCCTTCTAACTTTCTTGGACTTGACTTCATTCGATTCATGTCCAATTCCAATGGCTTTGACTGTTTGCTTGATATTAATGAGCCAATCTTTCCTTCCTTCCTCTTGGAATTCTTTAGCTCGTACACATTAATTTGAATCAATAATGGTTTATCTATAAGATTTTCCATCAAGGGGAAAACCTTTGTATATACTCTTAAAGAATTTGGTGAGATTCTCAAAGTTCCATACAAAGGTCAATGTAGGTTCACCGATGCTTGGAGTTTAAACTTTTTAGAATCGACCCCTATTGATGTGAATTATGTGACCAAGATACCCTCGGCTTCGGCCATCTCTTGTGCCATTGCTAAACCTCGTGAACACCATATTCTTTGTATTTTTAAGGGAGAAGTTCGTACTCTCACTCCTTGGGAATTACTAACTAGTGATCTTAATGACTTTATGATCCCTTGGGCAGAAATCATTAGTAAAAATGCAATGTGTTTGGATGGTAATCGCAACCGTGTACCCATTTGTCTTGCACATATGTTGTATTGTGTTGCTACTTCCACTCCATAAAACCTTGCATTTTTCATAGCAAGAAGAATAAGATTTGTTCTCAGCGGGTCTCGCTCTAGTCTTCCATTTGTCATGATTCTCTCACGGCTTCTTAGAAAACTTCTTTTTGACTTTCCACCTTTAAATGCTTAATCATTTCACTCCGTGAATCGAGTCATGCTTCCTATTGAAGGAAACATCTCTTTTAAACCCACGCATGATTCAAATGAAGATGGAAATATCTCTCAAGACGACTCTCTCAACCCTTGTTATGATTTGTCATCATCTATCTCTCAATTGTCTTCTCTAGACATTGATTCCGACTATCAATATTGTCTCAATCTTCATCTTCAAGAACGCAAAAGAAGTGAATCAAGGCAATGAGGGAATGCTCATGGATGAATGAAACATCCCACTCTTGAATGGTTATCACGTGTATTAACATGTTTGGATTGTTGAACCTCATCTCCTTTATCTTTATTTTTAAGATGTCATGTGTTTATTAACTAATACTTTGTTTTTGGATTATTTAGTATTTTAATCCTAATTGTCTATGCGATCTATCTTTCTATGTGCATAGCTTTGTGCATCTTATGTGTTAGTTAGCTTCCTAGATTTTGATTAATAGTACACTTTGGCTTGATAAACCTTTGGGTAAAATCTGGGCTAGCAAAAGTTTCAGGAAGTGACTTTTATCAAACCCACTGGGGCGGCTCCTTATCTATGTCGCGGTTCCTTAGTGATAAAGAACCACACCTATCTATAAGGAACTGCCGTTGTCTGTTCTGGGAGAATCTTTGATTTACACTGTTTTCCCTTGATCTGTGTAAACATTGATAAAACTTTTGCAAAAACCTGCACTTTCGTAAACTAGGCTACCTAATTTCATTATTAACATAAATGATTTTAACCCATTACTAGTTTGGATCATCCCTTCCTCTTCTTAAACCCTCTCTTGTTGGTTGTGTTCTTCATCCCTTAAACTTATCTCTAAACCTAAACACAAAACCATGGTGTCCACTGGAACATCCAACTCTTCTAAAACTTCCTCATCCAAAAGAAACCTTAAGATGAGATTCAAATTTCCTAAACTTGGTTCTCCATCTTCTCACAAACCCAAGTGTGAAACTTCTCCTATTTTCATCTCTTCATCACTTTCACCACCCCTTGCTTCATGGAAGACCAACTTAACTCATGGTACTAACCATTCACATAGTTCTACCTCCTCTTCATTACAATCAAGAATGAATGAGTTTTCCTCACCCTTCACTCCTAATCCTCCCTTGGATGGGAATACTCAACCTCAACCTTTACAAAGCATTCCCTTTGTACTTGAGCCTTTGGTTACCTCTTCTTTCACTCCACCAAATTCACCCATCTCACCCATATCACCCTTGGACACTATGCCTCCACCTCCTCCTCCATCAAACACTAATGCTCCTCTTTTGGGCATTCCCATTTCTCACTTCATGGGTGATCCTTACTTCTTTGGTTTTCTAGAAGCTCATGGTGCTAATTGTCCATGTTATCTCTATAACAACTACATCTTTCAAAATCTAAGGTTGGAGATGCTTGGTCTTCATAGAAGGTTGCATGATTTATTTCTTACCTTGTTCTCCATGCCTCCTCCTCCTAGGAGATGAATGATGATTTTTAAAATCAAATGTCTTTAAAGAAAGTCAAGCGAAGGAAGACTATGCTATCAAGAACTAGTTTAAGCTAACTTTGTATTAGTTAGTTGTTATTTCTTTTCTTGTATTTCCTTTCCTTCATGAGTTTTTCATGAAGATGTTCTATGGATTTAGTTTTATGTGTTTTAACCTATATGGTCACATTAATCAACTTTAATTTATTTAAAATTGAACCTAAATCTATCAGAACCTCTAAAACTTGACTTAAAATTGGATCAAAATGTTATCTAAATATTTTGTCACCCTTTGTCAAGACACTCTTTGTGAGTGTGTTGCTTTTATGCAACCCTAGCATACTCTAGTGCTAAAAGAGGTAAAAATCAATGATTTGCAAATTTTTGAAAGAGTCTTATTTTTCTTCAAAACTTTGAAAATTGATGGTTTCACGTCCACTATACGCGGCTACATAGCTAGTCGCGCGACTCCATATCGATATGGAACTGCGGGTTCCTTTAAGGAACCGCGGACAGCAAAGCCGTTTTTGTCTTATATTTGGTCTTTCTTCTTTGACCACTGTCTTGGTTAAGATTCTTTGTTTACCCAATTTGGCTAAACATTCCCTAAAACCTTTTGTTTTCATTTCAAATATTTGCCTTGTCTACTTTCCTCAAATTCTTCTCTTTGGGAGTTCTTCTCTTCATCCCTCACAATGTCTAACTCTTCCATTCCTAACCTTGACATATCTTTTTCACAATCTTCTCAACCTAAAGCTTCTTCTTCTAAGCTTTCAAAGAAACCGAAAATCTCGGTTCGAACCGTTTGGATCAAGAAGAACAAGAATCCTCATGATTCCTCTTCTCCAAAATCCTCCAAGAATTCTTCTTTCTCTCTGATCAAATATTAGAATGAGACTTACTCTATAAATCCAATTACCGGAGAAAAGGAAATTCTTCCACCACCACCTAAACTCTCCACAACTCGATGACCTATCTTCTTTCCCAAATCTCACTAGGCATTGTGAGAATATTTCTTATCCATTATCTCCCTCTCCACCAAACTCTCATTTTGATGGACCTCCCCCATCTAACGACTTTGTTTTGCATCATGGTTCCTCGTGTGCTTGTTGTCGATTTCAAAAAATTGAACTTGCTCATGTTTATGACAAGCTAAATTTCCTTAAATTCCTCCTCACTCGACCTCCTCTCAAAGTTTTTGTTCCCGTGAACAAAACTTCGAATGATGCCTCGTCGTCTTTCTTTTCCAACTAAGGCACATTTTGTACTTTAGTTGTTTGAGTCAATAAAACTTAAGCAATCTTGGAAGATTATCACTACTAGAGTAGTTTATGCTTTGTGGTTTATTTTCCATATTTTTTTGCTTTTAATATTCATATTGTGTGTATGAATATTTCTCTTGTATGTTCTTTCATATTTGTGTAATATGAATGTTATATGTGTTGTCTCTTTCCCGCTAATTCCTTTTCACACATTTGTTAAAGAGTTGATCATGGTTAAAATTTACAATTGATTATGGGTGATTCCATAAATTGTAAATTTTTAACCCCTAGACATTTTAATCATTTTTTATTGGTTTGGATGTTTCTTTTCTTCTTTTATTCCACCAATTGAACTTTGATGTTGTCAACACACACTCTTTGGACATACTTAGCAAATACTTACTTCTAATTTAGGATTTCTTTTCTTCCTCCCTCTCAAGTTAGTTAGTAGGTAGTGCACATATATACATTGGTGTTTCTTTTCTATCTTCTAACCTTTGTGTAGCATGTCACCTTAGCTCTCTCACTTGGTGCCCCAAGCAAGGGGGAGTAAGCACCAAGGGGGAGCTACTTGCAAAGTCCGGTTCTTCTCTTCTTCAAAGACTTGTGCTAACCTTTTTGTTTCGACAAAGGGGAGAAATGATAGTGATAAACTCGTTAATAATTCGAATCATTTTGTACTTTACATAAATGAGTTTATAGTTTGTCGTAATCAAAAAGGGGGAGATTGTTAATGCAAAGCAATGCCTAAAAACATTGTTAGTGCTAACTAATCTTTCTTAGTTTTGATCACGACAAATTACAAAGACATTTAGCATAAAATATAATCGTAAAAACAATTATCTAACAAACACTGTCATCAAGGTAATAATAATTACACATACTATTTTAATCATGAGTAGTGATCATAAAAGTGATTAGCCTTAAAACTCACTTTTGTCAAATGTGACAAAAGATTTTTAATAAACTTTATTTTTAAGAAAATGTTTTATTAAAATGAAAATGTAAATTTGAATATGGCATATTACAAATGCCATAAGAATATCCTTTGAAGGTTTAAACAACCTCAGATATTTAAAATCCAGACAAAAAGGAGCGGAGTCTACCTCCGCGGTTCCTTAAGTGCCTACGCGGTTGTCTATCGATAAGGAACCGCCTAGGGAGATAAGGAACCGCGCTCTGCTAGCCGTTGGTTTTTTTCTCCTATAAATAGTGGATCAAATCTGCATTTTCTATAACCCTTTTTAGACATTTCTTTCAGCCTTCTTTCTCTTTTCTAATCCTAATCATTTGTAAATGATCACTTAATGTGTTAAGTATGTTTACTTATGATTATCCTCTTGATCTCCTTCTTTACCTTGTCCAAATAGAAGATCACTCACACACTTGTGATGTGATTAAAGATGAAGCCTTGATGAAGATCATCTTCTCCTAAAGATCTAGTCATGTTCATCATTTGTTTATTTGTGTCTTGTGTAGATCCAATGTATTTGTGAATACTTGGACTAGTTGTGTTTATCCAAGCTATTTGTGAATACTTGGATTAGAGTTGTGTAAATACTTTGCATATGTGTGTGCTTGGATTTGTGTTGTGTAGATCCAAGTTACATGTGTATACTTGGATAAGTTTAGTTGAGTTGTAATAAGTTGTGTAAGTTCTCACTAAACTATAAAGTGATGTGGTTGTGTCTTGTGAGTTCTCACTAAACTATAAAGTGATGTGTAGTTGTGTTGTGTGAAGTTCTCACTTAGCTTCAAAGTGAAGAGTTGTGACGATTGGTTCTAGCTTTGGATTAGAACTCGACATCTAGCCTTGTGTCGGAAAATGGTGAAGCAGGCAACGTTGTGAAGATTGGTTCTATCTTTAGATTAGAACTCGACATCTAGCCTTGTGTCGTAAAATGGTGAAGTGGGCGACGTTGTGTAGATTGGTCCTAGCTAAGATTGGGTCTCGACATTTAGCTTAGTGTCGGAAAATAATGTAAGCGACGTTGTAAGGTTTTCTCCGCCAAGAAGGGATCTTGTGGATATAGTGGAAATCTCGAGTAGGAGGAGTGGAGTAGGAACAAGGATAGAGCCTCGTTGCCGAACCACTATAAATCTTGGTGTCTTCCTACTAGGTTGTTTCTTTCCTTACTCTTTACTTACCTTCATCATCATTACCCTTACTACTTATCACTGTTAATGAATTAGAATTGAACCTAATCATTATGCAACTAGCTTTCAAGTAAAAGATGGTTTTGACACTCACCTAATTGAAAGGAATTTTAATTAGGAGATAAACCGAAGAGAAACTATTAACCCCCCCTTCTAGTTTCTACAAGGAAGATTTTGATCATCAAGTTGCGGAAGTCTTTTACTTTCTTGATTGTTAAGTGTATCTTTGGGCATGAGTATGTGGTTTTGAATCTTTGACTTTGCTTAGTACACTGTAACACTACCTTCTTGAGACAAAACATAGACACAAACTGAATGGCTTTAACATTCGTCCTAAATCGGTAGCGTTTTGACCTCTGGTCGGTGAAGACCATCAGACGATATTAAATATCATACCTGTGATTAGGTAGATTCAATTAAGAACCTCCTTGACAGGGTTCCGTGGCGGTACTAGCCGTTCTCTTTACTCGACCGTCTCAAAGCAAGACTGCGAACATAAATAGTGAATCAATTGGATAGATATCCGCTTGACTAAAGTCGTCATATCAAATTCCTAGAACAAGTTTGATTCTTAAAGAATCTTACCATTGTTGCTTTTTAGTTGACACAAGCTTGATTCATAAGAATCTCACAAGTTACCTACCATAGCGCTCTTTGATGTTGACGCTAGAAGGATTTCCATTCGTCACTTTAAATATTAATGAATATTACTCTGAATGTTCTGGCAAGACCATAAAGATATTGCGTAGAAACCTGAAACGAGTTTGAATCGATAAAGAAACAAACCACTGTTGCTTTTCAGTTTTACATATGTTCAATTCATAAAGAATCTTACACATGACCTACCGCAGTGCTGTTTGATGTTAACACTTGAAGGATTTCCGCTCCTCATTGTGAATACTAAGGGGGTGTTTGGTTAAGCTTATTTGTTTGCTTAGGCTTATATTATATAAGCCATTTATGGCTTATATATTATAAGCTTATAAGCCCATATTTAGTGTTTGGTTTAGCTTATCATAATTAATAAGATAAAATGACAAAAATATACATAAATATTAAGTGATGTGGTCATTAAATATGGGCATTAATGTCTTTTTATATGTTATTTTCATATAACCCCATTCATTGTTATAAAAGCCTCAAATCTTGGGCTTACCAAAACCCCCATATATAAGCTTATAAGCCTACTTTTATAAGCTTAACCAAACACTTAGTTTTGGCTTATAAGCTTATATAAGCTAATAAGCTTATAAGCCTACTATATAAGCTAAAACAAACACCCTCTAATTGGGATCACTTTGAGTGTTCTAGCAATATCGCAAGGATATAGCGTAGGACTCTCTTCATCGTCATTCCGTGTGTCCTAACGAGATTTGATTGATCTCTTGGCTCTAGACTCGATATGTTCACTTTTAGTGGTCGGAGGCTGGAGCAGATGCCACCTATTCAATATTAACTAACTGGGAGTGAGAAAGCTAATAGAAGTCGTGTTGTTCTTCGTGACAATAAAACAAACTTCTTTTGAGAGAGGCCTGAGGCAGTTGGGAAAGGGTTGTACATTACATCTCTGGGTCCATGATGTGTTTTCTTCATGATGTGTTGACCTGGTTTCTGCCTAAGTTGTATGGAGGGCTTCTTTCTTTTCACCCTTTATCCTTAACATTTCTTTTTCATTCTTCAACCCTTCAATGCTTACCGAGACATCATTACTAGCACCTTGTTGTGATTATTCTAGTGCTAGCATTAGTACTTAGTCGTCATTCAGCTACGCTCACATTCTACTCCATCTTTCCTAAGTACTTCTAACAATCTATTGGATTGTCCCTGGCAAGATCCTCTGGTTTTGGTTGGATCAAAGGACTTAAACCTAACCACCCTTTTTTCACCAATAACGTCGTTGATTAAAGATGTTGTGGGTATTTGATCGTAACCATAAGTGCTTGAGTCTTAAGATCACATTTTCTCTCCTAACTCTAATATATAAAATCGTTTAATATTAGAGATACCAAATTTGATTAAAATATATTCTGAAAAATAATCTTGAAAATCTACGGGAGAACAATGTGTCAAACTTAGTATGAATTAGGAAAGCTCCCCCTCAAAAATTGATCCAATTAAATTGTCATTACGAGGATATGATCCACATTAAACTTTTGAGGATAGGAGTTGTTGAACACATAATTTTTGAAAGATTTTGAATAATCATTGAAAAACTCTTGAAAAAAATTATGTTCGACTAATGTAAGAGATTTTGCTAGTTGAAAGTTCGTTTCTCGGTATCTCCTCGAATTGATTTCCGGTTAATTGTGTGAGATTAGTTGTTCTTGGTGAAACAAATATTTTTGGATTTGGTAAAATAAATGTGCAAGACTTACTAATAAAGGACGGGAAATTAGAACTAAAACTAGTTGAAACATAAACGGTGCAATATTTAAAACGTTAAAAGTAAATGACGAGAATTTAGATGACGTAAAATTAAAACTTAATGAAAAGTAAATTGACAATTAAATAAAAATGCAAGACGAAATTAAAAATATACTAGAAACAAAGCAAGAAAAACTGACACTTTAAATAAAACAAAATAATAGAACAAAACAAACATCCAATCGGAATATACTCCATCGGAAAGTTACTGATGGGAATGCACAAAATGGACATAATCGGAATGTTTTCCGATCCATTGATCGAAATGTGTAAAATGGTGCATGATCGGAATATATTAAAAAGAGCATGGTCGGAATGTGGAAAGATTAGCAGCAATCGGAATACTAAGAAATAAGCTACAATCGGAATGATAACAAACATGCCAATCGGAATGTTTATAAACTGAACCCAATTGGAATGTCACTAAATACAAACAATCGGAATACTTGTAAAACCCCCCAATCGGAATAATGATGTTGGATGCAATCGGAATAACCCACAAACAAACAAGATCGGAATAACGTGAAACCCTTTTCCGATCTGTAGATCGGAATAAGGGGGCTGTTGGAAAGTGACGATCGGAAAAGGGTTTTAACACCTTTTCCGATTTGAGTTTGATCCGAAAATTAAGCAAAGAGAATAAGCTACAATAATAAGCTAAACTCTAAAACTAAAACGAATCAATAATGGAAATGGACTCAATAAGCACGAAAATCAACTTATAAAACTTAAAAGAAACAAACTTTTGAATCAAAATATAAAAAAGATGAACTTTTAAGCACTAAAACATGAATGAACAACACGGATCATAAGTAATTCGCACCAAAAGTAAACAAGAATCAAGAAAGGGAAGATGAAGGATTAAGACAAGAAAAGCAAAGATTGAAGAACAAATAATGAAAACTTACTTGAAAATTAAATGATTAAAAGTACCTAACAATTAATTAAAGTGAAAGAAATGAAATGACAAGTATGAAAATGGTGGAAGTGGTGGTTTGTCAAACCACCAAACAACTTGAAAATGAACTAAGCCTAATCTATATATAGGGGTGATTAGGGAGGGGCTTAGGAAGCTTCCTCCCTCTTTCCTCTTTTCCTTAATTGCAAAGTTAAGTCCTTCCCTTCTTCATCTTTTGTTAATCTTGGACTTAATGACTTTGTCTCGGTATTTCTTTGAACCCGTCTCGACATTTCTTCATAAATAAGACTTGAGTTCTTCGGCTTTTAGTGAACTTCCGTCTTTTGACTTTTTCTTCGATAAATCTTCAGAATTGGTCTTGGACTTCCGTTCTTTTTACACTCTTGATCTTTCGACTTCATCTTTCGTCTTTTTCTTCGATAAAAGCCCGTGAAATCCCGTGTTTTCTCCACTTTTCACCTTTTCGTCCTAAATCACAACAAAAACGCAAACCACGCATAATTCCGACATAAATGACATAAAATACACGTTTTGGCTCGGTTATTATTGTAATTAAGTGGTAAAAAGGATGGGTGTTTTCACACCTATCATCGACGCTTTTTGAAAACCATTTCTTTTTGGCGATATGGTATTTCTAAAGCATTAACTTGAGTTCATAGACTTTGAATGTCTTGACGAATCCACTCAAGTGTAAGAAGATTTCTCTTCTTTTGTTAAGGGTAAGCGCACTAAACCGTACACTCCCCCGTGAATATAAATTCGGGTTGCAATCTGAAAGTGATTACAAGCCATTGTATTGAGCTCAAAACGTTGAATATTTTGTGACAAGATCAACCCGTGATAGATTCCTCTACCCGTTTGTTAGGATAAGTTATCTTTAAAGATACACTTTCCTTTATTTGAAGTTCGAGTTACAGTCTGACATTTAACTGTAAGTTGTTTACATGAGCTTAAAAACTTTGAATGTTTTTATCGAAAGCTCATGATCGAGAAAATTTTATATTCCCGTTGTTAAGGATAAGTTATCATCCTTGATCAACTTTCCTTTCTTTTAGGCACGAGTCAGTTTGAAGTAATTGTAAATCATTGAAATGAGATGTTTTGAAAACTCTCGAACTTTATGTACACCCCCGTGTCGTTATTGAGCGATATTTCTAGGTACGTCCATATTATCGATACTGAAAGACATGTTGAGAAGAATAGTTTTGGTATTTTGAAAAGTTTTTCCATTTTTTATTTTTTTTCTAATGCTATTTACATTTTATTGTATTTTTGCATTTTTCAAGTTTTTCAAAAATAATCCAAAATAGATTTTTGTACAACAAAAGAAGGTGATATAGAATGTACAAAATGGGAACCCTTTGAAGAAGAAGTGGGTTCAGAATCCGCTTATATACCTGCAATTACAGAAGAAGAGTTTGCACAAATACTAGTATTAGGAGTAACAAATTCCTTTGCGACATGTAAAACAGTAGCATTAGTGCTGGCGCAGGTTTCATCACTCTTTTCTATTGAAATCCACTTAAGACCAACTTCCTTGAAGATCCTACCCGTTGGTTCCACTGAAGACTAGATCCAGGAGTTGTTTTCTCTTGCACAGCGGAAGACTTCTTTGGAGAGAAACTATGTCCCTTTTTAATCCACGTTTCAGATTTGTTGTTATTGCTTTTCTTTGCGACAAGTTTGTATCTCCTTGTTGTCTTATGGGATTCTGTATTCAATCTCTGTTCAAAGGAACGAGATTTGACCTCATAGAGGTATTTCAGAATGCAATGATCATGATTTCCATTGTGAATGCCCTTTTTGTAAGTGGGGCATACAGGGAATTTGGGATTCACGAAAGTACTTGTATTCTTTGGTTTTCCAAATCGTTCAGGCGTAGTGTTCGAAACATGACTATTGATGGATGGTTTCCAATTCCTAGATTGTTGGTGAGGGTTCCTAGGTTTTGGTTGAATACCATTAGGAGTGTGTTGAACTCTAGCGAGATTTGGTGTACTAGGTTTTGAATACACGGATTTTTCTTTCTGAATCTCCCCCTTTTGTTTAGCATCCTCTAGGTTGTTGGTATTAACTAAGTCATTTGAACCTACAAATTCCTTTGTGGACGCGAATGTCACACATTTGGGAGGAGTCCTAGAAGTGCTAGGTTCATTCACATGGTTGGGTTTAGCAACATTGTGCTTTTTAAATGGAGGAACATAGGATGATATGGATGGTTTAGGAACACTTGGTTGCACATCAGTCTTAAGGGGTAACCTAGATATTACATGAGAAGAATTGGAGAAAGGAGTATGTTTTCCTAAGATAGATGGCTTTGGAGCCTTTTAAGCATTGGGTTGTCGAACAACACGTTTCACAACTTTAGGTTCCATAATTTTCCCACCCATTTGGGCAACGAGTTTCTTCAACTCTTCTATCGCTATGTCCTTTTCTTGCAACTCAGCTTTTAAGTCTATAATTTCCATACTCTTTTCGTTCATTTCTCGACACAAGGCGGAAAGTTTTACTTGCAAGTTATTATCATTTGGACCTTTTCCGAATTTGTCTTACAAAGCAATTTCAAGAGTATGACAATGTTTTTGAAGGAATTCACATCGATGCTGAATTAATGCAAATGCCTTTTGATCAACATTATATGTGTGTTTTGAGAGCGCAGTTTCAAGACGTTCACACTCTTTGACTTGATCAAGATATTTGCATGCCACGTCAAAATATTCGTCTATATCTGCACAAGATGTAAGAGCAACACACAAAATATCTTTGGAGAGACATTCTTGTAAGAGTAGATCATATGTTGTAGAAAACTCGTCTCTTTCAGGTTGATGATCGTCAAGTTCTTTTTCAAGAGATTCCACGTATTTCAAATCGTTAAACATTTCTTGCTTAATTAATGTTTCAAATTCCAAAGCACGTTTCTGCATTCT
This sequence comes from Glebionis coronaria, assembly GCA_025667525.1. Taxonomy (NCBI): domain Eukaryota; kingdom Viridiplantae; phylum Streptophyta; class Magnoliopsida; order Asterales; family Asteraceae; genus Glebionis; species Glebionis coronaria. Next base: position 180,593,811 of record CM046880.1, on the reverse strand, counting down.
ATCCACAAGCGGAATCAAAATACTTTTCACAAGCACAGTTATATTGTGAGGAATTTCATGATTGCCTTTAGATCGTTCACGTCGTGCCCAGTCATCATCCACAACACTTTTGAAATTGTTAATGTTTTGAAGAAGAAAACTAAGTTCTTGCTTTCTCTTGCTTAAAGAAGCTTTGTACGACAAGTACTCAAAATATTTTGACACATTAGTTTTATTAGTGGCAAATATTTGTCTCCATTTTATTCGTATTTGTTCACATTCGAAAAATATTTGTTCACGGGACTTTTGTGTTTGCGGTTTGAAAAGACCATAAAGAATGTTTTCATAAGCATAATTATATGGTTTAACAAATTCTTTATTAACTTTTGATCTACTCTCTTCTTCCAAATCGTTTGTCTCTTCACTATCGGGTCTAACGACAAGGCAATCAAGATCTGTCCATTGGGACTCATCAAGATATAGGTGCTGATTCTCAGATTGAGCTTGCTCTAGGTACTTAGGATTAGCAAAAATGGGTCTACCCTTGAAAAACTAACGAGGTGACAACATTCTCATGGTTTGAATTGATTGATTAGTTTTGTAAACAATTTTCTTGTAAAAATAAATTTGAGTTTCAAGTTCCACCATTTTGTCGATATCTTTCGCTTGTCTAGTTTTGAAATCCTTTTCCAACTTTTCAACCACTACTTTCTTTTCATTAACAAGTTTAGTTTTATCTTCTTGAAGAAAACCATTTACTTGAGTTAGCTCATTGACTTTAGTGGTAGCAAGATACGTTTTGTGACGTTCAGTACTCAAAGAGGTGTTATAACTATGTTTCTCTTGTTCTAGAAGTTTAAGAGTTTCGTTATATTTCTGTTGATACTCGTCCTTTTTGACGTTAACTAAACACCCTTTTTATTCACTTCACCATGGTTGATTTGATTAATTAATTATGAAAGAAGAAATAAAGAAGATGATTTCTTGAGAGAGAAAGTAGAGAGAGAAAGTAGAGAGAGAAAGTAGAGAGAGATGATTAAATATGTGAAATTAGATGAAGAAATATAAACAACTAACCCTCCTAACATGCTAGGAGGGTTCTTATATAGTCCACCCACATGCGGGCTTTCTATTAGACTATATTTGTTTTGGGCCGGGCTTGAATAAATGCTTAGTACCTTGAAAGAGGCCTTTTAAGCTAGCCATCAAGCCCGTAATGTCACGACTATTTAACTACTATTACAACGTTCTAATAAATGTTACAATAAAAACCTATGCCCGAACATTCTTGTTTGACTCAATATTTTGAGGCTAACAGGGGGTTTCAAAAAGCAATCAATTTTGTTAGAAAAACAAATTTTGGATGAAAAACGTAAATGGGATGAGAAAAGTAAAATTGTTCAGCAATTTGAGTTTATAAAACAAGGGGTTTTAAATTTATACAAAGGTGTCGTCGATTATGAAAAAGTTTTTATAGATACCGTTTGGAATATTAAACCTAACCCACAAGTAGAAGTATTCATTCAACAATGTATTGTTTCTACCATCGATGATCTTTCAAATAATGTGGAAATGTTTTATAAAGATCTCACTGAGGAAATGATAACTGATTTAAGATATGTTAAATCTCTTGAAGATGAAGTTGATTTTCTTCAATCTAAACTAAAGACACAAGAACACCAACTTTCTAACGCAATTGATCGACTTTCTAAGGAATACTATTATGCTGACCATATGAATGCAATACTTGGTGTGTATACCGATCTTGATCAATATTGTCATATAGCATGTCTAGTGTCAGAAATGAACACGAAATGTCAAAATCTTGAAGTTGAGCTTTGGAAACAAATTCATTCATATAACAAACTTTCGAAAAGTTTTTCCCAACTTGAGAAATACTCCATTTCTCTTGAACTTGCTTTACAAAAAAATGAAAAATCTCATAATCATAAAAAGTGTCAAGAACTGGCAGCTTCTTCCTTTCGTCAATTGAATGAAAAAGGTTTCGAAATTAATGCTTTGAAAGCTCAGCTACAAGAAAGGGACATAGCCAACAGTGAGTTACAAAAACTCATTGAGAAAATGAAAGGAAATTCCGATTTGGGTAAACCATCCGTCGTTCGTCAACCGAATGCGGTTAAATGCCCTAAATCATCTATTTTGCGAAACGCCCACAGACTTTGCCTAAGCTAGGAACTGATAAGAGCAAAAATGTGATAGCACCAGGAATGTATAAGATGAAAACTAGGTCCACTCAAACTAGAACATCGGGGTTACCTCAAAATACTAGGAAAACTAATCAACGTGTGTCTTCTTCTACAAGAGTAACTCCCACTACTAGCGTTAGCGGACCACAGCTTAAGAGCACTAGAATGAAAGATAGAGTCATGCCTAACAATAGTCAAGGGAAGAAGATGAAAGTATAAGACCACCATAGGAATTTTAAGTTTTCTAAGAATAAAACGTTTGTAACTGCATGTAATGACAGTTTGAATGTTAAGACTTCAAATGTTGAAATTCTTTGTGTTAAATGTGGAAAATGTGTTCATACTTTCAATCATGATGCTTGTGCTTTTAATCATAATGGCTTGAATGCTAGAACTAGGAAGCCTATTCTTGTGCCCACTAGTACTAGAAAACCCACAAGAACTTTGAACCAATCCACTGCTCAACCACTTAAGAAACTAAGTGCATTAGAATCCACTACTCTGCGTAAACAAAATAGGTTAAAGAAGCTTTATGAGAACATGATTACAACATGTAAACGGGGGTAGTCAAGATTTACACCACCCGGATACAAATGGGTACCTAAGCATTGTAATTGGGTCTATGAATGTTAACTTGCCTTTAGGATTTGCATCTAGGCCTACTAATATTTTGGAACCCACTTCTATCAAGGGCTCCCATTTGCCAAACTCTACATTGTCTTCTAATTCTTATGTAGCTCGTCGAAATCATTCTATTCATGATGGACTTCGGGTGCACAAAGCACATGACGAGCAATCTCAAGCTTCTCTATAACTTCGTGGTGAAGTTTCTAGGTACGGTACGGTTTGGAAATGAGCAGTTTGCACCAATACCCGGATATGGAGATTTGGTTCGAGGGAGTATCACTATCAAACGAGTTTATTACGTCGAGGGACTGAATCACAATTTATTCTCGGTTGGTCAATTTTGTGATGCGGATTTAGAAGTGGCTTTTCAGAAAACTACATGCTATGTTAAAGATTACGATGGGAATGACCTTCTCATAGGTTCTCGTGGTTCTGATCTCTACACAGTAACTCTTCAATACACATCTTCAACAAATCTAATTTGCTTAATGGCTAAAGCTTCATCATCTTAAGCATGGTTATGTCATCAACGATTATCACATCTTAACTTTGACACCGTCAACTTGCTTTCGAAGAATGATATTCTGACCGGTCTTCCTAAGTTAAAATTCGTCAAATAACATCTTTGTTCTTCTTGTGAGTTGGGGAAAGCAAAACGAAAGTCGTTCAAAACTTAGACTACCCCAAGCTTAAAAGGAAGATTGGAACTTCTACACATGGATTTATGTGGCCCCATGCGTGTAGAGAGTATTAATGGAAAAAGTATATTATCGTGATTGTTGATGATTAATCCAGATATACGTGGACATACTTCTTAAGGTCCAAATATGAAACACCAGAGGTTCTCAAAAACTTTATCAAGGTGATACAATGCAATCTTCAAACTCAAGTCTTAACGTTAAGAATGGATAGGGGTACTGAATTTTTGAACAAGACTTTGCAATCTTACTTTCAAGAAGAAGGCATCAAACATAAAATGTCTATTGCTCGAACTACTGAACAATACAGCGTTGTCGAAATACGAAACCGTACTTTAGTAGAGGCAGCTCGAATAATGCTTTCTGCATCAAAATTACCACTATTCTTCTGGGTTGAATTAATTGCAACTGCCTGTTATACTCATAATCGTTCTCTCGTCATCCCTAGGCATGAAAAGACACCTTACCACATCATCAATGACATGAAACCTACTGGTTAAATTCTTTCACATATTTGGATCTTTATGCTACACTCCTAAAGACGATGAGAATCTCGACAAAATGAAAGAAAAAGGTGATGCATGTATTTTTGTGGGATATGCTACATTATCGAAAGGATATCGAGTTTACAACAAGAGAACAAGGATTATTGTCGAAACAATTCATGTGAACTTTGACGAATTGCCACAAATGGTACTTGATCACAACAGCTCAAGTCCCGCACCTCAATGTCCAGCAATGGCACCTACACAAAACAGTTTACGTCCTGTGCAAGAATGTCAAGAAAATATTTCTACAGCAGAGTCGACAAATAAGACACAAATGAATGAGTTGGTTGATTTATATGATCCAATGTTTGATGAATATTACTATGGAGACAATCAAGTTGTGTCAAAGCCTTCCGCTGTCAATACTGCTGATGCACCCGCACAAATTCAACAAGACACAACTGCATCTACTTCAGCAACCGTTGCTCAAGAGATAATTCTATTGGATACTCAACAAACTCAAGAAACCGTAATACAACAAACATCACCAACCTTCAATGCTGCAGGAGGAGATAACAATCAAACATTTGATGCACAGTCTGACGAAGAAGAATTTATCAACCCATTCAGTACACCGGTACGCGAAGTTAGAGAGTCATCTACTCAACATGTTGATCCGTCAAACATGCACACATTCTATCAACGATATCCATCCACTCACCATTAGGCTCGTGATCATCCATTGGTTCAAGCTATTGGAAATCCTTCACAACCGGTTTGAACACACAGACAACTCGAAACCGATGGCGATGTATGTATGTATGTACTCAACGTGAGTTTCACTGTACCTACAAACAACAAACAAGCCATGACTGATCATGCGTGGATTGAATCAATGCAAGACAAACTTCATCAATTTGAAAGACTTGGAGTATGGGAACTTGTTGACAGGCCATATGGAACATCGGTTCTTGACTTTAAATGGATCTGGAAAAATAAATTGGATGAAGAAAAAACAATCATAAAAAACAAATCTCGTCTTGTGGTTAAGGGATACCGTCAACAAGAAGGAATAGATTTCGATGAATCATTTGCTCTAGTTGCTCGTTTGGAAGGAGTCAGGATATTCATTGCTTATTCTGCAAATAAGGGCTTCACGGTTTATCAGATGGACGTTAAAACTGCTTTTCTCAACGGTTATTTAAAGGAAGAAGTGTATGTGAATCGGCCGGAAGGATGCATAGATCCTCATCATCCTGACAAGGTCTACCGTAACAAGAAGGCTGTATATGGACTTAAACATGCTCCAAGGGCGTGGTACGAAGAACTATCAAACTTCTTGGTTTCCAAAGGATTCTCTAAAGGTTCTATTGATCCTACTCTCTTTGTTAGTAGATATGGGGATGACATATTGCTGGTGCAGGTTTATGTTGATGACATTATTTTTGGCTCTACAAACCCAAAACTTTCAAAATGTTTTGAAAAACTAATGCACAACAGATTTGAAATGTTAATGATAGGGGAGCTAAAATTCTTTTTAAGCCTCTAGATTAATCAATCCCCACGTGGTATCTTTATTAACCAAGCTAAGTATGCTCAAAAGCATGGTGTGACCTCATGTGCTCGTGTTGGTACACCTTTGTCGACCTCATCCCTAGACGCTGACTTGTACTCACCTCCCGTAGATCAAACGCAATATCGTAGTATGATCGGTTCTCTCATGTACCTTACAGACAGCAAGCCTAATATTCATTGTGCCACATGTTATTGTACACGATATCAAGCTAGACCTACTGAAAAGCACCTCAAGGAGGTTAAACGTATCTTTCGGTGCCTTAAGAATACCATTCATATGGGACTCTAGTATCTGAAGGAAACCGGCTTTCATCTAATAGCTTTTTCAGATTCTGATCATGCAGGTTGCCTTGATACTAGAAAGAGCACTTCTGGTGATGTACAATTTCTAGGGGAAGACAAGCTAGTGAGTTGGTCGTCAAAGAAGCAGGATTGCACCTCGCTATCATCCGTAGAAGTAGAGTATGTGTCTCTATCCGCGTGTTGTGCTCAGGTCCTTTGGATGAGAACTCAACTAACAACTTATGGCTTCCACTTTGATAAAATACCTATGTATTGTGACTCAAAGTCGGACATAGCCATCTCTTGCAATCCGGTTCAGCACTCCCGCACCAAGCACATCGATGTCAGATATCACTTCATCAAGGAATAAGTGGAACGTGGCTTCGAGAAATTATACTTTGTCAGAACTGAGTACCAGCTGGCAGACTTGTTTACAAAAGCTCTATCACAAGATAGGTTTGCGTATCTCGTTGGTCGTCTTGGTATAAAATATATATCTCCAGATGACTTGGAGGTTCTAGCAAATGAAGCTGCTTGATATTCTCTCATAATGACTTCTAAGCGCATCATAGCTTAGGACTCGGACCTCAAATAAGGAAAGTGTATCTCGGACGATAACTTATCCTTCTCAACGAGAAATTAATATTTCTCGGTCATGAGCTTCTCATAAAAACATTCCAAGTTTTTAAGTTCGTGAATAACGATTTATAAGTAAATGTCATCTTAGAACTCGCACTTTATCATAAGAAAAGTTAATCACGGATGATAACTTATCCTTCACAACGGGAAATTAATTTTTATCGGTCATGAGCTAGTCACAAAACAATCAAAGTTTTGAGTTCATGAAAAGCGAACCCGAAAGGGAAGTGTACATTTCAGTGTGCTTTTCCTATGCAATAGAAGAGAAGTCTTCTGTCATGATTATTTTAAAACTGTTGAACACAATTTTTCAAGAATTTCACAAAAGGTTTTTCTAAATCTTTCAAAATTGTGTGTTCAACACTCCCTTCCTCATAATGTGGTTTTTATATCTCAAAAATGTCATATGGTATTGGGATCAAATTTTGAGGGGAGCGTTTTAAAATCAAGCCTTTAATGTTGTTGGGTACATCTCAGATATTGTCATATTTTATTTATCCAACACATTCCAAAAATGATATTAAATCTGTCATATGTTATTATTTCAGATTAGGCATCCCAACTCCGTACCTCAACATATTTTGTGGTGTCGTTTTTCCAAAATATTGTCAAATTTTTGTTTCAAGACACACATATATGGTTGAGGGGGAGCAACCCGACTACAAAAGTTCCATGATTCATGCGTGCACGCATCTTTCTCTCCCATCGGTTTTTAGAAAATTGTCATATTTTAATCAATTGGTATTTCTAATATATTATATTTTTATATTAGAGATAGGGGAGAAAATGTGATTAAAATGTAATATATCAAAACATGTGATCTTAAAGACTCAAGTGCAACTCTTTCCTTCACATGCTAAACTATTTCGAATATCAATGCATTTGTGTAGTGGAGCATTTCAGAAATGTAAAACTTTCAAAGTGTTAAAAGTTTTGATTTTTATCAAACACTTTGAATGTTTTTCAATGGTTTTATGATTACGATCGATACCCTAACTACCTACTATCCACGACGGAACGATGGAGTCAAAAGGTGGTTTAGGATAGGAAACTAAGTCCTATGATCCAACTAGAACCATAGGGATCTACCCAAGGACATTCCATAGCTAGAAATAGTTGTCCATAGGAAAGATGGAGTGGAATGAAGCTGAATGCGGACCAATTACTTAAGTTAGTACTAGAACAATCACAACAAGGTGTTAGTGATGACATATTGGTAAGCATTAAAGGAGTTGAATATTCTATGAAACTTAGACAGAAACCCGGTTAACACATCTATTGAAGACAAGTGTCATGGACCAGTGATGCAATGCACAACACTTCCCTAGCCATTTGGGTTTCTCACAAAAGAAACTTGTCTCATTGTCACGGAGATCAACATGTATCTATTGACTTTCTCACTCCGAGTTAGTTAATATTGAAAAGGTGGCAGTCTGCTCCAGCCTCCGACTACTAAAATGCACTTAACGAGTCTAGAGCCAAAAAGAGATCAATTTATTATCTCATTAGGACACAAGAGTCCTACACATTATCCTTGTGATATTGCCAGAACATCTGAGTGATACGATTCACAATGAAGATGGAAATCCTGCTTGAGCCAACATCAAACAAGCTCATGGTAGGTAAATTGTGTGATTCTACACGAATCAAACTTGTGATAACTGGAAAGTAACGAAGCTTGGATTCTTAATTGATTCAAACTTGATTCCAGATTTCTTCGCAAAATCCGTGTGATCTTGCTAGAACATTCAAAGTGACATTCTTTAGTGCTCACAGTGACGAATGGAAATCCTTCCAGTGTCAACATCAAACAACACTACGGTAGGTGACTCACAAGATTCTTTATGAATCGTGCTTGTGACAAACTAGAAAGAAACAATGGTGCGATTCTTATAGAATTAAACTTGTTCCAGGAATTCTGAATTGACGACTCTAATCAAACAGATAATTTATCCCTATAATTCACTCTTTACGTTCGTAGTCTGCTTTGAGACGGTCGAGTAAAGAGAACTGGCTATTACCGCCAGGAAACCCTGTCAAGGAGGTTCTTAATTGAATCTATCCGATCACAGGTACGGTATCTAATACCATCTAACAGTCTTCACCGACCGGAGGTAAAACGCTACCGAGTTAGGGTGAAATGTTCAAAGCCATTTCGTCCGTGTCTATATATGTTGCTGCATATCAAGAAGGTGGCGTAGCTGTATACTAGCCGAAGTCGTCTTTACATGTTCATACTATAAGTTAAAGACTTCTGCAACTCTGATGGATATTTGAAGGACTAACTACATCTATATTTGTATGGGAGATTGTTAGCCTTTCGAAATCAACAAAGTATGAATATGTCGATTCAGAAGTCACAGGAGCACAAGATGGTGATAATCAAGATACTTAAGATTGTAATAGGTCATCTTGTCACAAGAGCACAAGATGAACACTATCATGGATAGATTGAAAATCTCAAGCATTTAAAGTCAAATGACGAAGGCTCAAGTTAAAGATCACAAAGGTATGAAGGAACAAAACTGATACAAACAAGATCAAGACCAAGATACAAGACCTAAAAAGGAAGATCACCTCCACAAGAATGTATTCACTCCATCATCTTAAGCATTTAAAGATGACCGATACATTGGGGGAGATTGTTAGCCCTATATTTTATATAGTCAAACAAGAATGTAATAGGTCATCTTAGTCGTTAATGGTCTTGAATTATAATAGGTTAGTCGGGAAAACCGGGCTTGGACTTTAAGCTAATATTGTATAAGTTAGGGGCTCCAAGCCCAAGCAAATCCAAGCCCGACCCAAGAACAAGCCTACGAAGGCCTCTTAAGGCGTGGTATATAAATACCCTCTTCCATGTGTGGAAGAGGGTGTTGGATACCATTTACTTTCTCTCTCTAAATGTGAAAACCTTCCACCATCTCTATACTTTATGTCACTACTTTCTCTCTCTAACTTCTCTCTATTTCTATCATATATATTGTGTTATGGATTGATTGGGATTAACAAAGCTACATAGAAGGGTTAGAAGAAGAAAAGAAACACCCAACAAGATATTGAAATTGTCACAAAGAAGATAAAAGAAAGAAAACAAAAATATCCAAGATCCATAAGAAATCACGTTAAACCAAAACATGAAAAGATTCAAGGAAATAAGAAGTCATACAAAGAAGTATTAAACAAAATCCTATAACTTAAGCATAATTTTAATCCTAGTTACACTAGAATTATAAGATTTGCTTAAGATGTCTTATTAATAAGCAGCATATATGCTTAGTTTGAAGACGGAGTGGTAGCGGAATGTGGTGGTGGAGGCTTGGCAATGGTCTTGTAGTCATATCTGAGAGGAGGCTTGACTAGAAGACATTTGATGTAATTCAACTCATCATAGATGTGAGAAATGACAAGATGTTGATATTGACAACAAAGGCAATATGTTCCATGATGCATGACATTATCATGTGATGGAGGAAGAATACAAAATGGAAGTGATGGAAAAAGAGAGTTTCCAAAATCAATTTCCTTCAAAGGAGAAGAGATTTCACTTTGTGTGTTCTTTGGTGAATTAAGGTTGAGAGAAATTGGGGAAAATAGTGGAGAATCAAGGCTTTAATTTGGTGAATAAGACATTTTGCTTTGTGAAAGAGATGTAAAAATGCTTAGGGTTAAGTAGAGAAAGCACAAGATATTTTGGGAGTGGTCAAAGGTTTAAAACAAAGATTTCAAAACTTGTTTGATCAGTTTAGGTGGTTCAAAAAACACGAAAAACATAGCTCCTGTCCGCGGATCAATCATTAAGCTTGCGGTTCAATAAATATATTGAACCACGGACAATTAATGATCCGCATACAGAGGGTGTGTTTTGGAGGATAAGGGAACTTTTCCAATTCAACAAATCCTAATATTCTAGTTTAACTTATCATAAAGTTATTGCTAAAGAGCAATTAAAAACTAAGAAACATACAAGAATATGACAAACACGATTTGAACAAAATACTATGTTTTAAAGTGAAATCGATGTTGAGGGTGCGATTATCTAGACACGTATTCATGACATATTTTCGATAATCCATGAATCCTCCATAATTCAGTTACTAGTACAAAAAATTCTATATGTCACACTTGAAATGCGTGACGATATGCTTTTCGTCACACATGAATTTCGGGGGCCTCTATGACTAAAAGTCGTGCCACCATAGGGTTCCTATGGTGTCACTGTAGATTTGTGTCCTTTTGTGCAAAAACGAGTGACCAAAACCCGACTATGTATGACAAATTTGGTAGAAGTTTTGTTGGATTAATTAGTATGTGTGAACATAAATACTTTATAGTCACATGAATTTTTTTAAGAGTAACTACTGTTTCTCTTTTGTCACATAAATATATAATATATGTGACATTTTAAATGATTTATTCAAGTAAATGTGTATTTTGTGTGACTATTTCATGTCCTTTGGCCACACAAATATATAATAAATGTGGCGTTTGTGATGATTTAGTCACACTACGGGGTGTCTTTCTTTTGGAGTTAGTCACATAAAAATTAATAAAAAGTGGTTAAAATTGCTAATAAGTGTGACCATATGCTTGTTAAAATCAAGTGAATGTGTATTTTGTGTGACTATTGTTATCCAAAGGCCACATGAAGTTCATGATTGTGTGACATTTTGTAATATTTAGTCACACAAAAAACGGGTTTTCCTAGATTTAGTCACATACGAGTTAATCAAAAGTGGCTAAAAGTGTGTTATATGTTGTTGAAAGTCAAATGAATGTGTGTTTTGTGTGACTATTCTTATCCAACAGCCACCTAGAGTCTATGATTATGTGACGTTTTTGTACTGTTTAGTCACATAAATCATTGTCTTTGGGGTTTTTTTAGTTACATACAATGAATCATAAAGTGGCTAATAGTGTTAATAAGTGTGACCGTATGCTTGTTTAGTTCAATCAAATGTGTGTTTTGTGTTACAATTGTTATCCAACAGCCATATGAAGTTTATGATTATGTGACGCTTTGTAATATTTAATCACACAAAGCATGGTCTTTTACGTTATTTAGTCACATAAAATTAAGCATAAGTGGCTAATATTGCTAATAAGTGTGACTGTATGCCTTTTTAGTTCAATCAGATGTGTGTTTGTGTGACTATTGTTATACAATAGCCACATGAAGTTTATGATTGTGTGACGTCTAGTAATGTTTAGTCACACAACGAATTAAGCAAACAGTGATAAAAGGTGTTAAATATAGAATGTTGATCCCAAACTTAGATCGATTTAGCTTTGTATTATCGAGATAAGATCAAATATTGCTAATAAGTGTGACTGTATGCCTTTTTAGTTCAATCGGATGTGTGTTTCTGTGACTATTGTTATACAATAGCCACATGAAGTTTATGATTGTGTGACGTCTAGTAATGTTTAGTCACACAACGAATTAAGCAAACAGTGATAAAAGGTGTTAAATATAGAATGTTGATCCTAAACTTAGATCGATTTAGCTTTGTATTATCGAGATAAGATCAAGTATAACATGTAACACCTGGTAATTTTCCCTACTTTGTAAAATGACTATTTTACCCTTTGACTTTTTATTTAGTCAACTATGTGATTTAACTGTGTTGGAATCGGGAAGTTATCCCGCGTCTTCTGAAAAACTGTGTGCTGACGAGTAATGACCTGACTCTGAGCTCAGTCATTAATCTGAACATTTTCTGTGAACCTGACCAAAGTGCTGAGATGGTCAATGAATTGACGATAATCCATGAGATTATTCGTTATCTGTGAATTATGTGCTTAACTGTTTAGTTTTTAGTAGCGTGATCGTATTTTACTGAGCAGCGTATTTAAAATATTTCTGTATATGTTTATATATGCCTGTATTTTAGTATTTTTGCTATTTATAGTAATAAATCGTATTTACTGTGAATATTTAATTAACGTATCGCGTTTTCGTATTTTACGTCGTTTTTACGTTTAACCGTCGTTAACATGCATAAAATACTTTACCAATCGTAAAATGTCAGTTTTCGTCGAAAAATCATAAATTTAATATATTTCGTCAAATTTCTAAGTTTTACGTATTTTTAAACGTAACTGCATACTTTTCACTAATTACCTAAAACTAATTAACCTTTTTACCTTAAACCTTTTAACTAATTACCTTGGTAAAATTTTTGAAATATTTACCCCCCTTGGGACCCCTATATCCGGCCAAACCCCACATCACATGCAAACTTAACCCATTTTTCCACACTTCGCTATTCTTGTGCATAATAAGCATACACTCCTAAAAACCCTAAACCATCACATTCACCTCAATTATTCACTTCTCACAACACAAAATTCAAACACAATTCACTCTCTCTCTCTCTACAAACACACGACACAAAACACACACATACAATCCTCCATTGTTGATTTTTGCAAGCTCCATTTCAAGAACATCTAGCCCAAAATAAATACACCCAAAGGTTTATAAACACATAAAGAAGAATGGTTTTGATTGGTTTGTTGATTTGAGTAGTTTTCGGGTTGAAGTTGTAGATTGGGATTTGTTGATTATTTGTTGATTAGAGCGTAGATCGTGTTACCGTGGTTACGTAGAATCGTTACACAAGGTTATTTCTTAAACCTTTTTCATCTTTTCATTTTTATGCATAATCTTTGAAGATTCATGCATATATGTTACTCATCATCTATTTTCTTGAAATAAAAATGGTAAAAACTATTTTAGTCATGATATATTTTTAGATCTATAAGTATTTTGAAGAAATCTTTTATATCCATGTATGAAAAGGTTTTAATTAAAGGATTTATGAAATATATACATATATACTTTTGTGATTTATGAACTTGAAAATAAATCTTTGATTTTTATTGTGTTTATGAGTATTTGGAAGGAATTAGTAGTATTATTACTAGTGGGTACGCTTAAAAATGGTCGAAAACGAGTTTTTGCGAAAAGTGTATAATCTGTCCGACTTTTGTAAGTGGCGTAGAGAGTCGTAAAAATTGTTTTGACACTAGTTTACTACGAGATTATGAAAATATAAGTGAATACCTTCGTTTCGATATATTATGGCCTAAAAGCGGAGCTAAAATGAGTAAGTTGTGGTTGTTTAAACTACGTTGACGGAAAACTTTATTTTTGGAGAACAACACTATAAGTGGTTGCTGTCCAGATTTTTAAAGTGGTCGAAACGACATTTTCGAGTTAAACGGAGTTGTTTTTAGTGTCGAAATGGTTACTAAATGGTATGAATGGATGTTGGACTTGTTTTGTAAAAGCGTGTTAGCTCGAAGAGCGAATAATTGTATTACTATTGAAAGTTTGAACGTTGGGAGTTGAAATGGTTGCGATTGTGAAAAATGAATGGTTGAATTGTTGGCGATTGATAAATTGTTGAAAATAGGGGTTTTAGGACGAGATTTGAGTATTTACTAAAAATGGCAAATTTTTATGTGACGCCGAAAGGTTGCCGAATTTTCGTTAGAATTTACGTAGGAAAATTTGTTAAGATAAATTTTGGTAAATTAAAATTTACGCCGAAAGGCTGTCGAAATTTCGTCGAGTCAAAAATAAATATTTTTGCCTAAGTATATATATACTATAATGTTTATAACGATGTAACATTTACAAGTCACGATTTTGACAACAAAATATATACTTGATCGATGAGTAACGTACGTGATGAACTTTTGTGACTTATTTGCTAGCGCCTAAACTATAGTATTATATTTAGGTTGTTGCTAGAGTTGCTCGCTACTATTTGATCTTACTTGTGCGGTTTGAATCGTTACTTGAGGTGAGTCTATAGATTCCCTATTAAACTATTTTTCTATGTTTAATGTTTTGGGATGTGATAAATGCTTTGATGACTTGCTTCTGGACGCAAGTAAAACTTGATTTCTGTGAACGCTTTGTAAACACTATTTATGAGATAGCTTAAGTTGCTTTAGCCATAGTCCCCACTATCGTGAATCGTTAGTTACTCTGCAGGAGTAAGCTCTTATGTTACGGATAGATCTATTGAAGGTTGACAACCTCCACTCGGGCATTCTGACGTCGGACGAGTGTGTACCATTTGTATGAACGGAGTTATCTTGGCTAGGTACTCCATTGGGGCAAAATTTATGTATGCATTCTATTGTATGCACTGGATCACTAGTTTCGATGTCACGAGCTTAGCGCTATCATAAATATTGTGAACACCCAATTTATCCTACACTTGGCACTATATCTCCTATAGTTGCATGTGTACATGAAATGAAATATGAAATTGAATGACTATGAATTTTTACTTGAAACCTATATTCTCACCAACTTTATGTTGACCCAATTTAGCATTTATCTCAGGTAATTGATGATGTGTTGCATCTGCTGTATGAAGTACTTGGAGTCTGCATGCATTTCATGGATATCTTCGGACATTTATTTGCTTATGCTTTTGAACAATTATCTCGTTGGTGTTTAAAACTTTTACTTTCCGCTGCACTATCTTTTGAAACTGAGACCTTTTGTACTGTGATGCTTTTTATTTAAATTCAACGAGGTATTTTTTATAAAACGTCTCATTTAGAGTCGTTCTCTTGTACCTTGAACTATGATACAATGACGTAACAGCCCCCGAGCTTCACCGCTTCCGCATATCACATTTTGGGGTGTTACATAATACGTAGAGAAACTTTGTGTATTCAACAATACAAGTACTATGCGGAATATAATACTTAGAAGAAAGAACAATACTAACAAAGCACGTATACCAAACTTTCAACTTCGATTAATATTAAACAGTGAACAAAATATATGAAAACATACATAATAACAAACCCTAAGGCTCCTTTTATAGATTAGGGAGCCTTAAACAATAAGCTACGAATCATCTATTTTAGGAAGAGATAAACATAGAAAACACAATATTTGAACATATCTTCCTATTCTAAACAAAAAGCGTTGATCTTCATAACTTATGCAATCCTTCGGTGGCTAAGATTCTACTTGCCAATGGCTTCTTGTCAGCGGCTACAATCTTCTTATCAGCGTCTAGAATCTTATGTGTAAGTGGATTAGGGACTTGGTTATTTTATTCCCAATAATCCTCCCCTAAACTTGATATTTATACTCACTATCAAGTGTCTGAATAAAACAAAACTATACAAAGAGGATTCTTACAAACATACTTAATCCAGAATTTGAGAATGGATAAACCTTAGAAAATCAACACTCAAATCACTGGTGAAGTCCACTTTGAGCTTTGTGCAGACCATATTCTTCAATACCTCTTTTGTTAATGGATAAACCTTGTCCACCAACAAATATTCATAAAAATTTGATGTGCAAAGATGAAATTCACCAGCTGCGCCACTCTAATCCACTCAAATCATCTAAATCCAGCCATACTGGATCATCTTGATCATGATCATGATCAAATATTCTACTAAATGTTGACCAGATTTTTATTCCACCATTTGTTGAAGGACCCTCAGCAGTATATTTGTCCTTCAACAAACCCCAAATGGTCTCCAAATCTTCTCTGTCTACACTCCCAAACAAGGAGATGAGAGAAGTAAACACCTGCAATCTATAAATGATATATGAAATATTTGGGGCTTTTCTGATTATAAGCGCGTAAAGTACACGCTTGGGAAATTAATTTCCAATTATTTTGGAGCAAAGAAGATGGATATAAGCTGATTGACGTGGCGGCTTGCTTTGCTGTGATTGGTTTAAACACTTCACAAAAAGCAATGGACCAATCATCATATGCCAAGTCATCCCCAAGAAAGCACAGGAAGCACAAAATAGGCCAGCGTGGCGATCCGTGTGATCCAAAGTATATCTCCACCCTTTGATCATAACCAAGAAGAAAGAGAGTGTGAAGATGCTTATCTAAGGGCCGAGGTTGATTCTTCATCAGAAAACTATCCTCTCGGGTAGCGTATAAAGACCCCCTTGCTATTTGTAAAAATTCATCCCTTTCTTAACTTTAGTTTTATAATGTTAATTTAGTGGTACGTAATTGTAAGTTTATTTTAAAACTATTGTAATAGTTTTTATGAATTAATAAAAGTAAATTTTAGATTTGGTCTCTCCTTTACGTTTTACTTCATCTGTTTAAATTACTTTGAATTTTCTGAAATTATAAATTGATATTATTAGTATCAATCATTCATATAAACTTCCTCAATAGTTTAAGTGAGTGGTTTAAAGTTAGAGATTGGGAATAAAGTCTAACCCACTGGTTAGATTAAAATTGCTGTTTGTTCGAATCAATTTGGTGGTTCGAAGATATGTTTATGTTCGAGGTGTATTATGGTGTTTAATGGTGGTTCGAGACGGTTCGGACGTATTAAGGTCTAAGGTAGCTCAGCGCTACCTTCTTCTTCAAAGGCATCTTCAAATTAAGGTTAAGCTCAGTTACATTTGTAGTTTTAGTTTAAACTGATTTGATCTGCTGTTATGTTAGGATATTATACTGCTATGATTATAGATTTGTTTTAGTTTTTATGAAATAAGTCTGCTGAACTAATTTCATTTGGTAAACTGTTAAGATATTATAAATCTGCTAATTTTTTAGGATTGTGTTCTTTTTCGAATCTGATTTTGCATTACTTTGTTGAGCTGAATTTACCCTTCTATATCTGCTGATTTAATTTGAAAGATGATTTAGTTGATATCATTGTTTGAGTAATATTTTGCTGCATTATTATCTGTTATCACTGTTTGAATTTGTTTGGATCTGCTTAGTTTTATAAAATGACTGATTGAATGATAATGCTGAGTTTGAGGAAAGCACCCTCGTTAAGGGGTGTTTGGGATTTGAGTCTCTTTGTGTAGCTGAGAAGCTATTTAATTATTAAATCTGTCATTTACTGTTATGTTAGTTTGGTGAAATTGTTCTTGCTTATACTGATGATTATTAGTTATTTTGGTATAGAAGTCTGTTCAGCTGCTGAGTTTGATTGTTGCCTGTTTTGATTTTCTATATAGTAATCTGTTGGATTTGCTTTAATTAGCTGATATGAATATCAGTTTTAGTAACCAAGATAAGGGAATTTAGATTTGAATTTTTTTCTCAACTGTTGTTTTATTAGGGTAGATCTGTGTTAATTTAGGATGTATTGGTGGTTCTGATTTTATTAGTTGAATTTACTTACTAGCAGTCTTAGATTTTGAATTGCCTGTAAAGTTTAATTGTTATTTTGGATTGAATCTAGTACCTGCTTCATGTTGGATGCAATGCTGTATGTTAATTGCTTTGTCTGATTAATTTAGTGTTTGCTTGTATTAATCTGTTTATTGTTACTATAATATTTCCATTTAGTTTATTAGTATTGTTTTAAATTGTTCTGATTTCATGAATGGTGTATCTGAATTTGTTTAAGTAGTCAGTTACTGTTCATATATAAATAAATCTAAAAAAGTGTCCACAATGGGACTCGAACCCATGACCTCCTGGTCATAGGCCAAAGGTGTTAACCATCTCATCTAGCACCTTACTTATGTTAGGTTTCAGCTTCTTTAATTAATATAGTGTTTTTAATTCTGACTGTCATTTGTATAAATAGTTTTACATAAAAAGTTTTCATTGTATTTAAATTTAAGTCAATTTTTTACTTTCATTAAGTTTCAAAATAGAAAATAAATAAATGAAAACAAAATATAATATTTTTTTATTCTTAGAGAGTCTATTAGTTATAAAAATTAGTCTTTAAATAACATAAATTTTAATTAAATTAGATTTTTATAAAAATAGTTTTAAAATAGATTCTATTTTTTTTAAAAGGTAAGAGTTTATTTTAAATAGATTTAATTAGTTTTAAGATTTTAAATAGTTTTTAAATTAGTTTAAATAAAGTTTAAAATAGTGTAAAAGTAACTTTATTTAAATAGATAAGTTTTTTTTATAGATTTCTTAAATAATTTCATATTTTTAATAATTGTCTTTAGAATATATATAAAAATGGGGAACGATTCATGCACTTAGGTTTTAATTTGTAGGATTAAAATTAGTTTAAAAACCGAAAACCCATTCAAATCAATTGTCCATATCGAAAAAAACGTCTCAAATTCACTCGATCTTCGTGTACAACGAACTTGGTTCATCATCGTGTTTAATTAAATCCGTCTTTGGTAAATTTTAGTCTATTAATTTTTCCTAAAGGTAATTTTCTATTTTACCGTATAACGCATCTTAATTAATATCGACATTCCTCTTCACATCAAAAATTTGGCGCCGCTGCCGGGGATCTTTGTACGATTCGTTTCGTGGAGATTTGTTGATCGTTGATTTGAAGACCCTTTCCGTCCTCGGAAAGTTTTGTTATTTTGTCTATTATATAGTATGTATCGATTTTCGTGTTTTTTGTGTTTACTATATTGTATTACGTAGAACAATAAATTTACCTACTTCCAAATAAGACCTTAGTTGGGATTTCATCACCTAGCTATTGTATTCGAATCTAAAACGAAAAAAAGGCAAAATAGATAAATACTAATAAAAAGTTTGAACTCGATTTATACAAACTATAAGGTGGGTATAAGGCGACGTGCTATAAAAGGCCGTCTAAGGAAAAAGGTTTTTAAGTGCTTTGTGCCACCTCGTTTCCCCGATTGCTTGTGCGTATATTGAGAGGGACGACCGATTATTGGTTTGCCAACTCAAGTAGTATTATATCTTATTTTTGTAGTTTACTTATTGAACCTCGAGACGTATAGGTTTTCACCTATCGTTTCAAAGTCGACCGAGGGTAATTTACTTCCATAGTAGTTATCCTTATTCCTTGTCTTTTATCAATCAATTTTGATTGAGCAATACCAAAAAGAATCTTCTTCTTGTCTAATTTCTTTTCTTCAACCCTCTAAAATTCTCGTCACTTTGGTTTATGCAATTACGATCTTCTCGACTTTCTATTGATTACAATAGGCTTGAAAATATTCCTCGTAGAAATAGAAATCGTCAACAACGAATAGTGGAACCCGAGCTTCCACCTATGGTTGTAGAGATGGCCGATAACCGAACAATGGAGGAATTGCTCCGTGCACCCACCGAAGGGTATGGGGAAGCAATCGTTGTGCCGGCTATTTTGGCGGATCATTATGAGATTAAGTCGGGTCTTTTATCACTCATTCGCGCGACCAATTTCGTGGCAACGAGACCGATAGCCCGCACTCTCACATTCGGAATTTTCATCGAATTACCTCGACTCTCAAGTTTAGAGATGTGCCGAATGACGTGATTAAGCTCATGCTTTTTTCGTACTCGCTCGAGGGTAACGCTAAGATTTGGTATGAGAAAGAACCACCGGGTTCGATTTTGACATGGGATGATTTAGTGTCTAAATTCATGAATTACTTCTTTCCACCATCTAAAACAACACACTTTAAGAACGAGATCACTAGATTTGAACAAAAAGTGCATGAATCGTTTGGGGTTGCTTGGGAAAGGTTTAAAGATTTTCTAAGACAATGTCCACACCATGGTTTCTCGGAATTGCATCAAATCAATACTTTTTATAATGGGCTTAATATGGTTGAACAAGATTCTTTAAATGTCGCCGCGGGTGGTAATCTTTTAAGAAAAACTCCGAGAGATGCGTGGGGTATAATTGAGAATAAGTCTAGAGTGCAATATTCACGAAACACGCCGGTTGTTTCCAATGTGAATTCGTCTAATTCCAAGATTGCTAGATTGGACTCTAAGATTGATAGTGGATTCGCGACTTTGTTGAGTGAGATTAGGAAGAATCCTCATGGATCAATTAATATGGTTGATAATTTTTGTGTATCATGTGGTGGAGAACATCCTAATTATGCTTGTTTAACCACGGGGTTTGATCAAGCTAGTGCTTTTGCCACGATGGGAACTTATGGCTCCAACGGTCAAGTTCCTCGTCAAAATCATGTTGCTCCACCGGGTTTTCCACCGGTTCAAAATAGGTACAACAATAGGAATAATGGGAATAATTTTAACCGTGGTAACCAAGGGAATTTCAATCAAGGAAATGGTTTTAATGCTAATCAAAACAATCAAGTTTTTCACAATAATCAGAATGATTTGTCAAGCTACACGAATGAGGAAAATTTGAAAGCTTTTCAAAACAATATTCAAGGACAAATGGCAACTTTCAAAAATGAGTTTCAAAATACGATTAAGGGGCAAAATAACAAGATTGAGCTTAATCAACAAAGACTTGAACAAAACCAAAACCATTTTGAGCAAAGATTAGAGCAAAGTCAAAATCGTATGCAACAAAGTTTGGAACAAGGTCAAAACAAATTGCTTTCGATGTTTGAGTCTTTTATGAGCAAAACCTCCTCTTCTTCGGGTGACTTACCTAGCAACACCATTCCAAACCCGAAGGGTGAGATGAAAGCTATAACCACACGTAGTGGGAAGTATTTAGACGGGCCTTTTCTTCCACATGTGAGTACCTCTCCGATGAGGGAAGTGGAGCAAGAACCCGAGGTGGTTGAAGAAAAGGAAATTCCTATTCCACCAAAGGTAGACCAATTGCCTATTCCGGAACCCGAGCTTCTGAAGACTAAACCCACACTACCCTACCCTTCGAGATTTAACAAAGAGAAGCTCCATGAAAAGACCAATGCTCAAATGTCTACGTTTCTTGAGGTGTTTAAGAAAATGTATATTAATCTTAGTTTCGCGGATACATTGCTTAACATGCCTAAGTTTGCTTCAACAATGAAAAGGATGATGAACGACAAAAATAAATTGGTTGAAGTGTCTACATCTTTAAATGAAAGTTGTTCCGCAGTTCTCTCTAAAAAGTTTCCCGAAAAGCTTGGAGACCCCGGTCAATTTTTGATACCATGTGATTTCCCTAATATGGAAGAATGCTTAGCATTAGCCAATCTTGGCGCTAGCATTAATTTGATGCCTCTTTCCGTGTGGAAAAGGTTATCACTTCCCGAGCTTACACCTACTAAGATGACTTCGAGCTAGCGGATCGATCGACCGCCTTTCCAAAAGGTATAGCCGAGGACGTGTTAGTGAAAGTAGGAAAGCTCATCTTCCCAGCGGATTTTGTAATATGTGATTATCCGGAAAATTCTCGTGTGCCTCTTATTTTGGGAAGACCGTTCTTAAATACGGCTAGTTCTCTAGTTGACATGAGAGCGGGGAAATTGACTTTACGTTTTGATGATGAAAGTATCACACTTATGTTGGTAATATCTCAAAACCTTCTTCCGAGTACGACGAGGAATCAATCAATCAAATCGATGTGATTGATGTTGTTAGTGAAGAAGTTCCGCAAGATATGCTTGGTTTTTCGGATATTTCCAAAAGTGGCAATCCCACTTCATCGAATCCGATTATCTCTTTGGCTAAACCTCCACTCACTCCATTTGAGGGAGGGGAATTCGTTCTAGAAGAGCTCAAGGATAATGGTCATTCAAAAATCGTTAAGGAAATTGATGATTACCTTAGCAAACCATTCGATCCTAGTGAGTTTGATAGTGAGAATTTTGATCCCGAGGGAGATATTGCGTTGATTGAAAAGTTGTTGAATATGGATCCTTTTGAATCACCACCTATAGAATTAAAAGTTTTGAATGAAAATGAAACTAAAGTGAAAACATCTATTGAGGAAGCACCCGAGTTAGAACTTAAGGAACTTCCCACTCATTTGGAGTATGATTTTCTTGAAGGAACGGATAAATTACCGGTGATTATTGCTAAGGGATTAAAGGAACATGAAAAGGATGAACTTATTAAAGTGCTTAAGAAACACAAACGGGCCATTGCATGGAAAATCTCTGACATTAAGGGTATAGATCCAAAATTTTGTACACATAAAATTCTAATAGAGGAAGATTATAAACCCGATATCCAAAATCAAAGAAGGGTCAATCCAAAGATTCATGAGGTCATAAAAAATGAAGTCACTAAACTTCTAGATGCCAGAATGATCTACCCTATCTCGGATAGTCCATGGGTTAGTCGCGTGCATTGTGTTCCCAAGAAAGGAGGAATGACGGTTGTTACTAATGAGGATAATGAATTGATTCCTACTAGACTTGTAACCGGTTGGCGTGTTTGTATTGACTATAGGAAGCTTAATGATGCCACTAGGAAGGATCATTTTCCATTACCTTTTATGGATCAAATGTTAGAGAGACTAACGGGAAATAAATTCTATTGCTTTTTGGATGGATTTTCCGGCTATTTCCAAATTCTCATTGACCCTCGTGATCAAGAAAAGACCACATTCACTTGTCCTTATGTAACATTTTCTTATCGTAGAATGCCTTTTGGATTATGCAATGCTCCGGGGAGGTTCCAAAGGTGTATGATGGCCATTTTTCATGATATGATCGAAAAAACAATGGAAGTCTTCATGGATGATTTCTCGGTTTTCAGGGAGTCTTTCACTTCATGTCTCTCTAACTTAGAAAGAATGTTGCAACGACGTGAGGAAACGAATCTTGTGCTTAATTATGAAAAATGTCACTTCATGTGCAAAAAGGGAATTGTGTTAGGACATAAGATCTCTAAGGCCGGTATTGAGGTTGATAGGGCTAAAATCGACGTGATTGCCAAATTACCTCCGCCCACCACCGTTAAGGGAGTTAGGAGTTTTCTCGGCCATGCCGACTTCTATAGACGTTTTATCCAAGACTTCTCTAAGATAGCTCGGCCTATGATCCATCTTTTGGAAAAAGAGACTCCATTCCTCTTTTCGGATGAGTGTATTCAAGCCTTTGAGATGCTTAAAAAGAAATTAACCGAATCACCAATTTTAGTTGCTCCGGATTGGAACCTACCTTTTGAAATTATGTGTGATGCTAGTGATTACGCGGTAGGTGTGGTTTTGGGGCAACGTAAGTCAAAACATTTCTTGCCTATACACTATGCAAGTAAGACTATGACGGATGCTCAAACAAAGTACACTACAACGGAAAAGGAGTTACTTGCCGTTGTGTACGCTTTTGAAAAGTTTAGACCATATCTCGTCTTGTGTCAAACCATAGTGTGTACGGACCACTCGGCTATCAAATATCTTTTTAGTAAACAAGATGTTAAGCCGAGGTTGCTCCGGTAGATTCTTCTCCTTCAAGAAATTAATTACAAGATTCTAGACAAAGAAGGAGCCGAGAATCTCGCGGCCGATCATTTATCTTGACTTGAAAATCCTCACCAAAGCGATCGAGAGAATAAAGAAATCAATGAAACATTTCCTCTCGAGACGCTTGGTATGATTGCTTTTCGTGGTGATGATAGTACCCCATGGTTTGCGGACATTGCAAATTACCATGCGGGGAAATTTGTGATCAAGGGTATGTCGTCCCAACAAAAACGAAAGTTTTTCAAGGATATATCCTATTACTTTTGGGAAGACCCCTATTTGTTTCGTATGTGCGCGGATCAAGTGATTCGTAGGTGCGTGTTTGGTAAAGAAGCTCAAGATATCCTTAAATCTTGTCATAAGGGACCCGTCGGGGGACATCATGGTGCCAACGCCACCGCGAAGAAAGTCTTTGATGCCGACTTCTTTTGGCCTTCCATATATCGTGATGCCCAAGACTTGATCAATACTTGTGATGCTTGTCAACGTCAAGGAAAGAACTCACAAAGGGATGAAATGCCTCAAAACATTATCCAAGTTTGTGAAATCTTTGACATGTGGGGGATCGATTTTATGGGGTCATTTCCATCATCGAAAGGAAGTAAGTACATTCTCGTAGCTGTGGACTATTTGTCTAAATGGGTTGAAGCCAAAGCTTTGCCCATGAATGATGCTCGAGTTGTGGTGAAATTTTTGAAACAACTCTTCGCTAGGTTTGGAACTCCACGGGCTATAATAAGTGATCGTGGGACCCATTTTTGTAATGAACAATTTGAAAAAGTTCTAAAGAAATATGGTGTCACTCATCGACTTTCGACGGCCTATCACCCTCAAACGAGTGGTCAAGTGGAGGTTTCAAACCGAGCTCTTGAGAGAATTTTGGAGCGTTCTATTGGAGAAAATCGCACTTCATGGTCGGATAAATTGGATGATGCATTGTGGGCTTTCCGTACGGCTTACAAGACGCCAATTGGTTGCACACCATTTAGGTTGGTCTACGGAAAAGCATGCCACTTGCCAATTGAACTCGAACATAAGGCGTATTGGGCTCTTAAGAATTGTAACTTTGATTTGAGGACCGGGGGTGATCATTGCAAGGTTCAATTGAATGAACTAAGTGAATTAAGGGATCAAGCTTTGTTAGAAATACGTTTTTAACGTATATTAGAAGTATCGGTCACTCCACAATATTATTAATGTTGTATAGCTCGTAGTTAATGTTTACTCATTTAGTTAAGTAAGAAACCGGCCCATGGGCTTGTCATGGGTCGGCCCAAGCCCGTTAGTGGCTTGGATATAAATACCCCTTTCCACCATGGAAAGGGGTTGGTTGTTGATTGTTTCCATTTTACCATTTTGAATGAAAAACACATATTTCTCTCACTAGTTTCTCTCTCTAGAAATATTTAACCCACTTCATTGATTCACAAGATTATCAATATTCTACAATTGGTATCAGAGCCATGGGGTGATTTAAGGTAAGGATTAGTGTTATTTTTAGTTTTTGAATGTATTAGTGATTTGTAGGAAAATCAACCTTGAATCTTGTAATTTTTGGTGTTTTTGTTGTTGGGATTAGTTGATAAGTATTGGGTTTAGCTTATTTTGGTAGAAATCATAAAACTTTTTATGGTTTTTGATCAAAAATCGAGTTTTGATTCGTGTAAAAAGCTATTTCCTGGGCTCGAAGTCTATTTTTTCCAGATCATTCCGAATAGCAAAAACATTCCGAATAGCCAAAACATTCCGAATAGCCAAAACATTCCGAATAGGGTTTAGGGTATTCCGAATAGCCAAAACATTCCGAATAGCCAAAACATTCCGAATAGCCAGAAACATTCCGAATTGCAGAAACATTCCGAATAGCAGAAACATTCCGAGTAGGATTATTCCGAGTAGGGTTATTCCGAGTAAGGGATTATTCCTCATAAGGGTATATTCCGCATAAGGGGTTATTCCGCACAAGGGTTATTCCGAATAGGGTTTATTCCGCACAAGGGTTATTCCGAATAGGGTATATTCCGTATAAGGGTTATTCCGAATAAGGTCTATTCCGCATAAGGTTTATTCCGAATAGGAGTTATTCCGGATAAGCAAGATCAAGGGGTATTTTTCGATGATTATTAGTGGATTTAATCTTGGCTTCTTACACACTCTTTACTTCAACAACACAGCACAATTCACAACCTTACTTCACTGCTCGATCAACCGATAATCTTTGTTTCTTTAAAGTGATCAAAATGAATCCGAATTCATTAATGCCTCAAATGACATCACTTACGGATATTTCCGTCATTACGGGAACGGATAATCGCCCTCCAATGCTCATTAAAGAAGTTTTTGAAGCATGGCAAGGCCGTATGATGTCATACATTAAGGGAAAACCGACATATGGGAGGCTTATGGTCAAGTCAATTCTAAATGGTCCACTTGATTATGGTACCATTGTGGTTAACAATGTGACTCGACCACGGGAGTTTGAAGAACTTACACCAGCCCAACAACTTGTTGCCGATGCAGACGAAAAGGCTCTTCAAACCATTCTCCAAGCTCTTCCACATGACATCTATCGAATGGTAAGTCAATATACGGTTGCAAAGGATTTATGGGAACGTCTGAAGGTGTTGCTACAAGGTACGTCTCTCACTAAACAGGAACGGGAATGTCAGTTGTATGATCTGTTTGATAGATTCACGTACAGTCCAAGGGAAACGCTTCACGACTACTACTTCAGATTCACTACTCTCATGAATGATTTGAATGTATACAATATTGTGATTGCTCCATTCCAGGGTAACACCAAGTTTTTGAATACTTTACCTCAAGCTGAATGGGGTGAGTATATTACCGATGTTAAGTTAACCAGGGATTTGCATAAGTGCAATTTGGATCAACTCTATGCTTTTCTTCAGCAGCATGAGAAACACGTGATCATGCACCGTTCGCCTGAGGTATGTACCCTGATTCTTTAGCTTTGATGGCAAATCAACCAAGCTTGTCATACAACAACACTCCTTATATCATGGGACACCAAGCCTATCATCCATCACCGTACATGACTCCAAGCTTCCCCCAATATTCGATTCTGCCGCAACCACCTACCTCACATCAGCAACAATATCGGTTTAATGCACCTTCGTCTCAGAGAGAATCACAAGCATCACAATATGCCTCACAACCTCACCCATATTCACCAGCAAGCATTGCACCTTATGCTTAGTCATCATATTCTTCTTATCAAGAAAATGCAGCATATCCATCAAGTTACTCTGACCACATGAGTATTCCTTCTGGTGCTTATGCAGCTCAACAAGACCAAGCAATGTATTGTGATAATGATGAAGTCCCCATTCCTGAATTCAAACAAGGAACTGACCCAGTTGAAGTGTTAGCCACTATGTCTGCTTATCTCACAAGGACATTGAGGAAACGAGGATTTAGAGGACCAGATCCTACTAACAATCAGCTGAGGAATTCATGCAATTCTCGACAACAAGCTACTATTGAGAATGGCAGGGTAATGGTTTAACCTATTCAACCTTATCAGGGGAGACCCACTACATCAACCACCAATGCACGCACGGTCAATCCTGCTTCAATGGTCAACACTCCTCCACGGGCTAATTCCACAGGCAAGTTGAGAATGATTACATGCTACAACTGTAAGGAAGAAGGTCACATGTCCAGGGATTGCACAAAACCCAAGAGGAGAAGGGATGGTCAATGGTTTGCAGAGAAGATTTATTTGGTGAACGCTCAGGCACAAGGACAGGAACTTGATGAAGAGGAGCTTGCATTTCTTGCTGATCCAGGGATTGCTGAACAAGAAGTTGTCACTACACAGAATGCAACATACCAAGCAGATGATCTGGATGCTTACGATTCAGACTGTGATGAACTTCAATCTGACCAGGCAGCTCTTATGGCAACTATCTCTAGCTTTGGGACAGAAAAAATATCTGAGGTACTTACTAATACCACTGATAATACCACTGATACTAGTATTCAACCACATCAAGTTGGGCAAGAGGGTGCTGATCCGAATGAGTCTTCGGTGGTGAGTCTTTCAAATGAGGAGACAATCAATGATAGTAATATCAATGTGAGTCCCCAGACTTTGAGTGAATCACAACCGGGAGCCATTTCGCATACGCATATTCCTGCTCAACAAGATTTGGTCATGGTTCCTGCTACATTACTTAGCCAAATGAATACCGCACTCTTAGAAACCCTAGCTAAGAATAAGAATTTGTCTGCTGAGCTTGCTTTGTGCAACGAAAAAGTTCAAACTTTGGAATTAGTTCCTTCGTCCACTGTTCTAACAAATCCAGAATATGATCATTTTCGAAACAAACAAATGAGTCATTTGCAAGAAATTGAAACCTTAAGAGCAGATCTTTCTAACGAACTTAAAGAAAAAGAGTTAGTGGTCACTAATTTTCACAAACTTCAAACGGATTTTGAATTACTCGAGTCTAAAAAGAATGAAATGGAAATTAATGCGGCTAATAAGATTAGAAGTTTAGATTATTTGCTTTTAAGACAATACGCTGCCTCTCAACTAGTGCACTTATTTGACGCATCGTTTAGAGAGTTTAACTTATCGCGTCAAAAAGGCCTTCCCCCAACCCACGGTATGCAAAACAAGCTTTTATCCATAGTCCAAGACTTTATAATGCAACCCAATTAGGATTGGTCTTAGACCCGATTGTTATTTTCGATGATCGCACAAATAAGGATCTAGTTGATGAGAATCGGTCATACAACTTTGCAAAATATCCCGAGTGTGATTATTTTAAAATGAATCAGGAGCTTGCAAAAACGGATTTTAGAATTCGCTTCCATATGGATAAAGATCTCATCACAGCACCAACCTACATGTTAAATGAAGAAAAACCTAGTACACTTCCTACACTTGTCAAAATGGAAGGACCTAAGGAAATTCCAAAGGATCTTCCACCTGTTAGCACTGTATGGTTAAACTTGCAAGAGATTAATCAATACTTTGCTAGTTTTGACAAGGTCATTCTGGAATGTACGAATTCAAATGGCCTAAACGCCGGAGAATGGGCTTTCGAACACATGAACGAGGTGTTTAAGAATGAGATCAATCCGTTTGTCGAAAGTCTAAAAGGAAGTTTTGCATCTCTTTCGGAAAATCTCGAGTTTGAAATTGAAGAAGTTCAAAAAGTGTTTTATGAAATGGACACCGCTTATGAACTACAATTAATTGAAAAGGAAAAGATTTTATCTGAATATGACCGATTCTTGTCCCAAGTAATTTCGTGTGATGTGCTTACTACTGTGAATGTTAATTATTAGAATGAGCTTACATCCGCTATGATTAAATGTGATGCTGTGAATATATGTGATGATGTGTGTGATCTCTCTATAAATGTTGCTGATACTGTAAATGAGGTAGATAATCATTCTTGTCACGAGTCTAATGCTGAATTTTTAAAGCTTCAAGATTCATACAATTTACTTACAAAACGTTTTAATCAACTTGAACAACATTGTATATCTTTAGAATTAAAACAGCAAACTCAAAACGAGGATCTTTTGATAACAAATGGGTGTGAAAACAGTGTTGAGACGAGTGACAAGATGATTGAGATAGTTAAGACATTAGAGGAAGAGATTATGAGATTAAAGAGAGATGTTTCATCAAATGAAACACTAAAATTGGAACTAGAGGCTGCAGAGTCTAAAAACCAGGACTTAGAAATTAGACTTTCGTCTATTCTAGGGGAGATGGATCGGGCAAGACAGGGACTATCCGCTCTTTATGGTTCAATAGAAGAACGCTTAGCTTTTAATGCAGCACATCAACAATCTTATGTTGAACAACTGAACCAAAAGTGTGAGGAAATCTCTGACTTAAACATCCAGCTCATTGACAAAAACATGGTTTTGGCCGAGTTAAAGGAGACACTTCTTCTCACCCGACAAGAAGTTGTTAATAACTTAGCTACCAACTCTGCACCGTCCTCTAGTGCTCCAGCAACCAATTCAGTAGTGCTTTATAAGAACCCGCTCCATAAGAAAAACCCGGTTACCTACGATGATTATATGAGGAATGCAATTAAGCATGTAGATCTTGTTAGGGATATTTTAGATGATTTGTATGTGTTAGATCCCTCAAGCAGTTACTATTATTCAGCTCATGAATATATTAAGCTTGTTCAATATTGCTTAGCATATTTGCAATACATAGGAAAACCGGGTTCTGCACTACTTAATAATCGACCCATTGCTGTAACTCCATTCAATAAGACTCCAGGAGGAAAACCGTCATTGGCACCATCAACTAAGGCACCTTTAAAATCTGTTACTAATGTTCCCACTTTGCCTTCTACAGGATTAAAAGAGTCTACTAAGGCTAAAGGATCGCCACTCAAGAAAGATAAGATCAAGCCCTCCACTAGTAGTACCATCAAGAAGAAAGTAGAAGCTCACCATAGGAATGTTATGTCAGATTTAAATAAAAAGAATCATGTTGCTAAGACTAAAAGCTCTGCGCCTGTGCAGAAGCCTAAACCATTTCTGAATTCGAATTTGAAATTTTGGAATTGTAATGAGTGCATGTTTTCCCAACGTCATGATTTGTGTCTTATTGATCATGTGAATGAAATGAATGCCATTAGGAATGATCTTGAATGGAAGCCCACTGGGAGAACTCGTACCCAAGTTGGATGGCAATGGCGTCCCACTGGTAGGACCTTTACATTAGATGGAAAAATGTGCCCTTTAACTAGGAATGCATCCATTGAGGTTAGGTCTCAGCGTCCTTTAATTAGACACACTAGCACTAAAGTATGGAAACCGCACCCTTTAATTAGGTCAGCCCCCACTATAGTGCCTATCAGTGAAGAAATACCTCAGGATTTAAGCCAACTTGAATCTACACCACCAACTAGGAAGAAGGCTAGCAAATCTAAGAAACCTAAAGTTAGCAAATCTAAGATCATTAAATCTGTACCTTGTAATAACAAGGAACACTCAGATTCCGAAACCTATACATTGTCTTCGTCTGGTGATATTTTCAGGTGGTCTAAATCATCCTCTGGTATTTGGACTCCGGTTGCTCAAAGCATATGACCGGAGATCGCTCGATGCTCCGAAATTTCGTCAACAAGTTTCTTGGAACGGTTAAATTCGGTAATGATCATATTGCAAAGATAATGGGGTATGGTGAATATCAGATTGGAAACGTTACAATTTCAAGGGTATACTATGTAGAAGGTCTTGGTCATAATTTATTTTCAGTAGGACAGTTTTGTGATTCCAACCTAGAGGTTGCTTTTCGACAACATACTTGTTTCATCCGCAACTTGGAAGGAAAAGATTTGTTGAAGGGGTCTCGTGGTGCAAATCTTTATACTTTGTCCTTACAAGACATGATGGCCGCCTCTCCAGTATGTCTTCTCTCTAAAGCATCTAAGACCAAGTCATGGTTATGGCATCGCAGATTATCTCATCTCAACTTTGATGCTATTAATCATCTGGCTAAAAACGAATTAGTTCGTGGTCTTCTAAAGCTCAAATTTCACAAGGACCATTTATGTTCCGCGTGTTCAAGGGGGAAAAGTACCAAGAAATCATACAAGCCCAAAGCTGAAGACACCAATCAAGAAAAACTTCATCTTTTGCATATGGATCTTTGTGGGCCAATGCGAACCGAAAGTGTGAGCGGTAAGAAATTCATCCTTGTTATTGTGGATGATTTCTCCAGGTTTACATGGGTTAGATTTCTACGTACAAAGGATGAAGCACCGAAGGCTATCATCACTTTTCTGAAATTCATTCAGGTATGTTTAAATACTACTGTCCACCGTATTCGTACAGATAATGGAACAGAGTTCGTCAACCAGACACTTCGTGATTACTATGAAGAAGTTGGTATCTCACATGAAACATCCGCTGCACGTACTCCACAACAAAACGGTGTCGTTGAAAGACGGAATCGTACGCTTATGGAAGCTGCTAGGACTATGCTGATTTATGAGAACGCTCCATTGTTCTTGTGGGCAGAAGCTGTATCTACTGCATGTTTCACCCAAAACCGCTCTATCATTCGGAAACGCCATGGAAAAACACCTTACGAGCTTCTACATGATCATAAACCCGATGTTTCATTCTTTCATGTGTTTGGTGCTCTTTGTTATCCAAACATTAATAGTGAGAACTTGGGCAAACTTCAATCGAAAGCCGATATAGGTATTTTCATTGGTTACTCACCCTCCAAGAAAGCATACAGAATTTACAACCGTCGTCTTGGTAAGATAGTAGAAACTATAGACGCAGATTTTGAAGAGCTGACAGCGATGGCTTCTAAGCAACGCAACTCTGAACCCGCGCTTCACGAGATGGGAACCGGTGCTATTAGTTCCGGATTAGTTCCCAATAATCCTACTTCTACATCATTTTTACCACCTACAAGGCCCGAGTGGGATAAACTATTTCAACCGTTGTTTGATGAATTCTTTGATCCCCCAAATGATGAAGTTCCAACACCTGTAGTGATAGCTCCAATCCCTGAAGTTATTGCTCAAGCTAATGAACCTTTATCAAATGCATCTTCAATTAACATAGAACCGGATGCACCTCTACCAAGTAACTCTCAAACTACACCGGAATCGTCACCCTTACTTGTGCCTAATGATGTTGAAGAGGATTCGATTGATCACGATTTGGAATATGCTCACCTACAAGAGCTTCCTTTCTTTGGTATACCGATACCTGAAAACCCTTCAGCCATGTCTACCTCAGAAGAAGCTCCTACAATTGTTCACTCCAGACCACCACGAATTGAAAATCACAGCACCAAATGGACAAAAGATCACCCAATTAGGAATGTTATTGGAGGTCTCGATAGACCAGTCTCTACACGCCATCAGTTACAAGAGAGTGCACTCTATTGATATTTTGATGCATTTCTCTCCGAAGTTGAACCTAAAAACTAGCAACATGCTATGACTCAATCATCTTGGATTAAAGCCATGCAAGAGGAACTAAATGAATTCCAAAGACTTGAAGTATGGGAATTAGTTCCTCTCCCTGACAAGGTTAACATCCTTACTTTGTTGTGGGTTTATAAGGTTAAACTCGATGAGATGGGTGGAGTCTTGAAGAATAAGGCTAGATTGGTTGCTAGAGGATACAAACAAGCCTTGGGTATCGACTTTGAAGAATCTTTTGTTCCTGTTGCAAGATTGGAGGCTATTGGACTATTCCTTGTGTATGCTGCTCATATGAACATGATCGTCTATCAAATGGATGTGAAGACGGCATTTTTGAATGGTGAACTAAGGGAAGAAGTTTATGTTAGTCAGCCGGATGGGTTCGTTAGCACGGAGTTTCCTAATCATGTGTACAAGCTTAAGAAGGCTCTCTATGGGTTGAAACAAGCTCCACGCGCATGGTATGATCTCCTTTCAACATATCTCATCTCGGAAGGCTTCTCCAAAGGCAAGGTGGACCCCACTCTATTCACTCTCAAGGAGGACAACGACATGATACTGGTACAAATTTATGTTGATGATATAATATTTGCTGCCTCTAACATAGAATTG
This sequence comes from Glebionis coronaria, assembly GCA_025667525.1. Classification (NCBI taxonomy): domain Eukaryota; kingdom Viridiplantae; phylum Streptophyta; class Magnoliopsida; order Asterales; family Asteraceae; genus Glebionis; species Glebionis coronaria. Next base: position 180,560,644 of record CM046880.1, on the reverse strand, counting down.
TCAAAACGCTTTGAGTAGATAATGTCCACACGCTTTCAGATGTCAATGATGGGAAAAATTTCATTTTTCTTAGGATTACAAATTTCTCAGAATCCCAGAGGCATCTTTATTAATCAATCCAAATATGCTCTAGAAGCCTTAAAGAAATATAACTTTGAAAATTGTGACCCCATGGACACTCCAATGGTGGAGAAATCCAAGTTAGATGAAGATAGGAATGGGACTATTGTCGATCCAAAACTTTACCGTGGGATGATCGGTACCCTTCTCTATCTGACTGCTAGCAGGCCTGATTTGCAATTTGCCGTATGCATGTGTGCCCGGTATCAGGCTCGGCCTACCGAAAAGCACCTACATGTTGTTAAAAGGATCTTTCGGTATCTCAAAGGAACACTTCATCGTGGTCTATGGTATCCGAAAGATTCCTCTATTGCTTTAATATCATACGCATATGTCGATCATGCTGGGTGTCAAGACACGAGGCGTAGCACTTCTGGGTCTGTGCAACTCCTTGGAGACAGATTGATTAGTTGGTCTTCAAAAAGGCAGAAAAGCGTTGCAATATCTAGCACGGAGGCTAAATACATTGCCATGTCCGGTTGTTGTGCTCAAGTCCTTTGGATGAGATCACAACTAACTGACTACGGTTTGGGATTCAACAAAATCCCGATGTATTGTGACAACAAGAGAGCCATTGCCCTTTGCTGCAACTACGTTCAACACTCCCGGGCAAAGCACATCGACATTCGCTACCATTTCATTAAAGAGCAAGTGGAAAACGGAGTGATCGAGCTGTATTTTGTCACCACTGAGTATCAGCTGGCAGATATGTTCACCAAAGCCTTAGATCGAGGACGAATCGAGTTTTTGAGCGACAAGCTTGGCATGAAATCATTCTCTCCAGCGACTCTCAAAGAATTGGCAGAAGAATCAGCTGAATAGTGGTGGTAAACTATTCATGCGTATCCTTTGTTCGTGATCATGTATATTATCGTATATATATAAACCACAAAAAAAAACCATAAAAAATATAAAACCAAGAAAAACCATAAAAAATATAAAATCAAGAAAATCCAAAAATATTTTTCGTTTTTTTAAAAAAAAAATGGGCATGTCTTTTAGTACGGTAATATTTACGGCTTTAGAAATGTCGATCAATATTGACACGACGCCATAAATAGAGTCCGTATAAAAGTTGTACATTTTTAAAACATGCCCACTATGGCTTGTAGTTATTTCAGACTACAACCCGTTTTTCGTATTAAAATCACGTATTTCCTTGGAAAACGTTGGCTCACAACGGGAATTAATTTTCTCGGGCATGATTTACAAGCCAAATCATGCAAAGGGATCAAGTTACTTTATAACTTGGTCTAACACGAGTTAGTGTACGTCTCAGTGCATTAATTTGTCTAAATAAGAGAAATCTTATTGCCACCACGAATCAATCTTTCAAAACATCAATTGACAAATGTTTTTCATCATCATGTGCCTCGTTAAACAATGACTACAGCTCTTTAAATAGAAAACGGGTCATCGTTTAAGGGGGAGAAAATGTTAAATCGTCTTCGTCATCGAAAAGGACTTCAAACGTTTTCGAGGAAAATTAATTAGCTCAATGGTTAATGTCTGGAATTGCTTCGACATTCGTTTTGTATTTGTTTGTGGGATTATCGTGAATAGTTTAGCTAAGATAGGTTAAGTTGGCTAAGTTTAACGATGGTTAGGGAGACTAGAAAAGACAAGGAATAAAAAGTAAAAGTGAAAATTGTAGGGGTTAAATGTGACAAGGGGTAAATCTTGTGAAAAGTTTGACCTAGTCAAATCCCCTCCCCCCGTTTTCTTTTTCTCGTTTCTATCTTCTTCTCTCTGGTTATCTTCTCTCCGCCATTAACATACTCACACAAGCTATCACACCTTTGTCTAATCCATCTCATTCATTCCTAAGGTACAATCATCAGTTAATTCGCTTAATTATTCATTTAAATCAACTTAATTAAATCATTTTAATTAGGTTAAATCCAATTAGGGTTTCTGTTTAAACTAGGGATAATTGATTTGGGGGTTTGCCTGGGTTTCACGCGGAATAGGACAAGAATAAGATTGGTGGTCTTTAGAATGCTTAAAACAAACACCTAAGCCTAGATTAAACGATCAAAAGGTGTGTTTTAGATTATTTCGAGTAAACGTTTTATTCCGCATAGAATGATTATTCCGAGTAAACGTTTTATTCCGCATAGAATGATTATTCCGAGTAGACGTTTTATTCCGCATAGACTGATTATTCCGCATAGAATGGTTATTCCGAGTAGACGTTTTATTCCGCATAGACTGATTATTCCGCATAGAATGATTATTCCGGGTAGACGGGTTATTCCGCATAGACTGGTTATTCCGCGTAGACTGATTATTCCGCATAGACTGGTTATTCCGCATAGACTGGTTATTCCGCATAGACTGGTTATTCCGCATAGACATGTTTATTCCGCATAGACATGTTTATTCTGCGTAGACTTGTTTATTCCGGATAGACTTGTTTATTCCGGATAGACTTGTTTATTCCGGATAGACATGTTTATTCCGGATAGACATGTTTATTCCGGATAGACTTGTTTATTCCGGATAGACTTGTTTATTCCGGATAGCCTTGTTTATTCCGGATAGACTTGCTTATTCCGGATAGTCTTGTTTATTCCGGATAGACTTGTTTATTCCGGATAGAGGTTTATTCTAAATTAAATGTTTATTCTGAATGAAGGATGTTTGAGTGTTTTAAAAGTCTAAGGGATTATGTCATTTGTATAATGCTTAGGTATAAATTCATCATGATATTCATATCTGTATGTATCAATTTTTGTGTTTTATTCATAAGCAGAAACAATGACTAACCCAACCGTGCAACAAATACAAGACTCTAGAGCAGCAGCCATTGCCGAGGCCAAAACCCTCAAGTTCATTCTAAACAACTATCGGTTGAAGGAGGTCTCTCATTCCACTCACAATGGATTCAAGGTAGGTTCAGCCATTCTTGACAATTCTCACCTCAAGAATGCGCTAAGGAAAAGTGCTTCGGTACCCTTCGACTACATGTACGAATTCTGGGCAACCAAAGAGAAGACGTCAAATAAGATCACATTCTTCCTGGACAACAAGCAACAAACTCTCACCGTGTCAGACTTCCGCAAGATCTTTGGTTTTCAGGAGGCACCCAAAGGATTATCATACTCAGCGAACCCTACCAAGAACCAGCTCATGGAGATGTTCACTGACATTGGATGTGCAGACATACCAATAGTGTCCGAGTTTACCACAGCCAAACTGGGTCAACCTTGGAGAGCAATTTTTGGTATTCTCAGCCGATGTCTCACACCCAAAACAACTGGGTATGATGCTGTGCGTCCGCCAATCATCAAGATGTTCTATGGTATTTTCAAAGGTATGGGTATTGATTATGCATCATTGCTGTGGGAAGAGTTTACGTTTAAACTCTTCACAAACACGAAGGGTAAGGCTAAAGGTTACCAGTACCCTAGGTTCATAAAGCTAATTATACATTATTTTATGGAAAACGATGCATCTATTGATAAGCGTGCAGGTAGCCGTCACCACACAATGGATGCTGATGATTTGGTGGACTTAAGGCAAGAAACTCACTCCAATATTGTTATCCCTGGTCCCATTCCCAGTCATCTCCTGACAGATGAGATTATCACATCTGCTGATTACAAGAACTTGCTACAAGAAATCGAGAATCAACGAGCAAGCATTCAAGCAGGAGAAGACTCGTCTACCACAGATAAGAGTAAAGGTAAACGCAAGCAAACAACTTTACTTGAATCCAAAACCAAGAAGACAAAGACCGTAGCTAAGAAAGGTAAAAGCACGGCTGACGAGCTTGTTCTTCACGATGAAGAAGATGTTGATGACGATCCTACTATCGATTTAACTCGCAAGTCTGAGAAGAAGTTAATGAAGATGGCTCTCGAAAAGAGTAGGAGAGACACGGGCGGTAGTGGTTCGGGTGCACAGATGGAAGTTGAAGAAGAATACGAGGAGCCAGATGATATTAATGAGTTTGGATCACCCGAACGGTACTCTACTTCGAAGGAGACATCCATTGCTGTTTCAGCAAGTGTTGAAAAGGAGTCCGGTGCTACTACAATCATTGTACCTACACAGCCTCTCGTAACTCAACTTCCACCAATCCAGCCCTTACCAACCCGACCGGTGCCAACACCATTCCTTCCACCTCCAATAACTTCCATCCCCAGTACTGTAATCACAAACGAGCCTCTTCAACTTTCTCAGAGTAGCTCTGGAACATCTTCAATGGCTGCATTCGTAATGGCAAAAATGTTGGATAAACACACGGACAGTCAAAGAAAAGAGATGGATAATCTTTGAGAAGAGCTACTTCAAAGAATGCAAAGAGAAGAGGCATCCAAGAAAGCCTAGGAAGAGATGATAGCTAAGTTCAATGCAGAGATGGAATTGACACGTAAAGCTCACGCAGAAGAACTTGCTCAGGTCAAACGGGCTGAAGCTGAAAAGAGTGAAGCACGACTTACGAGACTTCGAGTTATAAAGGACAAATATAAGGAGCAGAAAGAGGTACTTGAAGCTTCTATTTTAGAAAAAGTGAATGAATCTGCTGAGGCCCTTATGCCAAAGCTGCGTGATGAAATGAGGAAACTTGCAGCTGATAACTTGATGATTAAGTCGTCCAACCCTTCCGAGTCAGCTTACAAAATTGCATATGACTTGACGGATTTTGAATTAAAGAAGATCCTCAAAGCTCGCATGAGGGAAGTTGGATCCTATAACAAGTCTAAAGTTCAGCGTATACTTTACAAAGCACTCAATGACGCTATTTTGGAGGATGATCGGTTGTTTAAGACGTTTGGAAGTGTGGTACCTTATCACATCTTAGATGAGGAAGAAAAGGTAGATAGTGAACAAGAAGAGGGTAATGATGAAGAAGAAGAAGAAGAAGAAGAAGAAGAAGAAGATGATGATGATGATGGTGACGACAATGATGATGATGGTGAGGATGATGATGGTGATGATGATGATGATGGTGATGGTGGTGATCAACATGAGAAGAGTGATAAGGATAGCAACGGAGATGATGATGAGGATGACGGTGATAAACATGATCAGCCTGAAACGAGGGACAAGGTTGCCAGCAAAAAGAAACCATCCAAGTCTGGTACCAAGTCTCAGAAAGATGCTGCCCAAAAGGAAACGTCCACCTCTACAGAATCAAGACGAACCAAGTGGCGCCATGATGTGAATGCTACCACTGCGTCATCGATTCCCGGTACATCTGTTTCTGTTTCTATACCTGTTACCACTAATCCTGTTAGTTCTTTTGTTGCTCCTGTGATTGCAGAATCAGTAACTGAACCTGAATTTGCACAACACTCGCCTGTGGATGACACCGCCGAAATGCCTGAATTAGAACCAGCAAGTGTTCATGTTTCTACTCCTTTGCAAACAGAACCACAATCTACTGTTCCCGAGTCAAGCACACGGGACTGGGCGGATACATTGGAGATTGATGAAACTGCACCGCCACAAGCTTGGATCACGGCAGCTGCTAAATATGATCCAATCACAGACGCTGACAGAGATGTTCTATATCTCCGTATCCGTAGTCCGATAGACTTGTGTGCATTTTGGGCTCATGAGTTCAAATCTTCGGTCACTCCGTCTTTGGTGAAGAGAGCGCTAAAGGATAAGAGAATTCACGCCAAAACTAGGTTAAGCCGCATGGAGTACGAGTATTATGCTGACGAGGTCCTGAAAGCTCTCAATACCGTTCAAAGGCCAGGCCTTCATGAGTCAGAAAGAGCTCCACCTCCACTTGATCCTTCTCAAGATAATCAAATTGCTCTCGACTTCTTTGTCACCTATGATCTTGATTATCTCCTCAAAGGATCATCCACGTACGCAACCTCTCTGACCTTGCTGAAAGCTGCTAATTGGGGGACAATACCCTGGATCGAGGAAAAGGTAAACCGACTCTGGGTCCCAAAGGTAAATCGTAATTATGATATGTATGTTGTTATAGGTGCATCACATTGGGACGAGCGAGTCCGAAGGGCGTACAGAGGTTGCTGCTTAGCCAATTCAGGAAGTCGTGTCAAATCCGATATTCGCATCTCAAGTATTTTGGGACTAAAAACTGAAGCAAAGAATGGCTATTATCATGTGACGGAGATTCGTCTAAAAAGGGAGGATGACAGAGAACACACAATACAGCAGGGAGATTTTTCTATCATTCGCCTTGAAGATATCGAAGACATGTTGCTTATGATGACCCGTGATCAACTTACCCATCTGACTCGTGAAGAAATAATTGACTTGAATATAGCACTTCGTATGTTAACACGAAGCGTTGTTATCAAGAAACGAGTTGAAGATCTTCAATTGGGAGTTGAAAGCTACCAAAGGAAGCTTAACCTGACCCGTCCAATGAATCAAGTTCTACCTCAACATGTCACAAGATGTCCCTATACCGGCATTACTGTTCCGAGTTACGGGATTTTCTACTTGAACAGTCGTGGGATAATGAAGTTTATGAGGGTAGGTGAGCTTTATAAGTACAGTGATGGGACTCTCATATACGTCAGAGGAAAATTGGAGCATCTTAATTCTGGTGGGTCTTTACCAGAGATGACTGAGGACTGGCATCCGGGTTATCGGCAAATGGCGAAATATGTGATCAAGAAGATTGATCAAAAGCTCTGGGAACGTAGATTGATGAGGAGCTTAGAAAGGTTCGTTGGTGGTAGACCATATGGAGTGCACCACAAGTTACTGTAACGATCCATCTAATGGATCGTACATCTCAGGTCTACTCTATATTGGGTTTTAATTATGAATATGTAAATTTGTGAATATTGTGCTTTTACGGCTTGATGTAGTGTTAAGGTATGATAATTTTTCAAGAATTTCTCACGAGATTCTAAATCTTTCAAAATATATCATACTAAAGCACTACAACTATCCCTTATTAATTTAAGGGGGAGCATTAACATGTTCTGTGGCCAAACATTGATTTCATTTTTACCCAAAGACCGGTTAATCCAATCAATATCCCAAATATTAATGGTTAACATTTTGGATAAGGGGATAAAATGGGATTAAGGAGACTTAAATGATACTTGGCTAAAAGATGAAAAAGACTTAACGATAATCCAACTTAATATGTATAAAGCACGTGTTAAGGGGGAGCGTTTTTGATGAACAAAACACTTAAGGTACAAAACTCTTGATTTCAATATCACAAGTACCTTAAGTGATTTTCAAGGATTTTTTCATGGTGACTATACATTCCCAAAACACACTTTATTCACGACGGATGTGGTGACAAAAGGGTGGTAGGAATAGGTTGTAGTCCAATGATTCATCAGAGCCGATGGAATCTTCCCAAGGACAATTCCCTAGATAGAATTAGAAGTCCTAGGAAAGATGGAGAAAGATTGTGAACGTAGCTGAATGCCGACCAAGTACTTAAGCTAGCACTGGAACAATCACAACAAGGTGCTAGTTATGACGTATTGGTAAGCATTGAAGGGGTTGAAGAATGAAAAAGAATTGTAAAGATAAAGGGTGTAAAGAAAGAAGCCCTCCTTACAACTTTAGGCAGAAACCGGGCCAATACATATGCTATTGAGATCATTTGTTAATGATTCTCGATATTGAAGAAAGACATCATGGACCCAGTGATGCAATGCACAACCCTTCCCAGCTAACTCAAATATCTCTCAAAAGGTATTTGTTTTAATCACACGGAGATCAACACGTTATCTATTTATTCACTCCGAATAGACTGATATTGAAAAGGTGGCACTCCTCTCCAGCCATCGCTCACTAAATCAAAACGCACTATCGAGTCTAGAGCCACGAGATCATCAAAAGTCTCATTAGGACACTTTCCATTTATTCCTTGCTTTCTCACACACTGTGAAAACTAAGAGATTTTTATGAGTCCTACGCAGTATTCTTGTAATATTGCCAGAACATCCGAGTAATACGCAAGTATTACAATGAAGATGGAAATCCTGCTTGAGCCAACATCAAACAAGCTCATGGTAGGTTACACGTGCGGTTCTTTAAGAACCAATCTTGTGAAAAACTGGAAAGAAACAGTAGTTTAATTCTTAATTGAACTTAAACTCGTTCCAGGCCTCTACGCATTATCATATGATCTTTCCAGAACACTCAGAGTGACTCTTTAGTGATCACAGTGACGAGTGGAAATCCTTCTAGTGTTAACATCAAACAGCACTTGGTAGGTGACGTGCAAGATTCTTTATGAATTAAGCTCGTGATAACTGGAAATCAACGATGGTGAAAATCTTAACTGAAATTCACTTGTTCCAGGTTTCATGAATTGACGGCTTCAACCACAAGGATAATTATCCAAGTGATTCACTCTTTATGTTCGCAGTCAAGCTTAGTGATCGTCGAATAAAGAGAACGGGTTTACCCGCGAAATCCTGTCAGGAAGTTACTTAATTAAAACTATCCGTCACAGGTACGATATCTAATATCGTCCAACGGTCTTCACCGACCAGAGGTAAAACACTACCGATTTAGAATGAAATGTTCTAAGCCATTTCATTCGTGTCTTGTCATGTTGCTGCGAAGACGGTGGCGTTGCGGTGTACCAGCTGAAGTCGTTCCCACATGCTTATGTCTTTCTGCATCAAAGTTCAGCAAAATTCAAGAAAGTACAAAATGAAGTCTTCCGTTGTACCAAACTCTGAAGCTTTCGAGAATTCAACAAAAGACATAAGTGTGTGGAGCATGGAGTCACGAGGAGGCAAGATTCACAAGAAGGCAAAGATCGCACGTGATTGGTCAAAAGAACAATGCTCTCAAGCCAAAGCCTGAAAGATCAAATCAACATATTCACAACAAAAAGAAAAGAAGAAAAGACTACGAGCTGAAGAACGAAGACTTAGTATAGTATGCTAGGTTTAGAACTGTGTAACATGGAGTGACCTCCCTTAGGGGGAGATTGTTAGAAATACGTTTTTAACGTATATTAGAAGTATCGGTCACTCCACAATATTATTAATGTTGTATAGCTCGTAGTTAATGTTTACTCATTTAGTTAAGTAAGAAACCGGCCCATGGGCTTGTCATGGGTCGGCCCAAGCCCGTTAGTGGCTTGGATATAAATACCCCTTTCCACCATGGAAAGGGGTTGGTTGTTGATTGTTTCCATTTTACCATTTTGAATGAAAAACACATATTTCTCTCTCACTTTCTCTCACTAGTTTCTCTCTCTAGAAATCTTCAACCCACTTCATTGATTCATAAGATTATCAATATTCTACAAGCTTATGCAAATTCTTTGATCTATAAAGAGAAGACTAAGAGGATTCATGACTCTAAGATCAAAAAACGCATTTTCAATGTTGGTGATCAAGTCCTCTTATTCAACTCTAGACTTAAGATTTTCTCGGGCAAGCTTAAATCCCGTTGGTCCGGACCATTCACCATTTCACAAGTTTTCCCTCATGGCACCGTTAAGCTAGCTCAAAAAGACAGGCCTAACTTTAAGGTGAATGGTCATCGTGTGAAACACTACTTTGGAGGGGACATACCTATGGAGGTTGTTCCGGATCTTCAAACTTTCCCTAAGGACCAATGAATGCGGGGATCGAGTCGAGCTCATGACTCGGTTAACAAAAACGAGGTGCCTTGTGGGGGAGTCCCATACATTCTATCTTCTTTCTATTTTCTAACACTAATAAGGCTTGATATTTCAAGCTCGTGTTCGTGTTTTGTTGTGTTGTGAATCTTAGGTATGACCCTAATCATTGAAGACTCTCGTGTTTGGTTTTTGCCGGTCCACTTGATCTTCCGTTCTTTGATTGCCAAAAGGGGCACTGATAGGTGTGAAAACACCCATCTTTTTACCACTTAATTACAATAATAACCGAGCCAAAACGTGTATTTTATGTCATAAATGTCAGAATTATGCGTGGTTTGTGTTTTTGTTGTGATTTTAAGGTCAAAATGTTAAAAGGGAAGAAAACACGGCTTTCACGGGCTTTTATCGAAGAAAAAGACAAAAGACGATGTCAAGAAATCAAGAGTGCAAAAAGAACGGAAGTTCAAGACCAATTCTGAAGATTTATCGAAGAAAAAGTCAAAAGACGGAAGTTTACTAAAAGCCGAAGAACTCAAGTCTAATTTATTGAAGAATTACAAGACGAGTTTGAAGAAATCCCGAGACAAAGTCATTAAAGTCAAAAGATTAAGAAGATTAAGGACTTAATGACGCAATTAAGTAAAGAAGAAAGAGGGGAGGAAGCTTCCTAAGCACCTCCCTAATCTCCCTATATATAGTTTTCATTTTCATTCAATTTTTCTTGTTGGGTGGATTGACAACCCACCTCTTCCACCATTTTCATACCTTGCACAATTTAATTTCTTGCACTTTAATTTCTTGTATTGCACCTTTTAATTCCAAGTAAGTTACTTTTATTTTTATTGAATCTTTACTTTTCTTGTTAATCTCCTATCTACCTTTCTTGTTTGAATTTAATCTTTGTGTTTGTGTTCTTGAGTTTCATAGTTTTGATCAAGTGGGTTTTGATTGATTTGGCTTTATTTGTTAGTTTTGTTGAATTGTTTGGATTGATTATTGTTAGTTGATGTTTATTGGTTAATTTGGTTTAATCTTTTGGTTTGTTTTGGTTAGATTTGATTAAATTCGTGCCTTTTCTTCAACCCCTGTTCTTCGTGTTCTTCGTACTGTTTATGCTGCCCAGATTCCGAACCAAGCTTCTTATTCCGGATCAATGCCTTTTATTTTTATTCTGAATCATCACTAGTTTCATTTATTCCGGATAGAGTGTTTCATTCGGAATATTAATTTATTCTGGATAGAGTGTTTCATTCGGAATATTAATTTATTCCGGATAGAGTGTTTCATTCGGAATATTAATTTATTCCGGATAGAGTGTTTCATTCGGAATAATTATATATTCCGGATCAAGCTTCTTTATTCGGAATATTTGTGATTCCGGATCAATCACTTCATTCGGAATGCTTTATTATTCCGGATCAAGTCTTTCATCCGGAATATTGATTATTCCGTATCAAGTTTTTCATCCGGAATAATATTCCGGATCACCAATTTTATTCCGAATCAACCCTATTTTCTTTTCATTCCGGATCAAGAACTTTATTCCGGATCAACTGGTTTATTCCGGATAAGTGACATATTCCGGATGAGCTTTGTTATTCCGGATAAGGGTGATATTTCGAATGAGTTTTTCCTAGTTTATTCTTAAGCTTTACTTTTCCCGCCTTTTTCCTTATTTGCATTTTTACTTGCCTTCCTTTTAGTTTAAGATTAAGTTTGCGTCATTTACTTTATTTCCTTTTTAATTTCTCGTCATTTACTTTTCGTCAAGTTTTAATCTTTCATTGTTGTTTCTTTTACCGTCTTTATTTTTATTTGTTTCAAGTCTTTATCTTTCATTAGTTTTAGACAACGACACCCTTTCTTTCGATTCACCAAGAACAACTGAGTCACAAAATTAACCAGTTATCAATTCGAAGAGATACCGAGAACGAATTTTTCAACCCTAGCAAAATCTCTACATTAAAATGGCGCCGTTGCCGGCTCTTTTCGTGAGGATTAACGGTTTTTTGTGAGAGACGCGTTGGATTTTGGGATCCGTTCACTCGTGAACGTTATTTTTCGTGTCCAAAATTTTCAAAAAATCCCAAAAACATTTGAAAAATCATAAAAAGCATTTCTTTTTCAAAGTTTTGCACCAAAATATTCTTCTTGCTTATCTATTTTTCTTTATGGATTCTTATGTCCATTGCGTCGGGTGTGGGAGAAGGTTATACGGGAACGACTCATGTCAATGGTGTACATGTGAGCGGTGCGGAAACGATATCGACAATACACAATTCGGATTCGGATTTTGTCCATTGTGCAACTCGACTAATTCGTCCTTTTTAAATCCACCTCCTGTTCCCCCGTGCATCTATTGTGGAAGCGATTCTCATTGGCATGTTTCGTGTCCGGTTAGATACCCGTATGATTACGGGCAAGAACCGGGCTACAATTATGACAATGGAAATAGCTATCCACAAAACTCACCAGATTTTTCTCCATACCTGTGGTGCTATATTTGTGGGGGCCCTCACGATGCTTCTTCTTGTGATCCGTCGCAGGTCTTTGAGAAAGTTCTGTGCTATCATCCCAGTGTGTATAACTTTGAGCCCCCACATCACACCTTCAATCATCAATCCTCTCAGCAAATTAGTCTTGACCAACAACTCACTTCTTTGAACCATGTTCTAGAAAGTTTAGCTCATCCGAGCTGACTTGCATCAGGAAAGGCAACCTTTGCTTGATGTGGACGAAACCTTGAAAACCACCAACACCTTTTTGAGCCAATTTGGTCATTTTCCCTTCTTTTCTACACCAAAATGTTTAATTACAGCGTGGGATAGAATTGGTTTAATTGAACATACTCGGGGAGATGAACAACAAAAGTTGCTTCATGAGCTTCTTAAAGATGTGGAGGTTATCAAGGAAGAGTAGCCGACTACGTCACTCCTAACTGGACTCGTCCCATCTATTATGATGATGAAGACGACGATGATGTCTACACTTTCAACCAATCTTCTGAAGTTGCTGCTCCTACTCTCGATGTTCCTACTGCGTCTAAGGATCTAGATTCGTTGAATGAGCTTAGTGATTTTGGTCTCGACAAATTATTGGATGATGAGGTTTGTGACTTACCTGCTATGGAGCTTCAGGAAGACGTTGCTTTCACGCAAGCGGTCGATCCAAATGATGACGATTCTTCTCCCCGCTATGAGAATTTCAGTTTCTCAATCTCCACCGGGAGATGCGGGCGATGAAGATTTATTCTCTCCGACTTACGAGAAGTTCACTGATGAACTTGCTCTTGAAGATGAGGTGGAAGACGAGCTTCTTCGTGACAAATTACGGAAAGTACATCTTCTTATTGCTAAAATTGAAGAGTTCACTTCTCCCCATCTTCCCGCGTCTTTAACTCCATCCGTCACTACCGTTGAGAATAATGAACCATTGCTAGAGGAAATCGACATTCACTCAATACCTCCGGGTATTGAGGATGATGACACGGAGGGGGATATCCTTTTTGATAATTTTCTACTTGATGACATTGTCCCAAGTCCCCCTCCCGAGCACCTTTCATCCACTCCTTTAGAGACCATCACCGAGGATGAGTGCTTTGACCCGGGAGGTGACCTTGATTATTTTATTATTGATAACCTTACGGCTTTGCCGCTTTCTGAGCATCCATTGTCTTTGGGGGATGACAATGTGCTTACTTTACCCACCCCACCTCCCGTGGATCTTGATTTCACATACTTCTCGTATGTTGAAAGGACTTTTCTCCCATTTAAGACTTATCCCCCCGCCTCTCCTTTGTTGATGTCCTCCGGGAACGAGGACAAGGTCTTTGATCCCGGTATTACATTTGAGGCTTCCCCATGGACCATTTAATTTGGGGACGAGTCAGGCTCGTGGCTCGGTTAATATAAACAAGCGCTTTTTGGGAGGCAACCCAATTATCTATCTTTACTTGTTTTCACCATAAGTGTAGGGGGAGCCCCGTTGGTGTTTCATGCTTTCTTATCATGTGCAGGGATTAGAGCTTCAAAGACACACTCTTGATGACTTTTGACGACCCGTGATTCCGAGTTTTCGTCTTCCCGGTTCTATCCTAAACTATTTTTGATTCATTATTTTATATTTCACAATATTAAAATAGGAATCTCTTTAGTTGTCTTTTCCTTAGCGAGATTTAAACAAAGTACACAATGTCCTAAGTGTAGGGGAGTTTACTCCCACATGCTTAAACATTGAGGACAATGTTTATATTAAGTGTAGGGGGGACTTCTATCGAAGTTAAGTGGTCTTTTCCTTGTAATTGTCCTCATTTTAACCGGAAAATCAATTTTTCGACATTTTTCAAAATTTTTAATCTATTTTGGCCTATTATGTTTCCTTTTGTATAGTTATTCCCTTTCTTTACTAGAATAAATTTTAATAAAGTGGTTTTAGTTTTCAAACGTTGGGAATCTTTTGACTCAACCCAAGTTTACTTATCTAAGTTTACTCTAGCTAGTATCCTTAACGTGTTTAAGTCAAGTTTTACTAGGCTTTTATATAAGGAGCTTTAAAACGCGAAAGTCTTAACTCTTACGGGTTAAGAACAAGAACTTTTCGTAAGTTCCTATAATTGATCCTAGAGAGTCGTTTATCAAGGGAACTTTAAAACGCAAATTCTAAACTTGAAAGAGTCTAAGAAGATGCAAGATCCTATAGGCGACTCGAAAACCAAAAACTTTGATTTAATTGGCTAAGCATCCACGAGTCTCATTCCTTGAGATTTTAAACTGTGGAGAACGAGAGATGATAGAGCCAATTATAAGTTTGGTATTCTTTCGTGAATTTATGTGAGTTAATTATAAGCATATTCTCCCATCGCTTGCTAATAAATTTATCTGCAATAAATAAGGTTGTACGATTTGAAAAGTTACTTAGCTTCTAGCCCAAGATCGGTTAAAAGTTGCTCGGTATGGATTAGAGTACATAGCCAAGGCATAACTTATTGAAGCGGGATGCGAAGATTGGCAAGTCCAAAAAGGCCCTAACAAGGCATGAGGGCTACATTTTGTTGCTAAAGATCCAAAAGTGATGTGAAGAATCATTTATCAAAAATCAATATGAAGGATCGAGACACACGACGAAAAGCAAAAACTCCCCAAAAGTCATGGAAAAGTCTATCCAAAAAGGCCCTAACAAGGTATGAGGATAAATAGATCCAAGTCCAAAAAGGAGGCGGATCGTTGTATATCAAAGTCCAAAATAAAGATTTGAGAAAAATGAAGAAGTCGTGGTCCAAAGATGAAGAATCTCTCAAAACTTCAAGTGAAGAAATTCCTATTATGAAGAGAAGACCATTATTTCATGAACGTCTCTCAAGATTTGAAGTATGAAGTCGCTGCCAAATATCGGTCCGAGAAAGTCTCAAATCGCGAAGCGAGTTATGCCAAGATATGAACTTTATGAGGTCCCGAGAAGCAGTTTTAAAAGATTTTGTCCTTTAGCTAACTATTGATTAAATCGTCCCACTTTATTTTCAGCCTAAATAACTATCAAAATAAGTCAACAATGCATCCTCGTGATCATTCAAGACAACAATAAAATATAAGAGATACACCTAGGAATAAGGGAGTCTAAGTGAATAATTAGCCCACATGAGTTCGTGTTAGTTTGCTAACTTATAATAACAATGATCTCGTTTTTAAGCTTGGTTTGGAGAAAGTGAAAGCTTGAGGATGATGATCATTCATGACATTTTCAAAACCACAAGGTATGTTTTTGATTTCTTTACTTGTTTCGTAATTTTCTATCTCTTTAATAAAGGCCAATGTGGATTGATTATGATGGAAAATGTAAAGCGTGCTTTGTAACTAATACATTGCATGAGGACATTGCAATGGTCAAGTGTAGGGGATTTGATAGGTGTGAAAACACCCATCTTTTTACCACTTAATTATAATAATAACCGAGCCAAAACGTGTATTTTATGTCGTAAATGTCGGAATTATGCGTGGTTTGTGTTTTTGTTGTGATTTTAGGGTCAAAATGTTAAAAGGGAAGAAAACTCGGCTTTCACGGGATTTTATCAAAGAAAAAGACGAAAAACGAAGTCAAGAAATCAAGAGTGCAAAAAGAACGGAATTCCAAGACCAATTCTGAAGATTTATCGAAGAAAAAGTCAAAAGACGAAAGTTTACTAAAAGCCGAAGAACTCAAGTCTAATTTATTGAAGAATTACAAGACGAGTTTAAAGAAATCCCGAGACAAAGTCACTAAAGTCAAAGATTAAGAAGATTAAGGACTTAATGACGCAATTAAGGAAAGAAAAAAGAGGGGAGGAAGCTTCCTAAGCACCTCCCTAATCTCCCTATATATAGTTTTCATTTTCATTCCATTTGTCTTGTTGGGTGGATTGACAACCCACCTCTTCCACCATTTTCATACCTTGCATAATTTAATTTCTTGCACTTTAATTTCTTGTATTGCACCTTTTAATTCCAAGTAAGTTACTTTTATTTTTATTGAATCTTTACTTTTCTTGTTAATCTCCTATCTACCTTTCTTGTTTGGATTTAATCTTTGTGTTTGTGTTCATGAGTTTCATAGTTTTGATCAAGTGGGTTTTGATTGATTTGGCTTTATTTGTTAGTTTTGTTGAATTGTTTGGATTGATTATTGTTAGTTGATGTTTATTGGTTATTTTGGTTTAATCTTTTGGTTAGATTTGATTAAATTCGTGCCTTTTCTTCAACCCCTGTTCTTCGTGTTCTTCGTACTGTTTATGCTTCCCAGATTCCGAACCAAGCTTCTTATTCCGGATCAATGCCTTTTATTTTTATTCCAAATCATCACTAGTTTCATTTATTCCGGATAGAGTGTTTCATTCAGAATATCAATTTATTCCGGATAGAGTGTTTCATTCGGAATATTAATTTATTCCGGATAGAGTGTTTCATTCGGAATATTAATTTATTCCGGATAGAGTGTTTCATTCGGAATAACTATATATTCCGGATCAAGCTTCTTTATTCGGAATATTTGTGATTCCGGATCAATCACTTCATTCGGAATACTTTATTATTCCGGATCAAGTCTTTTATCCGGAATATTGATTATTCCGGATCAAGTCTTTCATCCGGAATAATATTCCGGGTCACCAATTTTATTCCGAATCAACCCTATTTTCTTTTCATTCCGGATCAAGAATGCCGGATCAGATGGTTTATTCCGGATAAGTGACATATTCCGGATGAGCTTTGTTATTCCGGATAAGGGTGATATTCCGAATGAGTTTTTCCTAGTTTATTCTTAAGCTTTACTTTTCCCGCCTTTTTCCTTATTTGCATTTTTACTTGCCTTCCTTTTAGTTTAAGTTTAAGTTTGCGTCATTTACTTTATTTCCTTTTTAATTTCTCATCATTTACTTTTCGTCAAGTTTTAATCTTTCATTGTTGTTTCTTTTACAGTCTTTATTTTTATTTGTTTCAAGTCTTTGTCTTTCATTAGTTTTAGACAACGACACCCTTTCTTTCGATTCACCAAGAACAACTGAGTCGCACAATTAACCAGTTATCAATTCGAAGAGATACCGAGAACGAATTTTTCAACCCTAGCAAAATCTCTACATTAGGCACACTCTCTATCCTTTGATTTTTATGGACTAACGTTTTATCTTGAGGCATAATTAATAAATGGCTTATAGATTTGCGTGCTCTTTCCATGTTAGGATTTTGCATTAGACTCTTCGTGTTTTAGCAAGGGGGTGTTACTCTTGAGCTAAGAAACACTGAGGACAATGTTTGGTTTTAGCATGGGGGAGTCAATCGATATAATCGCTTGCAATTGTTTTTGTCGTGTCTAAATGTAATCGTTTTTCTCGTTTTTCATAAAAATTTTAAATTTTTAGTGTTATTTTTAAGTTTTAATATAGAAAATAAGTGATTTTGACACAAATGTAGGCTTTCCGTTGGTGAAAATAAAAATAGTTTTTGACTCGACTCGGTTTTTACCTTAGCTTTTTCTTAACGTGTTTGAATCAAGGTTTGATAGGCTTTTATATAGGGAACTTTAAAACGTGAAAGTCTTAACTCATACGGGTTAAGAACGAGAACTTTTCGCAAGTTCCTATCACTACTAGAATATTGAACAACAGCGACGAAAATTAACGACCGAATTAGTTCGTCACAGAATAAGGGTTAACAGTGACAAATTAGCGATAGATTAACTACAAATTTATCTTTGATAATTTAGCGACAAATTAGCGACGAATTAGTAACAAAGTTAGAGAAGAATTACGCAGCAATCACAATTTTATCGCTAATATTTAGAAACGGATTTAACGATGAACTTAGGTTTCAACTATTAGCGACAGAATTGTGATGAAATATCGATGGATTTTTTTAGTCGTCTAAAATACGTCGTTGGGTTTTTGCATTTGGCTTCGGATTAGCGATAAACTTCAGTGCAATATTTTAATGATTGATTTTTTTAGGAACAATCATATAGTAACAATCGAAAATTAGCTCGTCTTTAATCACGCACATATTTTTTTTAGTAAGGATGGCACAAATATCCGCGCGCGAGAACAAAGATTCTTTCATTTTATAAAGTTTATACATAATTTGTTAAATAACACTACAATTAACCAACTGTCTTAGCACAGTTGGCCACCTAATTTCGAAGATCACCAACAACAACAACTACCATTCAATCAAACAAATGTTGCAATACCACCAAATTACACAATCATCATTGTTTTTCTTACACCAAAAGTAAACTATATGTTTAATGTATGTTAAATATATGGTAGATTTGAAGACATGTATCACCAACGAAATAAATAAATTTTGTATATTAGTGTTGTTAGATATGAAGACACGTATCACTTATATGATATATGTGAGTGCCAACTAATCCCCACTAGCAGGTGAGGTAATCGAGCGAGTGAAAGAACTCACCCTCGCAGCCCAAATTTTTTTACATAAATTGTGTGTGAGAAAGGCGTGTGAAAAAAATGTGTGTAAGATATGAGGACTGATGGCGGTAACTATGGGTGTCAATATTTTTGACCCGACTCGATCCAAATCCGACCTGAGCCTATTCGAGTCGGGTTACTCGGGTTCAAATTTCAATCCGGGTTAATCGGGTCAACCAAACTAACTCGAATTGAATATCATATATAAATTATGTCTGTTCGGGTCAACCCGAGTAAGATTTTTTTTTTAAATTTAAATTAATTATAATTTATATTAAAAAAAAGAGTAAAAAAAAGTTTTTTTTAATATTTTACCAAAATTCGGGTTGATCCGAACCCAAGTATACCCGACCGATTAGACCCGAACACAGGTAACCCGAGTTCAAATAAGATCGGGTTCAGATAACTTATTTTCAACCTTTACTCGATTTCAACCCAACCCGATTGACCAAACCGAACAACCCGACCCAATTCCAAAAACCCCTAGCAATAACCGTAATTTTTTTAATATATATTGTGTAATAAAAAGATTATAATTACTTTATATACTCCGTATAATTTTTCTAAAACTTACTGTAACACTTAAATTTTCAGAATCCGAAATTATTGACTAAAAATCAAAATTTTCATTTTCCATTTCCAACTGTCCCTCCATGTTTTGGCACTTCCCAAACATTTGACCATATTTTTTTACTCCATCTCCAACCACGAAACCCGTAGATCACTCCTCTTGATTCATTTATTAATCCATAGATCAGGTAGCCTCATGTAATATATCTTTAATTTCATAGCCAATTTGGCATACTCATATGTGTTCATGCAATTTCTATATTCTTTTACCCATCTTCTTTAAATTGTTGGTTATGTTCGTCTAACTTTCAAAATGTTTATTGTTACTTTGTTATGTTAGAAACTATGAGCATATCCAACATTAGATTATGTATCTAGAACCATAAATTAAACAACTATAAGTGTGCTTCTTTGGAATGTGTAAGTATCTTAGATGCACGGTAGGTGTTTAATGAAATGACATAGAAAAGTTTGGTTACAGGTGCTAATAAATGGATATAGATCATTTACAAGGTTTGGATCGAAATGTTTCAGATAATGTTACTTCAGTATGTGGCATGTTTGACTATTACTTTTTTAAGCTAATAATTGAAACCCACGTTTATATAATTGGCATTCCATTCTGATCTTGCTTTTGGTTCCTTAATGTTGTGAATGACATATGAAATCGGAATTTGTAAATGCCACATGGTACTTAGTCATACACTTAAGTTTAGTACATAGTTACATACCAACTAATATAGGCAATATATGGCATACATTCAGGTGGAAAGTCCTCCAGCAAAGATGGTTCCTTTTTAATGATTTTCAGCTTAAATATCTTCCAAGTGTTTTGTCATGCGAATACCCTACGGTTCTCATGTTGCATATGTTTAAGTTTTTGTACTTTTGGATAAATGAAAATTGTTGAAATTTTCTATTTGTCTTCACCTATGACTAAGTGACTTAAAATAAGGCAATCATGTTATTTGATTTATTCACAAAAGTTTGATGATTTTTCAATTCTGTGACAATGATATAAACTTAGGTATTAAGTTATTTAATTTATTCATAGAAGTGAAGGTCTCAGTTACAAATTTTGTATTGATAGACTAATTTGAATCAACTGTTAGAGGAAAACTCCCGGATGGATGTTTCAAACCAGAATCAAATATACCAAAAGAAATTGTATTGCAGTAATCTTTGTCTTTACAATAATTTAAGTTCTATCATCAAATTCTAAGTTACATAATCTTTCCTATTTATAGAAATCTAATAGGCGTGTTTGAAAGGTCGCAATGGTTCATGTCATAGAACCGTTGTGTCTGTTGCCTTTGTAACTGCCATAATAACCGTTTGTAATTGTCAAATAAGTTACAGCGGGTAAGATTAGTCCATTGGGTCGGGTATGGCCTAATATTCTCCCATCTAATCGTAAACGCTGTGACGCTTGATCTTTAAGTCCAAGAAATGTGGGGTTCTTCATGAGTTGCTTAGTGATCATCCTTATATCCAGGCTGATAGCTATGATCTTCCTTAAGTCCAGGTTGACAGTTGTGATCTTCCTTACGTCCGGGTTGATAGTTGTGATCTTCCTTAAGTCCAGGTTGATAGTTGTGATCTTCCTTAAGTCCAGTCTGATCATTGGTTTCTGGTTATTTCCACCATGTTGTTGTGATCTTTCATAAATCCTGATCGAACACTTTGTCTTCTAATTAGAGTTGTTGTAGTGCAAATATCTTCCTTGATTCCAGGTCGATTCATGCTTTCAGTTATTTCCACCTTCCAAGCTTTCACTGTCAACTCTTTCAATATTTGATATAGTTAAGTTGAAGTTGAATGGAATTTTCTTCCATTCTCGAACCATTCTTGTTCTTCTTTAATAGTTGCCATGAGTAATTGTGGCTCTAAGTCTTCTTCAGTAAAGTTGGATTGTTCTTCTTTCTTTGATGGACATCTGTTTGCGAAGTGCCCATACTCCTTGCATTTGAAACACATCACCTTACTCTTATCATGAGTAAGTTGGTTTGAGTTGTTCTGTGATGATTCCAAATTCTTCTTTTCTGATCGAAACCTGTTATTTCCTTGGTCACGTGATTGGTTAAGTCTACCATGACCATGTTTTCTGAATTGTTGGTCTTGATCTTTATGTTGAGAAAACATTAGTCTATATTGACTGTTTTCGTGTTTATCTTCTTTTCCTTTAATTCTTTCTTCGTAGGTCTTGAGTCGACCTATTGCTTCTTCTAAAGTCATCTTATCTAAATCTGAGTATTGTTCGATAGATGCGACGATTTGAAGGAATTTATCTGGTACAACATTCAAGAGTTTTCGAACTAAAGTCGAGTACTCAAAGGTGTGTCCTAAGCCAGCGCCTTTGTTTGCGTATGTTGTCAATTTTCCTGTAAAGGTGTCGATTGACTCGTCTTCCTTCATTTGCAACGTCTCAAAGTCGGATTTGAGTGTTTGTAATCTCGCTTGTTGGACTCTTTCCTCTCCCATATGCCTTATCTTTAAAGCATTCCAAATGTCTTTCGAGGTTTTATGCTTCGTTATTTGAAGCAATTCTTCTTCGGGTAAAGATTGATAAAGAAAAGCCATTGCGGTCTTATCTTTCTTATTATCAATTTGGGTAGTATTCGTTGGATCTAACATATCCCATAAACCATTCGCTTCGAGAATGATTTGCATTCGAATTGCCCATAAAGAGTAATTCGAGGGTTTTAGCATAGGACATTGAAATTGGGGTGTACTTATAGTACAAACATCCCTTTTTGAACTATTTCCATCTGCTTTTGGCATATTTTTAGATTTAAATAAAATCTCTAAAATAATTTATTTAACTCTGCAAGTGTCGAAGAGTTTTTTTTTTCTAACAAGGATTAATTTTAACACCAAACTTATCCCTGAATAATTTATATCTAATCTTGAATAACAATAAGGTTAATTACTCCTTAAATTATTCCCAATATAATAAGCAGTGTAAAATCTAGGTTATTATATTTAATTCGATTATATATAAAGAAAACTAACTTACAAAATTAAAGTAAGTATGATTTTTTAAGAGGTCTATATGTTTTTATTTCCAAAATATATATAAAAAAATAAAAGATGGAAAAAGTTAAAAGGTTTATATAAAACCTGATGGGCTTGGCCCGTAGTCGGTGTGGGTTAAAAGGCCCGTTCCTTTCTTTGATAAAACGCTCGACCTATTTATCCTTTTGTGATAACACACAATGACTCTTTTCCTTGGAGATATCGATGTCTCTCTCTCTTCTCTGAGACTGATAAAAACCTCTCCCTGTCTTCAATGGTGATTAATTTCACCGAGAAAAACTTTATCCTTCTTCTAACTACGATGTGTTTGTAGTGATGATTCCCTTGATTATGTCTTGCGAAAAGTAGGGTCTCGCAAAAGATTGGGATCTTGATGCCGCAAATATTGGGGCTTTCTGGCTAATTGAAATCAATTGATGATTTCTAGAGGGATTGATTCGTTGGAATCTACAAACAGGTGTGTTTGTTCCCTTTTTGGATGATCTATTTTTTTCTGTCCTTTGTTCGGTTTCGAATCTAGGTTTAATAAAAAAACTATGCCTAATCTTTTCTGGGTATGTTTTCTTTCGGTGTTCTTGAAAGAAAAATTGTTTTGCAAAAAGAATTCGTGGGTAAAAACCCCTTTGTTTCCGGTTTAAAAATCAATCACAAGGATGATTGATCCTTGGTGATAGAGGTAGGAACCCCTTATTAAAAACACAGACGAAAAAACAATTCGTATGATTTTGTGTTTCAAGCGGTTTGCAAAACTGGGAAAAAATTGTGTCACTGTTTTTTGATTCAGAAACTGGGATGAAAAATAAAACGGTATATGATGATACCTTGGTTTGATTACCAAAAGCTCTGATGCCAATTGTTGGAGGAAAACTCCCGGATCGATGTTTCAAACCAGAATCAAATATACCAAAAGAAATTGTATTGCAGTAATCTTTGTCTTTACAATAATTTAAGTTCTATCATCAAATTCTAAGTTACATAATCTTTCCTATTTATAGAAATCTAATAGGCGTGTTTGAAAGGTCGCAATGGTTCATGTCATAGAACCGTTGTGTCTGTTGCCTTTGTAACTGCCATAATAACCGTTTGTAACTGTCAAATAAGTTACAGCGGGTAAGATTAGTCCATTGGGTCGGGTACGGCCCAATATCAACAGAAAGAAAAAAGGTTGAATATTATGCTCATGGGTCATAATAATTGACACATGAATGCAGATCAGAAGAATGAAACTAGACATGCGAACGGTAGCCGAAGAAATTTAAGCTTATGGTAATGGACAAAGAAACCTTTCATTGAGGTAAAATTTCAAGTTGATTTCTTTGATTTTTTTTGGTTTTGAGTTTAACTTTCAGTTAAGGAGAAATGTAAGTCCTTGACAATCACTTTTTTAAATCTTAAATGAAAAAAAAAGTTTTATGCTTCATTTGAAATCAATTAGAAATATTATCACTGTAATGAAACATACAAGTATATTCATTATAAAATACGATGACCTTATATTGGTGTGTTACTTGCTTAATGTGCTACGGTTTATGGATCTTATAATAATGAGAAAAGTTATATTGTAAACAACACATTATAAAAGTTTTTATATCTTTAAAGAAAGTACTATTTTGAGGTCTTTATGAACTAATGTCAAGTAAGTGTACATGTTAAACCATTGGTTACGATTACTTTTTTTTAAAGAGTTTAAAGTCACTTATATATATATATATTCATTTACGCTTTTGTTAAATAAACTTTATATCTTTGCTAGAACAAACGTAAGCATCAAACAAGACTTTTAGTTCAAGCTAACTTATTTTAAAGGTAGAAACTACCATAAGCACCTACAAGCTCGGCGCTAAACAAAATTTATAATATAAGTTAGCTTATTTAAAAAAAATTTAATTCTCCATAAGCGCTTACAACATTACAAGTCGTGTGTTTAAATATCAATATTAGGTTTCTCTACTATTAAAATTATATTCATTAGTAGTCGGCTAACCGTTGATTCACACATAAACGTTGCTTAGCAATATTTGTTGATACATTATTAAATATTTCAAGTTTTTTTATCAGCCCGTGTAATACACGGGTCTTAACCTAGTAGTGTTTCAAATTTCTAACTATCTGTTTTATTTATATTGTAGTCATAATGTGCACTTAGGAGAAGAGAATTACGAGTGGATCATAAAGAGGTATCTTTGTATGTATGGGTAGCAATAGGGGTGAGCTCGGTTACGGAACCGACCCAGAACCAAGAGAATCGAGAACCGCAATACATATATTTTAGGAACTGAGAACCAAATCGAAGAGCATTTTTCGGTTCCGCTTCCATTCTCAGGTTCGGTTCGGGTATTTTGGTTCTACCCAATTGGAACCGATCATTTAAAAAACTTTCAGAAACTCAATTTTATTTATGTGTTTTTCAAAACGTGTTCTATAAAGCGAACTTGCGTTCTTCCTAGTTCGAAACAGTACGATGACGAGACCAAAATAGATGTGTTATTGTTAATATTTGTTACTCTTAATATTTTAATACATTAATTTCTAAAAAGCGATTTAGATGTTAGAGTGTTTGTGTGAATTTGAAAAACTGGCAACACCTCTTTTATTGATACAAATATTAACAGTAAAGAAAAGAACGGAAAAAAAACTAGTGTATTTGTTGTTTGCACGTCATTGGTTTATAGTATATACAAAGTTTTTTTTGCCGCATCCTTTTAATTCAGTCACTAGTATGTTAGTATGGAAATATCAAATCACAGTAAAGATAAGAACGGGAAAAAAGATTTGCAATCAAAACTTTCATGCATATTCTTGTTAGTGTAGTCGTATTCTACTATATTATGCACTAAATTTGAAAGTCGTGCGGTTCTTTGGTTTTGGAAACGAGAACCGCGGACCAAACCGAACCAAGAACCGCGGACCAAACCGAACCAAGAACGCCGGACCAAACCGAACCAAGAACTGAATTTTTTAAATATCTAGGAACCGAATACCAAACCGTGGTTCTAAAATTCGGTCTGGGTTAGGTCGATTCCGGTTCGGTTCTCAGTTCCAGTTCAGTTCTCAGTCAATTTGCTCACCCCTAGGTAGCAATAGTCGAGCACGTGGTGATATGCTTGATTGCTTAATCTATGTATCCAATGAAGTTAATTGAACATTATCTATATTTTTAAAACTTTGATGTTTTCTTATATCCTTAACATTAAGTT
The DNA here is from genome assembly GCA_025667525.1 of Glebionis coronaria. NCBI lineage: Eukaryota > Viridiplantae > Streptophyta > Magnoliopsida > Asterales > Asteraceae > Glebionis > Glebionis coronaria. Next base: position 180,535,215 of record CM046880.1, on the reverse strand, counting down.
GTATAAGTGATAGTACTTGTATTATCTATACAAAACTGGTTAATATGTGCTCATTGGGAATTTATAGTATATATGTACAATTAAAAGGTCTAAGGCTTATACCTTTTGTAAAGTCCCTGCTCGACATTTTACAACTTCAAGCTCTTGTTCCATGACAGGGGTGCGGGAGTGAGGATGTTGAAGCTCAAATAAGTTCTTTTGATTAGGGAAGGGATGGCCTTATACGCTTAGTCGCTTATGATGGGCTCATGTTCATTCAAAGTGTCCTGGATATGTACCACTTGGTACAATTAAAAGGTCTAAGGCTTATACCTTTTGTATGTAAAGTCCCTGCTCGACACTTTACAACTTCAAACTCTTGTTCCATGACAGGGGTGCGGGAGTGAGGATTTTGAAGCTCAAATAAGTTCTTTTGATTAGGGGAGGGAGGGATTATACGCTTAGTCGCTTATGATGGGCTCATGTTCATTCAAAGTGTCCTAAAGATGTACCACTTGGTACAAGTATGTTTGAAGGTGAACACATGAATTTCTACATCTTATACTTTATTGATCTTATGTTCATTGATGTTTCTACTTAGGTTGGTTCGACTCATATTATTTCAGGTACTTTGATTGCAAGAAATATTGGTGCCTCAACACAAGCATGTTGTGAAGCTGCTTTAAGGAAAGAGTTTAAGTCTCAGTGTTAACTCGTGAAGCTTTCGTAAAAAGGCAATTATAATAACAAGAAGCTTCAACATTTGCAAGAGATAAAGACACAAATTTCACCACCCAACTAAGTTGTATGATGATGTCATAAATAACTGGTAATTTTTGTTTCTAGATTTTAGATATCTCCTTGTACATATTGTGTTATATTCCACTTGTAATTTTAATCTTGGATTCGTGCGTATGTTTATAGAAAGTGAAATATATGGAATGTTATTGCTTTATTATTGATATTTTGATTATCTCTTTATTGTCGTGATTCATATTTTATTTTCAATAGTTAGAATCCGTTGCAAATAGCTTTTTGCAATGGATTTGCATCGTATTTAAACGGTTGCATTAGGCCAATTTTGGTGTAGTGTTCGTTGTTACTCTTAGCGACAGAAATTTTGTCGCCAAGTCGTTGCTTTATGGTCGAATCGAATTTTGTTCAAGTAACTTTATAAAGGTTCTAGTGAGGGGTTGGAGACCGATAATCCGTTGCTAATACTCTGAAACTTTTGTCGCTAAACTTGTCACTAAAATTTTGCGAGGCCCTTTTTTGCGATGGAGTATATTGGTCAATATTCCGTCGTTGAAGGGCTATAGTGACGGAATAGCGATGAAAATGGCCGTTGTTGATGCCAGATTTTCTAATAGTGTATAATTGATCCTAGAAAGTCGTTTATCAAGGGAACTTTAAAACGCAAATTCTAAAACTTGAAGAAGTATAAGAAGATGCAAGATCCTATAGATGACTTGAAAACCCAAAACTTTGATTTAATAGGCTAGGTATCCATTGATTTCACATTTTTGAAATTTTACAATATGGAGAACAAGAGATGATAGAGTTTAATGATAAGTTTCTAAGTTAATTCTTCTTTGTATAAGTATTTTTGTGTTTGATTTAATCTCCTCGTATTTATTTTCCTCGCTTGAATAATAATTGCTTAATAAATGAAGTTTTTAGCGGTTTAGGCTTAATATCTTAACTCGTAACTCCTTCTTTTTCTTCCCTTGTAATTAAAGTGAGAACACATTAAGGGTGTCAGCGTCATGGACTTTTGATCATGGGATTGTGGAAATTTGGCTTACTATAAATATCATATTAATAAAGAAGAAGAAATAAAAACATGTTCTCTATGTGCCTTCAGGTGGGAGTCATGTAGCACTAACCTTGTCATTTGAGCCTTAGGGTGTATGGCAAGGGGACGTGTTGAATAAAAATTGCTTCATCATCATGAGCCATAAGGTGGGATGGTGAATGCCAATTCCCTTATTTTTTCCAAGGAGCCTTCGGGTGTGGATTTTAAATAAAGAGCACAATTGCATCTTAAAGAGCCACAAGGTGATATGATGTAGTTGTTGCTAACTCCATTAATAAGGTCATCATTGACTTTGGAGGTTTTATTGTTACTTTTAAGTAGTCCTATTAGCCCATTTTCGGGTCCGGGGATTTATCCCTCAAATTGTGTTAAGTTATCCTTGGTGTGGGCTTTCTTTAGTGACAACGGTTTTTGAAGTCGCGGTTAGGTTTTGAGTGTTGAGTTTACACCGTTTTTGCCTTCATTTTTGGACTAATAAATATCAAATAAAGTCAAATGATCCTTTGGGTGAATGACAAATAAAATTTTGAGATACAATTAGGAATAATAGGAGATTGAGTTTAACACAAATTACTTGTATGAGTTGTTTTAATTTTGGGGCTTATGATTGACAATGATTTTGTTTTGACACTTGGCATGGAAAAGTGAAAAAGTCGAGGACGATGAATCTATTTGAGTTTTATGAACCTAAAAGTTATTTTTCAAATAATTAAAGCAATACATTATGTCTTTGCAAAATAAAATGTCAAAAGTTGAATAAAAGTGTAGTTAGAGTTTTATTTTATCATTGCGTGAGGACACGACAATTGCTTAGCAAGGGGGAGTTTGATATGAGTGATTTTACTCATATCATTTATATCTTAAAACAATGAGTAAATGCATAAAATGTTTAAATATGGCATTGTATATGTTTGTTTGTCGTTTCATGTGTGTAGGTACCGATGATCACGAAAACCGGCAAATTCGGCACGAGTTTGAAGAAAAGATCGACAAAGCTAAAGTCAAGCTTGATTTTAGCGGATTTAATCTTTTACGAAGACAAATGGACTTGTGGGTCCCACATTTGGGTATTGGGCCCAAAAGCCCAATAAGGATTCTAGTGTTTATATATTTGTGTCAAAAGTCCATTCAAGCCCAAATCAGAATATAAATGGGGCGAATGGATCAAAAGCCCAATTTATCATAAGTAACGAATGGAGTAATTGGATCAGAAGCCCAAATTAAGTAACAATTAAAAGTAAATAACTTTTCATTTATAAAAAAATCATTCGGTCAACACCCATTTACAATCACATTCACCACACACCATTTACTTTCGATATATCCTATGTCACCCTCTTTCCCATTCGTCTCTCTCACACCTCACCAAATAAACCAGATGACTATTTAGCCATCCCAAACCCTAGTTATGAAATATTTGGGGCTCATCTGATTATAAGCGCGTGAAGTACACGCTTGGGAAATTAATTTCCAATTATTTCGGAGCAAAGAAGATGGATATAAGCTGAGTGACGTGGCGGCTTGCTTTGCTGTGATTGGTTTAAACACCTCACAAAAAGCAATGGACCAATCATCATATGCCAAGTCATCCCAAAGAAAGCACAGGAAGCACAAAACAGGCCAGCGTGGCGATCCCTGTGATCCAAAGTATATCTCCACCCTTGGATCATAACCAAGAAGAAAGAGAGTGTGAAGATGCTTATCTAAGGGTTGAGGTTGATTCTTCATCAGAAAACTATCCTCTCGGGTAGCTTATAAAAACCCCCTTGCTATTTGTAAAAATTCATCCATTTCTTTACTTTAGTTTTATAATGTTAATTTAGTGGTAGGTAATTTGTAACTTTATTTTAAAAGTATTGTAATAATTTTTATGAATTAATAAAAGTAAATTTTAGATTTGGTCTCTCCTTTACGTTTTACTGCATCTGTTTAAATTACTTTGAATTTTCTGAAATTATAAATTGATATTATTAGTATCAATCATTCATATAAACTTCCTCAATAGTTTAAGTGAGTGATTTAAAGTTAGAGATTGGGAATAAAGTCTAACCCACTGGTTAGATTGAAATTGCTGTTTGTTCGAAACAATTTGGTGGTTCGAAGATATGTTTATGTTCGAGGTGTATTATGGTGTTTAATGGTGGTTCGAGACAGTTCGGACGTATTAAGGTCTAAGGTAGCTCAGCGCTACCTTCTTCTTCAAAGGCATCTTCAAATTAAGGTTAAGCTCAGTTACATTTGAAGTTTTAGTTTAAACTGATTTGATCTGCTGTTATGTTAGGATATTATACTGCTATGATGATAGATTTGTTTTACTTTTTATGAAATAAGTCTGCTGAACTAATATCATTTGGTAAATTGTTAAGATATTATAAATCTGCTAATGGTTTAGGATTGTGTTCTGTTTCGAATCTGTTTTTGCATTACTTTGTTGAGCTGAATTTATCCTTCTATTTCTGCTGATTTAATTTGAAAGCTGATTTAGTTGTTTGAGTAATATTTTGCTGCATTATTATTTGTTATCACTATTTGAATTTGTTTGGATCTACTTAGTTTTATAAAATGATTGATTGAATGATAATGCTGAGTTTGAGGACAGCACCCTCGTTAAGGGGTGTTTGGGGTTTGAGTCTCTTTGTGTAGCTGAGAAGCTATTTAATTATTGAATCTGTCATTTACTGTTATGTTAGTTTGTTGGAATTGTTCTTGTTTATACTGATGATTATTAGTTATTTTGGTATAGAAGTCTGTTCAGCTGGTGAGTTTGATTGTTGCCTGTTTTGATTTTCTATATAGTAATCTGTTGGATTTGCTTTAATTAGCTGATATTAATATCAGCTTTAGTAACCAAGATAAGGGAAGTTTAGATTTGGAATTTTTTTTCTCAACTGTTGTTTTATTAGGGTAGATCTGTGTTAATTTAGGATGTATTGGTGGTTCTGATTTTATCAGATGAATTTACTTACTAGCAGTCTTAGATTTTGAATTGCCTGTTAAGTTTAATTGTTATTTTGGATTGAATCTAGTACCTGCTTCATGTTGGATTTCATGAATGGTGTATCTGAATTTGTTTAAGTAGTCAGTTACTGTTCATAAATAAATAAATCTAAAAAAGTGTCCACAATGGGACTCGAACCCATGACCTCCTGGTCATGGGCCAAAGGTGTTAACCATCTCATCTAGTACCTTACTTATGTTAGGTTTCAGCTTCTTTAATTAATATAGTGTTTTTAATTCTGACTGTCATTTGTATAAATAGTATTACATAAAAAGTTTTCATTGTATTTAAATTTAAGTCAATTTTTACTTTTATTAAGTTTCAAAATAGATAATAAATAAATAAAAAAAAATATAATATTTTTTATTCTTAGAAAGTTTATTAGTTATAAAAATTAGTCTTTAAATAACATAAATTTTAATTAAATTAGATTTTTATAAAAATAGTTTTAAAATAGATTTTTTTAAAGGTAAGAGTTAATTTTAAATAGATTTAATTAGTTTTAAGATTTTAAATAGTTTTTAAATTAGTTTAAATAAAGTTTAAAATAGTGTAAAAGTAACTTTATTTAAATAGATAAGTTTTTTTTATAGATTTCTTAAATAGTTTAAATTTGTAAATAGTTTCATATTTTTAATAATTGTCTTTAGAATATATAAAAATGGGGAACGATTCATGCACTTAGGTTTTAATTTGTAGGATTAAAATTAGTTTAAAAACCGAAAACCCATTCAAATCAATTGTCCATATCGAAACAAAACGTCTCAAATTCACTCGATCTTCGTATACAACGAACTTGGTTCATCATCGTGTTTAATTAAATCCGTCTTTGGTAAATTTTAGTCTATTACTTTTTCCTAAATGTAGTTTTCTATTTTACCCTATAACGTATCTAATTAATATCGACATTCCTCTTCACATCATAGGATCTTCTTCATATTGGATCACAGAGTTTCTAAGATCAAGAGGCATAACATCAGCAAAATACAAGGAAGAAAGCTGTGAATTTCCCTTTAACATACTGTCACTGGGCATATGTGGATCCAATGGATCATATTCTGGGAAATTAACTTCACTCCTTGCTTCTTTAGCCTAGGCACTTGGGATGCCTTCTTTATTCTCATCTTCTCCTCTAGCTCCTCTTATCTCTCTGCAGAGAGCTTAAGATGTGTATTGTGCTCACAAATTTTGACCCAAATAGGATATGCAAGATACTCTAATTGTTCAAATGATAAAGCCTGCAACTTCCTATGGATCCATCCAGCTTGATGGCTTCTAAGCAACATCTTGTACAATTCTCTTCTAGCTGTTCTTGGCTTCATCAAAACATTAGAAGCCTTATTCTCCTCTATCACCTTTAAGTCCCTTTGGACTCTCAACAATCCTTCCAAACCCCAGATCCTCATAGAAAGAGTAACAGTAGGATCATCCATATAAACTAGCTATTTGAGGCATCTCATAATCAATCATCAATGCCAACTGCCTTAAATTTTCTCTAGTTGCCTCATCCTCACCATACTCTAACTGCTATGGTTCTTCTTCATAGTCCACATCAGCATTGGAACTATGAGAACTACCACCCTCTTTATTATCACCTGGTTTCAAACTCCCAGACCCATAACTAAGAAATTGGCTTCAATATCACCTTTTTGTTTCCTTATTCTCTCTTCTTCTTACAATTGTTGTGCCACAAGATGATCAAATTGGATCTTTGCACTTGTCTTGGGAACCTGTTGTTCTACCAAAATTGCCTTACCTTTATCTGTTGGATCAATGGTTGGTAAGGTAGTTGGTACCTGTGTAGACACCTACCTTATTGTTAATGGTGGTTGGGATACACCAAGAACAAAAGAAGGTTTGTCAGCGGCTGGCAAAGAAGTGTCAGCAGCTAAAAATGGCTTGTCAGCGGCTGCACCTTTGAGAATACATACTTGCTGCATCATCAATTTAGTTAAGGAGAGTCGAGTAGGTGTCATCATTGAGGGATCAAATTCCTTGCTCTCCTTCATACCTATAAGAGTATCAGCTATTTCCTTGGTACCTATTGAACCCTCCTTGGAGCTCTTTTCACTTAAATTCAATCTCTCCTCCCATTTGGACGAAGCCTCTCTAGCATAATCACCTGAGGACTGTACAACAAAGGTCCTCCTTACGTTGCTATCTTTCTCCAAAACATCTATCCTCTCCCTCAACAAAATGAGTTCAAGGCCTTGGGCTGTGACAGTCTGTATAAGCTCTGCATTTTGCTTTTGCAAGCTAATGTTAAGATTCAACAATTTTATAGGAGATAAGGGTTGCATACCGCCCTCACCCTCATTCGGGAAATTAATCCTCAATGAGGCTTCATTGGGCGTGAAGATGGGCTTACTTTCAGTGGGCTTGTCTTGCCCTGCTTCTAAGCGAGAGACAATAGGCCCAACTATCATCACATCACTAACCACCATAGTGGTAGTGGTCTTCTCTGCTACATAGCTAGGGCCACCAGGGGAAGACACCCTAGTGGTCCTTTGGCGTTTTGCAATCCTATATTGAGAAGGTGAGGTGGATTCAGGGCTGTTTGGGTCTATATTGGAGGTGTCGGGGGCTACAACATTGTTGTCAGGGGCTAAAGTCTGAGTTTTAGCGGCTGAAGTGTGAGGGTCAAGGTTATCTATTTTCATATCTACATCATTGTGCGGAGAAGGTGGTTGTTGTTCTTGTGGTTCTGGTGGTGGTTGTTGTTGGGCCATAGAAGCAGCTTGAATAATATCAAGCATGGGTTGGGTTAAAGGCAAATCTCTGTAAGGGGCAGTGTTGAGTTTGATGAAAAGTTTCTTTCGTTGTACATGGATCTTATAAAAGTGATCATGATCCCTGCCATACTTCCGTTGTAGTTCTAAAACTATTTACAAAAACCTAGGGTAAGCAAGAGTCATCTTACTTCCCTTGTTGTTTAACATGCCATCAAAATCATTTTAGAAAAATTGTATCTTTGGCCTCTTTTAAGAGTACTAGCAATGGAATGGCTGATTTCATTACATAATGAACATTTAGGACTAAGAAAATGAAGGAGGACATGTATAAGAAACTTCCAGGCTGAGGGGATATTGATTTTTATTAAATTTTGAAATACGCCCTTCTGGCGGAAGAGCATATCCCAAGACTGTAAGTCCCTGATGTAGCTCATCGAATAGATTCAACACCATCTACATCATCAAGCTGTAAGGCTTGATGAATCAAAGATTCGGTGATAATCTTCTTTTTCCCATGGACTAAGCCTTAAATGGTAATCACACCATCAAGTGTTTTGGAAGTAGCAGTGTTCCAAAACTGTTTGATATGTGAAATAGGAATGATAGGTGCATGAGATAAGGCATACCTAATATTGGAAGCCAACAAGAAATCAGTCATTCCATGGTACTATGGCTGATGATCATCTGTTGCCAAGAGTGCAATCAAGTTATGCTGGTTTTTGAATTCGAGAGTAACACCAGCAGGTTTGAATTTAAGCGCCATTGTTAACTTGGAAAAACTTAAGATGAAAGAAAGATTTAGTTTGTAATAATGGGAGAGAAAAATAACAAATACGCAAGTTGATACTATTAAAGCATAGGGGACCTAATTTATAGTAGAAAATGTAGGGATACTGTTGGTTGAAAAAGAGGTCAGTGAATAAACTTATCAAAAACTACTCAAGTAAATCTTTGAAAAGACTAAACTTATCTCTTAACAATTAAAGAGAATACCTACTCTACAAAAATTATAGCCCAAAATACCGCAAAAATAACAAATGAGTGGGACCCAGTGTTTTTCATTGTTCAAGGCTTTGTCAGTGCCAACGGCTATATTGGTTAGAGTTTAAAAATGGTTTGTCGGGGTCTAAAATTCATTTTTCAGCGGCTAAAAATCCATTGTCAAAGGCTAAAAATAAAACAAAATAACAACCACAACAAAGAAATTAATCCTAAGGAAATTATCTTTTCTCCAAAAAGACTGAGTTTTGCAAGCATTGTCTAATCATACACACTTGCATAAACAAAATAGATATGAGTGTCCTCAAGTGTCCCTTGCTCACAAAGTCCTTAAGGATGAAGTAACTTATATAAAATCTTTGTAACTCCCAAGTAAGCCCAAAAAAATTATAGCCCAAGTCTCCCATCTGACCAAACCCAATTCTAGGTCAAAAAGTCTTGGTAGCATACATATTTAAAAGTAAATATGCATGCTACCCAAGGTTTAGATATTCCAATAATCATAAAAAGTAAGATCTTCGTAATTTCTAACCCCCACTCACCAGTGGACATAATCTAAAATTGTGATAAGAGTACTCTAGTAGTACCTAAAAACCTAAAGGTATCCTAAAACCTCCCCTTAAGATAAGCATATAAACTTTTACATGTCAAACACAAATTATTATTTCAAGATAGGAATGTAAACATTCCAACCATCATAAATAAACCTTTGTTATAACCTTTTAGTCCATAAGTAACTCTATATCCATCCTTATGTTGCTCCATTTCCCTACACAGTTAGACAAAAACCACAAAACATACTAACATATGCTGTCAAAGGCTACATTCCACTTGTCAGCGGATTGAAACACTCTGTCAGCGGCTAGAAAAATATAGTGGAAAAGACTTACTACACAAAATCTAATAACAGTAATCATCTTGTACATACTTATACATGAAATCAAACCAACATTTTTTCAAGGATTGATCATTCCAATACTTGTTACCAAGTACTGGAACCTCTCAACATCAAAAGGTTTAGTTAAAAGGTCTAAAACATTATGTCAGAATCTATTTTCTCTGGTTGAATTAAATCCTTTCAAAACAATCCTTATTAAAATGATGTCTAATTTCAATATGTTTAGTTTTAGAATGATGTACAAGATTCTTAATTTACAAATAGTACTATTATTATCTACATATATCTTGGTATTCATTTAATGGTACCCATAATCCAACAACTGATTTTGAATCCAAAGCACTTGAAGACAACATGCAGAAGCAGCCACATATTTTGCTTCAGTTGTAGAATTGGACACAACAGTCTGTTTCTTGCATTGCCAAGATATCAACCTACTTCCAAGGAACTAACATCCACCAGTTGTGAATTTCCTATCTCTATTATCACCACCATAATCACTGTCTGAATATCCAATCAACTCCAAGGGAGAATCCTTAGGGTACCATAATCTCAAAGTGGGATAACACGTAAGATACCTAAATATTCTCTTGACAACATGAAGGTGACACTCCTTGGGAGTTACTTGATGACGTGCACATGCACATACAACAAACATGATGTCTGGTCTAGATGCTATGAGATACATCAATGAACCAATCATTGACCTATAATGCCTGACATCAACTTCTTTACCTTCTCCAAGCTTTCCCACAGGGTTCTCTCTGTCCATGGGTGTGCTAGCTCGTTTGTCATGAAGTGAAAACCCAAATTTCTTCAAGATCTCTACTGTGACAATCCGTCAATTTACGATTGATATTTTATTCTCAAATATTATTTGAAAATATTATTTTAATGTTACAATATGAACTCACTTATTTTTGGGAAGAAATTTGGATTTACGTCTTGAAGTAGCATCGACTACGTTTAAACCGGAGGATTCTACGTTACGTGCTTACGTTTACATACACCGTCTTTGGTGACAGTCCGACATTTCAGAAAATAAATTTATCTGTGAATATTATTTTGGAGTTTTAAATTTGTGTTGGTTCATGAACTCACAAATTTACGAGAAGAGACTAGGACTTGCAATTTTATTTTAACGTCTTTTACGACTAAACCGGAAACCTTAGGATTACGTATTTACGTTTTCGAACTCCGTTTTTGATGAGACAATTTTTATTGGATTCGTTTTGTGAAGTTGATTCATAATTTATAAAAACGTTTTTCGTAAAACGACCCGAGGGCACGCAAATCGAGGAAACTAGAATTGAGGAGTACCCGTAAATAAATGGGGATGAGACAAGTGGGACACTTGTCCCACCCCCAAAACCAGCCAACATGTTGCTACAACACATCTATGATGTGTCATAACCTTAACAATTTAGCTAAACACATGGCTTAGCTTACATTGTAAGCATTCCACTACACAAAACTAGCTACAAATCATACCACTCTCCTCATTTCCATCCATGCAAAACCACTTCTCTCTCTCTCTTGACTCCATGTTTGCCGTCCACCATATCACCACAAAACACCTTCACTTGATCAATTCCAACCACAAAATCATGTGTTATTTACACATATGTTGAAGCCCTCTTGAAGCTCTCTTGAATGGTGGTGATTATAACATCCATGGAGGAGTATTCATGGTGTCTTGGGGCTGATTTTCCACAAGGAGATTAGGAAGATTGGTGGTCATGAAGATGGTCTTGGTGCATCACAAGTTTCTCCATCAAAAATCCATGTTTTGATCAACCTACATCATCATGGTGGTATAAAGATTGTCCTCCTCATCTTCTTGTTATTTTGATTATGTAAACATGTATTTTATTTCCTATTGTATATGTATATGATGATTATATGATGATAAAAATGTTAAATGGGGATTTGGTGTTGATAAATATGATTAAAAAGGTGAAAAACTATAAGAAACAAGGTTAAAATCTTGATTAATTTACATGGCTGTATAAAACAGTAAACAAACATGTTATGAACTGATGAAATGATGAAGTAGAATCCATTTACAGTAAGCTAAATGTCTTTTACATATGTGAGAGTTGGCCATGCAATGGAATCATTGTAATGAGTGAGATATGATCAAAACAAGTTTAAGGTATAAATCTGAGGTTACTGTTTTGGACGATTTTTAGAAAATATTTAGAAGATGATTCAACAGTAGCTATAGAAGAGTTAAATGTAACACATATCATTTAGTTTATGTGATAAAAATTTGAGCTTCTATCTCCATATAGAACTCACGATATGGCAATTTTGGTGAAAGTGAAGATAAAAATCAGATTTTGGAAATTAAAGAATAATACTATTATATAAGCACTCAAATTTTAATAGTATAAAATATAAATTAAAACCCACTAACTCATGAATTCTATTTATATAAATATCTAAAAGGTTAAATAAGTGTACATTTTATAAAAATGGTAACTTGTTATGTTTTATAAGATATAAAACTATAAACATGATTTTTACGACTTTTTCGGCTATTGCCGTAAAATTAACGTTTTTGTTAAATAAAACTTAGATGGTTGGACCCATCTAATGAAAACTTTATAAAACTTATATACTGATATATAGACATGTATAACAAGTAAAAACCAATAAAACCCGAACTTTAGGGCATACGGACATAACGAGCTAAGTAAACATATTGGACTAATACTTGGACTAATAACTGGACTAAATAAGATATAAACTTGTAAAAAGAAATTATTGGGCTTAACCCATTTGGGCCCAACATGGAAAGTATACATACTGATAAAATAAGTATAACAAGGATTAAAACAAGTTAAGGAACTTATAATAAGTTTATTGGGCATAAAACACGTAAATGGGTAAAACTAGTAAACTAGTATAAAAGTTATCGACAAATAACACTAAAATGAGTAAACGAGAATATGTAAACCCACTTGATCATCATATATATATAATCATAATATGTATACATAATTGTTATTTTTATAAAGTCATTGGACAAACGTCTAAGACCGATTGTTATTTGTCTAGGTTTCCGTGATTGAAGCACGTACCGTACATCCAAATCGCCGATAATCGTCTTCCCACATCAACGTGAGTTCATAGCCTCGCACTCTTTTAAATGTTTTTATAAATGTTTTATAAACCCGCGAGGGAGATAACATGTTAGTTTTTATAAAATAGGACACCATTTGTCCCGATTGTTTGTTTATTGATTTTGGACCCGAATGATTGAATGACCCGATTGTATGACCCGATAAATGATTAACGGACCCGATAGATGAAATAAAATGGATTATTAAAGTTAGGTTATGTCACTAAAAGTCCCATTAGCATGAATTGTGAACTACTGGGAGTTGGTAGACGCTTATGCATTTAATAGTACTATTTGGGGACGATCACCCCAGTTCGCGCCTTGACGGTTGATCCCCGTCGTGCCACATTGATTGGTAAGCGAATTTATGTATGAGAAGATTTCCATAGCGTGACCTTTGTGACAACACGCTACTTTAGATGGGCAAAATTGGTATCGGGTTAGCTACCCGTTTTGGTTTAGTAAGGTAACAATGTCATGCGGCTTATAATAATCCAAAAACTAACGAAATAATACTAGACGCTCAGAATTACGATGTATTGCCTGACTAGCAATACTGGGTCATACTATTGATATTATGTTTGTGTTTTGGTTTTCATAACCATACTCATATAACGGTTTTTATTTTCATACAACGTCGTAAGACGTATTGTATGACGTTTTTACGACATTGGCTCGTATAATGATTTTTAAGGCTTTTTTATAACCATATTCATATAACGATTTTATTTAATCTATACAACGTTGCAAAATGTATTGTATGGTGTTTTTAACGACAATGATTCGTATAATGATTTTTAAGGCAAATGCCTATATTATGATTTTTCGATAAAGGATTGGTATAAAATGACTTTGGCTATTCTATGGCCTATAAAAATAATTTTCAGTAAAAATCTTATACTGATATTATATTGATGGATTTTATTAAACTCTATGAATTCACTCGGCGTTATCGCTGACCTTTTATTTTAACATGTCTTATCTCAGGTACTTGAAGGTAATTCTCGGGAAGACGACAAGAATTCATGGCTCGCACTTAAACAATATTTTTCCATTCAAACACTTGTAAAACTTTTGTATAAAACGTAATGACTTGGGACCGATGTAACTTTGATATTTATGAATGGAAATGCTTTTATTATAAAACGACGCGATTTTTATTCGTTGTCTATGATGTGAGTAATGTGCTATCCCGTAACACCAACTAGTCTTCCGCTGTATTGAGTTGTATAAATTTGGGGGTGTTACATCTACTACATATTTGTCTTGTGAGATGAAAGTTCCATTCTCCCTTTGTTGTACTTGAAAACCAAAGAAAAAGTTCATTTCACCCATTGCACTCATCTTGAACTTATCAGTCATAAGCTTGGAGAATTCCTCACTCATTTTTGGATTAGAAGAACAAAAATGATAGCATCAACATAGACCAGTACAAGAAGAAAATCCTTTCTTTCTTCTTTGTAAACAATATCTGGTCTATGGTGCCCCTCTTGAATACATTTTATACAAGATAAGTGGATAATGTGCCATACCATGCTCTAGGGTCTTGATGAAGGCCATACATTGCCTTATTTACTATGTAGACATTATCTGGATGCTCAGAATTTTCAAAACTAGGATGTTGCATCACATAAACTTGTTCTTGAATGGTTCCATACAAGAAGGCACTTTTTAAATTCATTTGATACACTATGAAACCCATGCAAGAAGCATAGGCTAGGAAAAAACTTTATTGCTTCAATCCTAGCAACATGTGCAAAAACCTCTTCATAGTCAATACATTCTTCTTGTCTGTAACCTTGAGCAGCAACCAGTCTTGCCTTGTTTCTAATCACAATACCTCGCTCATCTTTCTTATTATTGAGAACCCAACATGCTCCAATAGGTCTAACATGCTTGGGACAGTCTACAAGCTGCCAAACATCCTGAATAGCAAACTGATGAAGCTCATCTTGTATTGCCTCAACCCAGCTGTCATCTTTGAGAGCATAAAAAACCTTCTTAGGTTTTTATTGTGATAGAAAACAAGCAAATAGACACTCTTAAATCCATTCATTATCATATTTCTTGTGGATATTAGCAATAAATCCATCTTGGCTCTTACTTTTACCTCTTGTCTGTATTAGAGAGTGAACATGCCGAATTATTTGAGTAGGAGGATGATTTTTAGTGACATGAGAGTTTATCCTCCCCCAAATAAAGCATCATCGTGAATAGTGGACTCAAAATTAGTAAAATCATGTTCATCTTCAGTTTCATACCCATCTTCATTATTAATAACATTGTCAGTGGCTGGATTGAAGCCACTGACACCTCCTTTGGGTATGGATTCACTCACATTTTCTTGAATGGATTTGTCATAGTCTAGAGAAAAGCTGTTTATCAGTAGATAGATCTTGCTTCTCAAGGGTTTCAAAGCCATTGTCATTCTCAATATTATCAACCTTTGGCTCTTCTTGTTTCTTTCTCTCTTCTCTTTTCTCAGCAGCAGATGCTTCAGCAAATTCTTTACTCCAAATAGGTACATCCTAGACATTGAAGGAGAAGATTTTCTTAGTTTCTTGTGATCTAGACACCTCATTGGCTTGTATACTTGCATTATTAGTATTAGTGGCTTCCAAATCTGCATGATTAGTCACAGACATATGTTGCATAGATCTAGACAGAGGTTCTATATCAAATAACCAATTAGGTCCAGTTTCATGATCACTAGGTTTATTTTCCAAGAAGTCAACATGAATATTCTCTGTGATAATCCTATCCTCCTTCTAATAAACTCTATACCTTTTTCTATTCTTAGAGTATCCCACAAAGTATCCCTCATCACCTTTTGAATTAAACTTGCCTAGGTTGTCATTAGTATTCAAAATAACTACATTGCACCCAAAGGGTCTAAAGAAGTCTATCAAAGGTTTCCTTTTCCAAAATAGCTCATAAGGGTTTTTATTGTGGTACTCGTTGATTAAGGCCCTATTATGTACATAACAAGCTATACTAATGGCCTCAGCCCAAAAGGTAACGGGTAACTTAGCATCTGCTAACATTGTTCTTGCTGCTTCTATTAGTGTTCTATTCCTTCTTTCAACTACACCATTTTGCTCTGGAGTTCTTGTTGTGCTAAACTCCCTAGTAATTCCTTTCTTGTCACAGAAGGCATCTAAAAGGTGAATTCTGAACTCACCACCATTGTTACTTCTATTGATATCTACTTCATATTCTGCTTTCTTTTTTATTTGAGAGTTAAAATTAATTAAAGTCTCAGCAGTATCAATCTTCTTACTTAAAAAGAAAGTTCATGTAAACCAAGAGTGATCATTAGTGATAACAAAGCAATAAGATTTATTATTAATACTCTCAACTAATGTAGGACCAAATAAGTCCATATGAAGCAAATGTAAAGGTTTAGAACTAGCATGCACACTCTTAGACTTGAAGGAGGACTTATGCTACTTGCCTTTTAGGCATGCAACACAATTATGATCATTTTTGAATGCCTTTGAGGGTAATCCTCTGACAAGATCATGCCTAACAAGCCTATTCATGTTCTTATAATTTATATGCCCCAACCTTCTGTGCCACAAATTACTTTCATCTACTGAAGCCTTAGCATAAAGATAGTAAGTTAGTATTCATTTTAATCCTATTGAGATTAACGTTATACATGTCCTTATGTCTAGGTGTTCTATATTCAATGAAATTTTTAGCAGGCATTTCAAAATCTTTACTCAACACCAAACATTCTGTGTCAGTAAAGAGAACCTTATTTTTGTTGTCACAAACTTGTGACACACTAAACTAATTATAACCAAGTTCTTTTACGAGAAAAACTTCCTCAAACTTCAAGTTGTTGGTGAGAAGTGTGCCTTTGCCTGAGATTATTCCTTTGCTTCCACCAAAGTACACAGTATCACCATTGCTAATAGGAGTAAATTTTGATAAGTAATCCTCCTTCCCAGTCATGTGCCTTGAGAATCCACTGTCCCAATATCCATAATCATTGACCTGCTTTGGACACCCTGCACATAAAGAAAACAAATTAGTTTTCTTTGAAGATCCAAGCCTTGTTTGACTTGGATCCATCTGGTTGTTCAACAAGAATGGACTTGTTTCTTGTAACAACCCCCTGTTCATTCCTTTGTGCCCTAAACACCCATTTGGTTCCAACAACCTTTTCAAGATATTTAAATCTATTACAGGTCATTCAAACACCTTTAAAGTTAGAATTTTGGTATTGTTTAGGTTTACAAGTAAAATTGGATGATGCCTTAGAACCTTGACCCTTGTGTCCCAAGTATCTGTTGGTGTATGGTCTAACATATGGTCTGAAATAGCTAATTTTGGCATGGTTATGCCAAATCTAGGGTTGTCAACGGCTGACCTTACTTTGTCAGTGGCTACATTGTTCGTGTCAGCGGGTAAAAATGCCTTGTCGGAGGCTAGATTAGGGTTTGCTATTGGAACCTATTGTTTGTTAGACCAAGTTTGAGTCTCATGAAAGGGTCATTGGCCTTGAACATTAGCTTCTTTTGAAAAATAAAGAGCAACTTTAGCAGCTAGAGGTCTTGTGTGGGCAAAGGGTTGATGGGAAATGTGGATCACTTTTGTCAGCGGATACACTGTATCCACTTTGACAGTTATAAGATAAGTGAGTGAAACTTCCACAAGTAAAGCAAGCCTTTTTAGACACAAACTTAGGTCAAAGTGATTATATCCCATTCCGTTGACACTTCCTTGAATTTGTGATGATCTAGGTTTTCTATACATCTCAGCATATTGAACACTAGATTTACTTTTAGTACGTGAGCCAAAGTTAAAAGCTTTACCATTTATGGGGTTGGTGATCTTAATTGGCTTAACTTCACTAGATTCTTCACTTAAGAGACCCACTTTAACAAAGAGAAAGGGATTAGCAGCTTTCCACTATTCCAAATCATTTAATTTCCTCTCATATTCCTCTATGGGGCTAACCACTATTGGTGGAGGAGTAAAGACCTTCTCTTGGAATTCAGGGATACTAGTTCCAGATAAGTCATGTCTCCTTGAAACTCCATAGAAATCACCAGGAGGAGGTGGAACAGTAGCATACTCTTTTTCTTTCATACCAATTCCAAACATATCCTTAGCATTTCTTTGCTCACTCACACACTTACCTAAAATTTCACTTGCCTTTTCAAACTTCTCAATTTTAAAGTTTATGTTCTCCTTAGACTTAATGGCTTCAGCTAGTTTGAGATGTAATTCGGTTTTAGACTCCATTAAAGTAGCTTTAGATTCATTACTAAGTCTTAGGTCTCTATCTAGAACTCTAATCTAATCTTTAAGGTCAAGTTCCATTTTACTATATTCACTAACCACCTTATCAGATTGTGCAAGTCCCCTTTTATAGTTTCCTAAGGTGGCATCCATATCTAAAAGTTTTTTATTTAAACTAAAAATCTCAGCATTAAGATTTTTAGTGTTTTTCCTACACTCTTTACTATAAAAGGCATCATTGTATTCCTCATTATCATAAGAGGATGATGAAGATGTGGCCATAAGAGCAAAGTGAACATGATCCTCTTCCGTAGATACCAAAGCTTGATTCTGCTTAACCTCTTCTCCCATGTAGCTCCAATCCCATCAAATTCCATCAATGCTTTGCATAGCTACCATTGCCTTTGAATCAGTATCTTCTATCTTGATGATTCGACTTGTACCCTGTCCTCCATCATTCCTAAGTGGAGATCTGCATTCTCTCTTGAAGTTACCCATGCTGTGGCGATTGAAACACTCAACTTTGGATTTATCAAAACCAGTTGATTCTCCTTTATTGAATGTAAGTCTCTTGCCAAATTTATTGTAGAATTTGTTGGCTCTTATGCTACTAAGTGCCATGTTCCATTTAATGTCCATCTCTTCAAGATTATCATCACTTATTTTCTCAAAATCCTCATATATGAGTTGAGAACCATTGGGCAAAGCAAAAATGTATGCACATACGGTATCCAAGTCGATTCCAGCTGGTTTGACACTAGAAGATGTCAAGAAAGAAGTGTTAGTGCCTGTAGAGTTCAATCCGCTGACAAAGGTTCCATTGTCAGCGGGTATGTAGCCATTGTTTGAAACGAATGCCATGTTCCCAGAAGTTGAAGAAGGTGTACTTCCATGTCTTAGCAAGACTTCGGGCTCCATGATCTTTAATTGGTGGTAGATGTCATCAAAAGTTTTTTCCTTGAGACTCTTGGTTTCAATGATTGAATTAGCTTGTACATGCCAAGCTTCACCAAGAGATCCAAGAAAGGCAGAGATAACATCTACATCTTCAAATTCCACACCCATGAATGCTAATTTGCTGGTGAGATCTTGGAGACGACTTCTGACTTCACTCAACTTTTCATTAGGAAGAGCTTTGAAAACTTTAAATTCTCTTGCCAACTTCTTTTTCATTTCCTTGAGAGTTTCTTCATTACCACCAAAAGTGGATTGAATGGCTTCCCAAAGTTCTATAGCAGATTCATACTTTCTGAACTTAAATTGCTCCTTTGGCCCAAGAGCCAATTGAAGACAACTAAGTGCCTTCATATCATTCCTTCTTAGAGTTATCTCGTCAACAGATATAGTAATTCCATCTTGAGGATCTGAGCTCTCAGCCTTAGATTTACCAGCTTTTAATCTTTGTGCTTTAAGGGCCATCTTTTCTTCCTTGTTAAAGGAGTCCTTAAATTCAATAATCTCCCAAAGGACATAGTTGTCAACTTGAAGATATTGTTCAAAACTGAATTCTCATAATTTAAAGTTATTAGGATCTAGGATGAGGATTTTGAGGTTGTTTATGTGGTGAGTGGAATTTGATGTGTTATCGGATGAGGTTGACATGGCGTTTTTTAGGTTAGGGTTTTGTGCAATTTAGGGTTTTGTTCTATTGATCAAAGTTCCTCAACAAGCTCTGATACCACTTGTTGATCCCAAACTTACACCGATTTAGCTTTGTATTATCGAGATAAGATCAAGTATAATACATAGAGAAAATTTGTGTATTCAACAATCCAAGTACTATGCGGAATATAATACTTAGAACAAAGAACAATACTAACAAATCACGTATACCAAACTTTCAACTTCGATTAATAACAAACGATCAAAATATATGAAAGGGTACATAATAACAAAACCTAGGGCTCCTTTAATAGATTAAGGAGCCTTGAACAATAAGCTACGAATCAATTATTTTAGGAAGAGATAAACATAAAAAATACAATATTTGAACATATCTTCCTATTCTAAACAAAACGCTTTGATCTTCATAACTTATGCAATCCTTCGGTGGCTAAGATTCTACTTGTCAGCGACTACAATATTCTTGTCAGCGTCTAGAATCTTATGTGTCAACGGCTAGGGACTTGGTTATTTTATTCCCAACATGAAGTGCGGGGAATCGAACCCCGTGCCTCTCGCATTACTCTACAATATGAGCTACACTCTTGGAAATTTCACTTAAGGCTTGTTTGAGCACAATTAAAAGGAAATGTTACTTGCTAAAATATATGAGCTTCACCAAAAGCATTAAGAGTTGGTTTCCTTGAAAATATTGAGAGCACAAACGTAACTGGATCTGTAGGTAAGGAATGCAACTATATGACAAAAATTCCAACCTGAGCAGCCAATATTCTTTTCGAATTATGTACAAGATGATCGTGAGCTTGTCTAAGTTTTTCTTGCCTTGGTATGAGTTCCTGTTGTTGGTTACATGATAACATATATTATCAAAAGAGTATAGCTAATTCTATGTTTTATCTCTTTCCCATGCATTAGCAGTTCTAAACAAGCCAAACAGAAAGAAAAAAATACCTCAAAAGCCTTTTTTAAGAACATATGTAAACGCTTCTGATGGCGGGACTGTTGTGAATGCAAGAAACCACACAAACAACAATGATCAATGAATTCCATGAACCCTCAAAAGGGTGCCCTACCGGGACTTCAAGAGAAACACTCTTATTTTATAAACTCATAATCTACCGTTTTCCCTGAGCCTATTACATATATTTATATTATAATAGTCTAAGAAAGAAAGCTAAAAATCTTTACTAAAACTAAAACAAGGAAATAAATAAGTATTATAAAACTAAACACATCTTTATATAAAAATATAAAATACTAACAAATATTAAAAGATAGTTGATGGCAATTATAAATTGTCATCTATACCCTTAGATCTTCTTGAATCTCGTGTTGACCGAAGAATCGGCGGCTAAGCTAAGAGGAGTTGGATATCGAAGATGCCCTGCATCATTCTCTTCCTCTTGGAAAAAGACTCGTCCTCGAGTCTTGTCTTTCCAAGTCTCGAACTCTAAAACTTTCTAACCCCCCTCCGTTTCCTTAACACGGCTTCTCTATGGAGAATCACGTTCAATCATGTCAACTAGTCAATAAGATGATCCAGGTGAAGTGACTTCATCCTCACTCACGTGACCGTTGCCTCAATCGGCGAGTCTACGGTTAGCTTGATTCTGGAATCCGTCTTGAAGGTTCTTCACTTGTATAAGGAGGTCTTCATTCTTTACAACACGTGATACTTGGTTAATTGTTTTGTTGCCTCGTCCGGCGAATCTACGAGCTATATAACCAAATGGTTTTCCACGTCCACACATTTGTGGGCAACTATAGCCACTTGAATCAAAAACAATTCTGCAGAAAAAAAACCAGCAAATTCAAATAGTTATATCTCCCTGTAGAGAACTCCAATCACAAATCCGAACGGTCAGATCATAGATCTACGTGTCTTGGACATCCTGCCCAAAAACTATAGAGATCCAACGGTTAACGAACGTGTGTCGTAATTTTTCTTACATGTGCGCAGAAAACAACGAACGGAAACAAAAACATTTGTTTCTCGCGATATGGCTTCAATAAGTTGTGTGATTTCTTCTCCAAACCTAGGCTCTTGATACCAAATGATGGCGGGACCGTTGTGAATGATAGAAACCACACAATAACAATGAACAAGGAATTCCATGAACCCTCAAAAGGGTGCCCAACCGGGACTTCAAGAGAAACACTCTTATTTATAAACTCATAATCTGTTTAAACCTAAAACTAACAGGTACATTTATAGCATAATATTGTCTTGGAGAGAAAGACAAGAATCAAGTATAAACAAGGAAATAAATTGAAAAAAATAATATAAAAAAGATAGACTACGACAATTATGAATTGTCGCTTTTCACCCTTCAATCTATTAGAACTAGTGAACACTTAACTTCACATGTTTACCGAAGAACCGGCGGCTAAGTCCGAGGAGCTGGAGCGAACATGCCCTGCATCATTCTCCTCCTCTTGGAAAAGACTCGTCCTCGAGTCTTGTCTTTCCAAGTCTCGAACTCTAAAACTTTCTAACCCCCTCCATTTCCTAAATACGGCTTCTCTATCGAGAATCACGTTTCATCATGCCAACCATTCTATAAGATAATCCGGGTGAAGTGACATCATCCTCACTCATGTGACCAGTGCCTCAATCGGCGAGTCTATAGTTAGCTTGATTTTGGAATCCGTCTTGAAGGTCCTTCACTTGTTTTAGGAGGTCTTCATTCTTTACAACACGTGGTACTTGGTTAATTGTTTCGTTGCCCCGTCCGGCGAATCTACGAGCTACAAAACCAAATGTGTTCCACGTCCACACATTCGTGGGGTAAGTATAGCCAAAGATATCAAAAACCATTATGCAGAAAAAAAACAGCCACTTCAGCCAGGTGTAGCTCCCTGTAGAAAACTCCAATCGCGAATCCGAACGGTGGAATCATAGATCTATGTTACTTGAACCTCGTGCCCAAAAATTATAGAGATCCAACGGTGAACGAACGCGTGTCGTCAATTTTCTCACGGCTGTGCAAAAAATGACGAACGGAAACCAAAAATTTTGTTTCTTACGATAAGTCTTCAATAAGCTGTGTTGTTTCTTCTCCAACCTAAGCTCTTGATACCAAATGATGGCGGGACCGTTGTGAATGCAAGAAACCACACAAACAAAAATGATCAAGGAATTCCATGAACCCTCAAAAAGGGTGCCCAACCGGGACTTCAAGAGAAACACTCTTATTTTATAAACTCATAATCTACCGTTTTTCCCTGAGCCTATTACATATATTTATATTATAATAGTCTTAGAAAGAAAGCTAAAAATCATTACTAAAACTAAAACAAGGAAATAAATAAGTATTATAAAACTAAACACATCTTTATATAAAAATATAAGATACTAACAAATATTAAAAGATAGTTGATGGCAATTATAAATTGTCATCTATACCCTTAGATCTTCTTTAATCTCGTGTTGACCGAAGAATCGGCGGTTAAGCTAAGAGGAGTTGGATATCGAAGATGCCCTGCATCATTCTCCTCCTCTTGGAAAAAGACTCGTCCTCGAGTCTTGTCTTTCCAAGTCTCGAACTCTAAAACTTTCTAACCCCCCTCCGTTTCCTTAACACGGCTTCCCTATGGAGAATCACGTTCAATCATGTCAACTAGTCAATAAGATGATGCAGGTGAAGTGACTTCATCCTCACTCACGTGACGGTTGCCTCAATCGGCGAGTCTACGATTAGCTTGATTCTGGAATTCGTCTTGAAGGTCCTTTACTTGTTTAAGGAGGTCTTCATTCTTTACAACACGTGATACTTGGTTAAATGTTTTGTTGCCTCGTCCGGTGAATCTATGAGCTATATAACCAAATGGTTTTCCACGTCCACACATTTGTGGGCAACTATAGCCACTTGAATGAAAAACAATTCTGCAGAAAAAAACCAGCAACTTCAAACAGTTATATCTCCCTGTAGAGAACTCCAATCGCAAATCCGAACGGTCATATCATAGATCTACGTGTCTTGGACATCCTGCCCAAAAATTATAGAGATCCAACGGTTAACGAATGCGTGCCGTCATTTTTCTCACAGCTGCGCAGAAAACGACGAACGGAAACAAAAACATTTGTTTCTCGCTATATGGCTTCAATAAGTTGTGTGATTTCTTCTCCAAACCTAGGCTCTTGATACCAAATGATGGCGGGACCGTTGTGAATGATAGAAACCACACAAGAACAATGAACAAGTAATTTCATGAACCACCAAAAGGGTGCCCAACCGGGACTTCAAGAGAAACACTCTTATTTATAAACTCATAATCTGTTTAAACCTAAAACTAACAGGTACATTTATAGCATGATATTGTCTTGGAGAGAAAGACAAGAATCAAGTAGAAACAAGGAAACAAATCGAAAAAAATTAATATAAAAAAGATAGACTACGACAATTATGAATTATCGCTTTTCACCCTTCAATCTATTAGAACTAGTGAACACTTGACTTCACATGTTTACCGAAGAACCGGCGGCTAAGTCCGAGGAGCCGGAGCGAACATGCCCTGCATCATTCTCCTCCTCTTGGAAAAGACTCGTCCTCGAGTCTTGTCTTTCCAAGTCTCGAACTCTAAAAATTTCTAACCCCTCATCCGTTTCCTTAATACGGCTTCTCTATCGAGAATCACGTTTAATCATGCCAACCATTCAATAAGATGATCCGGGTGAAGTGACATCATCCTCACTCATGTGACCGTTGCCTCAATCGGCGAGTCTACGGTTAGCTTGATTTTGGAATCTGTCTTGAAGGTCCTTCACTTATTTTAGGAGGTCTTCATTCTTTACAACACGTGGTACTTGGTTAATTGTTTCGTTGCCTCGTCCGGCGAATCTACGAGCTATATAACCAAATGTGTTCCACGTCCACACATTCGTGGGGTAAGTATAGCCAAAGATATCAAAAACCATTCTGCAGAAAAAAAAACAGCCACTTCAGCCAGGTGTATCTCCCTGTAGAAATCTCCAAACGCAAATCCGAACGGTGGAATCATAGATCTATGTTTCTTGAACCTCGTGCCCAAAAATTATAGATATCCAACGGTGAACGAACGCGTGCCGTCAATTTTCTCACGGTTGTGCAGAAAATGACGAACGAAAACAAAAAAAATTTGTTTCTCGCGATAAGGCTTCAATAAGTTGTGTTGTTTCTTCTCCAACCTAAGCTCTTGATACCAAATGATGGCGGGACCGTTGTGAATGCAAGAAACCACACAAACAACAATGATCAAGGAATTCCATGAACCCTCAAAAGGGTGCCCAACCGGAACTTCAAGAGAAACACTCTTAGTTTATAAACTCATAATCTACCGTTTTTCCCTGAGCCTATTACATATATTTATATTATAATAGTCTTAGAAAGAAAGCTAAAAATCTTTACTAAAACTAAAACAAGGAAATAAATAACTATTATAAAACTAAACACATTTATATATAAAAATATAAGAAACTAACAAATATTAAAAGATAGTTGATGGCAATTATAAATTGTCATCTATACCCTTAGATCTTCTTAAATCTCGTGTTGAACGAAGAATCGGCGGCTAAGCTAAGAGGAGTTAGATATCGAAGATGCCCTACATCATTCTCCTCCTCTTGGAAAAGACTCGTCCTCGAGTCTTGTCTTTCCAAGTCTCGAACTCTGGAAGTTTCTAACCCCTCTCCGTTTCCTTAATACGGCTTCTCTATGGAGAATCACGTTTCATCATGCCAACCATTCAATAAGATGATCCGGGTGAAGTGACATCATCCTCACTCACGTGATCGTTGCCTCAATCGGCGAGTCTACGGTTAGCTTGATTCTGGAATCCGTCTTGAAGGTCCTTCACTGGTTTTAGGAGGTCTTCATTCTTTACAACACGTGGTACTTGGTTAATTGTTTCGTTGCCTCGTCCGACGAATCTACGAGCTATATAACCAAATGTGTTCCACGTCCACACATTCGTGGGGTAAGTATAGCCAAAGAAATCAAAAACCATTCTGTAGAAAAAAAACAGCCATTTCAGCCAGGTGTATCTCCCTGTAGAAATCTCCAATCGCAAATCCGAACGTTAGAATCATAGATCTATGTTTATTGAACCTCGTGCCCAAAAATTATAGAGATCCAACAGTGAACGAACGCGTGCCGTCAATTTTCTCACGGCTGTGCAGAAAATGACGAACGGAAACAAAAAAATTTGTTTCTCACGATAAGGCTTCGATAAGTTGTGTTGTTTCTTCTCGAACCTAAGCTCTTGATACCAAATGATGGTGGGACCGTTGTGACTGCAAGAAACCACACAAACAACAATGATCAAGGAATTCCATGAACCCTCAAAAGGGTGCCCAACCGGAACTTCAAGAGAAACACTCTTATTTTATAAACTCATAATCTACCGTTTTTCCCTGAGCCTATTACATATATTTATATTATAATAGTCTTAGAAAGAAAGCTAAAAATCTTTACTAAAACTAAAACAAGGAAATAAATAACTATTATAAAACTAAACACATTTTTATATAAAAATATAAGATACTAACAAATATTAAAAGATAGTTGATGGCAATTATAAATTGTCATCTATACCCTTAGATCTTCTTGAATCTCGTGTTGACCGAAGAATCGGCGGCTAAGCTAAGAGGAGTTGGATATCGAAGATGCCCTGCATCATTCTCCTCCTCTTGGAAAAAGACTCGTCCTCGAGTCTTGTCTTTCCAAGTCTCGAACTCTAAAACTTTCTAACCCCCCTCCGTTTCCTTAACACGGCTTTTCTAAAGAGAATCATGTTCAATCATGTCAACTAGTCAATAAGATGATCCAGGTGAAGTGACTTCATCCTCACTCACGTGACCGTTGCCTCAATCGGCGAGTCTACGGTTAGCTTGATTCTAGAATCCGTCTTGAAGGTCCTTCACTTGTTTAAGGAGGTCTTCATTCTTTACAACACGTGATACTTGGTTAATTGTTTCGCTGCCTCGTCCGGCGAATCTACGAGCTATATAACCAAATGGTTTTCCACGTCCACACATTTGTGGGAAACTATAGCCACTTGAATCAAAAACAATTCTGCAGAAAAAAACCAGCAACTTCAAACAGTTATATCTCCCTGTAGAGAACTCCAATCGCAAATCCGAACATTTAGATCATAGATCTACGTGTCTTGGACATCCTGCCCAAAAATTATAGAGATCCAACGGTTAACAAACGCGTGCCGTCATTTTTCTCACAGCTGCCCAGAAAACATCGAACGGAAACAAAAACATTTGTGTCTCGCGATATGGCTTCAATAAGTTGTGTGATTTCTTCTCCAAACCTAGGCTCTGATACCAAATGATGGCGGGACCGTTGTGAATGATAGAAACTACACAATAACAATGAACAAGGAATTCCATGAACCCTCAAAAGGGTGCCCAACCGGGACTTCATGAGAAACACTCTTATTTATAAACTCATAATCTGTTTAAACCTAAAACTAACAGGTACATTTATAGCATGATATTGTCTTGGAGAGAAAGACAAGAATCAAGTAGAAACAAGGAAACAAATCGAAAAACATAATATAAAAAAGATAGACTACGACAATTATGAATTGTCGCTTTTCACCCTTCAATCTATTAGAACTAGTGAACACTTGACTTCACATGTTTACCGAAGAACCGGCGGCTATGTCCGAGGAGCCAGAGCGAACATGCCCTGCATCATTCTCCTCCTCTTGGAAAAGACTCGTCCTCGAGTCTTGTCTTTCCAAGTCTCGAACTCTGAAACTTTCTAACCCCCCCTCCGTTTCCTTAATACGGCTTCTCTATCGAGAATCACGTTTCATCATGCCAACTGTCCATTTGATAACTGGGTTTTGCCCGTATAAATGTGCCACTGGCGGCTGCATTAATCGTATCACGATCTCGAAAAGTCAAACCGTTGTAGAAAGTATCAATCAATGTGACTGGAAGCATGTTGTGGTTTGGACAACGATCAATCGAGACATTATATCTTTCCCAAGCATCAAAAAGAGATTCATCGGGATCTTGCATGAAACCGCTGATTTGATTGCGAAGGCTCGTGACCATGGATGGTGGAAAGGAGCGCGACAAAAAGCGTTGAGTCATGTCATCCCAAGTATGAATAGAATTCTTTGGAAGACGATTAAACCATTTCTTGGCATGATGTGATAAAGTATGTGGGAAGAGTTGTAGGCGAAGAACATCCATTGTGGCACCGGGCAACTTCATGCTTAGAGTGATTGTAATGAACTTGTCGAGGTGTTTGTTGGCATCATCATCAGGCATTCCTCTAAAAGGATTTGTTTGCACTTGCTGAATCATGTGGTGCTTCAACGAAAACTCTGGAGCCGTGATTTGCATCGGCGCAATCGGTCATCCTCGTCCAAACATGGTAGGTTGACAAAGCTCCTCCATTGTCCGGAGATCGGGCTGTGGCTAAACATTGTTGTTATTATTGTTGAGGTGCGGTGGATTATTGTTGTTGTTAACACCTGCCATACTTAAATCTTCTCGAGTCTCGGGCTCTTGATAATTAGAAGATCTAGTACGCATACACCTACAAAGGCAAAAGAAAACAATACCAAACGCAAAGACAATATATATACACAATAAAAATTAAATCTTTTTGGATTTTTGAAATTTTTAATTTTTATGGTTTTTTGAATTTTATAAGCAAGAAAATAACGCTCACAAGTGAACGGATCCCAAAAAGCAACGCGTCTCTCACAGAAAACCGTTAATCTTTACGAAAAGAGCCGGCATCGGCGCCATTTGATAACTGGGTTTTGCCCGTATAAAATTAAAGTTCTCGTTCTCGGTATCTTAACGAATTGATTTCCAGTTCAAAGTGTGACTTTATTGTTTTTGGTGAAACAAATATTTTTGGTGGTTTTAAAATAAAATGTGCAAGACTTAAAAGTAAAATGGCAGGTAAAGTAAATCTAAGTCTAATTTAAAATAAATTGTGCAAGTATTTAAAAGCGTGACGGAAATTAAAAGGTACTAAAAGAAAATAACGCAAACTTAAATCTATCTAAGACAAACTTAAAACGTAACTAAAACTTAAAACTAAGGCAAGGCTAAAAATAAATCTAAGGCAAGGAATCTTAAAGTGCGACTAAGTAAAAAGGCGGAAAAACTAAAGCTTGAAATTAAAAAGCAGAAACTTAAAAACTGAAATTAAAGAAACCTGAAAATTAGTTCATCCGAAATAATACCCTCATTCGGAATAAACACTCATCCGGAATGTCACCTTCGTTCGGAATGTTTTTCTTCACTCGGAATATTTACCAAAGCCCTTGATCCGGAATAAATCCTTTATCCGGAATATGTCACTTATCCGGAATAAAGTCTTCACTAGGAATATGGTCTTGATCCGGAATGTTGCCTTCGTTCGGAATATCTCTTGATCCGGAATAATATTCCGAATAAACTCCTTGATCTGGAATATTCTTGCTGATCCGGAATGTTTGGTCTATCCGGAATGTTCTGTCTATCCGAAATAATTCCCTTATCCGGAATATTGGATATAATCCGGATGAACCACCTTGGCTAAAATCTTGATCCGGAATGTTGAAGATTCCGAATAGAGCACTCGGATCTTGAATAATTAATTATTCTGGATGGACGACTTTGATACGGAATATTTTCCACAACAACCTTCACTCGGAATAACTTTTTGCTGGGCTTGATTCGGAACTTTCCTGGGAAAAGATCAGTACCTGGGATGACAGTAACAAACACACGAAGAACAAGGAACAAGATATACACGAATCTAATGAAAACTAGACAAAATCAACCACAAGATTAAATCAAACTAATCAATAAACAACTATTAATCATAAACAATCAATCCAAAACAATCAAACTAACAAAACTAATAAAAATAATCAAAACCAACTTAATAAATTTAAAAAAAACTCAAAAACATAAACATGAACATGAACATGAACAATAAAGACAAAGATTAAAGATTAAAGAAAGGTAGAATGAGAGATCAAACAATAAAAATAAATGATTAACAAAAATTAAAAGAACACTTACTTGAAATTAAATGGTAATTAAGGTGCAAGACAATAAAGGTAAATGGACATGAAAAGTAAATGACAAGATAAGTAAAATGGAAGAACTAATTATCACTATTAGCCAACAAAAATGAAAAGATTAATCCTAATGACTATTTATAGGGGAGGATTAAGGAGTGCTTAGGAAGCTTCTTCCCCTCCTTCATTTCTTCTTAATTGCAAGCTTAGGTCCTTCTCTTCTTAATCTTTTGTTAATTGCACCATTAGTCCTTAAGCCTTTTAATCTTCTTAAATCTTAGACTTTAATGACTTTTGGCTCGGGATTTCTTTGGACTCGTCTTTTAATTCTTCAATAAATAAGACTTGAGTTCTTCGGCTTTTAGTAAACTTCCGTCTTTGACTTTTTCTTCGATAAATCTTCAGAATTGGTCTTGGACTTCCGTTCTTTTTTTGCACTCTTGACTTCGTCTTTCATCTTTTTCTTTGATAAAAGCCCGTGAATGCCCGTTTTTTCTCCACTTTTCACAATTTCGTCCTAAATCACAACAAAAATACAAACCACGCATAATTCTGACATAAATGACATAAAATACACGTTTTGGCTTGGTTATTATTGTAATTAAGTGGTAAAAAGGATGGGTGTTTACACACCTATCACCAACCATTCAATAAGATGATCCGTGTGAAGTGACATCATCCTCACTCACGTGACTGTTGTCTCAATCGGCGAGTCTAGGGTTAGCTTGATTTTGGAATCCGTCTTGAAGGTCCTTCACTTGTTTTAGGAGGTCTTCATTCTTTACAACACGTGGTACTTGGTTAATTGTTTCGTTGCCTCGTCCGGCGAATCTACGAGCTATATAACCAAATGTGTTCCACGTACACACATTCGTGGGGTAAGTATAGCCAAAGATATCAAAAACCATTCTGCAGAAAAAAACAGCCACTTCAGCCAGGTGTATCTCCCTGTAGAAATCTCCAATCGCAAATCCGAACGGTGGAATCATAGATCTATGTGTCTTGAACATCGTGCGAAAAAAGTATAGAGATCCAACGGTGAAAGAACGCGTGCCGTCAATTTTCTCACGGCTGTGCAGAAAATGACGAACCGAAACAAAAAATTTTGTTTCTCGCGATAAGGCTTCAATAAGCTGTGTTGTTTCTTCTCCAACCTAAGCTCTTGATACCAAATGATGGCGGGACCGTTGTGAATGATAGAAACCACACAATAACAATGAACAAGGAATTCCATGAACCCTCAAAAGGGTGCCCAACCGGGACTTCAAAGAGAAACACTCTTATTTATAAACTCATAATATGTTTAAACCTAAAACTAACAGGTACATTTATAGCATGATATTGTCTTGGAGAGAAAGACAAGAATCAAGTAGAAACAAAGAAACAAAACCAAAAACATAACATAAAAAAGATAGACAACGACAATTATGAATTGTCGCTTTTCACCCTTCAATCTATTAGAACTAGTGAACACTTGACTTCACATGTTTACCGAAGAACCGGCGGCTAAGTCCGAGGAGTCGGAGCGAACATGCCCTGCATCATTCTCCTCCTCTTGGAAAAGACTCGTCCTCGAGTCTTGTCTTTCCAAGTCTCGAACTCTGAAACTTTCTAACCCCCCTCCGTTTCCTTAATACGGCTTCTCTATCGAGAATCATGTTTCATCATGCCAACCATTCAATAAGATGATCCGGGTGAAGTGACATCATCCCCACTCACGTGACCGTTGTCTCAATCGGCGAGTCTACGGTTAGCTTGATTTTGGAATCCGTCTTGAAGGTCCTTCACTTGTTTTAGGAGGTCTTCATTCTTTACAACACGTGGTACTTGGTTAATTGTTTCGTTGCCTCGTCCGGCGAATCTACGAGCTATATAACCAAATGTGTTCCACGTCCACACATTCGTGGGGTAAGTATAGCCAAAGATATCAAAAACCATTATGTAGAAAAAAACAGCCACTTCAGCCAGGTGTATCTCCCTGTAGAAATCTCCAATCGCAAATCCGAACGGTGGAATCATAGATCTATGTGTCTTGAACATCGTGCCAAAAAATTATAGAGATCCAACGGTGAACGAACACGTGCCGTCAATTTTCTCACGGCTGTGCAGAAAATGACGAACGGAAACAAAAAATTTTGTTTCTCGCGATAAGGCTTCAATAAGCTGTGTTGTTTCTTCTCCAACCTAAGCTCTTGATACCAAATGATGGCGAGACCATTGTGAATGATAGAAACCACACAATAACAATGAACAAGGAATTCCATGAACCCTCAAAAGGGTGCCCAACCGGGACTTCAAAGAGAAACGCTCTTATTTATAAACTCATAATCTGTTTAAACCTAAAACTAACAGGTACATTTATAGCATGATATTGTCTTGGAGAGAAAGACAAGAATCAAGTAGAAACAAAGAAACAAATCGAAAAACATAATATAAAAAAGATAGACTACGACAATTATGAATTGTCGCTTTTCACCCTTCAATCTATTAGAACTAGTGAACACTTGACTTCACATGTTTACCGAAGAACCAGCGGCTAAGTCCGAGGAGCCGGAGCGAACATGCCCTGCATCAGCTTCTCATACTTCTGCCTAGCAGAACCTGCTCCAACAGCGACGACATTAAAAGTGGCCATCGCCTTTTGAACTGCCTTTTCATGTGATATGGGAGCTAGATAATCTAAAACTTGTGTACTAGATAAAAAGAAATAAGAAATTTAATCATATTTCTTCAAGCGGCTTTGAACAATCAAAGATGGACACATAAAGTTCAACAGCCGAATCATATGCCCTTTCACACTTTGCTTCTTCAAGACTCTGTAAATTAAAGATACACGAGACGAGCACCCATTTGCAAAAAAAAAGAGTGGAATAAACTGAAAAGATAATAGGACTAACCTGTCATGAGGAGGTAATAGTAGGCATTGCATCATTATTGAGAGCATCTAGAAAAGATTGCTTGATGCAAGCAAATATATTATCAAATACACACTTTCGATACTTACTTACCTAAAAAATGTCGTTTCACAAAGTCCACGTAGCTGGAACACTAACTTTATAGGCGCTGCACCGTTATTGAGAGCATCTAGAAAAGATGATGCATGCGAAACTAACTAACAAGCCCACGCATCTGAAACACTAACTTTATTGCTATAAAAACACAAAGTCTAACCTGAGAAGCCAATATATAACCGGAATGCCAAGTATAATGAGAGTAGGCTGGGTACAAGGTCGAACATAATACATCAAAGCCAAACATATAACTGAAATGCCAAGTGTAAATGAGAGTAATAACGCAGAAGCTGAACCTTTAAGAACTATTGTGTATACTTCTTTTACAACTGTAACACTAAGGCCAACATAATCTTTGAGAATACCAGCAACAGTTGCCCTACTGATGGGAAGATTCTGCACGTGGAACTCTCATCTGCTCCTTGAAGAACTGTTGTAAAGAAATACAAAATGCAACCATCAAATTGTGTACATGATTAAAAGTTAGTTTTCCCCATTTATCTATCTGCACATGATGAAAAAGTAGATGACCTTAGCTAAATTGGTAAATAAACGCTGTGAAAAAGACTTAATTACTTGATAAAGATAGTTTCATGATATGGACTTTTCTACTAAAGTCATGTTTTTGAATTAACTGAACTAACATACTCATATATTAAAACATTACTGGACCTTTATTAGTAAAAGATATAAACACGCATAAAAAATATAAACATATTAGAAACTCTTCAAGTATTCTTCTATATGCTGAACCTAACTCGCTTTATAAAATTTGGTTGTATTAAGAAACCTATATCAATGCAGGGGTCAGATGAGATTATTTAATGAGTGTTCAACTTTAACAGTGAACTGAAACAAAATCAAACCAAGGGTGGCGGGTTGCAAGCAAGCCAACTCTAGTCAAGTACGAGCTGAATGAATCAGATGTGTAATGTTAAGTTTTAGCTTAAGTTGATATGACAACTAGTCGATTTAGTGTTAACTTGGCCTCAGTTTGCTAATAGATGCCATTAATAGCTCAATACTATACTCGATAAACACACCTAATTTCAAGATCTTGAATTGCTCAAAGATATATATGACTTATTTTTGTAATATATTTGTAACAAATAAAAGTTTATAACAAACATGTTCACATTTTCCTAGTTCATTTCTATCTCCTGTGTATTCCTAACCATAGAAACCAAAACATATGATGAATAAAACTTTGGATTGCATCAGGCCACCAGTTTATAACATCTAATCTGAAGATAAGTGAAAAAGAAAGACGATGCCTGTAAAACTAACAAACAAGCCCACACAGCTGAAACACTAACTTTATTGTGAGTCATGAAGCAGATTCACCAGCTTCAATGATATTTAAAATTTTCATGCATTTCTGTCTGTTAAAGCATAAAAGAGCAAAAGTTTGTATAATGATATTGCCTCAAAATAAAAAATAAAATCTACGAAGTTTAGTTTAAGATGGCGTTGGTTACTCGGTATATAAACTGTAAACATCAAGATCATTCTCTCTTAGCTTTGGACCGGTGATATACCATCCAACCACATGTTCCTTAACTGCAATAAGCTTCAAATCATTAAGACTTGCAATAGCAGAACAATCATTAATTATTGGAAAGCAAATAAGCAACAATTACTGCTCTTCTACTGTTATCTAAAAAAGAAGCATTACCGTCAATTCTCTTGAACATAGAGAACATGGCCTCGTGATAGTTGTGATCAAGAAACCACATGTTGGGGTCCTTGTCGTATTCCTCGAAAGGCACTACAAAGAAGTAAGAGTCCATTTAGAACAATGCGACTAAACTTGTTTAGATATGCAGGTTTTTTCTTCATAATTTTAAACTGAAGATCATATAGTCTGAAAAAAGAAAAAGACTTGCATAGTTAAATCCATAAACCTAAACCTTGGGAATATAGAATTGAGCTAGAAACCTGATGACATCAACCTAAGTACTTAATACAAAGGATTCGAATTTTATAAACAACCTTAAACGAGTCGATTTTTAATGGCTAAATCCGGAGGTGAATCCTTCTCTATAGGATAATTAGCGTGGAAAATAATTATACATAAATCAAAACTGAGAAAAAAAAAACCAAATTAAGAAAAATAAAAAGAATCGCCGGTACCTCCAGACCAACATAGGCGACCAATCTCCCATCTGACTTGAGAAACGATTCAACGTCTTGTATGTTAAGAGGTGCAACCAGAAACCACAGCATAAAACACTTAAAATTGATTCAACGTCTTGTATGTTAAGAGTTGCAACCAGAAACAACAGCATAGAACATTTAAAATCGATTCAACGTCTTGTATGTTAAGATACTTTCCTTCCATTCATTAGTTTCATCATGCCTTTAATGCTTCATTGGCACTGAGATGGCTATTCACACTACAACAAAAATGAGTTTAGGGTCGCCCTTTTTCTAGGGTCGACTTAGTCGTCCTTAGATTAAGGGGGACCCACAACTTTTACAACAAAATCTTGGTCAAAAGGGCTGAGGGGACAAAGTGGGGACCACAAAACCTAGGGACGACTAAGTCGTCCCTAGGTTAAATAAACTTATTATTCCCGTTTTTAAATCTTTTATATATATTTAAAATTAATATAAATTTTTTTAATTAAAAAGTTTAAAATGAAAGTGGGGACCACAAATCCTAGGGACGACTTAGTCGTCCCTAGGTTAAACAAACTTATTATTCCCATTTTTAAATCTTTTTTATATATTTAAAATTAATATAAATATTTTTTATTTAAAAAGTTTAAAATAAAAGTGGGGACCACAAATTCTAGGGACGACTTAGTCGTCCCTAGGTTAAGTAAAATTACTTTATTTATTTAAAATTATTTAAAATTACTTTATACATATTTAAAAAAATATATATATTTAGTTAAAAATAACTTTATACATATTTAAAAAAACTTTATATATATTTAAAATTTTTTTATATATTTAGAAAAAGATTATACATATTTAAAAATAACTTTATACATATTAAAAAAACTTTATACATATTTAAAAAAATTTATACATTTTTAGAAAAAAAATTATACATATTTAAAAATATCTTTATACATATTTAAAAAAAACTTTATACATATTTAAAAAAAACTTTATACATATTTAAAAA
The DNA here is from genome assembly GCA_025667525.1 of Glebionis coronaria. Lineage (NCBI taxonomy): Eukaryota > Viridiplantae > Streptophyta > Magnoliopsida > Asterales > Asteraceae > Glebionis > Glebionis coronaria. Next base: position 180,499,614 of record CM046880.1, on the reverse strand, counting down.
AACTTTATATTTATTTAAAAAAACTTATATGTATTTAAAAAAAACTTTAGATATATATTTAACACTTAAACACGCGCTTAATTAAAAATATATATTACAACGATAATAGATTCATAAATAAGAAAAAAACACATTACAAACTAGTTAAAACTAAACGTACAGATTAACACATAATAATAAAATACAAATTAACACATTAAAATAACAAATAGATTACTACTCAAAGCTAAGATTTTCCATATCATTTAAAAACTCATGAAGTATTGCAGCCGATTGACATGCGTGGTCTTCAGGATGCCTTTCCATTTCTAGTCTTGTCTCTAGCATCTTTATCTTTAGATCTTTGATCTTGCAATTAGAGCACTCAGTTGGTGCAGATTGAGAAGGACCTGTAGAAGAACTTGGATGTGAACCTTGAGGTGTTGAAGATCCAGGGGAAGATCTTATACGGAGTTCGAGATCAAAATCATCCTTCCATTTAAAATATTTACATCCATAATCATCTGTTTTTGGCTGTTACAAAGTAAACAAATAACATGACATGTCATTTTAATAATCACACGTATTACATAACTAAAACATTTGATTGTTTACCTTCGAAAGAGGACATGCATAGTAAAGTTTACCAAAGCTATGAGGTTGATGTGACTGTCTCAACACAATATATCCCTTTCTACATGTACACTTATAAGCTTTAAGCGGATCCATATTATGCAAAATCGGGTGGTAGTGGTGGTGAGTTTGGTATGAGAGGATAAGAGTTTGTGAGGATAAGAGCTACAATAAATAAAGATAAAAATTTAGGGTCGACACATTTAGGGACGACTTAGTCGACCCTAGCTTTCCCGCCAACATTTTCCCGCCAGCATTTCCCGCCAACATTTCCCGCCAATATTTGATCACTTAAACATGCTTAAGCTCAGTATTTTTAGCTTAATGGTCACCTCAGAGCAATAATAACATATTGTCTTACACTCTTACTATAACGTATAACCGTAACATATGGACTCATCGTTTGAACCCATAACGTATAACCCTAACATATGGACTCATCGGTTGAACCTATAACGTATAACCCTAACATATGGACTCATCGGTTAAACCAATAACGTATAACCCTAACATATGGAATCATCGGTTTAACCTATAACGTATAACCCTAACATATGGAATCATCGGTTGAACCTATAACGTATAACCCTAACATATGGACTCACCGGTTGAACCTATAACGTATAACCGTAACATATGGACTCATCGGTTGAACCTATAACGTATAACCGTAACATATGGACTCGTCGGTTGAACCTATAACGTATAACCCTAGCATATGGACTCGTCGGTTGAACCTATAACGTATAACCCTAACATATCGACTCACCGGTTGAACCTATAACGTATAACCGTAACATATCGACTCATCGGTTGAACCTATAACGTATAACCGTAACATATGGACTCGTCGGTTGAACCTATAACGTATAACCCTAGCATATGGACTCGTCGGTTGAACCTATAACGTATAACCCTAACATATAGACTCATCGGTTGAACCAATAACGTATAACCCTAACATATGGAATCATCGGTTTAACCTATAACGTATAACCCGAACATATGGAATCATCGGTTGAACCTATAACGTATAACCGTAACATATGGACTCATCGGTTGAACCTATAACGTATAACCGTAACATATGGAATCATCGGTTGAACCTATAACGTATAACCGTAACATATGGACTCATCGGTTGAACCTATAACGTATAACAGTAACATATGGACTCATCGGTTTAACCTCTAACGTATAACCGTAACATATCGACTCATCGGTTGAACCTATAACGTATAACCGTAACATATGGACTCGTCGGTTGAACACATAACGTATAACCCTAACATATGGACTCATCGGTTGAACCTATAACGTATAACCGTAACATATGGACTCGTCAGTTGAACCTATAACGTATAACCCTAGCATATGGACTCGTCGGTTAAACCTATAACGTATAACCCTAACATATCGACTCACCGGTTGAACCTATAACGTATAACCGTAACATATCGACTCATCGGTTGAACCTATAACGTATAACTGTAACATATGGACTCGTCGGTTGAACCTATAATGTATAACCGTAACATATGGACTCGTCGGTTGAACCTATAACGTATAACCGTAGCATATGGACTCATCGGTTGAACCTATAACGTATAACCGTAACATATGGACTCATCGGTTGAACCTATAACGTATAACCCTAACATATGGACTCGTCGGTTGAACCCATAACGTATAACCCTAACATATGGACACATCGGTTGAACCTATACGTATAACCATAACATATGGACTCATCGGTTGAACCTATAACGTATAACCCTAACATATGGACTCATCGGTTAAACCTATAACGTATAACCGTAACATATCGACTCATCGGTTGAACCTATAACGTATAACCGTAACATATGGACTCGTCGGTTGAACCTATAACGTATAACCCTAGCATATGGACTCGTCGGTTGAACCTATAACGTATAACCCTAACATATGGACTCATCGGTTGAACCAATAACGTATAACCCTAACATATAGAATCATCGGTTGAACCTATAACGTATAACCGTAACATATGGACTCATCGGTTGAACCTATAACGTATAACCGTAACATATGGACTCATTGGTTTAACCTATAACGTATAACCGTAACATATGGACTCATCGGTTTAACCTCTAACGTATAACCGTAACATATGGACTCATCGGTTGAACCTATAACGTATAACCGTAACATATGGACTCATCGGTTGAACCTATAACGTATAACCATAGCATATGGACTCATCGGTTGAACCTTTAACGTATAACCATAACATATGGACTCATCGGTTTAACCTCTAACGTATAACCGTAACATATGGACTCATCGGTTGAACCTATAACGTACAACCGTAACATATGGACTCATCGGTTGAACCTATAACGTATAACCATAGCATATGGACTCATCGGTTGAACCTTTAACCTATAACCATAACATATGGACTCATCGGTTTAACCTCTAACGTATAACCGTAACATATAGACTCATCGGTTGAACCTATAACGTATAACTGTAACATATGGACTCATCGGTTATTAATTATTACAAACTAAGTATAACGTATATTTTAATATTAATTATAATAATTTATTTTGATTTTTATTATTAATTTATATTATCAATTTTATTACATAGAAGGTATAATGTATTTTAAATGTATGAAAAACACCTAGGGACGACTTAGTCGTCCCTAAATATCAAAGAAAGTCGTCCCTAAAAAAACCCTCCAACACTTAGCCAAATTTTGGGAAACTTGAAATTTTTTGGTGAAAATTTAAATAACCCGCCCGGTTTGAGTTTTCCCGGTATACATCTAGGGACGACTTAGTCGTCCCTAGGTGGAAATAGTCGTCCCTAAGTTTCAATAATAAACGAAAAAAATATATATTTATAATTAACCTAGGGACGACTAAGTCGTCCCTAAGTTACAAAGGAAAGGTCGTCCCTAGGCTTCAATATCAGTAAACCTTATCTTCATCTAATCTCATTCTTCACTGTTAAAAAAAAAAACTGGGAGCTCCTATCCGTCTCATTCCACCACCCACCATCAATCCGACCACTCCCATCCACCACCCACCATCAATCCGACCACTCCCATCCGTCTCATTCCCACCACCCACCATCAATCCGACCAACCGTCTCATCTCCGTCTCATCTACGTCTCTACCACCGTCTCATTTCCACCACCACCATCAAATTAGGTAATTGATAATAATATATAATTATTAGTTTAGTTATTAGTTTTTATAATTTTTTTATAATGTTTAATTTTTGTATAATGTATAATTTTTGTATAATGTATAATTTTTCTATAATTTTTAGGAATTGTAATAATGTTTAATGTTTTTTTTGTTATGGTAGCAAAACCACCACCACCGCGATGATGGTCATAGTCAGTCGGCAGTCGGCGACTGTACGACAGTAGCAAAACCACCACCACCACTAGTTTAATTTTTCTATTTTTAAAGGTAATTGATTTTTCTATTTTTAATTTTGGTATAATGTTTATTTTTGGTGTATAATGTATAATGTTTTTATGGTAGCAACAACACCACCACCACCGTTGCGGCAGTCGGCAGCAGCAAAACCACCACCACCACTAGTTTAATTTTTCTATTTTTAAAGGTAATTGATTTTTCTATTTTTAATTTTGGTATAATGTTTATTTTTGGTGTATAATGTATAATGTATAATGTTTTTATGGTAGCAACAACACCACCACCACCGTTGCGGCAGTCGACAGCAACACCACCACCACATCAGCAGAAGTAGCCATCACCACCACCGCCACGACAATAGCAGCAGCAGTAGCCACCACCACGAGAGGTGGGTGTTTATTTTAGCTTATATAGGGATTTTGGCTTAATATAATTTCAGCTTAATATGAAATAGGCACGAGTTTATGATTTCGGATTATATTTAAGCTTATGATTTCGGATTATATTTAGGGCTTAACTGATTTAGGCTTAATAGATTTAAGCTTATATAGGCATAAGTTTAATTTTTTTGGAAACCAACTAATTTAGGTTTTCTTTATTTTATGTTTGTGTTTGGTTAGAACCAGGACAGTCGGGACAACTTCCTCATCCGGATCTCTTTTTCTATCTTTCTATCTTTGCTTATTCCAGTCGTGACCGAGGTGTGTAATTAATATTATTCATATGTTTATTATATTATATATATATGATATACGATTGTTAGTCTTTTGTAGTAAATAATTTTAGGAATATTTTAGGATTTTATCGATTAATTTCGGAAAATTCCCGTCCGAAGTTAATCAACCTATAGAAAACCTGTCCGAAATTAATTTATTAGGAATTAATTTCGGAAAGTCCCCTGTTTGGGACTGCTTTTTGATGTTTCATCTCATTTAGGATATGAATGCGTATAACTGGTTTATTATTTGAGATGATTTCGACAGTGTTTCTCCTTTACTCCTACGAATATGTCTTTAAACACATATTTGGGGAGTAGAGGGGAAATGCTGCCGAAATTTACTCAAATAGTAAACCGGTTATACGCATTCATATATGGGACGAAACATTCAAAAGGTGGGTTAGGATTGCCTTCCATAGTTGCACTAGGAAGAAAAAAAAGAGTTCATATTCATTTTATTAGTATGACATTTTACGTATAAAAAAAATAATTTATCTGAGTATGTTTATTTGCAACGCAGTTATGACAATTGATAAGAGTTGGACCACTGTAAACAATCGTAATTCCAATGAGTTTTTAGATGGTCTTTTTGGATTCATCCAGGATTGTGAGAAATTTTTGCACCCCATCTCACAAAAGCTCCGTTGCCCATGTAGTCATTGTTGTAACCGTGAAACGTTGGTTACCCTCGGCCAACTTGAGGCACACATATCCAAATTCGGGTTTGACAAACATTACACCACTTGGATATATCACGGTGAAGCAATTCTTCCGTTACCTCCACTATTACCACATTCACCTGATCGAATTCACATGGATGCGTTCTTCGAAGATATTTCTGCAAATAATATTCCAAATCCACCATCTGAAACTCCACCCTCTCAAACTCCACCAACTCAAACAACCGGTCCTCAACCAACCCAAACATCGGGTCCTAGTAACGAGTTTGAAGAGTTACTCGCTAGGTCTGCCCAAAAGTTGTACCCGGGTTGTGATACGACCACATTGGAATTTACATCAGAGATTTCGCACATCAAGGTTTTACACAAAATAACTGATGCCGGGTTTAACAAAATTCTAGCTCTTCCCCCAAAAGGCATGTTCCCCTAGTAAAGGATACAATTTCCCGTCTTCATACTATGAAATAAAAAAGACATACAAAAAGATCGGGTTAGGATACGAATAGATCCATGCTTGTATAAATGATTGTTTTTTATATTGGGGATCACCGGAAAACAAGGAGAGGCAAACTTGTCCAATCTGTAACGCGAGCAGATGGAAAAACCCAAAGAAGAAAAAGGGGACGCAATTAGTCGCCAACAAGGTGGTGCGTTACTTTCCGATAACACCTAGATTACAACGTATGTTCAACACAAAAGACATGGCAAAGTGGATGACTTGGCATGCGACCGGACAGTCTAAGGAAGACGGTAAAATGAATCACCCCTGTGACGGCAAAGCATGGAAATATTTTGACATGATGAAACCTGAGTTCTCTTGTGATCCTAGAAACGTTCGATTAGGGTTGGCTGCTGATGGTTTTAATCCTTATGGCATGATGAGCCAAACTTACAGCATGTGGCTGGTTATATTGACAACATACAACACACCACCGTGGATGTGTTTGAAAGAAACTTCTTTAATGTTGACGATGTTAATTCCCGGCCCTAAATCAGCTGCAAAGGACATTGATGTTTACTTGCAGCCTCTAATTAAAGAACTCAAAGATTTATGGGAGGGAGTCTGGACGAAAGACGCTGCTACGGGTACTTATTTCAAAATGAAATCAGCGGTTTTATGGACCATCAATGATTTTCCAGCTCGAGTTAGTTTGTCTGGGTGGACTGGGCAAGGGTACCTCGCATGCCCTACTTGTAATGTTGACACTCCATCGATGCGTATCAACAGCAAAATCGTTTATGTTGGTTACAGAAGATGGTTAAGAACAAATCATCCAGATCGGAAAAAATCCAAGGAATTCTACGGTTTTCCCGAAAATAAGCCAAAACCAAGAAAGTTTTCAGAACTTGATATTCAATTGCAGATTAGTAAAGTCTTTAAACGTAAACCGGGGAAACATAAACCAATTCTCAAAGACAACCGCCCCCATAATCGAGATGTTGAATTGAACTGGAGTAAGCGTTCTATCTTTTGGGATCTTGAGTATTGGCCCTTTCTTCTACTAAAACACTGTTACGATGTCATGCACATCGAAAAGAATTTCCTTGAGGCTTTACTGAATACCCTGTTACAGAACGACAAATCCAAAGACACGCCAAAGGCAAGGCTAGACTTAGAAAAAATGGGAGTTCGAAAGGAGTTGTGGTTAGTTAAAAAAGATAACGGGAAGTTCGATAAGCCTCATCCAAAGTTCTCTTTCACTCCATAAAAAAGAAAACTTTTTTGTAAATTCATTAAAGGAGTCAGACTACCTGATGGCTTTGGATCCAACTTCAAGAAAAAAGTGACCGCTGATGATGACAATATAACGAACTTGAAATCTCATGACTGTCATATAATGATGCATCGGTTACTTCCTTATGGAGTGCAACAATACTTGCCCAAAGACGTTGCAAAACCTATAATCGACATTTGCTTATTCTTTAAGCAGCTTTGTGCTCGAAGTTTGACTGTGCAGGACATGAAAGAAGCTAAAAACAAATTGATCATTATGATGGTTAATTTAGAGCAAATCTTTCCTCCTGCTTTTTTCGACATAATGACTCATTTGGTTATACATCTACCCGATGAGGCTATTCTAGGTTCCGTTACTCGCGGCAGGTGGATGTATCGATTTGAAAGATACATGAAAAAGCTAAAGAATTATGTACGAAATAAAGCAAAGCCTGAAGGTTCCATTGCTGAGGGTTATGTTGCAGAAGAGGCATTAACTTTTTGTTCGCGTTACCTTAAGGATGTCGAAACGAGATTTAACCGCCTTGGCAGAAATGAAGACGATTTGCCTGGACAACCAGATAAATTTGAGGTGTTCCGGACCGTATGCACACCGACGGGTGGAATCAAACCAACTCGTATGACTAATGACGACATGCAGGCAGTTACGTGGTTTATACTTAACAACAGTCCTGAATTCGAAGCCGACATCTCAGCTTACAGCGAGTATGTTTCTTCCTATTTTTTATAATTTTGAAAATTCTTCTTTCTCGATGACTTCTGCTAATATCATGAACCTTTGCAGAGAGGCGCTTGATAATGTGGAAACGAGTTTTCCTACGTGGTTTAATAACATGGTAAATACATTAGATATATTACCTTGGAGTTATTCCTCATCTAATAAACCTTTTTGTATCTCATTTTTGTAGACTCGTGAAAAAAAAGTGAGTGTGGGCTGTAGTGACGAGTTATTCTCTTTGGCATGTGGACCTATTAGTTCATGTACCTACCCCTCTTGCATAGTGAACGATGTGAAGTTTGTGGTACGTGAACGCGATATACTTCGTACCACTCAATGCAACGGAGTTTCAACACCCGGGGTTGATGGAGAGATGTATTATGGTCAACTCGAAGAAATTCTGGAGCTCACTTATATCGGTAACCGCAAGGTTTTGTTGTTTCGATGTAAATGGTTTGACACAATTAACCCTACCAATTGCACCAAACGCAACAGACGTTCTTACACTGAGCAAGGCATACATCATATTTTGACCGATATGCTATTTCACCAAAATAACCCATACATTTTCCCGACACAAGCAACACAAGTATTCTACCTTGAAGACCTTGCTAGACGACCGCTTCATTGGAAGGTCGTCGAACAGGTTTATCATCGAGATGTGGTAGAGTCCGATAAAGATGCTATACATGGTAGCAGTTCATCAGATGTTACACTGTCTGTTGCTTTGCCTAATTTGGGTATTACGGATTTGAGTGTAAATACTCAACCAACGGAAGTGGACGCCCCACCGGTTGATGATGATATTATTAATATTGAAGATGATGAGGTAGTTGCACACGTCATTGGTGATGTTGATGATGATGATTTAGTGTCGGATGATGATGAAGTGAACCCTAATAATGATGTTCAAGAAGTTTTATCTAGCGATGATTCTGAAGATGATGACAATTGATATTAAGTTGTATTTTGAATGAAACAGTTGTTATATGCTTTAATGTGTAATTTTTTATTTGTAAACAATTGTTATATGCTTAAGTTGTAGTTTGAATGAAACAATTGTTATACGTTTAAATGATGATGAGTTGTTTTTATTTGTTTAAATCTGTAATTTTGTATTTTAATGAAAACGTTTTTATATGTTAAAATGTGTATATTGATATGAATTTGTGTATTAGTATTAATTGGTTAATTAAATTGTGTAATTTTGTTTTTTAATGAAAATGTTTTTATATGTTAAAATGTGTATATTGATAAAATGTGTATACTGATATGAACTTGTTATTTTACAGATGGCATGTGTAGCTCCTAGGTCACACGGTGGGGATGCTGGTGGTAGTCCACCCAGACGGCCCACACGTCCTGTACCGGCCGAGTGTCAGTGTAAGAAATCATTATATTTCTTATAACAGTGATATTTATAATTTATGTCACTTGAATTTTTACGAGTAAATAACATATCATTTGTAGGTTCAAATCAACGCTTTGAGACCAACCTAGGAAAATTAAGGAAGGCGTTCAGAGATAATCACCAAAGACCTTTGACAATTGGCTTTGAATTTAAAGATCTACAAACCTTCCATTTTCTGGGCGATTACGCATCTCTATTGTCTCATCTTATGGGGGAATTAGTCCGGAGACTTCCCCTGAACTGTGAATGGGACGAAATTCCAGAATCTGATAAAGCTCATATTTATCCTACAATTGAGGTCAAAATTGTTTATTTTACTTATATTGTTATTGTTATCGACATTTAGATATGTGTGTTATGTTTAATTTGTTTGTTTATTTAAATTCATATGTTTTTATGTAGACATATTTCGACCTCGAGCCATGGTACAATGATCGTACTGAGGTGGTGTGTGGCACTGGTTTGTATGAGGTGTGTACTCGGGTTAGGCTTGCGTTGGAACTCCAACTGAGGTTGCTGTATAGAAAATACAAGAACAGGATCAAGAAAGATTTTTATTCGAAATATGAGACGCCCGCACTGGCACAAGAACATGTACCGCCGGCGAGTGTGTGGGACAGTAGAACCGAAGGTGATTGGGCTGAATTGGTTGAGTGGTGGTCAGACCCAAAGAGGGTGGCAAGAAGTCAGGTTAATACTGTTAATCGTTCCAAAAACACGGTATCGACCACTCAAGGCAAAAAACCATTCGCCCGAGGAAGGAATGAATACGTAAGACTCTTTATAATTTTTGTGATTTATTTAAAAGCGTTTATATTGTTTATTTATTATAGCTCGTTATTAATTTATTTGAGATTTTACAGAAAGTCAAGGAAGGGGTTTACGAGGACCTGGTTGAAACATGGAGGAAGGGGCACTCAAGTGGTGGCACGTTTAAAAGTAAAGAAAACGAGGAAAGATATGTAAGTAATATATAACTCTTTACATGCCTTAGTAACTAATTTCATTTGTTTTAAATCGTTTTTTTTCCAGCAAAAGATGAAAGTCCTCAGTGACCAAGTGAGAGCCAAGGTCATCCCGCCCTTGTCTGATAAAGAAATAGTGGCTCAAATCATGCCAAGTCAAAATAAGCAAAATGTGTCGGGACAAGGCAGAAAGTTACCGGGTGGTGCCAATAACACAACTCGCAGGTTATATATCCTCAATAAAACAAAATGTAAATCAATTGTTCATATTTATGTCTTGTTGTATATAATGAAACATTGTTGTTGTAACTTATCGCAGGCGGGGTGCTCCACGTCGACCAGATGTTCCCTCTCGTAGTGAATTTCAGGAATTGATAGAACGAAATGAGCGACAGATGGAGCTGCTGAGGAAAGAGAATCAGGAGGCGCAGCAACGGGCTTACTTGGCAGCGTTAAAGGCAGATGCGGTGCAACAATATAGTCAGACGTCGTACCAGCATATGGCGCAATATCAGAGTCAATTGGGTGAGTTTTTCCAGAACTACAACTCAAATACTGATCACCCAATTAGACCTCCTACTTTTGTACCCCCGCCCCGACCCTTTGTTATGCCCACCCTAGCTCCTGATTGGGCTCATTTAGTCCAACCCCCTATCCTTGGGCACAACCAGTGCAACCTCCTTCCATCGACCCATACCGACCATCTTTGCCCGACAATCTCCAACCACTCCAACCTCCCTATACCGGCACTTATCCTATTGCTCCCTTCACCAACAATAACACATTTAACCATTGTTATCGTCCCACCACACACTCGACTCATGAGATCGGCTCTACTTCACAATCCATACCCGGAGGTTCTCGTGTAATCATAAATCCCCATGAGCACGATTACCGGTCCGTTGACGAGTTGGGTCGAGATAGGAATGTACAAAACAGTGGTGACGACTTATCAGGCGATGACGAGGGGAATGACGAGGGGAGTGACGAAGGGGGTGACGAGGAGGGTGACGACGGGGAAGGTGACTTTTCACCTAACGAGGATGCGGAGTAGAGGTTGTGGTAGTATTTTTCTTATTATGCATGTTTAATAAAGTTTGAGACTTGTAGCGTTTGAAACATTTGATTTAGGATTGAATAAGTATATTTGATGAATATTGTATCGTGACGTTGGATAATTTATCGTAATATGGTATTGTAACGTTTATTGATTTGTTATTATTCTGTATTTGTCGAATTCTGCCATTTTGAATTATGGATTTTGTCCGGAAAAAGTTCCGGAAAAAATATGGAAACTGCAAAATAGCCCAGTTTTTTTTAGCCCCCGGGTACACCTAGGGACGACTTAGTCGTCCCTAGGTTATTAACTATCATCCAGGTTATAAACCTAGGGACGACTTAGTCGTCCCTAGGTTTCAAAATGCCCAGGTGTCAAAACCTGGGGACGACTTAGTCGTCCCTAGGTTTTGAAAACCTGGGCATTTTTGAAACCTAGGGACGACTAAGTCGTCCCTAGGGTAATAAATAATATTTTTTTTATTTTCTGAAAATGTTTTTCTTAATATTTATAAAAAATATTTTATTAAAAATAATAAAAAAAAAAATTTTTTAAGAAAAATTTTGAAAAAGATTATTTTTATTAATAACCTAGGGACGACTTTGTCGACCCTAGGTTTCAAAGAGAGTCGTCCCTAGGTTAGTCAATTTTATCAACGTAGTGGGTTGCGGGACCCACTAAGTCGTCCCTAGGTTACAAAGAAGAGTTCATCCCTAGGATCCTAGAGACGATTTTTTAGGCACTACCTCCTAGGGTCGACTTAGTCGTCCCTAGGAGTTTAGGGTCGAATAATGGCGTCCCTAGGAACGAATAAGTCGTCCCTAGGGTAGAAAATTGTTGTAGTGTCACGTCAAACATGAAACTGATGACCAATCAATTTGAGGTAGCATGATATTAAGAATTAATTTTAGGAAATAGTGGGATGAGGTTCGATTTTCAATAGTGGGAAGGTGGATTTTGAGATCCAAAATTTTAGATAACCCTAGATGGAGGGAAAATTTGATTTTGGGAATTGGCGGGTTTTGCGAAGAGGGGAAAATTTTAGTGTTTTGTGGTGCTTAAAAAACAAGTAGGATGAAAGGTTTGGAATGAATAAGAAAATTGAAGGATTAATCGATCTAAAATTATGATTTTGATTTTTGGGAAAAAGTTAAGCGGGATAATGAAGATATTTTAAGGGGAAAGAACAGAGTTTGGCGATTTTTTTTTAATAACTATGAAAATTTGAAAATATATTGACTATATTGAATCGAACTAAAAATAGACCAAACATTTCAGTCCAGTCACATGTCCCATGTATTGGACGAATAACAAAGCTATATTCGTCCACGACTTGTTTTTCGGAAGAGTCAAGATGGTTATGTTCTACATGAGATGTTATACGTAGGACTCGAGAGGGTATTTGTACATAACACGTCAAACGGAGGGGTCGTGATAGTATAGTTGTACATGTGATGTTAAACGGATTTGTCGAGATGGTATCTTTGTAAATGAGATATTCATGAAATGATTCAATGTGATATCGTGGTAAACGAGATGTTCAACGGATGAGTCGAGATGTCATCATTTTACACGTGATGTTCAACAGAGTGCTCTCTATGATAACCTTGTACATGAGATGTTCAACAGATGAGTCGAGATGTTATCGTTATACATGAGATGTTCAACGGAGTATTCTATATGCTATTATTGTACATGATATTTTCAACAAATGAGTCGAGGTGTTATTATTTTACATGAGATGTTCAACAGAGTATTCTATATGCTGTCATTTTACATGAGATGTTCAATGGATGAGTCGAGATGTTATCTTTTTACATGAGATGTTCAGTGGAATATTCTGTAAATAAGATGTCCAGCAGAGTATTCTATACATGAGATGTTCAACGGAGTACATTAGATGTTCAATGAAGTAGTCGATGTTGCATCGTTATACATGAAGTCGTAATAGTTAAGCAATACCCAATATCCATTAAGCTGTAATAGTTGACTGTAACCCATAACCCTAACCCCGTAACCATCAACCATGACACTTAACCTCTAACCATAACCAATAACATATATACATTAAGTCGTAATAATTGACCATAATCCATAACCATAACCAATAAATAACCCCTAGTTAGAACCAATAACCTATAGCCGTTAATCCGTAAGTGGTTGACTATAACCCATATATAACCTTAAACCCATAACCATAACCCATAAAACTATATATCCATTATAGGGGTGTTCTTTGGTTCGGTTATCTGGTTGTTTGGTTATTTGGTTTGGCTTATTCGGGTAATCACGTGTAAATTATATATCCTTTTTGTTTACACGTGGTTTTCTCCCCTTCTAATTCTCTTTTTTAGGGGGAACTTGAGAACGATGCGGTGAACTTACTAAAGCGGATTTGAAGATACTCTATGACTCAGGATATTGGGTCACGTGGTGCTTGTTATATGTTTAATAGGATTGAGTTTGCTATTGCTAGAGGAGTGGGAACTCAAATTATTTATAGGCTTCCCACTAACTCTTTGTAAATCCTATTAATCTAATAAAGTGATGATAATTAATAATAATAATAATAATAATAATAATAATAATAATAATAATAATAATATCTGGAAGTGGGAGCCCAGATAGTATCTCGACTTCCCACTAACTTTTTGTAAATCCTATTATTCTAATAAAAAACAAAGAAATATAATAATAATAATAATAACAATAATAATAAAAAATAAAATCATCACACTTATTTTAAAGTGTATACATTAAAACTTTGTTCCATTAATATATATAACCATATTGCAGACTATTACAAAACCAATGGCCTAGTCGAGTTGGTAAATGCATTGGCTTTGCATCATGGGTGTAGTAGAGGTCTAGTGTTCAAACCTCATGACTGGTCCATTTTTTTTAATATTCAGTTTAACTATGTGCTTGTGTTGTATATAAGATATTCAATGGAGGAGTATATGTGAAATTATATTAATATTAAAATAATTATTATTATAACCATAAAAATAAAATAAATTATTAAAATAAAAAATAAATAATAAAAGTAAAAATATATATTTTATACAAATATATATTAGTATTAGAAAATCTACTTTTGATTATAAAAATTATTTTTATTTTTATAAGTAAAATATCACATTTATTTTTTAAGTATATACATATATTAAAAAATATGTTAAATTAAAAGACCCCTTATATAACCAAATTGCAAAATATTATAAAAACATAGGCTTGGTCCAGTTGGTAAATGTGTTGACTTTGCGTATTTGGTGTTGTTGAGGTCTAGTGTTCAAACCTCATGACCATCTATTTTCTTTTTAATTTATTTAACTAACACTCATGACACCCCTTATATGTAACGTGATTGCAAACTATTCCTAAAACAAAGACCTAGTCTAGTTGGTAAATGTGTTGCTTATGCATCCTGGGAGTTGGCGAAGTCAAGTGATTGAACCCTATGAACTAGTGCTTTTCTTTTCATTTTTTTATCGAGGTCTAGCGCTTGAACCCTTTGATTTAGTCACATAAATAAATACTTCATGTGACCATATATAGGATCTTGAATTTAGTCACACAACTAATATCAAGGTTAATGATAAGTGAGATTATATTTTGTTCTAAATAACAACCACATGAATATTTCACAATGTGACTATTTGAATGTATTGGTCACATATAATCACATTATAATGTGACCATAAATATAATTTAGTTACACATTTCTAAAATGGTGTGACTATTGTAAAGCATATAGTCACATGATTATGTGACGATTTAGTGTGACCATAAACATTAGCTTTTGTCAAGCTAACACACAACAATAA
The DNA here is from genome assembly GCA_025667525.1 of Glebionis coronaria. NCBI lineage: Eukaryota > Viridiplantae > Streptophyta > Magnoliopsida > Asterales > Asteraceae > Glebionis > Glebionis coronaria. Next base: position 180,484,451 of record CM046880.1, on the reverse strand, counting down.
ATCTAGACACACATATTACCTTACGTGACCATATGCACACGATTTTGGCTACACGGTATAATGTGTGACAAAACATGATTGTATGATTTAGCCACATAAACAAACACTTCATGTAACCATATATAGCATCAATAATTTAGCCACACAAACACTCAGCGTGACTAATATCAAGGTTAATGTTAACTGAGATCACATTTTGCTTTAAATAATAGTCACATGAATATTTCACAATGTGGTTGTTTTGAATGTATTGGTCACTCATAATCACATTATAACGTTGCCATAAACATCATTTAGATACACATTTGTGAAATCGTGTGACTATTGTAAAGCATTTAGTCACATGATCGTGGGACGGTTTAGTGTGACCAGATTTGACTCTTGGTCAAGTATTTATTACTCTTATATTTATACGTGACTAACACTTCAAACTTACTCTTCAGTTGTCACACACTAAAAATTCATATGTGGCCAAGTAGTCAACAAAAATAAGTAGTCACGTTTAACTAATGCATGACAAACGTGGCTATAAGATATAGCCACATACACAATTAACTCATGTGACAAAACATGAAATGTGGTCACATTGTTCAAGTGTGTGACAAATAAATGTCACATATGTATGTGTATAGTGTGACTAATACTTCAAACTTATTGCATTATGTCACACGTCTCAAATTGCGCGTGGCTAAATATTCATCCAAAAATTAACACTTGCCCCTAGTCGCATAAATATTCAAATGTGTGACAGCGAAAAGTCGAAATAGTCACACATACGAAGTACAAGTGTGGCTGTGTATTTGATTATGGTGAGTTTTGTCACATAAATATATGACAGTGTGACTGTTCAAAAATTAGCATGTGTGACGTATTCCAGTTTTTTGTACTAGTGAATGTTGTTCTTTCTTTGATTGTGTGACACATACATATTAATCATGTATCTCCGATAGCAACGGCAAGAATTTATGAAAAATGTTTTTAGATTGAATTAACAATGCACAAACATTTCTCTACCATTAAGAAAATACTTTGAGAGGTTTTGAAATCAAGAAAAAGAAGTTTTCAAAAACAAATTTTAGAGACTCAAAGACTCAAAGAGAATATAAAGACTCAAAAGAGAAAAGACTCAATCAAGCAAGCACAATCAAGGTATATGTTCCATTAAACCTAGACCTAGATGCAAGTAGTTAAAAGGTTCACTCTTAAGTGGCTTAGTGAAGATGTCAGCTAAGTTTTCTACCGAGGGTACCTTCTCAATTGACATGTTCCCCTTTTGAACATTATCCCTAAGGAAATGGTGGCGAACCTCTATGTGCTTAGTTCGCGAATGTTGCACGGGATTCTTACTAAGATCTATTACACGCTTATTATCAGACATGATTGGAACATCATTGAGTGTAACCCCGTAATTAACAAGCGCTTGCTTCATCCATAGAGCTTGTTGACAAGCTTTATAGGCACTAACATACTCGGCTTCCGTGGTGGATATAGCAAGAGCGGTTTTTTTTAGAGAACCAATGAGTTAAACTATAACACCCCCACTTTGACAAGTGGACCATTACATGATAATTATGGCGTGTCATCAAAGCATGCAAGGTATATGTCTTAAAAACATAAATGACCATAAAGGAAACCAGAAACAAACATCGGTCCCAAACATAAGCTCACACAACGCATAAGTAAAGAAAATAGAATAAGGACTAAACAATGTCCAGCAAAGCAGAAATATATAAATGCATTAAAAGATATGAAGTCAAGGGAGCCTCCATCCTATTGCACGTACTCTTGATTGCTCAAGTGTGCCCTTTAGTACCTTTCGTATGGGAACACGGAAAGAAAATACGGCTGAACAATACGCTCAGTTAACGGATATATGACAATGATTAGAACAACTAAAACATAAGTAAAGCATGAAAATGCAACGGAATAATGTAAGTCCTAAAAAACCTGGAGTATGTTTTATAAACTGGTTTATATCTGAAAAGACTTATGTTTAATTCATAAAAACTGTATTTTAAATGCCCAAGAGCCCATATAGGTCATGAAGGTATCAACGTGCATGAATACATAGAGTGGTGACATCGTCATCCAATTAGAGGGGTTGCCTCTTATTATAATAGTTTGGGTGGAGGGATCAGCTCCATGTAACGGATGTAGAGCACACACCACAATTACCATGTAATCAGCAAAACATGTACTAGGATGCACCCATTCGCCCCACATGATAATAATAAAAATGGCCAATAACTGAAAGGGACGCCGCGAGCAATCACTCTCGTCGCGGAAGATTCATAACACCGGTGCCTCAAGTGTTATGGTTATGTTACCTCCATAACTAGGTAAACATGGCATGCATGTATATAGCCCAAGCAGTTTAAAATAATAACAAAGTAATTACTAAAAAGTTTTATGTAAACTACTGGGGAAAACAGATGACAACAAACAGGGAATCCTAATCATAGAAAGAGGATGTTCATACTGAAGGACAGAATATTCGTACCTTATGTCATGTAATGAAATGAAGACGAAAGCGGAAGTATTACTCTGACTTCACGAGTGCTACATAATAAAGGACGTAAATGAGTTGTATTTTTAATGTATACTTACTGATTATGAGTTTACTTTACTTGTTCTTGACTTGTTTTACTAGTTCTTGTCCTGTTTTACATGTTCTTGACTTGTGTTACTATTTCATGTTTTATCATGTAGTTTCTTAGTGTTTCATGTGTTCTTGATTAGTGTATTTCATGTTCTATGTGTTATTATACTTGTTGTTTCATAATGAGTAACTTCCTAAAAATAGCAGGTTTCTATATACAGTAACTTTCCAAAAATAGCAGGTTTCCATATATAGCAACTTTTTAAAAATACTAAGTTTCCATAAATAGTAAGTTTCCAAAAATAGAAAGTGTTCATAGTTAGTAAGTTTCCAAAAATAGAAAGTTTCCATAAATAGTATGTTTCCATAAATAGTATATTCCCATAACTGGTATGTTTCCATAAATAGCATGTTTCCATAATTAGTATGTTTCCATAATTAGCATGTTTCTATAAATAGTAATAATCTTATTAATAAGCATAAGATATAAGCTAAAGGTTTAATAAGCATATTTTATAAGTCACGATTATATAAATGTCATATATAGTAAAGTTTATCAATAATCAAATACTTTAGTCTTAACATAAAGATTATTAATTAATAATATATTTATACGTAATTATTAATTAATAATATAACATGATTTATATTAATAAAACTTTACCTTAACCGATAATTATATAATTAAATTAAAGTACAGTGTTAATTTAATTAAATCATGATTAAAATATAATTAAATAATTAAGCTAAGTTCTTAATTAAATTAATTAATGTAACATGTAACTTATACCATGAATAATTATAAATATAACCTAAGTTAAATTTAATTAATATGACCATGTTTAATGTCATGATAATTATACTAAATAATTATATCCTAAGTCCAAATTAAATAAATTAAACATAACATGATTTAATTAATAACATAATTAAATTAACCTTTATTAATTTAGCAAAACAATTATCCAAACACCCCTAGGTGTTTTCGTGTACCCGAGCCCCCAAAGCTATCCCACACCGAGACCATGGGGTTTCTGCTTGCCTAGAACCACCAACAAACACCACAGCCGCAAGGCTGTGGCCTTGTCCCCGTCAGCCCAAAGCAACCAACGGCTACAGCTGGTGCCACTGTTGTGCCACAAATACCCACCAGCATTGGTCGGTACCCACAGCCAATCCAAACGCGCCCCTGTTTGGGGGTTTGGTGTTGTGGCTGCCAAATCAAAACAACCATCGAGACCCTTGTGGTCTCGGCTGGCCGTACCAAAAACCTAACGAGAGCCTTTGGCTCTCGGTTCCCTTGAAAACCAAACCAAACCTTAATCAATTTCATGTTTAATTTAATCACACGTGTCCTTATTATTAATCTTAAATAAACTCATAAATTAATAATAATAAAAGAAAAAGGATTGAGGTTTTAGTGATACCGTATGCGTAACGATTAAGGGTTTAAGAACACGAACACTGACCCGTAAACAAATCAAAGATCAACAAGATTTTTCTCCCTCCTTTTGTTGTGAAAACCGGCGGCAACAAGGACAAAGAAAGCTTGGGTTTTGTTTATTTTCTGTAAAAGTGAATAATGATAGTCCATGAAGATATTTTACTAGTTAAATGGTTTGATGGGCCGGGCCATAAGCCCCTTTCTTTTCCTTTATGTGTCGTCCCATACACCCCCTTTATATATATTTTTCGTTTTTCGTGTTCTATATAAATTATTGTGTGTGTTCGTGTTTTAATATCGTGTTTTAAATCCTTGTCGTGTTTTAAGTATTATACGTAAATACTTATCGTGTAATAATTCATATACGTAATACTTGTTTTAATTAATTAATATATGTAATACTTACATTAAATGTTCATGATACGTGTCATATATTAATTAATTATAAAGTTTTAATATATCCGTGTTTTCATGAATTTAATGTTATTATGTATTTTATGCGGGTTTTACATAAACAACAACCCATGAAGGTACAAATACCGCTAGTGCTTTTCCGGTCCACATGGTTTCCCGCATGATCCGAGTCGGCGTAACTATGGTTTGTACGCCGGTCTTTTTGATACCACAATCCTAAATGTATAGTGCCTTTTATGTATCGGAAGATACGCTTAACCGCTTCAAGGTGAGAGGTTTTGGGAGCCTCTTGGAAACGGGCACAAAGACAAACACTAAATATGATATCCGGTCAACTTTCCGTAAGGTATAGCAAACTACCAATCATACCTCTATATTTGGTATTGTCTATCGAATCATCATCTATGGTGAGTTTAGTATCCGAGGCCATGGGGGTCTTCATAGGCGTAGAAACTAGAAGGGGGGTGGGGGTTGAATAGTTTCTCTTCTTATGGTCCTAATTCAAAATCCTTTCAATTAGGTTTGTCCCAAAATTAACTTTTACTTGAAAACTAGTTTCATAGTTATTAGGTTCAATTCTAATGCATTAACAATATCTAGTGACAATGAAATGCAATGTAAGAATGAAAGCATAAGTAAATAGTAAGGAAAGAAGCAACCTAAGGTACGACACCAAGATTTATAGTGGTTCGGCAACAAAGCTCTCTCTTCGTTCCTACTCCACTCCTTGAGTACACATTACTCGAGATTTCCACTATATCCACAAGTAATCGGTGTATTTTGCATACACCTTATAGCATGTTAATTTAGCATAATTGCATTTTTATTTGTTGTTATACATGTACTTTAAGTGTGTTTTGTGATTATGTAGGTTATGCGCGAAATGGAATAAAATTGCCGCTTTATTAATATTTGGAGAAAAGATATGGAGAGCGACGATAAATGAAGAAAAATATTGAAAAAAGAAGATTTGAAGACGTCGCAATATTTTCGATCATATTTTATTCGTTCGGGCTTCGTTTGAGCAATTATTGGTGTTCGGTTATTTTTTGTGGGCTTTTATCTCATTCAAAAGAGAAAAAAACACAAAAGCCCATATCCACAAGTCATAACCGACGTTGCATATTATATCAAGAAAAAATGGGATGACTACAATTCGACCCCTGGAACAGCCGTCACATTTATACAAGAAAAAGCAATTCATCCTTTAAGCAAGGAGGCACGCACGAGACAATTAATACATCAACTTGTCTTTTGTGATTTGTGTTCACACAAATAGAAGACATTTTGCAATTCGTCCATTGTGGAAAATATACGAAGGCATTGGTGTATTATTGGTGGAGTTATCAATTCAACCGCACAAAAGAATAAAAAAGAAGCGATGAACAGTGAACAACGGGTAGAGTACATCGCCATGTCCGGTTAATTTTGTTGTAACTCCTTCTGGTATCCTTATTTATGGTTTAATAATTACTTTTGGATTATCATATTTATTTTACATTGATTTATAATTTATTAATATATTATATTATTAGATTTGGTATTGTGTTTAATGATTTGTGCAAGACACCTTATTGTTAGTTAACAATTCATACTTGTTCTATTTAGCTACAGAAAAAGACGGTTGTCTAACCGATACAAATTGTACCTAAATAAATTATTAAAACATAATTATTGGTTGGATTAGTATAAGATTTATTATTGCGAGTCATTGATAAACATAATAAGTGTCGAAATTAATTCATTCATATTAAGTCAAAAGTAATCTTTGTAATTGGTTCGAAAGTTTTCATAATCCATAAATGTGATCGACCATAGATATTGAGAGCTGGAAGGGATTGCATTTTCTTTTATTGTTTACATCTTTATTTATATTTTTTTAGTTTAATAAGTATTTTATTTTTTAATAAGAATTTTTAATTATTAATCAGTATTTAGTTATTTAGATTTTTAAAACCAAAACTTTTATTGATCAGCGATCACCCCAAAACTTAAATTAAAACCACATACTCCTCGTGGATTCGATACCAGCTTGCCCTATCTAGTATAAGGTAAATAGGTTTATTTTTTACCGCTACTTCAATGCTGATCAAATTTTGGCGCCGCTGTCGGGGAGTAGTGAGCTTTTGTTTTAAGTTTTTTTAATATTTTTAAAATCAAAAATACAAAAAAAAATTCTTTTTCTTGTTTTTTTTTTGTTTGTTTGTTTTGTTTCTTGTGAGTGTGCAGGTTAGTTTAAGCGCACACGTAGATCGGAGCGTACATCACCATTAGCTTATGATCCTGAGGTTGAGAAAAGTGCAAGGTCGAGGAGAAAAGCATTTCGACAGTTTTTTACTAATCTTGATTTACAGGTTTAGAAGAACTTTTCACTGAAATGTCTGCCGAAGACGATGCCAACGGGGGAGAATCCTCACCACGGGGTGTGGATTCTTATTACAGGTCAGGGATCTTCGAGGATCCCTCGCCTATCGTCTATCCGGTTTCAGCTAAAGGGGTTACAAGTAACTTCAAGATCCAGCCGAACCTCATAGCAATCTTGCTAGTGTTTAGAGGTCGTGAGGAGCCATACGCACATCTGCGAGAGTTATTATCCATTGCTGACACACATCAGGTTAATAACATCACCACAGACGAGGTAAGACTTCTCCTTTTTCCTTTTTCTCTTAAATCAATTTAAGAACTGGTTCTCATCTCTTGAGCCAGGTAGTATTAACTCATGATCTGAAATGCAATATGATTTTCTTGATGAATTTTATTCTATAAGTAAAACTGCTGCCATTAGAAATAAGATTAAATCCTTTCATCAAATCCCAAGCGAGCAGTTTCATGAAGCGTTTAGTAGACTTAAGGAGTTATTAAGAACATGCCCTCATCATGATGTTCTAAAATGGGAGCTTGTCAAAGTCTTCTATGATGGGGTGAATTGTAACAACCAACATTTTGTGATGGCAACTAGTGGGGGTATGTTTTTCTCGCGACCTATGGAGGAAGATTGAGAGTTTTTTTGAAAAACTGAACAAAGGTTCCAATACCCAAGCTTTAGTGGATTGAAACAACCACACATCTTCCGCCAATTCTGTGTCTAACGAACATGGCACAAATTCTGAAATTAGCGAGTTAAGTAAGAAAGTTGATCTTTTGTTTAGAAATATAGGAAAAGGTGTTCCAAATGTGTTGAAGGTGTCACATAGTGGGTGTTCAATGTGTGGTGATCCGAGTCATTCAGTCGATAATTGTCAAAGTTGGGGGGGGGGGGGCGCCACCAAATGAGGAGGTGAATGGAGTCTATGGAGGTCGTCCACGAAATGACCCATTCTACGAAAGTTACAATCCCGGATGGCGCAATCACCCTAATTTATGTTGGAAAGATGACGACAATCGCCCTAATAATGCCCAACAACAACATTATGGTTATAAACCAAGGTATGAGGGTGGCGATTCATCTAACTTCCAACAACAATCTTACCATCATAGGCCACAACAACAATATCCAAATCAAGGCCAAGGGCAAGATGATAAACGTCTCTTGAACCTTGATATGAGTGAAATCTCATATCAATTATATCACAAATAACCCTAAAACACAAAGCAAAATACCTGATTTTGATTCATAAAAGCAGTATTATGGGTATGTTTTGTTGTTTGTGCTTGTGTAGGTAAAAAGATACAATTATGAAGTAAACAAAGGAATCAAGCCTTTATTGATGAAGAAAATACAAAAGGAGGATGAAAAGTGACAAGTCAATCAAAGTCAAAGGATCTTTCTTGACAACTTTCAAAATTGAAGGACTTAAAGTGCAATTATGGAAAAGTAAAGAACAAAGTCAAACATGGTCAAAGTACAAGTCAAAAAGTCAAAGGATCATTTGTGTGCAAGTTTGAAGTTCAAAGGACCAGAAATGACAAGTCATTGAAGTTTCTAGCTCAAGATACAAATCTGCCAACTTAAGGGGCTAAATCTACCAAAATGGAGTCAAGTTAAACTCAATCCGTGTGATATGTCATTGGACCAATGAGATGGCTGTATTTTGTAACCATGGATCACCACCTCAGCACCTTCAGTTAATATGAGAGAGAACTAGTGGGCGTATCAGAATAGTAGTCCCCAGCCAATCAAATTTCAGTGTTTGGATAATGATCCGAGTGAATTGTTTTCACCTAATACCAACATCACACGTGGATATTCAAACTAAGAACGAGCCCATCATCAAGAGAATGATAGAGAGAGTTTCATGAGAAGATTTCAACATCAAATATGCTCAAAATCAAGAGACGTAGTGATCCCAGTTGACTATTCAAGATGAAATCCATCCAACAAGAAACCCCCAAATTTGTTCTTCATCAGCAATTTCCAATCAACTGAATTAAGCCACGTGGAAGCTTGGAATTGGACACGACACGTCACTCATCCTCACCAACACCTAACTTCATCCTATAAATACCCCTAGATGTCCTCACTTTGTGTATTGTAGCTTAAGTGTGAAATCACACGCACTTCTTAGTTTTCTCTCATTTCAGTTAGCCTTTTCAGTTAGTAACTTCTCTCAAGTGTCTGACAAACACTTGAGAGAGTTAGTTAGCACTTGTAACAAGAATTCTCCATTAATGCAATTTCACTTTCCCTAAATCTACATTTCACTTTCAATTCTACCTCATTCTGTTACTATATTGTTCTTATGATTGATTTCATTGTTCATATGGAACAATGAGATGATTTGAGACTTGTTTGGAAGCTTGTACATGTTTAGAATCGTTTGAAGTTCATAGCCATAGCCAGAATCATGAACAGACTTGTAGCAGGGGTTGATTAGTTGATGATGATGGTTAATGATGGCGCGTAGCTGTTGTTGATTGTTAGTTAAGTGGTGGTTAGAGGTTAAGTGAGCTCAGCTGTAACACCCCCATTTTGGTAAATGGAATGTCACGCGTGATTATGGCGTGTCATAAAAGCATACAAGGATAAATGTATAAAACATCACATGACCATAAAGGAAATACCGGAAACAAACATCGGTACCCCAAAAGTAGACCTCATCACACACAAACATAAGTACTGTAAATGAAAAGGACTAAACAATGTCCATAGAAATAAGTGTCAAAAGTATGAAGAAATGCATAAAGTAATGAAGGCTAGGAAGCTTCCAATCCATATGCACGTACGCTTAAAGTCTACGAGCGTCCTTGAGTACCTGCCATTTTGGGAACATGAAAGGAAAAACGGCTGAGCATAACACTCAGTGCAAGGATATATAAGTATTGCATGAATAATATAAGCATATAAGCATAAAGCAGCGGAAAAGACTAAGTCCTGGATAACCTGGTATATCTTAGTAAAACTGGTTTTATAGTTTAAAAAGCCTTATGTTTATCTTATAAAAACTGTTTAACATATTTACCATTAGCCAATATAGGTCATGAAATATCAACGTGCATGAATACTTGGAGGCGTGACCTCGTCATGCAATTAGAGGGGATGCCTCTAATTAATATAAGTTTATGGGTAGGAGGGATCAGCTCCTTGTGAAGGATGCAAGGCATACACCACATTCACTTGAATAATCTATAAAAACATGTAATCTAGGATGCACCCATACGCCCCACATGATAATAATGATATGGCCAAAAGCTGAAGGGACGCCACGAGTTATCACTCCGCCGTGGTGAAGTCATAACACTAGTGCCTCTAGTGCTATGGTTATGATACCTCCATAACTAGGTGAAACTGGTCATGCATGTATATGGCTTTAGGTATCTAATTAAACATAAGCAATTCAAAAACATATAAAACATATCCTGGAAAAACGGTTGGTTGCATACGGGGAATCCTAATAAGGAAGGAATGTCCATACTGAAAGGACGGAGAATCCGTACCTTGTGTCCAGTGAACGAAGAAGACGAACTGAAGAGAGTCCTACTTCGATATCACTAATGCTACATAAATAATATACGTGTATAAGTATTTTGATTACTGAGTACGTAGCCGATTTTATATCATGTCTTAGCTTGTTTTATATGTTCATGTCATGTTTTACTGATTTTAGCTTAATACTGCGTTTATCATGTATTTTGTCTATTCTGATTAAGTATTACTTGTATTTCTTGTATTATTATACTTGTTGTGTAATAATAAGTAACTTTCTAGAAATAGCAGGTTTCCTAAAATAGAAAGTTTCCAAAAATAGAAAGTTTTCAAAAAATAGAAAGTTTCCAAAAATAGATTGTTTCCAAAAATAGAAAGTTTCCAAAAATAGAAAGTTTCCAAAAATAGAAAGTTTCCATAAATAGATTAGCTGCCTTAATTAATAAGTTTCTAAAAATAGAAAGTTTTAATAAATAAATTAGCTACCTTAATTAAATAAGTTTCTAAAAATAGAAAGTTTCCATGATTAGAAATAAGCTGGATTATTAAGCTAATAATATATAAGCTTAAGTTTTACTGATTAATATTCTAAGTCATGTGATATATAGTATAGTTTATTAATTATTAAATGTAAATTAAATAAACTATAGGTTATAAGATTTAATTAAATATAACATGATTTAACTAAATAAAAGGTAATAATACTTAGGTTAAAACATGTATTAATATTTATTATTAATATAACCTAAGTCATGAAAATTAATTAATTATAAGTCATGTTTTAATAATTAATTAATTTCTTAGTATAAATTAATTAATTAAATACTCAGGTTAAAATCATGTATTATTAATAATAATAATATAACCTAAATCATGTCCAAATTAAATTAATTACATAGCATGTTAAATTAATTTAATTAATCTTGTAATTATTTAACTTATAAAAATTAATAATTAATCTTGAAAAATAAACCGTCAACCGAACCCGTGTTTTAAAACTAAACATGTCATGAACCGGTCCGTGAACCCCTTGAACCGGATCTACACCCTTAACCATGGCAAACCACCACCGGCCTAATCCGGTGGTGCGTGTGGTGTTCCAGCCGAGACCCCCTAAACAACCAAGGCTAACCCCGACATACGTCGGGGTCCCTTGGTTGCTTGCGGCCCGAGCCACCAAAACCAAACCGAGACCTTGTGGTCTCGGTTGGTGGTGATCACCCAACCACCGAGAGCTTGCTCTCGGTTATACCCATAGCCGAACCAAAACACCCCCCCCCCCCCTTAAACCATATGTTTTTAATCCCACTTGATTAGATCTACATGTTTATTGACTTGTTTTTAATACCCCGTGCTTTCATGTTTTTAGATCTAATAAATAATTAAAAAGAAAAGGTTTAAGAAGATTACCGATTCTTGGATCAAAAGGAAAAACTAACACAAACGATCTAGCAATGAATTGGATCTACCAAAATCAACCAAACACCCTTGGTGGTGTTGTGTAGGTGGCAGCAACAAGGGAGAAGGAAGGAGGAGCAGGGTTTTGAATTTTTAATTATTCTGTATAATGAAAATATCCTTCCCTTCCTTTTTGTTAAATTTATTTAAGGTGGGATTTGTAAAACCCCATTTTGATAAATGGAATGTCACGCGTGATTATGGTGTGTCATCAAAGCATACAAGGATAAATGTATAAAACATCACATGACCATAAAGGAAATACCGGAAACAAACATTGGTACCCCAAAAGTAGAACTCATCACGCACAAACATAAGTACTGTAAATGAAAAGGACTAAACAATGTCCATGGAAATGAGTATCAAAGTATAATGAAATGCATAAAGTAATGAAGGCTAGGAAGCTTCCAATCCATATGCACGTACGCTTAAAGTCTACGAGCGTCCTTGAGTACCTACCGTTTTGAGAACATGAAAGGAAAACGGATAAGCATAACGCTCAGTGAACGGATATACAAGTATAGCACGAATAATATAAGCACATAAGCATAAAGCAGCGGAAAAGACTAAGTCCTGGATAGCCTGGTATATCTTAGTAAAACTGGTTTTATAGTTTGAAAAGCCTTATGTTTATCTTATAAAAACTGTTTAACATGTTTACCATTTAGCCAATATAGGTCATGAAATATCAACGTGCATGAATACTTGGAGGGGTGACCTCGTCATGCAATTAGAGGGGCTGCCTCTAATTAATATAAGTTTTTGGGTAGGAGGGATCAGCTCCTAGTGAAGGATGCAAGACACGCACCACATTCACCTTAATAATCTGCTGAAAACATGTAACCTAGGATTCACCCATACGCCCCACATGATAATAATAATATGGCCAAAAGCTGAAGGGGCGCCACGAGCTATCACTCCGCCGTGGTGAAGTCATAACACTGGTGTCTCCCGTGTTATGGTTATGGTACCTCCATAACTAGGTGAAACTGGTCATGCATGTATATGGCTTAGGCATTTAATTAAACATAAGCAATCAAAACATATAAAACATATACTGGGAAAACAGTTGACTGCATACGGGGAAATCCTAATAAGGAAAGAATGTTCATACTGAAAGGACGGAGAATCCGTACCTTGTGTCCAGTGAACGAAGAAGACGAACGAAAGAGAGTCCTACTTCGATATCACTAATGCTACATAAATAATATACGTGTATAAGTATTCTGATTACTGGGTACGTAACTGGTTTTCTATCATGTCTTAGCTTGTTTTATATGTTCATGTCATGTTTTACTGATTTTAACATTATGCTGTGTTTATCATGTATTCTGTCTATTCTGGTTATGTATTACTTGTATTTCTTGTATTATTATACTTGTTGTTTAATAATAAGTAACTTTCTAAAAATAGTAGATTTCTAAAAATAGATTAGCTGCTTAAATAAATAAGTTTCTAAAAATAGAAAGTTTCCATAAATAGAATTACTATTTAAAATAGATAAGTTTCTAAAAATAGAAAGTTTCCATAAATATATTATTTTCCTTAATTAAATAAGTTTCTAAAAATAGAAAGTTTCCATAAGTAGAAATAAGCTGGATTATTAAGCTAATAATATAAGCTTAAGTGTTTACTAATTTATATTCTAAGTCATGTGATATATAGTATAGTTTGTTAATCATTACATGTATATTAAATAAACTATAGGTTAAAGTATTTAATTAAATATAACATAATTTAATTAAATAAAGGTAAAAATACTTAGGTTAAAACATGTATTAATATTTATTATTAATATAACCTAAGTCATGTAAATTAATTAATTATAAGGCATGTTTAATAATTAATTAATTATATAGTCTAACTTAAATAATAAATACTTAGGTTAAGATTTATGTATTATTATAGTAATAATAACCTAAGTCATGTTATTATTAAATTAATTATGTACATGTTAAATTGATTTAATTTAAGCTTGTAAATAAATAATCTTGTAAAATAACTAAACTTGTAAAATTTATTAAGTCATGAACCGTGTCCATGAACCCGTGAACCGGCCAACCAAACGCCCCCTTAACAGTGGCAAAACCGGCTTGGCCGGTTGCCACTGTTTTCGCAAAAACAGCCACTGGCTGAGCCGGTGGTTCCCCCTGTTTTCTTGGCTGCAGCCGCCGGCTGGGCAAAGTTCCCACCGGCAGTTAGCCGATGGTTCCCCCTGCTTACCATATATAGCCATGCCGGTGGTGTTCTTGTTTCTGCCGAGACCCAACCAAACACCAAACCACGCCCCAACCAAGGTCGGGGTTCCCTTGTTTATTGCGACCGAACATCACAGCCCACACCGAGACCTCTTGGTCTCGATTGTTGGTGCGAACAAAAGCAAGCCGAGACCTTTTGGTCTCGGTTCCTTGCGTCGGCCGAACAAACACCCCTAAAAACCATGATTTAGTTAGCCCCATGATTAATTACATGTCATGTTAACTTGTTTAATATAACCTATGATTTCATGTGTTTTTATTTAATAAAAACATAAAAGAAAAGGGGTTTAATAATTTACCAAATACGTGAAACAAGGGATGATGAAAAACACGAACACCCTTGCAAGATTTGATCACCAAAAATCAACCAACACACCCCTTGTGGTGTTCTTATGCCGGCGGCTAAAAGGGAGAGAGGAAAGGATTAGGGTTTTGATATTTTTCTAATTTACTATGATTATGAAAAATATGATTTCCTTTTTCTTGTTTTAACTAAATTAAAAGTGGGCTTGGTCCCCTTCCTTCCTTCTAGCCGTGGGTATGTGGGCCCCCAAGGGGAAACCCATTGTTTTCCCGTTTCTAAATATTATACGTGTTCTCGTGTCGTGTTTTACGTGATTTATTTAATTATCGTTCGTGTCGTCATATATTTATTCGTAATCATAATAAATATACGTAAATACATAATATTAAGCTCGTGATTATCTACGTTCATGATTTCATATTCGTATGTTCGTGATTATAATTACTATTGAAATAATTATTGTGTCTTAATACGTATTAAATACTTGTCGTGTTATAACACGTACGTAATACTTGTAAGTCTTATTCGTGAAACGTAACCGTGCTATAAAAGGAAAGTTCTAATCTTGTACCTACGATTATTAGTGTACTGTTCATTCTAAAAGCATGCGGGTTTTACAACTCTTTCCCGCTAAAAAGAATAATTCGTCCCCGAATTATAGATAAGTAAACTGAAAGAGAACATACTCGAATCAAACAGAGAGGGTATATATGATAAAGGACGTGGAGGTGACGTGCTTGAAAGGAACATGGTATGTGACATGTCTAGAAAGGACATGGAACGTGACGTGACTGAAGGAACATATCTAATCGATAAGAGAAAACTGATAAGAAGTCCGGATGTACTCCTTCGTTCCAAGTGGCTTCCTGCCCAGAACGGTCCTCTAAACGGTCTCGGCGGAATAACAATATTAGTCTTCATGATGCACGAGACATACTGAAACGTAGCACGTGAACAATTGTGAACGTGATACGTGAACAATTGTGAACGTGATACGTGAAGATATGGTGAGTGTAGTATGAGCAAACATATCGTGATCAATGGTACGTGTAACATATCATGAACGTGATATGAGAAACGTGGAATGAACATGACATGTGAAACATATCGTGAACATGGAATACGGCGGCGGTAACGCCAAACACTATAAGGTGAGTCATGGGATGTGACGTGAAACGTCTGTCTGAGGATAGAGAATTATCTAAACTTGAGTCTGGTCTCTCAAGTTCTTGGAAAACTTCCCAGAACGAAAATGAACGTAAAATCGTAAGGCAGGAGACAATCATGAACGTGAATAGTGTCATGAACGTGAGTGTGAAAGCAAGTTGTGAAATTAGAATAAGGAGCACAAAAACGAACCTTTGTCTGGCCCGTTAGTTGAGGAATTACCAAGTCACCGGATAAGCCTTGGCTTGAACATGTCCGATAAATATGTTGGTTCTGAAATCCTTACGGATGAAAGGATTCTACAAACTTGATCAAACTGTTTGCAATAACCCAGATAGCATCATGCTTCTTCTGAGTCTGCGTTTATCTGGTAACCAAAATCCATGGAGATCTTGTCCTATTTCTGTTCACCTTTTTCTGATGATGGAAAACATCCTAGTCAGTTGGTGTTCTATCTTAGCCTGTTGGTATGTCAGGTACTTAGATATGAACGTAACTATATCTTGCTTCGTAGAAACTTGATACATAGAAATTTGCGGAACTATAAGTCTCTGAAATTAGACTTCTCTTAGCGTAGGATTTTCTTTGAACACCTAACGTAGTGGAGGGTTCTCACCTTTACGCATAAGCGGAGTCATGTTAAGATTAACCATGAGAATCCATGTGATTCAGCATGTCTCTGTAATCAACCAGAATTTAGATTGGAAAATTTCAGGGTGAAATTTCTCTTGTCGCATAATTTGCCACATAGTGCAAATATGGTCTTCCAGCTCTTCTCTGGATTTAGAGGAAATCAGGCTATCCTTGATGAACACTGATGAGTTTGTTTATGAGTTTATGGAAACTCATTTTATTAAGTCCATAATGCTGCTGGAGCATTTATGAGACTAATACAAAATCATGAATCTAGCACGACCGAGTCGTGAACGAATAGCAGTCATGGACATGCCCTGCTCTTACACTCGTCACTGCTGGAAGCATGATCATGAATCCGATCTTGGAAAAGTGTTGAACACCCTAAATGAATCCGATCTTGTCAATACGTGGAGGAGAATAACGGTTATGGAGGGTGATTTGTTTTAAATCGACGGTAGTCGACACATAATCTCATGTTACCGTCCTTCTCCTTGATGGTTCTTTCAGAATGTATGGGAAGATTTTGGAATAATCGGCTGGTTATGCGTAAAAGGAACTTTAGTGGTCGTGCTTAACTGACAGCTAGAAAATTTTAGCAGTCATGACTAACAAAGCACGTGTTTGTAGAGCATAGATAATTTGTACAGAATTTCCTGATGGAAAACCATGCTGAATGTATTTAGGAGCCCGAACATTACTGTACAAAATCATGAATCGTAGCACGGTGTGCTGTTCGTAGCCCATAATTAGGATTAAATTCAACTCGCATCTGTCTGAGGTAATGCGTTAGCAGTTTGGATCTTGTCATTAGGCTGATGGAAAACCTTCGTATACATGGGTAATACGAATGTAATCCTTTATGGTCATGAATATATGAAATATGGGTGCAAGAGTGAAAGTGTCATCGAGCAAACGTGACAGATCTCACTAACATGCCGGTGATGGTACTGAAATTCTTGTGGCCTGATTAATACATGGCACAACAAAATGGATATACCCCTTGGAGGGTATCCTAAAATTCTTAGGGATGCTCCAGAATTGGACGTGAGTCATGTATCTTGACTCGTGTCTTGGGAAAAATAAGCATGACATGTGTCTTGACTGGTGTCTTGACATGTGTCTTCAGAAAGAATACGTAAGACATGTGTCTTGACTGATGTCTTTACATGTGTCTTGAGATGTGAAACAAATATAACCACAAGTATTAGGTTATTATGCCAGAATTGGTGGATCGGTTGGACTACTGATCCTTTGTATTTCTGATCACGTCCGCGGTTGGAGCTTCGGTTGCGATTGCTAGGGTAGTTGCTGTCATAGTAGTGGTTGACAACTGAATGACGTGAGACATGTAACAAAGAATTAGGGACAATGATTGATGGGAATCGTCTGGTGGTGAAGCATCTTCTCGTCCGATCGCTTTGATCTAACGCCTTTGTCTTCGTCTTGTAAGATCTCCAGGTTGTGCACAACATCAGCATCCTGTAGCATCTCTAAAATCCGCATCATCAACCCTTAGTAACATATCCAAACTATGAGCGACATCAATAATTTTTAGAGTATCAGCAAGTGGAATGAGCACGTGGGATACGGTACATGGAGTCACATGGAATGCACATGAAATGATCGATATGAGGTCGATCATCTGACATGACTTTAAAGGAAAATAATTAGTTAGACGGTTAGAAAGACCATCATGATAACCTGGCAATGCCAGTATATACCTCATTCTGGTTGCATAAAGAAATGTTAACGTGTGGTTAAACGAATTTCAACGATGATTTTCCTGAAAGCATGATTAATGAAAACCAACCATGACTATCATGGAAGTAGGATTTAAATGAATTCCAACAGTGTCTTGCATGAAGGCATAAACAAGAAAAGAGACATAATCAACATGGAGACGAAATCATCATGATGAAATATGAAACGACTTAACATGAAGGAGTATACAACATAATCAGCGTGAAACGAAGTTAACCATGATAGTATGAAACACACTTGTCATAAAAGACATAGTTACTTATGAGGGGACATGAAAAAATAAATTTATGCCAAATAAATTATGAGAAAAAAATTTTATGCATGAAAATAGTGCGTGAATGCATGATGAAGTTTATGAAAACCTTTATATGCGCGAGGGTAAACGCCAATGGTCAGTTTACCCAAACAAAAGACATGGCGAGGGGACGCCTATGGGTCGGTCCCAAAGTTAAAAGTTTCGATAAAAGCACATGCGACTAAATAGGGCCAGTCCTGTACCAACAATTACTTAGTCAAAATTCCTGAAACAATGATACATGAAACATAAATAGGTAAAAATCATCTGTCAATACTTATTAGAAAAAACTTTTATGTGACTAATTATGAACTACTGGGGTTCAGTTCACATAGCCACAGTTCACGAGGAACATCATGCATCAAACAATGACACATAACTAAATATGAATGACGGTTGTCCATCCATATTAGTAAAACAATATCGATGAAAACCTCAAGGTTAAAACATCAAGGTGCTGAAAACATCATGGTTAAAACAACAATGTGCTGAACACATCAGTACATGGAATAACAAGCGTTGGCTTAGGAAACTACTGGTGCCCACTAGTCACAGGTCAAGTCTTAGAGCCTACAGGTCGAAGCCTTGGCTCTGATACCTTAATTGTAATACCACATTTTGATAAATGGAATGTCACGCTTGATTATGGCGTGTCATCAAAGCATACAAGGATAAATGTATAAAACATCACATGACCATAAAGGAAATACCGGAAACAAACATCGGTACCCCAAAAGTAGAACTCATCACACACAAACATAAGTACTGTAAATGAAAAGGACTAAACAATGTCCATGGAAATGAGTATCAAAGTATAATGAAATGCATAAAGTAATGATGGCTAGGAAGCTTCCAATCCATATGCACGTACGCTTAAAGTCTACGAGCGTCCTTGAGTACCTACCGTTTTGGGAACATGAAAGGAAACGGCTGAGCATAACGCTCAGTGCACACATATACAAGTATAGCATGAATAATATAAGCACATAAGCATAAAGCAGCGGAAAAGAATAAGTCCGGAATAGCCTGGTATATCTTAGTAAAACTGGTTTTATAGTTTGAAAAGCCTTATGTTTATCTTATAAAAACTGTTTAACATGTTTACCATTTAGCCAATATAGGTCATGAAATATCAATGTGCATGAATACTTGGAGGGGTGACCTCGTCATGCAATTAGAGGGGCTGCCTCTAATTAATATAAGTTTTTGGGTAGGAGGGATCAGCTCCTTGTGAAGGATGCAAGGCACACACCACATTCACCTGAATAATCTGCTGAAAACATGTAACCTAGGATGCACCCATACGCCCCACATGATAATAATAATATGGCCAATAGCTGACACGCCACGAGCTATCACTCTGCCGTGGTGAAGTCATAACACTGGTGCCTCCCGTGTTATGGTTATGGTACCTCCATCACTAGGTGAAACTGGTCATGCATGTATATGGCTTAGGCATTTAATTAAACATATGCAATCAAAACATATAAAACATATACTGGGAAAACAGTTGGCTGCATACGGGGAAATCCTAATAAGGAAAGAATGTCCATACTGGAAAGATGGAGAATCCGTACCTTGTGTCAAGTGAACGAAGAAGACGAATGGAAGAGAGTCCTACTTCGATATCACTAATGCTACATAAATAATATACGTGTATAAGTATTCTGATTACTGGGTACTTAATTGGTTTTATATCATGTCTTAGCTTGTTTTATATGTTCATGTCATGTTTTACTGATTTTAACATTATGCTGTGTTTATCATGTATTCTTTCTATTCTGGTTAAGTATTACTTGTATTTCTTGTATTATTAAACTTGTTGTTTAATAATAAGTAACTTTCTAAAAATAGTAGGTTTCCAAAAATAGATAGTTGCTTAAATAAATAAGTTTCTAAAAATAAAAAGTTTCCATAAATAGATTTACTACTTAAAATAGATAAGTTTCTAAAAAAAGAAAGTTTCCATAAAATTTATTAACTGCCTTAATTAAATAAGTTTCTAAAAATAGAAAGTTTCCATAAATAGAAATAAACTGGATTATTAAGCTGATAATATAAGCTTAAGTGTTTACTGATTTATATTCTAAGTCATGTGATATATAGTATAGTTTATTAATCATTACATGTAAATTAAATAAACTATAAGTTAAAGTATTTAATTAAATATAGCATGATTTAATTAAATAAAGGTAATAATACTTAGGTTAAAACATGTATTAATATTTATTATTAATATAACCTAAGTCATGTAAATTAATTAATTATAAGACATGTTTAATAATTAATTAATTATATAGTCTAACTTAAATAATAAATACTTAGGTTAAGATTCATGTATTATTAATAGTAATAATAACCTAAGTCATGTTATAATTAAATTAATTATGTACATGTTCAATTAATTTAATTTAAGCTTGTAAATAAATAATCTTGTAAAATAACTAAACTTGTAAAATTTATTAAGTCATGAACCGTGCCCGTGAACCCGTGAACCGGACAACCAAACGCATCCTTAACAGTGGCAAAACCGGCTTGGCCGGTTGCCACTGTTTTGGAAAAAACAGCCACCGACTGAGCCGGTAGTTCCCCCTGTTTTCTCGGCTGCAGTCGTCGGCTGGGCAAAGTTCCCACCGGCAGTTAGCCGGTGGTTCCCCCTGCTGTCGCGACTGTTCCCCCTGCTTACCATATATAGCCACCGGGTTATGCCGGTGGTGTTCTTGTTTCTGCCGAGACCCAACCAAACACCAAACCACACCCCGACCAAGGTCAGGGTTCCCTTGTTCTTGCGACCGAACATCACAGCCCACACCTAGACCTCTTGGTCTTGGTTGTTGGTGCGAACAAAAGCAAGCCGAGAACTTTTGGTCTTGGTTCCTTGCGTCGGCCGAACAAACACCCCTAAAAACCATGATTTATTTACCCCCCCCATGATTAATTACATGTCATGTTAACTTGTTTAATATAACCTATGATTTCATGTGTTTTTATTTAATAAAAACATAAAGGAAAAGCGGTTTAATAATTTACCGAATACGTGAAACAAGGAATGATGAAAAACACGAACACCCTTGCAAGATTTGATCACCAAAAATCAACCAACACACCCCTTGTGGTGTTCTTAGACCGGCGGCCAAAAGGGAGAGAGGAAAGGATTAGGGTTTTGATATTTTTCTAATTTATAGTGATTATGAGAAATATGATTTCCTTTTTCTTGTTTTAACTAAATTAAAAGTGGGCTTGGTCCCCTTCCTTCCTTCTAGCCGTGGGTATGTGGGCCCCCAAGGGGAAACCCATTGTTTTACCGTGTCTAAATATTATACGTGTTCTCGTGTCGTGTTTTACGTGATTTATTTAATTATCGTTCGTGTCGTCATATATTTATTCGTAATCGTAATAAATATACGTAAATACATAATATTAAGCTCTTGATTATCTACGTTCATGATTTCATGTTCGTATGTTCATGATTATAATTATTATTGAAATAATTATTGTGTCTTAATACGTATTAAATACTTATCGTGTTATAACACGTACGTAATACTTGTAAATCTTATTCGTGAAACGTAACCGTGCTATAAAAGGAAAGTTCTAATCTTGTACGTACGATTATTAGTGTACTGTTCATGGTAAAAGCATGCGGGTTTTATAGGCTTGGCCCACCCTTGTGTCTATGCCGCGCCTATGTGGGCCCCACATGGGGAACCCGTTGATTTTCCCGTGTTCTATTATTTACGTGTTAACGTGTCGTGTTTACTTGATTTAATTATTGTCCGTTCGCGTCGTAAAATATATTTATACATAATCGTAATAACTATACGTAAATACATCATATTAGGTTCGTGATTATTTACGTTCATGATTTTCATGTTCGTGATTATAATAATTTTTGATAATAATTATCGCGTCTCAATACGTAATAAATACTTATCGTGTAATAACACATACGTAATACCTGAAATTCATATTCATGAAACGTAAACGTGTTAAATAAGGAAAGTTCTAATCATGTACCTATGATCATAAGGGTACTATTCATGGTAAAAGCATGCGGGTTTTACAACTCTTCCCCCTAAAAAGAATAATTCGTCCCCGAATTATAGATAATGTAAACTGGAAAAAGAAGAACATACCCAAATTCAAAATATGAAATGAGGGTAAGAAGCCCGGATAGACTCCTCTGTTTCCCAAGTGGCTTCCCGCTCGGTATGATCCCTCGAAAGGATTTTGACGAATGGAATCGTCTTCCTTCTCATGACTCATTCTTGTCTGTCAAGAACTCGTTCGGGTTCTTCTATGAAAGTGAGATCTTCACGAATCTTTTCCAGTGGATACTGAACCATGTGAATGGGATGATACTTGTACCCTCTGAGTAAGGACACATGAAAAACATCATGAACATGAGAAAGCTGCGGAGGTAACGCTAAACGGTAAGATACTTCACCGACTCGCTCAATAACATCAAACGGTCCGATGAATCGAGGACTGAGCTTCCCTTTGATTCCAAAACGTCTAACCCCACCTACCGGCGAAACCTTAAGGAAAACGTGATCTCCTACGTTAAAGTGTAAGTCCCTACGATGCTTGTCTACATAACTCTTCTGACGTGACTGTGCTTCCTGCAGTTTCTGCTTAGCTACTGCGACCTCCTCGTTGGTCAACTCAATCATTTCTGGTCCTTCAAGTGTTCGCTCACCAACCTGATCCCAACAGATTGGGGCGCGACACTTTCTGCCATACAACATCTAGAATGGAGCACACTTGATACTTGCGTGCCAACTGTGGTTGTATGCAAACTCTACCAAACAGATGTAGTCATCCCAATCTCCCGTCCATTCCAACGCACATGACCTCAACATGTCTTCTAATGTCTGAATTGTTCGCTCCGATTGCCCGTCTGTTTGAGGATGAAAAGCCGTGCTAAGCTTAAGTTTTGTACCCCAAGCTTTCTGCAGACTTCTCTAGAATCGTGAAGTGAACCGAGGATCTCTGTCTGAGATGATGCTGGATGGAGCACCATGAAGTCTCATGATCTCCCTCCTATAAGTATCGGCGAGTTTACTGACCGAATCTTCCTTGCGGATCGGTAAGAAATAAGCTGACTTGGTAAGTCGATCAACAATAACCCAAATCGCATCGTGCTTCCTCTTTGTCTCCGGAAGACCGGTAACAAAATCCATGGTGATCTTGTCCCACTTCCACTCTGGGATATCTAGCGGTTGAAGAAGACCGCCAGATCGCTGATGCTCGATCTTAACCTGCTGGCAGGTAAGACATTTGGAGACGTAAGTCGCAACATCCTGTTACATACCACTCCACCAAAATTATTGCTTGATGTCATGGTACATCTTGGTCGAACCAGGATGAATAGAGAATGGGGAGCTATGAACCTCAACTAACAATGCTTCCCGAAGTTCTTGATCATCAGGAACACAAAGTCTTGTGCCCTGCCATAAGATACCATCTGCGTCTACTCGAAATTATGTCTGCTTCTCCAAATTCTGAATTATCGCCCATATTTCTCCATCATCTTTCTGAGCTTCCTTGATCCTAGAGAGTAACTCGGGTTCCACTCTAAGATTAGCCCAGTAACCGTGTTGTCCACGTACCATGATCTCTATGTCTAGTCGCTCCAAGTCTCTTATAATTTCCTCCTCAATTTTAATTATCATTCCAGACTTTCTGCTAAGTGCATCCGCCACTACATTCGCCTTGCCGGGATGATACTGTAGATTAATGTCATAATCCTTCAACAGCTCTAACCATCTCCTCTGTCTCATGTTCAATTCACGCTGAGTGAAGATATACTTCAAGCTCTTGTGGTCCGTGAAAATGTCGCATGATTCTCCATACAAGTAGTGCCTCCATATCTTCAATGCAAACACGACTTCTACAAGTTCCAAGTCATGCATAGGGTAATTTTCCTCATAAGGCTTAAGCTATCGTAAAGCATACGCGATCACTTTCCCATGTTGCATGAGAACACAACCAAGTCCCTTCCCCAATGCATCACTGTAGATCTGAAATCCACCTGTACTAGATGGGAGAGTAAGAATTGGCGTAGATACTAACTTCTGCTTTAGATCTTTAAAGCTCTTCTATCTTCTTCAGTCCAGACGAATTTCTCCCATTTCCGCATAAGTTTGGTCAATGGTAGTGCTAAACGAGAAAAGTTCTCCACGAACCTACGGTAGTAACCAACTAAGCCTAGGAAACTATGGACTTCAGTCGCTGATGTCGGTCTTGGCCACTTGGTAATAGCCTCAACCTTTGTTGGATACATCGTGATTCCTTCTGCTAATACAATGTGACCTAAGAATGCCACCTTGTCTAACCAGAACTCACACTTGGAGAATTTAGCATACAGCTGCTTCTGGCAAAGAATCTGTAATACTGTACGAAGATGGTCTTCGTGTTCCTCCTTGCACTTAGAGAATATCAAGATGTCGTCAATGAAAACAATGACGAACTTGTCCAAAAATTCATGGAATATTCTGTTCATCAAATCCTGAACACTGCTGGAGCATTGGTAAGGCCAAATGGCATGACTACAAATTCGTAGTGACCATAGCGTGTACGGAAAGCAGTCTTGGCGATGTCCTGCCCCTTAACCCGTAGCTGATGATAGCCCGACCTTAGATCAATCTTGGAGAAATGTTTGGCCCCCCAGAGTTGGTCAAACAGATCATTTATGCGTGGTAGAGGATGCCTATTCCTGATGGTAATCTTGTTGAGCTCGCGATAGTCTATGCAAAGACGCATACTGCCGTCCTTCTTCTTAACGAATATGACCGGTGCGACCCATAAAGATGCACTCGGTCGAATGAAGCCTCGTTCCAGAAGTTCTTGCAATTGATCTTTCATCTCCTTCAACTTTAAGGGAGCCATGCGATAAGGAGCCTTGGAAATCGGCTCAGCTCCTGGGATGAGCTCGATATTAAATTCTACTTCACGTGCATGTGGTATGCCCGGAAGTTCTTCTGGAAATACATCTGGAAATTCTGACACTATCGGTTGATTCTGAATTGATGGGGATTCAACATCCATGTCATGAACAGTAGCTAGATAGCCCTCACAACCATGTGAAAGTAATGCACGTGCTTGCAGGGTTGATATGACTTGTACAGACCTTCCGGGTACGAACCCGTTGTGAATGTACTCTAGCGCATTAACATCACCGAAGATGACTCGATATGAATGGCAGTCTATGGTAGCATGATGCTTGGATATCCAATCCATGCCCAAAATCATGTCAAAATCATTCATGTCCAGCGGAAGTGCGTCAACAGGACGAATCTTGTCATCAAACTCTAGGGGAAGGCTCTTATACACATGGGTTATGCGTACAGAGTCTCGTAAAGGCATGGAAATATTCAGTATATTCTCTAGTGGCATGGGGAGTATCCTAACATTCTTGGCATAAGCAGTAAAAATGACCAAATGAGTAGCACCCGTGTCAAACAGAACACATGCAGCTTGACCATACATATACAAGATTCCAGTGATGGTACCTGTAGACTTGTTGGCCTGATCGCGAGATGTCGTGTAAACGCGTCCACTAGTAGGAGGCGGCTTAGTATCAGCATGTCCTGATGTGCCCTCTATCTCGCCCTTGCGACAGTCCTTCATGCGATGGCCAAGAAGACCACACTTGAAGCATGCGTTGCTGTCGCGGAAACATGGCCCTGGGTGCCTACGGTTGCAGGTAGTGCAAAGAGGATGAGTATATCATCCAGCAGGTGTCCTGACTGGCTGAGAGCCTGATAAGAACAATATACATGAGACATGATAATAGGTACAAAGGACAATGCGGATAATTCGTAAGATGGAATACCAGTGAAAGCTGGACGGTTAGGCTGTGAACCTCTCTGGTTCTGGTCCCTCCCGTTACCATGATTCCTGGTAGAAAATTCTCTAATGTGTCAGAATTAAGAACTATATCATGTAATCATAAGAAAATGAGTAAGTATAAGGACCTGCTGCTGTTGGAGTGTCCATCGTTGTTACGGTAATTATCATTACCCGCCACGCCTATCCATAGCAGAACGGTCATGAGTCTTACCGTTTCCCTTGGGCTAAGTAGGCTGTCGCTGAGTAGCCGGCTGAGACCGGTCCCCAGTCTTCTGCCTGGAAGATACAGTTTATAAGAGATGAAATTATTGACATATACTGAAAGAATACGGTTTGGTCACCGCTGAATACGAATGTTTACCTCTTATCGGGTCTCTCTGCTTCCTCGAACTCTTCTCTTTCTTGCAGTATCTCCAGCTTACGTGCTGCATCGGCCACTTGTGCCACCGTGTTGAACGTATCACACACCAAGTTGTTTGCGACCGATGTACGAAGAGCCCACCGGAAGTGGTGTGCTTGCTCTTCGGGGGTACCTGTTGCTGCACCAAGAAAACCAGCCAAGCGAAGAAAGCGCTGCATGAACTCGTTGCTATTCTCCCCAGCTCTCTCTCGGATTCCATGGTACTCTCTCTTCAGCTTGTCTTGCTCATCCTTGGGAAAGAACTATCCCATCACCAAATCCCTGAACTGAGCCCAATTCAAACCAGCAACCCAATTATCACCTCCCTCAGACTGCTTCAGTGCCTTCCACCATGCTAACACATCACCTTCGAACCGGTAGCAGGCCAACCTCGACTTGAAGACGGGGTCACAGCCCATGGTATTTAAGTTCTTCTCAATGTGAGACAACCAGCTTTCAGCTTCACTGGGGCTATCTGTTTTCTCGAAAGCTCGAGGGCGTAACTTATTGAATCTATCCATCCATGTGACCAATGTTGCTGGAGAAGGAGGATGTGGTACTGGGTGTTGCTGCTGATTGTTGGCAGCCTGTACCTCAACCCTGATTTCGTTCCTCAACTGAGGAAGCATAGCTTGCATTGCAGCTTAGACTGCTGCATTGAGTTGTTCCTGCTCGCGTGTGAGAACCATCTGAGAGTATAACATAAAATACATGATTAAACTGATCAAAACATAAACTATATACATGAAAAAAAATTATACCAATAAATCATGAGAAAATTTTTATGCAGCAAACTAGTACATGAATGCGTGATGCAGTTTTATGAAAACTTTTATATGATCGACAGTGAACGCCTACGGTCAATTCGCTCAAAACAAAAGACATAGCGAGGGGACGCCAATGGGTCGGTCCCAAATTTAAAAGTTTCGATAAAAGCACATGCGACTAAATAGGGCCAGTATTGTACCAACCATTACTTAGTCATAAACCTGCGACAATGAAATATACATGTATGCATGAAAATGATGAATGCATGAAAACCGACTGTCAGTTCTAGGAAGACCATAGTGTCTACCCACTAATCACAGGTCGTGTTTTGAGAGCCTACAGGTCGAAACCTTGGCTCTGATACCCTAATTGTAACACCCCATTTTGGTAAATGGAATGTCACGCGTGATTATGGCGTGTCATCAAAGCATACAAGGATAAATGTATAAAACATCACATGACCATAAAGGAAATACCAGAAACAAACATCGGTACCCCAAAAGTAGAACTCATCACACACAAACATAAGTACTGTAAATGAAAAGGACTAAACAATGTCCATAGAAATAAGTGTTAAAAGTATGAAGAAATGCATAAAGTAATGAAGGCTAGGAAGCTTCCAATCCATATGCACGTACGCTTAAAGTCTACGAGCGTCCTTGAGTACTTGCCATTTTGGGAACATGAAAGGAAAAACGGCTGAGCATAACGCTCAGTGCACGAATATACAAGTATAGCATGAATAATATAAGCATATAATCATAAAGCAACAGAAAAGACTAAGTCCTGGATAACTTGGTATATTTTAGTAAAACTGGTTTTTTAGTTTAAAAAGCCTTATGTTTATCTTATAAAAACTGTTTAACATGTTTATCATTAGCCAATATATGTCATGAAATATCAACGTGCATGAATACTTGGAGGGGTGACCTCGTCATGCAATTAGAGGGGCTGCCTCTAATTAATATAAGTTTATGGGTAGGAGGGATCAACTCCTTGTGAAGGATGCAAGGCACACACCACATTCACCTGAATAATATGTAAAAACATGTAACCTAGGATGCACCCATACGCCCCACATGATAATAATAATTTGGCCAAAAGCTGAAGGGACGCAACGAGCTATCACTCCGCCGTGGTGAAGTCATAACACCGGTGCCTCCAGTGCTATGGTTATGGTACCTCCATAACTAGGTGAAACTGGTCATGCATGTATATGGCTTTAGGTATCTAATTAAACATAAGCAATTCAAAAACATATAAAACATATACTGGGAAAACGGTTGGCTGCATACGGGGAATCCTAATAAGGAAGGAATATCCATACTGAAAGGACGGAGAATCCATACCTTGTGTCCAGTGAACGAAGAAGACGAACGGAAGAGAGTCCTACTTCGATATCACTAATTCTACATAAATAATATACGTCTATAAGTATTCTGATTACTGAGTACGTAACTGATTTTATATCATGTCTTAGCTTGTTTTATATGTTCATGTCATGTTTTACTGATTTTAGCTTAATACTGTATTTATCATGTATTCTGTCTATTCTGATTAAGTATTACTTGTATTTCTTGTATTATTATACTTGTTGTGTAATAATAAGTAACTTTCTAAAAATAGTAGGTTTCCTAAAATAGAAAGTTTCCAAAAATAGAAAGTTTCCTAAAATAGAAAGGTTCCTAAAATAGATTGTTTCCAAAAAAGAAAAGTTTCCAAAAATAGAAAGTTTCCAAAAATAGAAAGTTTCCATAAATAGATTAGCTGCCTTAATTAATAACTTTCTAAAAATAGAAAGTTTCCATAAATAGATTAGCTGCCTTAATTAAATAAGTTTCTAAAAATAGTAAGTTTCCATGATTAGAAATAAGCTGGATTATTAAGCTAATAATATATAAGCTTAAGTTTTATTGTTTAATATTCTAAGTCATGTAATATATAGTATAGTTTATTAATTATTACATGTAAATTAAATAAACTATAGGTTATAAGATTTAATTAAATATAACATGGTTTAATTAAATAAAAGGTAATAATACTTAGGTTAAAACATGTATTAATATTTATTATTAATATAACCTAAGTCATGAAAATTAATTAATTATAAGTCATGTTTTAATAATTAATTAATTTCTTAGTATAAATTAAC
Organism: Glebionis coronaria; assembly: GCA_025667525.1. Classification (NCBI taxonomy): domain Eukaryota; kingdom Viridiplantae; phylum Streptophyta; class Magnoliopsida; order Asterales; family Asteraceae; genus Glebionis; species Glebionis coronaria. Next base: position 180,455,078 of record CM046880.1, on the reverse strand, counting down.
TAATAAAATACTTAGGTTAAAATCATGTATTATTAATAATAATAATATAACCTATGTCATGTCCAATTAAACTAATTACATAGCATGTTAAATTAATTTAATTAATTATTATTTAACTTGTAAAAATAAATAATTAATCTTGAAAAATAAACCGTGAACCGAACCCGTGTTTTAAAACTAAACATGTCATGAACCGGTCCGTGAACCCCTTGAACCGGATCTACGCCCTTAACCATGGCAAACCGCCACCGGCCTAAACCGGTGGTGCGTGTGGTGTTCCAGCCGAGACCCCCTAAACCACCAAGGCAACCCCGACATACGTCGGGGTCCCTTGGTTGCTTGCGGCCGATCCACCAAAACCAAACCGAGACCTTGTGGTCTCGGTTGGTGGTGATCACACAACCACCGAGAGCTTGCTCTCGGTTCTGCCCATAGACGAACCAAAACACCCCCCCTTAAACCATATGTTTTTAATCCACTTGATTAGATCTACATGTTTATTAAATTGTTTTTAATACCCAATGCTTTCATGTTTTTAGATCTAATAAATAATTAAAATGAAAAGGTTTAAGAAGATTACCAATTCGTGGATCAAAAGGAAAAACTAACACGAACGATCTAGCAATGAATTAGATCTACCAAAATCAACCAAACACCCTTGGTGGTGTTGTGTAGGTGGCGGCAACAAGGGAGAAGGAAGGAGGAGCAGGGTTTTGATTTTCTAATTATTTTGTATAATGAAAATCTCCTTCCCTTCCTTTTTGTTAAATTTATTTAAGGTGGGCTTGGCCCACCCTAGTGTCTACGCCGCGCCTATGTGGGCCCCACATGGGGAACCCGTTGATTTTCCCGTGTTCTATTATTTACGTGTTAACGTGTGGTGTTTACGTGATTTAATTATTGTCCGTTCGCGTCGTATAATATATGTATACATGATCGTAATAACTATACCTAAATACATCATATTAGGTTCGTGATTATTTACGTTCATGATTTTCATGTTCGTGATTATAATTATTGTTGATAATAATTATCGTGTCTTAATACGTAATAAATACTTATCGTGTAATAACACGTACGTAATACTTGAAATTCATATTCGTGAAACGTAAACGTGTTAAATAAGGAAAGTTCTAATCATGTACGTACGATCATAAGTGTACTATTCATGGTAAAAGCATGTGGGTTTTACATCAGCGCTCCACTTCATCCCCAAAGGAGCCTTCAAACATTGCTAATAAGTTTTTCTTTGTTAAATTCCTCTAAAAAGTCTTTTGCATGTTATTTCTTGCTTTTTAGTGTATAAACTTTGTTGATGCCTGCTATTTGTCCATTGTTAGCTTCTTGATGTGTTTTGATAACTAGTTCTAATAATCTGTTTGCCTATCATAGTTTCATCTGCTTAAAATTGTACTAAAATATGTTAACTGGTGTTTGGTTTAGAGTTGATTTAATGATCTAGCTGTTATTAGTGGTTGTTTAAAGTTTACAATCACTCAATAGACTGATACAAGAAACTTTGTTAAAAGTTGTAGTCATAAAATAGCCAAACAGGCTATTTGCCATAAAAAATAATTTGGGTCATTTTCCTAGCAAAAACAAGCAAGATTCATTCACTTGCCATTTCCTCATCAGTTAATGTTAGAAGCTGATTTTTGTTACTGAGTATAGGTCAATATATGAGCTTTCCAAATTACTAAGGTAGAACATATAGTATTAAGAAATAAGCTAGGAGTTTGCTTTTGAATAAGCTGATGAGCATTGTTAAGTTTCTGTGACAAGTCCTAGACTGATTAGAAGTATCCATTTATCTACTTCATAGATCTAGACATTTTATTGCACAAACCTGTTTACAAACTCATTTTAATAGATTTTGAGATTTTCAGTTTTTTCGAAAATTTTGGTCAACAAAAGTCAACCATAAGCTACTTGTGCTTATTTTCAAATTTTAGCTTATTTTCTTAATGAAATTTGATATGAATTGACATTCCAATCTTCTTGAAGCTTAATCTTTCATCTTCAATAAAAAATCCATTTGTGCTTGATTAGATAAGCTGTTAGCTTATTTTGGGCTTATTCAAATAAGCTATCTTGAGATTTAGAAAGTTTTAGCTGATTTCCTTTAAGCTGACTAAGTGGGATCCATTTTTAAGAATTTTGCAAAAAACCAGAGCTTATATAATTGAGAAATAAGCTCATATATAATTGAGAAATAAGCTCATGCGAGCTTATCAAACCTTTGTTACCCGTTTTCATTGAAAATTTAGTTTAAATTGCCATTAGGTCCTTATACTTTGGTGATTAGTGTATTCAGTTTTGGATAACATACTTTTTAGGGTTTGCAAGTTCTAGTCCCTGCATTTAGAGTTTGTTACAAATTTGTTAGTTAGTTTTGTTAGTTGTTACATAGTTGTTATATCTTCTTAGAATTTACATTTCTAGTCCCTTTACTTTTAGAGTTTACATTTTCAGTCCTTGCACTTTACATTCTTTACATTTTGATCTAGTTTACTCTTTGTGCATTTAAGACTTATACATTTTGCTTTAATTGTGGTAAATTCAAGTTGTTTAGAATAGTACGGTTACGTAGTGATACTATTTTTACCATTTTTACGTGATTTGTTGAATTAGACCTAGATACCAAAACTTTTAAAAAATCTAAAACCAAAAACAGTTAATAACTTGAAATCAGTTGGACAATCAATTTGTTGTGAGTTGGGAATTACGATCTTGAAAAGTGAAATATTAAATGGCGCCGCTGCCGGTTCATGACATTACGATTGACGGTTGATTAACGGTTTCGATTGGATTTTGGGATCCGTTCACCTTGTGGACGTTCCTTTTACGTATCATAAATCAAAAAGATAAAAAAACAAAAAGATAAAAATAAAAAAATAAAAAACCACAAAATCAATTCTTTCCTAAGAATTGAACCAAGAAAATAAAAAATTCAAAAAGTAATATTTTCCTTAAAGATTACAACAAAAATATATTGTATATATTGGTTTTACTCGTTTTTACATACATACTATATTTTCTTAAAAATTCAATAAATACAAAAATATTTTTGATATATTATTATATGTAAATACATATACATAGATACGAACACTCAATACACATACTTTCATAAGTATTGCTTTTGCAATACACCGTGCTTGGGGGCGTTCCGGTCCTAAGTACGAGTATCGATCAAAGTAAATTAAAGGCAAAAATAGATAAATACTTCCAATAGGCAAGAATTCGAAGAATACGAACTATTAAGTGAATAGAAAGGTGGATTTGCTATAAAATGCAAGCCTAAGGGAAATAGGTACTTGAGAGCTACGCGCCACCTCATTCCCCCGTTCACTAGTAAGTATTCTAAGAAGGAAAGCTTGTTGGGGGTTTTTGCCACCCAAGTATTATTTACATATAGTATATTTTCTTGTGGATATTACTTATTGAACCTCGGAAAGGATAATCCCTTCTTTTCCAAAGTCGATCGAGAGCTCCTCTCTCACTCCTCGAGTTGAGTTGCATGCGCACTCGAGCGCGTGCACATATACCTTTTGGTGTAAAAACCCTTCCACCCAAAAGGAATAAAAAGAATAAGAACAACACCGTCCATCAAGCCGATCCCGAGCATCATGCTTTGAACAACTTACAAGAAGTTATGGCCGCCGTTGATAATAGACCATTGATGGAGATCCTCCAATCAAAGGAGGGAAATGCAGATGTTATTGTTATACTCGAGATACCCACAAACACTTTTGAGCTTAAGACACATATGATCACTATGGTTTCTTCTACCCCCTTCTTAGGGAGACCCATGGATGACCCCCATGATCACATCAAGAAGTTCTTGTCAATTTGCAATACACTTAAGTATACTGGGGTCCCTCATGATGCTATCAAGTTGATCTTATTACCATTCTCCTTAGAGGGTAATGCTAGGTATTGGCTATATAGACAACCATCTATGAGCATCTTCACTTGGGAGGAATTAAGGAAGAAATTTATGAATAAGTTCTTTCCTCCTTCACGAACCACCGCCTTGAGAAACCAAATCATTGGTTTTCAACAAAGGAAAGATCAAAACATTAATGAGGCTTGGGAAGAGTTTAAAGAGTTGTTGAGAAAATGACCAAACCATGGTTTTAACCAAGTTCACCAAATCAACACCTTCTACAATGGTTTGAGACCTCACAATCAAGATTCCCTCAACTCGGCCGCGGGTGGGAACATTCTTTCAAAATCCACACAAGATGCATGGGATATCATTGAAACAAAATCCATGGTTCAAACAAATAACCAAAGAGATGAGGTAGTCCATGTTGTGCAAGAGAGTACTCATACATCCATTGATAATCAACTCCTCAGGAGTCACAATGAAATACGTCAAGCAATTGAAAAGAATCAAAAGATGAACCAAGAGATGACCCAAGCCCTTATGAAAGTCTCCTTGAACAATTATTCCAATGATGTGAATGCCATTACCTTAAGTTGTGAGACATGTGGAGGTCCTCATTCTTACCTACAATGTGATAAAGTTCAAAACTTTCAAGGTGAATGCTATGCTTATCAAGATGAACAAAGAGAGCACTTTAAACGTGACATCAATCCTAACCATCTCTCTTACAAGTCAAATAACTTCCTTTCTCCACCCGGTTTCCTACCCCATCAACCCACCCAAAATCAAACAAACCCTCCACAATTGCTTCAAATAAATCAAGGGCCAAGGGCAAATTACCAAGGAAACAACAACTATAGAGCACCCAATCACTTTCAAAATCAAGGAAACAACTTTCATGCAAATAACCAAGGATTTTACCAACCACCTCCACCTTTCCACCATCAAGGACACAATCAAGGATATAATCAAAGAAATGGGAAAAATGACACCTTTAAGTTACTTCAAAAGATGAATCAAGAAACCGAAAGAAGGATTCGTGAAAGTGAAAAGAGGACACAAGATCAATTGAGGGCTATGCATGAAGAAACAAACAAGAAATTTATGTTGCTTCTTAATCAAAGACCACAAGGTGCTTTACCTTCAAACACACAAACCAATCCAAGGGCTAATATAAATGCAATTACTACAAGGAGTGGGAAAACAACTGTTGATCCTTTAATGCCTCCTACACCTCCTTTGGTTACTCCTACTATGGTTCCTCCTTGTGATAAGCCTACAACATCAAAACCAACACCTTCAAGCTCTACAACTTCAAAACCTACACCTTCTAATCCTACACATACTACTTCTTCACCTTCCACACCTATCAATGAAGAAACCAACAAAGAGAATCCTTCAATAACTACCACTCAACATACACCAAAACTAAGTCTTCCATATCCTTCAAGATTGAGAAAGGAAAAACTTAGGAACAAGGATGATATTCAAGTGTCTAACTTTTTGAGGATGTTCAAGCAATTGAATATCAACATATCTTTTGCGGAAGCTCTAGCTTATATGCCCAAGTTTGCCAAAATTTTCAAAGACCTCCTCTCAAACAAAGAAAATTTGGTGGATATGCCTAACACGTCATTAAATGAAAATTGCTTCGCCGTGTTGTTGAAGACTTTACCAACAAAACTTGGAGATCCGAGACGGTTTTTGATCCCTTGTAATTTTCCCAGGGTGGAAAATTGCATGGCACTTGTGGATCTTGGGGCAAGCATAAACTTGATGCCTTTATCGGTTTGGCAAAAACTCTCTCTTCCAGGAGCTCACTCCTACTAGGATGACCCTTGAATTAGCAAACCATTCAATAGCTTATCTGGTAGGCATTGCGGAGGATGTGTTTTTAGGGGTTGATAAATTCACATTCCCCACGGATTTTGTAGTTGTTAACTATGATATGGACCCGAGAGTTTCTCTTATTGTTGGTAGACCTTTCTTGAGGACGGGTCGTACTCTTATTGATGTGGCGAAAGGAGAACTAATTATGAAAGTTGAGGATGAGAAAGTAGTGTTTAAGTTGGGGAAAGTCACTAAGAAATCTCAAAGTTGTGAAACCATTAACATAGTGGATGTTCTTGATGAGGTGTGTGATGAACACTTTCATGAAGCTTGTAGGAATAATGATGAGTAGCTTCCATTAACCCTTCCTTGACTCCTTTTGGAGCAAGTGATTTTCTTTTGCAAGAATTTGAGGCAAGTTTAGGAGATGTGTAGGTACCATATGACGATTCTCCCAACGATTGGGAAGAAGATATTCGTACCATTGAAAAACTTCTTAATGAAGACCATACTTCTCCACATACTCCTAAGGAAGTTACCAATGATGATCCATCCTTAGTGAAACCTTCTATTGAGAGTCCACCTTCCCTAGAGCTTAAGGATCTTCCATCACACCTTGAATATGCCTTCTTAGAGGGAGAGGACCAATTACCCGTTATCATAGCCAAAGAATTGAAAGATGATGAGAAGCAAAAGCTTATAGAGGTTCTTAAGAAGCATAAGAAAGCTATAGCTTGGAAAATATCTGACATAAGGGGGATTGATCCAAATTTTTGTACACACAAAATCCTTATGGAGGATGATTACAAACCCGCCATTCAAAACCAAAGAAGGGTTAACCCAAAAATCCATGAAGTCATCAAAAAGGAAGTTATCAAACTCCTTGATACGGGTATGATTTACCCAATTTCCGACTCACCATGGGTTAGCCCGATGCATTGTGTCCCTAAAAGGGTGGAATCGTCGTTGTGCCTAATGAGAACAATGAGTTGATTCCCACTAGACTTGTCACGGGTTGGAGAGTTTGTATTGACTATAGGAAGCTTAATGATGCCACTAGGAAAGATCATTTCTCATTACCTTTCATGGACCAAATGCTTGAACGCTTAGCAGGAAATGAGTACTATTGCTTTCTAGATGGATTCTAGGGTTATTTCCAAATACCCATTGATCCAAAGGATCAAGAAAAGACCACATTCACTTATCCCTATGGCACATTTGCTTATAAGATAATGCCTTTTGGCTTATGCAATGCCCCAGGGACTTTCCAAAGGTGTATGATGGCAATCTTTCATGACATGATTGAGCACACTATGGAAGTTTTCATGTATGATTTCTCGGTTTTTGGAGATTCATTCACTTCTTGTCTCTCCCATTTAGAACGTATGCTAAAGAGGTGTGAAGAAACACGTCTTGTTCTAAATTGGGAGAAGTGTCATTTCATGGTCAAAGAAGGGATAGTTTTAGGACATAAGTGTTAATGCAATAATGACTAAAAACGTTACTTGCATTTTTCGGTCTCGCTTAGTTTTGATTACGAAAATATGTAAAAACAAGCATTTACGAAAACAACGAAAAACGAATTCTTGAGTTCAAGTATTTTTCATTTTACCCATTTCCACTTAAGGTATGGATAAACAAGTACTAACCTTAATCAAGTGATCAAGTGATTTAATCTTTTCTTAAAACTCACTTTTTATTAAATGTGACAAGTTTTTATTAAACTTTATTTTTAAGAAAATGTTTTATTAAATTAGTTATTTGAAATTTGAAAATGGCATATTCTTATTCTGTTAAGAATATCCTTTCAGGATATTTTTATACCCAGATAAGACCTCCACCACTAAAGGACAAAAAGGAGCGGAGTCTAGTCCGGCGGTACCTTAGCGCCTAGGCGGTACCTTATCGATAAGGTACCGCGGGCTGTGATAAGGTACCGCGGACAGAACTAGCCGTTGGCTCGTTTGTCCTTTAAATAGTTGGTCATTCTCAGCTTTTCACCTCACCTCTTTTGCACATTCATTTCCAGATTCAAACCCCTTCTTTAATCACTCAAATCTTTGATCATTTGTTTGATTATTACTTGTTTAAGAAGTGAATCTTGATCTTCCATCTCTTCCTCTCCAAGTGCAAAGAGAAGAACACTATCCTAGTGAAGTGTTGAGTCCACCACCAAAGATTCATTGAAGATCAATTTTTATATACTTGTAGTTGTGTCATAGTTGTGAAGATCCAAGTAGTTGTGTCTATTTGGATTTTGTGTATGTACTAAGTATAGTTGTGTAGATTGGTCCTAGCTACGATTAGGGCTCGACTTTTAGCTTAGAGTCGGAAATTGGTTAAGCGACGTGTACGGTTTTCTCCACCATAAGGAGCTTGTTGTGTAGTGAACTCCCGAGTAAGGAGTACTCGAGGAGTGGAGTAGGAACGAGGAGTGAGCTTCGTTGCCGAACCACTATAAATCCTTGGTGTTCGGTTTGATCTTTCTATACCCTTATCTCTTTACATTCCTTATTACTTTTTGCATATACATGTGTTAATATTAGATTAGCTACACTATTATTCTTTATTCTTTGTGGATATATTTTTGTTAGTATTAGTTTAGCTACACTATCATTGTTCATATTTGTGCATAAGAAGATTTCACATATTTCCTCAAGCCTAAGTTTTTTGAAAAAGGATTTTTGGAAACCATATTTTAACAAGTAAATTTTAAGAAACTATTCAACCCCCCTTCTAGTTTCTACAATTGGTATCAGAGCGGGTTGCTCAAGAATTTTTAAAGTATATTGTATTTTAAAACTTGAATCGATCTATGGATTCCAACAAGTACCTAGAAGGGCAATCTATGCAAAGACCACCACTTTTTGAAACCGATAGTTTTATTTATTGGAAAAAAGATTTGAAACTTATGTGAAATCAAAAGATTTAGATCTTTGGCATGTTATTACCAATGGTGATTTTTACCCTTTCAATTTAATGAAGTTTCTAAAACAAAAGAATTAGTCACTTTTGACAAAGCTAATGATGATACTAAAAAGAAACTTTCAAAAAATAATGAGGCTAAAATGGTGATTTATAATGCTTTGCCTAAGAAAGAGTATGAAAGAATTTTTATGTGTGAAACCGCTAAATATATTTAGAACACTCTTTTAGTAACCCACCAAGGTAATAGCCAAGTCAAAGAAAGTAAAATCGATCTTCTTGTCCAACAATATGAACAATTTGTCATCTTAGAAGATGAAACTATTGATAGTGCATTTGCTAGGTTTAACACCATTATTACTAGTCTAAAAGCACTTGATGAAGGTTTTTCTAGCAAGAACAATGTTAGGAAGTTTCTAAGGGCCTTACATCCAAAGTGGAGAGCAAAAGTCACGGCTATTGAAGAGTCGAAAGATCTCTCAACTTTATCACTCGATGAACTCATAGGAAACTTGAAGGTTCATGAGATGATAATTTTGAAGCACTCAGAATTAGTAAAAACCAAGAGTGAAAGGAAATCTCTTGCACTTAAAGCCAAGAAGGCACAAAGTGACCATGATAGTTCCTCGGAAAGTGATGACGAGGACTATGCATTGGCGGTGAGAGATTTCAAGAAGTTCTTCAAGAGACGAGGTCAACACGTTAGGAAACCAAACTATGACAAGAAACCATTGTCAAAGAATCGGTTTGTCAAGAACGAAAAAGGTGATAGGAGTTGCTTTAGATGTGGTGATCCAAATCACTTCATTGGTGATTGTCCAAAGCCCGCTTATGATAAGAACCACACGGCATTCGTTAGTGGCGCTTGGAGCGATAGCGGTGAAGATGATGATGACAACCCCAAAGAGGAGAAATGTCTTATGGCTCATACTTCTAAAGAGGTACATTCCGAAACCGAATATTATAGCAATGATAGTTCCACTTTAGATGATATTGAATTTGAAGGCAAATATGATAGCTTACACAAACTTAGTCTTAAATTCATAGAAAAGAATAAAACCTTAAAATCAACCAAAACTAAGCTTGAAAATGAGATCAATGAACTTAGGGAGAAATTGGCTAAACTTGAGAAAAACAAAGAGGTTGATTTAAGTTGCTTAAGTTGTGAGAAACTTAGATTAGAGAATGATGATCTCAAGAGCACCTCCATTAAATTGGAAAAGTTCATGAAAGGTACTAGTGCTCTTGATGATATATTAAACAAACAAGTTCATTCTAAGGAAAAACTTGGTCTAGGTTTTAACTCAAATGAAGCCTCAACTAGTGAACCAAAACAAGTCAGGTTTTCACAGAAAACACCTTCTGGACGCGGTTCCACATTGTATGGCGTGGTTCCTTATCACTATGGAGCCGCGGCCATAGATAAGGTACCGCGGCCAGAAGTTGATTTTTGTGAAAACTCTGAACTTTCTGAAAAATCTAAGTTAAATGAAAAACCAAAGCATCTTACTGTTAATAAGGTTCAATTACCCATACTTGACGACAATGCTATTAGTAAGTTCTATAAGCCGTTAAGTAAACCTCTCATGGGAAATAGAAGTTTATCTAGACTATCTTCTACTCCACCTAGAGTACGGAATGAGTCTAAGCCTAGAAGTAGAACGACAACGCCTACAAGAGATAATCAAAACAACTCACGAACTAGAAGTAAAACTCCAACACCTAGAAAGAATAATAATAACTCTAAACCTAGATCAAACACACCTAGGAGAAGTAATAAACAACAAAATGGTTACATGAATTACTACCCTCCTCCATTTTGTTCTCCATGGGGAATCCCCACCTCATTCATTCATCCCAACCAAATGTAAGGGATGTTTGGAACTAACAATTTTGGACCCATGAGATATTGGGGACCAAATGTTTGATCTTGTGTATTGTTACCTAGATATGCTTGGGAATTGATTTGGAGACCGATGAGTGGATTAAGGATAGTGGATGTTCTAAACACATGACGGGTAATCGAAGTTTGTTCTCGCATTACAAAGCATATGATGGAGGTAACGTCACATTCGCTAGTAGTCTACGTGGTAATATCATTGACAAAGGTAAGGTTTCTCTTGACTCCATGACCATTGAAAATGTTGAGCATGTAGATAACTTAGGTTTTAACTTTTTAAGTATAGGTCAAATTTGTGATAATAAGTGTAAGGTCATCTTTTCGGAACATGACAGTGAAATCGTAAAAGATGGAAAAGTCATTGGAAAAGGTGTTAGAAAGCATGGGCTTTATGTCATGAAGGTTAATAAGAAGTCAAAAGACAACATATGTCTTGCGACTATAGATGATAGTTCTACTCTTTGGCATAGGAGATTAGGTCACGCTAATATGCGTTTAATTCAATCTTTAGTCTCTAAGGAGTTGGTAAGACACCTCCCCAAGATTAAGTTTGATAGTCACTTTTGTGATGCTTGCAAAGTTGGAAAGCAAGTTCACTCAAGTCACAAAGCCAAGAATTTCGTTTCGACCTCTCGGTGCTTAGAGCTCCTACATATGGATCTCTTTGGACCTTCCGCCATACGGAGTTATGGAGGTAACCTTTATACCCTAGTTATAGTTGACGACTATTCTAGATTCACTTGGACTAGATTTTTGGCATCTAAGAATGAAGTTTTCGATCACTTCGAAATCTTTAGTCGGAGAATTCAAAATCAACTAGGATGTTCAATTGTTTCTATTAGGACGGATCATGGTAGGGAATTTGATAATGAAGTGCAATTTGGTGCCTTTTGTGAAGCTCATGGTATTACCCATAACTTCTCGGCTCCTCGCACTCCACAATCAAATGGGGTAGTTGAAAGGAAGAATAGGACTCTCCAAGAGATGAGTAGGACGATGTTAAACGAGCAATCGTTGCCTCAAAAGTTTTGGTGCAATGCCGTAGATACATCGACTTATATTCTCAACCAAATTCTTATTCGACCTTTCCTAGGAAAGACCCCCTATGAGATTCTTAAAGGTAAGAAACCCTCATTAGAATACTTTAGGGTGTTTGGAAGCAAGTGCTTTATCCTCAACACCAAAGACTACCTTACCAAGTTTGACCCGAAGTCTTACGAAGGTATCCTTTTAGGTTATTCCCAAACTAGTAAGGCCTACATAGTCCTAAATAGAACCTCAGGGGTTATTGAAGAATCACTCAACGTAACCTTTGATGAAACCCCTCCTTCACCCAAGACACCACCATTGGTTGATGATGAATTGGATGAATTAGAAGTAGTTAAAGCCAAAGAGGTTAGAAAAATAGGATTTGAAGACCTTAGTGTTGAAAAGGAAGTAAACATTAAGGAGTCTAGGGATCATACTCTCAATAATGTCATTGGTGACTTAAATCAAAGGACCATAAGATCTCAAGTCCAAAACCAAAGCAACTTCTTTTGTTTTGTCTCCTTGATTGAACCTAAGAATGTTAAAAAAGCCTTGACGGATGAGAGTTAGGTCATTGCGATGCAAGAAGAATTGAATCAATTCGTTGCCAATGATGTTTGGGAACTTGTTCCTCCACCTAGAAGTTCTACCATTATAGGAACCAAATGGGTATTTAGGAATAAGCTAGATGAGAATGGTTTTGTGTCTCGTAACAAGGCTAGACTTGTAGCTCAAGGCTATAATCAACAAGAAGGGATTGATTATGACGAGACATATGCACCGGTAGCTAGATTAGAATCAATTAGAATCCTTTTAGCCTACGCTTGTGCCTTAGATATTAAGCTTCAACAAATGGATGTAAAGAGTGCATTTCTTAACGGTTTGATCAATGAGGAGGTATATGTGGCTCAACCTCCCGGCTTCATTGATTTTGAGAAACCGGACCATGTTTACAAGCTTAAGAAAGCACTTTATGGACTCAAACAAGCACCCAAAGCTTGATATGATAGACTTAAAGCGTTTCTTGTTAAACATGAGTATACCATGGGTATGGTAGACAATACACTCTTTACAAAGAAGAAAGGTCCTCAGCTCATAATCGTACAAATATATGTTGATGACATAATATTTGGCTCAACTTGTCAAGAATTATGTGATGACTTTGCCAAAATCATGCATGATGAGTTTGAAATGAGTATGATGGGAGAACTTAACTTCTTTTTAGGACTCCAAATTAAACAAATGGACGATGGTATTTTCTTTAGTCAATCTAAGTACGCTAAAGAAATGCTAAAGAAATTTGGATTAGAAGAATCTAGACCAATGAAGACCCCTATGGCCTCGGATACTAAACTCACCGTAGATGATGATTGTGAGTCGGTAGACAACACCAAATATAGAGGTATGATTGGTAGTTTGTTGTACCTAACGGCAAGTCGACCGGATATCATGTTTAGTGTTTGCCTTTGTGCTCGCTTCCAAGAGGCTCCCAAAACCTCTCACCTTGAAGCGGTTAAGCGTATCTTCCGATACATTAAAGGCACTATACATTTAGGATTATGGTATCCTAAAGGGACCGGCGTAGAAACCATTGTCTACGCGAACTCAGATCATGTGGGAGACTATGTGGACCAGAAAAGCACTAGTGGAGTTTGTACCTTCATGGGTTGTTGTTTAACTTCTTGGTTCTCTAAGAAACAAACCGCTCTTGCGATATCCACCACGGAAGCCGAGTATGTGAGTGCCGGTAAAGCATGCCAACAAGCTCTATGGATGAAGCAAGCGCTTGTTGATTACGGGATTTCTCTTGATGATGTTCCCATCATGTGCGATAATAAAGGCGCTATTGACCTAAGCAAGAATCCCGTGCAACATTCGCGAACCAAACACATAGAAATTAGACACCATTTCCTTAGAGATAATGTTCAAAAGGGGAACATTACTATCGAAAAGGTGCCCTCCGAGGACAACTTAGCCGATATCTTCACTAAGCCACTTAAGAGGGAACCTTTTTATTACTTGCGTCTAGGTCCAGGATTAATGGAACATCTTCCTTAAATTCTTTTCTTCTTGCGTGTTTTCTCCTACCACCTTGAGTCCTTGAGTCTTTTAAGATTCTTTTGAAAAATCTTCTCATCTTCTTTTCAAAACTCTCAAAGTCTCTTTCGAAAACGGATGAGAAACTCGTTTAACATTGTTAATTCAATCTAAAAACGATTTTTCATAGATTCTCGCTATTAATATAGAGCTTACATAATTCATATGTATGATTCTCTCAAACATAGCAAGAACAAGATTGAATCATGGAGGATCATTGTGTCATAAGGTCTTGTCTTACACACCTCCTACATTGATTTTTTTTTTTGTATTTTAGTCAAATCCCTATTTGGTAAGTTTGCATATACTTTTCTTGTCTATCTTAGCTTTTAAGCACATCCCTATGATAAGTTAGACTAGAAAAATAAGATTTGCTGAAAAATCTTTCTCCAAACACCAAACCCTGCTTCTGCAGGCGGTTCCATAAGTTAGCCGCGGTACCTTATTGATAAGGTACCGCCACCATAGATAAGGAACCGCCTACAGTGGCCTTCCTTTTCGGGTTTTTGTCTAAAACTCTAGATTTGCTCCAACCTTTTTGAGAATCTTTGTTTCAAACCCTTTGACCACCCCAAAAATACCCTAAGCCTTCCCTATTTAAACCATAAGCATTTTGCATTCTTCACATCCAAAATGTCTTTTTTATCCAAATGAAAGCCTTGAATCTCCTCCATTTTCTCCAATTGCTTTCAATCCAAACCCACCCAAGAACACTCTTAATCACATTTCTCCTACCAATAATGTTGATTGTGGAACTTCCTTCCTTCCACCACCACCCTTTAGTGTTCTTCATCCTTCTCATGATAATGTCATGCATCATGGAACATATTGTCATTGTTGTCAATATCAACATCTTGCTATGGCACACATCTATGAGGAGTTGAGCTACATTAAGAGTCTCTTAATCAAGCCTCCTCTTCATTTTGATTATGAGATCTCCAACAAGCCACCACCACCATCCTCCGCTATTACCTTGTCTTTCATATAAGCATTGGTTGCTTATCCTCAAGACACCAAATTCAAGCAAATCTTAGAATTCTAGAATAACTAAGATTAGATTTATGCTTTTGGCTTGTTTCCTTTTTCTTTCTTTTCATACTTCCTTGTATGATGTTTCTTTAGTAACCTATCTTGAATCTTTGTCATTGTGTTCTCTTCTCTTTTAAATTTTTTTGTGACCTATTGCTATATATTGTTGGTTGTTTCTTTTGTTCAACTAACCCTTCTATGTAGCTTGTCATCATATCTCGATTCCCCGGTGCCCCAAGCTAGGGGGAGTAAGCACCAAGGGGAGTCTTTGCAAAGTCCGTTTCTTCAACACCGGCTTACGCAACCTTTTTACTTCGACAAAGGGGGAGGAATGAACAAACTCGTCTTCGAAATCTTGTTTTTTTTGTGTGATTGAGTTTATGTATTGTCGGAATCAAAAAGGGAGATATTGTTAATGCAATAATGACTAAAAACGTTACTTGCATTTTTCTGTCTCGCTTAGTTTTGATTACGACAATATGTAAAAACAAGCATTTACGAAAAACGAATTCTTGAGTTCAAGTATTTTTCATTTTACCCATTTTCACTTAAGGTATGGATAAACAAGTACTAACCTTAATCAAGTGATCAAGTGATTTAATCTTTTCTTAAAACTCACTTTTTTATTAAATGTGACAAGTTTTTATTAAACTTTATTTTTAAGAAAATGTTTTATTAAATTAATTATTTGAAATTTGAAAATGGCATATTCTTATTCTGTTAAGAATATCCTTTCAGGATATTTTTATACCCAGATAAGACCTCCACCACTAAAGGACAAAAAGGAGCGGAGTCTAGTCCGGCGGTACCTTAACGCCTAGGCGGTACCTTATCGATAAGGTACCACGGGCTGTGATAAGGTACCGCGGGCAGAACTAGCCGTTGGCTCCTTTGTCCTTTAAATAGTTGGCCATTCTCAGCTTTTTGCCTCACCTCTTTTGCACATTCATTTCCAGATGCAAACCCCTTCTTTAATCACTCAAATATTTGATCATTTGTTTGATTATTACTTGTTTAAGAAGTGAATCTTGATCTTCCATCTCTTCCTCTCCAAGTGCAAAGAGAAGAACACTATCCTAGTGAAGTGTTGAGTCCACCACCAAAGATCCATTGAAGATCAATTTTTATATACTTGTAGTTGTGTCATAGTTGTGAAGATCCAAGTAGTTGTGTCTATTTGGAAGTTGTGTATGTACTAAGTATAGTTGTGTAGATTGGTCCTAGCTACGATTAGGGCTCGACTTTTAGCTTAGAGTCGGAAATTGGTTAAGCGACGTGTACGGTTTTCTCCACCATAAGGAGCTTGTTGTGTAGTGAACTCTCGAGTAAGGAGTACTCGAGGAGTGGAGTAGGAACGAGGAGTAAGCTTCGTTGCCGAACCACTATAAATCCTTGGTGTTCCGTTTGATCTTTCTTTACCCTTAACTCTTTACATTCCTTATTACTTTTTGCATATACATGTGTTAATATTAGATTAGCTACACTATTATTCTTTATTCTTTGTGGATATATTTTTGTTAGTATTATTTTAGCTACACTATCATTGTTCATATTTGTGCATAAGAAGATTTCACATATTTCCTCAAGCCTAAGTTTTTTGAAAAAGGATTTTTGGAAACCATATTTTAACAAGTAAATTCTAAGAAACTATTCAACCCCCCCTTCTAGTTTCAACAATAAGATATCCAACAATGGTTTAGAAGTGGATCGAGCTAAAATAGATGTTATTGCCAAACTTCCTCCACCTACCACGGTGAAAGGAGTTAGGAGCTTTTTGGGTCATGCGGGTTTCTATAGGCGTTTTATACAAGATTTTTCTAAAATAGCAAGACCCATGACCCACTTCTTAGAAAAAGAGGCTCCTTTCATATTCACACAAGAGTGTTTAGATTCTTTTGAGATTCTTAAGGAAAAGTTGACTAAGGCTCCCGTTTTGGTATCACCAAATTGGGATTTGCCTTTTGAACTCATGTATGATGATAGTGATTATGCCGTGGGGGCTGTTATGGGACAAAGAGTCAATAAGAATTTTCAACCTATACACTATGCGAGTAAGACAATGACGGGTGCTCAACTTCATTATACCACTACGGAAAAAGAGTTGCTTGCTATTTTTTATGCCTTTGAGAAATTTAGACCCTATCTTGTGATTTCTAAGACCATAGTGTATACGGATCATTCCGCTCTCAAGTACCTTATGACAAAGCAAGATGCTAAGCCTAGGCTTTTGAGATGGGTTTTGTTGCTACAAGATTTTTCTATAGAAATCCGTGATAAGAAAGGAGCCGAGAATTTAGCGGCGGATCACTTGAGTAGACTTGAGCATCCTTTCCAAGGAGAATTACCTCATAAGGAAATCAATGAATCCTTTTCACTTGTGGAAATCATGTCTATCTCTTCGCAAGAGGATGCCACCCCTTGGTTTGGGAATATTGCAAACTGTCTTGTGGGGGATGTGTTTATTGAGGGTCTTACTTCCCAACAAAAGAAAAAGTTTCTCAAGGAAGCAAAATATTACTTTTGGGATGACCCTTACCTCTTTAGGCAATGTGCGGACCAAATCATAAGACATTGTATAGATGGGTCCGAAGCATTTAAGATCCTAGAATCTTGCCATAAAGGACCCACGGGGGGCCATTTTGGGCCTAACTACACGGCTAAGAAAGTCTTTGATTCGGGTTACTATTGGCCTTCCATTTACAAAGATGCCCAAGAAATGGTGAAATATTGTGATGTTTGTCAAAGACAAGGAAAAATTAATCAAAGAGATGAGATGCCACAAAATTTCATACAAGAATGTGAGATTTTTGATGTATGGGGTATAGATTCCCTGGGACCTTTTCCATCATCAAAGGGCAATAAGTACATACTCGTAGCCGTGGACTATGTTTCTAAGTGGGTTGAGGCTAAAGCCTTGCCTACCAATAATGCTAGAGTTGTAGTCAAGTTCTTGAAGCAATTGTTTTCTAGATTTGGTGTACCTCGGGCTATCATAAGTGATCGTGGGACTCATTTTTGTAATGATCAATTTACAAGAGTCATGAAGCAGTATGGTGTTAACCATAGACTTTCTACCGCGGATCACCCTCAAACCAATGGCCAAACCGAGGTCACAAATCGTGGTTTAAAGAGGATTTTAGAGAGAACGGTGGGAGAGCATCGAGCTTCTTGGTCGGATAAGCTTGATGATGCTTTGTGGGCTTTTAGGACGGCTTTTAAGACTCCAATTGGTTGTAATCCTTATAGGCTTGTCTATGGAAAAGCGTGCCACCTCCCATTCGAGTTAGAGCATAAGGCTTCATGGGCTCTTAAATGGGCTAACTTTGATCTAAACCAAGCCGGTTCACATAGGAAAGACCAACTTAATGAGGTGAATGAATTAAGAGCCAATGCCTATGAAAACTTATTGCTTCACAAGGAAAAAACTAAGCAATTGCATGATGCTAAAATTAAGAACCGTGAGTTCAAAGTTGGAGAGCTGGTTCTCCTCTTTAACTCAAGGTTGAAACTCTTTGCGAGCAAGATTAAGTCACGATGGTCTGGTCCATTCACTATTGCTCAAGTATTTCCCTATGGGACTATTGAGTTGTCACAACTAAATGGCCCAAATTTCAAAGTGAATGGTCACCGTGTTAAGCATTACTTTGGGGAGGACATTTCCGTGGAAATGGTCCAAGAGATCCCCATTTTCCCCATGAATTAATTCATTCTGATAAGAGTCGAGCTAGAGACTCCCTAAATCAAGCTTGAATAACTAGGCTTAGATCTTTTAGACTAGAGTGTGGTAGGATAGGAATAAGGGTATATAGATGAGCATAAGTGTAGGGGGGATACCTCTCTTTTGTCTTCTTGATGTTTGTAGGGTTTCTCTCTCTCATTGCATGCATTGGAGCTTATGAAGGAGACCCTTATATCGGGTTCACTTCGTTACTATTGTGATTTTCAAACCACATTGTACTTAAAATGAATTCACTATAGTAGACCTTTCCTTAGCTCGAGTTAAGCAAAGTTATCAATGTCATAAGTGTAGGGGAGTTTACTCCAAGACTCTTAAACATTGAGGACAATGTTTATCTCAAGTGTAGAGGGGTCTTCTATCGAAGTGACCTTACCTAGAACTTTGTCATTGACTTCATGATAATTAGGAAATTAATTTTTTAACAGTTTTCAAATTTTTGATCTACTTTGGCCACCAAATATATATGCATTCATAATTTTTGCATTAATCATTTTTCATTTTGCATAACACATTTTCATTATATATATTCTTTTTATACTTTTCATCAAAAATATATAAAATGAAAAAATATAATAAAGGATATGGTTTAACAAATTTAGAATTCTTTAACATATTAGGCCCGCCATGGATACTTTGACTCAACCCGAGTTTGCTTATCTAAGCATTCTCTAGCTAGTATCCTTAACCATGTAGACCTTTATTGGTTTATTAGGCTAAGAATCCACTAGTCTCATTATTTGAGATTTTAAACTGTGGAGAACAAGAGATGATAGAGTTTGAAGTAAGTGTAAAGGGCTAGAAAAACCTCATATTAATTAATTGTGGCTTTTATATCCCCTTTCGTAACCTTTACTTTCTTGTCAACGCATGTATATATGTTAATAAATAATCAAGAATGGTTTTAATCGGTTTGTAGTCTCTTATGCATTTTTGACTAATCATTTGTGGTTGATATAAGTACGTCTTAAGATTCTAAGTTAGAACGTTTTATGTGTACTAGACTTATGTCATGCTTAATACTTAGCGGGTGTTTTTCCTTTTATTCTTTTCAACTTTCTTTGTGAGGAATAAAGAAAAATAAAAGCGGCTTATGAAAAAATGAGTGGCTAGAAAAAAAAGAGAAACAATAATTACACAAGACTCCCAAGAGGGGCAGTGAAGTGTTAATTATAGTAGCTATTTAATTCCAATATTACTCTCACAAGGGTTTCCGGGATTTAATAGTTGCTCTAATCCAATATTACCTTGACGGGTTGCGGGATTGAAGATCCAAGGTCTCAAAAAGGCGGCGGATATAAATTATTGCGTGAGTTTTATTTTTCTTTCCTTAGCGAGTGCGTAGCTGTGACACCCCGGGTACGGTCAAAATATGCGGAATTATCAACGGAGATGTCACAAGGGTGGATCGATAGCACATAGTTCATAGAGCATAAGATAAGATATTATTCAAAACAGATTACATGATTATTATACAAATTTAAAAAAATTGTCTTCAACATGATAAAACTAGATTGTTTATGTTTCCCAAATAGAACCCTTGATGAGTCCTATAATCCAGATTATAGTAATTCTTGAGTCCATGCACACACCACGTACTAACTTTACTTTCCTGAGAAAAACATGATTAGAGGGTCAACATAAAGTTGGTGTTTTAGGTTTACCAATAATTAGTTTGGGCATACATTAATCATAGAAGTAACAATGCACAAAGCATTTTTACTAAAAAGGTAGATTACATTTGCTATTACTCAAAACTGAAGCTTAACCTTCCATAGTCCTCAACAGACGAGGACGTAGCGTCTTACAAAAAGACACCCAAACCCAGTTCCAACATGGTATACATCTGCTGTCCCGGCCAAGGCACAGTGAGCATGACTCACCCAGATGGGGATGGTCAATCCCTAATTGATCTATTTATAACATTCGGGCGATTTACAACAATTTAACAGTTTTTATAATAGTCAATCATAGTCAAGTTTATACAATTCCGTTATGTCCATTAAAAGTAGTTGCATGTTTTCTCCCCCGTAGAGGAAAAGTTTATCAATAGTTTATATGGGGCTGTAAACTCACCTGGGAGTTGGCAATAGCTGTTTAACACGAATATCCAAATAATGCTCACGCCAAAAGTTATGCCTAATCAAATAGTACAGTCTTAATAGATAGTACAAAGAACATATGTGTATGCTTATACAGATTTTTAGTCAGTTTAATATTGCTACAGTATTTATCTAAATAACCGTAGTACAAGTATTTAACAATATCCATTTAAACTTGTATATGAGTTTCATATTTAAGTAAACATAAAATGTCTTACTTATAATATTAGTCTACGTTCGTAGTTCATGTATTAGTAACATCCATTTAAACTTACCATTAAGTTTTATATTTAAGTAAACACAACAAGGTTTTACTTAAAATATTAGTTTACGTTCGTAGTACATGTATTAGTAATAACCATTTAAACTTACAATTAAGTTTCATATTTAAGTAAACATAAATGTTTCACTTATAATATTTGCTTATGTATTAGCATTCAATATAGTTAACGCTCATATAATTTTATTTCCTAAAAGTATATGAGTACATGTATTAATAATACATATCCATGTTGTTTATACAATTCATTCCATAAAGCAAAATAATAATATTTTATTTTTGAAAAGTACAAATATAATATTATATTTTATTTAACTTTAAAGTTCCCCTAAATTATTTAACATTTATAAAACAATTTATAAATTACAAGTTTAAGAATTTATACATTAATCCTTATGGATTAGGGTTTAATTAAGTTTTACTAAATTTAAAATAGAATTAGGGTTAGGGCTAGTTTAAGTTTCGGATTATGGCAAAACTAGTCCCTCCATATTTTAAACAAAGTAAACTTTTGGATTTTACACATTTGGTACCTAGGGCTTGTTAAACTTTCGGGTTATGGCAATTTTAGTCATCCTAGTTATATTTAGGTTTTATAACTTTCATAAAATGACAAAACAGTCCCTAGGGCTTCTTTAAGTTTCGGATTATTACAAAAATGGTCCTTCGGGTTATAAAATGACAAAACAACTTTTAGAAACTTTCCAAAATGGTCCCTAGGGTTTTATATGCCACGGATGGTATTTATTAAATCCTAGACTTTCAGATATTTACATTTTCAGTCCTTGTGTTTAATAATTTATCAAAACAAGTTTCATGTGTCACGGTTTTAATCCTTAAGTTTCATAAATTGTCACTTTAATCCAAAAGTTTTTATAAGTTATATTTTATTATAAAAACTTTATTTAAAAGTTCAAAACATTAAATGGGTTCATTAAATAGGCTGAAATATCTAATGAGCCATCTAGTGGGCCTAAACACATTTTAAGTCTACTAACTTGTCAAATGGGCCTTTAAAATATTTATTGGGCTTAAATACATTTTTAAGTCTATTAATTAACTAAATGGGCCGAAGAATATTCTTAAGTCCATTAGGATACTAAGATTTGTTAAATGGGCTTATTGGGTCCATTTAGTCTTGGGCTAATGTTGCATGGGCTTGATTAGTCCATCAATACTACTTTTTCATTTTATGTAAGTAATAATCTAGGTATTTTCTTATAAGCTTATTATTAGTTTATCTATATTTAGTTATAAACCTTAATAAAAGAATAAAACTCATAGTTTGTTTTATTTGTTATACCAAATGAGATCTAGATGTGTTACAAGGTTGCATGCAAGTCATAAGCTCTAATATTAGCTTATGGCTCACGACTATATATAATTATAGCTTATTAAGATGAGTCAAAACTTGTTTTAAGGTTGCATGTACTTATAAGTGTCCCCAAAATAAGATCTAGTTATGTACAAACCAAGAAACAAATCATAAGGCCATGTATACATACATATAACCCACGACTATAATTTTAATCTTGGTGTTTCCAAGATGAGGTTTTTAACTAGTTTTATGTCTTGTAAATATTCATAGAAATACAACATAATTATCTAGGCTTCTTACATGTTTCCAAGGTAATCACAAATCCAAGAAAACAACATATAGCCCACTGCTATATTGTTTTTCCCTAAATATTCCCATAAGATCTTTAAGCTAGTTTTATGTTTATCATGTTAAGTTGAACTCTTAACACTAGATCTAGGTTTTATATAAGCATGCATGTACATTTAAAATCCATTCAAGGTTATATATAATCCACAGCTGTATATGTATATATAAAGTGTTTTAGAGATTTTTAGAAGTCCATTTCACATGTAATAATACATATTCCATCAGTTAAAACTTAGTACATAAATCCTAATTAGCCATTTGATTATGCCGTGACCTTTAAGGTCATGGTTTTCATGGTTGAGTTACACAAGTTCACTTATGAGATTTGTGATTATTTTCTTCTTTTTTTTATGAGATTTGTGATTATTAGTTTAACCAAAATCCAAAAAGTGAGATTTGTAACCTACGGCTTCATTTAAATTCACAAAATGATTCATATGATTTTTAATCAAGTTAAAACATAGATTACTAGTCATAGGTTTCTTCATTAAGAAATTTTTAACCATGACTAATGGTATTCATAAACATGGCGTGACCTAGATGGTCATGCTTTTATCAAATCTTGATTCTTAACAAAGTTTGTTACATGTGTTTATAGGTGAATGTTGATGCATGCAAGTAAAAATGAAGAAGCATAATGAATAATACCTTTCTTGCTAAAAGTTACCAAGGAAGATCTAGATGACAAAGGAGATTAGAGATCTAATCTTGATGATGAAAACCCTAACTATAAACCAAGCCGTGACCCTTAAGGTTTCGGCTAGGGCTTGTTAGAATGATTCCAAAGATGATGATACTACTAAATGATTAGTAGTTAAGATGAGACAAAGATCTAGTGGATTTAATGTATAAATCTTGGATGTTTGTGGCTTATAGCCGAATGATTTGAGAGAGAAAGGTGAAGAGAGAAGTGAGATTGGATTGCATGAGAGAATGAAGAATGTATTTGTGTGTTTTTCGGCTTAAAGGAGAAAGAGAAAGCCAAGGCAAAGAACAATACTAACAAATCACGTATACCAAACTTTCAACTTTGATTAATAACAAACGATCAAAATATATGAAAGGGTACATAATAACAAAACCTAGGGCTCCTGTAATAGATTAAGGAGCCTTGAACAATAAGCTACGAATCAATTATTTTAGGAAGAGATAAACATAAAAAATACAATATTTGAACATATCTTCCTATTCTAAACAAAACGCTTTGATCTTCATAACTTATGCAATCCTTCGGTGGCTAAGATTCTACTTGTCAGCGACTTCTTGTCAGCGACTACAATATTCTTGTCAGCGTCTAGAATCTTATGTGTCAACGGTTTAGGGACTTGGTTATTTTATTCCCAACATAGAAGTGCGGGGAATCGAACCCCGTGCCTCTCGCGTTACTCTACAATATGAGCTACACTCTTGGAAATTTCACTTAAGGCTTGTTTGAGCATAATTAAAAGGAAATGTTACTTGCTAAAATATATGAGCTTCACCAAAAGCATTAAGAGTTGGTTTCCTTAGAAATATTGAGAGCACAAACGTAACTGGATCTGTAGGTAAGGAATGCAACTATATGACAAAAATTCCAACCTGAGTAGCCAATATTCTTTTTGAATTATGTACAAGATGATCGTGAGCTTGTCTAAGTTTTTCTTTCCTTGGTATAAGTTCCTGTTGTTGGTTACATGATAACATATATTATCAAAAGAGTATAGTTAATTCTACGTTTTATCTCTTTCCCATGCATTAGAAGTTCTAAACAAGCCAAACAGAAAGAAAAAATACCTCAAAAGCCTTTTTTAGGAACATATGCAAACGCTTCTGATGGCGGGACCGTTGTGAATGCAAGAAACCACACAAACAACAATGATCAATGAATTCCATGAACCCTCAAAAGAGTGCCCAACCGGGACTTCAAGAGAAACACTCTTATTTTATAAACTCATAATCTACCGTTTTCCCTGAGCCTATTACATATATTTATATTATAATAGTCTTAGAAAGAAAGCTAAAAATCTTTACTAAAACTAAAACAAGGAAATAAATAAGTATTATAAAACTAAACACATCTTTATATAAAAATATAAAATACTAACAAATATTAAAAGATAGTTGATGGCAATTATAAATTGTCATCTATACCCTTAGATCTTCTTGAATCTCGTGTTTACCGAAGAATCGGCGGCTAAGCTAAGAGGAGTTGGATATCGAAGATGCCCTGCATCATTCTCCTCCTCTTGGAAAAAGACTCGTCCTCGAGTCTTGTCTTTCCAAGTCTCGAACTCTAAAACTTTCTAACCCCCCTTCGTTTCCTTAACACGGCTTCTCTATGGAGAATCACGTTCAATCATGTCAACTAGTCAATAAGATGATCCAGGTGAAGTGACTTCATCCTCACTCATGTGACCGTTGCCTCAATCGGCGAGTCTACAGTTAGCTTGATTCTGGAATCCGTCTTGAAGGTTCTTCACTTGTATAAGGAGGTCTTCATTCTTTACAACACGTGATACTTGGTTAATTGTTTTGTTGCCTCGTCCGGCGAATCTACGAGCTATATAACCAAATGGTTTTCCACGTCCACACATTTGTGGGCAACTATAGCCACTTGAATCAAAAACAATTCTGCAGAAAAAAACCCAGCAAATTCAAACAGTTATATCTCCCTGTAGAGAACTCCAATCGCAAATCTGAACGGTAAGATCATAGATCTACGTGTCTTGTACATCCTGCCCAAAAACTATAGAGATCCAACGGTTAACGAACGCGTGCCGTCATTTTTCTCACATGTGCGCAGAAAACGACGAACGGAAACAAAAACATTTGTTTCTCGCGATATGGCTTCAATAAGTTGTGTGATTTCTTCTCTAAACCTAGGCTCTTGATACCAAATGATGGTGGGACCGTTGTGAATAATAGAAGCCACACAATAACAATGAACAAGGAATTCCATGAAACCTCAAAAGGGTGCCCAACCGGGACTTCAAGAGAAACACTCTTATTTATAAACTCATAATCTGTTTAAACCTAAAAATAACAGGTACATTTATAGCATAATATTGTCGTGGAGAGAAAGACAAGAATCAAGTATAAACAAGGAAATAAATCGAAAAAAATAATATAAAAAAGATAGACTACGACAATTATGAATTGTCGCTTTTCACCCTTCAATCTATTAGAACTAGTGAACACTTGACTTCACATGTTTACCGAAGAACCGGCGGCTAAGTCCGAGGAGCCGGAGCGAACATGCCCTGCATCATTCTCCTCCTCTTGGAAAAGACTCGTCCTCGAGTCTTGTCTTTCCAAGTCTCGAACTCTAAAACTTTCTAACCCCCCTCCATTTCCAAAATACGGCTTCTCTATCGAGAATCACGTTTCATCATGCCAACCATTCAATAAGATGATCCGGGTGAAGTGACATCATCCTCACTCATGTGACCGGTGCCTCAATCGGCGAGTCTACAGTTAGCTTGATTTTGGAATCCGTCTTGAAGGTACTTCACTTGTTTTAGGAGGTCTTCATTCTTTACAACACGTGGTACTTGGTTAATTGTTTCGTTGCCCCGTCCGGCGAATCTACGAGCTATATAACCAAATGTGTTCCACGTCCACACATTCGTGGGATAAGTATAGCCAAAGATATCAAAAACCATTATGCAGAAAAAAAACAGCCACTTCAGCCAGGTGTATCTCCCTGTAGAAAACTCCAATCGCAAATCCGAACGGTGGAATCATAGATCTATGTTTCTTGAACCTCGTGCCAAAAAATTATAGAGATCCAACGGTGAACGAACGCGTGTCGTCAATTTTCTCACGGCTGTGCAGAAAATGACGAACGGAAACCAAATATTTTGTTTCTCGCGATAAGGCTTCAATAAGCTGTGTTGTTTCTTCTCCAACCTAAGCTCTTGATACCAAATGATGGCGGGACCGTTGTGAATGCAAGAAACCACACAAACAAAAATGATCAAGGAATTCCATGAACCCTCAAAAAGGGTGCCCAACCGGGACTTCAAGAGAAACACTCTTATTTTATAAACTCATAATCTACCGTTTTTCCCTGAGCCTATTACATATATTTATATTATAATAGTCGTAGAAAGAAAGCTAAAAATCTTTACTAAAACTAAAACTAAAACAAGGAAATAAATAAGTATTATAAAACTAAACACATCTTTATATAAAAATATAAGATACTAACAAATATTAAAAGATAGTTGATGGCAATTATAAATTGTCATCTATACCCTTAGATCTTCTTTAATCTCGTGTTGACCGAAGAATCGGCGGTTAAGCTAAGAGGAGTTGGATATCGAAGATGCCCTGCATCATTCTCCTCTTCTTGGAAAAAGACTCGTCCTCGAGTCTTGTCTTTCCAAGTCTCGTACTCTAAAACTTTCTAACCCCTCTCCGTTTCCTTAACACGGCTTCCCTATGGAGAATCACGTTCAATCATGTCAACTAGTCAATAAGATGATCCATGTGAAGTGACTTCATCCTCATTCACGTGATCGTTGCCTCAATCGGCGAGTCTACGGTTGCTTGATTCTGGAATTTGTCTTGAAGGTCCTTCACTTGTTTAAGGAGGTCTTCATTCTTTACAACACGTGATACTTGGTTAATTGTTTCGTTGCCTCATCCGGCGAATCTACGAGCTATATAACTAAATGGTTTTCCACGTCCACACATTTGTGGGCAACTATAGCCACTTGAATCAAAAACAATTCTGCAAAAAAACCCAGCAACTTCAAACAGTTATATCTCCCTGTAAAGAACTCCAATCGCAAATCTGAACGGTCAGATCATAGATCTACGTGTCTTGGACATCCTGCCCAAAAATTATAGAGATCTAACGGTTAACGAATGCGTGCCGTCATTTTTCTCACAGCTGCGCAGAAAACGAAGAACGGAAACAAAAACATTTGTTTCTCGCGATATGGCTTCAATAAGTTGTGTGATTTCTTCTCCAAACCTAGGCTCTTGATACCAAATGACGGCGGGACCGTTGTGAATGATAGAAACCACACAAGAACAATGAACAAGGAATTCCATGAACCCCCAAAAGGGTGCCCAACCGGGACTTCAAGAGAAACACTCTTATTTATAAACTCATAATTTGTTTAAACCTAAAACTAACAGGAACATTTATAGCATGATATTGTCTTAGAGAGAAAGACAAGAATCAAGTAGAAACAAGGAAACAAATCGAAAAAATTTAATATAAAAAAGATAGACTACGACAATTATGAATTGTCGCTTTTCACCCTTCAATCAATTAGAACTAGTGAACACTTGACTTCACATGTTTACCGAAGAACCGGCGGCTAAGTCCGAGGAGCCGGAACGAACATGCCCTGCATCATTCTCCTCCTCTTGGAAAAGACTCGTCCTCGAGTCTTGTCTTTCCAAGTCTCGAACTCTGAAACTTTCTAACCCCTCATCCGTTTCCTTAATACGGCTTCTCTATCGAGAATCACGTTTCATCATGCCAACCATTCAATAAGATTATCCGGGTGAAGTGACATCATCCTCACTCACGTGACCGTTGCCTCAATCGGCGAGTCTACGGTTAGCTTGATTTTGGAATCCGTCTTGAAGGTCCTTCACTTGTTTTAGGAGGTCTTCATTCTTTACAACACGTGGTACTTGGTTAATTGTTTCGTTGCCTCGTCCGGCGAATCTACGAGCTATATAACCAAATGTGTTCCACGTCCACACATTCGTGGGGTAAGTATAGCCAAAGATATCAAAAACCATTCTGCAGAAAAAAACAGCCACTTCAGCCAGGTGTATCTCCCTGTAGAAATCTCCAATCGCAAATCCGAACGGTGGAATCATAGATCTATGTTTCTTGAACCTCGTGCCTAAAAATTCTAGATATCCAACGGTGAACGAACGCGTGCCGTCAATTTTCTCACGGCTGTGCAGAAAATGACGAACAGAAACAAAAAAATTTGTTTCTCGCGATAAGGCTTCAATAAGCTGTGTTGTTTCTTCTCCAACCTAAGCTCTTGATACCAAATGATGGCGGGACCGTTGTGAATGCAAGAAACCACACAAACAACAATGATCAAGGAATTCCATGAACCCTCAAAAGGGTGCCCAACCGGAACTTCAAGAGAAACACTCTTTTTTTATAAACTCATAATCTACCGTTTTTCCGTGAGCCTATTACATATATTTATATTATAATAGTCTTAGAAAGAAAGCTAAAAATCTTTACTAAAACTAAAACAAGGAAATAAATAACTATTATAAAACTAAACACATTTTTATATAAAAATATAAGATACTAACAAATATTAAAAGATAGTTGATGGCAATTATAAATTGTCATCTATACCCTTAGATCTTCTTGAATCTCGTGTTGAACGAAGAATCGGCGGCTAAGCTAAGAGGAGTTGGATATCGAAGATGCCCTGCATCATTCTCCTCCTCTTGGAAAAGACTCGTCCTCGAGTCTTGTCTTTCCAAGTCTCGAACTCTGGAAGTTTCTAACCCCCCCTCCGTTTCCTTAATACGGCTTCTCTATGGAGAATCACGTTTCATCATGCCAACCATTCAATAAGATGATCCGGGTGAAGTGACATCATCCTCACTCACGTGACCGTTGCCTCAATCGGCGAGTCTACGGTTAGCTTGATTCTGGAATCCGTCTTGAAGGTCCTTCACTTATTTTAGGAGGTCTTCATTCTTTACAAAACGTGGTACTTGGTTAATTGTTTCGTTGCCTCGTCCGGCCAATCTACGAGCTATATAACCAAATGTGTTCCACGTCCACACATTCGTGGGGTAAGTATAGCCAAAGAAATCAAAAACCATTCTATAGAAAAAGAAACAGCCACTTCAGCCAGGTGTATCTCCCTGTAGAAATCTCCAATCACAAATCCGAATGGTGGAATCATAGATCTATGTTTCTTGAACTTCGTGCCCAAAAATTATAGAGATCCAACGGTGAACGAACGCGTACCGTCAATTTTCTCACGACTGTGCAGAAAATGACGAACGGAAACAAAAAATTTGGTTTCTCGCGGTAAGGCTTCGATAAGCTGTGTTGTTTCTTCTCGAACCTAAGCTCTTGATACCAAATGATGATGGGACCGTTGTGAATGCAAGAAACCACACAAACAACAATGATCGAGGAATTCCATGAACCCTCAAAAGGGTGCCCAACCGGAACTTCAAGAGAAACACTCTTATTTTATAAACTCATAATCTACCGTTTTTCCCTGAGCCTATTACATATATTTATATTATAATAGTCTTAGAAAGAAAGCTAAAAATCTTTACTAAAACTAAAACAAGGAAATAAATAACTATTATAAAACTAAACACATTTTTATATAAAATATAAGATACTAACAAATATTAAAAGATAGTTGATGACAATTATAAATTGTCATCTATACCCTTAGATCTTCTTGAATCTCGTGTTGACCGAAGAATCGGCGGCTAAGCTAAGAGGAGTTGGATATCGAAGATGCCCTGCATCATTCTCCTCCTCTTGGAAAAAGACTCGTCCTCGAGTCTTGTCTTTCCAAGTCTCGAACTCTAAAACTTTCTAACCCCCTCCGTTTCCTTAACACGGCTTCTCTATAGAGAATCATGTTCAATCATGTCAACTAGTCAATAAGATGATCCAGGTGAAGTGACTTCATCCTCACTCACATGACCGTTGCCTCAATCGGCGAGTCTACGGTTAGCTTGATTCTCGAATCCGTCTTGAAGGTCCTTCACTTGTTTAAGGAGGTCTTCATTCTTTACAACACGTAATACTTGGTTAATTGTTTCGCTGCCTCGTCCGGCGAATCTACGAGCTATATAACCAAATGGTTTTCCACGTCCACACATTTGTGGGCAACTATAGCCACTTGAATCAAAAACAATTCTGCAGAAAAAAACCAGCAAATTCAAACAGTTATATCTCCCTGTAGAGAACTCCAATCTCAAATCCGAACAGTCAGATCATAGATCTACGTGTCTTGGACATCCTGCCCAAAAATTATAGAGATCCAACGGTTAACGAACGCGTGCCGTCATTTTTCTCACAGCTGCCCAGAAAACGACGAACGGAAACAAAAACATTTGTGTCTCGCGATATGGCTTCAATAAGTTGTGTGATTTCTTCTCCAAACCTAGGCTCTGATACCAAATGATGGCGGGACCGTTGTGAATGATAGAAACTACACAATAACAATGAACAAGGAATTCCATGAACCCTCAAAAGGGTGCCCAACCGGGACTTCAAAAGAAACACTCTTATTTATAAACTCATAATCTGTTTAAACCTAAAACTAACAGGTACATTTATAGCATGATATTGTCTTGGAGAGAAAGACAAGAATCAAGTAGAAACAAGGAAACAAATCGAAAAACATAATATAAAAAAGATAGACTACGACAATTATGAATTGTCGCTTTTCACCCTTCAATCTATTAGAACTAGTGAACACTTGACTTCACATGTTTACCGAAGAACCGGCGGCTAAGTCCGAGGAGCCAGAGCGAACATGCCCAGCATCATTCTCCTCCTCTTGGAAAAGACTCGTCCTCTAGTCTTGTCTTTCCAAGTCTCGAACTCTGAAACTTTCTAACCCTCCCTTCCGTTTCCTTAATACGGCTTCTCTATCGAGAATCACGTTTCATCATGCCAACTGTCCATTTGATAACTGGGTTTTGCCCGTATAAATGTACCACCGGCGGCTGCATTAATCGTATCACGATCTCGAAAAGTCAAACCATTGTAGAAAGTATCAATCAATGTGACTGGAAGCATGTTGTGGTTTGGACAACGATCAATCGAGACATTATATCTTTCCCAAGCATCAAAAAGAGATTCATCGGGATCTTTCATGAAACAGCTGATTTGATTGCGAAGGCTCGTGACCATGGATGGTGGAAAGTAGCGCGACAAAAAGCGTTGAGTCATGTCATCCCATGTATGAATAGAATTCTTTGGAAGACGATCAAACAATTTCTCGGCATGATGTGATAAAGTATGTGGGAAGAGTTGTAGGTGAAGAACATCCATTGTGGCACCGGGCAACTTCATGCTTTGAGTGATTGTAATGAACTTGTCGAGGTGTTTGTTGGCATCATCATCAGGCATTCCTCTAAAAGGATTTGTTTGCACTTGCTGAATCATGTGGTGCTTCAACGAAAACTCCGGAGCCGTGATTTGCATCGGCGCAATCGGTCATCCTCGTCCAAACATGGTAGGTTGACAAAGCTCCTCCATTGTCCGTAGATCGGGCTGTGGCTGAACATTGTTGTTATTATTGTTGAGGTGCGGTGGATTATTGTTGTTGTTAACACCTGCCATACTTAAATCTTCTCGAGTCTCGGGCTCTTGATAATTAGAAGATCTAGTACGCATACACCTACAAAGGCAAAAGAAAACAATACCAAACGCAAATACAATATATATACACAATAAAAATTAAATCTTTTTGGATTTTTGAAAATTTTAATTTTTATGGTTTTTTGAATTTTATAAGCAAGAAAATAACGCTCACAAGTGAACGGATCCCAAAAAGCAACGCGTCTCTCACAGAAAACCGTTAATCTTTACGAAAAGAGCCGGCAGCGGCGCCATTTGTTAACTGGGTTTTGCCCGTATAAAATTAAAGTTCTCGTTCTCGGTATCTTAACGAATTGATTACCAGTTCAAAGTGTGACTTTATTGTTTTTGGTGAAACAAATATTTTTGGTGGTTTTAAAATAAAATGTGCAAGACTTAAAAGTAAAATGGCAGGTAAAGTAAATCTAAGTCTAATTTAAAATAAATTGTGCAAGTATTTAAAAGCGTGACGGAAATTAAAAGGTACTAAAAGAAAATAACGCAAACTTAATTCTATCTAAGGCAAACTTAAAACGCAACTAAAACTTAAAACTAAGGCAAGGCTAAAAATAAATCTAAGGCAAGGAATCTTAAAGTGCGACTAAGTAAAAAGGCGGAAAAAATAAAGCTTGAAATTAAAAAGCAGAAACTTAAAAACTGAAATTAAAGAAACCTGAAAATTAGCTCATCCGGAATAATACCCTCATTCGGAATAAACACTAATCCGGAATGTCACCTTCGTTCGGAATGTTTTTCTTCACTCAGAATATTTACCAAAGCCCTTGATCCGGAATAAATCCTTTATCCGGAAAATGTCACTTATCAGGAATAAAGTCTTCACTCGGAATATGGTCTTGATCCGGAATGTTGCCTTCGTTCGGAATATCTCTTGATCCGGAATAATATTCCGAATAAACTCCTTGATCCGGAATATTCTTGCTGATCCGGAATGTTTGGTCTATCCGGAATGTTCTGTCTATCCGGAATAATTCCCTTATCCGGAATATTGGATTTTCCGGATGAACCACCTTGGCTAAAATCTTGATCCAGAATGTTGAAGATTCCGAATAGACCACTTTGATCCGGAATAATTAATTATTCCGGATGGACGACTTTGATACGGAATATTTTCCACAACAACCTTCACTCGGAATAACTTTTGGTTGGGCTTGATTCGGAACTTTCCTGGGAAAAGATCAGTACCTGGGGATGACAGTAACAAACACACGAAGAACAAGGAACAAGATATACACGAATCTAATGAAAACTAGACAAAATCAACCACAAGATTAAATCAAACTAATCAATAAACAACTATTAATCATAAACAATCAATCCAAAACAATCAAACTAACAAAACTAATCAAAATAATCAAAACCCACTTAATAAATTTAACAAAAACTCAAAAACATAAACATGAACATGAACAATAAAGACAAAGATTAAAGATTAAAGAAAGGTAGAATGAGAGATCAAACAATAAAGATAAATGATTAACAAAAATTAAAAGAACACTTACTTGAAATTAAATGGTAATTAAGGTGCAAGACAATAAAGGTAAATGGACATGAAAAGTAAATGACAAGATAAGTAAAATGGAAGAACTAATTGTCACTATTAGCCAACAAAAATGAAAAGATTAATCCTAATGACTATTTATAGGGGAGGATTAAGGAGTGCTTAGGAAGCTTCCTCCCCTCCTTCATTTCTTCTTAATTGCAAGCTTAGGTCCTTCTCTTCTTAATCTTTTGTTAATTGCACCATTAGTCCTTAAGCCTTTTAATCTTTTTAAATCTTAGACTTTAATGACTTTTGGCTCGGGATTTCTTTGGACTCGTCTTTTAATTCTTCAATAAATAAGACTTGAGTTCTTCGGCTTTTAGTAAACTTCCGTCTTTTGACTTTTTCTTCGATAAATCTTCAGAATTGGTCTTGGACTTCCGTTCTTTTTTTGCACTCTTGACTTCGTCTTTCATCTTTTTCTTTGATAAAAGCCCGTGAATGCCCGTGTTTTCTCCACTTTTCACAATTTCGTCCTAAATCACAACAAAAACACAAACCACGCATAATTCCGACATAAATGACATAAAATACACGTTTTGGCTTGGTTATTATTGTAATTAAGTGGTAAAAAGGATGGGTGTTTACACACCTATCACCAACCATTCAATAAGATGATCCGTGTGAAGTGAAATCATCCTCACTCACGTGACCGTTGTCTCAATCGGCGAGTCTAGGGTTAGCTTGATTTTGGAATCCGTCTTGAAGGTCCTTCACTTGTTTTAGGAGGTCTTCATTCTTTACAACACGTGGTACTTGGTTAATTTTTTCATTGCCTCGTCCGGCGAATCTACGAGCTATATAACCAAATGTGTTCCACGTCCACACATTCGTGGGGTAAGTATAGCCAAAGATATCAAAAACCATTCTGCAGAAAAAAACAGCCACTTCAGCCAGGTGTATCTCCCTGTAGAAATCTCCAATCGCAAATCCGAACGGTGGAATCATAGATCTATGAGTCTTGAACATCGTGCCAAAAAAGTATAGAGATCAAACGGTGAAAGAACGCGTGCCGTTAATTTTCTCACGGCTGTGCAGAAAATGACGAACGGAAACAAAAAATTTTGTTTCTCGCGATAAGGCTTCAATAAGCTGTGTTGTTTCTTCTCCAACCTAAGCTCTTGATACCAAATGATGGCGGGACCATTGTGAATGATAGAAACCACACAATAACAATGAACAAGGAATTCCATGAACCCGCAAAAGGCTGCCCAACCGGGACTTCAAAGAGAAACACTCTTATTTATAAACTCATAATATGTTTAAACCTAAAACTAACAGGTACATTTATAGCATGATATTGTCTTGGAGAGAAAGACAAGAATCAAGTAGAAACAAGGAAACAAAACGAAAAACATAACATAAAAAAGATAGACAACGACAATTATGAATTGTCGCTTTTCACCCTTTAATCTATTAGAACTAGTGAACACTTGACTTCACATGTTTACCGAAGAACCGGCGGCTAAGTCCGAGGAGTCGGAGAGAACATGCCCTGCATCATTCTCCTCCTCTTGGAAAAGACTCGTCCTCGAGTCTTGTCTTTCCAAGTCTCGAACTCTGAAACTTTCTAACCCCCCTCCGTTTCCTTAATACGGCTTCTCTATCGAGAATCACGTTTCATCATGCCAACCATTCAATAAGATGATCCGGGTGAAGTGACATCGTCCCCACTCACGTGACCGTTGTCTCAATCGGCGAGTCTACGGTTAGCTTTATTTTGGAATCCGTCTTGAAGGTCCTTCACTTGTTTTAGGAGGTCTTCCTTCTTTACAACACGTGGTACTTGGTTAATTCTTTCGTTGCCTCGTCCGGCGAATGTATGAGCTATATAACCAAATGTGTTCCACGTCCACACATTCGTTGGGGTAAGTATAGCCAAAGATATCAAAAACCATTCTGCAGAAAAAAACAGCCACTTTAGCCAGGTGTATCTCCCTGTAGAAATCTCCAATCACAAATCCGAATGGTGGAATCATAGATCTATGTGTCTTGAACATCGTGCCAAAAAATTATAGAGATCCAACGGTGAACGAACGCGTGCCGTCAATTTTCTCACGGCTGTGCAGAAAATGACGAACGGAAACAAAAAATTTTGATTCTCGCGATAAGGATTCAATAAGCTGTGTTGTTTCTTCTCCAACCTAAGCTCTTGATACCAAATGATGGCGGGACCATTGTGAATGATAGAAACCACACAATAACAATGAACAAGGAATTCCATGAACCCTCAAAAGGGTGCCTAACCGGGACTTCAAAGAGAAACACTCTTATTTATAAACTCATAATCTGTTTAAACCTAAAACTAACAGGTACATTTATAGCATGATATTGTCTTGGAGAGAAAGACAAGAATCAAGTAGAAACAAGAAAACAAATTGAAAAACATAATATAAAAAAGATAGACTACGACAATTATGAATTGTCGCTTTTCACCCTTCAATCTATTAGAACTAGTGAACACTTGACTTCACATGTTTACCGAAGAACCGGCGGCTAAGTCCGAGGAGCCGGAGCGAACATGCCCTGCATCAGCTTCTCATACTTCTGCCTAGCAGAACCTGCTCCAACAGCGACGACATTAAAAGTGGCCATCGCCTTTTGAACAGCCTTTTCATGTGATATGGGAGTTAGATAATCTAAAACTTGTGTACTAGATAAAAAGAAATAAGAAATTTAATCATATTTCTTCAAGCGGCTTTGAGCAATCAAAGATGGACACATAAAGTTCAACAGCCGAATCATATGCCCTTTCACACTTTGCTTCTTCAAGACTCTGTAAATTAAAGATACACGAGACGAGCACCCATTTGCA
This sequence comes from Glebionis coronaria, assembly GCA_025667525.1. Lineage (NCBI taxonomy): Eukaryota > Viridiplantae > Streptophyta > Magnoliopsida > Asterales > Asteraceae > Glebionis > Glebionis coronaria. Next base: position 180,418,888 of record CM046880.1, on the reverse strand, counting down.
AAAAAAAGAGTGGAATAAACTGAAAAGATTATAGGACTAACCTGTCATGAGGAGGTAATAGTAGGCATTGCATCATTATTGAGAGCATCTAGAAAAGATTGCTTGATGCAAGCAAATATATTATCAAATACACACTTTCGATACTTACTTACCTAAAAAATGTCGTTTCACAAAGTCCACGTAGCTGGAACACTAACTTTATAGGCGATGCACCGTTATTGAGAGCATCTAGAAAAGATGATGCATGCGAAACTAACTAACAAGCCCACGCATCTGAAACACTAACTTTATTGCTATAAAAACACAAAGTCTAACCTGAGAAGCCAATATATAACCGGAATGCCAAGTATAATGAGAGTAGGCCGGGTACAAGGTCGAACATAATACATCAAAGCCAAACATATAACTGAAATGCCAAGTGTAAATGAGAGTAATAACACAGAAGCTGAACCTTTAAGAACCATTGTGTATACTTCTTTTACAACTGTAACACTAAGGCCAACATAATCTTTGAGAATACCAGCAACAGTTGCCCTACTGATGGGAAGATTCTGCACGTGGAACTCTCATCTGCTCCTTGAAGAACTGTTGTAAAGAAATACAAAATGCAACCATCAAATTGTGTACATGATTAAAAGTTAGTTTTCCCCATTTATCTATCTGCACATGATGAAAAAGTAGATGACCTTAGCTAAATTGGTAAATAAACGCTGTGAAAAAGACGTAATTACTTGATAAAGATAGTTTCATGATATGGACTTTTCTACTAAAGTCATGTTTTTGAATTAACTGAACTAACATACTCATATATTAAAACATTACTGGACCTTTATTAGTAAAAGATATAAACACGCATAAAAAATATAAACATATTAGAAACTCTTCAAGTATTCTTCTATATGCTGAACCTAACTCGCTTTATAAAATTTGGTTGTATTAAGAAACCTATATCAATGCAGGGGTCAGATGAGATTATTTAATGAGTGTTCAACTTTAACAGCGAACTGAAAAAAAATCAAACCAAGGGTGGCGGGTTGCAAGCAAGCCAACTCTAGTCAAGTACGAGCTGAATGAATCAGATGTGTAATGTTAAGTTTTAGCTTAAGTTGATATGACAACTAGTCGATTTAGTGTTAACTTGGCCTCAGTTTGCTAATAGATGCCATTAATAGCTCAATACTATACTTGATAAACACACCTAATTTCAAGATCTTGAATTGCTCAAAGTTATATATGACTTATTTTTGTAATATATTTGTAACAAATAAAAGTTTATAACAAACATGTTCACATTTTCCTAGTTCATTTCTATCTCCTGTGTATTCCTAACCATAGAAACCAAAACATATGATGAATAAAACTTTGGATTACATCAGGCCACCAGTTTATAACATCTAATCTGAAGATAAGTGAAAAAGAAAGACGATGCCTGTAAACTAACAAACAAGCCCACGCAGCTGAAACACTAACTTTATTGTGAGTCATGAAGCAGATTCACCAGCTTCAATGATATTTAAATTTTTCATGCATTTCTGTCTGTTAAAGCATAAAAGAGCAAAAGTTTGTACAATGATATTGCCTCAAAATAAAAAATAAAATCTACGAAGTTTAGTTTAAGATGGCGTTGGTTACTCGGTATATAAAGTGTAAACATCAAGATCATTCTCTCTTAGCTTTGGACCGGTGATATACCATCCAACCACATGTTCCTTAACTACAATAAGCTTCAAATCATTAGGACTTGCAATAGCAGAACAATCATTAATTATTGGAAAGCAAATAAGCAACAATTACTGCTCTTCTACTGTTATCTAAAAAAGAAGCATTACCGTCAATTCTCTTGAACATAGAGAACATGGCCTCGTGATAGTTGTGATCAAGAAACCACATGTTGGGGTCCTTGTCGTATTCCTCGAAAGGCACTACAAAGAAGTAAGAGTCCATTTAGAACAATGCGACTAAACTTGTTTAGATATGCAGGTTTTTTCTTCATAATTTTAAACTGAAGATCATATAGTCTGAAAAAAGAAAAAGACTTGCATAGTTAAATCCATAAACCTAAACCTTGGGAATATAGAATTGAGCTAGAAACCTGATGACATCAACCTAAGTACTTAATAAAAAGGATTCGAATTTTATAAACAACCTTAAACGAGTCGATTTTTAATGGCTAAATCCGGAGGTGAATCCTTCTCTATAGGATAATTAGCGTGGAAAATAATTATACATAAATCCAAACTGAGAAAAAAAAACCAAATTAAGAAAAATAAAAAGAATCGCCGGTACCTCTAGACCAACATAGGCGACCAATCTCCCATCTGACTTGAGAAACGATTCAACGTCTTGTATGTTAAGAGGTGCAACCAGAAACCATAGCATAAAACACTTAAAATTGATTCAACGTCTTGTATGTTAAGAGTTGCAACCAGAAACAACAGCATAGAACATTTAAAATCGATTCAACGTCTTGTATGTTAAGATACTTTCCTTCCATTCATTAGTTTCATCATGCCTTTAATGCTTCATTGGCACTGAGATGGCTATTCACGACAAACATGAAATTGATGACCAATCAATTTGAGGTAGCATGATATTAAGAATTAATTTTAGGAAATAGTGGGATGAGGTTCGATTTTCAATAGTGGGAAGGTGGATTTTGAGATCCGAAATTTTAGATAACCCTAGATGGAGGCAAAATTTGATTTTGGGGAATTGGCGGGTTTTGCGAAGAGGGGAAAATTTTAGTGTTTTGTGGTGCTTAAAAAACAAGTAGGATGAAAGGATTGGAATGAATAAGAAAATTGAAGGATTAATCGATCTAAAATTATGATTTTGATTTTAGGGAAAAAGTTAAGCAGGATAATGAAGATATTTTAAGGGGAAAGAACAGAGTTTGGCGATTTTTTTTTTAAATAACTATGAAAATTTGAAAACATATCGAATATATTGACTATATTGAATCGAACTAAAAATGGACCAAACATTTCAGTCCAGTCACATGTCCCGTGTATTGGACGAATAACAAAGCTATATTCGTCCACGACTTGTTTTTCGGAAGAGTCAAGATGGTTATGTTCTACATGAGATGTTATACGTAGGACTCGAGAGGATATTTGTACATAACACGTCAAATGGAGGGGTCGTGATAGTATAGTTGTACATGTGATGTTAAACGGATTTGTCGAGATGGTATCTTTGTACATAAGATATTCATGAAATGATTCGATGTGATATCATGGTAAACGAGATGTTCAACGGATGAGTCGAGATGTCATCATTTTACACGAGATGTTCAACAGAGTGTTCTCTATGATAACCTTGTACATGAGATGTTCAACAGATGAGTCGAGATGTTATCGTTATACATGAGATGTTCAACGGAGTATTCTATATGCTATTATTGTACATGATATTTTCAACAAATGAGTCGAGGTGTTATTATTTTACATGAGATGTTCAACGGAGTATTCTATATGCTTTCATTTTACATGAGATGTTCAATGGATGAGTCGAGATGTTATCTTTTTACATGAGATGTTCAGTGGAATATTCTATAAATAAGATGTCCAGCAGAGTATTCTATACATGAGATGTTCAACGGAGTACATTAGATGTTCAATGAAGTAGTCGATGTTGCATCGTTATACATGAAGTCGTAATAGTTAAGCAATACCCAATATCCATTAAGTTGTAATAGTTGACTGTAACCCATAACCCTAACCCCGTAACCATCAACCATGACACTTAACCCCTAACCATAACCAATAACATATATACATTAAGTCGTAATAATTGACCATAATCCATAACCATAACCAATAAATAACCCCTAGTTAGAACCAATAACCTATAGCCGTTAATCCGTAAGTGGTTGACTATAACCCATATATAACCTTAAACCCATAACCATAACCCATAAAACTATATATCCATTATAGGGGTGTTCTTTGGTTCGGTTATACGGTTGTTTGGTTATTTGGTTTGGCTTATTCGGGTAATCACGTGTAAATTATATATCCTTTTTGTTTACATGTGGTTTTCTCCCCTTCTCATTCTCTTTTTTTTGGGGAACTTGAGAACGATGCGGTGAACTTACTAAAGCGGATTTGAAGATACTCTATGACTCAGGATATTAGGTCACGTGGTGCTTGATATATGTTTAATAGGATTGAGTTTGCTATTGCTAGAGGAGTGGGAACTCAAATTATTTATAGGCTTCCCACTAACTCTTTGTAAATCCTATTAATCTAATAAAGTGCTGATAATTAATAATAATAATAATAATAATAATATCTGGGAGTGGGAGCCCAGATAGTATCTCGACTTCCCACTAACTTTTTGTAAATCCTATTATTCTAATAAAAAAAACAAAGAAATATAATAATAATAATAATAACAATAATAATAAAAAATAAAATCATCACACTTATTTTAAAGTGTATACATTAAAACTTTGTTCCATTAATATATATAATCATATTGCAGACTATTACAAAACCAATGGCCTAGTCGAGTTGGTAAATGCATTGGCTTTGCATCATGGGTGTAGTAGAGGTCTAGTGTTCAAACCTCATGACTGGTCCATTTTTTTTAATATTCAGTTTAACTATGTGCTTGTGTTGTATATAAGATATTCAACGGAGGAGTATATGTGAAATTATATTAATATTAATATAATTATTATTATAACCATAAAAATAAAATAAATTATTAAAATAAAAAATAAATAATAAAAGTAAAAATATATATTTTATACAAATATATATTAGTATTAAAAAATCTACTTTAGATTATAAAAATTATTTCTATTTTTATAAGTAAAATATCACATTTATTTTTTAAGTATATACATATATTAAAAATTATGTTAAATTAAAAGACCCCTTATATAACCAAATTTCAAAATATTACAAAAACATAGGCTTGGTCCAGTTGGTAAATGTGTTGACTTTGCGTATTTGGTGTTGTTGAGGTCTAGTGTTCAAACCTCATGACCATCTCTTTTCTTTTTAATTTATTTAACTAACACTCATGACACCCCTTATATGTAACGTGATTGCAAACTATTCCTAAAACAAAGACCTAGTCTAGTTGGTAAATGTGTTGCTTATGCATCCTGGGAGTTGGCGAAGTCAAGTGATTGAACCCTATGAACTAGTGCTTTTCTTTTCATTTTTTTATCGAGGTCTAGCGTTTGAGCCCTTTGATTTAGTCACATAAATAAATACTTCATGTGACCATATATAGGATCTTGAATTTAGTCACACAACTAATATCAAGGTTAATGATAAGTGAGATTACATTTTGTTCTAAATAACAACCACATGAATATTTCACAATGTGACTGTTTGAATGTATTGGTCACATATAATCACATTATAATGTGACCATAAATATAATTTAGTTACACATTTCTAAAACGGTGTGACTATTGTAAAGCATATAGTCACATGATTATGTGACGATTTAGTGTGACCATAAACATTAGCTTTTGTCAAGCTAAGACACAACAATAAATCTAGACACACATATTACCTTACGTGACCATATGCACACGATTTTGGCTACACGGTATAATGTGTGACAAAACATGATTGTATGATTTAGCCACATAAACAAACACTTCATGTAACCATATATAGCATCAATAATTTAGCCACACAAACACTCAGTGTGACTAATATCAAGGTTAATGTTAACTGAGATCACATTTTGCTTTAAATAATAGTCACATGAATATTTCACAATGTGGTTGTTTTGAATGTATTGGTCACTCATAATCACATTATAACGTTGCCATAAACATAATTTAGATACACATTTGTGAAATCGTGTGACTATTGTAAAGCATTTAGTCACATGATCGTGGGACGGTTTAGTGTGACCAGATTTGACTCTTGGTCAAGTATTTGTTACTCTTATATTTATACGTGACTAACACTTCAAACTTACTCTTCAGTTGTCACACACTAAAAATTCATATGTGGCCAAGTAGTCAACAAAAATAAGTAGTCACGTTTAACTAATGCATGATAAACGTGGCTATAAGATTTAGCCACATACACAATTAACTCATGTGACAAAACATGAAATGTGGTCACATTGTTCAAGTGTGTGACAAATAAATGTCACATATGTATGTGTATAGTGTGACTAATACTTCAAACTAATTGCATTATGTCACACGTCTCAAATTGCGCGTGGCTAAATATTCATCCAAAAATTAACACTTGCCCCTAGTCGCATAAATATTCAAATGTGTGACAGCGAAAAGTCGAAATAGTCACACATACGGAGTACAAGTGTGGCTGTGTATTTGATTATGGTGAGTTTTGTCACATAAATATATGACAGTGTGACTGTTCAAAAATTAGCATGTGTGACGTATTCCAGTTTTTGTACTAGTGAATGTTGTTCTTTCTTTGATTGTGTGACACATACATATTAATCATGTATCTCCGATAGCAACGACAAGAACTTATGAAAAATGTTTTTAGATTGAATTAACCATGCACAAACATTTCTCTACCATTAAGAAAATACTTTGAGAGGTTTTGAAATCAAGAAAAAGAAGTTTTCAAAAACAAATTTTAGAGACTCAAAGACTCAAAGAAAATATAAAGACTCAAAAGAGAAAAGACACAATCAAGCAAGCACAATCAAGGTATATGTTCCATTAAACCTAGACCTAGATGCAAGTAGTTAAAAGGTTCACTCTTAAGTGGCTTAGTGAAGATGTCAGCTAAGTTTTCTACCGAGGGTACCTTCTCAATTGACATGTTCCCCTTTTGAACATTATCCCTAAGGAAATGGTGGCGAACCTCTATGTGCTTAGTTCGCGAATGTTGCACGGGATTCTTACTAAGATCTATTACACGCTTATTATCAGACATGATGGGAACATCATTGAGTGTAACCCCGTAATTAACAAGCGCTTGCTTCATCCATAGAGCTTGTTGACAAGCTTTACAGGCACTAACATACTCGGCTTCCGTGGTGGATATAGCAAGAGCGGTTTTTTTAGAGAACCAGTGAGTTAAACTATAACACCCCACTTTGACAAGTGGACCATTACATGATAATTATGGCGTGTCATCAAAGCATGCAAGGTATATGTCTTAAAAACATAAATGACCATAAAGGAAACCAGAAACAAACATCGGTCCCAAACATAAGCTCACACAACGCATAAGTAAAGAAAATAGAATAAGGACTAAACAATGTCCAGCAAAGCAGAAATATATAAATGCATTAAAAGATATGAAGTTAAGGGAGCCTCCATCCTATTGCACGTACTCTTGATTGCTCAAGTGTGCCCTTTAGTACCTTCCGTATGGGAACACGGAAAGAAAATACGGCTGAACAATACGCTCAGTGAACGGATATATGACAATGATTAGAACAACTAAAACATAAGTAAAGCATGAAAATGCAACGGAATAATGTAAGTCCTAAAAAACCTGGAGTATGTTTTATAAACTGGTTTATATCTGAAAAGACTTATGTTTAATTCATAAAAACTGTATTTTAAATGCCCAAGAGCCCATATAGGTCATGAAGGTATCAACGTGCATGAATACATAGAGTGGTGGCATCATCATCCAATTAGAGGGGTTGCCTCTTAATATAATAGTTTGGGTGGAGGGATCAGCTCCATGTAACAGATGTAGAGCACACACCACAGTTACCATGTAATCAGCAAAACATGTACTAGGATGCACCCATTCTCCCCACATGATAATAATAAAAATGGCCAATAACTGAAAGGGACGCCGCGAGCAATCACTCTCGTCGCGGAAGATTCATAACACCGGTGCCTCAAGTGTTATGGTTATGTTACCTCCATAACTAGGTAAACATGGCATGCATGTATATAGCCCAAGCAGTTTAAAATAATAACAAAGTAATTACTAAAAAGTTTTATGTAAACTACTGGGGAAAACAGATGACAACAAACAGGGAATCCTAATCATAGAAAGAGGATGTTCATACTGAAGGACAGAATATTCGTACCTTATGTCCTGTAATGAAATGAAGACGAAAGCGGAAGTATTACTCCGACTTCACGAGTGCTACATAATAAAGGACGTAAATGAGTTGTATTTTTTAAGTATACTTACTGATTATGAGTTTACTTTACTTGTTCTTGACTTGTTTTACTAGTTCTTGTCCTGTTTTACATGTTCTTGACTTGTGTTACTATTTCATGTTTTATCATGTAGTTTCTTAGTGTTTCATGTGTTCTTGATTAGTGTATTTCATGTTCTATGTGTTATTATACTTGTTGTTTCATAATGAGTAACTTCCTAAAAATAACAGGTTTCTATATACAGTAACTTTCCAAAAATAGCAGGTTTCCATATATAGCAACTTTCCAAAAATACTAAGTTTCCATAAATAGTAAGTTTCCAAAAATAGAAAGTGTTCATAATTAGTAAGTTTCCAAAAATAGAAAGTTTCCATAAATAGTATGTTTCCATAAATAGTATATTCCCATAACTGGTATGTTTCCATAAATAGCATGTTTCCATAATTAGTATGTTTCCATAATTAGCATGTTTCTATAAATAGTAATAAGCTTATTAATAAGCATAAGATATAAGCTAAAGTTTAATAAGCATATTTTATAAGTCACGATTATATAAATGTCATATATAGTAAAGTTTATTAATAATCAAATACTTTAGTCTTAACATAAAGATTATTAATTAATAATATATTTATACGTAATTATTAATTAATAATATAACATGATTTATATTAATAAAACTTTATCTTAACCGATAATTATATAATTAAATTAAAGTACAATGTTAATTTAATTAAACCATGATTAAAATATAATTAAATAATTAAGCTAAGTTCTTAATTAAATTAATTAATGTAACATGTAACTTATACCATGAATAATTATAAATATAACCTAAGTTAAATTTAATTAATATGACCATGTTTAATGTCATGATAATTATACTAAATAATTATATCCTAAGTCCAAATTAAATAAATTAAACATAACATGATTTAATTAATAACATAATTAAATTAACCTTTATTAATTTAGCAAAACAATTATCCAAACACCCCTAGGTGTTTTCGTGTACCCGAGCCCCCAAAGCTATCCCACACCGAGACCATGGGGTTTCTGCTTGCCTAGAACCACCAGCAAACACCACAGCCGCAAGGCTGTGGCCTTGTCCCCGTCAGTCCAAAGCAACCAACGGCTACAGCCGGTGCCACTGTTGTGCCACAAATACCCACCAGCATTGGTCGGTACCCACAGCCAAGCCAAACGCGCCCCTGTTTGTGGGTTTGGTGTTGCGGCTGCCAAATCAAAACAACCATCGAGACCCTTGTGGTCTCGGCTGGCCGTACCAAAAACCCACCGAGAGCCTTTGGCTCTCGGTTCCCTTGAAAACCAAACCAAACCTTAATCAATTTCATGTTTAATTTAATCACACGTGTCCTTATTATTAATCTTAAATAAACTCATAAATTAATAATAATAAAAGAAAAATGATTGAGGTTTTAGTGATACCGTATGCGTAACGATTAAGGGTTTAAGAACACGAACACTAACCCGTAAACGAATCAAAGATCAACAAGATTTTTCTCCCTCATTTTGTTGTGAAAACCGGCGGCAACAAGGACAAAGAAAGCTAGGGTATTGTTTATTTTCTTTAAAAGTGAATAATGATATTCCATGAAGATATTTTACTAGTTAAATGGTTTGATGGGCCGGGCCATAAGCCCCTTTCTTTTCCTTTATGTGTCGTCCCATACACCCCCTTTATATATAGTTTTCGTTTTTTGTGTTCTATATAAATTATTGTGTGTGTTCGTGTTTTAATATCGTGTTTTAAATCCTTGTCGTGTTTTAAGTATTATACGTAAATACTTATCGTGTAATAATTCATATATGTAATACATGTTTTAATTAAATTAATATATGTAATACTTACATTAAATGTTCATGATACGTGTCATATATTAATTAATTGTAAAGTTTTAATATCTCCGTGTTTTCATGAATTTAATGTTATTATGTATTTTATGCGGGTTTTACATAAACAACAACCCATGAAGGTACAAATACCGCTAGTGCTTTTCCGGTCCACATGGTTTCCCGCATGATCCGAGTCGGCGTAACTATGGTTTCTATGCCGGTCTTTTGGATACCACAATCCTAAATGTATAGTGCCTTTTATGTATCGGAAGATACGCTTAACCACTTCAAGGTGAGAGGTTTTGGGAGCCTCTTGGAAACGGGCACAAAGACAAACACTAAATATGATATCCGGTCAACTTTCCGTAAGGTATAACAAACTACCAATCATACATCTATATTTGGTATTGTCTATCGAATCATCATCTATGGTGAGTTTAGTATCCGAGGCCATGGGGGTCTTCATAGGCGTAGAAACTAGAAGGGGGATGGGGGGTTGAATAGTTTCTCTTCTTATGGTCCTAATTCAAAATCCTTCAATTAGGTTTGTCCCAAAATGAACTTTTACTTGAAAACTAGTTTCATAGTTATTAGGTTTAATTCTAATGCATTAACAATATCTAGTGACAATGAAATGCAATGTAAGAATGAAAGCATAAGTAAATAGTAAGGAAAGAAGCAACCTAAGGTACGACACCAAGATTTATAGTGGTTCGGCAACAAAGCTCTCTCTTCGTTCCTACTCCACTCCTTGAGTACACATTACTCGAGATTTCCACTATATCCACAAGTAATCGGTGTATTTTGCATACACCTTATAGCATGTTAATTTAGCATAATTGCATTTTTATTTGTTGTTATACATGTACTTTAAGTGTGTTTTGTGATTATGTAGGTTATGCGCGAAATGGAATAAAATTGCCGCTTTATTAATATTTGGAGAAAAGATATGGAGAGCGACGATAAATGAAGAAAAATATTGAAAAAAGAAGATTTAAAGACGTCGCAATATTTTCGATCATCTTTTATTCGTCCGGGCTTCGTTTGAGCAATTCTTGGTGTTCGGTTATTTTTTGTGGGCTTTTATCTCATTCAAAAGAGAAAAAAACACAAAAGCCCATATCCACAAGTCATAACCGACGTTGCATATTATATCAAGAAAAAAATGGGATGACTACAATTCGACCCCTGGAACAGCCGTCACATTTATACAAGAAAAAGCAATTCATCCTTTAAGCAAGGAGGCACGCACGAGACAATTAATACATCAACTTGTCTTTTGTGATTTGTGTTCACACAAATAGAAGACATTTTGCAATTCGTCCATTGTGGAAAATATACGAAGGCATTGGTGTATTATTGGTGGAGTTATCAATTCAACCGCACAAAAGAATAAAAAAAAGAAGCGATGAACAGTGATGTAAAACCCGCATGCTTTTACCATGAATATTGCCCTTAAGATCGTACGTCCTAGATTAAAACTTACCTCATTTAGTATTGATCACATTCATGTGCTAGTAATCAAGCAAGTGCATACGTGTATGACATGATAAGTATCGATTACGTACGAACTCATGATAAACAGTTAATAAATATGTCACGTGAACATAATTAAATCATGATCACCATTTAAAATACGAACTAGAATAATTACGTAAATACATATAATATAATTACGAGCGTTAAAATTACGATAAACGACATGATAAAATAAACAGAAACACTTTAAACACGAGCACGTTTAACCACGAACGAACACGAAACATCAGGACACGAGAAAGGTATGGGTACCCCATGTGGGGCCCCCATACCCACGGCACAACAACAAGAAATGGGCTAAGCCCATGGACTTTTACAAGTAAAAGGGGGGGGGGGGGGGTAAAGAGTAAAACTAGTTTTCATTTTCACTTTTTCAAGAAAGAAAACATAAACCCTAAAAAGTTTTCTCCTCCTCCTCCTTGGTTCCTTTTGTGCCGCCACCTACATCACCACCATAGGAGGGTGTTGTTGATTTTTGACATTAAATACAAGTGTTAGAAACCGTGTTTGTTCATCCCCTTTCAAGCTACGTATTGGTATATCATTCTAAACCCTTCTTTTTAATTCTTTTTAATCTTTGATTATTTTCATGAACATGTTATTATTTTTTTTTATTAAAACATGATAATTAAACATTGATCTAACATGTTTTGGGGTAAATTAAAATCAAAGAACGATATAAATGGGTGTTTGTTTTTAGCCGCCTAGCAAACAAACCCGAGGGGGGTTTGGTTTGCTTATTGCCGCCACCACCAAGACCATTTTTGGTCTTGGTTGGTGCTTGTGGGACCCACGGCAGCAAGGAGGCACACGTGCCCCGAGTTTGGCTCGGGGTACGGTGTCGAATTCATGCCCGATTCATGGTTCGTTGGTTAAATCATGATCTATGTTACATGTTAATTTTTATGAATCATGAACTTAGGATATAAATTAATTTATAACATGAAATATTAATTAAATCATGACTTAGGTTATTCTAATTATTAATTTAGCATGATATTAATTTAACCTAAGTATTTTATGTTATAAGTTATAATTAATTAATTATTTAAAACATGCCTATAATTAATTAATTTAGACATGACTTAGGTTATATTATTAGTAATAATAATACACATTTTAACCTAAGTATTTTCATTTCATTTTAATTAAAACATGTTATACTTTAATTAAAATGCTTAACCTATAGTTTAATTAAAATACATGAAATAATAATTAAACTATATACTATATCATATGACTTATGAAACAAGCTTATAAACACTTAGACTTATATGTTAGCTTATGTAACCAGCTTAATTCTAAATATGGAAACTTCTATTTAAGGAAACTTAATTAAATAAGGCAACTAATCTGTTAATGGAAACCTTCTATATATGGAAATTTATCTATTTCAGGCAGCTAATCTAATCATGGAAAACCTTCTATATATGGAAACTTATTTAATTAAGGCAGCTGATCTATTTTTGGAAACTTTCTATTTTTAGAAACTAATCTATTTTAAGCAGTAAATTCTATTTTAGGAAACTTTCTATTTTTGGAAACTTTCTATTTTTGGAAACTTTCTATTTTTGGTAACTTTCTATTTTTGGTAACTTTCTATTTTTGGAAACTTTCTATTTTTGAAAACTTTCTATTTTTGGAAACTTTCTATTTTTGGAAACCTACTATTTTTGGAAAGTTACTTATTATTACACAGTAAGTATAATAACACATGAAATACCAGTAATACTTAAACAGATTAATCAGAATACAAGATAAACACAGTTTAAGGCTTTAAACAGTGAACCATGACCTAAAACATACCAAGTCAATTAAAATGAGACATAAAACCCAGTACGTAATCAGTGAATCGATACTTATACACGTGTGTATTCATGTAGCGTTAGTGATCCAGAAGTAGGAGTCTTTCTTCCGTTCATTCACTAGACTTGAGGTACGGATTCCCGTCCTTTCAGTATGGACATTCTTTCCTTAATAGGATTTCCCCGTATGCAGCCAACTGTTTTCCCCAGTATTTGTTTTATTGTTTTGAACTGCTTATGTTTAATTAGCATAATCTATAGCCATATACAAGCATGACCAGTTTCACCTAGTTATGGAGGTACCATAACCATAACATTGGAGGCACCAATGTTATGACTTCCCCACGGCGGAGTGATTGCTCGTGGCGTCCCTTTTCAGTTTTGGCCATATTATTATATCAGGTGGGGCGTATGGGTGCATCCTAGTTACATGTTTTATTCAGTTTATCATGGTGAATGTGGTGTGTGCCTTGCATCCTTCACAAGGAGTTGATCCCTCCTACCCAAACCAGTATATTAATTAGAGGCATCCCCTCTAATCAGCATGATGAGGTCACCCCTCCAAGTATTCATGCACGTGACCTTTTCATGACCTATATGGGCTATGGTATATTTATGTTAAAACAGTTTTCATAAGATAAACATAAGGCTTTTCAAACTATAAAACCAGTTTTCTTAATACTTAACCAGTACACTCAGAACTTAGTCTTCCGCTGTTATATGTTACATGTTTATCCTATTTCATGCTATATTGTACATCCGTGCACTGAGCGTCTTGCTCAGCCGTTTTCCTTTTCATGTTCCCAAAACGGCAGGTACTCAGGGACGCTCGTAGATCTCAAACGTACGTGCATATGGATTGGAAGCTTTACTGTCTTTCTTTACTTTATGCATTTCCTTTACTTTGATACAGTTGCTATGGACATTGTTTCGTCCTTTCCTTTTACAGTATTTATGTTTGTGTGTGATGAGCTTTACTTTGGGGTTACCGATGTTTGATTCCGGTATTTCCCTTTTATGGTCGAATAATGCTTAGACATTTATCCTTGTATGCTTTGATGACACGCCATGATTATGCGTAATATTCCATTTCCAAAATGGGGTGTTACAATTATGGTATCAGAGCCAAGGTTTCGACCTGTAGGCTCTCAAATATGACCTGTGATTAGTGGGTAGTCACTACAGTCTTCCTAGAACTGACAGTTGTTTTCATGCATTCATCATTTTTAAGCATACATATACATGTCATTGTTACAGGGTTTTTGACTAAGTAATGGTTGGTACAGGACTGGCCCTATTTAGTCGCATGTGTTTTATCGAAACTTTTAAATTTGGGACCGACCCATAGGCGTCCCCTCGATATGTCTTTTATTTTGAGTGAACTGACCAGAGGCGTTCACTCTCGAGCATCAAAAGTTTTAATAAAACTGCATCATGCATTCATACAAAGATTTTCTTGCATAAAATTTTTCTCGTGAAATTTTTGGCATAAATTTTTTTTTTTTTTCATGTATATATATAAGTTATATTTTATGTTTGAACTGTTAATCATATGTTTATGTTATACTGTCAGATGGTTCTCACACGCGAGCAAGAGCAGCTCAATGCTGCAATTCAGGCTGCCATGCAAGCCTTATTCCCTCAACTGAGGAATGACATTCGTGCTGAAGTCCAGGCTGCCAACAATCAGCAGCACAATCAGCCACCTCCTCCTCCTCCCCCAGTGACACTAGCAGTGTGGTTGGAAAGATTCAATAAGCTCCGTCCTAGAGCTTTCGAAAAGACTGATAGCCCCAGCGATGCTGAAAGCTGGTTGACTCACATTGAGAAAATCTTCAATGCTATGGGATGTGACCCCGCATTCAAGGCGAGATTGGCATGCTACCGGTTTGAAGGCGATGTACTCAACTGGTGGCTAGCCTTGACGCAGTCAGAAGGAGGTGATGAATAGGTCGCTGGTTTGACATGGGCCCAATTCAAGGAGAGAGTGATGGAGCAGTTCTTTCCTAAGGCAGAGCAGGACAAACTCAAGCGAGAATACCATGGGATACGTCAGAGAGCGGGCGAGAATAGAAACGAATTCATGCAGCGCTTTCTTCGCTTAGCTGGTTTTCTGGGAGCAGCAGCTGGTACTCCTGAGGAGCAGGCACACCACTTTAGGTGGGCACTTCGCACCTCGGTCGCGAACAATCTGGTATGTGCTACGTTCAATACAGTAGCACAAGTGGCCGACGCAGCAAGGAAGCTTGAGATGTTGCAGGAACGCGATGAGTTCGGGGAAGCTGAAAGACCCGACAAGAGGTAAACATTTCGTATTCTATCGATAACCAGACCCCATCCTATCATTATATGTTCTATAATCATCTCTTAAACTGTATCTTCCAGGCAGAAAACTGGGGACCGGTCTCAGCCGGCTACCCAGCAGCAGCCTAATCAGCCCAAAGGAAACGGTCACTCTAACGACCGTTCTGTTGTGGAAAGGCGCAGCGATAATGATAATTACCGTAACAATGCGGGACACTCCAACAACAGCAGGTCCTACTATTTACGCATCTTCTCATGATTTCATGTTATAACCCTCATGCTGACACTATATTAATCTCTACCAGGAACCACGGTAACGGGAAGGACCAGAACCACAGGGGTTCTCAGCCTAACCGTTCAGCTAACACTGGTGAATATCTTATGACGCATATGTCTTATACTCGTGCATATACTTTATTTTAACACATTTTGTCATCAGCAGGCCCTCAGCAAGCAAGGACTCCTGCTGGAGGATTCACTCATCCTCTTTGCAGTACTTGCCATCGCAGACACCCTGGCCCATGTCGTCGTTATTCCGACGCGTGCTACAAGTGCGGCCTCCCTGGCCATCGTATGAGAGATTGCCGTAAGGGTGAAATGGAGGGTACTTCGGGTCATGCTGATACTAAACCGCCTCCTACCACTGGGCGTGTCTACACGACATCGCGCGATCAGGCAAACAAATCTACAGGTACCATTACTGGAATTTTGTATATGTACGGCCATGCTGCATGTGTTCTTTTCGACACGGGTGCCACTCATTCAGTTATTTCCACTTCCTATGCTAAGGACATCAGGACACTTCCCTTGCCATTAGAAAATAGGCTTACCATTTCCACGCCTTTGAGGGACTCTGTATTAATAACTCATGTATACAAGAGTCTTCCTCTAGAGTTTGACGATAAAGTTCGTGCAGTAGATGCACTTCCCCTAGACATGATTGAATTCGATATGATTCTCGGCATGGACTGGCTATCCAAGCACCATGCTACCATAGACTGCCACTCATATCGGGTGATCTTCGGCGACATTAATGCATCAGAGTACATTCATAACGGGTTCATACCCGGACGGTCCATACAAGTCATATCTACCTTGCAAGCACGTGCATTACTGTCACATGGTTGCGAAGGTTATCTAGCTACGGTTCATGACATGGATGCTGAATCCCCATCAATTCAGGATCAACCAGTAGTTTCGGAATTTCAAGACGTCTTCCCAGATGAACTTCCAGGCATACCACCTGCACGAGAAGTGGAGTTCAATATCGACCTTGTTCAGGGAGCTGAGCCAATCTCTAAGGCTCCATATCATATGGCTCCTATAGAGCTAAAAGAACTGAAGGACCAACTGCAGGAACTTCTTGAACGAGGGTTCATTAGACCAAGAGCATCTCCATGGGGCGCACCGGTCTTGTTCGTTAAGAAGAAGGACGGCAGCATGCGACTTTCCATTGACTACCGTGAACTTAATAAGATTACCATCCGCAATAAATATCCACTGCCGCGTATAGATGATCTGTTTGACCAACTTCAAGGAGCCAAACACTTCTCTAAGATCGATCTAAGGTCAGGCTACCATCAGCTAAGGGTTAAAGAGCAGGATATTGCCAAGACTGCTTTTCGTACCCGCTATGGCATTATGAGTTTGTAGTCATGCCATTCGGCCTGACTAATGCACCAGCAGTATTCATGGATCTGATGAACAGAATCTTCCATGAATTCCTTGATAAGTTTGTCATTGTATTCATCGATGACATCCTGATTTTCTCAAAGTCCACGGAGGAACACGAAGACCATCTCCGTACGGTACTACAGATTCTTCGTCAGAAGCAGCTGTATGCGAAATTCTCCAAGTGTGAGTTCTGGTTAAACAAGGTGGCATTCTTAGGTCACATTGTATCAGCAGAAGGGATCACTATGGACCCAGCGAAGGTTGAGGCTATCACTAAATGGCCAAGACCAACATCAGCGACAGAAGTCCGCAGTTTCTTAGGCTTAGCTGGATATTATCGCAGATTCGTGGAGAACTTTTCCCGCCTGGCATTGCCTCTCACCAAACTGATGCGAAAAGGAGAGAAATTCGTCTGGACGGAAGATCGAGAGAAGAGCTTCGAAGACCTAAAGCAGAAGTTAGTATCTGCACCTATTCTTACTCTCCCATCTGGTACAGGTGGATTTCAGATCTATAGCGATGCATCGGGGAAGGGACTGGGCTGTGTTCTCATGCAACATGGGAAAGTGATCGCGTATGCTTCACGGCAGCTTAAGCCCTATGAAGAAAACTACCCTACGCATGACCTGGAACTTGCTGCAGTGGTGTTCGCATTGAAAATATGGAGACATTACTTATACGGAGAATCATGCGACATTTTCACGGATCACAAGAGCTTGAAGTATATCTTCACACAGCGAGAATTGAACATGAGACAAAGGAGATGGTTGGAACTGTTGAAGGATTATGATATTAACCTACAGTATCATCCCGGGAAAGCTAATGTAGTAGCAGATGCACTCAGCAGAAAGTCCGGAATGATCAACGGCATTGAGATCAAGGAACAAAACATAAGAGACTTGGAGCGGCTAGACATCGAAATCATGGTACGTGGGCAGCACGGATACTGGGCGAATCTTAGAGTAGAACCTGAGTTACTGACTAGGATCAAGGAAGCGCAGAAGGATGATGGAGAGATTTGGGCGATAATTCAGAATTTGGAGAAGCAGACAGAATTCAGAATGGACGCAGACGGTATTGTTTGGCAGGGCACGAGGCTTTGTGTTCCTGACAACCAAGAACTCCGGGAAGCATTGTTAGCTGAAGCTCACAGCTCCCCATTTTCTATACATCCTGGGTCGACAAAAATGTACCATGACATCAGACAGCACTTTTGGTGGAGTGGTATGAAACAGGATGTAGCCACTTATGTCTCCAAATGTCTTACCTGCCAGCAGGTTAAGATTGAACATCAGCGATCGGGCGGTCTCCTTCAACCGTTGGATATTCCAGAGTGGAAGTGGGACAAAATCACCATGGATTTTGTTACCGGTCTTCCGCCTACCAAGAAAAAGCACGATGCTATTTGGGTCATTGTTGATCGACTCACCAAATCAGCTCATTTCTTACCGATACGCAAGGAAGATCCGGTAAGTAAACTCGCAGATACTTACAGAAGGGAGATCATGAGACTCCACGACACTCCCTCCAGCATCGTCTCAGACAGAGATCCTCGTTTCACGTCGCGATTCTGGAAAGGTCTACAAAAAGCTTGGGGTACACAACTTAAGCTGAGTACGGCCTTTCATCCTCAAACGGACGGACAGTCGGAGCGAACAATTCAGACATTGGAAGATATGTTAAGGTCGTGTGCGTTGGAATGGACAGGTGATTGGGACGATTACATCTGTTTGGTCGAGTTTGCATACAACAACAGCTGGCACGCAAGTATCAAATGTGCTCCTTTCGAAATGTTGTATGGCAGAAAGTGTCGCGCTCCAACTTGCAGGGATCAAGTGAGAGAGCGAACACTCGAAGGACCAGAGATTATAGAAATGACCAATGAGAAGATCGAAGTAGCTAAGCAGAAGCTGCAGGAAGCACGGTCACGTCAGAAGAGTTACGCCGATAAGCATCGTAGGGACATACATTTTAATGTGGGAGATCACGTCTTCCTCAAGGTTTCACCGGCACGTGGTGTAAAACGCTTCGGGATCAAAGGGAAACTCAGTCCTCGTTTCATCGGACCTTTTGATATCATTGAACGAATCGGTGAAGTATCTTACCGATTGGCGTTACCTCTTCAGCTTTCGCACGTGCATAACGTGTTCCATGTGTCCTTACTCAGAGGGTACAATTATCATCCCCTTCACATGGTTCAGTATCCACTGGAACAGATACGTGAAGATCTCACTTTTATAGAAGAACCCGAACGAGTACTCGACTGGCAAGAACGAGTCATGAGAAGGAAGACGATTCCATTCGTCAAAATTCTTTGGAGGGATCATACCGAGCGGGAAGCCACTTGGGAAACGGAGGAGTCTATCCGGGCTTCTTACCCTCACTTCATATTTTGAGTTCGGGTATGTTACTTCTTTTCAGCTTACTTTATCTATAATTCGGGGACGAATTATTCTTTTTAGGGGGGAAGAATTGTAAAACCCGCATGCTTTTACCATGAATAGTGCCCTTAAGATCGTACATCCTAGATTAAAACTTACCTCATTTAGTATTGATCACATTCATGTGCTAGTAATCAAGCAAGTGCATACGTGTATGACATGATAAGTATCGATTACGTACGAACTCATGATAAACAGTTAATAAATATGTCACGTGAACATAATTAAATCATGATCACCATTTAAAATACGAACTAGAATAATTACGTAAATACATATAATATAATTACGAGCGTTAAAATTACGATAAACGACATGATAAAATAAACAGAAACACTTTAAACACGAGCACGTTTAACCACGAACGAACACGAAACATCAGGACACGAGAAAGGTATGGGTACCCCATGTGGGGCCCCCATACCCACGGCACAACAACAAGAAATGGGCTAAGCCCATGGACTTTTACAAGTAAAGGGGGGGGGGGGGGGGGGGGGTAAAGAGTAAAACTAGTTTTCATTTTCACTTTTTCAAGAAAGAAAACATAAACCCTAAAAAGTTTTCTCCTCCTCCTCCTTGGTTCCTTTTGTGCCGCCACCTACATCACCGCCATAGGAGGGTGTTGTTGATTTTTGACATTAAATACAAGTGTTAGAAACCGTGTTTGTTCATCCCCTTTCAAGCTACGTATTGGTATATCATTCTAAACCCTTCTTTTTAATTCTTTTTAATCTTTGATTATTTTCATGAACATGTTATTATTTTTTTATTAAAACATGATAATTAAACATTGATCTAACATGTTTTGGGGTAAATTAAAATCAAAGAACGATATAAATGGGTGTTTGTTTTTAGCCGCCTAGCAAACAAACCCGAGGGGGGTTTGGTTTGCTTATTGCCGCCACCACCAAGACCATTTTTGGTCTTGGTTGGTGCTTGTGGGACCTACGGCAGCAAGGAGGCACACGTGCCCCGAGTTTGGCTCGGGGTACGGTGTCGAATTCATGCCCGATTCATGGTTCGTTGGTTAAATCATGATCTATGTTACATGTTAATTTTTATGAATCATGAACTTAGGATATAAATTAATTAATAACATGAAATATTAATTAAATCATGACTTAGGTTATTCTAATTATTAATTTAGCATGATATTAATTTAACCTAAGTATTTTATGTTATAAGTTATAATTAATTAATTATTTAAAACATGCCTATAATTAATTAATTTAGACATGACTTAGGTTATATTATTAATAATAATAATACACATTTTAACCTAAGTATTTTCATTTCATTTTAATTAAAACATGTTATACTTTAATTAAAATGCTTAACCTATAGTTTAATTAAAATACATGAAATAATAATTAAACTATATACTATATCATATGACTTATGAAACAAGCTTATAAACACTTAGACTTATATGTTAGCTTATGTAACCAGCTTAATTCTAAATATGGAAACTTCTATTTATAGAAACTTAATTAAATAAGGCAACTAATCTATTAATGGAAACCTTCTATATATGGAAATTTATCTATTTCAGGCAGCTAATCTAATCATGGAAAACCTTCTATATATGGAAACTTATTTAATTAAGGCAGCTGATCTATTTTTGGAAACTTTCTATTTTTAGAAACTAATCTATTTTAAGCAGTAAATTCTATTTTAGGAAACTTTCTATTTTTGGAAACTTTCTATTTTTGGAAACTTTCTATTTTTGGAAACTTTCTATTTTTGGTAACTTTCTATTTTTGGTAACTTTCTATTTTTGGAAACTTTCTATTTTTGGAAACTTTCTATTTTTGGAAACTTTCTATTTTTGGAAACCTGCTATTTTTGGAAAGTTACTTATTATTACACAGTAAGTATAATAACACATGAAATACCAGTAATACTTAAACAGATTAATCAGAATACAAGATAAACACAGTTTAAGGCTTTAAACAGTGAACCATGACCTAAAACATACCAAGTCAGTTAAAATGAGACATAAAACCCAGTACGTAATCAGTGAATCGATACTTATACACGTGTGTATTCATGTAGCGTTAGTGATCCAGAAGTAGGAGTCTTTCTTCCGTTCATTCACTGGACTTGAGGTACGGATTCCCGTCCTTTCAGTATGGACATTCTTTCCTTAATAGGATTTCCCCGTATGCAGCCAACTGTTTTCCCCAGTATTTGTTTTATTGTTTTGAACTGCTTATGTTTAATTAGCATAATCTATAGCCATATACAAGCATGACCAGTTTCACCTAGTTATGGAGGTACCATAACCATAACATTGGAGGCACCAATGTTATGACTTCCCCACGGCGGAGTGATTGCTCGTGGCGTCCCTTTTCAGTTTTGGCCATATTATTATATCAGGTGGGGCGTATGGGTGCATCCTAGTTACATGATTTATTCAGTTTATCATGGTGAATGTGGTGTGTGCCTTGCATCCTTCACAAGGAGTTGATCCCTCCTACCCAAACCAGTATATTAATTAGAGGCATCCCCTCTAATCAGCATGATGAGGTCACCCCTCCAAGTATTCATGCACATGACCTTTTCATGACCTATATGGGCTATGGTATATTTATGTTAAAACAGTTTTCATAAGATAAACATAAGGCTTTTCAAACTATAAAACCAGTTTTCTTAATACTTAACCAGTACACTCAGAACTTAGTCTTCCGCTGTTATATGTTACATGTTTATCCTATTTCATGCTATATTGTACATCCGTGCACTGAGCGTCTTGCTCAGCCGTTTTCCTTTTCATGTTCCCAAAACGGCAGGTACTCAGGGACGCTCGTAGATCTCAAACGTACGTGCATATGGATTGGAAGCTTTACTGTCTTTCTTTACTTTATGCATTTCCTTTACTTTGATACAGTTGCTATGGACATTGTTTCGTCCTTTCCTTTTACAGTATTTATGTTTGTGTGTGATGAGCTTTACTTTGGGGTTACCGATGTTTGATTCCGGTATTTCCCTTTTATGGTCGAATAATGCTTAGACATTTATCCTTGTATGCTTTGATGACACGCCATGATTATGCGTAATATTCCATTTCCAAAATGGGGTGTTACAAGTGAACAACGGGTAGAGTACATCGCCATGTCCGTTTAATTTTGTTGTAACTCCTTCTGGTATCCTTATTTATGGTTTGATAATTACTTTTGGATTATCATATTTATTTTACATTGATTTATAATTTATTAATATATTATATTATTAGATTTGGTATTGTGTTTAATGATTTGTGCAAGACACCTTATTGTTAGTTAACAATTCATACTTGTTCTATTTAGCTACAGAAAAAGACGGTTGTCTAACCGATACAAATTGTACCTAAATAAATTATTAAAACATAATTATTGGTTGGATTAGTATAAGATTTATATAGCGAGTCATTGGTAAACATAATAAGTGTCGAAATTAATTCATTCATATTAAGTCAAAAGTAATCTTTGTAATTGGTTCGAAAGTTTTTATAATCCATAAATGTGATCGACCATAGATATTGAGAGCTGGAAGGGATTGCATTTTCTTTTATTGTTTACATCTTTATTTATATTTTTTTAGTTTAATAAGTATTTTATTTTTTAATAAGAATTTTTAATTATTAATCAGTATTTAGTTATTTAGATATTTAAAACCAAAACTTTTATTGATCAGCGATCACCCCAAAACTTAAATTAAAACCACATACTCCTCGTGGATTCGATACCAGCTTGCCCTATCTAGTATAAGGTAAATAGGTTTATTTTTTGGGTTAAGTCCATAAAATAGAAACGAACTTTCTAAAATTTACAATTATAGTAAACGAACTTATTTTATTACTAATCTAGTAATCGAAACTTGTTACTCTTAATCAATCTAGTAATTATGACCGGCTGCTACAGGTTACCACCGGTTTAATTTTAACAATGACCAATGCGTCAACATTTTTTTTTTTAAAAATCGTTTTATTTTGAGTGAGGTGGATTTGTCAACCGGATATATTACCTACTTAGATATGTTGAACCGACAAATCTCATTTGGCCCCAATATAGAAACTCATAACTTGTATTTCAATCCATAACAAAACACAATAAGGTGACTTTTTTAATATTTTTATCAGTTATGACCAATGTTTTGAAACCTGTTTTTTAAATCGACCTGGGTTAATCCACTTTTATTAAAAAATTTACTTTTTAATAATTAACCAAAATTGTATATAAAAACCATAAAAACTTCTGTATATTAGATATAAAATGTTTATCAACCAATATAATAAATAAAAATTAAATTCTATAGCAAATACGTAAACTTTACATATTTAAAAAAACCCAAAAAATCAAAACCCGGTTGGGTCTTGAAAACCGTGTTTACCCGGGTCACCTAAATCCGGCGGGTCTAGCCGGGTTTCTCTAAAAACCACATGATCCCAAGCCGGTGGCGGGTGGGAGAGCTTGGTGGTGAACAAACTCATGGGTGTGGAGATTTGGTTTCTATTAATGGTAGAAAGAAAGGATGATGTATGGAGATTTGGGAGAGTAACCTGTAGTAGCAGGTCATAATTACTAGATTGATCAAAAATAACAAGTTTCAATTACTAGATTAGTAATAAAATAAGTTCGTTTATTATAACTGTAAATTTTGGAAAGTTCGTTTCTATTTTATAGACTTAACCCTTATTTTTTACCGCTACTTCAATGCCGATCAGATTTTGGCGCCGCTGTCGGGGACTAGTGAGCTTTTGTTTTAAGTTTTTTTAATATTTTTTAAATCAAAAATACAAAAAAAAAATCTTTTTCTTGTTTTTTTTGTTTGTTTGTTTTGTTTCTTGTGAGTGTGCAGGTTAGTTTATGCGCACACGTAGATCGGAGCGTACATCACCATTAGCTTACGATCCCTGAGGTTGAGAAAGGTGCAAGGTCGAGGAGAAAAGCATTTCGACAGTTTTTTACTAATCTTGATTTACAGGTTTAGAAGAACTTTTCACTGAAATGTATGCCGAAGACGATGCCAACGGGGGAGAATCCTCACCACGGGGTGTGGATTCTTATTACAGGTCAGGGATCTTCGAGGATCCCTCGCCTATCTTCTATCCGGTTTCGGCTAAAGGGGTTACAAGTAACTTCAAGATCCAGCCGAACCTCATAGCAATCTTGCTAGTGTTTAGAGGTCGTGAGGAGCCATACGCACATCTGCGAGAGTTATTCTCCATTGCTGACACACATCAGGTTAATAACATCACCACAGACGAGGTAAGACTTCTCCTTTTTCCTTTTTCTCTTAAATCAAGTTAAGGACTGGTTCTCATCTCTTGAGCCAGGTAGTATTAACTCATGATCTGAAATGCAATATGCTTTTCTTGATGAATTTTATTCTATAAGTAAAACTGCTGCCATTAGAAATAAGATTAAATCCTTTCATCAAATCCCAAGCGAGCAGTTTCATGAAGCGTTTAGTAGACTTAAGGAGTTATTAAGAACATGCCCTCATCATGATGTTCTAAAATGGGAGCTTGTCAAAGTCTTCTATGATGGGGTGAATTATAACAACCAACAATTTGTGATGGCAACTAGTGGGGGTATGTTTTTCTCGCGACCTATGGAGGAAGATTGAGAGTTTTTTTGAAAAACTGAACAAAGGTTCCAATACCCAAGCTTTAGTGGATTGAAACAACCACACATCTTCCGCAATTCTGTGTCTAACGAACATGGCACAATTTCTGAAATTAGCGAGTTAAGTAAGAAAGTTGATCTTTTGTTTAGAAATATAGGAAAAGGTGTTCCAAATGTGTCGAAGGTGTCACATAGTGGGTGTTCAATGTGTGGTGATCCGAGTCATTTAGTCGATAATTGTTAAAGTTAGGGGGGGGCATCAAATGAGGAGGTGAATGGAGTATATGGAGGTCGTCCACGAAATGACCCATTCTACGAAAGTTACAATCCTGGATGGCGCAATCACCCCAATTTACGTTGGAAAGATGACGACAATCGCCCTAATAATGCCCAACAACAACATTATGGTTATAAACCAAGGTATGAGGGTGGCGATTCATCTAACTTCCAACAACAATCTTACCATCATAGGCCACAACAACAATATCCAAAACAAGGCCAAGGGCAAGATGATAAACGTCTCTTGAACCTTGATATGAGTGAAATCTCATATCAATTATATCATAAATAACCCTAAAATACAAAGCAAAATACCTGATTTTGATTCATAAAAGCAGTATTATGGGTATGTTTTGTTGTTTGTGCTTGTGTAGGTAAAAAGATACAATTATGAAGTAAACAAATGAATCAAGCCTTTATTGATGAAGAAAATACAAAAGGAGGATGAAAAGTGACAAGTCAATCAAAGTCAAAGGATCTTTCTTGACAACTTTCAAAACTGAAGGACTTAAAGTGCAATTATGGAAAAGTCAAGAACAAAGTCAAACATGGTCAAAGTACAAGTCAAAAAGTCAAAGGATCATTTGTGTGTAAGTTTGAAGTTCAAAGGACCATAAACAACAAGTTATTAATGTTTCTAGCTCAAGATACAAATCTGCCAACTTAAGGGGCTAAATCTACCAAAATGGAGTCAAGTTAAACTCAATCCGTGTGATATGTCATTGGACCAATGAGATGGCTGTATCTTGTAACCATGGATCACCACCTCAGCACCTTCAATTAATATGAGAGAGAACTAGTGGGCGTATCTGAATAGTAGTCCCCAGCCAATCAAATTTCAGTGTTTGGATAATGATCCGAGTGAATTGTTTTCACCCAATACCAACATCACACGTGGATATTCAAACTAAGAACGAACCCATCATCAAGAGAATGATAGAGCGAGTTTCATGAGAAGATTTCAACATCAAATATGCTCAAAATCAAGAGACGTAGCGATCCCAGTTGACTAATCAAGATGAAATCCATCCAACAAGAAACCCCCAAATTTGTTCTTCATCAGCAATTTCCAATCAACTGAATTAAGCCACGTGGAAGCTTGGAATTGGACGCGACACGTCACTCATCCTCACCAACACCTAACTTCATCCTATAAATACCCCTAGATGTCCTCACTTTGTGTATTGTATCTTAAGTGTGAAATCACACACACTTCTTAGTTTTCTCTCATTTCAGTTAGCCTTTTCAGTTAGTAACTTCTCTCAAGTGTCTGACAAACACTTGAGAGAGTTAGTTAGCACTTGTAACAAGAATTCTCCATTAATGCAATTTCACTTTCCCTAAATCTAAATTTCACTTTCAATTCTACCTCATTCTGTTACTATACTGTTCTTATGATTGATTTCATTGTTCATATGGAACAATGAGATAATTTGAGACTTGTTTGGAAGCTTGTACATGTTCAGAATCGTTTGAAGTTCATAGCCATAGCCAGAATCATGATCAGACTTGTAGCAGGGGTTGATTAGTTGATGATGATGGTTAATGATGGCGCGTAGTTGTTGTTGATTGTTAGTTAAGTGGTGGTTAGAGGTTAAGTGAGCTCAGCTGTAACACCCCATTTTGGTAAATGGAATGTCACGCGTGATTATGGCGTGTCATAAAAGCATACAAGGATAAATGTATAAAACATCACATGACCATAAAGGAAACACCGGAAACAAACATCGGTACCACAAAAGTAGAACTCATCACACAAACATAAGTACTGTAAATGAAAAGTACTAAACAATGTCCATAGAAATAAGTGTCAAAAGTATGAAGAAATGCATAAAGTAATGAAGGCTAGGAAGCTTCCAATCCATATGCACGTATGCTTAAAGTCTACGAGCGTCCTTGAGTACCTGCCGTTTTGGGAACATGAAAGGAAAAACGGCTGAGCATAACACTCAGTGCACGGATATATAAGTATTGCATGAATAATGTAAGCATATAAGCATAAAGCAGCGGAAAAGACTATGTCCTGGATAACCTGGTATATCTTAGTAAAACTGGTTTTATAGTTTAAAAAGCCTTATGTTTATCTTATAAAAACTATTTAACATGTTTACCATTAGCCAATATAGGTCATGAAATATCAACGTGCATGAATACTTGGAGGGGTGACCTCGTCATGCAATTAGAGGGGCTGCCTCTAATTAATATAAGTTTATGGGTAGGAGGGATCAGCTCCTTGTGAAGGATGCAAGGCATACACCACATTCACTTGAATAATCTGTAAAAACATGTAAACTAGGATGCACCTATACGCCCCACATGATAATAATGATATGGCCAAAAGCTGAAGGGACGCCACGAGTTATCACTCCGCCGTGGTGAAGTCATAACACTGGTGCCTCTAGTGCTATGGTTATGGTACCTCCATAACTAGGTGAAATTGGTCATGCATGTATATGGCTTTAGGTATCTAATTAAACATAAGCAATTCAAAAACATATAAAACATATACTGGGAAAACGGTTGGCTGCATACGGGGAATCCTAATAAGGAAGGAATGTCCATACTGAAAGGACGGAGAATCCGTACCTTGTGTCCAGTGAACGAAGAAGACGAACGGAAGAGAGTCCTACTTCGATATCACTAATGCTACATAAATAATATACGTGTATAAGTATTTTGATTACTGAGTACATAGCCGATTTTATATCATGTCTTAGCTTGTTTTATATGTTCATGTCATGTTTTACTGATTTTAGCTTAATACTGCATTTATCATGTATTTTGTCTATTCTGATTAACTATTACTTGTATTTCTTGTATTATTATACTTGTTGTGTAATAATAAGTAACTTTCTAAAAATAGCAGGTTTCCTAAAATAGAAAGTTTCCAAAAATAGAAAGTTTTCAAAAAATAGAAAGTTTCCAAAAATAGATTGTTTCCAAAAATAGAAAGTTTCCAAAAATAGAAAGTTTCCAAAAATAGAAAGTTTCCATAAATAGATTAGCTGCCTTAATTAATAAGTTTCTAAAAATAGAAAGTTTCAATAAATAAATTAGCTACCTTAATTAAATAAGTTTCTAAAAATAGAAAGTTTCCAGGATTAGAAATAAGCTGGATTATTAAACTAATAATATATAAGCTTAAGTTTTACTGATTAATATTCTAAGTCATGTGATATATAGTATAGTTTATTAATTATTAAATGTAAATTAAATAAACTATAGGTTATAAGATTTAATTAAATATAACATGATTTAACTAAATAAAAGGTAATAATACTTAGGTTAAAACATGTATTAATATTTATTATTAATATAACCTAAGTCATGAAAATTAATTAATTATAAGTCATGTTTTAATAATTAATTAATTTCTTAGTATAAATTAACTAATAAAATACTTAGGTTAAAATCATGTATTATTAATAATAATAATATAACCTAAATCATGTCCAAATTAAATTAATTACATAGCATGTTAAATTAATTTAATTAATCTTGTAATTATTTAACTTATAAAAATTAATAATTAATCTTGAAAAATAAACCGTGAACCGAACCCATGTTTTAAAACTAAACATGTCATGAACCGGTCCGTGAACCCCTTGAACCGGATCTACACCCTTAACCATGGCAAACCACCACCGGCCTAATCCGGTGGTGCGTGTGGTGTTCCAGCCGAGACCCCCTAAACAACCAAGGTTAACCCCGACATACGTCGGGGTCCCTTGGTTGCTTGCGGCCCGAGCCACCAAAACCAAACCGAGACCTTGTGGTCTCGGTTGGTGGTGATCACACAACCACCAAGAGCTTGCTCTCGGTTCTACCCATAGCCGAACCAAAACACCCCCCCCCCCCCCTTAAACCATATGTTTTTAATCCCACTTGATTAGATCTACATGTTTATTGACTTGTTTTTAATACCCCATGCTTTCATGCTTTTAGATCTAATAAATAATTAAAAAGAAAAGGTTTAAGAAGATTACCGATTCTTGGATCAAAAGGAAAAACTAACACGAACGATCTAGCAATGAATTGGATCTACCAAAATCAACCAAACACCCTTGGTGGTGTTGTGTAGGTGGCAGCAACAAAGGAGAAGGAAGGAGGAGCAGGGTTTTGATTTTCTAATTATTCTGTATAATGAAAATATCCTTCCCTTCCTTTTTGTTAAATTTATTTAAGGTGGGATTTGTAAAACCCCTTTTGATAAATGGAATGTCACGCGTGATTATGGTGTGTCATCAAAGCATACAAGGATAAATGTATAAAACATCGCATGACCATAAAGGAAATACCGGAAACAAACATCGGTACCCCAAAAGTAGAACTTATCACGCACAAACATAAGTACTGTAAATGAAAAGGACTAAACAATGTCCATGGAAATGAGTATCAAAGTATAATGAAATGAATAAAGTAATGAAGGCTAGGAAGCTTCCAATCCATATGCACGTACGCTTAAAGTCTACGAGCGTCCTTGAGTACCTACCGTTTTGGGAACATGAAAGGAAAACGGATAAGCATAACGCTCAGTGAACGGATATACAAGTATAGCATGAATAATATAAGCACATAAGCATAAAGCAGCGGAAAAGACTAAGTCCTGGATAGCCTGGTATATCTTAGTAAAACTGGTTTTATAGTTTGAAAAGCCTTATGTTTATCTTATAAAAACTGTTTAACTTGTTTACCATTTAGCCAATATAGGTCATGAAATATCAACGTGCATGAATACTTGGAGGGGTGACCTCGTCATGCAATTAGAGGGGTTGCCTCTAATTAATATAAGTTTTTGGGTAGGAGGGATCAGCTCCTAGTGAAGGATGCAAGACACACACCACATTCACCTTAATAATCTGCTGAAAACATGTAACCTAGGATGCACCCATACGCCCCACATGATAATAATAATATGGCCAAAAGCTGAAGGGGCGCCACTAGCTATCACTCCGCCGTGGTGAAGTCATAATACTGGTGCCTCCCGTGTTATGGTTATGGTACCTCCATAACTAGGTGAAACTGGTCATGCATGTATATGGCTTAGGCATTTAATTAAACATAAGCAATCAAAACATATAAAACATATACTGGAAAACAGTTGACTGCATACGGGGAAATCCTAATAAGGAAAGAATGTTCATACTGAAAGGACAGAGAATCCGTACCTTGTGTCCAGTGAACGAAGAAGACGAACGAAAGAGAGCCCTACTTTGATATCACTAATGCTACATAAATAATAGACGTGTATAAGTATTCTGATTACTGGGTACGTAACTGGTTTTCTATCATGTCTTAGCTTGTTTTATATGTTCATGTCATGTTTTACTGATTTTAACATTATGCTGTGTTTATCATGTATTCTGTCTATTCTGGTTAAGTATTACTTGTATTTCGTGTATTATTATACTTGTTGTTTAATAATAAGTAACTTTCTAAAAATAGTAGGTTTCCAAAAATAGATTAGCTGCTTAAATAAATAAGTTTCTAAAAATAGAAAGTTTCCATAAATAGAATTACTATTTAAAATAGATAAGTTTCTAAAAATAGAAAGTTTCCATAAATATATTATTTTCCTTAATTAAATAAGTTTCTAAAAATAGAAAGTTTCATTAATAGAAATAAGCTGGATTATTAAGCTAATAATATAAGCTTAAGTGTTTACTAATTTATATTCTAAGTCATGTGATATATAGTATAGTTTATTAATCATTACATGTAAATTAAATAAACTATAGGTTAAAGTATTTAATTAAATATAACATAATTTAATTAAATAAAGGTAAAAATACTTATGTTAAAACATGTATAAATATTTATTATTAATATAACCTAAGTCATGTAAATTACATAATTAAAAGGCATGTTTAATAATTAATTAATTATATAGTCTAACTTAAATAATAAATACTTAGGTTAAGATTTATGTATTATTATAGTAATAATAACCTAAGTCATGTTATAATTAAATTAATTATGTACATGTTAAATTAATTTAATTTAAGCTTGTAAATAAATAATCTTGTAAAATAACTAAACTTGTAAAATTTATTAAGTCATGAACCGTGTCCGTGAACCCGTGAACCGGCCAACCAAACGCCCCCTTAACAGTGGCAAAACCGGCTTGGCCGGTTGCCACTGTTTTCGCAAAAACAGCCACCGGCTGAGCTGGTGGTTCCCCCTGTTTTCTTGGCTGCAGCCGCCGGCTGGGCAAAGTTCCCACCGACAGTTAGCCGGTGGTTCCCCCTGCTTACCATATATAGCCATGCCGGTGGTGTTCTTGTTTCTGCCGAGACCCAACCAAACACCAAACCACACCCCAACCAAGGTCGGGGTTCCCTTGTTTATTGCGACCGAACATCACAGCCCACACCGAGACCTCTTGGTGTCGGTTGTTGGTGCGAACAAAAGCAAGCCGAGACCTTTTCGTCTCGGTTCCTTGCGTCGGCCGAACAAACACCCCTAAAAACCATGATTTATTTACCCCCATGATTAATTACATGTCATGTTAACTTGTTTAATATAACCTATGATTTCATGTGTTTTTATTTAATAAAAACATAAAAGAAAAGGTGTTTAATAATTTACCAAATACGTGAAACAAGGGATGATGAAAAACACGAACACCCTTGCAAGATTTGATCACCAAAAATCAAACAACACACCCCTTGTGGTGTTCTTATACCGGCGGCCAAAAGGGAGAGAGGAAAGGATTAGGGTTTTGATATTTTTCTAATTTACTGTGATTATGAAAAATATGATTTCCTTTTTCTTGTTTTAACTAAATTAAAAGTGGGCTTGGTCCCCTTCCTTCCTTCTAGCCGTGGGTATGTGGGCCCCCAAGGGGAAACCCATTGTTTTCCCGTGTCTAAATATTATACGTGTTCTCGTGTCGTGTTTTATGTGATTTATTTAATTATCGTACGTGTCGTCATATATTTATTCGTAATCATAATAAATATACGTAAATACATATTATTAAGCTCGTGATTATCTACGTTCATGATTTCATATTCGTATGTTCGTGATTATAATTACTATTGAAATAATTATTGTGTCTTAATACGTATTAAATACTTATCGTGTTATAACACGTACGTAATACTTATAAGTCTTATTCGTGAAACATAACCGTGCTATAAAAGGAAAGTTCTAATCTTGTACCTACGATTATTAGTGTACTGTTCATTGTAAAAGCATGCGGGTTTTACAACTCTTTCCCCCTAAAAAGAATAATTCGTCCCCGAATTATAGATAAGTAAACTGAAAGAGAACATACTCGAATCAAACAGAGAGGGTATATAAGATAAAGGACGTGGAGGTGACGTGCTTGAAAGGAACGTGGTATGTGACATGTCTAGAAAGGACATGAAACGTGACGTGACTGGAGGAACGTATCTAATCGATAAGAGAAAACTGATAAGAAGTTCGGATGTACTCCTTCGTTCCAAGTGGCTTCCTGCCCAGAACGGTCCTCTAAACGGTCTCGGTGGAATAACAATATTAGTCTTCATGATGCACGAGACATACTGAAACGTAGCACGTGAACAATTGTGAACGTGATACGTGAACAATTGTGAACGTGATACGTGAAGATATGGTGAGTGTAGTATGAGCAAACATATCGTGATCAATGGTACGTGTAACATATCATGAACGTGATATGAGAAACGTGGAATGAACATGACATGTGAAACATATCGTGAACATGGAATACGGCGGCGGTAACACCAAACACTATAAGGTGAGTCATGGGATGTGACGTGAAACGTCTGTCTGAGGATAGAGAATTATCTAAACTTGAGTCTGGTCTCTCAAGTTCTTGGAAAACTTCCCAGAACGAAAATGAACGTAAAATCGTAAGGCAGGAGACAATCATGAACGTGAATAGTGTCATGAACGTGAGTGTGAAAGCAAGTTGTGAAATTAGAATAAGGAGCACAAAAACGAACCTTTGTCTGGCCCGTTAGTTGAGGAATTACCAAGTGACCGGATGAGCCTTGGCTTGAACATGTCCGATAAATATGTTGGTTCTGAAATCCTTACGGATGAAAGGATTCTACAAACTTGATCAAACTGTTTGCAATAACCCAGATAGCATCATGCTTCTTCTGAGTCTGCGTTTATCTGGTAACCAAAATCCATGGAGATCTTGTCCTATTTCTGTTCACCTTTTTCTGATGATGGAAAACATCCTAGTCAGTTGGTGTTCTATCTTAGCCTGTTGGTATGTCAGGTACTTAGATATGAACGTAACTATATCTTGCTTCGTAGAAACTTGATACATAGAAATTTGCGGAACTATAAGTCTCTGAAATTAGACTTCTCTTAGCGTAGGATTTTCTTTGAACACCTAACATAGTGTAGGGTTCTCACCTTTACGCATAAGCTGAGTCATGTTAAGATTAACCATGAGAATCCATGTGATTCAGCATGTCTCTGTAATCAACCAGAATTTAGATTGGAAAATTTCAGGGTGAAATTTCTCTTGTCGCATAATTTGCCACATAGTGCAAATATGGTCTTCCTGCTCTTCTCTGGATTTAGAGGAAATCAGGCTATCCTTGATGAACACTGATGAGTTTGTTTATGAGTTTATGGAAACTCATTTTATTAAGTCCATAATGCTGCTGGAGCATTTATGAGACTAATACAAAATCATGAATCTAGCACGACCTAGTCGTGAACGAATAGCAGTCATGGACATGTCCTGCTCTTACACTCGTCACTGCTGGCAACATGATCATGAATCCGATCTTGGAAAAGTGTTTAACACCCTAAATTAATCTGATCTTGTCAATACGTGGAGGAGAATAACGGTTATGGAGAGTGATTTGTTTTAAATCGACGGTAGTCGACATATAATCTCATGTTACCGTCCTTCTCCTTGAAGGTTCTTTCAGAATGTATGGGAAGATTTTGGAATAATCGGCTAGTTATGCGTAAAAGGAACTTTAGTGGTCGTGCTTAACTGACAGCTAGAAAATTTTAGTAGTCACGACTAACAAAGCACGTGTTTGTAGAGCATAGATAATTTGTACAAATTTTCCTGATGGAAAACCATGCTGAATGTATTTAGGAGCCCGAACATTACTGTACAAAATCATGAATCGTATCACGGTGTGCTGTTCGTAGCCCATAATTAGGATTAAATTCAACTCGCATCTGTCTGAGGTAATGCGTTAGCAGTTTGGATCTTGTCATTCGGCTGATGGAAAACCTTCGTATACATGGGTAATACGAATGTAATCCTTTATGGTCATGAATATATGAAATATGGGTGCAAGAGTGAAAGTGTCATCGAGCAAACGTGACAGATCTCACTGACATGCCGGTGATGGTACTGAAATTCTTGTGGCCTGATTAATACATGGCACAACAAAATGGATATACCCCTTGAAGGGTATCCTGAAATTCTTAGGGATGCTCCAGAATTGGACGTGAGTCATGTATCTTGACTCGTGTCTTGGGAAAAATAAGCATGACATGTGTCTTGACTGGTGTCTTGACATGTGTCTTCAGAAAGAATACGTAAGACATGTGTCTTGACTGATGTCTTTACATGTGTCTCGAGATTAGAAACAAATAGAACCGCAAGTATTAGGTTATTATGCCAGAATTGGTGGATCGGTTGGACTACTGATCCTTTGTATTTCTGATCACGTCCGCGGTCGGAGCTTCGGTTGCGATTGCTAGGGTAGTTGCTGTCATAGTAGTGGTTGACAACTGAATGACGTGAGACATGTAACTAAGAATTAGGGACAATGATTGATGGGAATCGTCTGGTGGTGAAGCATCTTCTCGTCCGATCGCTTTGATCTAACGCCTTTGTCTTCATCTTGTAAGATCTCCAGGTTGTGCACAACATCAGCATCCTGTAGCGTCTCTAAAATCCGCAGCATCAACCCTTAGTAACATATCCAAACTATGAGCGACATCAATAATTTGTAGAGTATCAACAAGTGGAATACGCACGTGGGATACGGTACATAGAGTACACATGGAATGCACATGAAATGATCGATATGTGGTCGATCATCTGACATGACTTTAAAGGAAAATAATTAGTTAGACGGTTAGAAAGACCATCATGATAACCTGGCAATGCCAGTATATACCTCATTCTGGTTGCATAAAGAAATGTTAACGTGTGGTTAAACGAATTTCAACGATGATTTTCCTGAAAGCATGATTAATGAAAACCAACCATGACTATCATGGAAGTAGGATTTAAATGAATTCCAACAGTGTCTTGCATGAAGGCATAATTAAGAAAAGACACATAATCAACATGGATACGAAATCATCATGATGAAATATGAAACGACTTAACATGAAGGAGTATACAACATAATCAGTGTGAAACGAAGTTAACCATGATAGTATGAAACACACTTGTCATAAAAGACATAGTAACTTATGAGGGGACATGAAAAAATAAATTTATGCCAAATAAATTATGAGAAAAAAAATTTATGCATGAAAATAGTGCGTGAATGCATGATGCAGTTTATGAAAACCTTTATATGCGCGAGGGTAAACGCCAATGGTCAGTTTACCCAAACAAAAGACATGGCGAGGGGACGCCTATGGGTCGGTCCCAAAGTTAAAAGTTTCGATAAAAGCACATGCGACTATATAGGGCCAGTCCTGTACCAACAATTACTTAGTCAAAATTCCTGCAACAATGATACATGAAACATAAATAGGTAAAAATCATCTGTCAACACTTATCAGAAAAAACTTTTATGTGACTAATTATGAACTACTGGGGTTCAGTTCACATAGCCACAGTTCACGAGGAACATCATGCATGAAACAATGACACATAACTAAATATGAATGACGGTTGTCCATCCATATTAGTAAAACAATATCGATGAAAACCTCAAGGTTAAAACATCAAGGTGCTGAAAACATCATGGTTAAAACAACAATGCGCTGAACACATCAATACGTGGAATAACAAGCGTTGGCTTAGGAAACTACTGGTGCCCACTAGTCACAGGTCAAGTCTTACAGCCTACAGGTCAAAGCCTTGGCTCTGATACCTTAATTGTAAAACCCTATTTTGATAAATGGAATGTCACGCGTGATTATGGCGTGTCATCAAAGCATACAAGGATAAATGTATAAAACATCACATGACCATAAAGGAAATACCGGAAACAAACATCGGTACCCCAAAAGTAGAACTCATCACACACAATCATAAGTACTGTAAATGAAAAGGACTAAACATTGTCCATGGAAATGAGTATCAAAGTATAATGAAATGCATATTAGAATGATGGCTAGGAAGCTTTCAATCCATATGCACGTACGCTTAAAGTCTACGAGCGTCCTTGAGTACCTACCGTTTTGGGAACATGAAAGGAAACGGCTGAGCATAACGCTCAGTGCACACATGTACAAGTATAGCATGAATAATATAAGCACATAAGCATAAAGCAGCGGAAAAGAATAGGTCCTGAATAGCCTGGTATATCTTAGTAAAACTGGTTTTATAGTTTGAAAAGCCTTATGTTTATCTTATAAAAACTGTTTAACATGTTTACCATTTAGCCAATATAGGTCATGAAATATCAATGTGCATGAATACTTGGAGGGGTGACCTCGTCATGCAATTAGAGGGGCTGCCTCTAATTAATATAAGTTTTTGGGTAGG
The DNA here is from genome assembly GCA_025667525.1 of Glebionis coronaria. Classification (NCBI taxonomy): domain Eukaryota; kingdom Viridiplantae; phylum Streptophyta; class Magnoliopsida; order Asterales; family Asteraceae; genus Glebionis; species Glebionis coronaria. The sequence continues at coordinate 180,381,623 of CM046880.1, read as the reverse complement.
AGGGATCAGCTCCTTGAGAAGGATGCAAGGCACATACCACATTCACCTGAATAATCTGCTGAAAACATGTAACCTAGGATGCACCCATACGCCCCACATGATAATAATAATATGGCCAAAAGCTGACACGCCACGAGCTATCACTCCGCCGTGGTGAAGTCATAACACTGGTGCCTCCCGTGTTATGGTTATGGTACCTCCATAACTAGGTGAAACTGGTCATGCATGTATATGGCTTAGGCATATAATTAAACATATGCAATCAAAACATATAAAACATATACTGGGAAAACAGTTGGCTGCATACGGGGAAATCCTAATAAGGAAAGAATGTCCATACCGAAAAGATGGAGAATCCGTACCTTGTGTCCAGTGAACGAAGAAGACGAATGGAAGAGAGTCCTAATTCGATATCACTAATGCTACATAAATAATATACATGTATAAGTATTATGATTACTGGGTACTTAACTGGTTTTATATCATGTCTTAGCTTGTTTTATTTGTTCATGTCATGTTTTACTGATTTTAACATTATGCTGTGTTTATCATGTATTCTTTCTATTCTGGTTAAGTATTACTTATATTTCTTGTATTATTAAACTTGTTGTTTAATAATAAGTAACTTTCTAAAAATAGTAGGTTTCCAAAAATAGATTAGTTGCTTAAATAAATAAGTTTCTAAAAATAGAAAGTTTCCATAACTAGATTTACTACTTAAAATAGATAAGTTTCTAAAAAAAGAAAGTTTCCATAAATATATTAACTGCCTTAATTAAATAAGTTTCTAAAAATAGAAAGTTTCCATAAATAGAAATAAGTTGGATTATTAAGCTGATAATATAAGCTTAAGTGTTTACTGATTTATATTCTAAGTCATGTGATATATAGTATAGTTTATTAATCATTACATGTAAATTAAATAAACTATAAGTTAAAGTATTTAATTAAATATAACATGATTTAATTAAATAAAGGTAATAATACTTAGGTTAAAACATGTATTAATATTTATTATTAATATAACTTAAGTCATGTAAATTAATTAATTATAAGACATGTTTAATAATTAATTAATTATATAGTCTAACTTAAATAATAAATACTTAGGTTAAGATTCATGTATTATTGATAGTAATAATAACCTAAGTCATGTTATAATTAAATTAATTATGTACATGTTCAATTAATTTAATTTAAGCTTGTAAATAAATAATCTTGTAAAATAACTAAACTTGTAAAATTTATTAAGTTATGAACCGTGCCCGTGAACCCGTGAACCGGACAACCAAACGCATCCTTAACAGTGGCAAAACCGGCTTGGCCGGTTGCCACTGTTTTGGAAAAAACAGCCACCGGCTGAGCTGGTGGTGTAACACCTCCAAATCGGCCCAGCGGAAGCCCATAAGTATTGGGGCCTGTTACGTCATGATTATCCGAGTCTTGATCCGAGAGAACGACCTCTATGCCAAATATCACAATGTTGACTCCAAATAATCACACGGTCAAGTACCTGAGAATACATGCTTAAAAGTGTCAACACAAAGGTTGGCGAGTTCATAAGTTTTATTAAAATGTTCAAGACACTTTAAAAGTTTACAAGGACAACTACTAAATGTAGTATCGTAAAAACGTTTAGAAATCCAGAGTTTCAAAATGAAGAGACATTACATCAAGGTTTAGTCATAAATCAAAGCTTAGAATTAGCGTAACAGTTAACACAACAACTTCATTTCATGCACAAGTTGTAGATCAAGCTCACAGTTTATTTTAGTTCAATCTTAAGTTCATCATTAATTTCATATCCAAGTCAAATTCAATGGTCACGGTAACATACAAGACAGTATCATGTTCTAGGGTCACGTTAATGTTACAATCATACCAAACCGCACATACAAAACAGGTCAACCGACATATAAGAATCATATCAAACACGCATCCAAACGTCATATCAGACAGGCATATAAACATCATGTCAAATAACACACGAGAATCATATCAAACCAGCGTACAAGCATCATTTCGAGCTCACATATATGAATTATTTCAATACCACACATAAGGATTTTATCATTTCATGTTCAATAATCATGTCATATCTCTTGCAAGAATCATGTCAGAACCACATATAAAATTTATGTCAAGAGCCTTACCTTACTATAATCACGATTCATATTGATATCACAATTAAGTTTCATATCAGATCTATACCTGATCACAGTCAATATTCATACCAATATCACGTTCATTATTCACGTTCGAGAGCATGGCAAGATCATAGTCAAGATTCATATTCAAGATTCATATCAAAAGATCATATCAAAAGATCATATCAAGATTCATAGCAAGATCATATCAAAAGATCATATCAAGATTCATAGCAAGATGGACCGCAAAAATTCAGTTCAAGTACCCAAGGCAACTATAGGAGATATAGTTCCAAGTGTAGGATAAATCGGGTGGTTCAGTGTTTATGATAGTGCTAAGCTCGTGACATCGAAACTAGTGATCCAGTACATGCAATAGATTGCACATATAAAATTGCCCCAATGGAGTACCTAGCCAAGATAACTCCGTTCATACAAATGGTACACACTCGTCCGACGTCAGAATGCCCGAGTGGAGGTTGTCAGCCCTCAATAGATCTATCCGTAACATAAGAGCTTACTCCAGCAGAGTAACTAACGATTCACGATAGTGGGGACTATGGCTCAAGCAACTTAGGCTAATCATAAACGAAGTTCACTGAGTGTTCACAGGGTTCAATTCTTTTGCGTCCACAAGCAAGCACAAGCAGTCATTTCACTTCACAGTATTAAACATACAAAGCAGTTTAAAAAGGAGCCATGGGATAGCTCAGATATTCACAAGTATAAATCATCAATAATTCCAAATGTATAAACACACATGTCACATCAACAATCCACTAAGGTACAGGCACATACGCAATATAAGCAATCTTCAATAAGATATCAACTTGTATTTGTCACAATAACGCATGGAAGGTGAAGACATGTATATCGTAAACAATCATTGAAATGCATAACACGCATTTGACATCGACAAGCATGTATCTCCCCCAAAAGAGATTCAAAACATTTATAAAGTGATTTTGAAAATAAAAAGAGGGGGTATGAACTCACATCGATGTTTGCAGAACAGCTCGCAAAGACGTGAATACAAGAGCAGTGTAGCGTAAGCCGGAACTGCTCGATACCGGAAGTCACAGTTTATCTCATCGATCATCTCCCAGCATCCCAAATTGATGCATCCAAGCTTTCCCGATGAAGGGTTTCTTCAATACCATCGATTCGTAAACCGTTTAAATCCCATGTCGAAATCGTTCAGCAATCGGTTCAGTAATCGGTTCAGTAATCGGTTCAGTAATCGGTTCAGTAATCGGTTCGGTAATCGGTTCGGTAATCGGTTCAGCAATCGGTTCAGTAATCGGTTCAGTAATCGGTTCAGTAAGGTGAAGCGGAGGATACCACCGTGTATGTAATATATATACCTAATATATATTACACACGGAGGAACAGAACATATATAATTCATAGCTTGAATTATGTAACAAGGACAGATAACGCACGAATAACTCAGAATATACATGACACGCGACGTGTACAAAACTCAAGAAGATGACAACAAAAGAATAAAATAATCCAAGCATGCAATACCTTGCAAATAAAATAAACTTAAATAATTCGACACACTTTAAAATGACTCATTAATTAAATAAAGATCATTTTATAAAAGAGGACACACGTTTTATAATTTTAAGTGATGTTTTAAAAGCATATACTTAATTATGATTCTATAAAATAATATTTTATACAATCGTTGCTTCTTTATCGTCAATTTAATATTCATAAAAAGGTGTTTTAGTTTCTAAATAATATTTAAGAAAACTAAATAAATATTAAATTTATAAAAATTTTGGCATGACCCATTCGTTTATATAACGTTTTCCATAATTATAAAATATAATATTCCCACTTTCAAAACCAATCAATGATGCCAACGTCCACATAATTTTATTTTATAAAGCTAATCGGTGTCAACTTGTTAATATTATAATTAAACTAATTAATAATCACTACTTCAAAAATCAATCCGCGTTTCAAATATCCATATATTTATATTATATAACATTAATTATTGTCGAATCATAAATAATATAATTAACCCGATAACTAAATCGATACTCATTCATAACCAACACCAACACTTCCAACCAAACACTTTCAAAACTGCCCTAAAACCATTATCCAAACACACCTAAAACTGTCACAAAACCCATATTCAAACAATCTCAATTCATTCCCAAAACTGCTATCCAAACACACCCTTATGGGCTGTAAAACCTTCAACCAAACACCCTTTTTTGGCAGTTTTAAAACACAACTCCAAACACATCCTAAAACTCGGATCTAAACAAAAATCACAAACACCACATAAGTATATGAACACTAATACCACCACAAGCCCGACACCACCATGGTGCGGCTGTGGTGGCGGTGACACGACAAGTTAAGGCTGTGGTGGTGGCAGTTGTCTACTGAGGTGATGGTGGCGTGGACATGTGGCGGCCGACGTGGTGGAAGACCACGTGGTGGTGGAGTCACGGTGGTGTAGTGGGTCTGTGGGGAGGAACGGCGGTGAGTAGTGGTGGAGGCGGATAGGGTCGGTCACAGTGGTGATGGTTGATGGTGACGAGGCGGGGCTGCGGCTGGAGTGGCGTCTTGGTGGTGGTGGCTGCGTCATGATGATGGGGGTAGTGATAAGGTGGTGTGGTGTTGATAACAATAATGGTGGCGGAGGTTGCAGCAGGAGCGGCGGCTGAGCCACAAGATGGTGGAGACGGACAGCGGTGGGCTGTGGTATTATCGTGGCGGCTGCGATGGCAGCGTGGTGATGACATGAAGATAGGCGACGGGGTGGTAAGGTGGTGTAGGTGCTGCGATGGGTGGCGGCGGACAGCAGGTGGACGGTTGGAGTGGCGGGACATGGTGGTGAGTGGAGTGGTTGAAGGGATCGAATAGATCGGCTTATGAGGATCATTTTAGATGTTGGCCAGAAAAAGTGACGGCGCCGGAATCCGGTGGCCGGATTAGGGTTCCGGTGGCCGGATTTTGAGAGAGAGAGGGAGAGAGTATTTTAGGGTTTGGTGTGTGTGAGGGAGAAGTGGAAATGAGAGAAAAATAGTGAAATTTTCTATTTATAATAAAATAAAATGTTAGGTTAGGGGAGTTGAGGGTTGAAAACAAAAATTGTTCAATTAACTTTCCTTTATCTCATTTATATGTGACTCGGGACTCGATCGGGATTGATAAAATTAAAATGAAAACTCGAAATTTTCGCCGTTGTGTTTAAAATACTTTTTCCACGAAAATAGATCATTTATTCGACTAGTAACTCATAAAAATCTTATAAATCCTTTTAAATATGAAATATTATCCAGTTTTCTCAAACAAGCATAGTTTTGATGAAAAAATAAACTTTAACTCGATTATTCTCGTTTATAACAAATGTTATTAAAATCAAAATATTAAATAATTTAATAAATAATTTTATTAAATATCTCGTCACAATTAAATATAAAAATTTAATTTAATTAATTAATTCTTTGTCAAAACATAAGTTTGTCAAAATAACCTTGTGTCGGTACGCAGACTGTGCGATTTTCAATCTTTGTCGAAATATGTCCCGTTTTCAAATTCAATAAGTTTGATAACGCTCAAAAATGAATTTCAAATAATAATTATTATAATTTAATATTATTTATGGTAAGGAAAATTCTCTGGTGTTACAGGTGGTTCCCCTTGTTTTCTCGGCTGCAGTCGCCGGCTGGGCAAAGTTCCCACCGGCAGTTAGCCGGTGGTTCCCCCTGCTGTCGCGACACTTCCCCCTGCTAACCATATATAGCCACCGGCTTATGCCGGTGGTGTTCTTGTTTCTGCTGAGACCCAACCAAACACCAAACCACACCCCGACCAAGGTCAGGGTTCCCTTGTTCTTGCGACCGAACATCACAGCCCACACCGAGACCTCTTGGTCTCGGTTGTTGGTGCGAACAAAAGCAAGCCGAGAGCTTTTGGTCTCGGTTCCTTGCGTCGGCCGAACAAACACCCTTAAAAACCATGATTTATTTACCCCCCATGATTAATTACATGTCATGTTAACTTGTTTAATATAACCTATGATTTCATGTGTTTTTATTTAAAAAAACATAAAGGAAAAGCGGTTTAATAATTTACCGAATACGTGAAACAAGGAATGATGAAAAACACGAACACCCTTGCAAGATTTGATCACCAAAAATCAACCAACACACCCCTTGTGGTGTTCTTAGACCGGCGGCCAAAAGGGAGAGAGGAAAGGATTAGGGTTTTGATATTTTTCTAATTTATAGTGATTATGAGAAATATGATTTCCTTTTTCTTGTTTTAACTAAATTAAAAGTGGGCTTGGTCCCCTTCCTTCCTTCTAGCCGTGGGTATGTGGGCCCCCAAGGGGAAACCCATTGTTTTACCGTGTCTAAATATTATACGTGTTCTCGTGTCGTGTTTTACGTGATTTATTTAATTATCGTTCGTGTCGTCATATATTTATTCGTAATCGTAATAAATATACGTAAATACATAATATTAAGCTCTTGATTATCTACGTTCATGATTTCATGTTCGTATGTTCATGATTATAATTATTATTGAAATAATTATCGTGTCCTAATACGTATTAAATACTTATCGTGTTATAACACGTACGTAATACTTGTAAATCTTATTCGTGAAACGTAACCGTGCTATAAAAGGAAAGTTCTAATCTTGTACGTACGATTATTAGTGTACTGTTCATGGTAAAAGCATGCGGGTTTTATAGGCTTGGCCCACCCTTGTGTCTATGCCGCGCCTATGTGGGCCCCACAAGGGGAACCCGTTGATTTTCCCGTGTTCTATTATTTACGTGTTAACGTGTCTTGTTTACTTGATTTAATTATTATCCGTTCGCGTCGTAAAATATATTTATACATAATCGTAATAACTATACGTAAATACATCATATTAGGTTCGTGATTATTTACGTTCATGATTTTCATGTTCGTGATTATAATTATTGTTGATAATAATTATCACGCTCAATACGTAATAAATACTTATCGTGTAATAACACATACGTAATACCTGAAATTCATATTCGTGAAACGTAAACGTGTTAAATAAGGAAAGTTCTAATCATGTACCTATGATCATAAGGGTACTATTCATGGTAAAAGCATGCGGGTTTTACAACTCTTCCCCCTAAAAAGAATAATTCGTCCCCGAATTATAGATAATGTAAACTGGAAAAAGAAGAACATACCCAAATTCAAAATATGAAATGAGGGTAAGAAGCCCGGATAGACTCCTCTGTTTCCCAAGTGTCTTCCCGCTCGGTAGGATCCCTCGAAAGGATTTTGACGAATGGAATCGTCTTCCTTCTCATGACTCGTTCTTGTCTGTCAAGAACTCGTTCGAGTTCTTCTATGAAAGTGAGATCTTCACGAATCTGTTCCAGTGGATACTGAACCATGTGAATGGGATGATACTTGTACCCTCTGAGTAAGGACACATGAAAAACATCATGAACATGAGAAAGCTGCGGAGGTAACGCTAAACGGTAAGATACTTCACCGACTCGCTCAATGACATTAAACGGTCCAATGAATCGAGGACTGAGCTTCCCTTTGATTCCAAAACGTCTAACCCCACCTACAGGCGAAACCTTAAGGAAAACGTGATCTCCTACGTTAAAGTGTTAGTCCCTACGATGCTTGTCTGCATAACTCTTCTGACGTGACTGTGCTTCCTGCAGTTTCTACTTAGCTACTGCGACCTCCTCGTTGGTCAACTCAATTATTTCTGGTCCTTCAAGTGTTCGCTCACCAACCTGATCCCAACAGATTGGGACGCGACACTTTCTGCCATATAACATCTAGAATGGAGCACACTTGATACTTGCGTGCCAACTGTGGTTGTATGCAAACTCTACCAAACAGGTGTAGTCATCCCAATCTCCCGTCCATTCCAACGCACATGACCTCAACCTGTCTTCTAATGTCTGAATTGTTCGCTCCGATTGCCCGTCTGTTTGAGGATGAAAAGCCGTGCTAAGCTTAAGTTTTGTACCCCAAGCTTTCTGCAGACTTCTCTAGAATCACGAAGTGAACCGAGGATCTCTGTCTGAGATGATGCTGGATGGAGCACCATGAAGTCTCATGATCTCCCTCCTATAAGTATCAGCGAGTTTACTGACCGAATCTTCCTTGCGGATCGGTAAGAAATAAGCTGACTTGGTAAGTCGATCAACAATAACCCAAATCGCATCGTGCTTCCTCTTTGTCTGCGGAAGACCAGTAACAAAATCCATGGTGATCTTGTCCCACTTCCACTCTGGGATATCTAGCGGTTGAAGAAGACCGCCAGATCGCTGATGCTCGATCTTAACCTGCTGGCAAGTAAGACATTTGGAGACGTAAGTCGCAACATCCTGTTACATACCACTCCACCAAAAGTATTGCTTGATGTCATGGTACATCTTGGTCGAACCAGGATGAATAGAGAATGGGGAGCTATGAACCTCTGCTAACAATGCTTCCCGAAGTTCTTGATCATCAGGAACACAAAGTCTTGTGCCCTACCATAAGATACCATCTGCGTCTACTCGAAATTATGTCTGCTTCTCCAAATTCTGAATTATCGCCCATATTTCTCCATCATCTTTCTGAGCTTCCTTGATCTTAGAGAGTAACTCGGGTTCCACTCTAAGATTAGCCCAGTAACTGTGTTGTCCACGTACCATGATCTCTATGTCTAGTCGCTCCAAGTCTCTTATAATTTCCTCCTCAATTTTAATTATCATTCCAGACTTTCTGCTAAGTGCATCCGCCACTACATTCGCCTTGCCGGGATGATACTGCAGATTAATGTCATAATCCTTCAACAGCTCTAACCATCTCCTCTGTCTCATGTTCAATTCACGCTGAGTGAAGATATACTTCAAGCTCTTGTGGTCCGTGAAAATGTCGCATGATTCTCCATACAAGTAGTGCCTCCATATCTTCAATGCAAACACGACTTCTGCAAGTTCCAAGTCATGCGTAGGGTAATTTTCCTCATAAGGCTTAAGCTGTCGTAAAGCATACGCGATCACTTTCCCATGTTGCATGAGAACACAACCAAGTCCCTTCCCCAATGCATCACTGTAGATCTGAAATCCACCTGTACCAGATGGGAGAGTAAGAATCGGCGTAGATACTAACTTCTGCTTTAGGTCTTTAAAGCTCTTCTATCTTCTTCAGTCCAGACGAATATCTCCCATTTCCGCATCAGTTTGGTCAATGGTAGTGCTAAACGAGAAAAGTTCTCCACGAACCTACGGTAGTAACCAACTAAGCCTAGGAAACTACGGACTTCAGTCACTGATGTCGGTCTTGGACACTTGGTAATAGCCTCAACCTTTGTTGGATCCATCGTGATTCCTTCTGCTAATACAATGTGACCTAAGAATGCCACCTTGTCTAACCAGAACTCACACTTGGAGAATTTAGCATACATCTGCTTCTGACGAAGAATCTGTAATACTGTACGAAGATGGTCTTCGTGTTCCTCCTTGGACTTAGAGAATATCAAGATGTCGTCAATGAAAACAATGACGAACTTGTCCAAAAATTCATGGAAGATTCTGTTCATCAAATCCTGAACACTGCTGGAGCATTGGTAAGGCCAAATGGCATGACTACAAATTCGTAGTGACCATAGCGTGTACGGAAAGAAGTCTTGGCGATGTCCTGCCCCTTAACCCGTAGCTGATGATAGCCCGACCTTAGATCAATCTTGGAGAAATGTTTGGCCCCCCCGGAGTTGGTCAAAAAGATCATCTATGCGTGGTAGAGGATGCCTATTCCTGATGGTAATCTTGTTGAGCTCGCGATAGTCTATGCAAAGACGCATACTGTCGTCCTTCTTCTTAACGAATATGACCGGTGAGACCCATGAAGATGCACTCGGTCGAATGAAGCCTCGTTCCAGAAGTTCTTGCAATTGATCTTTCATCTCCTTCAACTCTATGGGAGCCATGCGATAAGGAGCCTTGGAAATCGGCTCAGCTCCTGGGATGAGCTCGATATTAAATTCTACTTCACGTGCATGTGGTATGCTCGGAAGTTCTTCTGGAAATACATCTGGAAATTCTGACACAATCGGCTGATTCTGAATTGATGGGGATTCAACATCCATGTCATGAACAGTAGCTAGATAGCCCTCACAACCATGTGAAAGTAATGCACGTGCTTGCAGGGTTGATATGACTTGTACAGACCTTCCGGGTACGAACCCGTTGTGAATGTACTCTAGCGCATTAACATCACCGAACATGACTCGATATGAATGGTAGTCTATGGTAGCATGATGCTTGGATATCCAATCCATGCCCAAAATCATGTCAAAATCATTCATGTCCAGCGGAAGTGCGTCAACAGGACGAATCTTGTCATCAAACTCTAGGGGAAGGCTCTTATACACATGGGTTATGCGTACAGAGTCTCGTAAAGGCATGGAAATATTCAGTATATTCTCTAGTGGCATGGGGAGTATCCTAACATTCTTGGCATAAGTAGTAGAAAAGACCAAATGAGTAGCACCCGTGTCAAACAGAACACATGCAGCTTGACCATACATATACAAGATTCTAGTGATGGTACCTGTAGACTTGTTGGCTTGATCGCGAGATGTCGTGTAAACGCGTCCACTAGTAGGAGGCGGCTTGGTATCAGCATGTCCCGATGTGCCCTCTATCTCGCCCTTGCGACAGTCCTTCATGCGATGGCCAAGAAGACCACACTTGAAGCATGCGTCGCTGTCGCGGCAACATGGCCCTGGGTGCCTACGGTTGCAGGTAGTGCAAAGAGGATGAGTATATCCTCCAGCAGGTGTCCTGACTGGCTGAGAGCCTGATAAGAACAATATACATGAGACATGATAATAGGTACAAAGGACAATGCGGATAATTCGTTAGATGGAATACCAGTGATAGCTGGACGGTTAGGCTGTGAACCTCTCTGGTTCTGGTCCCTCCCGTTACCATGATTCCTGGTAGAAAATTCTCTAATGTGTCAGAATTAAGAACTATAGCATGTAATCATAAGAAAATGAGTAAGTATAAGGACCTGCTGCTGTTGGAGTGTCCATCGTTGTTACGGTAATTATCATTACCGCCACGCCTATCCGTAGCATAACGGTCATGAGTCTGACCGTTTCCCTTGGGCTGAGTAGGTTGTTGCTGAGTAGCCGGCTGAGACCGGTCCCCAGTCTTCTGCCTGGAAGATACAGTTTAAAAGAGATGAAATTATTGACATATACTGAAAGAATACGGTTTGGTCACCGCTGAATACGAATGTTTACCTCTTATCGGGTCTCTCTGCTTCCTCGAACTCTTCTCTTTCTTGCAGTATCTCCAGCTTACGTGTTGCATAGGCCACTTGTGCCACCGTGTTGAACGTATCACACACCAAGTTGTTTGCGACCGATGTACGAAGAGCCCACCGGAAGTGGTGTGCTTGCTCTTCGGGGGTACCTGTTGCTGCACCAAGAAAACCAGCCAAGCGAAGAAAGCGCTGCATGAACTCGTTGCTATTCTCCCCAGCTCTCTCTCGGATTCCATGGTACTCTCTCTTCAGCTTGTCTTGCTCATCCTTGGGAAAGAACTGTCCCATCACCAAATCCCTGAACTGAGCCCAATTCAAACCAGCAACCCAATTATCACCTCCCTCAGACTGCTTCAGTGCCTTCCATCATGCTAACACATCACCTTCGAACCGGTAGCAGGCCAACCTCGACTTGAAGACGGGGTCACAGCCCATGGCATTTAAGTTCTTCTCAATGTGAGACAACCAGCTTTCAGCTTCACTGGGGCTATCTGTTTTCTCGAAAGCTCGAGGGCGTAACTTATTGAATCTATCCATCCATGTGACCAATGTTGCTGGAGAAGGAGGATGTGGTACTAGGTGCTGCTGCTGATTATTGGCAGCCTGTACCTCAACCCTGATTTCGTTCCTCAACTGAGGAAGCATAGCTTGCATTGCAGCTTGGACTGCTGCATTGATTTGTTCCTGCTTGCGTGTGAGAACCATCTGAGAGTATAACATAAAATACATGATTAAACTTATCAAAACATAAACTACATACATGAAAAAAAAAATTATACCAATAAATCATGAGAAAATTTTTATACAGAAAACTAGTACATGAATGCGTGATGCAGTTTTATGAAAACTTTTATATGATCGAGAGTAAACGCCTACGGTCAGTTCGCTCAAAACAAAAGACATGGCGAGGGGACGCCAATGGGTCGGTCCCAAATTTAAAAGTTTCGATAAAAGCACATGCGACTAAATAGGGCCAGTACTGTACCAACCATTACTTAGTCATAAACCCGCGACAATGAAATATATATGTATGCATGAAAATGATGAATGCATGAAAACCGACTGTCAGTTCTAGGAAGACCATAGTGTCTACCCACTAATCACATGTCGTGTTTTGAGAGCCTACAGGTCAAAACCTTGGCTCTGATACCATAATTGTAACACCCTATTTTGGTAAATGGAATGTCACGCGTGATTATGGCGTGTCATCAAAGCATACAAGGATAAATGTATAAAACATCACATGACCATAAAGGAAATACCGGAAACAAACATCGGTACCCCAAAAGTAGAACTCATCACACACAAACATAAGTACTGTAAATGAAAAGGACTAAACAATGTCCATAGAAATAAGTGTCAAAGGTATGAAGAAATGCATAAAGTAATGAAGGCTTGGAAGCTTCCAATCCATATGCACGTACGCTTAAAGTCTACGAGCGTCCTTGAGTACTTACCGTTTTGGGAACATGAAAGGAAAAACGGCTGAGCATAACGCTCAGTGCACGGATATACAAGTATAGCATGAATAATATAAGCATATAAGCATAAAGCAACAGAAAAGACTAAGTCCTGGATAACTTGGTATATTTTAGTAAAACTGGTTTTATAGTTTAAAAAGCCTTATGTTTATCTTATAAAAATTGTTTAACATGTTTACCATTAGCCAATATAGGTCATGAAATATCAACGTGCATGAATACTTGGAGGGGTGACCTCGTCATGCAATTAGAGGGGCTGCCTCTAATTAATATAAGTTTATGGGTAGGAGGGATCAACTCCTTGTGAAGGATGCAAGGCACACACCACATTCACCTGAATAATCTGTAAAAACATGTAACCTAGGATTCACCCATACGCCCCACATGATAATAATAATTTGGCCAAAAGCTGAAGGGACGCTACGAGCTATCACTCCGCCGTGGTGAAGTCATAACACTGGTGCCTCCAGTGCTATGGTTATGGTACCTCCATTACTAGGTGAAACTGGTCATGCATGTATATGGCTTTAGGTATCTAATTAAAAATAGGCAATTCAAAAACATATGAAACATATACTGGGAAAACGGTTGGCAGCATACGGGGAATCCTAATAAGGAAGGAATATCCATACTGAAAGGACGGAGAATCCGTACCTTTTGTCCAGTGAACGAAGAAGACGAACGGAAGAGAGTCCTACTTCGATATCACTAATGCTACATAAATAATATACGTCTATAAGTATTCTGATTACTGAGTACGTAACTGATTTTATATCATGTCTTAGCTTGTTTTATATGTTCATGTCATGTTTTACTGATTTTAGCTTAATACTGCGTTTATCATGTATTCTGTCTATTCTGATTAAGTATTACTTGTATTTCTTGTATTATTATACTTGTTGTGTAATAATAAGTAACTTTCTAAAAATAGTAGGTTTCTTAAAATAGAAAGTTTCCAAAAATAGAAAGTTTCCTAAAATAGAAAGTTTTCTAAAATAGATTGTTTTCAAAAATGAAAAGTTTCCAAAAATAGAAAGTTTCCAAAAATAGAAAGTTTCCATAAATAGATTAGCTGCCTTAATTAATAAGTTTCTAAAATAGAAAGTTTCCATAAATAGATTAGCTGCCTTAATTAAATAAGTTTCTAAAAATAGTAAGTTTCCATGATTAGAAATAAGCTGGATTATTAAGCTAATAATATATAAGCTTAAGTTTTACTGTTTAATATTCTAAGTCATGTAATATATAGTATAGTTTATTAATTATTACATGTAAATTAAATAAACTATAGGTTATAAGATTTAATTAAATATAAAATGGTTTAATTAAATAAAAGGTAATAATACTTAGGTTAAAACATGTATTAATATTTATTATTAATATAACCTAAGTCATGAAAATTAATTAATTATAAGTCATGTTTTAATAATTAACTAAATTCTTAGTATAAATTAAGTAATAAAATACTTAGGTTAAAATCATGTATTATTAATAATAATAATATAACCTAAGTCATGTCCAAATTAAATTAATTACATAGCATGTTAAATTAATTTAATTAATTATTATTTAACTTGTAAAAATAAATAATTAATCTTGAAAAATAAACCGTGAACCGAACCCGTGTTTTAAAACTAAACATGTCATGAACCGGTCCGTGAACCACTTGAACCGGATCTACGCCCTTAACCATGGCAAACCGCCACCAGCCTAAACCAGTGGTGCGTGTGGTGTTCCAGCCGAGACCCCCTAAACCACCAAGGCAACCCCGACATACGTCGGGGTCCCTTGGTTGCTTGCGGCCGAGCCACCAAAACCAAACCGAGACCTTGTGGTCTCGGTTGGTGGTGATCACACAACCATCGAGAGCTTGCTCTCGGTTCTACCCATAGACGAACCAAAACACCCCCCTTAAACCATATGTTTTTAATCCCACTTGATTAGATCTACATGTTTATTAAATTGTTTTTAATACCCAATGCTTTCATGTTTTTAGATCTAATAAATAATTAAAATGAAAAGGTTTAAGAAGATTACCAATTCGTGGATCAAAAGGAAAAACTAACACGAACGATCTAGCAATGAATTAGATCTACCAAAATCAACCAAACACCCTTGGTGGTGTTGTGTAGGTGGCGGCAACAAGGGAGAAGGAAGGAGGAGCAGGGTTTTGATTTTCTAATTATTTTGTATAATGAAAATCTCCTTCCCTTCCTTTTTGTTAACTTTATTTAAGGTGGGATTGGCCCACCCTAGTGTCTACGCCGCGCCTATGTGGGCCCCACATGGGGAACCCGTTGATTTTCCCGTGTTCTATTATTTACGTGTTAACGTGTCGTGTTTACGTGATTTAATTATTGTTCGTTCGCGTCGTATAATATATGTATACATGATCGTAATAACTATACCTAAATACATCATATTAGGTTCGTGATTATTTACGTTCATGATTTTCATGTTCGTGATTATAATTATTGTTGATAATAATTCTCGTGTCTTAATACGTAATAAATACTTATCGTGTAATAACACATACGTAATACTTGAAATTCATATTCGTGAAACGTAAACGTGTTAAATAAGGAAAGTTCTAATCATGTACGTACGATCATAAGGGTACTATTCATGGTAAAAGCATGTGGGTTTTACATCAGCGCTTCACTTCATCCCCAAAGGAGCCTTCAAACATTGCTAATAAGTTTTTCTTTGTTGAATTCCTCTAAAAAGTCTTCTGCATGTTATTTCTTGCTTTTTAGTGTATAAACTTTGTTGATGCCTGCTATTTGTCCATTGTTAGCTTCTTGATGTGTTTTGATAACTAGTTCTAATAATCTGTTTGCCTATCATAGTTTCATCTGCTTAAAATTGTACTAAAATATGTTAACTGGTGTTTGGTTTAGAGTTGATTTAATGATCTAGCTGTTATTAGTAGTTGTTTAAAGTTTAAAATCACTCAATAGACTGATACAAGAAACTTTGTTAAAAGTTGTAGTCATAAAATAGCCAAACAGGCTATTTGCCATAAAAATAATTTGGGTCATTTTCCTAGCAAAAACAAGCAAGATTCATTCACTTGCCATTTCCACATCAGTTAATGTTAGAAGCTGATTTTTGTTACTGAGTATAGGTCAATATATGAGCTTTCCAAATTACTAAGGTAGAACATATAGTATTAAGAAATAAGCTAGGAATTTGCTTTTGAATAAGCTGATGAGCATTGTTAAGTTTCTATGACAAGTCCTAGACTGATTAGCAGTATCCACTTATCTACTTCATAGATCTAGACATTTTATTGCACAAACCTGTTTACAAACTCATTTTAATAGATTTTGGAGATTTTCAGTTTTTTCGAAAATTTTGGTCAACAAAAGTCAACCATAAGCTACTTGTGCTTATTTTCAAATTTTAGCTTATTTTCTTAATGAAATTTGATATGAATTGACATTCCAATCTTCTTGAAGCTTAATCTTTCATCTTCAATTAAAAATCCATTAGTGCTTGATTAGATAAGCTGTTAGCTTATTTTGGGCTTATTCAAATAAGCTATCTTGAGATTTAGAAAGTTTTAGCTGATTTCCTTTAAGCTGACTAAGTGGGATCCATTTTTAAGACTTTTGCAAAAAACCAGAGCTTATATAATTGAGAAATAAGCTCATATATAATTGAGAAATAAGCTCATGCGAGCTTATCAAACCTTTGTTACCCGTTTTCATTGAAAATTTAGTTTAAATTGCCATTAGGTCCTTATACTTTGGTGATTAGTGTATTCAGTTTTGGATAACACACTTTTTAGGGTTTGCAAGTTCTAGTCCCTGCATTTAGAGTTTGTTACAAATTTGTTAGTTAGTTTTGTTAGTTGTTACATAGTTGTTATATCTTGTAACACCCCCACAATTGCTATGCGCAGCGGAACTACAACAATGGGTGCTACACAGTATTCATTGCACACAAGATATATCAAACGACGCTAAAAAGACGTCAACTTAAAACTTGAATTTAAAAATTGTTAGATGATACATGTCCACGGTTTTTCCAATCCCAATTGGTACAACAAAGTTTAGCGTTTTCGGTCCCCATGAATCTCAACCCAAGAATTTCAGTTTACAACAACATAACACTAAGATTAAAAATGTTTAAGTAGAAAAGGGAGGAAAAACAAGCGGACTCCAAGCCATACACACAACATCCATCCCATGCATGCTCCATTCTACACTTCAGCGGTTACCTGAAACACATGCCAAAATTTGGTCAACGAAAACGTTGAGTGGAATTCATAGGTTTTACAATTCATTTGAACGTATATAAAATAAAAACCATTCGTGATCATTCATAGACTTGTCGATCAAACAATCTATATTCAGGATACTTACAATTGTGTTTAAGCTCATGACACTAATCCGTTAACTCAATCACCCGCGTAATAAATACCGGCGTGATTCAGATGAAACCAGTGCCCCTTCTAAAGGCATCAGTTGCAATTATACCTTATCTCTCATACAAGATAATCTACCGCAGAACTTACTAAACGTACAGCTTCTCGGCTAGCATTGGATCGTTAGCCCAGTAGTACTACAAATTGTATAAGCGGCTATTTCCCCCTACTCGAGGGCAGGACAATAGTTAATAGTTCATGAAATTAGGGTCTTTTGCAACTTGGTACTTAACACAATTTCTAAGGCAACATTCGGGTCTAACAATCATTCATGATATACGTTCCTTTTTAAAAACTAGCATGCATTTCCCTCGCGGGTAAAACAATTTGAAATAAATATAAGCGAGGCTATAAATTCACACCTTATATATTAAGTAGTCGGTAGTTCGAGAGATGATCACTGACGACGATACGGATGCCCGGGTAAATCAACACCTATCACAAATAACGCGTAATGAGTAATCTCATTTTAAATACCTTACGGTACTGTACAAAATACTTAGATACTAGTCACTTAGGAAAATTATAACTCACACCAAAAACAAAACAACAAGCATCACTCATTTTACACCATTCGTTCTTACTATTTACGTTATCCATTTTTATCCATTTCCGCCGGTACTCACCGAAAGTACGGGCTGTTTTACCATATTTAACCATACTTATAAAATTTGACAAAATTCTCAAAAATCCTATAAGACCTGTAGATAACATTTTTTTAATCCCAATAAAAGTTTTTACTTTTACGACCCGTTACGCAATGCTTTTCCAAAACTACATTTTACGGGCTGAAATTGTACTTCGACCAACTTTGACCTCTTTGACCTATATGAAATGCACCTTTGACTTCTTTGACTCCTAAGTCAACTTATAGACTCATTTATACAGGTTTGTGACCAAAATTTGACCCTTGACCATTTACCAATTCATACTTGTGGTCCTCGGGATTTGACTAAAACTATACATAAATTCGGATTATGAAAGTTCTCGTCTCCCGGTACTCGATCTTTAAAACCTCATAACTTTTAGCTCGTTTTAAGTCACGGGCTCTACCTTATACCAAATTAAAGATAAGAAGACCCTCTACAACTACATTTAGTTTTCAAGACCTGTAGGAAAAATAATTTTTATGAAATGACCTCAAAGTTTCTGCCTAAATTTGACCATACCAAAAACATGCTTAAACTCGATTCCAAACCTATCCATCACTACTAGGCATCATCCTAAGCTTCCCTAATCACAACCAAACACAAATTTTCAGTCCTACCCCTATTGATCAACCAACCTCATAATCTAAAATCAAAGAAAACAAACATGCAACCACTTAAACCTTTTTAAAACATCACTAAACACTAAACCAAACACAAGATAATGCTCAAAATTCATCAACCACCATGGCTCCCCAAACACCCCCTTGTGCCGTGGGGTTTGGGTGACCAAATCACCACAACCAAATGAATTTTGGTGGGTTTTATTGGTGATTATACTCACACTAGGCATGAATTTAACATGCATCATCACAATTAGCCTCAAAAACGGATTTGAATCATCTTGAAAATTTTTGGAAAATTTATTTGAATGCATGTGGGATTTAAGTACATAGAAAGGTGGGGAATGACAAGATTAGATGTGGTCTAACCTTAATTTCATTGAAAATCAAGTAGAAAATTTTTTTGATGGTGTTCTTGGTGGTTTTGGGGGTGACCGTCGGCTAGAGGGCAAGAGAGGGAGAGTTTTGATTTTGTTTTTGTGAAATGTTACTATGTGTTTGTGTTTGTGCATTTTTGTGTGTTTGGGAGGGACCAAATTGCAAATAAAGGTTTCTTTTGGCCTTAAGTTAAAAACGCCATTAAAACTTTGCGGGTTCGACTCACTAGTCAATTTTGAAAATTTTACGGGAGTCGGAAATCATCCCGAACACTCCAAAATATTTTTGGGATACTTTAAATGTACTCGGAAGGCTATAAAACTCACCCGACTCAACTTAACACAAACCGTAAATAAAATTCTCGAAAAATTACATTATCGATAAATCGTCAATAATTATATAAAATTGGGCATCCATCGGGATCGTAATCGTCATCGTCCTTCTTGAATCGTCAATCGTAAAAATTATAACCTCGAACATCGGCTTTAACCAAAATACTTATATATATAGAAATTAAAGTTTATTAAAAATTTCAAAAATTAGCGTAATTTAGGGTAACGTTAATGACCTCGGTTCTAGGGTGTCACATCCACCCCTCCTTAAAGAGAGCGACGTCCCGGCGCTCGCCTCTTCTTGTACTCACATTTTGTTCTACTGGAACAGATGAGGATACCTTTCCTTGAAAAAGTCCTCACGTTCTCAAGTGTATTCCGGTCCACGCTTAGAATTCCATCGGACTTTCACAATAGGAATCCTACTACGCTTCAGCCTCTTGACCTCTCGGTCCATAATTTCCACAGGTTCTTCCACAAAGTGCATTTTTTCGTCCAGTCGAATCTCGTCCAAAGGAATCACCAATTCCTTGTCGGCCAAACTCTTCTTCAGGTTCGATACGTGAAACGTGTCGTGAATAGCACTAAGTTCGCTCGGCAATTCTAACTTGTACGCTACTGGTCCAATTCGTTCGACGATCTTAAATGGTCCAATATACCTTGGACTCAACTTTCCTTTCTTCCCAAAACGAATTACACCCTTCCACGGCGATACCTTGAGCATAACCATATCTCCAACTTCAAACTCCAACGGTTTCCTTCGGTTATCGGCATAACTCTTCTGTCGGCTTCTCGCAGCAAGTAGTCGGTTCTTGATTTGCACAATCTTCTCTGTCGTTTCTAAAACCATTTCGGGTCCAGTCAATTGACTTTCTCCTACTTCACTCCAACACACAGGCGATCTACACTTCCTTCCATACAATGCTTCGAACGGTGCTGCCTTGATACTCGCATGATAACTATTATTATACGAAAACTCCACCAGAGGCAAGTGGCGTTCCCAACTTCCTCCAAAATCAATCACGCATGCTCGGAGCATGTCCTCCATCGTCTGAATAGTTTGTTCACTCTGGCGGTCAGTTTCCGGGTGATAAGCCGTGCTTAAACTCAATTCAGTGCCCATCGCACGTTGAAGCGATTTCCAAAATTCCGACGTAAATCTACTATCGCGATCCGAAATGATCGATAACGGCACTCCATGTCTACAGACGATCTCTTTCACGTACACACTGGCTAGCTTTTCCATGCTGTCCGTCTTCTTCATAGGTAAGAAATGAGCAGATTTCGTTAACCTATCCACAATTACCCATATCATATCACATCCACTAGGAGTTCTAGGTAAACCCGTCACGAAATCCATAGCGATTTTCTCCCATTTCCATTCTGGGATCTCTGGTTGTACCAACAATCCAGATGGTTTCTTATGTTCTGCCTGAACCTTCGCGCAAGTCAAACACTTACTAACGTAACGAGCAATATCCGCCTTCATATTCGGCCACCAATAAACTTTCTTCAGGTCGTGATACATTTTGTCCGATCCAGGATGTATCGAATACTTCGACTTATGCGACTCGTTCATAACCAATTCTCGAACTCCAGGCTTTCCTTCCTCAGATGAACACAATGGTAACCAAATCCGATTCTCAAAATATCTCAGTCCGTCTGACCTAATCACGAAAAGAGGTTTCAACATTCGTCCCAAATTCTCGGCTTCAACATTCCCTTTCATTAGTCCCCTCTCTTGAGCCTTCAGTATAGTTTTGGTTAAGTCAACGCTCTCAGTCACCACTAAAGCTCTAACCCTCAAAGGTTTCTCCCGTTCCTTCCTACTCAGTGCATCCGCTACAACATTCGCCTTGCCAGGGTGGTAGCGAATTTCGCAGTCATAATCACTCAGTAGTTCAACCCATCGTCTCTGTCGCATATTCAACTCCTTTTGATCTAAAATGTGCTGCAAACTCTGGTGGTCAGTGAATACAACACACTTTGTCCCATACAAATAGTGTCTCCACAACTTCAACGCAAAAACTACAGCTCCTAATTCCAAATCGTGCGTCGTGTAGTTCTCCTCGTTCTTCCTTAGTTGCCTCGACGCGTAAGCTATCACCTTTTCACGTTGCATCAATACCGCTCCATAACCCTTACGAGATGCATCACAATACACTACGAAGTCTTCGGTTCCTTCAGGCAATGATAAAATCGGTGCGGAACATAACTTGTCCTTGAGCGTTTTGAAAGCAAGTTCTTCCTCATTTCCCCATTCATACACCCTATTCTTTTCGGTAAGCCTTGTCAATGGTTTTGCAATCAACAAAAATCCTTCAATAAACCTTCGATAATACCCAGCTAAACCAAGGAATTGTCGAACTTCAGTCGGCGTCGTCGGTGCTGACCATTCCCTGATCGCTTCGACCTTGGCAGGATCCACACGAACTCCCTTACTATCAATCACGTGACCTAAGAACTGCACTGATTCCAACCAAAATTCACACTTCGAGAACTTTGCATACAGCTTCTCCTTCTTTAACAACTCCAAAATCTTTCTCAGGTGCTTCTCGTGCTCCTCCTTACTTTTAGAGTAAATAAGTATATCGTCGATGAAAACAATAACAAACTTATCTAGATACGGCTTGCACACGCGATTCATGAGGTCCATGAATACAGCAGGCGCGTTCGTCAACCCAAACGGCATCACTCGAAATTCAAAGTGTTCATACCGCGTACGAAAGGCAGTTACAGGAATGTCCTCCTCTCTTACACGCAGTTGATGATACCCTGATCTTAAATCGATCTTTGAGTATACACTGGAACCTTGCAATTGATCAAACAAATCGTCAATCCTCGGCAATGGGTACCGATTCTTAACCGTCAGCTTATTGAGTTCCCTATAGTCAATACACATCAGAAACGAACCATCTTTCTTCTTCACGAACAACACTGGCGCTCCCCAAGGTGATGAGCTCGGCCTAATAAATCCCTTGTCCATCAATTCCTTCAGTTGATCCGATAACTCCTTTAACTCAGATGGTGCTAAGCGATAAGGTGCACGCGCAACCGGCGCAGCTCCTGGCACCAAATCAATTCGAAACTCGACCTCACGGGCAGGCGGTAAACCCGGCAACTCGTCTGGAAAAACTTCCGGATACTCGCAAATAACTGGTACCTCTTCAATCCTCGCCTCTAAATCACCATCACTCGAAACTTGTGCCAAAAACACATCGCTTCCGCTCTCTACATACTTCATCATTTTCAAACAGGAAATCACTTTCAAACGAGAAGTACATTCGTCTCCCTTCACCGTCAAAACTTTATTCCTCAACGGAATCTGAACTAATCTCTCGCCACAGACGATCATAGCACGGTGCGCCATTAACCAATCCATTCCCACAATCACGTCGAACGATCCTAGCTCTATAGGCATCAAGTCGATTTTAAAAGCGTAATTTCCTAACTTCAAGGTACACCCTTTCAGTATAGAATTCGTACTAACAATTTTTCCATCGGCTAACTCAACGTTATAACTAGTCGCTAACAACACCGGTTTTCTATCGATATGACGACTAAATTTAACATCTACAAAACTCTTGTCGGAGCCAGAATCAAACAAAATACTAGCATAACAAGCGTCTAGCAAAAACGTACTGGTAACCACATTAGGACCCTGTGGTTTATCAGCCGTTCCCACTTGATACACAGCAGCCGCATTGTTACCTCCCCGCTTGTTTCCTGCCTTCGGGCAATTCACTTGCACATGACCTCTCTCTCCACAACCATAACATCCCCTCATCCTAATAGCATTCGCCCCAGTGGCTACTCCTCCCGTTCGGCAACCAGATGTCCTATGACCTGCTTTCCCACACTTGCCACATGCAGGCGGGCAATTCCCGACATGATACAAATTGCACCTACCACAATCGGGGTTCACTTTCACTCCTCTAGGGTTCGTCACTGCCCTCATCCCTTCATTCCTTCTCTGGTTAAACTGCTGATTTCGGTTCGGACCATGGTTGTTTCGATTTCCACCTCGGTTCTGGCCTTGGGATTGATTGCCTTGTGCCGCTTCCCATTTCCTCTTGTTGCCTTCAGCAATGGAGTTCTGCTTGTCCTGGAGCTTGACGTCCATCAATGCGTGAGCCATCTGGACCGCTTCATCAAACGACCCAGGTTTTGACGAAGTTGTTTCACCTTTGATATTGCTAGATAAACCCTTAATGTACTGCTTCATCTTCTTGGCATCATTGGCAAAAACGTCTGGACACAAAAGGCTTAATTCATTGAACCTCCTGGTGTAAGCAGCGATGTCATTGTTCTTCAAGGTCAAGTGCCTCAACTCATCCTCCAATTGCCCCAATTCCTCTTCCGGGCAAAACTTCTTAGTCAACAGAGCTTTTGTCGCATTCCACGTCCTTGCATTCGCTACAGCCAATCCAACCGTAGCTACCTGGGTATTCCACCAACTTAACGCATCATCAAGAAACGTAGCAGCCGCAAACTTCACTTTGTCCGCTTCTGCACAACCGCTGATTTTGAACGTACTTTCAACCTTTTCCAACCATCGTCTAAGTTCTAAAGCTCCACCCGTTCCACGAAACTGCGTGGGACCGCACTTCATAAAACTAGAATAGGTACACACCCTCGGGGCTTGCTGTCTCCCCGCGTTCCTTCCCTGGTCCTGATTTCTCCCGGCTCGGTCCGCTTCCAACGCATTTGCTATAGCTTCCTGAATCATTGTGTTAACACGATCGGCGGTCAACTTTGGAGGCATGGTGTTATCGAATATCTCTTTCTGCAAGACAGGGAAAATAGAAAAACAATGTAAGTATACATATCAAGTTTCCGAGACATAATATACCTACAACGACACATCACTACAGAGTTACTAATATTCATCAATTCACATCACAAAAGATCAAATTTAAGACATATCACAGATCATGAAAGGTAACATGGATTGTATTGATAATTAACCAAAATTGTGACAAGTATTGCCACTACAATCGTTCACCACAAAACTTAAGTCCTCAAGTTTCTCGTCATAATACCATAATACAAAAGTCTAAAACAGTTCTATTACAATGATCAAAGAAAATACGAAACAAGCAACTAGGCATGTGGTGATCCACACGGCCTCTTGGATGGCGGTTCGTCATCATCTTCCTCGGGTTCCTCATCACTATCGTCCCCATCCACATCATCCATTTTTCTCTTTCCTTTATCATCCGGCCCACATTCCATCTCCTTTTTCGTCCCTGATGTAGACCCACACTCAATCGCTACCTGACTTCCCACCGTAATACGAGCACCTCTAGTAGGCGGCTGAATCATGAAGTCATTTGCCTCCATCTCCAAATCGTCCACGAATCTCCAATCCGGGGGCAATGATGCTCTAACTCGATGCTCCCAACTCTGCATCCTTGACAACCTCACTTGATCTTCCCTAACACGGTCAAGACTAGCGCTCAAATTTGCAACCATCGATCTTAGACTGTTGATGTCACTTTTGTTCACATTCCCATCATACTCAACTCTTGCAGTCCTTTCCAACAGTCTTTGGTCTGCCCTTTCATTCTCGTCGAATCTACTGATCACCCTTGATTCCACTACGTACCGCATGCACATCGATTCGTCCAAACCTCTCACAACCCGTCGTACGTCATGATAAATTCTCGGTCCGGGGCATCAAATTCTTGAGATGCCTTGATGAAGAGAATTTGCGCTCACTGCACCTTCGGCTCTTCTGGGGATACCTGGTGCACCAACCAGATGGGAAGTACGCATAGGCCTGGGGCAAGTAGTTCTCCTTTGGTCGGGGTCCTGGGCTTGTACATCGTTCGTCTCAGCTTTTCCTTCAGCTGCTGTTCCAGCACTTCCCCCTTCGCGACCTACGACGTAATCATTTCCATTATCATTAGGCGGTACCTCGGCCATTCCTGCAATAACAGCGAATTTCGGAGGGTACATAAGTAATTATACAATAGTTATAAATACATGCATGCAAATGCAATGCAAAGGTGGTACATATGCCCGAAATGTAATAATATGATGCTCATGCATGATTAATACAAAAATTACGATGTCGGATATTCAACGTAAAATTCAACGTCTACATATAGTAATTCCATACTTACGTAATAATTACCCACATATATACTTCACTCAAAAGTATACGTCAATTGCCATGAATACAAAAATAAATCTTACCGGAGCCATGCAGGATAGTTGTGTGTGCTTGGACCACTTCTTACGACACCAAAAGTTATAGTTTAGGATTTTCAAAAACGACCTAGTTCTCTATAACTCATGGCTCTGATTACCAATCTGTAACACCCCCACAATTGCTATGCGCAGCGGAACTACAACAATGGGTGCTACACAGTATTCATTGCACACAAGATATATCAAACGACGCTAAAAAGACGTCAACTTAAAACTTGAATTTAAAAATTGTTAGATGATACATGTCCACGGTTTTTCCAATCCCAATTGGTACAACAGAGTTTAGCGTTTTCGGTCCCCATGAATCTCAACCCAAGAATTTCAGTTTACAACAACATAACACTAAGATTAAAAATGTTTAAGTAGAAAAGGGAGGAAAAACAAGCGGACTCCAAGCCATACACACAACATCCATCCCATGCATGCTCCATTCTACACTTCAGCGGTTACCTGAAACACATGCCAAAATTTGGTCAACGAAAACGTTGAGTGGAATTCATAGGTTTTACAATTCATTTGAACGTATATAAAATAAAAACCATTCGTGATCATTCATAGACTTGTCGATCAAACAATCTATATTCAGGATACTGACAATTGTGTTTAAGCTCATGACACTAATCCCTTAACTCAATCACCCGCGTAATAAATACCGGCGTGATTCAGATGAAACCAGTGCCCCTTCTAAAGGCATCAGTTGCAATTATACCTTATCTCTCATACAAGATAATCTACCGCAGAAATTACTAAACGTACAGCTTCTCGGCTAGCATTGGGTCGTTAGCCCAGTAGTACTACAAATTGTATAAGCGGCTATTTCCCCCTACTCGAGGGCAGGACAATAGTTAATAGTTCATGAAATTAGGGTCTTTTGCAACTTGGTACTCAACACAATTTCTAAGGCAACATTCGGGTCTAACAATCATTCATGATATACGTTCCTTTTTAAAAACTAGCATGCATTTCCCTCGCGGGTAAAACAATTTGAAATAAATATAAGCGAGGCTATAAATTCACACCTTATATATTAAGTAGTCGGTAGTTCGAGAGATGATCACTGACGACGATACGGATGCCCGGGTAAATCAACACCTATCACAAATAACGCGTAATGAGTAATCTCATTTTAAATACCTTACGGTACTGTACAAAATACTTAGATACTAGTCACTTAGGACAATTATAACTCACACCAAAAACAAAACAACAAGCATCACTCATTTTACACCATTCGTTCTTACTATTTACGTTATCCATTTTTATCCATTTCCGCCGGTACTCACCGAAAGTACGAGCTGTTTTACCATATTTAACCATACTTATAAAATTTGACAAAATTCTCAAAAATCCTATAAGACCTGTAGATAACATGTTTTTAATCCCAATAAAAGTTTTTACTTTTACGACCCGTTACGCAACGCTTTTCCAAAACTACATTTTACGGGCTGAAATTGTACTTCGACCAACTTTGACCTCTTTGACCTATATGAAATGCACCTTTGACTTCTTTGACTCCTAAGTCAACTTATAGACTCATTTATACAGGTTTGTGACCAAAATTTGACCCTTGACCATTTACCAATTCATACTTGTGGTCCTCGGGATTTGACTAAAACTATACATAAATTCGGATTATGAAAGTTCTCGTCTCCCGGTACTCGAACTTTAAAACCTCATAACTTTTAGCTCGTTTTGAGTCACGGGCTCTACCTTATACCAAATTAAAGATAAGAAGACCCTCTACAACTAAATTTAGTTTTCAAGACCTGTAGGAAAAATAATTTTTATGAAATGACCTCAAAGTTTCTGCCTAAATTTGACCATACCAAAAACATGCTTAAACTCGATTCCAAACCTATCCATCACTACTAGGCATCATCCTAAGCTTCCCTAATCACAACCAAACACAAATTTTCAGTCCTACCCCTATTGATCAACCAACCTCATAATCTAAAATCAAAGAAAACAAACATGCAACCACTTAAACCTTTTTAAAACATCACTAAACACTAAACCAAACACAAGATAATGCTCAAAATTCATCAACCACCATGGCTCCCCAAACACCCCCTTGTGCCGTGTGGTTTGGGTGACCAAATCACCACAACCAAATGAATTTTGGTGGGTTTTATTGGTGATTATACTCACACTAGGCATGAATTTAACATGCATCATCATAATTAGCCTCAAAAACGGATTTGAATCATCTTGAAAATTTTTGGAAAATTTATTTGAATGCATGTGGGATTTAAGTACATAGAAAGGTGGGGAATGACAAGATTAGATGTGGTCTAACCTTAATTTCAATGAAAATCAAGTAGAAAAAATTTTTGATGGTGTTCTTGGTGGTTTTGGGGGTGACCGTCGGCTAGAGGGCAAGAGAGGGAGAGTTTTGATTTTGTTTTTGTGAAATGTTACTATGTGTTTGTGTTTGTGCATTTTTGTGTGTTTGGGAGGGACCAAATTGCAAATAAAGGTTTCTTTTGGCCTTAAGTTAAAAACGCCATTAAAACTTTGCGGGTTCGACTCACTAGTCAATTTTGAAAATTTTACGGGAGTCGGAAATCATCCCGAACACTCCAAAATATTTTTGGGATACTTTAAATGTACTCGGAAGGCTATAAAACTCACCCGACTCAACTTAACACAAACCGTAAATAAAATTCTCGAAAAATTACATTATCGATAAATCGTCAATAATTATATAAAATTGGGCATCCATCGGGATCGTAATCGTCATCGTCCTTCTTGAATCGTCAATCGTAAAAATTATAACCTCGAACATCGGCTTTAACCAAAATACTTATATATATAGAAATTAAAATTTATTAAAAATTTCAAAAATTAGCGTAATTTAGGGTAACGTTAATGACCTCGGTTCTAGGGTGTCACATATCTTCTTAGAATTTACATTTCTAGTCCCTTTACTTTTAGAGTTTACATTTTCAGTCCTTGCACTTTACATTCTTTACATTTTGATCTAGTTTACTCTTTGTGCATTTAAGACTTATACATTTTGCTTTAATTGTGGTAAATTCAAGTTGTTTAGAATAGTACGGTTACGTAGTGATACTATTTTTACCATTTTTACGTGATTTGTTGAATTAGACCTAGATACCAAAACTTTTAAAAAATCTAAAACCAAAAACAGTTAATAACTTGAAATCAGTTGGACAATCAATTTGTTGTGAGTTGGGAATTACGATCTCAAAAAGTGAAATATTAAATGGCGCCGCTGCCGGTTCATGACATTACGATTGACGGTTGATTAACGGTTTCGATTGGATTTTGGGATCCGTTCACCTTGTGGACGTTCCTTTTACGTATCATAAATCAAAAAGATAAAAAAACAAAAAGATAAAAATAAAAAAATAAAAAACCTAAAAATCAATTCTTTCCTAAGAATTGAACCAAAAAAATAAAAAATTCAAAAGTAATATTTTCCTTAAAGATTACAACAAAAATATATTGTATATATTGGTTTTACTCGTTTTTATATACATACTATATTTTCTTAAAAATTCAATAAATACAAATATATTTTTGATATATTATTGTATGTAAATACATATACATAGATACGAACACTCAATACACATACTTTCATAAGTATTGCTTTTGCAATACACCGTGCTTGGGGGCGTTCCGGTCCTAAGTACGTGTATCGATCAAAGTAAATTAAAGGCAAAAATAGATAAATACTTCCAATAGGCAAGAATTCGAAGAATACGAACTATTAAGTGAATAGAAAGGTGGATTTGCTATAAAATGCAAGCCTAAGGGAAACAGGTACTTGAGAGCTACGCGCCACCTCATTCCCCCGTTCACTAGTAAGTATACTAAGAAGGAAAGCTTGTTGGGGGGTTTTTGCCACCCAAGTATTACTTACATATAGTATATTTTCTTGTGGATATTACTTATTGAACCTCGGAAAGGATAATCCCTTCTTTTCCAAAGTCGATCGAGAGCTCCTCTCTCACTCCTCGAGTTGAGTTGCATGCGCACTCGAGCGCGTGCACATATACCTTTTGGTGTAAAAACCCTTCCACCCAAAAGGAATAAAAAGAATAAGAACAACACCGTCCATCAAGCCGATCCCGAGCATCATGCTTTGAACAACTTACAAGAAGTTATGGCCGCCGTTGATAATAGACCATTGATGGAGATCCTCCAATCAAAGGAGGGAAATGCGGATGCTATTGTTATACTCGAGATACCCACAAACAATTTTGAGCTTAAGACACATATGATCACTATGGTTTCTTCTACCCCCTTCTTAGGGAGACCCATGGATGACCCCCATGATCACATCAAGAAGTTCTTGTCAATTTGCAATACACTTAAGTATACTGGGGTCCCTCATGATGCTATCAAGTTGATCTTATTACCATTCTCCTTAGAGGGTAATGCTAGGTATTGGCTATATAGACAACCATCTATGAGCATCTTCACTTGGGAGGAATTAAGGAAGATATTTGTGAATAAGTTCTTTCCTCCTTCACGAACCACCGCCTTGAGAAACCAAATCATTGGTTTTCAACAAAGGAAAGATCAAAACATTAATGAGGCTTGGGAAGAGTTTAAAGAGTTGTTGAGAAAATGACCAAACCATGGTTTTAACCAAGTTCACCAAATCAACACCTTCTACAATGGTTTGAGACCTCACAATCAAGATTCCCTCAACTCGGCCGTGGGTGGGAACATTCTTTCAAAATCCACACAAGATGCATGAGATATCATTGAAACAAAATCCATGGTTCAAACAAATAACCAAAGAGATGAGGTAGTCCATGTTGTGCAAGAGAGTACTCATACATCCATTGATAATCAACTCCTCAAGAGTCACAATGAAATACGTCAAGCAATTGAAAAGAATCAAAAGATGAACCAAGAGATGACCCAAGCCCTTATGAAAGTCTCCTTGAACAATTATTCCAATGATGTGAATGCCATTACCTTAAGTTGTGAGACATGTGGAGGTCCTCATTCTTACCTACAATGTGATAAATTTCAAAACTTTCAAGGTGAATGCTATGCTTATCAAGATGAACAAAGAGAGCACTTTAAACGTAACATCAATCCTAACCATCTCTCTTACAAGTCAAATAACTTCCTTTCTCCACCCGGTTTCCTACCCCATCAACCCACCCAAAATCAAACAAACCCTCCACAATTGCTTCAAATAAATCAAGGGCCAAGGGCAAATTACCAAGGAAACAACAACTATAGAGCACCCAATCACTTTCAAAATCAAGGAAACAACTTTCATGCAAATAACCAAGGATTTTACCAACCACCTCCACCTTTCCACCATCAAGGACACAATCAAGGATATAATCAAAGAAATGGGAAAAATGACACCTTTAAGTTACTTCAAAAGATGAATCAAGAAACCGAAAGAAGGATTCGTGAAAGTAAAAAGAGGACACAAGATCAATTGAGGGCTATGCATGAAGAAACAAACAAGAAATTTATGTTGCTTCTTAATCAAAGACCACAAGGTGCTTTACCTTCAAACACACAAACCAATCCAAGGGCTAATATAAATGCAATTACTACAAGGAGTGGGAAAACAACTGTTGATCCTTTAATGCCTCCTACACCTCCTTTGGTTACTCCTACTATGGTTCCTCCTTGTGATAAGCCTACAACATCAAAACCAACACCTTCAAGCTCTACAACTTCAAAACCTACACCTTCTAATCCTACACATACTACTTCTTCACCTTCCACACCTATCAATGAAGAAACCAACAAAGAGAATCCTTCAATAACTACCACTCAACATACACCAAAACTAAGTCTTCCATATCCTTCAAGATTGAGAAAGGAAAAACTTAGGAACAAGGATGATATTCAAGTGTCTAACTTTTTTAGGATGTTCAAGCAATTGAATATCAACATATCTTTTGCGGAAGCTCTAGCTTATATGCCCAAGTTTACCAAAATTTTCAAAGACCTCCTCTCAAACAAAGAAAATTTGGTGGATATGCCAAACACGCCATTAAATGAAAATTGCTCCGCTGTGTTGTTGAAGACTTTACCAACAAAACTTGGAGATCCGACACGGTTTTTGATCCCTTGTAATTTTCCCAGGGTGGAAAATTGTATGGCACTTGCGGATCTTGGGGCAAGCATAAACTTGATGCCTTTATCGGTTTGGCAAAAACTCTCTCTTCCTGGAGCTCACTCCTACTAGGATGACCCTTGAATTAGCAAACCATTCAATAGCTTATCTGGTAGGCATTACGGAGGATGTGTTTGTAGGGGTTGATAAATTCACATCCCCACGGATTTTGTAGTTGTTGACTATGATATGGACCCGAGAGTTCCTCTTATTGTTGGTAGACCTTTCTTGAGGACGGGTCGTACTCTTATTGATGTGGCGGAAGGAGAACTAATTATGAAAGTTGAGGATGAGAAAGTAGTGTTTAAGTTGGGGAAAGTCACTAAGAAATCTCAAAGTTGTGAAACCATTAACATAGTGGATTTTCTTGATGAGGTGTGTGATGAACACTTTCATGAAGCTTGTAGGAATAATGATGAGTAGCTTCCATTACCCCTTCCTTGACTCCTTTTGAAGCAAGTGATTTTCTTTTGCAAGAATTTGAGGCAAGTTTAGGAGATGTGGAGGTACCATATGACGATTCTCCTACCGATTGGGAAGAAGATATTCGTACCATTGAAAAACTTCTTAATGAAGACCATACTTCTCCACATACTCTTAAGGAAGTTACCAATGATGATCCATCCTTAGTGAAACCTTCTATTGAGAGTCCACCTTCCCTAGAGCTTAAGGATCTTCCATCACACCTTGAATATGCCTTCTTAGAGGGAGAGGACCAATTACCCGTTATCATAGCCAAAGACTTGAAAGATGATGAGAAGCAAAAGCTTATAGAGGTTCTTAAGAAGCATAAGAAATCTATAGCTTGGAAAATATCTGACATAAGGGGGATTGATCCAAATTTTTGGACACACAAAATCCTTATGTAGGATGATTACAAACCCGCCATTCAAAACCAAAGAAGGGTTAACCCAAAAATCCATGAAGTCATCAAAAAGGAAGTTATCAAACTCCTTGATACGGGTATGATTTACCCAATTTCCGACTCACCATGGGTTAGCCCGATGCATTGTGTCCCTAAAAGGGTGGAATCGTCGTTGTGCCTAATGAGAACAATGAGTTGATTCCCACTTGACTTGTCACAGTTTGGAGAGTTTGTATTGACTATAGGAAGCTTAATGATGCCACTAGGAAAGATCATTTCTCATTACCTTTCATGGACCAAATGCTTGAACGCTTAGCAGGAAATGAGTACTATTGCTTTCTAGATGGATTCTCGGGTTATTTCCAAATACCCATTGATCCAAAGGATCAAGAAAAGACCACATTCACTTGTCCCTATGGCACATTTGCTTATAAGATAATGCCTTTTGGCTTATGCAATGCCCCAGGGACTTTCCAAAGGAGTATGATGGCAATCTTTCATGACATGATTGAGCACACTATGGAAGTTTTCATGTATGATTTCTCGGTTTTTGGAGATTCATTCACTTCTTGTCTCTCCTATTTAGAACGTATGCTAAAGAGGTGTGAAGAAACACGTCTTGTTCTAAATTGGGGAAGTGTCATTTCATGGTCAAAGAAGGGATAGTTTTAGGACATAAGATATCCAACAAAGGTTTAGAAGTGGATCGAGCTAAAATAGATGTTATTGCCAAACTTCCTCCACCTACCACGGTGAAAGGAGTTAGGAGTATTTTGGGTCATGCGGGTTTCTATAGGCGTTTTATACAAGATTTTTCTAAAATAGCAAGACCCATGACCCACCTCTTAGAAAAAGAGGCTCCTTTAATATTCACACAAGAGTGTTTAGAGTCTTTTGAGATTCTTAAGGAAAAGTTGACTAAGGCTCCCGTTTTGGTATCACCAAATTGGGATTTGCCTTTTGAACTCATGTATGATGATAGTGATTATGCCGTGGGGGCTGTTATGGGACAAAGAGTCAATAAGAATTTTCAACCTATACACTATGCGAGTAAGACAATGACGGGTGCTCAACTTCATTATACCACTATGGAAAAAGAGTTGCTTGCTATTTTTTATGCCTTTGAGAAATTTAGACCCTATCTTGTGCTTTCTAAGACCATAGTGTATACGGATCATTCCGCTCTCAAGTACCTTATGACAAAGCAAGATGCTAAGCCTAGGCTTTTGAGATGGGTTTTGTTGCTACAAGATTTTTCTATAGAAATCCGTGATAAGAAAGGAGCCGAGAATTTAGCGGCGGATCACTTGAGTAGACTTTAGCATCCTTTCCAAGGAGAATTACCTCATAAGGAAATCAATGAATCCTTTCCACTTGTGGAAATCATGTCTATCTCTTCGCAAGAGGATGCCACCCCTTGGTTTGGGAATATTGCAAACTGTCTTGTGGGGGATGTGTTTATTGAGGGTCTTACTTCCCAACAAAAGAAAAAGTTTCTCAAGGAAGCAAAATATTACTTTTGGGATGACCCTTACCTCTTTAGGCAATATGCGGACCAAATCATAAGACGTTGTATAGATGGGTCCGAAGCATTTAAGATCCTAGAAGCTTGCCATAAAGGACCCACAGGGGGCCATTTTGGGCCTAACTACACGGCTAAGAAAGTCTTTGATTCGGGTTACTATTGGCCTTCCATTCACAAAGATGCCCAAGAAATGGTGAAATATTGTGATGTTTGTCAAAGACAAGGAAAAATTAATCAAAGAGATGAGATGCCACAAAAGTTCATACAAGAATGTGAGATTTTTGATGTATGGGGTATAGATTTCCTGGGACCTTTTCCATCATCAAAGGGCAATAAGTACATACTCGTAGCCGTGGACTATGTTTCTAAGTGGGTTAAGGCTAAAGCCTTGCCTACCAATAATGCTAGAGTTGTAGTCAAGTTCTTGAAGCAATTGTTTTCTAGATTTGGTGTACCTCGGGCTATCATAAGTGATCGTGGGACTCATTTTTGTAATCATCAATTTACAAGAGTCATGAAGCAGTATGGTGTTAACCATAGACTTTCTACCACGGATCACCCTCAAACCAATGGCCAAACCGAGGTCACAAATCGTGGTTTAAAGAGGATTTTAGAGAGAACGGTGGGAGAGCATAGAGCTTCTTGGTCGGATAAGCTTGATGATGCTTTGTGGGCTTTTAGGACGGTGATATGAGCTTAAACTCATATCCTTTTATCAACAAATAACCCTAAAACATGAAGCAAAATACCCATTTATCTTGTAAAAAGCAGTGTTATGTGGTATGTTGTGTTTGTGTGATCTTTTGTAGGTAAGAAGATACAATTCCAAGCAAACAAGGAAAAATCAAGCTCAAATGGATGAAAAAGACAAAAGAGGGTCAAAAGTGACAAGACTTTGAAGTTCAAGGACCTATCTTGACAAGTTATGAAAGTTGAAGGACTATAAGTGCAAATAATGAAAAGTCAAGATTCAAGTCAAACCTGGTCAACTATCAAGTCAACTCAGTCAAAGGGCCATTTTGTACAAGTTATCAAAGTTAAAGGACCAAAAATGTCAAAGAAATGAAGATCCTAGCTTAAAATAGCAATCTGCCAAGTCAAGGGGTTTGTTTTGCCAAGTTTGAAAAGATAATGAAGCTTAATCCATGTGACAAAGGAAGCAGCCAATGGGAAGAGAGTAAACACATCACACGGATCAAACATTTATTTCCCACTAACTGCCGCCACATTTATTACCATATCTAAACAGTTTCAATCCGTGTGCAACTTTTTAAGCCAACCAGAAGATGACACGTGTCATCTTCTTCACAAGAAAAATTTCCAGGATCGGGTTTTTGATAGAGGCCGTTTCATGAGAAGATCAAAACACCAATATTGCTCGTTTTGAAGAAAGGAATTCAATGGTGCAATCCAATTAACAAATCATCCACTCAATCAAAAACACCCAAATCATGGTTCATACCTTCAAGTGCCAAATGCAGAATTTTTCCACGTGGCAAGTTGTTATTGGTTCTGACACGTCACAACTCCAACAAACTCTCAATTCTTGCCTATAAATACCTAGACTAGTCTTCATTTTTCATAGTAGCTTAAAATTGTAAAAACACATAGTTCTTACTTTCCTTACCTTTTTCTCTCACTTTTACCCTAACTACTCAAGAGTCTGACAAACTCTTGAGTCAGTTAGTTAGTTAGTAGCTTGTAACAACCTTTTGTAACTGAATTCCTTCAATAAATTTCAAATTCAATTTTCCCGCCAATTCTGTTCTTCAAGTTACTGCTCATTACCTGCTATTGTGTGATCTTATTGTTGCTGTTGAGTGTGTGTTATGATCAACCATTGATCATAGCTTACATTGGTGAAGTTTTGTAGCTGTTTGATCAGAATTCAAGTGTTTCCATTGTTCTTGAAGATTTGTAGCAGAAATGATGATTCCAGATGAATTGTAGCTGTTTGATGGTTGATTGTTGTTGAATACTAGTGATAGGTGGTGGTTATCACTAGGGCAAGAGAGCTCAGCGCTCTTCTTCTTCCCAAAGGATTTCTACAACAGGTTCCATAGCTCTTGTTTTATGTTCCTCTAAACAGTCAATTGCATGTTCAATTTCCTAGTTAATCTTGATGGCTGCATGATTTACTTGATAGTAGTTGAAGTTTGATTGATTTTAGTTCATTTGTAGCTTAATCTTGCCTTCTTGTTTACTGAATTGATAGCCTTAGTAGTTACTGCATCATTTTTGTCATCTGTTTAGCCTTATAGCTTATTTGCTATTCTAGTCTTGGTAATTGCTTGGTTTCTGTTTTAATAGCTTTCATTTAGTCTATTGAATCTAGTTTGCTATATCTCTTGAATCAGTTTAATCCAACACTCAAAAAGTCTTTGTAAAATTTGGTTCATAACTGATAAGGGAGTGTTTGGGAATAGCTTTTAAATAGATTTCAAGTGTTAAGATTTGGTGTTTAGAAGTTGATTTCCAGTCATTAGGTGTTAACAATTGGTTTTAAGTCTTTTACAAGTCAAACATAAGGTCAAACAGGCAATTGGCTTTGAAACAGTTTGGGTCAGATATCATTAAGCTTTGGTTTTGAAAACTTGTTACTTTCAATTGCTGATTTCTCCTTCATTCCTTGATCAAATTTGCTCAAATTTGTTTCTAGTTATAGCTTATATCATAAACTTTTAGACTCTAAGAGGAAAATCTACAGTTTTAGGAATTAAGCTAGAAAATAGCTTATTGGTCAATGACTGAGCATTTGTCATTCTCTGATATAAAGTGCTAACTGTTTTCTTAGATCTCAATTTCCACTTCATAAAAGTTTTGATTTTCTTTCACCAATCCAGTTAATAAGTGTTGAATATTAAGTTTTGAAGTTTTGAGCTTTTTCCAAAAAGTTGGTCAAACCTGGTCAACATAAGCTCAAAAGATCTTATTTCAGATTTCTCATTCATTTCTGGATGAAAATGGTTCTAGTTTGATTTCCCCTTCTTGTAATCAAGTGCTTAATCAGTTTCTTTACAAAAATCAGGTTGTGACTGATTGGAATAAGCTGTAGCTTATTTTGTGCTTATTAATAAGCACTCAATTGCTTATTTTTGACTTTTAGCTAGATTCCTCAGACACACGTAGTTAAAATTGGATTTTAAGAGTTTTGCAAGTTGTTTCAGCTGATTTGGTTGAGTAATAAGCTCAAACGAGCTTATTCTTCATAGTGTCCCGTTTTTGGTTAAAAATTTAGGTTAATTGCACTTTAGTCCCTAGAAGTTTAATCAGTTTAAAAACCTAGCTAAACTTCCTAATTTTGTGGTATTTGCAAAATTTAGTCCTTTACATTTGGAAGTTGTTAGTTTTCAGTTATAAGTTTGTTGGTTTGTTACTATTTGGTTAGTTAGTTATCAATTTTACAAGTTTGGTCCTTATAGTTAACAGTTTTGCATTTTTAGTCCCTAAAGTTGTTAGAATTTAATTTTCAAGCATTTAATTTTCCTAGAATTTACATTTTCAGTCCTCTTAGTTTTATATTTTGCAATTTTAATTTTGTTTGAATAAAAACTTGGTATTTGCAACTTGTTTTACGTATAAGTAGGTTTATATTTTTCATTTTTAAATAGTGTTGATTGAATTAGCAATAGATTACCAAGCAAGTTTGAACAACCAAGAACAATAATAAATCTGATATTGATTGGACTTTCTATTGGTTAAGAACTGAGAAAACGAACTTGCATTATACCACATTTCAAATGGCGCCGCTGCCGGTTCTTTGACTACACGAGAGACTATCGATTGACGGTTTTCATTGGCTTTTGGGATCCGTTCATTTTGTGAACGTTATTTTTACGTATCATAAATCAAAAACAAATAAAAAATCAAAAATATAAAAATATATAAAAACTAGAAAATTAACAAAACAATTCTTTTCCTAAAGAATTGACCAAAAAAATTAAAAAATCCAAAAAGCAATCTTTTTCCTAAGAGATTGCACCCAAAAATATATATTATTGGATTCTCTCGGTTTTTATGTACATATAGTATTTTCCTTTAAAAAACTCATAAATACAAAAATATTTTCCATATATTATTATAAGTAAATACGTATACGTATAAGAACAATCAATCTACATATCTTCCATAAGTATTGCCGAGGCAATACACCGTGTTGAGGGGCGTTCCGGTCCTTGACACGCGTATCGATCAAACAAAATAAAGCAAGAATAGATAAATACTCTCAATAAGCAACAATTCGAAGAATACGAACATTTAAGTGAATAGAAAGGCGATGTGCTATAAAATGCCATCTAAGGGTCAATAGGTACTTAAGTACTTCGCGCCACCTAACCCCCCGTTCACTTGGGAGTATTCTAAGAAGGAAGGCTTCATTGAGGGTCTTGCACCCAAAGTAGTAATACATATATTGCTATTTTCTTGTGGATATTTAATATTGAAACTCGAAGAGGATAATCTTATTCTTTTCAAAGTCACACGAGAGCTTCTCTCTCATTCCTCGTATTGAGTTGCATGCTCACTCGCGGGCGTGCACAAATACCGATTGGTGTACAACCTCTTCCTCCGAAAAGGAAGAAAAAGAGAAAGAGTAAGACCACCACCGTCCACCAAGCCGATCACGAGAATCGTGCTTTGTCACCACCACAAGAAGCCATGGCTATTGATAATCGTACTTTGTATGAACGTATGCAATCCAACATTCATGGATATGTTAGTGCCATTAAGATTCCCGACTTTCCCGCTAACACATTTGAGTTACATACATCTATGATCAATATGGTTTCTTCATCACCTTTCTTTGGAAAACAAAATGAGGATCCCCATGCTCATCTTAAGAGATTCCTTTCACTTTGCAATACCATTAAGCATAATGGGGTTCCACCTGAGGTCATTAGATTGATGTTAGTGTCATTTTCCTTAGATGGGAGTGCTAAGCATTGGTTAGACACCCAACCACCCGATAGTATCACCACATGGGATGATTTTACCACTAAGTTTTTGAACAAATTCTTTCCTCCACAAAAGACTATGGTTTTGAGGAATTTGATTATGGGCTTTACATAAAAACCTAGTCAATCCTTTGGTGATGCTTGGGAAGAGTATAGTGAGTTGTTGAGGCGATGCCCTAACCATGGAATGGATGATCTAAGCCAAATCAATACCTTCTATAATGGCCTTAAACCTCACCACCAAGATTCACTAAATGCTTCTGCGGGAGGGAGTATTCTTTTCAAGACATACCATGAGGCTTTGAACATTATTGAGACTAAGGCAATGGTTCAAACAAACAGTCCATTTGAAGAAAAGGTTCATGTTATCCAAAACACTTCTCAAACACCTTGTGATAACCAATTCCTTAAATATCACCAAGAGATCCTTCAACAAGTCAAACAAGGACAATAAGAAATGACTCAAGAGATAGTTCAAGCCTTTAAGAGCATGACATTGAACAATTCCTCAAATAATGTGAATGCCATCACCATTTCTTGTGTTACTTGTGGAGGCCCCCATTCTTATGAACAATGTGATAAGGTGCAAGGGTATCAAGGGGAATGCTATGCTTACCAAGAGGAACATCGTGAACACTTCAAGCCTAACATCAATCCAAATAACCTTTCTTACAAATCCCAAAATTACCTTACTCCACCCGGCTTTCCACCCCAACCACCCACCCAAATTCCACAAAATCCTCCTCAAATTTTAGCAAGGAATCAAGGGCAAAGACAACCATACCAAGGAAATAACTACAAGGCACCCAATCAATTTCAACCTCAAGCAAATACCTTTTATCCACCAAATCAAGGATTTAACTCTCAACCTTTACCTTTCCAACCTCAAGGTTTTCAAGGTTATGTGCCACAAGAGTTAAACACAATGGATCTTTTGCAAAAGATGAATCAAGAGAATGAAAGGAAATTCCAAGTTATAGACAAGAAAATGAATGACCAATTCAATAAGCTTTTGATGGCATTAAATCAAAGACCACAAGGGGCTTTACCTTCAAACACACAAACAAATCCAAGGGCCAATGTCAATGCCATTACAACAAGAAGTGGAACAACAACAAAGGATCCTTCACCTCCTAAACCTACTATTGTTCAATCCACTTGTGCTCCTACTTGTGACAAGCCTTCTACCTCTACTTCACCATCTCAAAATGCTCCTATTCAATCAAACACACCTTCTCCACCTATTCATACTTCTCCTATACCTTCCACACTTCCCAATGAAGAGGCTAACAAAGACAAATCTTCCACCACAACACCTATTCCACCTACACCAAAACCCACTCTTCCATACCCTTCAAGGTTGAAAAAGGACAAGTTAAAGAACAAAGATGACATACAAGTCTCCAATTTCTTAAGGATGTTCAAGCAACTCAATATCAACATATCCTTTGCGGAAGC
The DNA here is from genome assembly GCA_025667525.1 of Glebionis coronaria. Classification (NCBI taxonomy): domain Eukaryota; kingdom Viridiplantae; phylum Streptophyta; class Magnoliopsida; order Asterales; family Asteraceae; genus Glebionis; species Glebionis coronaria. Next base: position 180,341,123 of record CM046880.1, on the reverse strand, counting down.
TCTTGCTTATATGCCAAAGTTTGCTAAGATGTTCAAGGATTTGCTCTCCAACAAAGAAAAATTGGTTGATTTGCCCAACACATCACTTAATGAAAATTGTTCCGCGGTGTTACTTAAAACCTTACCAACAAAACTTGGAGATCCGGGGCGCTTCTTGATACCTTGTAATTTTCCCGGTGTTGAAAATTGCATGGCTTTGGCGGATTTAGGGGCGAGCATAAATCTCATGCCTTTATCGGTTTGGAAACAACTATCTCTTCCCGAGCTCACTCCCACTAGGATGACTCTTGAACTAGCCAACCGAACCATAGCTCACCCCGTAGGTATAGCGGAAGATGTGTTTGTAGGTGTGGATAAGTTTACCTTTCCGGCCGACTTTGTAGTGGTCGATTATGACATGGATCCTAGAGTGCCTTTGATTGTTGGTAGACCGTTTTTGAGAACGGGTCGTACCTTGATAGATGTGGCGGAAGGAGAATTAATTATGAGAGTAGAGGATGAGAAAGTGGTGTTTAAGTTAGGCAAAGTTTGTGATAGAAAAGAGGTTAAGGAGTCTAGACCTTGTGAGACTATTAACATTGTGGATGTGCTAGATGAAGTGTGTAATGAACACTTTCATGATGCTTGTAAAAATGCTAGTGATGAGATTCCACATGTTGAAACCGTGGCCTCAATTGCTCCCTCTTTAACACCTTTTGGAGAGAGTGATTTCCTCTTGGAGGAATTTGAGTCCAACTTTCTTGGTGATGATGATTCTCCCATTAATTGGGAAGAAGATATTCTTACAATCCAAAAGTTGCTCAATGAGGACCCTATTCCTTCTCCTATTCCACAAGAGATTACCATTGAGGAACCTTCCATAGTAAAACCTTCCATAGAGAGTCCACCTCCCATTGAACTTAAGGAACTTCCATCCCACTTAGAATATGCTTTCTTAGAAGGAAAAGACCAATTACCGGTGATTATTGCTAAGGAATTGAAAGAGGATGAGAAGGAGCAACTTATTGAAGTTCTTAAGAAACACAAGAAAGCCTTAGCATGGAAAATATCCGACATAAGGGGAATTGATCCACATTTTTGTACTCACAAAATCCTTATGGAGGATGACTATAAACCCGCCATTCAAAACCAAAGGAGAGTTAACCCAAAAATTCATGAGGTTATTAAGAAGGAAGTGATTAAACTCTTAGATGCGGGTATGATTTACCCCATTTCCGACTCTCCATGGGTTAGCCCGGTTCATTGTGTTCCAAAGAAGGGTGGAATCACCGTGGTGCCTTATGAGAACAATGAGCTTATTCCCACGAGACTTGTCACCGGTTGGAGAGTTTGCATTGATTATAGAAAACTCAATGAGGCAACGAGGAAAGACCATTTCCCGCTTCCCTTTATGGACCAAATGCTTGAACGCTTAGCGGGAAATGAGTACTATTGTTTTCTTGATGGCTTTTCGGGTTATTTCCAAATACCCATTGACCCTAAGGATCAAGAAAAGACCACATTCACTTGTCCATACGGTACATTTGCTTACAAGAGGATGCCTTTTGGCCTATGTAATGCACCGGGGACGTTTCAAAGGTGCATGATGGCGATTTTCCATGACATGATAGAGCAAACCATGGAGGTTTTTATGGATGACTTTTCCGTATTTGGGAACTCCTTTAGCTCTTGTCTCACCAATCTTGAGAGAATGCTTAAGCGTTGTGAGGAAACACGTTTGGTGCTTAATTGGGAGAAATGTCACTTTATGGTGAAAGAGGGGATTGTTTTAGGACACAAGATATCCAATAAGGGATTAGAAGTTGATCGAGCCAAAATTGATGTGATTGCTAAGCTTCCCCCACCCACCTCGGTTAAAGGTGTGAGGAGTTTCTTAGGTCATGCGGGCTTTTATAGGCGCTTTATACAAGATTTCTCTAAGATAGCTAGACCGATGACTCATCTCTTGGAGAATGAGGCTCCTTTCATTTTTGATCAAGCTTGTTTAGACTCTTTTGAGACCCTTAAGGAAAAATTGACTAAGGCTCCCGTTTTGGTTTCTCCAAATTGGGAATTACCTTTTGAGCTTATGTGTGACGCTAGTGATTATGCGGTGGGGGCCGTCTTAGGACAAAGAGTTAATAAGCATTTTCAACCTATACACTATGCGAGTAAAACCATGACCGGTGCACAACTTCATTACACTACCACGGAAAAAGAGTTGCTTGCTATAGTATATGCTTTTGAGAAGTTTAGACCATACCTTGTGCTTTCCAAGACCATAGTGTATACGGATCATTCCGCTCTCAAGTATCTTATGACAAAACAAGATGCTAAGCCTAGGCTTTTGAGATGGGTTTTGTTGCTTCAAGAGTTTAAGATAGAGATTCGTGATAAAAAAGGGGCCGAGAATTTAGCGGCGGATCATTTGAGTAGACTTGAGCATCCTTTTCAAGGAGATTTCCCACATCAAGAAATCAATGAATCCTTTCCACTAGAGGAGCTCATGTCTATCTCTTCCCAAGAGGATGCCACACCTTGGTTTGCGGATATTGCAAACTATCTTGTGGGCAATGTGCTTATTGAGGGTCTTACTTATCAACAAAAGAAAAAGTTTCTTAAGGAAGTTAAGTATTACTTTTGGGATGATCCATATCTTTTTAGGCAATGTGCGGACCAAATTATTAGACGGTGTGTAGATGGGCCCGAGGCATTTAAAATCTTAGAGGCATGTCATAAAGGACCTACGGGTGGACATTTTGGGCCTAACTACACCGCCAAGAAAGTCTTTGATTCGGGTTACTATTGGCCTTCCATTTACAAGGATGCTCAAGAGATGGTGAAATTTTGTGATGTTTGTCAAAGACAAGGAAAAATTACACAACGTGATGAGATGCCACAAAATTTTATCCAAGAGTGTGAGATATTTGATGTATGGGGAATAGATTTCATGGGACCTTTTCCATCCTCTAAGGGAAACAAGTATATACTTCTGGCGGTGGATTATGTGTCCAAGTGGGTGGAGGCTAAAGCCTTACCTACTAATGATGCTAGAGTGGTTGTAAAGTTTTTGAAACAATTGTTTGCTAGATTTGGTGTACCTCGGGCCATCATAAGTGATCGTGGTACGCACTTTTGTAATGATCAATTCACGAGAGTTATGAAGAAATATGGAGTGAATCATAGACTTTCTACCGCGTATCACCCTCAAACAAATGGTCAAACCGAGGTCACAAATCGTGGTTTAAAGAGAATTTTAGAAAGAACGGTGGGAGAGCATAGAGCTTCTTGGTCGGATAAGCTTGATGATGCTTTGTGGGCGTTTAGGACGGCTTTTAAGACACCAATTGGTTGTACTCCTTATAGGCTTGTCTATGGAAAAGCGTGCCACCTCCCATTTGAGTTAGAACATAAGGCATCTTGGGCTCTCAAGTGGGCTAACTTTGATTTAAACCAAGCCGGTTCACATAGGAAAGATCAAATCAATGAGATGGATGAGTTGAGAGCCAATGCCTATGAGAATTCTTTGCTATATAAGGAAAAGACTAAGAAATTGCATGATGCTAAGATCAAGAATCGTGAGTTCAAAGTTGGAGAGCCGGTTCTCCTCTTTAACTCAAGATTGAAGCTTTTTGCGGGCAAGCTTAAGTCGAGATGGTCCGGTCCATTCACTATTGCTCAAGTGTTTCCATATGGAACTCTTGAGTTGTCCCAACCCGATGGTCCAAATTTTAAAGTGAATGGTCACCGTGTTAAACATTACTTTGGGGAGGACATTTCCGTTGAAATGGTCCAAGAGGTCCCCATTTTCCCCATGAATTAATTCATTGAGGGACGAGTCGAGCTAGAGACTCATTAACTCAAGCATCGTATAACTAGGTTTAGAGTGTTGTAGGTTAGAAATAAAGGCATAGATTTGGAGATAAGTGTAGGGGAGACCTTCTTTTGTCTTCATGCTTGTTTGTAGGGTTGCTCACTCATCTCATGCTTTGGAGCTTATGGAGGAGGCCCTTGTATCCGGTTCACTTCGTTACTTTAGTGAATTTTCATTGACACCTTGTGCTTAAACTTGATTTCACTAATAGTAGTCCTTTCCTTAACTTGGGATAAGCAAAGTCTATTCATTGTCATAAGTGTAGGGGAAGTTTTTATACTTCCATGCTCTTAAACATTGAGGACAATGTTTAGCTTAAGTGTAGGGGGGTCTTCTATCGAAGTGACCTTACCTAGAACTTGTCATTGTCTTGCATGATAATTGGGAAAATTGAATTTTCAACATTTTTCAAATTTTTTGATCTACTTTGGCCACCAAAAATATGCATTCATAATTTTTGCATCAAACATTTTTCATTTGCATAACACATTTGCATTGTATATATATTTCTTCTTTTATTTTTCATCAAAAATATATAAAAAGGAAAAATATAATAAAAAATGGTTTTAACAAGTTTAGATTTCTTTGACATATTAGGCCCGCCATGGATATTTTGACTCAACCCGAGTTTGCTTATTTTAGCACTCTCTAGCTAGTATCCTTAACCATGTAGTCCTTCATTGGTCTATTAGGCTAAGCTTCCACCAATTTCATTATTTGAGATTTTAAATTTGTGGAGAATGGGAAATGATAGAGTTGAAGCAAGTGTAAAAGGGCTAGATAGACTTCATGGCAATTACTTGTGGCTAAACCCTTCTCTTCTCTACCTCTATTTTCTTCGCATGTATATAATTGTTAATAAATAATCAAGTACGGTTTTAATTGGTTCGTAATCTCTTATGCATTTTTGGCTAATCATTTATGGTTGATGTGAGTACGTCTTAAGATTCTAAGTTAGCACATTTTATGTGTACTAGACTTGTGTCATGCTCCATATTTAGCGGGTGTTTTTCCTTTTCTTCTTTTCAAATTTCTTTGTGAGGAATAAAGAAAAATAAGAGCGGCTTATGAAAAAAAATGAGTGGCTAGAAAAAAAAAAGAAAAAGAAAAAAAAATAATGCAAGACTCCCAAGAGGGGCAGTGTGGTGTTAATTATAGTGACTATTGAGTTCCAATATTACCTTGGGGATTCAATAGATTGCTCCAATCCAATATTACCTTGACGGGTTGCGGGGTTGAAGATCCAAAATCTCAAAAAGATGCGGATGTAAATTATTGCGTGAGTTTTATTTTTCTTTCCTTAGCGAGTGTGTAGTTACTTATGAAAGCATGACATGAGGATTTTACACATAAGGTGAATGACTTATTACTCTTAATACGGACTTATATTAATTGTGAGCGGGTTTTCAAGTAATGGATGAGAAGATTACTTAGGATTAAAACCGTGCTTCCTTATTTTCGGATTTTACATTTCTTATATTTCACGCTTGAATAATGACAAATTTGCCCAAAAGCAATTTGCTCAATTAATAACCGGTTCCACATTTAATTGTCATGAATAAGTTGATGCACTTTTTACTTGTGAATGCAATGATCCCATTTATTAGCTTGGTATGGGGAATGTGAAACTTGAGGGTGATAAATGTTCATGGTATCCAAGCCCTAATCTAAGTCATTGAATTCTTTATGAGTTATTTCCATCAAAACCATTTCAAGAAAAATCAAAAAGATATAGATAGAATTGTATTTTGATTCATTGCATTATTAAAAGTCAAAATCATGCATCATCTAGTTTAGAGTAGTGTAGATGCATCTCATATGGCCAAGGTGGATTAATTATGAGGGAAATGTAAATTTTTAAGCCTTGAAATATAATATTGCATGAGGACATGGCAATGCTCAAGTGTAGGGGAATTTGATATGAGCTTAAACTCATATCCTTTTATCAACAAATAACCCTAAAACATGAAGCAAAATACCCATTTATCTTGTAAAAAGCAGTGTTATGTGGTATGTTGTGTTTGTGTGATCTTTTGTAGGTAAGAAGATACAATTCCAAGCAAACAAGGAAAAATCAAGCTCAAATGGATGAAAAAGACAAAAGAGGGTCAAAAGTGACAAGACTTTGAAGTTCAAGGACCTATCTTGATAAGTTATGAAAGTTGAAGGACTAGAAGTGCAAATAATGAAAAGTCAAGATTCAAGTCAAACCTGGTCAACTATCAAGTCAACTAAGTCAAAGGGCCATTTTGTACAAGTTATCAAAGTTAAAGGACCAAAAATGTCAAAGAAATGAAGATCCTAGCTTAAAATAGCAATCTGCCAAGTCAAGGGGTTTGTTTTGCCAAGTTTGAAAAGATAATGAAGCTTAATCCATGTGACAAAGGAAGCAGCCAATGGGAAGAGAGTAAACACATCACACGGATCAAACATTTATTTCCCACTAACTGCCGCCACATTTATTACCATATCTAAACAGTTTCAATCCGTGTGCAACTTTTTAAGCCAACCAGAAGATGACACGTGTCATCTTCTTCACAAGAAAAATTTCCAGGATCGGGTTTTTGATAGAGGCCGTTTCATGAGAAGATCAAAACACCAATATTGCTCGTTTTGAAGAAAGGAATTCAATGGTGCAATCCAATTAACAAATCATCCACTCAATCAAAAACACCCAAATCATGGTTCATACCTTCAAGTGCCAAATGCAGAATTTTTCCACGTGGCAAGTTGTTATTGGTTCTGACACGTCACAACTCCAACAAACTCTCAATTCTTGCCTATAAATACCTAGACTAGTCTTCATTTTTCATAGTAGCTTAAAATTGTAAAAACACATAGTTCTTACTTTCCTTACCTTTTTCTCTCACTTTTACCCTAACTACTCAAGAGTCTGACAAACTCTTGAGTCAGTTAGTTAGTTAGTAGCTTGTAACAACCTTTTGTAACTGAATTCCTTCAATAAATTTCAAATTCAATTTTCCCGCCAATTCTGTTCTTCAAGTTACTGCTCATTACCTGCTATTGTGTGATCTTATTGTTGCCGTTGAGTGTGTGTTATGATCAACCATTGATCATAGCTTACATTGGTGAAGTTTTGTAGCTGTTTGATCAGAATTCAAGTGTTTCCATTGTTCTTGAAGATTTGTAGCAGAAATGATGATTCCAGATGAATTGTAGCTGTTTGATGGTTGATTGTTGTTGAATACTAGTGATAGGTGGTGGTTATCACTAGGGCAAGAGAGCTCAGTGCTCCTCTTCTTCCCAAAGGATTTCTACAATAGGTTCCATAGCTCTTGTTTTATGTTCCTCTAAACAGTCAATTGCATGTTCAATTTCCTAGTTAATCTTGATGGCTGCATGATTTACTTGATAGTAGTTGAAGTTTGATTGATTTTAGTTCATTTGTAGCTTAATCTTGCCTTCTTGTTTACTGAATTGATAGCCTTAGTAGTTACTGCATCATTTTTGTCATCTGTTTAGCCTTATAGCTTATTTGCTATTCTAGTCTTGGTAATTGCTTGGTTTCTGTTTTAATAGCTTTCATTTAGTCTATTGAATCTAGTTTGCTATATCTCTTGAATCAGTTTAATCCAACACTCAAAAAGTCTTTGTAAAATTTGGTTCATAACTGATAAGGGAGTGTTTGGGAATAGCTTTTAAATAGATTTCAAGTGTTAAGATTTGGTGTTTAGAAGTTGATTTCCAGTCATTAGGTGTTAACAATTGGTTTTAAGTCTTTTACAAGTCAAACATAAGGTCAAACAGGCAATTGGCTTTGAAACAGTTTGGGTCAGATATCATTAAGCTTTGGTTTTGAAAACTTGTTACTATCAATTGCTGATTTCTCCTTCATTCCTTGATCAAATTTGCTCAAATTTGTTTCTAGTTATAGCTTATATCATAAACTTTTAGACTCTAAGAGGAAAATCTACAGTTTTAGGAATTAAGCTAGAAAATAGCTTATTGGTCAATGACTGAGCATTTGTCATTCTCTGATATAAAGTGCTAACTGTTTTCTTAGATCTCAATTTCCACTTCATAAAAGTTTTGATTTTATTTCACCAATCCAGTTAGTAAGTGTTGAATATTAAGTTTTGAAGTTTTGAGCTTTTTCCAAAAAGTTGGTCAAACCTGGTCAACATAAGCTCAAAAGAGCTTATTTCAGATTTCTCATTCATTTCTGGATGAAAATGGTTCTAGTTTGATTTCCCCTTCTTGTAATCAAGTGCTTAATCAGTTTCTTTACAAAAATCAGGTTGTGACTGATTGGAATAAGCTGTAGCTTATTTTGTGCTTATTAATAAGCACTCAATTGCTTATTTTTGACTTTTAGCTAGATTCCTCAGACACACGTAGTTAAAATTGGATTTTAAGAGTTTTGCAAGTTGTTTCAGCTGATTTGGTTGAGTAATAAGCTCAAACGAGCTTATTCTTCATAGTGTCCCGTTTTTGGTTAAAAATTTAGGTTAATTGCACTTTAGTCCCTAGAAGTTTAATCAGTTTAAAAACCTAGCTAAACTTCCTAATTTTGTGGTATTTGCAAAATTTAGTCCTTTACATTTGGAAGTTGTTAGTTTTCAGTTATAAGTTTGTTGGTTTGTTACTATTTGGTTAGTTAGTTATCAATTTTACAAGTTTGGTCCTTATAGTTAATAGTTTTGCATTTTTAGTCCCTAAAGTTGTTAGAATTTAATTTTCAAGCATTTAATTTTCCTAGAATTTACATTTTCAGTCCTCTTAGTTTTATATTTTGCAATTTTAATTTTGTTTGAATAAAAACTTGGTATTTGCAACTTGTTTTACGTATAAGTAGGTTTATATTTTTCATTTTTAAATAGTGTTGTTTGAATTAGCAATAGATTACCAAGCAAGTTTGAACAACCAAGAACAATAATAAATCTGATATTGATTGGACTTTCTATTGGTTAAGAACTGAGAAAACGAACTTGCATTATACCACATTTCAGACGGCTTTTAAGACACTAATTGGTTGTAATCCTTATAGGCTTGTCTATGGAAAAGCGTGCCACCTCCCATTCGAGTTAGAGCATAAGGCTTCATGGGCTCTTAAATGGGCTAACTTTGATCTAAACCAAGCCGGTTCACATAGGAAAGACCAACTTAATGAGGTGAATGTATTAAGAGCCAATGCCTATGAAAACTTATTGCTTTACAAGGAAAAGACTAAGCAATTGCATGATGCTAAAATCAAGAACCGTGAGTTCAAAGTTGGAGAGCTGGTTCTCCTCTTTAACTCAAGGTTGAAACTCTTTGCGAGCAAGATTAAGTCACGATGGTCTGGTCCATTCACTATTGCTCAAGTATTTCCCTATGGGACTATTGAGTTGTCACAACCAAATGGCCCAAATTTCAAAGTGAATGGTCACCGTGTTAAGCATTACTTTGGGGAGGACATTTCTGTGGAAATGGTCCAAGAGATCCCCATTTTCCCCATGAATTAATTCATTGTGGTAAGAGTCGAGCTAGAAACTCCATAAATCAAGCTTGAATAACTAGGCTTAGATCTTTTAGACTAGAGTGTGGTAGGATAGGAATAAGGGTATATAGATGAGCATAAGTGTAGGGGGGATGCCTCTCTTTTGTCTTCTTGATGTTTGTAGGGTTTCTCTCTCTCATTGCATGCATTGGAGCTTATGAAGGAGACCCTTATATCGGGTTCACTTCGTTACTATTGTGATTTTCAAACCACATTGTACTTAAAATGAATTCACTATAGTAGACCTTTCCTTAGCTCGAGTTAAGCAAAGTTATCAATGTCATAAGTGTATGGGAGTTTACTCCAAGACTCTTAAACATTGAGGACAATGTTTATCTCAAGTGTAGAGGGGTCTTCTATCGAAGTGACCTTACCTAGAACTTTGTCATTGACTTCATGATAATTAGGAAATTAATTTTTTAACAGTTTTCAAATTTTTGATCTACTTTGGCCACCAAATATATATGCATTCATAATTTTTGCATTAATCATTTTTCATTTTGCATAACACATTTTCATTGTATATATTCTTTTTGTACTTTTCATAAAAAAATATATAAAAAGAAAAAATATAATAAAGGATATGGTTTAACAAATTTAGACTTCTTTGACATATTAGGCCCGCCATGGATACTTTGACTCAACCCGAGTTTGTTTATCTAAGCATTCTCTAGCTAGTATCCTTAACCATGTAGACCTTTATTGGTTTATTAGGCTAAACATCCACTAGTCTCATTATTTTAGATTTTAAACTGTGGAGAACAAGAGATGATAGAGTTTGAAGTAAGTGTAAAGGGCTAGAAAAACCTCATATTAATTAATTGTGGCTTTTATATCCCCTTTCGTAACCTTTACTTTCTTGTCAATGAATGTATATATGTTAATAAATAATCAAGAACGGTTTTAATCGGTTTGTAGTCTCTTACGCATTTTTGACTAATCATTTGTGGTTGATATAAGTACGTCTTAAGATTCTAAGTTAGAACATTTTATGTGTACTAGACTTATGTCATGCTTAATACTTAGCGGGTGTTTTTACTTTTATTCTTTTCAACTTTCTATGTGAGGAATAAAGAAAAATAAAAGTGGCTTATGAAAAAAATGAGTGGCTAGAAAAAAAAAAACAATAATTACACAAGACTCCCAAGAGGGGCAGTGAAGTGTTAATTATAGTAGCTATTTAATTCCAATATTACTCTCACAAGGGTTTCCGGGATTTAATAGTTGCTCTAATCCAATATTACCTTGACGGGTTGCGGGATTGAAGATCCAAGGTCTCAAAAAGGCGGCGGATATAAATTATTGCGTGAGTTTTATTTTTCTTTCCTTAGCGAGTGCGTAGCTGTGACACCCCGGGTACGGTCAAAATATGCGGAATTATCAACGGAGATGTCACAAGGGTGGATCGATTGCACATAGTTCATAGAGCATAAGATAAGATATTATTCAAAACAGATTACATGATTATTATACAAATTTATAAAAATTGTCTTCAACATGATAAAACTAGATTGTTTATGTTTCCCAAATAGAACCCTTGATGAGTCTTATAATCCAGATTATAGTAATTCTTGAGTCCATGCACACACCACGTACTAACTTCACTTTCCTGAGAAAAACATGCTTAGAGGGTCAACATAAAGTTGGTGTTGCAGGTTTACCAATAATTAGTTTGGGCATACATTAATCATAGAAGTAACAAGGCACAAAGCATTTTTATTAAAAAGGTATATTACATTTGCTATTACTCAAAACTGAAGCTTAACCTTCCATAGTCCTCAACAGACGAAGACGTAGCGTCTGACACCCAAACCCAGTTCCAACATGGTATACATCTGCTGTCCCGGCCAAGGCACAGTGAGCATGACTCACCCAGATGGGGATGGTCAATCCCTAATTGATCTATTTATAACATTCAGGCGATTTACAACAATTTAACAGTTTTTATAATAGTCAATCATAGTCAAGTTTATACAATTCCGTTATGTCCATTAAAAGTAGTTGCATGTTTTCTCCCCCGTAGAGGAAAAGTTTATCAATAGTTTATATGGGGCTGTAATCTCACCTGGGAGTTGGCAATAGCTGTTTAACACGAATATCCAAATAATGCTCACGCCAAAAGTTATGCCTAATCAAATAGTACAGTCTTAATAGATAGTACAAAGAACATATGTGTATGCTTATACAGATTTTTAGTCAGTTTAATATTGATACAGTATTTATCTAAATAACCGTAGTACAAGTATTTAACAATATCCATTTAAACTTGTATATAAGTTTCATATTTAAGTAAACAAAAAATGTCTTACTTATAATATTAGTCTACGTTCGTAGTTCATGTATTAGTAACATCCATTTAAACTTACCATTAAGTTTTATATTTAAGTAAACACAACAAGGTTTTACTTAAAATATTAGTTTACGTTCGTAGTACATGTATTAGTAATAACCTTTTAAACTTACAATTAAGTTTCATATTTAAGTAAACATAAATGTTTCACTTATAATATTTGCTTATGTATTAGCATTCAATATAGTTAACGTTCATATAATTTTATTTCCTAAAAGTAAATGAGTACATGTATTAATAATACATATCCATGTTGTTTATACAATTCATTCCATAAAGCAAAATAATAATATTTTATTTTTGAAAAGTAAAAATATAATATTATATTTTATTTAACTTTAAAGTTCCCCTAAATTATTTAACATTTATAAAACAATTTATAAATTACAAGTTTAAGAATTTATACATTAATCCTTATGGATTAGGGTTTAATTAAGTTATACTAAATTTAAAATAGAATTAGGGCTAGGGCTAGTTTAAGTTTCAGATTATGGCAAAACTAGTCCCTCCATATCTTAAACAAAGTAAACTTTTGGATTTTACACATTTGGTACCTAGGGCTTGTTAAACTTTCGGGTTATGGCAATTTTAGTCATCCTAGTTATATTTAGGTTTTATAACTTTCATAAAATGACAAAACAGTCCCTAGGGCTTCTTTAAGTTTCGGATTATTACAAAAATGGTCATTCGGGTTATAAAATGACAAAACAACTTTTAGAAACTTTCCAAAATGGTCCATAGGGTTTTATATGCCACGGATGGTATTTATTAAACCCTAGACTTTCAGATATTTACATTTTCAGTCCTTGTGTTTAATAATTTATCAAAACAAGTTTCATGTGTCAGGGTTTTAATCCTTAAGTTTCATAAATTGTCACTTTAATCCAAAAGTTTTTATAAGTTATATTTTATTATAAAAACTTTATTTAAAAATTCAAAACATTAAATGGGTTCATTAAATGGGCTAAAATATCTAATGAGCCATCTAGTGGGCCTAAACACATTTTGAGTCTACTAACTTGTCAAATGGGCCTTTAAAATATTTATTGGGCTTAAATACATTTTTAAGTCCATTAATTAACTAAATGGGCCTAAGAATATTATTAAGTCCATTAAGATACTAAGATTTGTTAAATGGGCTTATTGGGTCCATTTAGTCTTGGGCTAATGTTGCATGGGCTTGATTAATCCATCAATACTACTTTTTCATTTTATGTAAGTAATAATCTAGGTATTTTCTTATAAGCTTATTATTAGTTTATCTATATTTAGTTATAAACCTTAATAAAAGAATAAAACTCATAGTTTGTTTTATTTGTTATACCAAATGAGATCTAGATGTGTTACAAGGTTGCATGCAAGTCATAAGCTCTAATATTAGCTTATGGCTCACGACTATATATAATTATAGCTTATTAAGATGAGTCAAAACTTGTTTTAAGGTTGCATGTACTTATAAGTGTCCCCAAAATAAGATCTAGTTATGTACAAACCAAGAAACAAATCATAAGGCCATGTATACATACATATAACCCACGGCTATAATTTTAATCTTGGTGTTTCCAAGATGAGGTTTTTAGCTAGTTTTATGTCTTGTAAATATTCATAGAAATACAACATAATTATCTAGGCTTCTTGCATGTTTCCAAGGTAATCACAAATCCAAGAAAACAACATATAGCCCACGGCTATATTGTTTTTCCCCAAATATTCCCATAAGATCTTTAAGCTAGTTTTATGTTTATCATGTTAAGTTGAACTCTTAACACTAGATCTAGGTTTTATATAAGCATGCATGTACATTTAAAATCCATTCAAGGTTATATATAATCCACAGCTGTATATGTATATATAAAGTGTTTTAGAGATTTTTAGAAGTCCATTTCACATGTAATAATACATATTCCATCAGTTAAAACTTAGTACATAAATCCTAATTAGCCATTTGATTATGCCGTGACCTTTAAGGTCATGGTTTTCATGGTTGAGTTATTACACAAGTTCACTTATGAGATTTGTGATTATTTTCTTCTTTTTTATGAGATTTGTGATTATTAGTTTAACCAAAATCCAAAAAGTGAGATTTGTAACCCACGGCTTCATTTAAATTCACAAAATGATTCATATGATTTTTAATCAAGTTAAAACATAGATTACTAGTCATAGGTTTCTTCATTAAGAAATTTTTAACCATGACTAATGGTATTCATAAACATGGCGTGGCCTAGATGGTCATGCTTTTATCAAATCTTGATTCTTAACAAAGTTTGTTACATGTGTTTATAGGTGAATGTTGATGCATGCAAGTAAAAATGAAGAAGCATAATGAATAATACCTTTCTTGCTAAAAGTTACCAAGGAAGATCTAGATGACAAAGGAGATTAGAGATCTAATCTTGATGATGAAAACCCTAACTATAAACCAAGCCGTGACCCTTAAGGTTTCGGCTAGGGCTTGTTAGAATGATTCCAAAGATGATGATACTACTAAATGATTAGTAGTTAAGATGAGACAAAGATCTAGTAGATTTAATGTATAAATCTTGGATGTTTGTGGCTTATTGCCGAATGATTTGAGAGAGAAAGGTGAAGAGAGAAGTGAGATTGGATTGCATGAGAGAATGAAGAATGTATTTGTGTGTTTTTCGGCTTAAAGGAGAAAGAGAAAGCCAAGGCAAAAGGTATGATTGCCTTGGTAAGAGAACACATGCCAAGTGTCACACTATTCATTTCCTAGGCAACCTTTCTTCTTCCACATATGTATGTGTGTGTCGTGTAAGGCTAACCAAAGGGAAGGGTGGGCTTGGACTTGGGCTTATGTTGGGCTTGCACACAAGGAGTACATGATCTTGGGCTAGTCCAAGAAAGATTAAGCATGCCTATAGTATGCATACCTACATACATGGCTACATATACAATGTGTAGCATGTTTTTCCAAATTTTTGTTATGTGTTGTATACTCAAATGTTGATTATACATTTTATTACTTGTTCTCCTAGTATTAAGTACAAGGTTTAAGTTATGTAGTTATTTACAACAAGGATGAATGTAAAAGTATAAGTACATAATGGACAAGTTCACACACATCTTAAAGAATTAAAATACATGAGTGAATGTTCTTAAGATCATTGGATGGAACTTTATTACATTAAATCATGATAAAATCATGGATTTTACAGCACCACCCCGTTAGTTTAGCTTTGTCCTCAAAGATACTAAAAACGTAGTTATCTTTTAAGTGAAAAAGGAGGTTCTAAGTTTATGGTTCATCCCGGACACTCTCAGGAACGAATGATAACATCAATGCGAAGTGGTCTACATATAGGTTACCTTTATACGCCCGATTGAGCAGTAATGGAGGCTTATGCTACTACGGGTGGACAAAAAGCGATGCAAAGAGATCTTTATCTGGGTCGCACTATACATCCGATTGAGCAGTAACAGAGACTGCTGCTACTCTGGAAGGATAGAAAGCAATGCAAAGAGATCTTTATCCGGGTCGCACTATTCATCCGATTGAGCAGTAATGGAGACTGCTGCTACTATGGATGGATAGAAAGCAATGCAAAGAGATCTTTATCCGTGTCGCACTATTCATCCGATTGAGCAGTAAGGGAGACTGCTGCTATTATGGATGGATAGAAAGCATTGCTAAGATATCTTTATCTAGGTCGCACTATACATCTGATTGAGCAGTAACGGAGACTGCTGCTACTATGGATGGATAGAAAGCAATGCAAAGAGATCTTTATCCGGGTCGCACTATTCATCCGATTGAGCAGTAATGGAGACTGCTGCTACTATGGATAGATAGAAAGCAATGCAAAGAGATCTTTATCCGGGTCGCACTATTCATCCGATTGAGCAGTAGCAGAGACTGCTGCTACTATGGATGGATAGATGCGGGCTTATCAACGAAGATCGCGGTTACATCCTTCCAAGAGCTGGGAGAGGACCCATGGCGTTGTGGATTTGGTTAGGAGGGAAAATCCACTGCAAACGGTTTCTGGTATGAGGAGGACACACCACCATGTTTTATATGCTGGGAAAGCTGGGGATGCGTTACTTCTGCACCCTTTTCACTGGTGAGATATATGTTATATCTCCACACCCGATGGTGAAAATTGGGGGTTAAAGGTAAAATAAAATAAAAAAAGCATTTTAACTAGAACCCCTCCTGTGTCAACAACTATACACGGAAGACTTGCTGCTATACCTCAAGCTTATGGGATACAGACATTAGTTGATAGCACTAAAATATACAGACATTAGTTGATAACACCAAAATATACATACATTAGTTGATAGCACTAAAACTTCTACCCAATAGAGAAGTTAAGATTATTGTTGATGGTGATTGGGTAGTAAGTTGCAGAGAATCTGCTTCATTTACAGGGGGCTGGGAGAAAGGGGCACATAAAAGAAGTACCTCAGATGGTGGAAATAAAAGAAGATACCAAGAATAAAGAAGTGCGCGTCTTGCGGGGTGCTGTAAAAAGGGTCATGCATCCACTATCAATGGTTCAAAATTCTCACGAATTTTGACTTCTAAAGAGAGGAAGTTACACCTCCCAGGGTCTGGTGGATGATGGTATTGTCGAACTAATTGGACCCGAAGTGGGAAAAGGTATGCCCAAAAGCATGGGGCATTCAACATCTCTTTACGAGGGATGTCGAACACGGCCCTACAAAATACATCCATTGTGAGTTGGATATTTCCTTTGGGTTTACGGTTGTCTAAAATGGCAAACGTAACCCCATAAAATATACCCATTGTGAGTTGGACATGCCTTCTAGGTTTAGAGTTGCCTACCTTGTCACGTAGGGAGAAACAAGTTAGGAAGATGGGGCATTCTTTGACCAAGTATTTCTGGACTTTGACGCAAGAAATGACACTAAGTCTAGTGTTGATTATATCGGGGTTACCATCCCCTTGTATAATCAAGGTTTCATCTTCCCAAGGTATATAAAACAGGTTTCGATCGCATATGATAATGGCACGATATTTTGCTAGCCAACCCATGCCAATAATGACATCAAAGCAACCAAGACTTACCAGAATCAAGTCGGTGTTAAACGGGTGATTAGAAAGGTTTAAGGTACCACCTCGAATGATGGTGTCAACCGTCACAACTTTTCCGTCGGCTAGTTCTATAGTATAGTAGGGGTCTAAAACTGATGAATTGATTTCCAGTATTTTACTAAATTGAGTAGATATAAAGCTTCGGTCTGCCCTGGTGTCAAACAAGACAGATGCATGTCACTGGTTTAGTAAAAACGTACCGGTGACGATGTTGGAATCGGGATTGGCTTGGGCATTGCCAACCATGCACACTTGTGATGAAGTTCCCTTGTTGTCCTTCTTCTGGTTGTCCAACTTGGGACAGTCGGGTCTCACGTGTCTAGGGGTTCTACATTCGTGACATACTACAACTCTCTTTGGACCATTGTTGCTTCCACCTGTGGGGTTTCGGTTTCCCTGTTGCCCACTTACGCTCCCACGAGCATTGGACTTGCCTTTGTTGCTGTTTCCGGGGTTGTTATTGGGTCGAACCGGGGTAACAACATTAGCTTGACATTCATGAGCAAAATGGCCTTGTTGGCCGCACTTGTAGCATCCCTGGCATTTTCCTCCAGTAACATGATGAAAGTTTCACTTTGGACATTTAGGCTTAGATCCTGAGTAGTTCTTGGTGCGGGTTGTGGGAGTGGTATCATCAGCTTGCCCAAAGTTTTTCCTTTTGGAAGGATGCTGGTTCTGGCTACGAGAACTTTCATCCGACTTTCTCTTGTTATCCGTTTGCTTTTCAGACAAATTGCGGGCTCGCTTGTTGATCAGCTCAGTCGCAAATTCCATAGCGCTTTCAACGGTAGTGGGTCGTGACGCTAGCTGTAGCAATTCTTAATTTTAGGATCAATAATTATAACCCGCCTTTTATTTATCATGTTTGTTTTTATAAATATATATATATTGAATTCTCGGTTAATCGACAAGGTTATGGTTTAACGTATCGAATACTTGTCTATTATTACTTATCAACAAAGTATATGTCCGACTTCGACCGTAAATAATATAAATTTTCCCTATTGTTGTCGTAATGATTTTTTGTTTTAATTTTTTTAAATTTTATGATAAACTTTAAGTGTCGCTCACTTATATAACACGCCAACATTTATTAAATTATAATTCTTTATTTTTATATCAAAATATAAATGTTCTCCGAAAGTCAATGTTTTTATTTTATATTGAGCGTTTATTTTTCGTGTTTTACGTGTAACTTTCAAATCGCGTAACTTTTAAAATATCGAGCATCGATAATACCCGCTTATCTAAAACTTAACAAGGAAGTTACCTTTTATAACTTGGTTAGTCATCATATGTACATCTAAGCCACGTACTATATTGTGGCTAAAAACTATTAAGTATAACTTTTTAAATGGCATGACTAAGCAACCTAGTATATATATCTTTCAAAGATAAAATAGAATCTATAAACCATATACATTAACCATCTTTGTATCACCCACGTCAAAGAAAAAGACTACAAAGCAAAAAGTTGGAATTATAGATGAAACCAAGTACCTTAGATTACAACTACAAAATGAAACATGGAAAGTAAAGAAGAGACGAAAATATTATTATATATAAATGTTTCGTCAATTTGGAAGCATGGTAAAAGTATATATTGGCAAGTGTTACCTAATAAGGTGAGTTCATAGCCTCGCTTTTATTTATTTAATTGTTTTATTAAACCCGCGAGGGGGATACATGCTACTTTTTACGAATGGACGCAAGTACTTAAACTGTATGCTTATTTTATCCCTTTTAGTCATGAACCGTTAATTACTTGGACTAACTGTACTGGTCGAGTAAACGCGAATGCTGTGAATAGATCTATTGGGATTGACCTCTCCGTCCGGGTTTAATGGAAAACCGACTGGACGCATTGTATTTGAAACTTGAACGGAATAACGGATGTTAATGTTCGGTTTCATGAGCTAAATGCGATAACTGATGGTATCTGACTTTGGAAACTAAATACATGAAATCTTGTGGTCCACTGCTTTTACTTGCAAACCTATGAATTCACTCAACCGTTGTGTTGACGTTTTTAGCATGTATTTCTCAAGTACTCAGGATTTAAGACCAGCTGGAGCATGAAGTCGCACTGGATATTTTAAAGGCAATAAAATACTTATTACCATTCGTTAAACTTTTTGAAACTGTTTTTTTATTAAATTATTGTTGGGACCTCTTGGTAAACTCTTATATTTTATTAATCGAATGGATTAAACTTTTCAAACGCCTATTTTTTTAGTCGTTTTATGTAACTTGTGTGTTGTGCTATGAAGTAATACTCCCAATGACCCTTCCGCTGCTATTCGAAATTTGGGAGTGTTACAGATTGGTATCAAAGCACTTCTTATAGAGAACTAGGTCATTTTTATGAAACCTGGACTATAACAGCTCTATTGATAAAACTATTTTATTGCCTCGAACATCATTTGTGCGCTCATGCTACCCGAAAGCTGGTAAAATATGTGTATCTTTATATATATTTGCTTTTCGATACTATGTTTATATGATGGGTTAATTTATATAAACATCGAGCTAAAAGACATTGTGGGTGAAGCAATGGTCTTGGTAAAGTTTTTATGACTTTTATGATAACTATTTTATGTAAGCGTGAACTCGCCGTCAAGTGCCGATTCTACTGTTTCTTTATCTTCTGGATTTGAGTTTGAATACTCATCTTGCTCTTTGAAATCATACATGATTATTTCACTGACTACTATTGTATAGTCTGGAGTACGACTTTGACTTATCACCTCGTGATGTGCCAATTTGGAACACCTATTTTTTTTGAAACACGGTTTATTGTGTTCCTTGATTTTTTTATCACTCCGGATGATTTAAATAAATCATGCCACGAATGAGATTATTCCGTTCTATGAAGAATTTGATTTACTCTTCATCTCGTGCTTTGTGCAAACAATGCTTAGGTAGGCTAATTTATAATTATTTTGTTGAAACGAACTCGTCACTCGTTTGAACAATAAAATTATAAATTACTGAACCATGAGTTTCTAAATTTTAATTACATGGACATGACGAACCCACGTAGTTACAAATTTGTAAATGAGTGGGCTTAAGCATGTGGATTTCGCACAAACTGTTTCATTTCGGCTTGTAATTCGATTGTACTATTCATATGTTATCTATCGCTATTCTAATTCATATCGATATTTATAATGACTATTTAATCTTTTTAAATTTTTGATACATTTATATGGATTATTCCGAGCGTGTATCGACTCTTGTAAACTTAAAAGTGCTCTCACCTTCTCGAACGTATCGCGAGCATGTAAAATAACGGAACTCTGGGACAGAGTTCTTTTAAGGTGGTTAGACTGTAGCAATTCTTAATTTTAGGATCAATAATTATAACCCGACTTTTATTTATCATGTTTGTTTTTATAAAAATATATATATATATTGAATTCTCGGTTAATCGACAAGGTTATGGTTTAACGTATCGAATATTTGTCTATTATTACTTATCAACAAAGTATATGTCCGACTTCGACCGTAAATAATATAAATTTTCCCTATTGTTGTCGTAATGATTTTTTTGTTTTAATTTTTTGTAAATTTTATGATAAACTTTAAGTGTCGCTCACTTATATAACACGCCAACATTTATTAAATTATAATTCTTTATTTTTATATCAAAATATAAATGTTCTCCGAATGTCAATGTTTTTATTTTATATTGAGCGTTTATTTTTCGTGTTTTACGTGTAACTTTCAAATCGTGTAACTTTTAAAATATCAAGCATCGATAATACCCGCTTATCTAAAACTTAACAAGGAAGTTACCTTTTATAACTTGGTTAGTCATCATATGTACATCTAAGCCACGTACTATATTGTGGCTAAAAACTATTAAGTATAACTTTTAAAATGGCATGACTAAGCAACCTAGTATATATATCTTTCAAAGATAAAATAGAATCTCTAAACCATATACATTAACCATCTTTGTATCACCCATGTCAAAGAAAAAGACTACAAAGCAAAAAGTTGGAATTATAGATGAAACCAAGTACCTTAGATTACAACTACAAAATGAAACTTGGAAAGTAAAGAAGAGACGGAAATATTATTATATATAAATGTTTCGTCAATTTGGAAGCATGGTAAAAGTATATATTGGCAAGTGTTACCTAATAAGGTGAGTTCATAGCCTCACTTTTATTTATTTAATTGTTTTATTAAACCCGCGAGGGGGATACATGCTACTTTTTACGAATGGACGCAAGTGCTTAAACTGTATGCTTATTTTATCCCTTTTAGTCATGAACCGTTAATTACTTGGACTGACTGTACTGGTCGAGTAAACGCGAATGCTGTGAATAGATCTATTGGGATTGACCTCTCCGTCCGGGTTTAACAGAAAACCGACTGGACGCATTGTATTTGAAACTTGAATGGAATAACGGATGTTAATGTTCGGTTTCATGAGCTAAATGCGATAACTGATGGTATCTGAATTTGGAAACTAAATACATGAAATCTTGTGGTCCACTGCTTTTACTTGCAAACCTATGAATTCACTCAACCGTTGTGTTGACGTTTTTAGCATGTATTTCTCAAGTACTCAGGATTTAAGACCAACTGGAGCATGAAGTCGCACTGGATATTTTAAAGGCAATAAAATACTTATTACCATTCGTTAAACTTTTTGAAACTGTTTTTTTATTAAATTATTGTTGGGACCTCTTGGTAAACTCTGATATTTTATTAATCGAATGGATTAAACTTTTCAAACGCCTCTTTTTTTAGTCGTTTTATGTAACTTGTGTGTTGTGCTATGAAGTAATACTCCCAATGACCCTTCCGCTGCTATCCGAAATTTGGGAGTGTTACACTAGCACACTGTCATGAGTGTTGTCAAAAGTTCGCTGACATACTTCTCAATCTTGTCGCTCCTTTGAGGGGACATTTTGGTGCACATCAAGCTTAACTCTTGAAATCTTTGGTTGTACCAAAGGATGTCATTGTTCTTACATGTTAGATCCCACAGCTCTATTTCCAACTTCTTCATTTCTCCTCTAGGACAGTACTTCTCAGTCATCCTCTCTTTGAGGTTGGCCCATGTGAGAGTATAAGCAGTGTCATGTCCAAGGGTAGCGACCACAGAGTTCCACCAGGTAAGGGCGCTCTCGGGTAGTGTGCATGTAGCAAACTTAACTCTGTTCTCGTCAGCACAACCGCTGATGCGAAAAACTGTCTCTAGTCTTTCAAACCATTGCATCAATTCAACAACTCCTTCTTTTCCTCGGTAGTATGAGGGTTTGCACTTCAAGAAGTCAGGGTAAGAACAACCCATATTAGTGTTGTTTCTGCGCATATTGAGGTTTGGATCATTGTTCACATTTGGATCAGCTCCTCTGGCTGCCATAGCCGCTGTAATGCCTTCACTTATCATTTCCCGGAGTTGTACAGCGGTGACATTTTGAGTAGCTTCATGAAATTCAGTATTAACAGCGTTTGAAGTGGTTGCATTATTGGGATTGGATCGCGTAATCACCATTTATCTATAATCATACACAAAATGAGATTATTAGTTCAAATGTTAGTACAGTTTTTATATTATTTACATGGGAAAAATTCATGCATTGATTTCATAACAAATTGGATAACCTGTCAAGATTTCATAATATAATACATTGCACAACAAATATAATAAAAAAAGTGATTACATGCTATTTCCATAAAAAAATTAACATCCATCTAGCATAACAAAATCGAAGTCATAGGCCTGTCAAGCCTTGTCCATGGTAGTGATACACACAGTCTTTAATACATTACATCCAAAAACACATGTCCGAAAAGAAAAAGGTACATTACAAGATTACATCACCAAAAGCTGAAAAGAAATAAAAGTACAAAAGTCCAATACCATGATAACTAGGGTATAACCCATAAGCTGATCATGATGTACAAGAAATCTAGTACATCTACTCTACTCCTGACTAGATGGACTGCTTGATGAGGTTGGTGCTGGTGGGGCTGATGAAGCTGCAGATGCTCTCCTGGTATTCCATAAAGTCCAAACTGTCCCTCGGGCCTCCTTGAGCATGCGGAATGCTGTCAGCAGCTGGGTCCTAAGTCTGTCGACGACCCCTCGAAAATAAGTCATCTCTGTAGTAACCCCATCGTGTCGGACGATGGCAAGGTAGAAGAAAATGGACAGGGACTGCTCCTGAGAAGATAGAGCAACATGGGTCTGGTGCTGGAGACTCTCCATGGTCTGTATACGCTGGTGGAGACGATAGTTCTCCTCCTATAGCCACTGTAATGCCTCGTCAGTCTTAGCCTGAACACCTCTGGCTGCCTGTGCCTCTCCCCTCATAGTGTGGGTGAGAGAGTCGATACGCTCATGGATGGTAGTATAGCCCAGTTGACCAGCTGTCAACAGGTTGCGAAGGTCTGATATCTCCCGCACCTGGCGTGCGGCCAGTGCGGCGATCTGGGCTTGGTCAGAGTCGGCATGTCCCGCCCCGGAGCCCTCCCCGATCTCGAAAGTGTAGCCGGGTATAGACTCGGGATAATAGCCCGGTGGTAAAGATGAAGGTACAGAAGATGGTAGGTGTCACACCCCACCATGGCGGAACATGGGGCGCGACGTATGGATATCATCACAACATGGCGTGTCTATAGAGATAACTATATGAAATAAGAAATGTCGTAAAAATGGTGACACGAAGGTCATGACAATATCTCAACAATGCAGGAGTCTAGGTAAGTAGGTAACAGTCCTACCTCTTACCCAAGACAATCAAATATCACAAACAAAACAAACATATAGGTGCCAACAATATCACTTATTAAAAGAACAATCAAATAAAACTAAGAAGGAAACGGGGATTCTCCTTCTATATGCAATCCTATGCTTCTCCCATCCTAGCCACTTATTTTCTCATGCTTAACCATAGTATCACCTGAAAGAGACACTAAAACACGTCAACATAAAGTTGGTGAGAGTCATAGGTTTAGACTCCAACGCTAAATCAGTTACAAGCTGTGAATAACAATCATCAACAAAAGAACATATGGACAATGTGTTACAATTATGTATTAACAACTATCAATCAAGACCACTCATACCAAACCAATCCAAGGCTCCTACCTTGCCAAACAACATCATGGTACCTTAGATGATCACCCTATGTACCTATCCCAAGGCCACTACCTTGGCAAACCACAAGGCCACTACCTTGTCAAACCACAAGGCCACTACCTTGTCAAACCACAATAACTGAGACGGCACGTGTCCCCCGATCCAAATCATACACAATCAAAAATCACATAGTAGTTAATCACATAATGTACACACAAGTCCATCACAAACCATAAAAACATTCACAACAACAATTTAGAAATAACTCAACACAGTGTCTCTTCCATCCTATCTGGAAGTCAAAATCAATATTAAACATGGGACTATGAAACTCACCTGATAGCTCCTTCACACGTCCTTGCACTAGCAACAAGCTAACAAACCAAAAACACGAAATCAATAAACGAACCAATCACTAAGATGGCTCATTAACCTATGATGGACATCTAGCATATTCTCACATATATACCTCATTAATAAGCTCTAATTACCCCAATACCCTTCCTTAACAAGTCCTTAACTTGGTTAAGTTTAATAACTAACCCGTTCGTATTTTACCCAAAACAGTCCCAGTTTTAGGTCTCAAAAATTTAGGTCAAACGCCCACTTAAACCTACCCATGGTTTCTGTAAAAGGAATATTCATACCCTTACATATGTTGGCTAACACCTCCCACTTGCCCTAACCTTAAGGCTACTGTTAAGGCCCCGATATATATATATCTACTTTTGTCATTCCAGATTTCCTGATTTTAAACGTACTAAAAGTTTGTTACCATTAAGGGGTCTTACCCTAAACCACCACCTTAGCCCAAGTGCAGATATTAACTACAATATATAAACCGTCTCTCACGTTCGTGAGAAGATCCCAATGCAATCCTAAGTGCCCCAAACAACCCAAAACTTAAAAAGAAAACAGGCTGAATTCAAAACTGTTTTGACCTCCGACTGTTGTAACCTGTTTTTGACCCACTTCCCGACCTCCAATTTAGTTCTCGTTTCTTGCATTGAAAAGCCACTTCAAATATCTTTCCAGGGGTACTTGGATCGTAAAATAAGAGTTTATAGAACTCCCGATATGATCAAAACAATTGATTCAAAATCTGCCCAGTTTTTAAAAACGGGTTTAAACAAATTGAACTAATTAATTACCCATAACCCCATCTAATACAAGCCCTAGATTATATGATCATCATATTATGATTATAACATTATTAATTTACTGATTTTATATAAACCCTAACCCTAATCCATCATAAGAATGATTAAGAAATCATTAAAGCAATTAAATTAAAAAGGGATTAAAGACTTTACCTTCGATTTATGAAAACCCCAAAAAAAATATGAAGAACCCTAATTTTTGTGAAACCCACGAATTTAATTTGTCTCCAGGGGATAGATAATGAATTTTGGTTGTGTACAAAATAATATATAGGGTATGGGTGAATCCTAGTCCAACCCAAAGCCCACTTTCCTTTTTTTTCCTTTTTTTCCTTTTTTTTCTCTTCTAAACCGACCCAAACACCCCTAATTTCGTTTTTTCCTTTATTTTTTTTTCTTTTTATTGTTAAATAATACCTTATTAATATTATCTTAATTTACCTTAATTTATTACAGCTCCTAAAGCTTCCAAAACCCCAAAACCGTAAAACTAGTCAATTTTACGCGTTTTATCATAAAAGACGTAAAATATATACTTTTAAAAAAAATCTCAAATTTTTAAATAAACTATATAACTATGTCCTAAATGACTTAAAACCATCCCGAAAAATATTTATATGGCTAATTACCTTATCCGAGACCTCTATATGCTAAACCGTAAATCCTAAAAAAAAATACACTATTACTATAATACTTATACGTATAAGTAACCACCAAAATATCACCATTTCATTTCATAGTCACTAATTGTGATCTCATGAACATGAATTAACCGTTTCTCGATTTACTTATGAGTACTCTATACTCATAAACGATAATCACACCAACCTCGTTCACACAAAGTAAACACGTAAGCACAAAAATCAAGTAGTCACACATAAAATAACCTAAAAGTAAGACCAAGTGAAGAACCTCAAAACCACGATTGTCACATCACTCCCTCCTAATAGAAATCTCGTCCCGAGATTTACTCCTTAGGATCGACACACAAACAACAAATCACACGAGGATACTTGTTCTAAATGAACTCCCCTCATTTCCACGTGAACTTTAATTCAAGTTTCAAGATACCACATGTACAAACCAAAAATAATTAAACCCATTGCCAAACTCTTGACCTCACAGTCAATAAATCTCGCAAATGACTCTTCGATAAAACAAAGACTCTTATTAGCACAAAACCCGAATAACCGGACATGCAAATATGCATCCTCAAACAACATTTACCAATCCCAATACATGAAATGTATCATGTATAAAACTCATTTCCCCCAGGTAATTCTATGCTCATAAGCTAATGGTCCGATCTTTCCAAAGATCTTATATGGACCTACAAAACTCTACATCAACTCTTCTATTTTACCAAAACATACCACCCGTTACTATGGGTGAAACTTCATACATAACTCTGTCACTAACTCTAGTGGTTTCCTCCTTTATTCCCTACATCCTCATTAATAGGGAACATGCCCCTCTCACCGGTGACTCTCTCCTTGTAGGAGACTTCTTGCTGATGTAACACGTTCTCCAACTATCTCCAAACCTCACGCCAATGCTCTAGGCGTCTTTCTCAATTACCCCTATAATATACTCATACCAACCATTAATCTATCAACGGTATACTACGCTTGCTTTCCATCGTTTCTTCCCTTGCCATAATCCTTCATAAGGCATTCCATACATATTCGGCTAACTTTTACACAAAACTTCCTATCCCATCGCATCTGTACGCAATCCTTACAATTTCTCGACTATGTGACTTCTCATCCCTCTTGAAATATGTGATGAATTAGGCAGTCTATCGACTATCACCCTACTCTCATCGTACTTATTCCTCCACCCAATTATGCATCCCTTTCACCAACTTCGTCCTTACATCGCCCTTTCTAAGATACTCCTATCTATGTAGGAAGTATAGTCTACGTCCCTTTTCTCCATATGATTATCCAAGCCACGCAACATACGTGTTGACGCGTTCTCTGCTTTAGACAACTCAACTCGTGCAACCTACATCCTTCATCCAAACCACCCTATTACGTCATCCATATAGTTCAAGTTCGTCTCAGCTTCACTTCATTCTTCTTATTCCATGTCTCATCAACCATGCTTGCCTTTCCCAGATGGTACTTGGCCTTGCAATTTTCTTTCATCACTTAACTCCACCCATCACCTTTGCCAAATGTTCAATCAAGATAACTGAATATGTGTTGGAGACGTTATGATCCGTATAGATCATTCTCCACGTCTCGTACACCAAATGCCTCTAGCATTCTAGGCAGATATAACAGTCTAGCTCCACTAACTAAGTCTATCCAGTTCTTCCAAATCTTCAGTTCCTGCAACGTATAAGCGATCGCCTTTCTTTGTCGTCCTCGTACGCGTCCAAATCCCTGCTCCACGTATTGTCATGCTTCGCGAAATCATCCAGTCCTTCCGATAATGCCAAGATCTGCTCATCATCCAATCCACCTCTTCATCCTCCAAAATGCTTCCTCGTCCTTCTTCACTTCGCCCCTTGCTGGTTCCACGATATGCCATCATCTCTGACTACTAGTCCTGGCCAACTAAATCCTAAAACTCACACTTGAAAATCTCACGTTTCATTCCCTTTACTAACAACTCCAAAACCAACAAATAATTCGCCTCATCCCCCTTCTAAGATTTGAGTAGATCAAGATGTCGTCGATGCTACCGATGACAACTCGTTTATATACTTTCATGCACACTCGGTTCATTGATTCCATGAAATCGCTAGTGCTTTGGCGAAGCCAAATGCATAACCGTAAACCCAAAGCGTTCATACAACATCCTTAGCAATTTCAACTATGTCCTCCGCACACCCTCTCTTAGCGGCAATACGAATAAATTCCTTGCAATTTCTAACAGCTCTTGTTCTTAATTCACTCCATCAACGATTTGCCTTGGAAGAAACTAACTACAACTCCTCTCACTTTTCCTACTTGCTCTATTCATGGTTCTACCTCAACGCTCCTAAACCATACAAAACCAAAACTACATCCTGAATACACCAGATACGATCGACGAATTAAACCCACGGATAACTAACGACATTTCACGTGCACCAATTAAAACAAATAAAAAACCACGAGACTCCAAAGAAAACTCAAACCCAAAACATGTATCAATTCCAAATGACCCATGACAACGAAAAATAATCCAAGAAACACCCAATGGTAAACAAACATATTACGCCCCGCGACATATTATTTAAACCGTGCAAAAGATCGACTTTTCCAAAAGAATTTATATCTTCTTTTTTTATTATTACCTCCCACATCTATGTGACTAAAACAATCTACAAATAACCTTCTAAACGATCTCAAAACTCAACTCAAAGACTAGGTATCCCGTGCATCCAAAATCATAAAAAAAATAAACTACTATTCAAACTCAACCTTTAACCCGCACTTGTACAATAATTTCGGCCAAGATACTGACCTCCCATGACTATACATTCTGAATATTTGAAAAGTACGTTCCGAGTACATAATTTTTGGCTTTTGAATCACCCAAAAAGCTTTAAAAAACGAACAAGTTACGACCAAAACAATTTTATGCTAGTTGTTTTAAAAACTAAAGAATAGACTTAGTGATCAATGCAATCCTTTTCAAGGTAAGATATAATTGTATGTGAAATATTCATAAACTCCTTTTAACCTTGTATTAATAACTATAAATGACATGAATCGGTTAAATCCAATGATATAAACTATGTAAGTAGAAAGAAATTTTACTTCGCTTTATTTTAAAGAAAGTCTTTTAGAATTTGAAATAAATAAGTGTTGATAAAAAAAAAAACTTATGTTACATCTTGTTTCAAACATTACTCCAACACCTTACCCTTATTTTACCGAATACAACCAACTATCTACCTCTATAGTAGATTTCCAAGTCCCCTCCCACCCCTTTTTCCATATACCAACCAAAAGAAATGTAAGAATCAACCCAAAAGATTTCATTATCCCAAAAGAAATTTCCATTTATTTCAACGGACTTAAAACCCAGAACAACATTTTAAAACATACACGTGAAATATGAACTCACGCTACAAGACACAGTTCAAAAAATTCGAAACGTTGTTGAAACTCCATCAACTCCAGCACCATTAAACACGAACAAACACAAGGTACGTTCAAGTTATAATAACTAGTGAACGACCATATACCATAACTTAACACATAGTAGTATATATACATTCGCATATATATACCTATTAAACCACCCAAAACATACTCGTTACTATACATATCAGATCAACCAATCGCGTCATACACTCGTTTTTTCCATACGAGTAATCACCTTCTCACCGTGCCACAACAAGGCAATAAGCCCACCTCGAAAACCAAACCATATCGTGTGACCCCATAATCACACAACACAACTATAACCCAAAACATATAACACAAAAGAACAATAACCATATCATAGGCAGCCATTATATAAACCCATATATTATACGTATACCCAAATTCTACATCTCATCATATACAAGCATGTACTAACCCTCTTTCATGCAATCATACTTGAGAACCCATTGAAGTTGTGGTACTTGTATAACTATGTTGGCCACCATACTTATACAATTACCCTTTCCCCAATGCACTCCCTCCTATGATGACACTTATAAGAATCAATACAACATATAACACATAAACCCATATACTCACATAAGCTCATAACCACATAACCAATAAGGTCCAAAACTCCAACTATAAAAATAACATAATAAAACTCTTGGAATACCGAAATCCATAGTCTAGCTAAAACAGCCTAGACTAAATCCAAAACAAAAATATAATCAGTTATAAGTCATGTCGCCCATAAGAGTGGAAAACAGCTTAAAACCCTTCCTATCCACCTACTCCTAGTAACTCGAACCACCACACGATTCTTAGGGAACATGACTTAAACATCAAAAGAAAAATAACATACCTCAGGTATGTAGAATAACTCGATAAAAGATAGAAACTACCTTGTACTAAATTATGTACTATAATGTACCATTTAAGCAAAATACAACAGTGACTAGCGTGGACGATTATGGTTCAACCCGCACTAGTCACAAACCTGAAAAGAAAATAACATGTGACTAAGTATGAACATACTACGGTTCAATTCATACTAGTCAAAACATCGCAATAAATAACATCCAACCACATCAATTAATATAAAATGCACACATACTCCTATGACGCCTATATGCAGGGACCCTTAAGCTATAGACTAGGCTACGCGACTAGGCAACCTAATTCTCTATAACCATTGTCTCTGATACCATTCTGTCACACCCCACCATGGCGGAACATGGGGCGAGACGTATGGATATCATCACAACATGGCGTGTCTATAGAGATAACTATATGAAATAAGAAATGTCGTAAAAATGGTGACACGAAGGTCATGACAATATCTCAACAATGCAGGAGTCTAGGTAAGTAGGTAACAGTCCTACCTCTTACCCAAGACAATCAAATATCACAAACAAAACAAACATATAGGTGCCAACAATATCACTTATTAAAAGAACAATCAAATAAAACTAAGAAGGAAACGGGGATTCTCCTTCTATATGCAATCCTATGCTTCTCCCATCCTAGCCACTTATTTTCTCATGCTTAACCATAGTATCACCTGAAAGAGACACTAAAACACGTCAACATAAAGTTGGTGAGAGTCATAGGTTTAGACTCCAACGCTAAATCAGTTACAAGTTGTGAATAACAATCATCAACAAAAGAACATATGGACAATGTGTTACAATTATGTATTAACAACTATCAATCAAGACCAATCATACCAAACCAATCCAAGGCTCCTACCTTGCCAAACAACATCATGGTACCTTAGATGATCACCCTATGTACCTATCCCAAGGCCACTACCTTGGCAAACCACAAGGCCACTACCTTGTCAAACCACAAGGCCACTACCTTGTCAAACCACAATAACTGAGACGGCACGTGTCCCCCGATCCAAATCATACACAATCAAAAATCACATAGCAGTTAATCACATAATGTACACACAAGTCCATCACAAACCATAAAAACATTCACAGCAACAATTTAGAAATAACTCAACACAGTGTCTCTTCCATCCCATCTGGAAGTCAAAATCAATATTAAACATGGGACTATGAAACTCACCTGATAGCTCCTTCACACGTCCTTGCACTAGCAACAAGCTAACAAACCAAAAACACGAAATCAATAAACGAACCAATCACTAAGATGGCTCATTAACCTATGATGGACATCTAGCATATTCTCACATATATACCTCATTAATAAGCTCTAATTACCCCAATACCCTTCCTTAACAGGTCCTTAACTTGGTTAAGTTTAATAACT
This sequence comes from Glebionis coronaria, assembly GCA_025667525.1. Lineage (NCBI taxonomy): Eukaryota > Viridiplantae > Streptophyta > Magnoliopsida > Asterales > Asteraceae > Glebionis > Glebionis coronaria. The sequence goes on along the minus strand of CM046880.1, from coordinate 180,309,701 downwards.
AACCCGTTCGTATTTTACCCAAAACAGTCCCAGTTTTAGGTCTCAAAACATTAGGTCAAACGCCCACTTAAACCAACCCATGGTTTCTGTAAAAGGAATATTCATACCCTTACATATGTTGGCTAACACCTCCCACTTGCCCTAACCTTAAGGCTACTGTTAAGGCCCCGATATATATATATCTACTTTTGTCATTTCAGATTGATTTTAAGCGTACTAAAAGTTTGTTACCATTAAGGGGTCTTACCCTAAACCACCACCTTATACCAAGTGAAGATATTAACTACAATATATAAACCGTCTCTAACGTTCGTGAGAAGATCCCAATGCAACCCTAAGTGCCCCAAACAACCCAAAACTTAAAAAGAAAACATGCTGAATTCAAAACTGTTTTGACCTCCGACTGTTGTAACCTATTTTTGACCCACTTCCCGACCTGCAATTTAGTTCTCGTTTCTTGCATTGGAAAGCCACTTCAAATATCTTTCCAGGGGTACTTGGATCGTAAAATAAGAGTTTATAGAACTCCTGATATGATCAAAACAATTGACTCAAAATCTGCCCAGTTTTTAAAAACGGGTTTAAACAAATTGAACTAATTAATTACCCATAACCCCATCTAATACAAGCCCTAGATTATATGATCATCATATTATGATTATTACATTATTAATTTACTGATTTTATATAAACCCTAACCCTAATCCATCATAAGAATGATTAAGAAATCATTAAAACAATTAAATTAAAAAGGGATTAAAGACTTTACCTTCGATTTATGAAAACCCCAAAAAAAATATGAAGAACCCTAACTTTTGTGAAACCCACGAATTTAATTTGTCTCCAGGGGATAGATAATGAATTTTGGTTGTGTACAAAATAATATATAGGGTATGGGTGAATCCTAGTCCAACCCAAAGCCCACTTTCCTTTTTTTTCCTTTTTTTCCTTTTTTTTCTCTTCTAAACCGACCCAAACACCCCTAATTTCGTTTTTTCCTTTATTTTTTTTTCTTTTTATTGTTAAATAATACCTTATTAATATTACCTTAATTTACCTTAATTTATTACAGCTCCTAAAGCTTCCAAAACCCCAAAACCGTAAAACTAGTCAATTTTACGCGTTTTATCGTAAAAGACGTAAAATATATACTTTTAAAAAAATCTCAAATTTTTAAATAAACTATATAACTATGTCCTAAATGACTTAAAACCATCCCGAAAAATATTCATATGGCTAATTACCTTAACCGAGACCTCTAAATGCTAAACCGTAAATCCTAAAAAAAATACACTATTACTATAATACTTATACGTATAAGTAACCACCAAAATATCACCATTTCATTTCATAGTCACTAATTGTGATCTCATGAACATGAATTAACCGTTTCTCGATTTACTTATGAGTACTCTATACTCATAAACGATAATCACACCAACCTCGTTCACACAAAGTAAACACGTAAGCACAAAAATCAAGTAGTCACACATAAAATAACCTAAAAGTAAGACCAAGTGACGAACCTCAAAACCACGATTGTCACAGTAGGTCTGGAGATACCCGATCCTCCTCCATAAAGGTGGGGACCAGTATGGCTGATGCTGGAGCAGAAAAAGGGTCCTCGAGAAGCACAGTTTCGATAGTCTGATCATCCTCTGAGTCTGAGGCTGATAACCATCCACATTGTACTGATCGTGGAGATGAACGGATAGCTGGAGCAGGTGCTATCACTGGTAGAAGAGTCGAAGGTGCAGTAGGCTGAGTCATGATGCTCTGAAAATAATATTATTTTAAATTTGAAGTAAGTATAAGCTTACAAACAAAGGAAAAATATTATTTTTGATTACAAGTTTTATGAAGTTGTAACACCCCCACAAAATGCTATGCGCAGCGGAACTACAACATATGGGTGCTACGTAGTTATCATCACACATAAGCTATATTAAACGACTCAAGAGACGTAAAAGTTCAAACATAAAATTTAACATTATTAAAACATACAAGTCTACAGTGTTCCAAATCCCAAGAATTATATAAAACAGAGTTGCATTTAGGTCCCCACTGAATCTCAACCCAAAAATACATTTTCATTCACATGACATAGTATAAAATTTTTAAGTGCAAAAGGGAGGAAAACAAAGTAGACCGCCAAGCCACCACAACTTCCATCCTCGCATGCTCCGCTGCTATCAATCTTGTTTACCTGAAACACATGCTTAAAATCGTCAACACAAAGGTTGAGCGAATCTATAGGTTTATCAAATCATAAGTTGAACATAAGTATTAAAAACCAATCATGATCATTCAATAGCATTGTCGTACTCACAATATATTACTCAAGGATATGACAATTGTGTTTAAGCTCATGACACTAATCCGTTAACTCAATCACCCGCGTAATAATTACCGGCGTGATTCAGATGAAACCAGTGCCCCTTCTAAAGGCATCAGTTGCAATTATACCTTATCTCTCATACAAGATAATCTACCGCAGAACTTACTCAACGTACAGCTTCTCGGCTAGCATTGGGTCGTTAGCCCCGTAGTACTACAAATTGTATAAGCGGCTATTTCCCCCTACTCGAGGGCAGGACAATAGTTAATAGTTCATGAATTTAGGGACTTTTGCAACTAGGTACTCAACACAATTTCGAGGCAACATTCGGGTCCAACAATCAATCAAGACTTATGTTCATTTTCATTTAAATTAGCATGTATCCCCCTCGCGGGTTAAAAACATTTGAATAAAGTAAAGAGCGAGGCTATAGACTCACCTTGCGTAGTAGTAGTAGTTATAGCGTAGACGTAACGAGAAATGTCACCGACGACGTGGATGCCCGGGAAAATCAAACACAACACCTAACGAATAAACACGTAATGAATCAACACATTCAAGTACCTTCAAGTACTGTATGTACACAATTAAGAACACTCAAGGTTCATATAAACTCACGCCAAAAATCCATACAAGCGATATTTACTAGACACGAACCATTTTATACTTTATTAGAATTATTGCGCATTTAACAACTCTGCCGGTACATACCGAATGTACGGGCTGTTTTACCCCACTTAGACCACTCCTAAAAATCTGAGAAAATTTGTAAAAATCACTTATAATCTGTAGAAACCCCTCACCAAATTTCATAAAAAGTTTTCACTCCTAAGACCTTCTGCCCGACACATCTTTGAAGTACAAAATTCGGACAGTTTTGCACACTCGACTCGTAAGATCGTTTTGACCATCTTAACCAATGCCATTTGAAAATCCGACTCTTGATTATGAAAATAGACTCGAAACGCTAAGTTTAGGGCCTGAGAGCAACTCCCAAACATTTTTAGAACTCTAGTTACAATCCTAGACATTCGACCTATATTTTGACAAAAACCCGTAACTTGTGATTTTCATCACCCGGTACGCCTCAAACTTTAAAATACCATAACTTTTGACTCGTTTTGAGTTAGAAGCTCTACCTTATACCGAATCGAAGCTAAAAAGAAGCTCTACAACAATATCCTATCTTCTCAACCTGGACTTAGACTTAAACCCACGAAAATAACCCTTAAACAATCTGATCTAAATTGACTCTTTCAAAATCATATTAAAACATCATTTTGACCAATTTCATCAACTCCTATACTCCTAACATCACCTACTAACCATCCTAATCAAACCAAAACACCCTAAATCACTTGTATGTTCATCCTTATTCAAAACCCACATCAAAAACTAAACATGCAATATAATTAAATATATATAAAATATTAATAACAAAGAAATGGAACCATACCATGAACAAAGTGGATCAAAGCTTCAAGAACACCAAAACCCCCATGTGTGCCGTGGGGTTTGGGGCTGAAATCACCATGGGAAAACATCTCCCATGCTCCAATATTTTAGTAGTGTGTTCCTAAACACATTTAAACATAACCCCACGAGATTAATTAAATCAAATCATAGTTTTTATCAAGATTAATCAAAAATTAGATCTAAAAAAAATGTTGTTGCATGTGTAATTTTATTGGTGGGATTTACTTAACTTGATGTTATAAACATGGGACTTTGATTGGATTTGTCAAAAACCAAGTTTTGATGGTGGTTTAAGGTGGTGGTGGTGTTGCCGTGAGATAGAGAGAAGAAAGAGGGAGGGAGTGAAATTTTTGAAGTGAATTTTTGTGAAGTGTGTGTTTGGTTGGTTATTTTATAAAGTTAGGAGGGACCAAAGTGCAATTTTGGCTTTCTTTTGGCCTCAAGTAAAAACGACACTAAAACTTTGCGGGTTTGACTCACTAGTCATTTTAGAAAATTTTACGGGAGTCGGAAATAATCCCAAACACTCCAAAATACTTTTGGGATACTTTAAATGTACCCGGAAAGCTATAAAACTCACCCGACTCAACTTAACACGAACCGTAAGTAAAATTCTCGAAAAATTACATTATCGATAAAACGTCAATAATTATAGAAATTTGGGCATCCATCGGTATCGTAGTCGTTATCGGTTCTTCTTAAATCGTCAAACGTTAAATTACGACCGTAAACGTTGGTTTCAACTTAAACCGTCAAATATATAGCAAACGAAATTTCTTAAAAATTTCAAAAATATCCGTAAAATAGGATTAAATAAATAACGTTGGGCTCGGGATATCACATCCTCAAGTGAGTCGCAACTTAAGAGAGATGCTCATACTGAACAACTCTTGAGACAATTACTTAGCATCGTACGGCACTTTCACTGGTGTTACATCCTTCCCCCCTTAAGGGAGCGACGTCCCGGCGCTCTCCGGTTCTTATACTCGCATTTTGCACTACTAGGAAGATAAAGGTACTTCTTCCTAAAGAGGTCTTCATGTTCTGTTTCGAGCTCCGGTTCACGTTTCGGGTTCTATCACATTTTCACCATGGGTATTATACCTTGCTTCAGTCTCTTAACATCTCGATCCATGATCTCCACTTCAATTTCCCAAATTCTTCCTACGGTTATCAACACGTCTCTTTTCAAAGCTTCTCGCGGTTAGCAAGTGATTCTTAATCTACACCATCTCTTCCGTAGCCTCTCGAATCATTTCAAGTCCATTCAACTGACTTTCTCCTTCTTCATTCTATCCAACTGGTGATCTACCTTTTCATCCCATAATTCTTCAAATTCGACACATGAAGAGTATTGTCATTTCCACGGAGTTCATCCAGCAGTTCCAACTAGTAGGCAACTGGTCCAACATACCTTTGGACCCACCTTTCTTATTCTCCAAAACGAATCACGCCCTTCCACGATCTCAACTTCCACCAAAATCAAACACATACGCTCGGAGCACGTCTTCCAACTTTCGGATCGTCCTTTCACTTGGTTCATCGTCTCATAAAAACAATTAATCATAAAGAAAATCACACGGGTCGCACATCACCTCATAGAAAAACGTTCAAAATATAAAAGACGAAGTAATCAATACTAGTCGCACCAAATCACCTTATTACGATATTACGTACATACAAACCTACTTCGTCAAAAACGAATTCATCGATACGAAATCATTCGGCGTATACATAACTCTCTCGAAGACATCACAATCCAAACAAACACAAAAGCCATTATGAAACACATACAACCATATTACGACATGTTTGCAACATAGCCAAACCATGCTAAACCAATCAGTTCAATCAGTTAACCCACACTTGCTAATCAGCCAAGCCAAGATAAAACAAGAATATTTACATAATTCTCGGATGAGTCCAGTCAAAAGAAAATTGCAAGTTAAAGAAGGTTCAAGAGCTTGCTAGCTATGGATGCATATCCAAAAAGAAATAAAATACTTACATGTGTCATCGTGGGGTGCTCACACACGGATCCATACCCAAAAGATACTACAAAAACACCATCTTACTTCCGTCCCAAACGTGGTCAAAATCTTAATAAATATCATCGTTCACAGTTAAATATAAAAAAAAAAAGAAATATATTACATGGCACGTGTTCTCCATGATCGGACTTCATTGGACAATGTCGTCTCAAGTTCTCACAACTTACGATCACTCAACCATATCTCTTAACACATAAATACATAAAAAGCAGTGGTTTACCACACAAACATCAACTATGGCTATCTATCGTCTAACCATCGAAAATCAAGGATGGTTGAGTCAAGCAAAGAGGATTCCTCACTTAAATAAACGAAAACGACAATGGAATGGTCTTCCAATTACCGATGCACAGTTGGTAAACTTCAACAATTTATCGCGTGTCGTTAAACATATCAAAAGAATAAGAAAAGAAAATATATAAGGTACGATACATTCGACGTAGGAGAAGTCTTCGTCATTTCCCTCAGAGTCCCTTGAACTCTGATTTCCTCTACTTCGGAAGTCTTCTATTTTTGTTAAAAACTCTTCTCAGTGTCGATACAAGCTCCTTTGGTATTTCATCAACACCCTCGTGATTCCGATGAAATTTGCACGTTACACACAACTCATAAAAACATTTCCAAAAATTACTCGGTCACAGTGGCTTACCCAAGTCAACACCAAACGAAAGAAAAGATTTCAAGGAATACAAGAAAATTCAAAAATTTCTTTAGGAATCAAAGAGAATACGATTACTTGCATAAAGATCCATCGTTTTTAAAACATTCTCATCCAAACATTTATCAAAAACACTACCGGTTGTAAAGATGACCAATTGATTCGAAACTACATTGCCCTTCCAAAACTATGCATAACTAGCTAGATCATGCATACTTAAGGATCAAGCAACGACAACCAACAAAACAGGACTCTTCCTGAATTGTGCATAGTTAGCTAAGCTGTGCATAATTGAGGATCGAGTGACGACACAAACATTATTATTACATACCAAATATGACTACGAAAGTTTTCGACCTATACTTCGAAATAATCAAATTATTTAAAATGGAATTTGAAATGGAAAAATATTGCTACCATCGTTTTAAGAAACACATCAAACATTTTTCGTCCACTTTGGAAACATACTTTTACTTTGCCTTTTTGTGAGGAAAATAAATAAATAATTAAATAAAGAAATCGACACCATTTGCATTTAGTTCACCAAAACATTTGACACACTCATACCTATTTTCACAATAGACTATTCACAAAATAACGGTAAGGTGGTTCATGATTAAAGATCATTGCAAGCACAACAAGTAATAAAATTAAGATCAATGAGATCGAACGAGGTAAACGAGCAATATATTTGCCAACGGAAATTAACTACATTAGAAATGAAAATACTTCAAATGTATGACAAAAGTCTCAGGATAATAACAGCGATCTACGAATACATGGAGTAAAAGTTGAATATCAACACAAGCGTCAAAAATAAAACAACGATCACACTTCCCATCGTCTTGAGTTGCACACCCATTCCACCAAGGGTATACGGGGAGAGAAGAATAACCACTTGGTAAAATAGAAACAATTTCACCAGAAAGATCGAGTTCTTTCACCTCTACAATTTGGTAAAGCGGCTTCGCCTCCTCGCTTTTGTTCAATATAAATAAACAACCACTCTAATGAAGATTTATAGCATCATACAAGTAAATACAGAATTTTTAGGTTCCATTAACCGAAAGAAGAAAGTTACGGCGTCCATGATCATGACAAATACACCGGGTGACATACCCTCATCATCAAGTACTAGCGAAGTAGCGACACAAAAATAAATATAATAATATTGGTTTCATACCATAGACAATATTAAAATGAACAATCACATGACGACTCATGTTTAGATACTGACTCACAAAATCAAAGAAGGGATGTCGGACGATCGAACCATCGTGACTCAAAACGTTATATATACATCTTTATTAAATAATATACAAGTAGGCGTGTGTTGTTTAATCCAGTTGTGTATAGTAATTAGTGTTACCTTGTACATTGTAAAACCGAACATTTACACATTTTTAATTTGTGTTACACCATTAAAGAATTTATACCTTTCATTTTCCAATCTTTACAACGCTTTCATTTCTGGAAAAATTTCAATCTCTCGGAAATTATTAACATTAGTAGATGCGGTGACTCGGTTATCATAATTGACAAATCATTAGGTTTGAAAATCTCCATACTTGTGTCAAAACCTCATTAATGTTCATATCTTAAGTACCAAAAACATACGTAGTAAGAATTTTCCAAGTTCTACGTTTTTATTATTACGACTTATATTATCACAAATATACACGTATCCAACATGACTCAAACTAGTCTAATTAACTCTTAAAATCAACCTTTGGCTTTTATTACACACATGTCTTCCTCACAATTGATTTGCTATATTTTATTCACGCGGCTCGAGTCAGGCGTCAAAGACGTTTCACGTAGTATTATCTCGGATAAATTACTGATTTTAGTCGAGACTTAAATCTCAATAATAATAATATAATATGATAATATAATAATGAAGTAGGTGATCAAAATGCTTATCTCAATAATTTTAAAATATATAAAATTCAACTTTTAATCCTTAGCCCATTATCAAATGATTTTAAAATTAACACATCTCACAGCGGAATAAAATGAAAGATTTTTCAAATGATTTTAAACAAGCATCATCGAATTATGCATAGTGGTTCTCTATAACGACAATTAAATAAACAAATGATTTTCAATGACATTCCATCAATGTTTAAAAAATTTTTTATCTCAAGCGTTATAATTTCATACTTAAAGTGTATATTCCGATTTTATCCCAGTTTATTTACTACAACGAGTGACGAGTTCTAGTTTACACCAATTCATACGTAAACATAACCTTATGTTTAAAATAAACCAATTTTTACAAAGTTTCTACCTCCAAAATATATGACCAATTTTTCTACTCTATATTACAAATTATGCCAAAAGTTTGCTACATTGACCCGAAAATTAATTCATACTAAATCTAAGTTACATATACTCAATAGTCATATCGTAAATTTTATTATAAACTCCTTTTTAAAATTATATTAAATAAATTCTTAACAAATTCATCACAAGCTTCTAGTATTAAATCATTAATGTATGAAAACAAGGATTTTACAAGTAATATAGATTACTTATTAAGATATACCAACCAAAGTTAAAAGAAAAAATAATTTCACTTGTCCATTTCTTCTCTACACTTATTTTTACTTGTTACAAAACACATCATAAGTCATTTTTATCCAAAAGTTTCATCCGCCAAGTATTAAATATGTAAAACACTTTATGTTTAAACCATTCAATCAACAAAGTTCGATGCTTACTTAACTTGCACAAACGCCGGACCTCGTCATGTAAAATATTAACTTCAAAATAATGAATCAACAAAACAAAATGAAATAAATGGGACGAGAATACGTATGTCAACTAAATGTTGTTATCGGCCTCGGATGAGTCTCGAAATCGTACTCCACAAAATTAACACAAAAACCAACCAAATTCCAAGTTATCGCGCTTGATCACAACGCCAGTCTATTTTAAAACACATCTTTAAAATTCAAGTAGAATAGTAAACAACGATTAAATGGCAACACGCCTCAACCACGTTTCATAATATACACACATGATTCGCCGCCCCAATGTACGCATCGTCGATTATACTTCGTCTATGTTATAGTTACGTGAACTAACATATCAAACCATTAGGAATAAAGGAAATAAAGTAATACGTAAGTAAATTACGTTTCAAAGGAAAATGTCCAAAATGACACATCACGGTGTGATAACGACAATCGAGATCGACCTAGTCGATATAGAATATGTTACGAAGCATCATTTACGTATCTAGGATATCAAACGAGGTTCACACTCGGTTATTCGAACAATAAATTAATTATCAAGATTGATAATTGGCGGTAAGGCCGAATTCTCAACAAAACCGCATTATAACATGTACGATAATCACACAAGGACCATTGCTTCGCGTGCAATGCCTTTAAATACCATAGTATATATATACTTATACGTACAACCACTCCTACATACACGTAGGATTACAACGCAGTGTTGCCATGTAATGCAATGTAGCCCGTTATGCCAAATACATGCAACCTATAACATAATCTTACAAGAATTTGTAAATTACGATAATAAGTACTCAACGTACACGACAATATATCTCAATATATCAAAGTATTTACTTACTAAATACTTAGGGAATTCATATTAGTTTGAGGGATACATCTAAAATATAATGCAATGCTAAAGAAATCTTACCGGAGCCATGCAGGATAGTTGTGTGCTTGGACAATTTCTTACGACACCAAAAGTTATAGTTTAGGATTTTTCAAAATGACCTAGTTCTCTATAACTCATGGCTCTGATTACCAATCTGTAACACCCCCACAAAATGCTATGCGCAGCGGAACTACAACATATGGGTGCTACGTAGTTATCATCACACATAAGCTATATTAAACGACTCAAGAGACGTAAAAGTTCAAACATAAAATTTAACATTATAAAAACATACAAGTCTACAGTTTTCCAAATCCCAAGAATTATATAAAACAGAGTTGCGTTTAGGTCCCCACTGAATCTCAACCCAAAAATACATTTTCATTCACATGACATAGTATAAAATTTTTAAGTGCAAAAGGGAGGAAAACAAAGTAGACCGCCAAGCCACCACAACTTCCATCCTCGCATGCTCCGCTGCTATCAATCTTGTTTACCTGAAACACATGCTTAAAATCGTCAACACAAAGGTTGAGCGAATCTATAGGTTTATCAAATCATAAGTTGAACATAAGTATTAAAAACCAATCATGATCATTCAATAGCATTGTCGTACTCACAATCTATTACTCAAGGATATGACAATTGTGTTTAAGCTCATGACACTAATCCGTTAACTCAATCACCCGCGTAATAATTACCGGCGTGATTCAGATGAAACCAGTGCCCCTTCTAAAGGCATCAGTTGCAATTATACCTTATCTCTCATACAAGATAATCTACCGCAGAACTTACTCAACGTACAGCTTCTCGGCTAGCATTGGGTCGTTAGCCCCGTAGTACTACAAATTGTATAAGCGGCTATTTCCCCCTACTCGAGGGCAGGACAATAGTTAATAGTTCATGAATTTAGGGACTTTTGCAACTAGGTACTCAACACAATTTCGAGGCAACATTCGGGTCCAACAATCAATCAAGACTTATGTTCATTTTCATTTAAATTAGCATGTATCCCCCTCGCGGGTTAAAAACATTTGAATAAAGTAAAGAGCGAGGCTATAGACTCACCTTGCGTAGTAGTAGTAGTTATAGCGTAGACGTAACGAGAAATGTCACCGACGACGTGGATGCCCGGGAAAATCAAACACAACACCTAACGAATAAACACGTAATGAATCAACACATTCAAGTACCTTCAAGTACTGTATGTACACAATTAAGAACACTCAAGGTTCATATAAACTCACGCCAAAAATCCATACAAGCGATATTTACTAGACACGAACCATTTTATACTTTATTAGAATTATTGCGCATTTTACAACTCTGCCGGTACATACCGAATGTACGGGCTATTTTACCCCACTTAGACCACTCCTAAAAATCTGATAAAATTTGTAAAAATCACTTATAATCTGTAGAAACCCCTCACCAAATTTCATAAAAAGTTTTCACTCCTAAGACCTTCTGCCCGACACATCTTTGAAGTACAAAATTCGGACAGTTTTGCACACTCGACTCGTAAGATAGTTTTGACCATCTTAACCAATGCCATTTAAAAATCCGACTCTTGATTATGAAAATAGACTCGAAACGCTAAGTTTAGGGCCTGAGAGCAACTCCCAAACATTTTTAGAACTCTAGTTACAATCCTAGACATTCGACCTATATTTTGACAAAAACCCGTAACTTGTGATTTTCATCACCCGGTACGCCTCAAACTTTAAAATACCATAACTTTTGACTCATTTTGAGTTAGAAGCTCTACCTTATACCGAATCGAAGCTAAAAAGAAGCTCTACAACAATATCCTATCTTCTCAACCTGGACTTAGACTTAAACCCACGAAAATAACCCTTAAACAATCTGATCTAAATTGACTCTTTCAAAATCATATTAAAACATCATTTTGACCAATTTCATCAACTCCTATACTCCTAACATCACCTACTAACCATCCTAATCAAACCAAAACACCCTAAATCACTTGTATGTTCATCCTTATTCAAAACCCACATCAAAAACTAAACATGCAATATAATTAAATATATATAAAATATTAATAACAAAGAAATGGAACCATACCATGAACAAAATGGATCAAAGCTTCAAGAACACCAAAACCCCCATGTGTGCCGTGGGGTTTGGGGCTGAAATCACCATGGGAAAACATCTCCCATGCTCCAATATTTTAGTAGTGTGTTCCTAAACACATTTAAACATAACCCCACGAGATTAATTAAATCAAATCATAGTTTTTATCAAGATTAATCAAAAATTAGATCTAAAAAAAATGTTGTTGCATGTGTAATTTTATTGGTGGGATTTACTTAACTTGATGTTATAAACATGGGACTTTGATTGGATTTGTCAAAAACCAAGTTTTGATGGTGGTTTAAGGTGGTGGTGGTGTTGCCGTGAGATAGAGAGAAGAAAGAGGGAGGGAGTGAAATTTTTGAAGTGAATTTTTGTGAAGTGTGTGTTTGGTTGGTTATTTTATAAAGTTAGGAGGGACCAAAGTGCAATTTTGGCTTTCTTTTGGCCTCAAGTAAAAACGACACTAAAACTTTGCGGGTTTGACTCACTAGTCATTTTAGAAAATTTTACGGGAGTCGGAAATAATCCCAAACACTCCAAAATACTTTTGGGATACTTTAAATGTACCCGGAAAGCTATAAAACTCACCCGACTCAACTTAACACGAACCGTAAGTAAAATTCTCGAAAAATTACATTATCGATAAAACGTCAATAATTATAGAAATTTGGGCATCCATCGGTATCGTAGTCGTTATCGGTTCTTCTTAAATCGTCAAACGTTAAATTACGACCGTAAACGTTGGTTTCAACTTAAACCGTCAAATATATAGCAAACGAAATTTCTTAAAAATTTCAAAAATATCCGTAAAATAGGATTCAATAAATAACGTTGGGCTCGGGATATCACATCCTCAAGTGAGTCGCAACTTAAGAGAGATGCTCATACTGAACAACTCTTGAGACAATTACTTAGCATCGTACGGCACTTTCACTGGTGTTACAGAAGTATACCCCTTTTAAACAATCATCGCAATGTTTTAAGGTTATATATATTAATACTTATATATATATATATCATTTAACCAGTTTATTTAACAATCAATATACACTTAGTTCACATAGCACAAAATGCCCTACGATCTACATGCTTAACTAATACGGTCCCAAAAAAAAGTCCCAAAAGATTTTTATAAAGTTATAGTCCAGTTTTAAATAAATGAAAAGTTTACTTTATTTTTATTTTATTTAAAAATTTATCTGGTTCTCTATAACTAATGCTCTGATACCATTCTCTGTGACACCCCAGGTACGGTCAAAATATGCGGAATTATCAACGGAGATGTCACAAGGGTGGATCCATAACACGTAGTTCATAGAGCATAAGATAAGAGATTATTCAAAACAGATTACATGATTATTATACAAATTTATAAAAATTGTCTTCAACATGATAAAAGTAGATTGTTTATGTTTCCCCAAATAGAACCCTTGACGAGTCCTACAATGCAGATTACAGTAAAGCTTGAGTCCATGCACACACCACGTACTAACTTCATTTTCCTGAAAAAAACATGCTTAGAGGGTCAACATAAAGTTGGTGAATTTACAGGTTTAACAATAATTAGTTTGGACATACATTAATTATAGAAGTAATAATGCACAAAGCATTTTTACTAAAAAGGTAGATTACATTTGCTATTACTCGAAACTAAAGCTTAACCTTCCATAGTCCTCAACAGATGAGGACGTAGCGTCTTACAAAAAGACACCCAAACCCAGTTCCAACATGGTATACATCTGTTGTCCCGGCCAAGGAACAGTGAGCATGACTCACCCAGATGGGGATGGTCAATCCCTAATAGATCTATTTATAAAATTCGGGCGATTTACAACAATTTAACAGTTTCTATAATAGTCAATCATAGTCAAGTTTATACAACTCCGTTATGTCCATTAAAAGTAGTTGCATGTTTTCTCCCCCGTAGAGGAAGAGTTTATCAATAGTTTATATGGGGTTGTAAACTCACTTGGGAGTTGGTAATAGCTGTTTAACACGAATATCCAAATAATCCTCACGCCAAAAGTTATGCCTAATCAAATAGTACAGTCTTAATAGATAGTACAAAGAACATATGTGTATGCTTATTCAGATTTTTAGTCGGTTTAATATTGCTACATTATTTATCTAAATAACTATAGTACAAGTATTTAACAATATCCATTTGAACTTGTATATAAGTTTCATATTTAAGTAAACATAAAATGTCTTACATACAATATTAGTCTACGTTCGTAGTTCATGTATTAGTAACATCCATTTAAACTTACAATTAAGTTTCATATTTAAGTAAACACAACAAGGTTTTACTTAAAATATTAGTTTACGTTCGTAGTACATGTATTAGTAATAACCATTTAAACTTACAATTAAGTTTCATATTTAAGTAAACATAAATGTTTCACTTATAATATCTGCTTATGTATTAGCATTCAATTTAGTAAACGTTCATATAATTTTATTTCCTAAAAGTATATGAGTACATGTATTAATAATACATATCCATGTTGTTTATACAATTCATTCCATGAAGCAAAATAATAATATTTTATTTTTGAAAAGTAAAAATATAATATTATATTTTATTTAACTTTAAAGTTCCCCTAAATTATTTAACATTTATAAAAAATTTTATAAATTACAAGTTTAAGAATTTATACATTAATCCTTATGGATTAGGGTTTAATCAAGTTTTACTAAATTTGAAATAGAATTAGGGTTAGGGCTAGTTTAAGTTTCGGATTATGGCAAAACTAGTCCCTCCATATTTTAAAGAAAGTAAACTTTCGGATTTTACACATTTGGTACCTAGGGCTTGTTAAACTTTCGGGTTATGGCAGTTTTAGTCCTCCTAGTTATATTTAGGTTTTATAACTTTCATAAAATGACAATGTCCCTATGGCTTCTTTAAGTTTCAGATTATTACAAAAATGGTCCTTAGGGTTATAAAATGACAAAACAACTTTTAGAAACTTTCCAAAACAGTCCCTAGGGTTTAGTATGCCACAGATGGTATTTATTAAACCCTAGACTTTCGGATATTTACATTTTCAGTCCTTGTGTTTAATAATTTATCAAAACAAGTTTCATGTGTCACGGTTTTAATCCTTAAGTTTCATAAATTGTCAATTTAATCCAAAAGTTTTTATAAGTTATATTTTATTATAAAAACTTTTATTTAAACATTCAAAACATTAAATGGGTTCATAAAATGGGCTAAAATATCTAATGGGCCATCTAGTGGGCCTAAACACATTTTAAGTGTACTAACTTGTCAAATGGGCCTGTAAAACATTTATTGGGCTTAAATACATTTTTAAGTCCATTAATTAACTAAATGGGCCTAAGCATATTCTTAAGTCCATTAAGATACTAAGATTTGTTAAATGGGTTTATTGGGTCCATTTAGTCTTAGGCTAATGTTTCATGGGCTTGATTATTCCATCAATACTACTTTTTCATTTAATGTAATTAATAATCTAGGTATTTTCTCATAAGCTTATTATTAGTTTATCCATATTTAGTTATAAACCTTAATAAAAGAATAAAACTCATAGTTTGTTTTATTTGTTATAGCAAATGAGATCTAGATGTGTTACAAGGTTGCATGCAAGTCATAAGCTCTAATATTAGCTTATGGCTCACGGCTATATTTAATTATAGCTTATTAAGATGAGTCAAAACTTGTTTTAAGGTTGCATGTACTTATAAGTGTCCCCAAAATAAGATCTAGTTATGTACAAACCAAGAAACCAAGAAACCAAATACATATAGCCCACGGCTATAATTTTAATCTTGGTGTTTCCAAGATGAGCTTTTTAGCTAGTTTTATGTCTTGTAAATATTCATAGAAATACAACATAATTATCTAGGCTTCTTGCATGTTTCCAAGGTAATCACAAATCCAAGAAAACAACATATAGCCCACGGCTATATTGTTTTTCCCCAAATGTTCCCATAAGATCTTTAAGCTAGTTTTATGTTTATCATCTTAAGTTCAACTCTTAACACTAGATCTAGGTTTTATATAAGCATGCATGTACATTTAAAATCCATTCAAGGTTATATATAACCCACGGCTATATATGTATATATAAAGTGTTTTAGAGATTTTTATAAGTCCATTTCACATGTAATAATACATATTCCATCATTTAAACTTAGTACATAAATCCTAGTTAGACATTTAATTATGCCGTGACCTTTAAGGTCATGGTTTTCATGGTTTTGAGTTACACAAGTTCACTTATGAGATTTGGGATTATTAGTTTAACCAAAATCCCAAAAGTGAGATTTGTAACCCACGACTTCATTTAAATTCACAAAATGATTCATATGATTTTTAATCAAGTTAAAACATAGATTACTAGTCATAGGTTTCTTCATTAAGAAGTTTTTAACCATGACTAATGGTATTCATAAACATGTCGTGACCTAGATGGTCATGGTTTTATCAAATCTTGATTCTTAACAAAGTTTGTTACATGTGTTTATAGGTGAATGTTGATGCATGCAAGTAAAAATGAAGAAGCATAATGAATAATACCTTTCTTGCTAAAAGTTACCAAGGAAGATCTAGATGACAAAGGAGATTAGAGATCTAATCTTGATGATGAAAACCCTAATTATAAACCAAGCCGTGACCCTTAAGGTTTCGGCTAGGGCTTGTTAGAATGATTCCAAAGATGATGATGTTACTAAATGATTAGTTGTTAAGATGAGGCAAAGATCTAGAGGGTTTAATGTATAAATCTTGGATGTTTGTGGCTTATAGCCGAATGATTTGAGAGAGAAAGGTGAAGAGAGAAGTGAGATTGGATTGCATGAGAGAATGAAGAATGTATGTGTGTGTTTTTCGGCTTAAAGGAGAAAGAGAAAGCCAAGGCAAAAGGTATGATTGCCTTGGTAAGAGAACACATGCCAAGTGTCACACTCTTCATTTCCTAGGCAACCCTTCTTCTTCCACATATGAATTTGTGTGTCGTGTAAGGCTAACCAAAGGGAAGGGTAGGCTTGGACTTGGGCTTATGTTGGGCTAGCACACAAGGAGTACATGATCTTGGGCTAGTCCAAGAAAGATTAAGCATGCCTATAGTATGCATACCTACATACATGGCTACATATACAATGTGTAACATGTTTTTCCAAATTTTTGTTAAGTGTTGTATACTCAAATGTTGATTATACATTTTATTACTTGTTCTCCTGGTTTTAAGTACAAGGTTTAAGTTATGTAGTTATTTACAACAAAAGTATAAGTACATAATGGACAAGTTCACACACATCTTAAAGAAATAAAATACATGAGTGAATGTTTTTAAGATAATTGGATGAAACTTTATTACATTAAATCATGGTAAAATCATGGATTTTACTGTAGCTACTTATTAATGAATGACATAAGGATCTTACACAAATAAGGCGAATGACTTATTATTTTGGGTCAGACTTATATCAATTATGGGCGGTTTTTCGAGTAATAGATAAGATGGTTACTTAGGATTAAAACCGTGCTTCCTTATTTTGAGATTTTACACTTCTTATATTTCACGCTTTAAATAATGACAAATTTGCCCAAAAGCAATTTGCTCAAATAATAATCGGTCTTAGAGGCATAATAAATGGGGGTATAATGGTAACACAATTAATCTATATGAATAAGTCGATGCACTTTCACTTATGGAAAACAATGATCTTGTTTTTAAGCGTGGTATGGGAAATTGAAACTTGAGGATGATAAGTGTCCATTGTACCAAAGCTCTAATCAAAGTCTTTGATTTATTTATGAGTTATTTCCATCAAAACCATTTCAAGAAAAATCCAAAAATATATAAATAGAATTGTTTTCATTTATATTGCATTGTATAAATCAAAATCATGCATCATATAGTGTAGAGTAGTGTAAATGCATTCCATATTGGACAAGGTGGATTAATTATGAGAAAAGTGTAAATTGGTGCTTTAAAATGTGGCATTGCAAGAGGTCATGGCAATGATCAAGTGTAGGGAATTTGATATGAGTGAAATCTCATATCAATTATATCACAAATATCCCTAAAACACAAAGCAAAATACCTGATTTTGATTCATAAAAGCAGTATTATGGGTATGTTTTGCTGTTTGTGCTTGTGTAGGTAAAAATATACAATTATGAAGCAAACAAAGGAATCAAGCCTTTATTGATGAAGAAAAGACAAAAGGAGGATGAAAATGACAAGTCAATCAAAGTCAAAGGACCTTTCTTGACAACTTTCAAAATTGAAGGACTTAAAGTGCAATTATGGAAAAGTTAAGAACAAAGTCAAACATGGTCAAAGTACAAGTCAAAAAGTCAAAGGATCATTTGTGTACAAGTTTGAACTTCGAAGGACCAGAAATGACAAGTTATTGAAGTTTCTAGCTCAAGATACAAATTTGCCAACTTAAGGGGCTAAATCTGCCAAAATGGAGTCAAGTTTAAACTCAATCCGTGTGATATGTCATTGGACCAATGAGATGGCTGTATTTTGTAACCATGGATCACCACCTCAGCACCTTTAATTAATATGAAAGAGAACTAGTGGGCGTATCTGAATAGTAGTCCCATCCAATCAAATTTCAGTGTTTGGATAATGATCCGAGTGAATTGTTTTCACCCAATACCAACATCACACGTAGATATTCAAACTAAGAACGAGCCCAGAATCAAGAGAATGATAGAGCGAGTTTCATGAGAAGATTTCAACATCAAATATGCTCAAAATCAAGAGACGAAGAGATCCAAGTTGACTAATCAAGATGAAATCCATCCAACAAGAAACCCCCAAATTTGTTCTTCATCAGCAATTTCCAATCAATTGAATTAAGCCACGTGGAAGCTTTTGATTGGACGCGACATGTCACTCATCCTCACCAACACCTAACTTCATCCTATAAATACCCCTAGATGTCCTTACTTTGTGTATTGTAGCTTAAGTGTAAAATCACGCACACTTCTTAGTTTTCTCTCATTTCAGTTAGCCTTTTCAGTTAGTAACTTCTCTCAAGTGTCTGACAAACACTTGAGAGAGTTAGTTAACACTTGTAACAAACTTGTAACAAGAATTCTCCATTAATGCATTTCACTTTCCCTAAATCTACATTTTACTTTCAATTCTTCCTCATTGTGTTACTATACTATTCTTATGATTGATTTCATTGTTCATATGGAACAATGAGATGATTTGAGACTTGTTTGGAATCTTGTACATGTTCAGAATCGTTTGAAGTTCATAGCCATAGCCAGAATCTTGATCAGACTTGTAGCAGGGGTTGATTAGTTGATGATGATGGTTAATGATGGCGTGTAGCTGTTTTTGATTGTTAGTTAAGTGGTGGTTAGAGGTTAAGTGAGCTCAGCGCTCCACTTCATCCCCAAAGGAGCCTTCAAACATTGCTAATAAGTTTTTCTTTGTTAAATTCCTCTAAAAAGTCTTCTGCATGTTATTTCTTGCTTTTTAGTGTACAAACTTTGCTGATGCCTGCTATTTGTCAATTGTTAGCTTCTTGATGTGTTTTGATAACTAGTTCTAATAATCTATTTGCCTATCATAGTTTCATAGCTTAAAATTATACTACAATTTGTTAACTGGTGTTTGGTTTAGAGTTGATTTGATGATTTAGCTGTTGTTAGTAGTTTTCTAAAGTTTAAAATCACTCAATAGACTGATACAAGAAACTTTGTTAAAAGTTGTAGTCATAAATAGTCAAACAGGCTATTTGCCATAAAAATACTTTGGTTCATTTTCATAGCAAAAACAAGCAAGATTCATTCACTTGCCATTTCCTCATCAGTTAATGTTAGAAGCTAATTTTTGTTACTAAGTATAGGTCAATATATGAGCTTTCCAAATTACTAAGGTAGAACATATAGTATTAAGAAATAAGCTAGGAATTTGCTTTTGAATAAGCTGATGAGCATTGTTAAGTTTCTGTGACAAGTCCTAGACTGATTAGCAGTATCCACTTATCCACTTCATAGATCTAGATATTTTATTGCACAAACCTGTTACAAAGTCATTTTAAGAGATTTTGGAGATTTTCAGTTTTTTGGAAAATTTTGGTCAACAAAAGTCAACCATAAGCTACTTGGGCTTATTTTCAAATTTTAGCTTATTTTCTTGATGAATTTTGATAAGAATTGACATTCCAATCTTCTTGAAGCTTAATCTTTCATCTTCAATAGAAAAATCCATTTGTGCTTGATTAGATAAGCTGTTAGCTTATTTTGGGCATATTCAAATAAGCTATCTTGAGATATAGAAAGTTTTAGCTGATTTCCTTTAAGCTGACTAAGTGGACTCCATTTTTAAGACTTTTGCAAAAAACCAGAGCTTATTGATATGTGTGTAAACACGCATCCTTTTTACCACTTAATTACAATAATAACCGGACCAAAACGTGTATTCTATGTCATTTATGTCGGAATTATGCGTGGTTTGTGTTTTTGTTGTGATTTAGGACGAAAAGGTGAAAAGTGGAGAAAACACGGGCATTTACGGGCTTTTATGAAGAAAAAGATGAACGATGAAGTCGAAAAGTCAAGAGTGGAAAAAGAACGGAAGTCCAAGACCAATTCTGAAGATTTATCGAAGAAAAAGTCAAAAGACGGAAGTTTATCAAAAGCCGAAAAACTCAAGTCTAATTTATTGAAGAATTAAAAGACGAGTTCAAAGAAATCCCGAGCCAAAAGCCATTAAAGTCCAATATTAAAGAAGATTTAAAGGCTTAAGGACTAATGGTGCAATTAACAAAGAGATTAAGAAGGAAGGGCCTAATGATGCAATTAAGAGAAAAGGAAGGAGGGGAGGAAGCTTCCTAATCCTCCCCTATATACAGTCATTAGCATTTCATTTTTACACTTGTTGGCAAGTTTGACAAACTATGTTCTTCCACTTTAATTTTTGCACATTTAAATTCATGTCATTTACTTTATTGCACCTTTAATTACCTTGTCTTGCACTTTTAATTTTCAAGTAAGTTTTAATTTTGTGTTCTTTAATCTTTTATCTTTAAGTTTTTAATCATCTTGTTCATCTTCTCTTCTTGCTTATTGTCAATCTTTTTCTTAATCTATGTTTGTTTTGATTTCAAGTTTTCAATCTAAACCTTTTTCATCTTATTTTTATATTAAGTTTAAGTCTTTTTAATTTTCGTGTCTTGTTTTTGTTGATTTCATACGTTTTATCTTTGATCTAGTGTTTTTATTTAGCTTATTGGTGTTTTACTTTGCTTATTGTCTTCCAAAAGTTAAGATTTTTGAGCTTATTTTCGTACTTTTTGTGTTTTCCTAGTTTTTAGGAAATCTGATTCGATTTAGGAACTTTTTCATTAATTGCGAAATCTTGTACTTTCTCCCCATTGCGAAATCTTGTTCCTGATTCGATTTAGGAACTTTTTCTGCTATTGCAAAATCTTCTTCCTGATTCAATTTAGGAACTTTTTCTGCTATTGCGAAATCTTGTTCCTGATTCGATTTAGGAACTTTTTCTGCTATTGCGAAATCTTGTTCCTGATTCGATTTAGGAACTTTTTCTGCTATTGCGAAATCTTGTTCCTGATTCGATTTAGGAACTTGTTGCGAAATCTTGCCTTTTTCTGCTATTGCGAAATCTTCTTCCTGATTCGATTTAGGAACTTTTTCTAGCAATTGCGAAATCTTTGATTTCACAATTGCGGAATTGTTCATTTCAATTGCGAAATCTTTTGTTTTTTTTTACAATTGCGAAATTATTTTTCTTATTGCGAATTTATTTCAGTTTTTTTATAATTGCGAATTTACTTAGTTTTTACTTTAATTCAATTTTTAAATTTATTTTTCCCGCCAATTTTAATTAGTTTTATTTTATTTGTTTCGTCTTATTTTTACTTAACTTAATTTTTACTTGTTTGCCTTATTTTATTTTTAAAGTGTTTTATTTAAAGTTTTTAAATTTACATTTTGTCAAAATTTTGTTTTACGTCATTTACTTTTCGTCAAGTTTAATTTCTCGTCATTTAATTAATTTACTTTTAAAGTTTTTAAATATTGCACCCTTTATTTTAATTAGACTTTGATTTAAATTAACGCCTTTTATTATAACGCCATTTTACTTTAAAGTCATTTACTTTAATTGTTTTTGCAAATTTAATATACTACAACGACACACTTTTGTTTCCACCAAAGAACGGTTGAGTCACACATAGAACCTAGATCAATTCGATTAGACCACTAGAACGATAATTTTCTTACTAGGTGATGAGACTGCTTTTATACATGGTCTCATCGTCCAAATCGGCCTTAAAATGCATAAAATATCATAAAATATACCAAATATACGCTCGTGTTTGTTACTTGTGTATTTTTAGGTACGGATATTGAGGAATTGGCAAAAGATCACAAGAATCAATCAAAAACGAACACGGGAAACGAAGTCGCACAATGAACCGGGCCCAAGTTTGGAAATTTGCAAAATGACCCTTGAAGAATTGAAGATTGTCAAGTTTAGTCCCTCATCTTTGAAGAACTTGTCACAATTGACCCTCCAAATGTCAATTGTACAAGTATGGTCCTTATTATTTGAAGATTGTACAAGACCAGTCCATCAAGTTTGAAGAATATACAAAAGAAGCCCTTGGATTAAGTTTTGTAAGCCTTTGTGCCACTTTTGACAAGTTGTCAAAAGTTGATAAAGGCAAAAGTGGGCGCTGATAGGGTTTAATATAAAGTAAACAAGAGAAGAAAGCTTGGGGGTCAAAACTGCCAACTAACCAAACCCTTACACCCACTCAGACCCTGACACGTCATCCTCACCCACCCAAATACCCAAACCCATAACCCAACCCGTCTACCTAGTCCACAACCCACCCAACTTATTAAAACATAGTCAACTGGTCAACAATTTTTCCCTCTAAACATAAAGTTTAAAAACTTTATTTCCCAAAACAGATTAAATCCCCTCTTAATCCCCCTTAAACCCTAATCCTACCCAGACCAAATCTACCACAAATCAAGGGGTTATTACCCCATCTCCTCCAGAAACTTAATTACCCTCCACCTCACTTGATCCCACATCACAAAACGCCACAAGACACACCATGTGTCTTGTGGGACCCTCCCCTGCAACATCACTTTCCCTCAAAACCCTAAACCCGACCAAACCAACATCCCAGATCACACCCCTTGGTCCCCAAGCTTAAATTAACGTCCAAGATCATTCAACAAGAGCTGGCAACATCACATGGGCATCTTGACCAAAATTCAGTCAAATGAACAAGGGCAAAATCGGATTTTCCAAGCTTCAGGGTTTTCCTTTTTATTATTTGTTTATTCAGCATCTAGATAGTTCTATTATGCCTATAAAAGCATCTCTCAACATGTGAGAAGAGCTTTGTTCCAGTTTTTAAGCTTTTGCACTTGTAATCCCTTTTTAAGAAAATAAAAGTTTGGTGTTTGTGTAATCAAGTGTAATTCCTTTTTATGTTTTTTAAAAGTTGTGTGTTGTGTTAAAAGCTTAAGCTGAGTTCCATCTTCATTATATAACACTTTGAGTGTTTAAGTTTTTCAAAAAGGTTTTGAAGGAATTTTATGAATTTAAGAAATCATAGGTTGTTATGAAGTGAAAGTGGAATAACATCCCATGATTTCTGATTCATAAGTTGTTTCTAAAACGTGGTTAAAGTTCTTTGGTTCATTGTTTCAAGGATTTTCAAGGAAGTTTTAAGAAAAATCAGAAAGTTGCTATTTTTCTTGTATTTTCCTTTTCATTTTGCAGGTTTGTTGTTGATTAAGTTCTGCATAGACCCGGGTCTATAAGGAGGTGACAAAGCTGTCACAAAGAGCCCTGGATGTAGGGCTCTTAGGTATAAGATCTTCTTTCCTTTTTGACATTTTCAGAAAGTTGTGATTTGGGTGGGATTTCATGTTTTGTGTTAATTGTTGATTAATCTGTTGGATATGAGTAGTTATAGGATAATATGCATGTTTAGAGGTATTTTAATCAGTTTGTAGAAGTTTTGAAGTGATTTGGTTAGTTAAAAACGTTTTCAAAAACTTAAAGGGGTGTTTGGATTTAAGTTTTATAAAGATTTTGTGAGAGATTGGTGTGTTGTAATCTGTTTAGATGTGCTTATAAGGGAAAACTAGGATTGCATGCTAGTTTTGGATTAGTTTGGAAGAGGTTTTGAAGCAAGTTGAGTATAAAAAAAGAAGACGTAGGTCTAAAATCTATAAGTTCAAAATCTGCTTGTTTACATGCAAAATCTTGTTCTTAGTTCATGAAATCTGTTAAGTGTTAGGGGTATTTAGGATTTGAGCTTGGTTGTATGATAGATTGTGAGATTGTGTGCAAATATTTGGACTTGGAAACTCATTCTTGTGCAAGTTTTGAGCATCAAACACCACCAGACCTGCTCACAACACATCAGTAACTTCAATTTGCTTTGTGTGCTTGATTTTGTGAATTTGTGATAAGTGGGTTGCTTGATTTGTACTTGTATTGACTCCCTACACTCAAAGAGTGTAGGGGTGCCTGTTTGTTCCAAAATACAACACCAAAATCACACAACCAAGCCCTCTTGGTTTTCTTTACAAGTGAAGAACCCTTCACTTGTTCATCAGAAACAAGTGCCTATCTGGGCACGTCTTGGCTCATAATTTGCTTAATCTCTGATAATCTTGGATTTGGATTGTGTTTATAAGTCTAACTAGTGTCACTGTTTGAGTTTTTAAAAAGAAAAAAAAAAAAAAAAAAAGTTTTATAAAAACTACACCCTGCCTGGACTCGAACCCCCGACCTGCAGCTCAGGAGTGAGGGGTTCTACAGTGATCCAGATGAGTTTTTACATTATCCTTTCATTTCATTAAGTATATAAGGACATTTTGGTTTTGGCTTATTTAAATAAGCCGTTGCTTATTTTGCTTGTTTTAGCTTATTAAATAAGCTTATTTGCTAGTTTACATTTTTCTTAGGTTTTAATCAGTAATCTAGACTTTTCTGTTTAAAAGTTTTATTTTTCCCATTATTTAATTAATTATTAGAATTATTTTTAGTTTTAAATTTAGAAAGTAATTAAAAAATAGTGAACAGTAATTAAAAATTACAAAAAAATAGTTTTTAGGTTTTAATTTGTATTTTTGAGGTTTACATATCAAAAAGTTTTCAAAAACTTTAATTTTTAATTTTATTTGATTTTAGGTTTTTTATTAAACTTTAAAAATTAATATAAAATTAATTAAAAGGGTTTAGGAACTTTAATTTACATTTTCTTCTTAGTTAGAATATTTAGGATTTTTGAGAATTTTTTAGAATTTATTTAAGAACTTTTAATTTTTTAGATTATTTTAATATTATTTTATTCATAAAAATAAAAAGTTTTATTTTTAACTTTTTTTTATTTTTCCTAGATTCTAGACATTAAATTAGGAACTTTTTCACTTTCCAATTTAATTTTAGGCTTTTCATTTAATTTTTAGAATTAATTTAAGATTTAATAGATTTTAATAGTTTTTAGGAGTTTAAAAATAGTTTAATTTGGTTTTAAAATTTTTAAAAATAGTTTTTAGTTTAATTAGGTCATTTTTGAGGTTTAAAAACTATTAAATCTTGTTTAGGGCTTTTTAATATTTAAAAGTGATTTTTAGGGCTTTAATTAGCATTAAAAAGTCATTATTAAATTAATTAAAAGGTTTTGGCAAGTTTGGATTTTTTGTAAACTCTTAGAATTTTATTATGGATTTTAAGTAATTTTTAGGAATTTTTAGGTTAAAATTTTAAATTTTGTACTTTTTACGTTTCTACGTCGTAACTTTCTAGTAGTGTTTTTGCCTTATTTTTCTATTTTTTCGTCTTCTTCATTTTCTCTTCCCCTTTCTTCTCATTAATAATCAAAAACAAAATCAATCATTCATTACACAACACACGTGCCTCCTCGAGAGAACGATACCCACATTAAGGGTCATAAGTGTTTACGTTTTCCTAAACGTACACTTAATACTTACCTCTTTTACCTTGTTTTCCTAAACAAGTGTGATTTTACAACTATCATTTTTGGCGCCGCTGCCGGGGAGGCGTGTTGTGTTTTGATTGAACATTGTTGTTTTCTATATTAGCCATAATAGTAATTGTATTAATAGCACTCTATTAATACGTATTATCGTTTTTCGGTTTTTGTGTGAATATTACTATATTGTATACGTAGAACAATAAATACACAAGTACTCCAAATACGTGAGCAATCACAACCTTGATTCGGGATTTCATCACTCGATCATTGTATTCGAATCTCAAACCAAAGAAAAAAGGCAAAAATAGATAAATACTTTCGTGAAGCTTAATCTTGATAATACAAACTATAAGGTGGGTATAAGGCGGTTGTATTTCACAACCTAAAGGAAAAAGGCTCTTGAGAGTGAATCGAGGGTTTTGCCGCCCAAAGTATTACTACATATCATATATATTTTCTTGGTTTCTATTTGATTAAACCCTCTTGAACGATTTGGTGTTCCACCATCGTTCTAAAGTCATCGAAGGCGTTCACTCCACGTGATCGTTTTCATTCCTTGAGGCCTTTTTAATCAAGAGATTTGATTAGTGAGGAGATTTGTGGACTCATTGTCTACTTAATACATTCACCAATTTCCAAAAAAGTTAATACAATCAAAAACCACAAAAAAAAATTCAAAGACACAAGATACCAAAAAGAATCTTCTTTGCTCGTCTCCACGTTGTACGTGACGTTTATGCTCACTCGTAATCAAGCAAAACGTGCACGTAGACGCAAGAACAAAACTCCCACTCCAACTCATTCTAGTGAGGAGTCTCCAAGTGAGGAACCTATTGTAGAACAAGAAGCTATCATGGCTAATCGTACTATGATGGAGTTGCTTCAAGCACCCACCGAGGGTTTTGGAGAGGCCATTGTGATTCCCGCCATCCTTGTGGAGAACTTTGAAATCAAGACGGGTTTAATGTCTATGCTTCAAGCAAACAAGTTTCACGGTCACGAAAAAGACAACCCACATTATCACATTAGGCAATTTAATCGTCTTACCGCGACAAGCAAGTTTAAGGATGTACCACACGATGCCATTAAGATGATGTTGTTTCCTTACTCGTTAGATGGACCCGCCAAGATTTGGCTTGAAAAAGAACCGCCAAATTCGATTTTGACATGGGCCGATCTCGTGTCTAAATTTGTGAATCAATTTTTTCCACCATCTAAGACAACACATTTGAAAAACGAGATTTCACGTTTTACACAAAGACCAAATGAAAGTTTTTCAATGGCTTGGGAAAGGTTTAAAGAAATGTTACATGAATGTCCACACCATGATTTTTCCGAATTGCATCAAATTGACACTTTTTATAATGGGCTTAATGATCATGAACGAGATTATTTAAATGCCGCCGCGGGTGGTAATTTTTTGTGCAAAACGACCAATGAGGCTTTGAAAATCATAGAAAATAGGTCTAAGGTCTATAGCCCTCGTAACACACCGAGTGTTGCCAATTTGGGCTCGTCATCATCTCGTTCCATTAATGCCTTGCAAGATGAAGCAAATGAGGAGAATCGGTTTTTCGATAGGTTTTCGACTCTTATGTCTCATTGGAAAGCTCAAGAAGCTTCAAACACCGCTTCAGTTAAAGCGGTTTCTAAAAGTTGTTTGTCGTGTGGGGGAGCTCATGATCTTTCCGAGTGCATTACCGCGGATGGTAACACTTCGAATGCTTTTGTAGCCACGGGAACTTACAACCAAATCGGTCAAGGTTCTCGTTCAAATCAAGCTCCACCAAATCAAAATGCTAATAATTATCGCAACAACAACCAAGGTGGAAATTACCAAGGAAATCAAAAGAATTATAACAAAGGTAATTACCAAAGTGGAAATGGGCAAATTTCAAACCAAAACCAAAACCGTGATTTTCAAAACAATGCCCAAGGTTTTCAAAACGATCACACCAAAAATCTTCAAGGAGAATTTTTGAATTATGCAAAGGCTAATGATGCTAAGTTTGATAACATGCAACGTGAGATGGTTAGCTTAAGATCCGAGTTGAAAAACGAGCTTAAAAACGAACTTGCTAATGAACTTAAAACTCATGCTAATAAAATGGAAGGAAATGTCACACGACTCCAACAAAATCAACAAAAAATGGAGCAAGGACAACATGAGATTAAGCAAGAATTGTTAAAAGCGGATGCTAGGCAATCTAAGTTTGAAGACCGTATGGCTAAAATGTTTGAAGCTATCATGTGTAAGCCCTCTTCTTCGGGTTGTCTTCCTAGTGATACCATCGTGAACCCGAAAGGAGAATTGAAGGTTATTACTACTCGTAGTGGTAAAACTTTCAAAGAACCCATTTCTCGTACAAGTACTTCTATGGAGAAGGAAAAAGAGAAAGAACCCGAGGTTGTGGTTTAAAAGGAGCAAATTGCAAGCCCACGAAGTACCGCTCAAACCACACCTACGGTTGAACCAACACCAATCATGGAACCCGAGATTCCAAGGCCGATGCCTATGCCTAATTTGCCCCAACCCACACCACCTTTACCCTACCCATCAAGACGAGATAAGGAAAAGGCACAAGAACGAAATAATTATCAATTTGAACTTTTTATGAAAATGTTTCGTAACTTGCATTTTAATATAAGTTTTGCCGACGCCTTAGTCATGATGCCTCGATTTGCCGCGAACTTCAAAAGTATGTTGAATAACAAAGAAAAATTGCAAAAATCGTTCAGTTGTTCATCGGTTTTTCTAAGCCGCATACCTCAAAAGGTCGGTGATCCTGGAAAGTTTTTAATCCCATGTGCTATCCAAGACATGGAAGAATGCTACGCCTTGGCTGATCTTGGTGCTAGTATTAATTTGATGCCTCTTGAGATTTTTAAATCGCTCAATCTTCCAAATCTCACTCCTTCAAGAATGTCAATCGAAATGGACGATCATTCTACGATTCTAGCTTGTGGAGTTGCTGAGGACGTCTTTGTGAAAGTTGGGAAATTCTATTATCCCGTGGACTTCATTGTTGTTGATATTCCCATCGATCCTAAAGTTCCGTTAATTTTAGGTCGATTTTTTTGGATACCTCGAGAGCACTTATCGATGTGCATGCAAGAAAAATCACTCTTCGTTTCAATGAGGAAGAACTCGTCATTAATGCAACCCAAAACTCCACTCTTTCTCATGTGTATTCTATCACATCTTTGTACAATGTCAATCCTATCAAAAGCATTTGCAAAAGAATTTCAAATAGAGTTTTAGGAGTTGTTGAGAAAAATGAAGTTCCGTCCCCTCCGCCGATGGAGGTTAAGAGTGTTAAGCCTATGATTCCAATCTCGAGTGATTCTTCGGATGATGAATACGTTGATCCCGATGGGGAGGTTTTCTTTGTTGACAAAAGATTTGAAAACTTGCCACCACCTAAACCAAAAAGATTTCAAAATGTGAGAATTTTTAGTGTGACTAACATTGTTTTAGATACACCAAATATTTTTGACATAATTAAATCGGGTTTTCACAAGGAGAGTGTTAAAGATGAAAAAGGAAAAGATTTTGAATTTAATTTAAAAGATTTTTCTACAATTCTAACTCCGTCATCACCGCGTGTCTTGAGTACTACAAGCTCGTCTTCTCCTTTTGACGATGCTTTGTGTGGACTTAGTGTGGGGGAAGCCCCTTATGTTCCCTCCCCTTTCTCCACCGAGGACGAGATATTTGATCCTGGAATTGCTTATATAGGGAAATCTCGGTCTTCCACCGATGCAATAAATGGAAAATCTTTTCATTTGATTGGTGCGAGTCTACCTCGAGTAGCTCAATGTTTTGACTTACCCATTGTCCCACCCTTGTATTTCTTCTCTCCTATTTTCTTCTACCCCATTGGGGTTTGTGTTGAAGTTTCGTTGTTTCGTCTTTCATTCGAAAACGAGGACGCTATCTTTGACCCCGGTATACGTTTATCGGATTTTTAAAGTACTCCACGTACTTTTGGGCCTTGTTTATCATGTAAGCCCCACCAAAACTTGACCAAACCACGATTATCCCTAAATGATCACATTTATGGGGATTCGAGTCGAGCTTTTGACTCGGTCATCAAAAACAAGGTGCCTCGTGGGGGAGACCCATGCTTATCCATGTACATATTATTGCTTTCTAATTAGTTTAATGTGAGGGGATTTGTGCCCTTCCAACCTTTGTTCTGTGATTGTTTGTGCATTGTGATTTTTAGATCATCATCTTCACAATTGGAGCCTCTCGTGTTCGTTTTATGGGAGCACTCGATCGTTTGCTTTGGAGGCCTTTCCCATTATCCATATGATATATCCTTTTATGTTCTAACCTTAGGTTTTTAGCACACTTCATAAACGGCTATTACTTATTGGTTACACCCTTTCCATGCTAGATTAGGCATTCGACTACGTCTCTAGTATGGGGGTGTTTGTACCCCTAGACTCGAAACATTGAGGACAATGTTTAACTTTAGTATGGGGGGGTGAATAGATACTTGCCTTGCCAAACCTTCACGCTTTCTAAAGTTTATCGTTTTGTTTATCGTTTTGTTGCAAATAAGGCTAAAAATGGCCAAATTTTAAAATTTTTTCTCATGTTTCATAAGTGTTTGAAGACACGAATGTAGATTTTCCGATGGCGAGAATAAGAGTAATTTTTGACTCGACCGTGCGTGTTGAGCACTTAGCTTTGATTCCTTAACTACACATTAGGCTAAGTCTCTTAAATGAGGACGAGAAATGATAGAGTTAATTATAAGTTACTATGCTAAACGTAGAGTACTCGTATTCTTTCAAAAACTCATGTGTTCTCGTTGTTTGCTTATTCTCCCTTCGCATGTAAATATTTTTTGCTTAATAAATATTGACTTAGCGGTTTAGTTAGGATTGTTGGGTTTCTAGTCTTTTCTAGTAGCTTCCATGTAATTAAATTGGGAAGACATTAAGGTATCGCCAGCATCACGGTTTTGAAGTATTGGCACCCGAATAATCGAAAGCTTCACCCAATAATAAGATTTCAAGTGCTCACCTAAATCTAGCAAACAATTTGAAGCCCCACAAGGCCGAAAAATCTATGCAAAATTGAAAGTGAATCAAGCCTTAATCTTCGAAGCTTTAAAGATCCAAAATTCGCTTTAGCGTGAGGATATACGTCTTTGGCTAATAAAACCACCGATGATGGCGGATAATAAAAGGCAAGGCAAGACCGAAGTCATAATAAAAGCTTCATGGCGAAGTTCAATAAAAGATGGAGGTAAACCAAAGATAATAAGGTCCTTCCGTTAGGGGGCGTATAAAAGTCTTGGTAATAAGTCTTATGTTCAAAACCATTATAAAACCGTGTTTATCGATTCTTCTTGTCAACTTAATTTTTTAACATCGTTGTCTATTAGGAGGGGTTATTGATTTGATGATCTTAGTTACACCGTTAGGACTCTATTTTTAGACCTAAATCTCTATCATCGCATAAGTCAAAAATGCATCCTCGTGATCATTAAGACATAATAAAATATAAGAGATACAACTTAGGAATAATGGGAGAATAAGTACGTGATTAGGACATATGAGTAGTGTTAGCATTACTAACTTATAATGACAATGATCTCGTTGCATGCTTGGCATGGAATTGGAGTGAAAATCGAGGACGATGAAATTATTTCTAACGAAGCATTCACGTGTTCTTATTCTATGAACCTAAACGTCCCATTTTGCGATGAAAATCATACATTATGTCTATAACACAAGTAGTAGCAATAGTGTAGTGTAGCTAGTTTATCATTTCAATAAAGTGAATAAAATTAAATTTTGGAGATGCTTCGATACTTTATTCTAGCATTGCGTGAGGGCACGACAATGGTTTAGTATGGGGGAGTGATGAGACTGCTTTTATACATGGTCTCATCGTCCAAATCGGCCTTAAAATGCATAAAATATCATAAAATATACCAAATATACGCTCGTGTTTGTTACTTGTGTATTTTTAGGTACGGATATTGAGGAATTGGCAAAAGATCACAAGAATCAATCAAAAACGAACACGGGAAACGAAGTCGCACAATGAACCGGGCCCAAGTTTGGAAATTTGCAAAATGACCCTTGAAGAATTGAAGATTGTCAAGTTTAGTCCCTCATCTTTGAAGAACTTGTCACAATTGACCCTCCAAATGTCAATTGTACAAGTATGGTCCTTATTATTTGAAGATTGTACAAGACCAGTCCATCAAGTTTGAAGAATATACAAAAGAAGCCCTTGGATTAAGTTTTGTAAGCCTTTGTGCCACTTTTGACAAGTTGTCAAAAGTTGATAAAGGCAAAAGTGGGCGCTGATAGGGTTTAATATAAAGTAAACAAGAGAAGAAAGCTTGGGGTCAAAACTGCCAACTAACCAAACCCTTACACCCACTCAGACCCTGACACGTCATCCTCACCCACCCAAATACCCAAACCCATAACCCAACCCGTCTACCCAGTCCACAACCCACCCAACTTATTAAAACAAGGTCAACTGGTCAACAATTTTTCCCTCTAAACATAAAGTTTAAAAACTTTATTTCCCAAAACAGATTAAATCCCCTCTTAATCCCCCTTAAACCCTAATCCTACCCAGACCAAATCTACCACAAATCAAGGGGTTATTACCCCATCTCCTCCAGAAACTTAATTACCCTCCACCTCACTTGATCCCACATCACAAAACGCCACAAGACACACCCATGTGTCTTGTGGGACCCTCCCCTGCAACATCACTTTCCCTCAAAACCCTAAACCCGACCAAACCAACATCCCAGATCACACCCCTTGGTCCCCAAGCTTAAATTAACGTCCAAGATCATTCAACAAGAGCTGGCAACATCACATGGGCATCTTGACCAAAATTCAGTCAAATGAACAAGGGCAAAATCGGATTTTCCAAGCTTTAGGGTTTTACTTTTTATTATTTGTTTATTCAGCATCTAGATAGTTCTATTATGCCTATAAAAGCATCTCTCAACCTGTGAGAAGAGCTTTGTTCCAGTTTTTAAGCTTTTGCACTTGTAATCCCTTTTTAAGAAAATAAAAGTTTGGTGTTTGTGTAATCAAGTGTAATTCCTTTTTATGTTTTTTAAAAGTTGTGTGTTGTGTTAAAAGCTTAAGCTGAGTTCCATCTTCATTATATAACACTTTGAGTGTTTAAGTTTTTCAAAAAGGTTTTGAAGGAATTTTATGAATTTAAGAAATCATAGGTTGTTATGAAGTGAAAGTGGAATAACATCCCATGATTTCTGATTCATAAGTTGTTTCTAAAACGTGGTTAAAGTTCTTTGGTTCATTGTTTCAAGGATTTTCAAGGAAGTTTTAAGAAAAATCAGAAAGTTGCTATTTTTCTTGTATTTTCCTTTTCATTTTGCAGGTTTGTTGTTGATTAAGTTCTGCATAGACCCGGGTCTATAAGGAGGTGACAAAGCTGTCACAAAGAGCCCTGGATGTAGGGCTCTTAGGTATAAGATCTTCTTTCCTTTTTGACATTTTCAGAAAGTTGTGATTTGGGTGGGATTTCATGTTTTGTGTTAATTGTTGATTAATCTGTTGGATATGAGTAGTTATAGGATAATATGCATGTTTAGAGGTATTTTAATCAGTTTGTAGAAGTTTTGAAGTGATTTGGTTAGTTAAAAACGTTTTCAAAAACTTAAAGGGGTGTTTGGATTTAAGTTTTATAAAGATTTTGTGAGAGATTGGTGTGTTGTAATCTGTTTAGATGTGCTTATAAGGGAAAACTAGGATTGCATGCTAGTTTTGGATTAGTTTGGAAGAGGTTTTGAAGCAAGTTTAGTATAAAAAAAGAAGACATAGGTCTAAAATCTATAAGTTTGAAATCTGCTTGTTTACATGCAAAATCTTGTTCTTGGTTCATGAAATCTGTTAAGTGTTAGGGGTATTTAGGATTTGAGCTTGGTTGTATGATAGATTGTGAGATTGTGTGCAAATATTTGGACTTGGAAACTTATTCTTGTGCAAGTTTTGAGCATCAAACACCACCAGACCTGCTCACAACACATCAGTAACTTCAATTTTCTTTGTGTGCTTGATTTTGTGAATTTGTGATAAGTGGGTTGCTTGATTTGTACTTGTATTGACTCCCTACACTCAAAGAGTGTAGGGGTGCCTGTTTGTTCCAAAATACAACACCAAAATCACACAACCAAGCCCTCTTGGTTTTCTTTACAAGTGAAGAACCCTTCACTTGTTCATCAGAAACAAGTGCCTATCTAGGCACGTCTTGGCTCATAATTTGCTTAATCTCTGATAATCTTGGATTTGGATTGTGTTTATAAGTCTAACTAGTGTCACTGTTTGAGTTTTTAAAAAGAAAAAAAAAAGAAAATTTTTATAAAAACTACACCCTGCCTGGACTCGAACCCCCGACCTGCAGCTCAGGAGTGAGGGGTTCTACCAGTGATCCAGATGAGTTTTTACATTATCCTTTCATTTCATTAAGTATATAAGGACATTTTGGTTTTGGCTTATTTAAATAAGCCGTTGCTTATTTTGCTTGTTTTAGCTTATTAAATAAGCTTATTTGCTAGTTTACATTTTTCTTAGGTTTTAATCAGTAATCTAGGCTTTTCTGTTTAAAAGTTTTATTTTTCCCATTATTTAATTAATTATTAGAACTATTTTTAGTTTTAAATTTAGAAAGTAATTAAAAAATAGTGAACAGTAATTAAAAATTACAAAAAAATAGTTTTTAGGTTTTAATTTGTATTTTTGAGGTTTACATATCAAAAAGTTTTCAAAAACTTTAATTTTTAATTTTATTTGATTTTAGGTTTTTTATTAAACTTTAAAAATTAATATAAAATTAATTAAAAGTGTTTAGGAACTTTAATTTACATTTTTTTCTTAGTTAGAATATTTAGGATTTTTGAGAATTTTTTAGAATTTATTTAAGAACTTTTAATTTTTTAGATTATTTTAATATTATTTTATTCATAAAAATAAAAAGTTTTATTTTTAACTTTTTTTTATTTTTCCTAGATTCTAGACATTAAATTAGGAACTTTTTCACTTTCCAATTAATTGTTAGGATTTTCATTTAATTTTTAGAATTAATTTAAGATTTAATAGATTTTAATAGTTTTTAGGAGTTTAAAAATAGTTTAATTTGGTTTTAAAATTTTTAAAAATAGTTTTTAGTTGAATTAGGTCATTTTTGAGGTTTACAAACTATTAAATCTTGTTTAGGGCTTTTTAATATTTAAAAGTGATTTTTAGGGCTTTAATTAGCATTAAAAAGTCATTATTAAATTAATTAAAAGGTTTTGGCAAGTTTGGATTTTTTGTAAACTCTTAGAATTTTATTGTGGATTTTTAGTAATTTTTAGGAATTTTTAGGTTAAAATTTTAAATTTTGTACTTTTTACGTTTCTACGTCGTAACTTTCTAGTAGTGTTTTTGCCTTATTTTTCTATTTTTTCGTCTTCGTCATTTTCTCTTCCCCTTTCTTCTCATTAATAATCAAAAACAAAATCAATCATTCATTACACAACACACGTGCCTCCTCGAGAGAACGATACCCACATTAAGGGTCATAAGTGTTTACGTTTTCCTAAACGTACACTTAATACTTACCGCTTTTACCTTGTTTTCCTAAACAAGTGTGATTTTACAACTATCACTAGGAAAAGCCTTGTATTAAATGGCGCCGCTGCCGGCTCTTTTCGTAAAGATTAACGGTTTTCTGTGAGAGACGCGTTGCTTTTTGGGATCCATTCACTTGTGAGCGTTACTTTTCTTGCACAAAAAATTCAAAAAAAAAAATCCATAAAAATTAAAATTTTCAAAAATCCAAAAGGATTTTATCTTTATTGTGTATATATATTGTCTTTGTGTTTGGTTTCTTTTTCTTTTGCATTATCAGGTGTATGCGTACTAGATCTTCTAATTATCAAGAGCCCGAGACTCGAGAAGATTTAAGTATGTCAGGTGTTAACAACAACAATAATCCACCGCACCTCAAAAATAACAACAATGTTCTTCCACAGCCCGATCTTCGAACAATGGAGGAACTTTGTCAACCTACCATGTTTGGACGAGGAGGACCGATTGCGCCGATGCAAATCAACGCTCCTGAGTTTTCGTTGAAGCACCACATGATTCAACAAGTGCAAACTAACCCATTCCGTGGATTGCCTGATGATGATGCCAACAAACACCTCGACAAGTTCATTACAATCACCCAAAGCATGAAGTGCGCCGGTGCCACAATGGATGAACTTCGCCTACAACTCTTCCCACATACTTTATCACATCATGCCGAGAAATGGTTTGATCGTCTCCCGAAGAATTCAATTCACACTTGGGATGACATGACTCAACGCTTTTTGTCGCGCTACTTTCCACCATCCATGGTTACGAGCCTTCGCAATCAAATCAGCGGTTTCATGCAAGATCCTGATGAATCTCTTTTTGATGCTTGGGAGAGATATAATGTCTTGATCGATAGATGTCCAAACCACAACATGCTCCCTGTGACCTTAATAGATACTTTCTACAACGGTTTGACTTTTCGTGATCGGGATACGATTAATGCAGCCGCCGGTGGCACATTCATGAAAAGGAGACCCGAGGAGTGTAGAGAGCTAATTGAGAACATGACTACTCACCACAAAAAATGGAATTCCTCTGCTTCTTCAAGGAACAACCCGAGAGTCAATCTTTCCTCTACTTCAGCAAACCCTGATATGACCGAACTCACACGCGTGTTGACTGAAATGAGCAAAAGTATTACGCTTCTCGCTTCAAACCAACAACAACAACAAGTTAAAGCGGTTGCAACTTCTTGTGAAACATGCGGCGGTCCACACTCATACACTGATTTTCCTTCTACACAAGGAAATCCGGAAAATGTGTATGCAGCTTATGGTAATTATTCACCAGATAATTACCAAGCTCGACCTCAAGGGGATAGAAATTTGCTGAGCTACCGGTCCAACAACTACCTTTCACCCGGTTTTTCTCCTCAAAACCAAAACCCCGCCAACAACTACAATAGAAGCAACCAAATCCCACCAAGAGCTTCTAATCCTTATCACCCACCCACCCAACAAACCCCACCCGTTAACTCCGATGTTGAAGCCATCATGAGAACCAAAGGTGAGAAAATCAAGAATCTACAGAGTCAAATTATCAATCTTAAAGGAGATATCACAAAGCAAGGAAATGAGATCAGATCCGAGCTTCGAGATAATATTAAATCCTCCTTCAGCAATCACACAAATGAGTTGAAAAATATGCTTGCTAGTTTCTTGCCCGCAACTCAACCTTCTTCTTCAAGTTCTCTACCTTCAAACACCGTCACCAATCCGCGAGCAAATGTGAGTGCTATTACTACACGTAGTGGAGTCACCATAGTAGGACCACCTATTCCACCCCCGTCATCTACACCTCCTCCACCACCATTTATCCCTACTCCTCCTACACCTAGTATTAGTGCACCATTACCGTCTCCGCCTCGACGTGATGAAGTTCCCACCAAGAATCCTCCACCAACCCCACCTTCAACATCTCAACCTTCACCCACACATGTGCCTTCACCACCCAAACCCAATATCCCTTATCCTTCTCGTTTAGGCAAGACCAAAATGCTAACCAAGGATGACTCTGAAGTTTCACGCTATGTGAAGATGATCTCTCAAATGAACTTCAACATTAGCTTTCTTGAAGCACTTGTCCACATGCCCAAATTTGTTAAAGCATTTAAGGAATTGCTTAACAAGAAGGAGAAGCTGATTGAGCTCGCCAACATACGCTTAAATGAAAACTGCTCTGCAGTTATTCTTAAAGAACTTCCAAAAAAGCTTGGAGATCCCAGTCGTTTTGTGTTGCCTTGCGTGTTCAACAAAACTGAAGAATTTACTGCCCTTGCTGATCTCGGGGCCAGTATTAATTTGATGCCATTGAGTGTTTTTAAAACACTATCATTACCCGACCTCACTCCAACAAAGACGACTCTTGAACTTGCAAATCGCACTCTCGCTTACCCCGTTGGTATAGCCGAAGACGTGCTCATCAAAGTTGGCACATTTACTTTCCCGGTGGACTTTGTCGTTGTTGATTATGAAATGGACCCTCGTATTCCTTTAATACTTGGTCGGCCATTCTTGAGAACCGGACGAGCTCTAGTTGATGTGGCCGAAGGCGAGTTAATCTTAAGAATCGGGGATGATGCATAAGTTTTTAAAATGGGGAAGCTTACAAGCAAATCCTTTGGAGGCCGAGAATCAGTGAATATGATTAATATGCATGATGACTTTGTTGTCTACAACAATCCTCTATTCGATTCTTGCATCGATAATCCACTTTTTCATGATGATGTGGATAATTCTCTCTCCAATTTGGAACCTTCTTCCATTTATGATTCTCCACCGATCTTTGATGCTTATGATGATGATTCTAGCTTAGATTCGGATGATTTTGATGATTGTACTTCCGAGTATCCCGACCTGCCCACGTATGATGATTTCGATGAGGCCAATACTCTTTAGAGTGATTCTTCACATGCTGAAGATCCTCCGCCATCACTCG
Source organism: Glebionis coronaria (assembly GCA_025667525.1). NCBI lineage: Eukaryota > Viridiplantae > Streptophyta > Magnoliopsida > Asterales > Asteraceae > Glebionis > Glebionis coronaria. The sequence continues at coordinate 180,270,868 of CM046880.1, read as the reverse complement.
ATCCTACTTTGGACAATTACTCATTTGAGGAAGACTTCTCTGAATTTCTCAACACTTACTTCCCTCATGAGAGTGATGCACCTCCTTTTGATTTTGAAGATTATCGTCTTGATCCTACTTTGGATTTGAAGAACATTCTTTCAAAGGAGAAGAAACCGGTCGGCACCAATATCCGCAGCACGTATGAGTTAACACCTCTTTGTCCCCCTTCTGAGGACGAGGTTGTGCTTCTTCGCGGATCTTCTTCACACTCTACTGAGCCTGAGTGCTATTTTCCCCTAAAGGAAAAGGTGTTCGACCCCGGTATCAATATTCTGCAGCCATCTCAGTATCCTTCTGATGAAATAAAAGGAAATATCTTTGGAACTTATGGAAATCTGCTTGCACCACTTCACCCTTGCTTTCACCGTGCTCCATCGCTTTTAAGGGAACCTTGCCTACTCTTCTTTGGCTTGCCTTGTTCGCCTTAAGCCTGTGCTATTTGATGGACGAAAACTATGTCTTTGATCCTGGTGGATGTCTTTCATTCTTCTTCCTTTGCTAATCAAGGTCGAGTCAGGCTCACGACTCGGTTAACAAAAACCAAGCGCTTCTTGGGAGGCAACCCATGTATCTATTTTTTAGCTTTCTTTATCCTAAGTGTAGGGGAGACCCGTTGGTTTGCTATCTCCTCTCCTTTCTTAATCAGGGATTCGAGCGCTCAATGATCCACTCTTGATGATTCTTGACGACCCGTGATTCCGTGTTCACTTCTTCCCGGTTCTATCCTAAACTCTTTTCGATTCACTATTTTATATTTTCTCAATATTTAAATAGGAATCTCTTTAGTTGTCCTTTCCTTAGCAAGATTTAAACAACGTGCACAATGTCCTAAGTATAGGGGAGTTTACTCCCACATGCTTAAACATTGAGGACAATGTTTATCTTAAGTGTAGGGGGGACTTCTATCGAAGTTAAGTGGCTCTTTTCCTTGTATTTGTCCTCATTTTAACCGGAAAATCAATTTTTCGACATTTTTCAAAATTTTTGATCTATTTTGGCCTATTAGTTTTTCCCTTTGTATAGTTATTTTCTTTCTTTGCTAGAATAAATCTTTAATAAAGCGGTTTTAATTTTCAAAAGTTATGAATCTTTTGACTCAACCCGAGTTTACTTATCTAAGTTTACTCTAGCTAGTATCCTTAACGTGTTTAAGTCAATTTTTGCTAGGCTTTTATATAGGGAGCTATAAAACGCGAAAGTCTTAACTCTCACGGGTTAAGAACAAGAACTTTTCGCAAGTTCCTATAATTGATCCTAGAGAGTCGTTTATAAGGGGAACATTAAAATGCGATTTCTAAACTTGAAAAAGTCTAAGAGTTTGCAAGATCCTATAGGCGTCTCGAAAACCCAAAACTTTGATTTAATAGGCTAAGCATCCACGAGTCTCATTCCTTGAGATTTTAAACTGTGGAGAACGAGAGATGATAGAGTCAATTATAAGTTTGGTATTCTTTCGTGAATTTATGTGAGTTAGTTATGAGCCTATTCTCCCATCGCTTGCTAATAAATTTATCTGGAATAAATAAGGTTGTACGATTTGAAAAGTTACTTAGCTTCTAGCCCAAGATCGTTTAAAAGTTACTCGGTATGGATTAGAGTTCATAGCCAAGGCATAACTTATTGAAGCGGGATGCAAAGATTGGCGAGTCCGAAAAGGCCCTAACAAGGCATGAGGGCTATATTTTGTTGCTAAAGATCCAAAGTGATGTGAAGAATCATTTATCAAAAATCAATATGAAGGATCAAGACACACGACGAAAAGCAAAAACTCCCCAAAAGTCATGGAGAAGTGTATCCGAAAAGACCCTAGCAAGGTATGAGGATAAATAGATCCAAGTCATAAAAGGAGGCTGATCGTTGTATATCAAAGTCCAAAATAAAGATTGGAGAAAAATAAAGAAGTCGTGGTCCAAGTATGAATCTCTCAAAACTTCAAGTGAAGAATTCCATTATAAAGAGAAGACCATAATTTCATGAACGTCTCTCAAGATTTGAAGTATGAAATCGCTGCCAAATACCGATCCGAGAAAGGTCTCAAATCGCGAAGCGAGTTATGCCAAGATATGACCTTTATGAGGTCCCGAGAAGCAGTTTTAAAAGATTTTGTCCTTTAGCTAACTATTGATTAAATCGTTCACTTTATTTTCGGCCTAAATAACTATCGAAATAAGTTAACAATGCATCCTCGTGATCATTCAAGACAAACAATAAAATATAAGAGATACCCCTAGGAATAAGGGAGTCTAAGTGAATAATTGGCCCACATGAGTTCGTGTTAGTTTACTAACTTATAATAACAATGATCTCGTTTTTAAGCTTGGTTTGGAGAAAGTGAAAACTTGAGGATGATGATCATTCACAACATTTCCAAAACCCAAGGTATGTTTTTGATTTCTTTATTTTGAATGTTTATAATTTTCTATCTCTTTAATAAAGGCCAACGTGGATTGATTATGATGAAAAATGTAAAAGTGCTTTGTAACTAATGCATTGCATGAGGACATTGCAATGGTCAAGTGTAGGAGATTTGATATGTGTGTAAACACCCATCCTTTTTACCACTTAATTACAATAATAACCGGACCAAAACGTGTATTTTATGTCATTTATGTCGGAATTATGCGTGGTTTGTGTTTTTGTTGTGATTTAGGACGAAAAGGTGAAAAGTGGAGAAAACACGGGCATTTACGGGCTTTTATTGAAGAAAAAGATGAAAGATGAAGTCGAAAAGTCAAGACTGGAAAAAGAACGGAAGTCCAAGACAAATTCTGAAGATATATCGAAGAAAAAGTCAAAAGACGGAAGTTTATCAAAAGCCGAAAAACTGAAGTCTAATTTATTGAAGAATTAAAAGACGAGTTCAAAGAAATCCCGAGCCAAAAGTCATTGAAGTCCAAGATTAAAGAAGATTTAAAGGCTTAAGGACTAATGGTGCAATTAACAAAGAGATTAAGAAGGAAGGGCCTAATTATGCAATTAAGAGAAAAGGAAGAAGGGGAGGAAGCTTCCTAATCCTCCCCTATATACAGTCATTAGCATTTCATTTTTTACACTTGTTGGCTAGTTTGACAAACTATGCTCTTCCACTTTAATTTTTGCACATTTAAATTCATGTCATTTACTTTATTGCACATTTAATTACCTTGTCTTGCACCTTTAATTTTCAAGTAAGTTTTAATTTTGTGTTCTTTAATCTTTTATCTTTAAGTTTTTAATCATATTGTTCATCTTCTCTTCTTGCTTATTGTCAATTTTTTTCTTAATCTATGTTTGTTTTGATTTCAAGTTTTCAATCTAAACCTTTTTCATCTTATTTTTATATAAAGTTTAAGTCTTTTTAATTTTCGTGTCTTGTTTTTGTTGATTTCATACGTTTTATCTTTGATCTAGTGTTTTTATTTAGCTTATTGGTGTTTTACTTTGCTTATTGTCTTCCAAAAGTTAAGATTTTTGAGCTTATTTTCGTACTTTTTGTGTTTTCCTAGTTTTTAGGAAATCTGATTCGATTTAGGAACTTTTTCATTAATTGCGAAATCTTGTACTTTCTCCCCATTGCGAAATCTTGTTCCTGATTCGATTTAGGAACTTTTTCTGCTATTGCGAAATCTTCTTCCTGATTCGATTTAGGAACTTTTTCTGCTATTGCGAAATCTTGTTCCTGATTCGATTTAGGAACTTTTTCTGCTATTGCGAAATCTTGTTCCTGATTCGATTTAGGAACTTTTTCTGCTATTGCGAAATCTTGTTCTTGATTCGATTTAGGAACTTTTTCTGCTATTGCGAAATCTTGTTCCTGATTCGATTTAGGAACATTTTCTGCTATTGCGAAATCTTGCCTTTTTCTGCTATTGCGAAATCTTCTTCCTGATTCGATTTAGGAACTTTTTCTAGCAATTGCGAAATCTTTGATTTCACAATTGCGGAATTGTTCATTTCAATTGCGAAATCTTTTGTTTTTTTTTACAATTGCGAATTTAGTTCTTTTAATTGCGAATTTAATTCAGTTTTTAAAATTGCGAATTTTATTAGTTTTAGTTTAAATTTAATTTTCAAATTTATTTTTCCCGCCATTTTCCTTAGCCGCACTTTAAGTTTACTATCCTTAAATTTATTTTAGCCTTGCCTTAGTTTTAAGTTTTAGTTGCGTTTTAAGTTTGCCTTAGATAGATTCAAGTTTACGTTATTTACGTTTAGTGCCTTTTAATTTTAGTCACACTTTTTAATACTTGCACCATTTACTTTAAATTAGAGTTAGATTTACTTTATTAACGTCATTTTACTTTAAAGTTTTGCACATTTTAATATACTACAACGACACAACTTTTTGTTTCACCAAAGGACAACTGAGTCGCATAGTTAAACCAGGTCAATTCGATTAGACCAGAACAACACTAGAACGATAATATTTATACGGGCCAAAAACCTTGTATCACTTATATGATTGAGAAATAAGCTCATACGAGCTTATCAAACCTTTGTTACCTGTTTTCGTTGAAAATTTAGTTTAAATTACCATTAGGTCCTTATACTTTGGTGATTAGTGTATTCAGTTTTGGATAACACACTTTTTAGGGTTTGCAAGTTCTAGTTCCTGCATTTAGAGTTTGTTACAAATTTGTTAGTTAGTTTTGTTAGTTGTTACATAGTTATTATATCTTGTTAGAATTATTCTTGTCCCTTTACTTTCAGAGTTTACATTTTCAGTCCTTGCACTTTACATTCTTTACATTTTGATCTAGTTTATTATTTGTGCATTTAGGACTTGTACATTTTTCTTTAATTGTGGTAAATGCAAGTTGTTTAGAATAGTACGGTTACGTAGTGATACTATTTTTACCATTTTTACGTGATTTGTTGAATTAGACCTAGATACCAAAACTTATAAAAAATCTAAAACCAAAAAGAATTAATAGATTGAAATCACTTGGACAATCAATTTGTTGTGAGTTGGGAATTACGATCTTGAAAAAGTGAAATATTAAACCTTGACCAAAATTTTGATAGGCTTATGGATTCATTGTCTACCAACAATCAAGAGATCAATAGAAAATTAGAGGTCACCAATCAAAGACACGAGACCACTACCAAATCTATTACAGCTCTTGAGAGACAAGAAGGTTAATTGGCGGATCACTTGAACAAAAGAGATTAGGGAAAGCTACCGAGTACCCCACCATCAATCCCACACATAAGAAAATGGAAATGAGCATGTGAATATGTGACTTCTCTTCGAAATGGTAAAACCTACAACAATGACATCAAAACTCCAAGTATTCATAATTATTCTCATGATGTCGAGGATTTCGTTATAGATGATGAAATTATTGTTGAAGGTAAAAATTCTAATAATGTTAAGTCCGGTTCTGAGTTGGTAAATGATTGGTTAAATGATTTCCCTAAACCAAAAACACGTTTTTTTTATCAAAGCTACTGAATCTCCCAAAGTTGGGGAGGGTGGTGTGTCAAGCACACCATACCCTAAAACTTTGGAAAAATCGACATCTACAAGGTTAGCTAAAAAGGGTCCTCATGCTGAGGATATGTGGGAGACTTTCAAGCAAGATAAGATCTATCTCCCCCTTATTGATGCTATCAAGCAAATTCCTGCATATGCCAAGTTTTTAAAGGACTTGTGTACTCAAAAGAGGAAGCTGAAGGCGTCTTTACCTAGAAAGATTGACCTAACTGAGCATGTTAGTGCAGTCTTATCTAGCTCCCTTCCTCTTAAATTCAAAGATCTTGGAGCACCGTTGATTTCAGTTGTGGTGGGAAATATTTCCATCAAGAAGGCGCTCCTTGATCTTGGTACCAGTATCAACATCCTTCCTTCTAGTTTGGTCGATGAGTATGACCTAGAAGCTCTTCGTAAGTCCGACACCATTATTTCTTTAGCCGATCTATCTACCAAAATTCCAAGAGGCATCTTAGAGGATGTTATTGTGAAAGTTGATGACTTTTATTACCCAGTTGAATTCTTTGTTATGGACACCGAGTCACCATACAAAGATGTTCAACTAACTATTATTATTGGGCGGCCATTCCTAGCCACGATAGATGCTAGGATTAATTGTCGGACTGGCACCATGGATATTGAATTAGATTAATAAGAAGCTAAGATTGAATGTGTTTAATTCTATGAATTCTCCTATTATGAATGAATATTACCAGGTAGATGTGATCGATGAGGAAGTCCAAAAGCATGCATCACGTATGCTTAAGGATGATCCATTGGAATTAAATCTAACTGGTGAGAATGAGGAGATTCTTGATGTTGCTGAAGTTCAAGAGATTTAAGAGTGTTTGGTCAGTTCTTTGGACCATAAAAAACCAACTTGGTCTTATAAAGTGGAGCCCTTTCCTTCTATTTTCGACACGGCCACGAAGCCCTCTCTAGAGGTGCCTCCAAATCTTGAGCTAAAACCTTTTCCATCCAATCTCAAATATGCTTTTTTAGGTCCTGACAATGCTTTACCCGTTATTGTTGCTTATGATCTTTCTGAATCACAAGAGAAAGCACTTTTAAAAGTGCTTTCCAAGTATAAAGCAATAGCGGGATGGAGAATTGCATACTTGAAAGGGATCAACCCTTCAATGTGTATGCATCGAATTGTTATGGACCTAGATATTAAGCCATCAAGAGATGCGCAAAGGCACTTGAATCCTAATATGAAAGAGGTAGTGAAGACGGAAGTTCTTAAATGGTTAGATGCTGGTATCATCTATCCTATCTCGGATAGTAAATGGGTAAGTCCCACTCAAACGGTGCCTAAAAAGGCCGGAATCACCGTTGTGGAAACCGAGAGTGGGGAAAAACTTACCACTCGACCAGTTACTCGGTGAAGAGTGTGTATAGATTACAGTAAGCTAAATAATGCTACATCTAAAGATCATTTCCCACTACCCTTAATTGATCAAATAGTTAAGAAGTTTTCTGGTAAAAATTTCTATTGCTTCTTAGATGGGTACTCTGGTTGTATCAAATACCCATCCATCCTGATGACCAGGGCAAAACTACTTTTACGTGTCCATATGGAACATTTGCATTTCGAAGAATGCCCTTTGGCATGTGTAATGCACTTGCTACCTATCAGCGGTGCATGATGAGTATCTTTTCTGACATGGTAGGGGAATCTGTAGAGATATTTATGGATGCTGTCTCCATCTTTGGTCAGGCCTTTGAAAGCTTCCTTGATCATCTTGAAAGCTTGTTAAAAAGATACACCGAAACTAACCCGATGCTTAGTTAGGAGAAGAGCCATTTCATGGTTCGAGAGGGAATTGTATTGGGGCATGTTGTGTCTGAAAAAGGATTTGAGGTTGACCACGCCAAGGTGCATGTAATTTCAACCCTTTCTCCTCCCACTACCATCAAAGGTGTGCGATCTTTTCTTGGTTATGCCGGGTTCTACAGGCGATTTATTAAAGAATTTAGTGCTATATCCAAACCTATTTGTAATTTACGCTTAAAAGATGCACGGTTTGACTTTAATGAATCATGTCTTAAAGCATTTAACAAGCTTAAGCAAAAGCTTATAGAAGCCCCAATTTTGTAGTCACCTGATTGGTCGAAGCCTTTCGAGTTCATGTGTGATGCGAGTGATTATGCCGCTGGGGCGGTTGTGGGACAACGGGTCGATAAGAAACCCATTGTAATCTTTTATGCTAGTAATAATTTTTTAGGACCTCAAATGAATTGCACCATGATTGTATGTATTTTAGTCACTTGTTTTAGGAAAAACAAATAACCGTGGCAAGAATTAAATTCGACGATTTAGGAAAACTGACAAATTCAACAAGTGTGAGTTCGTTCTCGAAGGAGGTGTATGTGTTATGTGCCAATTATATAAAAACAATGTTTAGATTATTGATCGTTTTTGGGTTTGATAAAAAATAAAATTAAATGACGAGTTACGCTATGATTAAACTACGACGAAAATAAAAACGTATACCTAAGAACGTAAAACGTGACGAAAATTAAAAATTTAAACCAAAAACTAATTAAAAATCAAAATTAAGTCTAAAATAATATAAATAAGAATAAAAATTCAATAAATAAATTTTAAAACTTATTATTAATTAAATATTTAATTTTAAATGCTAATTAAAGCCCTAAAATTAAATATAATTAACAAAAAGTCCAAAATTATATTTTCTCAAACTAAAATCTTACTTATTTTAATTAAAAGCTAAAAAGTATTTTCTAGAATATTTAAAACTATTTTTCTATTTTTAAAATGCTAAAAACTAATTTTTAATTAAAATAATGATAAAAAATAATAAATTAATGAGAAAAATAATTTTACTTTTTCAAAAATTCTAAATTAACTAACTTAATATGGGAAAGTTGAAAAATCTAGAAAAAAGTGTATTTAAGCCTAATAGGAAAAAAACAGAAATTCTAAAAACTATTTTTTATTAAAATAATGCTAAAAAATAGTAAAATAATCAGAAAAATAGAATTTTCTCTTTAAAAAATCCTAAATTAATATCAGTAACAAGGGATAAATGTAAAACCTAAAAAAAGTTGTTTTTAAATCACTAAAGACAAAAAAATGTCTAAACTAATAGTGACATGTGTAATCTATTTGTTTGCTAGTGCATCAGTGGGAGAATTAACTGTTGTCCCATATTATATAGATGATTAATGATAGAAAATAGATGAAAAGAGATGGATTCCTAGAGAGAGAAAGTAGTGAGAGAAAGTAGAGAGAAGAAGTGATTAACTTTGTGAATATTAGATTAGGAATAATGAGAGTTACAAATGACTATCCACCCTCCTAACATGCTAGGAGGGTAGTATATATAGTCCACCCACATGCGAGCTTTAATGGACTATATAATGGGCCGGGCTTGTCTTTTGGACTTTAATTACTTTAAATCCAAGCCCGTGAACCACGACTATTTAACTAACTATTACAACGTTCTAATAAATATTACAATAGAAACCTATGACCGAACATTCTTGTTTGACTCATTATTTTGAGGCTAACAATCTCTCCCAATGTGAGGTCATTCCTATTCGATATTTGGAGTCCCATGGAGATTTATGAATTTCGTCATAAACGAGTCTTGAACGTGTAATAGTAGTGTTGTTCCTTCATTCTATGATCTTTGAGCCTTTGTCGTTGTCTTTCGACTTAGTCTTTTATCTTGAGATCTTCAAATCATTCTTGACTTGTTTGCCATCTTGCGATCTTGTGTCTTTATCCACATGATCACACTATTGATTGTTGAATAACTCTTTGGGCATGAATATGTGGTTTTGAATCTTTGACTTTGCTGAGTACACCGTGACGCCACCTTCTCGAGACAAAACATAGACACGGACTGAATGGCTTTGACATTCGTCCTAAATCGGTAGCGTTTTACCTCCGGTCGGTGAAGACCGTTATACGATATTAAATACCGTACCTGTGATTAGGTAGATTCAATTAAGAATCTCCTTGACAGGGTTTCGCGGCTGTACTAGCCGTTCTCTTTACTCGACCGTCTCAAAGCAAGACTGCGAACATAAAGAGTGAATCAATTGGATAAATATCCGCTTGAATAAAGTCGTCAATTCAAATTCCTAGAACAAGTTTGATTCATTAATAATCTTACCATTGTTGCTTTCCAGTTGACACAAGTTTGATTCATAAGAATCTCACAAGTCACCTACCGTAGCGCTGTTTGATGTTGACGCTAGAAGGATTTCCATTCGTCACTGTGAATATTAATTAATATCACTCTGAATGTTCTGGCAAGACCATAAAGATATTGCGTAGAAACCTGAAACGAGTTTGAATCAATCAGAATCAAACCACTGTTGCTTTTCAGTTTTACATATGTGCAATTCATAAAGAATTTTGCATATGACCTACCGCAGTGCTGTTTGATATTGACACTGGAAGGATTTCCACTCATCATTGTGAATACTAAGTAGTATCACTCTGAGTGTTCTAGCAATATCGTAAGGATATAGCGTAGGACTCTCTTGATCTTCATCCGTGTGTCCTAACGAGATTTGATTGATCTCTTGGCTCTAGACTCGATTTGTGCACTTTTAGTGGTCGGAAGCTGGATCAGATGCCACCTATTCAATATCAACTATCTCGGAGTGAGAAAGTCAATAGAAGTCGTGTTGATCTCCGTGACAATAAAACAAACTTCTTTTGAGAGAAGCCTGAGTAGCTAGGAAAGGGTTGTGCTTCACATCACTGTGTCCATGATGAGTTTGTCTTCATGATGAGTTGACCCGGTTTCTGCCTAAGTTGTATGAAGGGGTTCTTTCTTTAGACCCTTTATCCTTACATTTCTTTCTCATTCTTCAACCCTTGTAATGCTTACCAAGACATCATTACTAACACCTTGTTGTGATTGTTCCGGTGCTAGCATCAGTACTTAGTCGGCATTCAGCTATGTTCACATTCTACTCCATCTTTCCTAAGGACTTCTAATAATCTATTAGATTGTCCCTGGGAAGATCCCTCCGGTTCTGGTTGGATCATAGGACTTAAACCTAACCACCCTTTTGACACCAATAACGTCGTGAATTAAAGATGTTGTGGGTATTTGATCGTAACCATGAGTGCTTGAGTATTTAGATCATATTTTAATCACATTTTCTACCCCTATCTCTAATATATAAAATCTTTTGATATTAGAGATACCAAATTTGATTAAAATATTTTTTTTTTGAAAAATAGTCATGAAAATCTTTGGGAGAAATATGTGACAAACTTAGCATGAATTTTGGAACGCTCCCCCTCAAAAATTGATCCAATGGAATTGTCATTACGAGGATTTGATCCACATTAAACTTTTGAGGATAGGAGTTGTTGAACACACAATTTTTTGAAAGATTTTGAATATCATTGAGAAATTCTTGAAAAAAAAATGTGTTCAACGCTTTTTTAAAAATCAATTCTTTTTGTCGAAAAGGTTTTTCTAAATCATAAACTTGAGTTCATAGACTTTGAATGTCTTGACGAATCCACTCAAGTGTAAGAAGATTTAACTTCTTTTGCTAAGGGTAAGAGCATGAAATCATACACTCCCCCGTGAATATAGTTCCGGGTTGCAATCTGAAAGTGATTACAAGCCATTGTGTTGAGCTCAAAACGTTGAATGTTTTGTGACAAGCTCAACCCAAGATAGATTGCTCTACCCGTTGTTGGAAATATTGTCCAAAAGAGACAATTTCCTTTTGAAAAGATAGAAATGACATGTTTTGAAAAATATTTACAACTTTCATTCGAGCTTTATGTACACACCCGTGTCGTTATTGAGCGACATTTCTAGGTACGTCCATATTATCGATACTGAAAGACATGTCGAGAAGAATATTTTTGGATTATCAAAGATTTTTTAATTTTGTATTTTTCTTTTTCATTAATATTTACAGATAGATGTTTGATAGATGAATCAAGCAGGCTTCTTTGCCAAAACCTCCAGTTCTGCTGGAGTCAAACATCTCATACCAATTTGCCTAACAAGATACGCAAACCTCTCTTTCGAAAGAGCTTTTGTAAACAAGTCAGCTAATTGGTAATCAGTTCCAATAAAGTATAATTCAACAATACCCTTTTCAACTTGTTCCTTAATGAAGTGATATCTGACATCAATGTGCTTCGTGCGGGAATGTTGTACCGGATTGCAGGAGATGGCTATGGCAGACTTTGAGTCACAGTACATAGGTACTTTATCAAAGTGGAAGCCATAATCCGTGAGTTGTGTTCTCATCCAAAGAACTTGAGCACAACACGCAGATAGAGACACATACTCCGCTTCGGCTGATGACAATGATTTACAATCCTGCTTCTTGGAAGACCATCCCACAAGCTTGTCTTGACCTAGAAATTGTGCACCACCAGAAGTACTTTTACGTGTATCTAGACACCCTGCATGATCAGAATCTAAATAGGCCGTTAGAAAGAAACCGGTTTCCCTCGGATACCAGAGTCCCATGTGAATGGTATTCTTAAGGTACCGAAATATCCGTTTAACCTCCTTGAGGTGCTTTTCAGTGGGTCGTGCTTGATATCGTGCACAATAGCATGTAGCATGATGTATATCAGGTCTGCTTGCTATCAAGTACATGAGGGACCCGATCATGGAACGATATCTCGTTTGATCAATGGGTAATCCCTCCTAATCAGCATCTAGGGATGTGGTTGATAATGGTGTCCCAACGGGGTCACATGATTTCATACCATGCTTTGTGATTATCTCTTGACAATACTTAGCTTGATTAATAAAAATACCACTTGGGGATTGGTGAACTTGAATTCCTAGAAAGAATTTTAGTTCGCCCATCATAGACATTTCAAATCTGCTGTGCATTACTTTTTCAAACCATTTTGAAAGTTTTGGGTTTGTAGACCCGAAAATAATGTCATCAACATAAATTTTCACATGCAAAATGTCATCCCCATATTTATAAGTGAACAAAGTTAAATCAATGGAACCTTTTGAGAAACCTTTGGAGACCAGAAATTTCGAGAGCTCGTCGTACCACGCCCTTGGAGCTTGCTTGAGTCCATAAAGTGCTTTGTGGAGACGATAGACCTTGTCAGGATAATGAGGATTGACGAATCCTTCCGGCTGCGTGACATAAACTTCTTCCTTTAAAGGACCGTTAAGAAATGTCGTCTTTACGTCCATTTGATAGACAATGAATCCCTTATGTGCAGCATAAGCAAGAAAAATCCTGACCGCTTCCATTCGAGCTATTGGTGGAAATGATTCTTCAAAATCAATACCCTCTTTCTGTCCATACCCTTTAGCCACTAGCCTAGATTTATTCTTGATGATCATGTTCTCTTCATCCATCTTGTTTTTTCCAGATCCATCGAAGATTTTATGGTGTTACATCGTATGGTCTATCAACAAGTTCCCAGACTTTAAGTCTTTCAAATTGTTGAAGTTCATCCGTCATCGATTCAATCCAAGAATGATCAGCCAAGGCTTCTATGATGTTTTTCGGTTCGGTTGAACTCACGGCGAGTGCGAACATACAAACATCGCCATCGGTGTGAAGCTGTCGTCTTGTACGAACAGGCTGTGAAGGGTTTCCAATTACATGAACCAAAGGATGATCTCGGGTCCAATGATGTGTTGAAGGATGTCGTTGGTAGAACGTATGCATATTTGACAAATCAACATGGCGAGTAGAAGACTCTCTAGTTTCGTGTACCGGTGTACCGAATGGGTTGATAAATTCGTCTTCATCAGATAATGCATTGTCTGCTTGATTTGTGTTCTCTGGAGCAATGACAGTAGTTGTGGATGTTGTAGGATCGATTGTTGAAGTGATATTCTGAGGAGGTAAATCTGCAGCAATCCGTGTTGAAGTAGATGAAGTTGTATCCGGTTGTTGATGATGATCGGTATCATCATTCTTATCATGAGGGACAGCGGAAGACTTCGATACAACTTGTTTCTCCCCCGTAAAATATTCATCATACATTGGTCCATATAACATTTCCAACTCTTCAATTGTCGTGTCGACTGTCATATCAGCTCTAGGAACATGTTTTGGAACCAACGTTGAACTTGACGGTTCATTGTTGTGGTCTTGAGTTCCGAGTTCCGCGCGGTTGTGAACGGAAGTCGTTTGTCGTTGTGGATCGGGACTTAAACTGTTTGTTCAAGTGCCATTTCTTGTAATTCATCAAATCGAATGTGAATAGTCTCGAATATCAATTTTTTTTCTCTTGTTGTACACTCTATATCCCTTAGACTGAGTTGCATATCCCACAAGAATACATGCATCACCTTTCTCTTTCATCTTATCCAAATTTTCACCATCTCGAATAATGTAACAAGTACATCCAAAGACATGAAGGTGTTTGAGTGAAGGTTTTCGATCATGAATTATGTGATATGGTGTCTTTTCGTGTCTTGGGATAATTAAGGAGCGATTTTGTGTGTAGCATGTGGTTGACACGGCTTCGGCCCAAAAGTATAGTGGAAGTTTTGAAGCGGATAATAATGTTCCAGCAGCTTCAACCAAAGTACAGTTTCGTCTTTCAACAACGCCGTTTTGTTCGGGCGTTCGAGCAATAGATGTTTCATGTTCAATCCCTTCGGCTTCAAAATACTTTCTCAGATTTGAATTCAAAAATTCTGTACCTCTGTCAGTACGGACCACTTTAAATTGAGCTTGAAGACCACGTTCTATCAATTTAAGGAAGCTGATGAGAACGTCGGGTGTTTCATCCTTGGACCTCAAGAAGTGAGTCTATGTGTACCTTGAGTAATCATCGACTATTACCAGAATATATTTCTTTCCATTGATACTCTGAACACGCATGGGACCACACAGATCCATGTGAAGAAGATCTAACCGTCCTTTAGAGCTTGGTATGGTCTTTGTTTTGAAGCTACTTCGTTTAGCTTTACAAAGTTCACAAGAAGAACAAAGATGATCTTTGATGAATTTCAAGCTTGGAAGGCCTCTCACAATATCTTTCTTGGAAAGCAAGTTAATGGTATCAAAGTTGAGATGAGAAAGACGTTGATGCCATAACCATGCCTGAGTCGTTGAAGCTTTAGCCATGTAGCAAATTGGAGTTGATGAAGTTGTGTCTTGAAGTGAAATTGTGTAAAGATCAGTACCCCGTGTACCGGTAAGTAAGTCATTCCCATCATAATCACGAACAAAACATGTCTTCTTTCTGAAAGCAACCTCCAAATCCGCATCACAAAATTGACCAACCGAGAAAAGATTGTGATTGAGCCCTTCGACGTAGTATACCCTTTTAATCATGATATTTCCCTGAACCAAATCTCCATATCATAGGATCGGTGCAAATTCATCATTTCCGAATCGGACCGTACCCAGGAACTTCTCCACGAAGTTAATTAGAAGCTTGAGATTCCCCGTCATGTGCTTCGTGCATCCGGAGTCCAGTATGAAGAGAATTATTTGTATCACCTGCAGAAGAGTTAGAACACGATGGATAATTTGCTAAATTGGATACCACAGTAGTTGTGATAATAGAATCATTAGTGTCCTTATCAACATTTAAAGGCAAACTAACACTCGTTTTCACATTTTCTGTCCTAGATTTCGGTAATCATTTATATCCGGGAGGACATTGATTAGCAAACCACCATTTCCAAGACTTGCTAGCAGAATCATATAATTCCTTAATTTTGCTTCTAGGATTCTTAGTGCTGGAGTCTGATGCATTACTTTTCTTAGTGGGGGTAGCACCAGAATGGTTCACTTTGCGTTTGGGTTTACTAGCTCTAATAGGCATCGCAACTTGCTTCTTAGTTCCAGTATCTACGCCTTTGACTTTATTCATAGCACACATAGAATGATTAGCATCAGCATACTTGCCACATTTGACACAAACAAATGTCACATTCATAGCATTCATATCGTCATTACATGCGATTACAGACTTTTTATTCTTAAAAACATGCAAATTCCTAGGGTGTGCTTCTACTTCCTTCATCTTCCCTTGATTCTTGTGTTTCCAGACCTTATCATTCACTTGAGTGCTCTTAAGCTGAGGCCGGCTAACACTAGTAGTGGAGACTATTCCTGTAGTATAAGACACATGAATATTAGTGTTTCTAGAAGTCTGAGGCGATTAAATAACTTTGTTTGTAGGCTTAGTGGTCATTCTATACATCCATGGTTTAATCACATTATTGTGCTTAACGCTTGGTGCTATGGCATTCCTTATGGGTTGATTTTGTGGTAACCTTTCCTTTCCATCTATTTTGGGGGCAAACACAGGTTTTGCAAACGAGGAATTTGATAAAGCAGATGGTTTTCCCAAGATAGAGGATCTATTCACTTTAGAAGCACTGGGTTGTCGAACAACATGTTTCTTAATGCTAGGTTCCACGATTTTCCCACCCATTTTAGCAACGAGTTTCTGCAACTCTGCTATCGCTCTGTCCCTGTCTTGTAACTGCGCTTTCAACCCTTTAATTTCAAAATTCTGTTCATTCATTTCTCGAAACGTTTGGGAAAGTTTTTCTTGCAATTTATTATCATGTGGAAAACTACCAACGTCTTTTTGCAAAGCAAGTTCAAATGAATGACAATGTTTTTTAAGGAAATCAGTTTTGTGTTGAAGTAACTCAAAAGCCTTTTTATCAACATTTTCTTTACGTTTCGAAAGCTCAATTTCAAGACGTTCACATTCTTTGCTTTTATCAAGATATTGGCATGCAACTTCAGAATATTCATCATATCAGCACAAGATGTAAAATAAGCACACATAACATCGTTAGAAACACATTCTTGCAATAGTAAATCATATTCATCTGAAAAATCAGTCTTCTCCATTTGAAGATCTTCAATGTGTTTCTCAAGAGATTCAACATATTTTAAATCATCATACATTTCAGTCCGAATGAACTCCTCAAGTTGAAGAACAGTTTGTTTAATCAACACCGTGTTAGGAATTAAGAGTTCTTTCACAAGCAAGGTAATATCTTGAGAATCGGACGAGTCCACTCAGCATTTTCACGTTTTGCCCAGTCTCTTTCAACAATAGATTTAACATTATCTATGTGGTGTTTAAGAATACCTAATGTTTTCCTACTCTTGCATTTAGATTCATCTAGAGGGAGGTAGTTTATGTATTTGTAAACATTAGATTTCTTAGGGGCAAATGCTTTCTTCCACTGAATTCTCTTTTGTTTGCATTCTAGGAACACTTCCTCAGGAGTTTTCTGAGTTTGTTTGTTGAAAAGGCCATAAAGACTATTCTCATAAGCAGAATTATATGGTTTCATAAACTCCTTATTAACAAGTGGTTGACTATCATCATCCCAAAGGGCAGTCTCTTCACTATCGGCACTAACAGGCATGCAATCAAGATCTGTCCTTTCAGTCTCATCAAGATAAAGATGCGGGTTCGCAGCTTGAGCTTTGGCAAGGTACTCAGGACTTGCAAAGCTAGCTTGACCCTTAAACATCGACGGAGGTGCTAGCATTCTTACGGATTGAATAGGATCATGCGTTTTATAAACATCGTTCTTCAAAAATTCGACTTGTGCTTCTAGTTTGGTAACTTTTCGGTTTCTTTATCATATCTACTTTTGAAGTCTTGTCTTAACGCATCTACCTCTTGTTTCTTATCCTCTAGAATTTTAGCAGAATCAGTAGTGGTCATAGAGAGCTTTTGTTCAAGTTCATTGACTTTGGTATTGGCAAGGTACGTTTTTTGACGTTCATCCATTAAGAAAACATTATATTGACGCTTCTCTTTAGCTAATAACTCAAGAGTTGTATTATATTTGTTTTCAAAATCGTCCTTTTGACTTTTTAACGTACTTCCCTTGTACCCCTCAAGCTCTTTGGTTTTCTGAAGGAGCCCATCTTTATAGCTTTCAGTCATCTCAGTAGATTTGATAAGAGCAGCTTTGCATTCTTCAAAACTTTGAGTGAGCGTAGCGTTTGCCTTCTTTAATTGCTTTTGACTCTTTTTATTTTTAGTGACATCTTTTTGTAAAGTAGCAATTAAATTAGCAAGCACAATACGTTCCTCTTCATCATATTCATTTGCATGTTGATCATCCTCAGACTCATTATTGCACATGTCTGATGAATCGGGTGTGGTATTTCTATCAACCGTTTCCATCATACACGTGTCATTATTGGCATTGGGTAGATCACTATCTCATGAATATTACCAAACACATTATATTCATCAATAGTGTGTACCTTATCGATTGGCTCAGTGTCAAAGATAGGGCCATTGTCATCTTCAATGACTTTGAGAACTTCTTCAACCTTTGCCATGTACGAGTAATGTGCATCGAGCTCTTGATCAGAATCTTCATCATCAGTATCATCAAGCATTGCTCCTTCCTAAGCTGACAATTTAACCCCTGCTTCCATTTTCTTGCATAGCAGCTTCTTTTCCTTGTAATAGCTGGAGTCTCTAATCCTTTTCGGCTTCCTGCATTCCTTTGCCATATGCCCATAACCTTGGAAATTAAAACATTGAATTCCACTCTGCTGAACCACTTGACTTCCAACTGTTTCCCTATTCCCAGTAGCAGCAACAATCCTTTGAGTATCATACTTGGCAGTTTGTCGATCATACCTTGCAGAACCCTCAACATGCGTTGGATTATGTCGATCATACCTAGAAGGACTTTCACCACGTCGACGTGTGTCATACCTTGGAGGACTCTCAACATATCGGTTCTTTGTGTTAGATGATGTACCAAGATTGTTGATGATGGGTTTGTAGATTTTCTTGTAAGTCTTCATTATGAAAGCAATTTGTTGTTTCATCTCTCGGTTCTTTTGAGCTTGGTCTTCATCAATATCTTCTTCAGATGAGGACTCAGATGGTGGTGATGGTGCTCTTGGCACTTTACCTCGAGATCTTGTGGATGATGAAGACTTAGATGATGTGGAAGATCGTGGTGAAGATGATGTAGTGGAATATGACTTAGGAGCACGAGAGTTATGACCTTGAATATGTTGAGTTGTAGTCACTAAAGCAAGTGGATTAGCTGTCTTGGCAACACATTCAGCTCAAATCTCATTTGCTTCATTCTGAAATTGCTTCAAGATGTCAAAGAGTCGATGATATGAGACCTCGTCTAACTTTTCTTGTTGTTTCACCAAAGTGACGAACCGTGTCCACTCGGGTTGAAGTTGTTGAAGAAATTGGACATTGACTTGCATGGTGGAGACTTGCAGATTATTTCTTGTCATGTCATTCATCATCTTATAAAACTTGGAGTAGTAAGAGTCAATTGATTCTCCATCCCTTGAAGTAAACTTGCCAAAATTCCAAAACAAGTTTGTTTTGACATCTTGTTTGTTGAGTGATTCTCCTTATTGCAAGCGTTCAATCACAGTCCACATTTCATGTGCTGTAGGACATGCATCAACCGTGGAATAAATGTCATCTCCAATCCCACTTAGAACCATATATATGGCTTCCTTCTCCGCATCATGCCAAGCACAATTTTCAGGTGTGAGATCAGCTCTTGTTTCATCACATTCACTAGCAGGAATTGGATCAGTAGTATCTGTGGCTGCTCTTGGAGGAGTTGAGATTTTCTTGAATACATATGGTCCATGAGTAATACATTTCCTCAAGGCGTCACCATTGGGTCTTGTATCAAGATATCGTATGAAGCGAGATTGCCATTGAGCATACCGACCAGGCACAAGCATTGGTGGTCTCTCTTTATTACCCGCCACCATGATATTGTTGTTTGTGACACGATACTCTTGAGTAGAATCCATATCTAGAGACTTGAACTCGATGAATTGAAAATGGATCTTAAGTGGATGTGTGTTGATTGTTGTTGTCGATGAAGAATGTTAAAATCCCCTAAAAATAGTCTTCACAAGAAACCAAAAACTCGAAGGCGAAAAATCACACGTCCAGTTTGTTAAAAATTTTCACTTTTGGGTTTTTTTCGGAATAACTAACATTTTCAGAAAAATTGAGTATTTCGGAATAATGAGGTTTTCAGAAAAATGCAAATCTTCGGAATAAGTACTATCTTCGGAATAATCTTCGGAATAAGCAAGTTTTCAGAATTATCTTCGGAATAAGCAAATCTTCGGAATTATCTTCGGAATAAGTAATTCTTCAGAATAATCTTCGGAATCCGCAATTCTTCGGAATAATCTTCGGAATCAAGACTTCTTCGGAAGAATGAGTTTTCAGAACTTTCTTCGGACTAAATGCTTTTTCGGAATATTGGTGTTTTCAGAATTTTCTCCGGAATAAGTGCTTTTTCGGAATATTGTTGTTTTCAGAGAAAATTTCGGAAAAATCTTTTTCGGAATAAGTAGATTTTCAGAGAAACACTTCTTCGGAATAAGTAGATTTTCAGAGAACCACTTCTTCGGAATACTGAAACCTTCGGAATCATTTTCGGAATAACGATGATTTCAGAAAAAATTTTGGAATAACCACTTTTTCAGAAAAATCCCTTTTTCAGAAAAATAAACCCTTATCCGAAAATCCTTTTGTCGGAATAATTAACCCTTTTCCGAAAAACTGAATTTGGAATGATCTTTAAACAGTAAGCGAACCGTAACACCAAAATGAATCCAAACACCTCAAAATCTTGCGATTTTGACCATGAAAACCAAACCAAATCCCTACCAAATCGATATAAATGATTTATATCAAGATTTCTAGCCCGAAAATACTAAATAAAATTTAATTCGGGATGATTTATATGGAAAAATCAACCGAATCAAATTCAAACCAAACAACCAAACACAATCTACCCCGTGGCGATTGATACCAAATGTTGTCCCATATTATATAGATGATTAATGATAGAAAATAGATGAAAAGAGATGGATTCCTAGAGAGAGAAAGTAGTGAGAGAAAGTAGAGAGAAGAAGTGATTAACTTTGTGAATATTAGATTAGGAATAATGAGAGTTACAAATGACCATCCACCCTCCTAACATGCTAGGAGGGTAGTATATATAGTCCACTCACATGCGGGCTTTAATGGACTATATAATGGGCCGGGCTTGTCTTTTGGACTTTAATTACTTTAAATCCAAGCCCGTGAACCACGACTATTTAAATAACTATTACAACGTTCTAATAAATATTACAATAGAAACCTATGACCGAACATTCTTGTTTGACTCATTATTTTAAGGCTAACATTAACACTAACAGTGAGAACTTGGTTCCCACTGTTCTATCACAGAAAACGACTTAGGGCTCTTTTGAGCTTTGTTTGGTGTTGGTTTTGTGCAACAAAGGCACCCCCACACTCAGTAAAGTGTGGGGAGTCAATAACAAGCAAAAGTAACCACAAAATACACACCAATGAGCACAGATTCAACAAAAATAGATCAAAAATGAAAGAAGTAGCAGGTCTGGTGGTATGCTGTTGTAACATAGAGCTTGTATGGGTCAAAAGCTACTTAAAAGCTACCCTAATAGCTATCAAAATCTGAGAACACACCTACAACAGCCCTAGATGAACTATATCCTAAATGATGAACAGGAGAATACTAGCAATCACCATAAATCCAACCTATAAGCTATTGCACAGGCAGAGAATGAGATTGTTGGTTCAAATGACCACAAGGATGACTTTTGATGCACCAAAACTTGAGATTAAATCTACCAATCAACAAGTTAACATAACACAACCCTAGAACATGCCCTGAACTAACTATGAACAAAGTATTAAATCATGAAACACCAAAATCAAGCTAAAAATTGCCCTAGAGCGAAATGGCTGAAATTTTCTGAATAACTAATAAAATTTTGCTAAACACTAGCCTAAACCAAACTAACCCCTAAACTTGTTTTAACTGACCAATTAAAAGATGTGAGAGCATATATGAGTTAGATTTGCAGTCACCTAAACCTAGAAACTCTTAGACCCAAACACTCTTTTAAAGGCAATTAACAAAGATTTTTCAAAGGGTTTTAGTATAAATGAGCCTCAAATCTATTTTAGGCTACCGAAATATGTAAAGCATCCACAAATAACTTAAATGAAGCTAACATTTACCCAGAATAAACAGGAATGGCCAAATCACTGAAACTCATAAACACATAAAAATCATTTAAAAGAGGGTTCAAGCCGTGGACCTACATCCAGGCCCTACCAAGGCAAGCTGATGCCTTCTCCTTTAGTTAGCTTTATGGAGATGAGCTTAAGCTGTTTGGAAGAAGAAGGAAGAGTGTTGAGACCACCATAGTCACACACCACTATAAGGAATGAACATGTCTTGCTATCTTGGTACCTGCTAAGATTCTCAAACCAGAAAAACAAAAAATCAAGCTTAATGAGTTTGTTTGGTTGTCAATCAACCAAACTCATAAGCTTATACAAATTGGTGTAGTGATTCCCTAAAAAGACCTTTAAAATTTTGAATCTTGAAAATAGTCTTCATACCCATGTGATTGATCAGTGGTCTTGTGTTGGAATATCCGTTGGATTGGTAAAGAGGACATGAAAACGCATCATATCCCTTGATTTGGTCAAGATTACTGGCAAGATGTGGTATCCCGTGATGAAGAGCTGTCAAATGGGACCTCATTAGTGATGTAGCAAGCGAATCTTGCACATGGGTGTGTTCCTGGGATGCTTAATCATCAAAACCAAAGAGCAATTTCTAAAAACCCTTTGATTTGAGTAAACCAAATCTGGAAATTAGTTTAGGGTTTATGGGGGTTAAAGAGTTGAGTGTTTGATTAATTTAGGAAGATTAGGTTGTTTACCGGGTAATGGGGTGATGTTTAAAAAGTCATTATTTAAGTGATGTGTATGGGTGAGTGGGTATGGGTCAGTTAAGAGGGTGGTTTGGGTGGGTGGATACCGGGTATGGGGGTGAGGTGGCATTAAGGAATTGGTAGAATTCGGTTTTGTAACACCCCACTTGGATAAGTGGACCGTTACGTGTATTTATGGTGTGTCATCAAAGCATAAGGTAAATGTCCTAAAACATTAACTGACCATAAAGGATATACCGAAATCAAACATCGGTAATCCAAACCTAAGCTTAAAACATGAAAAGTAACCATTAAAGGAAAGGCCTAAACAATGTCCAAATAAGCAGAATAATGTAAGAAGTGCATAAAGTAAGAAGTCTGGATAGCTTCCATCCAAATGCACATGCTCTAAGAATCCTAAGAGCGTCCTGGTGTACCTGCCGTTAGAACATGAAAAGAACTACGGCTGAGCATAACGCTCAGTGAACGGATACAAAGGATGATAAGAAATACTGAAATGAAAAAGATGATAAAATACTAGAGCTGTAAGATTGATAAGTAAAGCTGCAACGGAAATATGTGTATAATCTGATAAGTCTGATATATAATTAATAAAGCTGAACTGTTATCTGTTTAAATATGAAAACATGCATTTACTGTATTTAATTGCCAAGAGCTTATATAGGTCATGTGTTATAACAACTGTTGCATGAATAACTGGAGGGGTGACCTCGTCATGTTGTAGACGGGTGACCTCTAAATAATGTGCTGGGTGGAGGGATCGGCTCCAATGTGAAGGATGTAGAGCACACGCCACATTCACTTGATAAACTGTAAACTGATAGCCTAGGATGCATCCATACGCCCCACTAATAATACTGATAAAATGGCCAAGCTGAACTGAGTGGAATGCTACGGGATATCACTCTCCCGCAGGTGAGTCATGACACCGGTACCTCAAGTGTCACGGTTACGGTACCTCCGTAACTAGTACTACTGACTGGTCATGCTTGTATATAAGGCTCAGGCAATATCTTAGTTATTAAAACAATTTCCGATAATTTATAACATGTACTGGGGAAAACATTTGGCTACAGACGGGAAATCCTAATCATGCATAGAAGGGAAGTCCTCACTGAAAGGACGGGGAATCCGTACCTTAAATCAAGTGCAAACTTGAAGACACATGTTACTTCTCATTCGGATCATATACGAGAATTAATGGATCAATGGTTATCAAAGTATGTTGATGGTTTAGTCATTGTAAAAAATATTTAGACCAATTAAAAGCTCCATTATAGGATAAAAATTATGTTTACCTCCTACATACATCCATAAGTATTAGCATGTTTGATAAATAATAATAGTTTGATAAGCCTTTATAAGAAATATCACAATTACATATAAATTTATCGTTACATGCTTTAACTACTAGTATTACTTTATAATCTTCGATGCCACCTATATCTTAAATACAAATCAGTATTACGTTGTGATGAGACTAATATTTCTAAAACATGATTCCCCCAAAAAGAACATGACTCCAATCTTAACAGATGAAGCCGTAGCACCAACAGATCATAGACGAGAACTCCGTCCAATTATGAAACACGTGTTAAGAATTTGGCCAAGGATGAAATGAGACAGGCCATGACGTGTTCTCTCTCGTCTTTGTTCTTAGATAGTATTCAAAAGTCTTTTTATTTTTTTTTATTTTTTTATTCATAATGACAAAATCAACGTGGAATATATAACCAGTTATAGGGCCGATTATCAAGGAGAATTAAGCGTATGGCTAGTTCATTATCATTGACTTGCTTTATTTATTAACACAGAAATCAATCTTGGCTAATATATGGATATGAAGAATGAAAGTTTTAGCAAGTGTGTCATATGAGGTCGATCAAATTAGCTTTGCTTTATATTAATTGAATGTAGAATGAATACTCTAGGTAATCAAGCTATTATGGAGGCATTTAGTTATCAATCAACATTTATTTGTGCTTGTTAATTATTAGGTCAAGCCATACTAACGTAAAACATGTTAACTTACTTATAAACCGTGTGTCGTAACTTCGTGAGTAGATTCCGTGTTATGTCGTGTCGTGATTTATTTATAATACACGAATACTTGTCGTTAATTATATAATATACGTAATACTTGTCGTGTAGTTATGATTTTTAATTTCTTCCCATACCTTGTCGTGTCACAATTAATGTTCGTATTTAATTATCGTGGAAACTTAGTTATTAAAAGCTTTTATTTAATGGTATTTTTGTGCACTTTCATGCGGGTTTTACAACTCTTCCCCTCTAAAAAAAATAATTCGTCCTCGAATTAGAGACACGATAATGCTGTGTTTTACAATTCTTCTCCTCTAAAATGGAGAAATTCGTCCTCGAATTAAAGGTAATAAGCTGATGAAGTTATAAAAGCTGGGAAAGACACATAGGCTGAAAGAATATGAAAGCTGAAAGGACATATAAGCTAAAAGATAATTCGTCCTCGAATTAAGACATGAAAGCCGGAAAGGTCTATGAGCTGAAAGAATAATTCGTATTCTAGTTAAAACATAATACTGCTGAAATGTATAAACATGACGTGACTGAAGTGAATACATAACGTGACATGACTAAAAAGGACATGGAACGTGACATGACTGAAAGAACATAACTGACTTATAGAAGGAAAAGGATGAGAAGTCTGGATGGGCTCCTTTGTTTCAAGTGGCTTCCCACTCGAATCGGTTCCTATAAATGTCTTGATACAATGCAATTCTTGGTCTTAATGACCCTGTCCTGACAATGCTGAGGAGTTTCTGGTTCCATTCATAAAATGGATTTTCTGAATCTGATAGAATGAATAAGCTATAGTATGTAGGGTACATGAAATGGTAGGTACGATTATCCTGAAAGATAATATTTATCTCTCTAAGCAAGCTGCTGAGAATATAAAGGAACAAACCACATGAACAATTGTGAACGTTCTACGTGACCAATTGTGAGCGTGGTTTACGATTATATGAGGAACGCTGGGCATGGAATTTATTACGAACCTGACACGTGAAACATACTGTAACGTGATACTATGACATATCATGAACATATGCTGACTGAGGAAAGAATGCCAATCGATATGGCCTGAGATGTGAAACGTCTGTTTGGTTATGTAAAAGTTATGCAAACTTGGGATTGGTTTCTTGAGCTTTCTTTAACCGTATTCGGTAACAAGCTGTGAAATGTGTGTCGTGAGATAGAACACGACTCTTATCGTGAACAATGTCATGAACGCAAATCGTGAATTTAAATCATGAGATATCATAAACATGAACTAAAACAACATCATACTGTGAATGAGACGTAATTGTGAAAGTGAAAATAAACGTGAACGTAAACATACACGTGATTGTGAAAATGAATTCTGTCTGGTATGATGGTCGATGGAATACTTTGAATTCGAATAATTTACTGCTAAATTTTCTGCAGGTCCGCTACTGCGTAATCCCTTCGGATGAAAGAAACCGCGCAGGCTGATGACATGGTTAACGATGACTTAGATAGTACCATACTTTTTGAGTCTGTGGTAACTGATAACAATTTCATGGAATTTCGTCTCATTTTTGCTCAGAAATTTCTAAGGATTGTAGTAACTCACTAACATGACGGCGTTCTATATCGAACCCGCGGTATGTCAGGCATCTAGATATGAACATAGCTGCATCAATGTGTAATACTGCTTCTATCAACATCCTGTCTGGGATTATGGAACATTCTGGTGGAAATCTATTTGAATAGCCATGGAAGAAATTTTTAGGGAGAACTGTCGGCAATTTCCGCGGTAACAGTCAATTGAGTTCTAGAAAATTTTGAACTTCGTTCACAGGCGTCGGTCGGGACCATCAGGTGATGGCCCTCACCTTTGCAGGATTGTCTGGAATTTCTTTCTGCTGAAATAGGGTGGTTCAGAAATGCCACCGTGTTCAACTGGAATTCGCATCTGGGAAGCTGCTTATATAATTTTATCCTGTCGGAGATTCTGTACAACTGTGAGAAGACGATTCTCTAGTACTTCTCTTAGAAATTAGCAGCTCAGAATGTTATCAATGAATATACTGACGGTTTTGTCTGAGAAGTCATGGGAAAAATTTTATTCATAAATTTTATACTATAGCTGGAGTATTAGGGAGCTCAGAAGTATAAGTCAAATTTTTTAGAGAGACTATAACGTGTGCAACAGCAGTCTGGAAAATCTCATGTTCCTTCTCTCACCACTGCTGGTGGCATGATCGTGAATTGTTCTGGAAAATATTTTAGACATCGTAGCAGGTCGGGTAAACCTTATATTCGTGGAATGAATATCGTTTATGAATAGTGATCTTGTCAAAAAAATAAACTTTGGTGGTCGATACATGATTTCAGGTTACCGGCCTTCTCCCTGATAGACAAAAACGGTGCACATCCTGGTGGTGCGTTAGGGCGAATAAATCCTCGTTCCGGTAACTCTCACAGCAATTGCTGCAACTCTTTTAACTTAGTTGAAGCCCTACAATAAAGAGTTTTGGAAACAAGTTCCGTTCTTGAGACTAGCTCGATGTTAAATTATGTCTCGTGGTTAGGAAGGAATTTTTTGAAAACTTTCTGAAATTACATCTGGGAACTCTGGAATAATCTGCTGATCATGAATTTAAGGAACTTCAGAAGTGGATTTATATCTGATATCTATAAAGGTATTCGTAGCTTTGGAATGATAAGTCACTTGCTGTAAAGCATAACAACTTGTACTGATTTTATGGCAGAAAATAAAATTACTATATTTGGGAGTTCGTAAGACGGATCTTGTCTTCAACTGGAAGGAAAAACCAATAAATATGGGTAATACTGTGGAGTCTTTTCTGGATAGGAGGAAGGTAAATATTCGATTTAAGATAAAGCTGACATAGGAATACGTGAAGTAAACGTGGCGACTTACACTTAATGTGTTCGTCTGTAACCTCACAGAATGAATGATGCGTGTCTAATCTGAATAATACTCCAGTGGTGGTGACTGAATTTTTAATGATCTGATTCATGCGTGGTATAAAAGAACGGGTATACTCCCTTGGAGGGTACCCTGAATTCAGAGGACCTGGTTTAGGAGGCATAGTGGTGTTATGAATCTGACTCGTACTTTGAGAAGGTATTCATATGATGTGTACTACGACTGGTGTCCTGACATGTATTTTAATGGGTGAGTCGGAATAAGGTTAAGAATTTCTGGTACTTCTAGGGTTGGCGAACCGGTTAGACTGCCGACCTCTGTATTTCTGGTCACATCCGTTCTGGAGTTCCGATGGTTACTGACTGATTAATTATAAGCACGGTGGTTGTCATTACCGCCTTGTCTGTCAGTTTCCTGACAGTCGTTATCATGACCGTGATTCATGTAACTATTTCTGCTGAGTGACCGGATGGGTACCGGTTCTCACTATTCCGACTAGAAGATTAGCTGAGTGACGTGAAACAGCTAACTTAGGAAGTAAGGCAAGGAATGGGGTGGTAGCGTCTGATGGTTGAATTATATTATTGTCTGGAATTTTGGATTTATAGCTTTCGTCCTTGCTCTAAAGATTCTTCATAATATAAGCAGCATTAGCATCTTGTGGAATCTCTAATGTATCAGCAGCATTAGCATTTGTGAGGTCTTCAAAGTGTTCGTAGCATCAGTATCTGATAAAATCTTCAACTCACAAGCAGCATCAACATCTGGTAGAATATCGATAAGTGGAAACGCCTGAGATGATTGAGGATCTATTAGCAATATCCATAGAGTAGGGTACATGGAGTACACCTGGACTACTTTTCATGAAGTACAAAATAAGTACTGCACATGGAGCATATCTGAGACACTTTACGTGGAGTACACATGAAATACTGTACATGGAGTATAATTGAGACACTGTACATGGGGTACATAAGGAATATTGTACATGGCACTGGTGGAAATTTTATGGGATGATCAATAATGGTGTCGCTTGTTTGACATGATCAAAGAAATAAATTTATTTAAACGGTAGTAACTGAACTGAACTAAGTAACACGATAGGCTGACAATTCCTGCGTTGACTTAATGCTGTTTATAGATTTTCAAGAATATGATTCAACGAAATTTCAACAATGGTCAACATGAATACATGACTGGTGAAGACCAAACATGATTTATCATGAAACAGGATTTTACTGAAATCCTTCTATGTCTTAGTAAGAAAACATCATCACCCTGCTGGTAACATAATCCTCATGAGGAGACATGAACTTAGTCAGCATGAAAACGTCATTCACATGAGAGCATAAACTTGACTGATACAAAGAAAATAGAAGAATAATCAACTGAGGTTTAACATCAACTGACGTGGATAGTTATGGTTTAATCCACAGTGTTCATAAGTAGGAAGCATGTGACTAAGTATGGGCGGTTCTATCAAAAATTTTCTGAGAACTGTCATGTATAAATATGTACAATCTGGGGTTAAATATGGTTGGTTGTAGTCCAATCCATACTTCTCAAATTTTTATGTAATGTCCTGATATGACAAAGGTGAACAACTATGGATCGGTTCATAAAACAACATTCGACTGTAAAGCATGAAAATTTGACCTGAATAATGGTGAATGTTTATGGCTGGTTCACCAAGTAATATTTGACTGAAAATATGAATCTGTCATGAGCAAGGATGAACGCCATTGGGTCGGTTCACAAATACAAAAATCTGAACGGCAAGGGTGAACGCCTATGGGTCGGTTCACCAAAACAAACTTCGTAGAAAAGCACATGCGACTAAATATGGCCAGTCCTGTACCAACCTTATACTTAGTCAAAAACTTTAAGATAATTGACTACTGGCAAATAAATGCATTAGGAATATAAAAGATAACAACGCCAAAATCTGGGAAATTCCTGGTGACTACCCACTAGTCACAGGTCAAGTTTTAGAGCCTAAAGGTCGAACCTTACGCTCTGATACCATAATTGTAACACTCCACTTGGATAAGTGGACCGTTACGTGTATTTATGTTGTGTCATCAAAGCATAAGGTAAATGTCCTAAAACATTAACTAACCATAAAGGATATATCAAAATCAAACATCGATAATCCAAACTTAAGCTCAAAACATGAAAAGTAACTACTAAAGGAAAGGACTAAACAATGTCCAAATAAGCAGAATAATGTAAGAAGTGCATAAAGTAAGAAGTCTGGATAGCTTCCATCCAAATGCAAATGCTCTCAGAATCCTAAGGGCGTCCTGGTGTACCTGCCGTTAGAACATGAAAAGAACTACGGCTGAGCATAACGCTCATTGAACAGATACAAAGCATGAAAAGAAATACTGAAATGAAACAGATGATAAAATACTGGAGCTGTAAGATTGATAAGTAAACCTACAGCGTAAATTTGTGTATAATCTGATAAGTCTGATATATAAATAATAAAGCTGAACTGTTATCTGTTTAAATATGAAAACATGCATTTACTGTATTTTAATTGCCAAGAGCTTATATAGGTCATGTGCTGTAACAACTGTTGCATGAATAACTGGACGGGTGACCTCGTCATGTTGTAGAGGGGTGACCTCTAAATAATATGCTGGGTGGAGAGATAAGCTCTAATGTGAAGGATGTAGAGCACACACCACATTCACCTGATAAACAGTAAACTGATAGCCAAGGATGCATCCATACGCCCCACTAATAATACAGATAAAATGGCCAAGCTGAACTGAGTGGAACGCTGCGGGATATCACTCTCCCGCAGGTGAGTCATGACACCGGTGCCTCAAGTGTCACGGTTATGGTACCTCCGTAACTAGTACTACTGACTGGTCATGCTTGTATATAAGGCTCAAGCAATATCTTAGTTATTAAAATAATTTCAGATAATTTATAACATATACTGGGAAAACATTTGGTTGTAGACTGGAATTCCTAATCATGCATAGAAGGGAAGTCCTTACTGAAAGGACGGGAAATCCGTACCTTAAATCAAGTGCAAACTTGAAGACACAGGTTACTTCTCATTCGGATCATCTACGAGAATTAATGGATCAATGGTTATCAAAGTATGTCGATGGTTTAGTCATTGTAAAAAATAGTTAGACCAATTAAAATCTCCATCATAGGATAACAATTATGTTTACCTCCTACATACATCCATAAGTATTAGCATGTTTGATAAATAATGATAGTCTGATAAGCCTTTATAAGAAATATCAGAATTACATAGATATTTATCGTTACATGCTTTAACTACTAGTATTATTTTATAATCTTCCATGCCACCTGTATCTTAAATACAAATCAGTATTACGTTGTGATGAGACTAATATTTCGTTGTTCAAACATTTCTTATTGCAAAACATTTAGACAACAAACTATTATATGGACCGAGCTTACCTCCAAGCTAAACGAGAGATCTGATCTAATTTGAACGAGTACGGACAACAATTCGAACACAATCAACAGGCTTCAACGAAGTGCGATCGACCCTCATCACCCGCACACATACGCCACTTACGAACTATAACCACCAGTAAATGAACCTGAACAGTTTTCTCGGCCACGGAACGATCACCCTAACATATGCATTAAGCAAGCCCCTTTCTCAAACATGATTCCCCCAAAAAGAACATGACTCCAATCTTAATAGATGAAGCCGTAGCACCAACAGATCATAGACGAGAACTCCGTCCAATTATGAAACACGTGTTAAGAATTTGGCCAAGGATGAAATGAGACAGGCCATGACGTGTTCTCTCTCGTCTTTATTCTTAGATAGTATTCATAAGTCTTTTTATTTTTTTTTATTCATAATGACAAAATCAACGTGGAATATATAACCAGTTATAGGGCCGACTATCAAGGAGAATTGAGCGTATGGCTAGTTCATTATCATTGACTTGCTTTATTTATTAACACAGAAATCAATCTTGGCTAATATATGGATATGAAGAATGAAAGTTTTAGCAAGTCTGTTATATGAGGTCGATCAAATTAGCTTTGCTTTTTATGTTAATTGAATGTAGAATGAATACTTTAGGTAATCAAGCTATTATGAAGGCATTTAGTTATCAATCAACATTTATTTGTGCTTGTTAATTATTAGGTCAAGCCATACTAACGTAAAACATGTTAACTTACTTATAAACCGTGTCTCGTAACTTCGTGATTAGATTCCGTGTTATGTCGTGTCGTGATTTATTTATAATAAACGAATACTTGTCATTAATTATATAATATACGTAATACCTGTCGTGTAGTTATGCTTTTTAATTTCTTGCCATACCTTGTCGTGTCACAACTAATGTTCGTATTTAATTATCGTGGAAACTTAGTTATTAAAAGCTTATATTTAATGGTATTTTTGTGCACTTTCATGAGGGTTTTACAGGTTTGGTGGGTAAATGGGTTTTATTAAATGGGTGTTGGTTACTTTTGTTAAGTAGGTTTTGTGAATAGGCAACATAAGTCCTCCCCGTTAACTTCTTCTCTTAACAGGTTTGCACAAACAGTCCTTCCCCAATGACACCGTTAGTCCTTTATCAATTGCACCATTAGTCCTTTGTTGTAAAAAGGATCTAATGTGTAATATCTTCAAACATAAGGGCTAATTTTTGACAAGTCATCCTACTTTAGGGACCCCAAAGTATTTTTGAGATAGTAGAGGGGTATAAAGTGTCAAATCTTCAAAGTAGAGGGAGCAATCTTGTACAATCTTCAAACTTGAAGGGCATTTTTGCAAATTACAAAACTCGGGCCCGGTTCTTTGTGCGGCTTCGTTTCCCGTGTTCGTTTTTGTTTGAATCTTATGATCTTTTGTTGAATTCACGATATCCGTACCTAAAATATACAATGAACAAACACAAGCATATTTTAGGGTATTTTATGATATTTTAAACATTTTAAGCCCGATTTGAACGATGAGACTATGTATAATTACAGTCTCATCACTCCCCTATACTAAACGATTGCCGTGCCCTCACGCAATGATAGAGTTAAGTATCGTAGCACTTCAAAGATTCATTTTTATATGACATTTATTGTAAACGTAAACTTTAAATAAACTACTACATGCGTTTTAGACATAATGTATTGTTTTCATCGTAAAATGGGACGTTTAGGATCATAAAATAAGAAAATGTGAATGCTTCGTTAGAAATAATTTCGTTGTCCTCGATTTTTACCCAATTCCATGCTAAGCGTGAAACAATATCATTGTCATTATAAGTTAGCAATGCTAACACTACTCATGTAAAACCCGTATTTAAAATCTTGAATATTAAATACGCAATTTTATTTTATTAAAAACTATTTATTAAGTTTCAGAAAATATTACGAAAGATAATTACGTTTCAAGAAACTTTTCCAGAAAAATAAAGAGCAAGAATTAAATGCGCAAACATACATAAATAAATATAAATGTTAATTAAAAAATAAATAATAAAAAATATAACAAAAAGGGCCGGTTATATTAAAAAAATGGAAGAAGGGTTTAATGGGCTTGAAGGCCCAGTTCGTTGTAAAGAAAAAAAAGAACGGGGAGTCCCCTTTGTCAAATTAGAACGCATACAAAAAAAATATACTAAGGTTCCTGTTTCTTTGGGTAGCCGCCGGCCAAAAGGATCAAACCAAAGGAATTGAGTCGTGGTATTTACCATTTATCTATCGATCTTGTAACGGTAAGCCTCTTCCTTTCTTGTCATCTCAGTTTTGATCATCGAATTGGTATTAAAAATTATACAAAAGAAAATGAAACGAATCATGAATTAACATATTAAAGGGGATGTCGTGTTGTGTTTCAATTGATGGAAACCGAGACCCTAAAGGTCTCTGTGGTGTCTTGTTGTTTCTGCCGAGAGCAGGCTACCCCAAACAGGGGTGTCAGGGTTTTGTTTGCGTAAACAAAAAGCGGTTAATTTTTCATTGACAATAACAAGTAAAACCTTTGGTTTTCTCATGTAGTTTTAATGAATATAATAAGATGTTTCAGTAAACTAAAATCATGAGATCACATTTGTGAGATTTCAATTACAAGGTAAATGCAGGCTAGTTTTATATTCTCTCATTACATGAAATGGCTGTAAGTTGTGTATTATGGTTCATGAATTCCATTTGCTTGCGTCTTATTAACTATCATCATCCTAAACAGAAACAGAAACAAGTTTCTTTTCAGAATAAACAAATACACAAAATTTGTCTCTTTAAGTCTCGGTTGTGTCTTGTCGTAATCAGGTCGAACCAAAAAGAAACCAGGGGTGGAATGATGGTGTAGCCGCGGACCCAAGTGAACCGAGAGTCTAAGACTCTCGGTGTAAAATTGTACAAAAGGGTGCGTTTACGGATAGTTATAACATTAAGTAATTCTTAGAAATTCAGTGGTGTTATATATATAATAAGTAGGCCAAGTTAGACAGAAAATGGAGATTTTCTGTTTAGATTGGCGACGGATTTTGTGACACTAAATCCCGTCGCAGATTTGGTTACAACAGTTTTATTGACAGTTTTAAAAAACTCAGCTTTTAGTCACATTTCTTTTAGTGACAGATGTTCTGTTGCTAAGTCAAATAGGAAGATTTAATATAATTGTTGAATTGTTTTTGTGCGACCGAGAAGGGGGTATCTCGGTAGGCTCGGGATATATTTAAAATAATGAAAATAAATGTTTTGAATTATATCTTTTAAATCAATTTACTTTAAATAAATGTTTAAAAATGTATTTAATAAACTAAATATAAACTAGTTTTATAAAAACTTGAAAGGGTATAATTTTGATAAATGAATTTAATTATTTTGGAAAGTTTCTAAATTAGGAAACTTTATATTTTTAGCAGGTTACCTAAAATAGTATTAATATAGCGTCAGAATACACGTTTGTACCGTATTTAATAGTAGAATGATAATATGTTAAAAAGAATTGTATGAAAGATCAGATTTATCGATTATTATGCGTTCAGAATTTTAAGAATAAAATAAATAAAGAGAGAAATAATTAAGACCAGTAAAATTAAATAAATATCAGTTAACTTATTCATGCCTATTATTATTATTGTAGCTTCCGTGAAGCCTGAGTAGAGTTCGTTTAATTCTCTTCTGTCAGTTACTGGACACGAGGTACGGATTTTCCGTCCTTTTAGTAAGGACTTCCTTTCTATGCATGTTTAGGATTCCCCGTCTGCAGCCAAATAT
Source organism: Glebionis coronaria (assembly GCA_025667525.1). NCBI lineage: Eukaryota > Viridiplantae > Streptophyta > Magnoliopsida > Asterales > Asteraceae > Glebionis > Glebionis coronaria. The sequence continues at coordinate 180,236,423 of CM046880.1, read as the reverse complement.
TTTCCCCAGTATATGTTTTAAGCTTACCAGTAATCATGTTAATAACTAAATAAATTGCCTGAGCTTTATATACAAGCATGATCAGTTTATGTACTAGTTACGGAGGTACCGTAACCATGACACTTAAGGCACCGGTGTCGTGACTCACATGCAGGAGAGTGATATCATGCATCATCCCACTCAGCTCAACTTTGCCATTTTATCAGTATTATTAGTGGGGTGTATGGATGCATCCTAGGCTTATCAGTTCACAGTTATCAGGTGAATGTGGTGTGTGCTCTACATCCTTCACATTGGAGCTGATCCCTCCACCCAGCACAGTATTTAGAGGTCACCCCTCTACAGTATTTAGAGGTCACCCCTCTACAGCATAACGAGGTCACCCCTCCAATTATTCATGCACCGTTGTTACAGCACATGACCTATATAATCTCTGGCAATTAAAATACAGTAAATGCATGTTTTCAGATCCAACAATTATTAAATTAGTTATTATTTATAAATCAGATATATCAGATGTTACACAGTTTGCTCCCATTGTCATAACAATTTTAGTTTCAGTATTTGTTACCAGTTCTAATCCAGTATATTATTATCATGCTTCATATCCGTTCACTGACCGTTATGCTCAGCCCTAGTTCCTTTCATGTTCTAACGGCAGGTACACAAGGACGCTCTTAGGATTCTGAGAGCATGTGCATTTGGATGGAAGCTATCTAGACTTCTTAATTTATGCACTTCTTACATTATTCTGCTTATTTGGACATTGTTTAGTCCTTTCCTTCAGTATTTTACTTTTCATGTTTTGAGCTTATGTTTGGATTACCGATGTTTGATTCTGGTAATTCCTTTATGGTCAGTTAATGTTTTAGGACATTTACCTTATGCTTTGATGACATGCCATAAATACACGTAACGGTCCACTTATCCAAGTGGGGTGTTACAATTATGGTATCAGAGCTATAGGTTCGACCTGTAGGCTCTAAAACTTGACATGTGACTAGTGGGTAGTCACTAGGAACTTCCTAGATTTTGGCGTTGTTATCTTTCATGTTTCTCATGCATTTATCAGTCAATTTTCTTCAGTTATCAATCGGTTTTCTTAAATTTCTTTTGACTAAGTAAAAGGTTGGTACAGGACTGGCTATATTTATCCGCATGTGCTTTTCTGCGAATTTTGTATTGGTGAACCGACCCATAGGTGTTCATCCTTACTCATGACAGATTCATGTTTCCAGTCGAATGTTATTAGGTGAACTGACCCATATGAGTTCACCATTAGGACAAATTTCATGCTTTTTAGTCGAATGTTGTTTTGTGAACCGATCCATAGTTGTTCACGTTTGTCATATCATGACATTTCATAAAATCTTGGCAAGTATGAATTGGACTATAGCCATCCATATTTAGTCCCAGATTGTAAATCCTATACATGACAGTTCTCAGAAAATTTTGACAAGTATGGATCAAACCAGAATTGCCCATACTTAGTCACATGTTTTCTCCTTTGAATTCGGTGGATTGAACCATAGCCATCCACACTAGTTGATGTTTAACCTCAGTTGATTATCTTTTCATGTTCTTTGTAACAGTCAAAGTTTATAATCTCAAGTTGATGTCGTTTTCACGCTGATTCAGTTTCATGTCTACTTACGAGAGTTTTATGTTCAGCTGAATGATAACGTTTTCATGCTAAGATACATAAGGACTACAGTAAGATCCCGTTTCATGATAAATCATGTTTGGTCTGCATCAGTCATGTCTTTATGCAGACCAATGTTGAAATTCTATTTAATCATATTCTTGAACCTCTATACAACCAGCATTAAGTCTACGCAGAACTTTACCAGGCTATCATGTTACTCATTTCAGTTCAGTTACTAACGTTTAAATCAATTTATTTCTTTGATCATGTCAGACAATTGACACCAGTACCGATCATCCCATAAAATTTCAACCTCACGTAGCACGTTCAAATTGTAAAACCCGCTTTAAAATTCCTCGAACATTAATTACGGATAATCACAGATTTAATTTAAGCGTTACATAATTATTTATTCATATAATAAAAGATTTACGTCATGAGTGAACACGGAAATGTAAACACGAGCCATTCGTAAAGATTTAAGACACGAAACGAAAATGAAACGGGTGTGTATTGTTGTTTGGGCCACGACTAAAAAGGAAGAAAAGAAACTCAATTGGGCTTTTAGACCCAGCCCACCTAACAAATATAACCAGAGATACACTTTGCCATCATTAGAAAAAGAAAAAAAGGAGACGTAGGGTTTGTTGTGTGGGTATACCGCCGGCAGACAAAAGAAATATCAAGGAGGGAAAAATGGTGGTGTTCATTTCGGGTTAAATCGTAATCCTCGTTCGTATTAATCAACCATCCAAGAATCAGTAAGTACATGTTATTTTCCTTCAATCAACCACGAATCATTCATGGATTCTAATCAAGAACATATTATTTGTAAATTAATCAAGAAATAAAAGGAAATCATGGTCGGGCTATTGGGGTTTCTGTTCGCGAAAACCAAGACACATAGATGTCTCGGTGTACTGTTTTTGGTCCAGCCGTCTAGGCGTTTGGAAACAAAACCACCAGGAGTGGTGCCCAGCAAACTGTGAGACCCACTGAACCAACAGGGTACGTTTGGATTTAGACTCAGGGCATGTTTGGAACAAGCAGTAGGAACCACCAACAGTCAGTGGGAACCACCAACTCTCGGTGGGATTTCTGGACCAGTAGGGGGAACGGGACACAGTCAGTGGGAACAAAATACAAAACAGTGAGTATAATATATAAACAGTGGGAACAAATATATATATAGTGGGAAAAGAATTTGGACAGAAAATAATGAGTTTTATTTAGGTTTAGCGACAGTTTTTGTTACAGCATTCTTCTATCGCAGAAATGTGTAATAGACAGTTTTAAAAACTCAGTTTTAGTGACACTTTTTAGTGGATCAGATTTCTGTCACTAATTTAATATAGGCAGATTTTTATATAGTTGTTGAATTGTTTAAGTGCGACCGAGAAGGGGTATCTCGGTAGGCTCGGGGCATAATTATAATAAATAAAATGAAGATTTTAATATTATACCTTTTATTACTTATTTTTTAAATGATTTAATTGTATGTTTATATGAATTAAACTAAAATAGTTTTATAATAATTACAGGGTACAATTTTATCAAAGAAACTAAATGATTTTGAAAACTTTATAATATAGAAAACCTCATATTTTAACGAGTTACTTATATAGTATTAATATAACGTCAGAATACGTTTGTATCGTATTTAATAACAGGTCGTTAATATATTAGAAAGAATTATTATAAGATCAGATTTATCAGTTAAAAATACGTACAAAATTTCAGAAATAAATAAATAAGACCAGATAACTTATTCCCGTCTATTATTATTTTAGCTTACGTGAAGCCCGAGTAGTGTTCTTTCAGTTTCCATCAGTCAGTTACTGGACAAGAGGTACGGATTATCCGTCCTTTCAGTAAAGACTTCCTTTCTATGCATGATTAGGATTCCCCATCTACAGCCAAATGTTTTCCCCAGTATATGTTATAAATTATTAGAAATTATTTTAATAACTAAGATATTTCCTGAGCCTTATATACAAGCATGATCAGTTAGTAGTACTAGTTACGGAGGTACCGTAACCATGACACTTGAGGCACCGATGTCATGACTCACCTGCGGGAGAGTGATATCCCGCAACGTTCCACTCAGTTCAGCTTGGCCATTTTATCAGTATTATTAGTGGGCGTATGGATGCATCCTAGGCTTATCAGTTTACAGTTATCAGGTGAATGTGGTGTGTGCTCTACATCCTTCACGTTGGAGCCGATCCCTCCACCCAGCACATTATTTAGAGGTCACCCCTCTACAGCATGACGAGCTCACCCCTCTAGTTATTCATGCAACAGTTGTTACAGCACATGACCTATATAAGCTCTTGGCAATTAAAATACAGTAATGCATGTTTTCAAATTTAAAAGATAACAGTTCAATTTTATTATTTATAAATCAGACTTATCAGATTTTCTACAGTTTTCATCACACTCTACATATCAGTCTTTCAGCTTTAGTAATTATTTATTATTTCAAGTTTAGTATATTCTTATCATGCATTATATCCATTCACTGAGCGTTATGCTCAGACGTAGTTTTTTCATGTTCTAATGGCAGGTACACCAGGATACTCCTAAGATTCTGAGAGCTTGTGCATTGGATGGAAGCAATCCAAACTTCTTTACTTTATGCACTTCATTCTTATTTTGCCTGTTGGACATTTATCAGTCCTTTCTTTCAGTATTTTACTTTCATGTTTTGAGCTTAGGTTTGATTACCGATGTTTCATTCCGGTATTTCCGTTATGGTTAGTTAATGTTTTAAGACATTTACCTTATGCTTTGATGACACACCATAAATACACGTAGCGGTCCACTTATCCAAGTGGGGTGTTATAATTATGGTATCAGAGCTTGGTTCGACTTGTAGGCTCTAAAACTTGACTTGTGACTAGTGGTAGTCACCAGGAACTTCCCAGATTTTTGGCGTTGTTATCTTTCATGTTTCTCATGCATTTATCAGTTAGTTTTCTTCAATTATCAGTCGGTTTTCTTAAAGTTTTTGACTAAGTAAAAGGTTGGTACAGGACTGGCTATATTTAGTCGCATGTGCTTATTAGCGATTTTTCGTTTTGGTAAACTGACCATAGGCGTTCACCCTTGCCGTTCAGATTTTTGTATAGATGAACTGACCATAAGCGTTCATCCTTACTCATGTCAGATTCATGTTTTCAGTCGAGTATTACTTGGTGAACCAGCCCATATACGTTCACCAATGTTCAGATCAATTTTCATGCTTTTTAGTCGAATGTTGTTTTGTGAACCGATCCATAGTTGTTCACCTTTGTCATATCATGACGTTTCATAAAATCTTGTCAAATATGAATTGGACTACAACCAACCACATTTAGTCCCAGATTGTACATTTCTATACATGACGGTTGTTAGAAAATTTTGACAAGTATGGATCGAAACAGAATCGCCCATACTTAGTCACATGCTTCCTACTATGAATATTGTGGATTAAACCATAACTATCCACATCAGTTGATGTTAAACCTTAGTTGATTATTCTTCTATGTTATTTGTATCAGTCAAGTTTATACTCTCACGTGAATGTCGTTTTCATGTTGACTAAGTTCATGTCTCCTTACGAAAATTTCGTTTTCAGCAAGGTGATAATGTTTTCATGCTATGATAAAGAAGTGTTATAGTAAAATCCTGTTTTTCATAATAAAGCATGTTTGGTCCTCATCAGTCATGTCATCATGCTGACCATTGTTAAAATTCCGTTTAATCATATCCTTGAACCTCTGTAAAACCAGCATTAAGTCTACGCAGGAATTACCAAGCTATCATGTTACCCATTTCAGTTTAGTTTACTATCGTTTAGATCAATTTATTACTTTGATCATGTCAGGTAAGCGACACCAGTATCGATCATCCCATAAAAATTTCCATCAAGTACCATGTACAGTATTCCATATGTACCCCATGTACAGTGTCTCAATTATACTCCATGTACAGTATTTCACGTGTACTCCACGTAAAGTGTCTCAGATATGCTCCATGTGCAGTATTCATTTTGTACTTCATGTACAATAGTCCAGGTGTATTCCAGGTACCCTACTCCATGGATATTGCTAATCGATCCTCAATCATCTTAGGCGTTTCCACTTGTCGATATTCTACCAGATGTTGATGCTGCTCGTGAGTTAAAGATTTTACCAGATACTGATGTCGTCAACACTTGAAAGACCTCACAAATGCTGATGCTGCTGATACTTTGGAGATTTCTCAAGATACTGATGTTGTTTATACTATGAAGACTCTGCAGAACAAGGACGAAAACTATAAATTTTAAATTTCTGACAAGAATAAATTTCAACCATCAGATACTACCATTCCATTCCATACTTTTACCTTCTTAGCTAGATGTCACACTTCACTCAGCTAACCTTTCATTCATAAGAGTGGGAACCGAAACCCAGCCGGACACTCATTAGAATAGTTACATGAATCACGGTCATGATAATGACCGTCATTATTTGACAGACAAATCGGTAATGACAACCACCGTGCTTATCTTTATCAGTTAGTAGCCATCGGAACTCCGGAACAGGCGTGACCAAAGCAGTCTAACCGGTCCGCCAACCCTAGCAGGTACCCGAGATTATTAACCTTATTCATACTCACCCATTAAAATACATGTCCAGACAACAGTCAAGACACAGGTCTCAAGTATCATTCGGAAGACACATGTTAGAACACCAGTCAGGGTACACGTCATACGAATATCTTCTTAGGACACGAGTCAAGACTCATAATTTCAGTATTCTCTTCTAAACCAGGCCCTCGGAAATTCAGGGTACCCTCCAAGGGGGTATACCCTTGTGTTATACCACGCATGAATCAGATCATTTAAAAAATTTTGTCACCACCACTAGTGTATTATTCAGGTTAGACGCGCGCTATTCATTCGGTGAGGTTATAGACGAACACACTCAGTGAAAGTCGCCACATTTACTTCACGTATTCCTATGACAGGTTTATCTTAAATAATGTATTACCTACCTCCCAGCCAAAAAGACTCCACAGTATCACCTATAATTATTAACATTTTCTTTTCAGTTAACGACGAGATCCGTCTTACTAAGTTCCAAACATATTCTGCCAGAAAAATCAGTACAAATTGTTTCAGCTTTATCAGCACGTGAATTATTATCTTATAGCTGCAAAGACTTCTAGTCACCATTCATGATGCAACTTCTGAAATTCCTTAAATTCATGATCAACAGATTACCTCAAAGTTACCAGATGTCATCTCAGGAGGTTTTCCAAAAATTCCTTTCTAACCACAAGATAGGGTTCAACATAGAGCTTGTCTCAAGTACAGAACCTGTTTCCAAAACTCTTTATCGCAGGGCTTAGGCTGAGTTAAAAGAGTTGCAGCAATTGTTGCGAGAGTTACCGGAACGAGGATTTATTCGCCCTAACGCACCACCAGGAGGTGCACCATTTATGTCTATCAGGAAGAAGGCCGATAACCTGAGATCATGTATCGACCACCAAAAATTTGACAAGATCACTATTCATTTTCGATATTCATTCCACGAATGGAAGGTTTACCTGACCTGCTACAATGTCTAAAATATTTTCCCAGAACAATTCACGATCATGCCACCAACAGTGGTGAGAGAAGGAACATGAGATTTTCCAGACTGCTATCGCACACGTTATAGTCCCTCTAAAAGTTTGACTTATACTTCTGAGCTCCCTAATACTCCAGCTATAGTATAAAATTTATGAATAAAATTTTTCCATGACTCTCAGACAAAATCATCAGTATATTCATGGATCACATTCTGATCTCCCAAATTCTAGAGAAGAACACGAGAACCATCTTCTCGTAGTTGTACAGAATCTTCGATAGGAGAAAATTTTATATAAAGCTTTCCAGATATGAATTCCAATTGAACAAAGTGGCGTTTCGGAGCCATCCTACCTTAGCAGAAAGAAATTTCAAACAATGCTGCGAAGGTGCAGGCCATCACCAAATGGTCAAGACCGACGTCTGTGATGAACATACAAAATTTCTAGAACTCAGAAAACTACTACCGCATGAATTCCTGACAGTTCTCACGATCAGCCTTCCATAACTAAGCTTGCGCTAGTAAAGGTATAATTATTGGGGCTCATACCTTTCCGTGAATATCCACTCAGGTTCCACCAGAATGTACCAAAATTCCATGTAGGATTTTGATAGAAACAGTATAACACGTTGAGGCAGGATCTTGATGGAATCATCACCGACATGCTAATGAGTTATCACAACCATTAGAAATTTCTGAACATAAATGAGATAAGATTCCATGGAGGTTATTATCAGTTACCATAGACTCAGACATAGCATGATGCTATCTAAGTCGTTGTAACCAGTTAACCCAGCCTACACGTCTTCTTTTATCCGAGATGATTATGCAGTAACAAATCCGTAGGAAATTCAACAATAGATCTTATGATTCCAAGGTATTCCATCAACAATCTTATCAGATGGAATTTAGCGTTCGCGAATCGTGCTTACATGCATGTTCACGATCATGTGTATGTTTACGTTCACTTTACGTTCATGTTTATTTTCACTTTAAACGTGTACGTCTCATTCGTATTAAGATGCTGTTTCAGTTCATGTTTTGTGCTACTTCATGATCTAAGCTCACGTTAGTGTTCATAACATGGCTCATGTTCAGGTTCGTGTGCCATTTCGCGATACACATTTCATAGTTTACTACCGAATTTGGTTATAGAAAGCTCAAGGAACCAGACTCAAGTTAACAGAGCTTCTCCATCCCCAGGCAGGCGTTTCACATCTCAAGCCGTGTCGTTTAGCATTCCTCCCTCAGTCAGCATACGTTCATGATATGTACTAGTATCACGTTAATAGTATGTTCATGTATCAGGTTCATAATATATTCCGTGCCAGCGTTCCTCATATAATCGTGAACCACGTTCACAATTGCTCACGTAGCACGTTCACAATTGTTCACGTAGTTTGTCCCTATATGTCTCAGCAGCTTGCTCAGAGATATAAATGTTATATTTTCAAGATATTTGTACGTATCGTTTCATGTATACTACATACTATAGCTTATTCATTCTATCAGATTCAGAAAATCCATCTTAAATATAACCAGAAACTATTCAGCATCATCAGGACAGGGTCATCAGGACCAAGATTGTCATTATGCTTAAACCTTTTTAAGGAATCGTTTTGAGCGGGAAGCCACTCGAAACGGAGGAGTCCATCCGGACCTCTCATTCCTTTTCCTTTAATAAATCCAGTTAAGTTCTTTCAGTCATGTCACGTTCCATGTTCTCTTCAGCCATGTCACATTACATGAGCACTTCAGCCATGTCATGTTTATACCTATCAGTAGCATTGTGTCTTAATTAGAAGATGAAATATCCTTCAGCTTATTTCTCTTTTTAGTTTACGTGTTCTTTCAGTTCTTATAGCTTCATCAGCTTATTACCTATAATTCGAGAACAGATTTCTCCTTTTTAGAGGGGAAGAATTGTAAAACCATAGCAATATCACATCCTTAATTCGAGGACAAATTATTTTTTTTAGAGGGGAAGAATTGTAAAACCCGCTTTAAAAGTCCTCGAACATTAATTACGGATAATCACATATTTAATTTAAGCGTTACATAATTATTTATTCAGATAATAAAAGATTTACGTCATGAGTGAACATGGAAATGTAAACTCGAGCCATTCATAAAGATTTAAGACATGAAACGAAAATTAAACGAGTGTGTATTGTTGTTTGGGCCACGGCTAAAAGGGAGAAAAGAAACTCAATTGGGCTTTAAGACCCAACCCACCTAACAAATATAACCAGAGATTTACTTTGCCATCATTAGAAAAAGAAAAAAAGGAGACGTAGGGTTTGCTGTATGGGTATATCGCCGGCAGACAAAAGAAATATCAAGGAGGGAAAAATGGTGGTGTTAATTTCGGGTTAAATCTTAATCCTCGTTCGTATTAATCAGCCATCCAAGAATCAGTAAGTACATGTTCTTTTCCTTCAATCAACCACGAATCATTCATAGATTCTAATCAAGAACATATTATTTGTAAATTAATCAAGAAATAAAAGGAAATCATGGTCGGGCTTTTGGGGTTTCTGTTCGCGAGAACCAAGACACATAGATGTCTCGGTGTACTGTTTTTGGTCCAGCCGTCTAGGCGGTTTGGAAACAAAACCACCAGGAGTGGTGCCCAGCAAACTGTGAGACCCATTGAACCAACAGGGTGCGTTTGGGTTTAGACTCCGGGCATGTTTGGAACAAGCAGTAGGAACCACCAACAGTCAGTGGGAACTACCAACTCTCGGTGGGATTTCTGGACCAGCAGGGGGAACGGGACACAGTCAGTGGGAAGAAAATACAAAACAATGAGTATAATATATAAACAGTGGGAACAAATATATATACAGTGGGAAAAGATTTTGGACAGAAAATAATGAGTTTTATTTAGGTTTAGCGACTGTTTTTCTGACAGCATTCTTCTGTCGCCGAAATGTGTAATAGACAGTTTTAAAAACTCAGTTTTAGTGACACTTTTTAGTGACTCGGATTTATGTCACTAATTTCATATAGCCAGATTTTTATATAGTTGTTGAATTGTTTAAGTGCGACCGAGAAGGGGTATCTCGGTAGGCTCGGGGCATAATTATAATAAATAAAATGAAGATTTTAATATTATACCTTTTGTTACTTATTTTTTTTATAAATGATTTAATTGTATGTTTATATGAATTAAACTAAGATAGTTTTATAATAATTAAAGGGTATAATTTTATTAAAGAAACTAAATGATTTTGAAAACTTTATAATTTAGAAAACCTCATATTTTAACGAGTTACTTATATAGTATTAATATAACGTCAGAATACATTTGTATCGTAATTAATAACAGGTCGTTAATATATTAGAAATAATTATTATAAGATCAGATTTATCAGTTAAAAATACGTACAGAATTTCAGAAATAAATAAATAAGAACATATAACTTATTCCCGTCTATTATTATTGTAGCTTACGTGAAGCCCGAGTAGTGTTCTTTCAGTTTCCATCAGTCAGTTACTGGACAAGAGGTACGGATTTTCCGTCCTTTCAGTAAGGACTTCCTTTCTATGCATGATTAGGATTCCACGTCTGTAGCCAAATGTTTTCCCTAGTATATGTAATAAATTAATAGAAATTATTTTAATAACTAAGATATTGCCTGAGCCTTATATACAAGCATGATAAGTCAGTAGTACTAGCTACGGAGGTACCGTAACCATGACACTTGAGGCACCGGTGTCATGACTCACCTGCGGGAGAGTGATATCCCGCAGCGCTCCACTCAGTTCAGCTTGGCCATTTTATCAGTATTATTAGTGGGGCATATGGATGCATCCTAGTCTTATCATTTTACAGTTATCAAGTGAATGTGGTGTGTGCTCTACATCCTTCAGATTGGAGCTGATCCCTCCACCCAGCACATTATTTAGAGGTCACCCCTCTACAGCATGACGATGTCACCCCTCCAGTTATTCATGCAACAGTTGTTACAGCACATGACCTATATAAGCTCTTGGCAATTAAAATACAGTAAATGCATGTTTTCAGATTTAACAGATAACAGTTCAATTTTATTATTTATAAATCAGACTTATCAGATTTTCTACAGTTTCCATCACACTCTACATATCAGTCTTTCAGCTTTAGTAATTATTTATTATTTCAAGTTCAGTATATTCTTATCATGCATTATATGCGTTCACTGAGCGTTATGCTCAGCCGTAGTTCTTTCATGTTCTAACGACAGGTACACCAGGACACTCTTAAGATTCTGAGAGCTTGTGCATTCGATGGAAGCAATCCAGACTTCTTTACTTTATGCACTTCATTCTTATTTCGCCTGTTGGACATTGTTCCGTCCTTTCTTTCAGTATTTTACTTTCATGTTTTGAGCTTAGGTTGGATTATCAATGTTTGATTCCGGTATTTCCGTTATGGTCAGTTAATGTTTTAGGAAATTTACCTTATGCTTTGATGACACGCCATAAATACACGTAACGGTCTACTTATCCAAGTGGGGTGTTACACGTGAGCAATTGTGAACGTGGTTCGTCCCTATATGTTTTCAACAACTTGCTCAGAGATATAAATGCTATCCTATCAGGATATTGTACGTACTGTTTCATGTATAATACATGCTATAGCATATTCATTCTATCAGATTCAAAAAATCCATCTTAAGTATGGAACCAGGAACTATTCAGCATCGTCAGGACAGGGTCATCAGGACCAAGATTTTCATTGTTTTTAGACCTTTGAAGTAGCCTTTTCTAGTGGGAAGCCTCTCGGAACGAAAGAGTACATCTGGACCTCTCATTCCTTTTCCTTTAATAAAACCAGTTAAATCCTTTTAGTCATATCATGTTACATGTCCTCTTCAACCATGTCACGTTACATGAGCATTTCAGTCATATCAGGTTTATACCTATCAGCAACATTATGTCTTAATTAGAAGACAAATTATCCTTCAGCTTATTTGTCTTTTCTGTTTACGTGTTCTTTCAGTTCTTATAACTTCATCAGCTTATTATCTTTAATTCGAGGACGAATTTCTCCTTTTTAGAGGGGAAGAATTGTAAAACCCAATATGTTCGTATTCTTTAATTCGGGGACGAATTATTCTTGGAGGGGAAGAATTGTAAAACCCGTATTTAAAATCTAGAATATTAAATACGTAGTTTTATTTAAAAAATAAATCTATTTATTAAGTTTCAGAAAATATTACGAAAGATAATTACGTTTCAAGAAACTGTTCCAGAAAAATAAAGAGCAAGACTTTAATGCGCAAACATACGCAAATAAATATAAATGTCAATGAAAAAATAAATAATAAAAAAAATGTAACAAAAAGGGCCGGTTATATTAAAAAATGGAAGAAGGATTTAATGGGCTTGAAGGCCCAGTTCGTTGTAAAGAAAAAAACAACCCGGGGAGTCCCCTTTGTCAAATCAGAACGCAGACAACAAAAATATACTAAGGTTCCTATTTCTTTGGGTAACCGTTGGCCAGAAGGATCAAACCAAAGGAATTGAGTCGTGGTATTTACCATTTATCTATCGATCTTGTAACGGTAAGCCTCTTCCTTTCTTGTCATCTTAGATTTGATCATCGAATTGGTATTAAAAATTATACAAAAGAAAATGAAACGAATCATGAATTAACATATTAAAGGGGACGTCATGTTGTGTTTCAATTCATGGAAACCGACACCCTAAAGGTCTCGATGGTGTCTTGTTGTTTTTGTCGATAGCAGGCTACCCCAAACAGGGGTGTCAGGGTTTTGCTTGCGTAAACAAAGAGCGATTAATTTTTCATTGACAATAACAAGTAAAACCTTTGGTTTTCTCATGTAGTTTTAATGAATCTAATAAGATGTTTCAGTAAACGAGAATCATGAGATCACATTTGTGAGATTTCAATTACAAGGTAAATGCATGTGATGAGACTGCTTTTATACATAGTCTCATCGTCCAAATTGGGCTTAAAATGCATTAAATATCATCAAAATACCCAAATATATGCTTGTGTTTGTTGCTTGTGTATTTTAGGTACGGATATTGAGAAAATGACAAAAGATCACAAGAATCAAGCAAAAATGAACACGGGAAACGAAGCCGCACGATGAACCAAGCCCTAATGAAGAATTTTCCAAAGAAAACCCTTGAAGATTTGAAGAATATTGAAGATTGGTCCTCCAAGTTTGAAGAATTGACACTTTATACCCTTGTATCTTCATAATTACAAGTTTGGTCCCTAAAGTTTGTCAAAATTACAAAAAGCACCCTTAACTTTGAAGAATTGGCAAATTTAGTCCCTCAACAAAACTAAATTGTCAATAATGGTCCTCCAAGAAGTCAACAAACAAGTCAAGGCCTTGAAGTATGAAGACATGCCAAATCAGCCCTTCAAATATGAAGAAATTGCACTTTTAGTCCTTAAAACAAGTTTCAAAACTTGTTGTGCCAAAACTGCCAATGTTCAAAAGTTGATATGTGTTAAATGGGCGTTGATAGCCATTTATTACAAAGTGAACAAAGTTTGAAAAGAGAGGGGGCAAACCTGCCAGACAAACAAACTCAAACCCTCCACTCAGAAACTGCCACCTCACCCACTCACACCCATTACCCAATCAAAACGCCCCTTTCTTCTATATCACCTCTCCACTCACAATAACTGATTTAATTAATCAGTTTAACCCTTCCCTCCAAACACAAAATTTAAATAATTAAACCCCCAAACTGGATTAAACCCGTCCCTAATCCACCCTTAAACCCTAAATTTTTCCCAGGAAGAACATCAATTAAATCAAAGGGTTTTTGGGTAATTATTTCCAAATCATTGATTAAACACCACTTAAACCCAAAACCACCCTTAAACTCCCATCACCATCACCTCACATGTTTGTGCAATCCTCCCCTTCCCCACTATTCACTCTCAAACAAAAAACTTGGCAGCAAATCAACATCCCACAACAATTTCGTGTTCCCAAAGGCTAAATGGACGTCCAAGATCTCTTTTTCATCACTGGCATCTCAGCTACAAGCCAAAGATCTTCACATGGCTTATTTTTGACTGAAAATTCAAAATCGTCCAAGGGCAAGATTGGAAGTTCAAGTGTTAGGGTTTTCAGCTTCTATTCAGTTCTAGAATCACATTGTAGCCTCTATATAAAGGCATTATAGGACTTAGCATAGTTCTTGTTCTTGATTTTTCTCCTTTTTCACAAGATTTGTAAATCCAGTTTATTAAGGAATATAAATGGTTTAAGTGTTTGTTGATGAGAAATATTGAGTTCCCTTTACATTTATGTTGATTTAATTTCATGTTGAGTTTGGTTTAAGTTTCAGCAAAGGTTTTCAAAATTCCAAGTTTCTGTTTTCTTTTTAAGCTTTTTTCTCAAATCTTAAAACTCATACAAACCTGTTAAAATGGTGATTAATTGTGTTGGTATGATGGTATTTGAGCTTGTGTATGTCCATAACACCATGGCTTGTTCTGGTGTAGTGGGTACCCAAGTTTAAAGAAGCCATTGGTTTGGTCATTTCTTTCTTTTTTAAGTTTATCATAATCTGACCTATAAGCTAAGGTTTCCCTCTAGCTTAATCTATAAGCTAGGGGTAAGCTCTTAAGCTTTTACACAAGCTTTGTTCCCTTTTCTCTTAGCAGATTCAAAAAGGAACCAATCTTATTCATTTTTGTTAAGCAAACTTCATCAGAACCTCAACAAAGTTCAGCACAAGTTCGGGCTTGTTTGGAGGTGGTTTTTCAACCACTAAGGGTCCTGGATGTAGGACCCTTAAGGTAGCTTATTGTTTCCTATTTCATATTTTAGTTTTCTGAAATTTATGTGATTTTTGTGATTTTTCTTGAAAGGTGTTGTTTGTTTGTTTAAGCTGTCAGTAATTGCTCATATTAGGATTGTATGCATGTTAGAAGTCATTTGATTCAATTTGGATTGGATTTGAATAGGGTTTGTTGGTTAAATTTTGCTTTTCAGTTTTTAAGGGGTGTTTGGGATAAGTGTTTAACTTGCATTTTTGTTATTAATCTTGCCTACAAGCTGGTTATACTCACTCATTAGGTTGCTAGAAGTTGCATGTTAGTATAAGTTTTGAGTTTGGACAGGTTTTGAACAATTTGGTATGCTAAAATATTTAAAATTAGGTCAAAAATCAGTAAGTGTCCAAATCTGCTTATTTTGGTGAATTTTGCCAACCAAGTTGTTAAATCTGTTAGATCATAGGGTTATCTAAGGTTGTTAATCAGATTTATGCTACTTGATTAGTTTGTGTGCATGATTCAAGCTTTTGAAACTCATTATTGTGCATAAAACTTGGTCAAATGTGCATCAGTTAGCATATAGCCATATCAGCAACTTTCATTTGATATTTTGTGCTTGATTTTTGTGCTGCTTTCTTGTTTGTGAGTTTGATCTGACTCCTTATACTCCAAAGAGTATAAGGGTGCCATTTTCCACCAAAAACAACACAAATATCAAAGATTCAAGCTCCTCATGATCATTTATTCACTTGTGAAGATATCAAATGAACACACCCTTGTGTTCATCAGAAAGTTGAGCAAAACCTGGGCACGTTTTTGGATTTGTAGAGCTTAATTCTTGGTTAATTCGGATTGTGGTTGTGTTTCTAAGCTTAACAAGAGTATTGGATTAAGTTTTAAAAGAAAAAAAAAAGAAAAAGTTTGCAAAAAGCTCACCTTGCCTGGGCTCGAACACGCGACCTTGCTTTCCAAGGACTAGCGTGTTAACTAGTGATCCAGATGGCTTTTTACGTTATTGCTTCATTTCATTAGATATTTAAGGTGTGATTGTTTTTGAGCTTATTTAGCTATCAGCTTTTAAATAAGCTGTTTCAAGCTTATTTCTTTAAGCATTTTCCTGTTTAAGATTTTTCCTAGGTTTTTATAAGGTTGTTTGACTTTTCTGAGCAAAAAGTAGATTTTTCCCTTTATTAATTAATTTTTTAGGATTATTTTAAGTTTTAATTTTAGAAAGTCATTAAAAAATAGTAAAAAGTAATTTAAAAATCTGAAAAAATAGTTTTTAGGTTTTTAATCATAATTTTGAGGTTTACAGCTATTTAGGTCTTCATTTTAGCTTATTTTTGATTTTATAGGATTTTAGGGTTTTTAAGCAACTTTAAAATTCAATATAAAATTATTAAATAGGTTTCAGAAAATTTGGATTGCATTTTTGTTTTAGTTACATTATTTAGGATTTTTGGTAATTCTTTAGAATTTATTTACAAACTTTTTATTTTTTTGAATAGTTTAATATTATTTTATTATTAAAAATTGATGTTTTATTTTTTATTGTTTTTTCATTTTTCCTAGGTTAAGGACACTTAATTAGGAGTTTTATCACTTTCCAAATATTTTTAAGACTTTTCAATTAATTTCTAGAATTAATTTAAGATTTAATAGATTTTAATAGTTTTTAAGTGTTTAAAAATAGTTTAATTTGGTTTTAAAATTCTTAAAAATAGTTTTTAACTTAATTAGGATATTTTTGAGGTTTACAAACTATTAGATCTTGTTTAAGGCTTTTTAATAATTAAAAGTGATTTTTAGGGCTTTAATTAGCATTAAAAAGTCATTTTCTAATTAATTAAAAGGTTTTAGCAAGTTTGGATTTTTTGTAAATTCTTAGAATATTATTGAGAATTTTTAGAAATTTTTAGGAAATTCTAGGTTAAAATTTTAATTTTGGCACTATTTACGGTTTTACGTGTTCGCCTTTTTTGTCGTAGTTTAATCCGTTTCCGTAACCGTCTTTCTCTTCTAATCCCATTTCTTTCTCAATCATTATAATCACAAACATTAATCAACTCTTAACACAACGCACTTGCCTCCTCGAGAACGAACTCACTTAGGGTCATTCACACACGGTTTTCCTAAATCGTCGTGCACACTTGCCCTACTTTGTGCATCCTTTTCCTAAAGGTGTACAAAACTACAACATCATTTTGGCACCGCTGCCGGGGAGGCGTGTTGTGTTTTGGTTGAACCATTGTTGTTTTTATATATAGCCATAAAAGTAATTGTATTAGTAGCACTCTACTAATACGTATTATCGTTTTTCGTTTTTTGTGAATACTATTAATATATTGTATACGTAGAACAATAAATTTACAAGTACTCCAAATATGTGAGAAATCACAACCTTGACTTGGGAGGTCATTACCCAATCATTGTATTCGAATCTCAAACCAAAGAAAAAGGCAAAAATAGATAAATACTTTCGTGAAGCTCGATTTTGAGAAATACAAACTATAAGGTGGCTATAAGGCGGTTGTATTTCACGACCTAAAGGAAAAAGGCTCTTAAGTGCTTCGCGCCGCCTCGTTTCCTCCGCATGCTTGTGCGTATTTTGATTTTGAAAGCTAATCGAGGGTTTTGCCGCCCAAAGTATTACTAAGTATCATATATATTTTCTTGGTTTCTATTGATTAAACCCTCTTGAACGATTTGGTGTTCCACCATCGTTCTAAAGTCATCGAAGGCGTTCACTTCACGTGATCGTTTTCATTCCTTGAGGCTTCTTTAATCGAGAGATTTGATTAAGGAGGAGATTTGTAGATTTGTGTCTACTAATACATTCCAAAAATCCAAAAAAAGTAAAAACAATCAAAAACCACAAAAAAATTGAAAAAGTAAAAACACCAAAAAGAATCTTCTTTGCTCGCCTTCTCGTTGTACGTGACGTTTATGCAAACTCGCTCTAAAGCAAGACGTGCTCGTAAACGAAGAAACAAATCCATCACTCCTACTAGTGAGGAGTCTCCTATTGACGAACCCATTATAGTGAAAGAAGCACCCATGGCTAATCGAACTATGATGGAGTTGCTTCAAGCACCCACCGAGGGTTATGGAGAAGCGATTGTGATTCCCGTTATCCTTGCGGAGAATTTTGAGGTTAAGACGGGTTTATTGTCCATGATTCAAAACAACAAGTTTCGAGGTGATGAAAAGGACAACCCTCATAACCACATTCGCCAATTTAATCGTCTCACCGCCACTTGCAAGTTTAAGGACGTCTCAAACGACTCGATTAAGATGATGCTTTTTCCGTATTCCTTAGCGGGGCCCAATTCTATATTGACGTGGAAGGATCTCGTTTCAAAATTCGTGAACCAATTTTTTCCGCCCTCTAAGACTACGCACTTGAAAAACGAGATTTCAAAGTTTTCACAAGAGTATAATGAGAGTTTTTCAACGGCTTGGAATAGGTTTAAGGAAATGTTGCACGAATGTCCTCATCATGGTTTTTCCGACTTGCATCAAATAGACACGTTTTACAATGGCTTGAACGATCATGAGCGTGATTATCTTAATGCCGCCGCGGGTGGTAATTTTTTGTGTAAGACGGTCGAGGAAGCATTGTTAATCATTGAGAATAGGTCTAAGGTATATAGTCCTCGTAGCACGTCGAGTGTTCGTAAGACTTCGTCTTCGCCTTCATTGTCACACACCGTTGATGCTTGCCAAATCGAGGCTAATTTGGAGAACAAAATTTTTGATAAGTTGAAAGGATTGTTAATTGAGTTTAAAGTTGGTGAACAACCCGCTCCCGCTACGATTAAAGCGGTTGAGGTTTCTTGTATGTATTGTGGTGGAGCTCACGATTATTCCGAGTGCATTACCAACGGTGGTAACACTTCGAGTGCCTTCGCGGCCGCGGGAACTTATAACCAAAACGGTCAAGTTCCTCGCACTAATCAATTGACTCCATCGGGTTTTCCACCAAATCAAAATGCTAACAATTATCGAAACAATCAAGTTGGTTACCAAAGCAATCAAAGGAACAATTTTAAGGGTAATAACAACTATGGGAATCAAGGAACTAGTAGCCAATTGCAAAATCAAAATCAAAACTGTAATTTTCAAAACACAAGTCAAGGTCTTCAAAATGTTTACACAAAAGAACTTCCAATGGACTTTTTGAATTACGCCACGGTAAATGATACGATTTTGGAAAACATACAAGAGCAATTGGCTAGTCAAGCTAGGGACACGGCTAAAAACACTAAGGAGTTGGCTAACTTTGTGAAAGAAAATCTTAACATGAGAAATGAGTTAAAAAATGATTTTGCTAATCAAATTCGAGGTCAAAACAACAAGATAGAGCAAAGTCATGCTAGGCTTGAACAAAGGATTGACCAAAAAGCCGCTAGTCAAGATTTGAAGTTTAATAGTCAAGATGCTAAGCTTAATGCTATTTTAGAAGCCGTCATGGGGAACAAAGCCTCTACTTCGAGTGGTCTACCTAGTAACACCGTTTCAAACCCGAAGGGAGAGATGAAAGTGATTACCACACGAAGTGGTAAGACACTTAAAGAACCGACTCCTCAACCAATTACTCTAACGGTGGAGGAAATTGAGGAAGAACCCGAGGTGGTGGTCGAAAAGGAGCATATTTCAATCCCACAAAGTACCGCTCATGCCACACCTACGGTCGACCCTTTACCAACATTGGAACCCGAGATTCCAAAGGCTATACCTATACCCCAACCCACACCACCCTTGCCTTACCCATCGAGACTTAGGAAGGAGAAACGACAAGAGCGCGACAACTACCAATTTGAGCTTTTTATGAAAATGTTTCGTGAGTTGCACCTAAATGTGAGTTTCGCCGATGCTTTGGTCATGATGCCTCAATTTGCCGCTAACTTTAAGAGTATGTTGAACAACAAGGAGAAATTGCACCAAATGTCTAGTTGTTCGTCGGTTTATCTTAATCGCATACCTCAAAAAGTCGGTGATCCCGGTAAATTTTTGATCCCTTGTGCAATTCAAGATATGGAAGAATGCTATGCCTTGGCCGATCTTGGTGCTAGCATTAACTTGATGCCACTTGCAATCTTCAAGTCGCTCAATCTTCCTAATCTTACTCCTTCACGAATGTCTATTGTGTTGGCCGACCATTCCACGATTCTCGCATTTGGTTTGGCGGAAGACGTTTTTGTGAAAGTGGGGAAGTTCTACTATCCCGTAGACTTTATCGTTGTCGATATCCCCACGGATCCTCAAGTTCCTCTTATTCTAGGTCGTTCGTTTTTAGATACGTCTATGGCTTTAATTTATGTTCATGCTAGAAAGATCACCTTACGTTTCAACGACGAGGAACTTGTTATAAACGCAACTCAAAATTCTCAACTTTCTCATGTTTATTCCGTTGCTACCATAAACCTCGTTGATATGATCGACGTGGTTTGCGAGGAATTTTCACAAGAAGTTTTAGGGTTTGGTGATGAAGAAACTAGTGGCAATCCCACTATGTTAGATCCAATTCTTGATAATTCGACACCAACCTTCACTCCTTTCGAAGGTGGTGGTTTTACGTTGGAAGAATTCGATGTTCCACGTACTTGTGACGAAGACCTCGACAACGATGAGGACTTCTCGATTATCAAGGATTTTCTCAACGATTTCCCATTTCCTCCACCCGAGGAGGTTATGAGTATCGAGCCCAAATCTTCACTTGAGGAACCACCTATCCTCGAGTTGAAAGATTTACCTCCTCACCTCGAATATGTCTATTTGGAGGAGGAAGACAAGTTGCCGGTTAATATTGCGAAGGATCTTTCGAATGATGAAAAAACCGCACTTGTCAATGTTCTTAAGGACCACAAAGGGGCGATTGCGTGGAAGTTATCCGACATTAAGGGAATCGATCCCAAGTTTTGTACCCACAAAATCTTAATGGAAGAGGATTTCAAGCCCACAATCCAAAGTCAAAGGAGGGTGAACCCCAAAATTCACGACGTCATCAAAAAGGATGCCCTTAAACTCCTTGACGCGGGAATGATTTACCCTATTTCCGATAGCCCTTGGGTGAGTCCTATTCATTGTGTCCTTAAAAAGTGAGGGATGACCGTTGTGCCAAACGATGCCAACGAGTTGATTCCCACTAGACTCGTGACCGGATGGAGAGTGTGCATTGACTATCGAAAGTTAAATGAAGCCACTCGAAAAGACCATTTTCCCTTGCCCTTCATGGACCAAATGTTGGAGCGTCTTGCGGGAAACGATTTCTATTGCTTTTTAGATGGTTTTTCCGGTTACATCCAAATTCCCATCGATCCTCGTGATCAAGAAAAAACTACGTTCACGTGTCCATATGGAACGTTTGCCTATCGTAGAATGCCATTCGGACTTTGCAATGCACCAGGAACTTTTCAACGATGCATGATGGCTATTTTTCATGATATGATCGAGAAGACGATGGAAGTCTTCATGGATGACTTTTCCGTGTTTGGTGATTCTTTCACTTCATGTTTGTCGAACCTAGAGAGAATGTTAAAACGTTGTGAGGAAACCAACCTTGTGCTCAATTGGGAAAAATGTCATTTTATGGTTAAGAGTGGAATCGTCTTAGGGCACAAGGTCTCGAAAGCGGGGATTGAGGTAGATCAAGCTAAGGTAGACGTCATCGCCAAATTACCTCATCCCAAAACCGTCAAGGGAATTAGGAGTTTCCTAGGCCACGCGGGCTTTTATCATCGATTCATCAAGGATTTTTCAAAGATTTCTCGACCCATTACACATCTTCTTGAAAAAGAGGCACGTTTTGTCTTTGACGAAGATTGTGTACGAGCCTTTGAGATCCTTAAAAGGAAACTTACCGAAGCTCCCATTCTTGTTGCTCCCAATTGGAACCTCCCCTTTGAACTTATGTGTGATGCTAGTGATTACGCTATTGGGGCCGTTTTGGGGCAACGTCATGATAAGCACTTCTTGCCTATTCACTATGCTAGCAAGACGATGACCGAGGCTCAACTTAAATACAATACAACGGAAAAGGAGTTCCTTGCCGTGGTGTATGCATTTGAGAAATTCCGACCTTATCTCGTCTTGACGAAATGCATAGTGTATACGGACCATTCGGCTATTAAGTATCTCATGGCAAAGCAAGATGCTAAACCAAGATTACTTCGTTGGATTCTCCTCCTTCAAGAATTTGATCACAAAATCGTTGACAAAAAAGGAGCCGAGAATCTAGCGGCCGATCATCTCTCTCGTTTGGAAGATCCTCACTAAAGAGTTTACGAGCCCAAGGAAATCACCGAAACATTTCCGCTCGAGACACTTGGTGTAGTGAATTCTAAGCTTGATTCTTCCACCCCATGGTTTGCGGATTTTGCAAATTACCATGCGGGTAACTTCATCATTAAGGGTATGACGACTCAAGAAAAACGAAAATTCTTTCGTGACGTCAAGTTCTACTTTTGGAACGACCCTTACTTGTTTCGAACTTGTGCGGATCAAATCATCTTACGTTGTGTTTTTGGCACCGAAGCTTCTAACATCCTTAGAGCTTGCCATGAGGGACCTACGGGTGGTCACCACGGTGCTAATCTCACGGCTAAAAAGGTGTTTGATGCCGGCTTCTTTTGGCCTACTATTTACCGAGATGCGCAAGATCTTGTGAAGTCTTGTGATTCATGCCAACGACAAGGAAAAGCCTCACAAAAAGATGAAATGCCACAAAATATCATCCAAGTGTGTGAGATCTTTGACGTTTGGGGCATAGACTTTATGGGGTCGTTCCCATCATCTCGTGGTAATAAGTACATACTTGTTGCGGTTGACTACCTTTCTAAGTGAGTGGAGGCCAAGGCCTTGCCCACCAATGATGCTCGTGTGGTAGTCAAGTTTTTGAAGCAATTGTTTTCTCGGTTTGGAACCCCTCGTGCTATCATAAGCGATCGTGGAACCCATTTTTGTAATGACCAATTTGAAAGGGTTCTAAGGAAATATGGGGTTACACATCGTCTTTCTACGGCTTATCACCCACAAACGAGTGAGCAAGTCGAGGTTTCAAACCGAGCTTTGAAAAGGATCTTGGAGAGATCCGTTGGGGAAAACCGACAATCTTGGTCGGATAAGTTGGACGATGCTTTATGGGCCTTTAGGACCGCTCATAAGACACCCATTGGGTGCACTCCCTATAAGCTTGTGTATGGAAAGAATTGTCATTTGCCTATCGAGTTAGAACACAAAGCTTATTGGGCCCTAAAGCATTGTAATGATGATATGGAGACCGCGGGAAAACACCGGAAAATGCAATTAAATGAATTGGATGAATTGAGGGATATTGCTTATGAAAATTCATTGATTTATAAAGAGAAAACTAAAAAGTTGCATGATTCTAAAATTAAAAACCGGGTTTTTAACATTGGGGATCAAGTTTTGCTTTTTAATTCAAGATTAAATTTTTTTTCCGGTAAATTGAAATCCCGTTGGTCCGGTCCATTCACCGTGACTCAAGTATTTCCGTGTGGGACCATCGAGCTAGCTCAAGATGATGGTCCTAACTTCAAGGTGAATGGACATAGGTTGAAGCACTACTTTGGCGGGGAAGTTCCATCCTTGAACTACCTCGACCAAGTCACCTTCCCCAATGATAATTAGTATTGAGGGGATCGATTCGAGCTCATGACTCGGTAATAAAAAACGAGGTGCCTCGTGGGGGACTCCCATGCTTATCCTATGTATATATTATCGCTTTCTAATGTAGCTTACGTGTGGGGATTTGTGCCCTTCCAACCTTTGTTCCGTGGTTGTTTGTGATATGTGGTTTTTAGATCATGATCTTCACGATTGGAGCCTCTCGTGTTCGTTTTATGGGAGCACTCGATCGTTTGATTTGGAGACATTTCTCAATATCCATGATATATCCTTGATTGTTCTAACCTTAGGTTTTTAGCACACTTCATAAACGGCTATTAATTTATTGGTTACACCCTTTCCATGCTAGATTAGGCATTCGACTACGTCTCTAGTATGGGGGTGTTTGCACCCCTAGACTCGAAACATTGAGGACAATGTTTAACTTTAGTATGGGGGGGTGAATAGATACTTGCCTTGCCAAACCTTCACGCTTTCCAAATTTTATCTTTTTGTTTATCGTTTTGTTGCAAAATAAGGCTAAAATGGCCAAATTTTAAAAAGTTTCTCATGTTTTATAAGTGTTTAAAGACACGAATGTAGATTTTCCGATGGCGAGAATAAGAGTAATTTTTGACTCGACCGTGCGTGTTGAGCACTTAGCTTTGATTCCTTAACTACACATTAGGCTAAGTCTCTTAAATGAGGACGAGAAATGATAGAGTTAATTATAAGTTACTATGCTAAACGTAGAGTACTCGTATTCTTTCAAAAACTCATGTGTTCTCGTTGTTTGCTTATTCTCCCTTCGCATGTAAATAGTTTTTGCTTAATAAATATTGACTTAGCAGTTTAGTTAGGATTGTTGGGTTTCTAGTCTTTTCTAGTAGCTTCCGTGTAACTAAATTGGGAAGATATTAAGGTATCGCCAGCGTCACGGTTTGAAGTATTGGCACCCTAATAATCGAAAGCTTCACCCAATAATAAGATTTCAAGTGCTCACCTAAATCAAGCAAACAATTTGAAGCCCCACAAGGCCTAAAATCTATGCAAAAGTTGAAAGTGAATCAAGCCTTAATCTTCGAAGCTTTAAAGATCCAAAATTCACTTTAGCGTGAGGATATACGTCTTTGGCTAATAAAACCACCGATGAGGCGGATAATAAAAGGCAAGGCAAGACCGAAGTCATAATAAAAGCTTCATGGCGAAGTTGAATAAAAGATGGAGGTAAACCAAAGATAATAAGGTCCTTCCGTTAGGGGGCGTATAAAAGTCTTGGTAATAAGTCTCATGTTCAAAACCGTTATAAAACCGTGTTTATCGATTCTTCTTGTCAACTTAATTTTTTAACATCGTTGTCTATTAGGAGGGGTTATTAATTTGATGGTCTTAGTTACACCGTTAGGACTCTATTTTTAGACCTAAATCTCTATTATCGCATAAGTCAACAATGTATCCTCGTGAAACATTCAAGACATCATAAAATATAAGAGATACAACTTAGGAATAATGGGAGGATAAGTACGTAAATAGGGCATATGAGTAATGTTAGCATTACTAACTTATAATGACAATGATCTCGTTGCACGCTTGGCATGGAATTAGGGTGAAAATCGAGGACGATGAAATTATTTCTAACGAAGCATTCACGTGTTCTTATTCTATGAACCTAAACGTCCCATTTTGCGATGAAAATCATACATTATGTCTATAACACTAGTAGTAGTAGTAGTAGTGTAGCTAGTTTATCGTTCAATAAAGTGAATAAAATTAAATTTTGGAGATGCTACGATACTTTATTCTAGCATTGCGTGAGGGCACGGCAATGGTTTAGTATGGGGGAGTGATGAGACTGCTTTTATACATAGTCTCATCGTCCAAATTGGGCTTAAAATGCATTAAATATCATCAAAATACCCAAATATATGCTTGTGTTTGTTGCTTGTGTATTTTAGGTACGGATATTGAGAAAATGACAAAAGATCACAAGAATCAAGCAAAAACGAACACGGGAAACGAAGCCGCACGATGAACCAAGCCCTAATGAAGAATTTTCCAAAGAAAAACCTTGAAGATTTGAAGAATATTGAAGATTGGTCCTCTAAGTTTGAAGAATTGACACTTTATACCCTTGTATCTTCATAATTACAAGTTTGGTCCCTAAAGTTTGTCAAAATTACAAAAAGGACCCTTAACTTTGAAGAATTGGCAAATTTAGTCCCTCAACAAAACTAAATTGTCAATAATGGTCCTCCAAGAAGTCAACAAACAAGTCAAGGCCTTGAAGTATGAAGACAAGCTAAAATCAGCCCTTCAAATATGAAGAAATTGCACTTTTAGTCCTTAAAACAAGTTTCAAAACTTGTTGTGCTAAAACTGCCAATGTTCAAAAGTTGATATGTGTTAAATGGGCGTTGATAGCCATTTATTACAAAGTGAACAAAGTTTGAAAAGAGAGGGGGCAAACCTGCCAGACAAACAAACTCAAACCCTCCACTCAGAAACTTCCACCTCACCCACTCACACCCATTACCCAATCAAAACGCCCCTTTCTTCCATATCACCTCTCCACTCACAATAACTGATTTAATTAATCAGTTTAACCCTTCCCTCCAAACACAAAATTTAAGTAATTAAACCCCCAAACTGGATTAAACCCGTCCCTAATCCACCCTTAAACCCTAATTTTTCCCAGGAAGAACATCAATTAAATCAAAGGGTTTTTGGGTAATTATTTCCATATCATTGATTAAACACCACTTAATCCCAAAACCACCCTTAAACTCCCATCACCATCACCTCACATGTTTGTGCAACCCTCCCCTGCCCCCACTATTCACTCTCAAACAAAAAACTTGGCAGCAAATCAACATCCCACAACAATTTCGTGTTCCTAAAGGCTAAATGGACGTCCAAGATCTCTTTTTCATCACTGGCATCTCAGCTACAAGCCAAAGATCTTCACATGGCTTATTTTTGACTGAAAATTCAAAATCATCCAAGGGCAAGATTGGAAGTTCAAGTGTTAGGGTTTTCAGCTTCTATTCAGTTCTAGAATCACATTGTAGCCTCTATATAAAGGCATTATAGGACTTAGCATAGTTCTTGTTCTTGATTTTTCTCCTTTTTCACAAGCTTTGTAAATCCAGTTTATTAAGGAATATAAATGGTTTAAGTGTTTGTTGATGAGAAATATTGAGTTCCCTTTACATTTATGTTGATTAAATTTCATGTTGAGTTTGGTTTAAGTTTCAGCAAAGGTTTTCAAAATTCCAAGTTTCTGTTTTCTTTTTAAGCTTTTTTCTCAAATCTTAAAACTCATACAAACCTGTTAAAATGGTGATTAATTGTGTTGGTATGATGGTATTTGAGCTTGTGTATGTCCATAACACCATGGCTTGTTCTGGTGTAGTGGGTACCCAAGTTTAAAGAAGCCATTGGTTTGGTCATTTCTTTCTTTTTTAAGTTTATCATAATCTGACCTATAAGCTAAGGTTTCCCTCTAGCTTAATCTATAAGCTAGGGGTAAGCTCTTAAGCTTTTACACAAGCTTTGTTCCCTTTTCTCTTAGCAGATTCAAAAAGGAACCAATCTTATTCATTTTTGTTAAGCAAACTTCATCAGAACCTCAACAAAGTTCAGCACAAGCCCGGGCTTGTTTGGAGGTGGTTTTTCAACCACTAAGGGTCCTGGATGTAGGACCCTTAAGGTAGCTTATTGTTTCCTATTTCATTTTTTAGTTTTCTGAAATTTATGTGATTTTTGTGATTTTTCTTGAAAGGTGTTGTTTGTTTGTTTAAGCTGTCAGTAATTGCTCATATTAGGATTGTATGCATGTTAGAAGTCATTTGATTCAATTTGGATTGGATTTGAATAGGGTTTGTTGGTTAAATTTTGCTTTCAGTTTTTAAGGGGTGTTTGGGATAAGTGTTTAACTTGCATTTTTGTTATTAATCTTGCCTACAAGCTGGTTATACTCACTCATTAGGTTGCTAGAAGTTGCATGTTAGTATAAGTTTTGAGTTTGGACAGGTTTTGAACAATTTGGTATGCTAAAATATTGAAAATTAGGTCAAAAATCAGTAAGTGTCCAAATCTGCTTATTTTGGTGAATTTTGCCAACCAAGTTGTTAAATCTGTTAGATCATAGGGTTATCTAAGGTTGTTAATCAGATTTATGCTACTTGATTAGTTTGTGTGCATGATTCAAGCTTTTGAAACTCATTATTGTGCATAAAACATGGTCAAATGTGCATCAGTTAGCATATAGCCATATCAGCAACTTTCATTTGATATTTTGTGCTTGATTTTTGTGCTGCTTTCTTGTTTGTGAGTTTGATCTGACTCCTTATACTCCAAAGAGTATAAGGGTGCCATTGTCCACCAAAAACAACACCAATATCAAAGATTCAAGCTCCTCTTGATCATTTATTCACTTGTGGAGATATCAAATGAACACACCTTTGTGTTCATCAGAAAGTTGAGCAAAACCTGGGCACGTTTTTGGATTTGTAGAGCTTAATTCTTGGTTAATTCGGATTGTGGTTGTGTTTCTAAGCTTAACAAGAGTACTGGATTAAGTTTTAAAAGAAAAAAAAAAGAAAAAGTTTGCAAAAAGCTCACCTTGCCTGGGCTCGAACACGCGACCTTGCTTTCCAAGGACTAGCGTGTTAACCAGTGATCCAGATGGCTTTTTACGTTATTGCTTCATTTCATTAGATATTTAAGGTGTGATTGTTTTTGAGCTTATTTAGCTATCAGCTTTTAAATAAGCTGTTTCAAGCTTATTTCTTTAAGCATTTTCCTGTTTAAGATTTTTCATAGGTTTTTATAAGGTTGTTTGACTTTTCTGAGCAAAAAGTAGATTTTTCCCTTTATTAATTAATTTTTTAGGATTATTTTAAGTTTTAATTTTAGAAAGTCATTAAAAAATAGTAAAAAGTAATTTAAAAATCTGAAAAAATAGTTTTTAGGTTTTTAATCATAATTTTGAGGTTTACAGCTATTTAGGTCTTCATTTTAGCTTATTTTTGATTTTATAGGATTTTAGGGTTTTTAAGCAACTTTAAAATTCAATATAAAATTATTAAATAGGTTTCAGAAAATTTGGATTGCATTTTTGTTTTAGTTACATTATTTAGGATTTTTGGTAATTCTTTAGAATCTATTTACAAACTTTTTATTTTTTTGAATATTTTAATATTATTTTATTATTAAAAATTGAAGTTTTATTTTTTATTGTTTTTTCATTTTTCCTAGGTTAAGGACACTTAATTAGGAGTTTTGTCACTTTCCAAATATTTTTAAGACTTTTCAATTAATTTCTAGAATTAATTTAAGATTTAATAGATTTTAATAGATTTTAATAGTTTTTAAGTGTTTAAAAATAGTTTAATTTGGTTTTAAAATTCTTAAAAATAGTTTTTAAGTGTTTACAAACTATTAGATCTTGTTTAAGGCTTTTTAATAATTAAAAGTGATTTTTAGGGCTTTAATTAGCATTAAAAAGTCATTTTCTAATTAATTAAAAGGTTTTAGCAAGTTTGGATTTTTTTGTAAATTCTTAGAATATTTTGAGAATTTTAAGAAATTTTTAGGAAATTTTAGGTTAAATTTTAATTTTGGCACTATTTACGGTTTTACGTGTTCGCCTTTTTCGTCGTAGTTTAATCCGTTTTCGTAACCGTCTTTCTCTTCTAATCCCATTTCTTTCTCAATCATTATAATCACAAACATTAATAAACTCTTAACACAACGCACTTGCCTCCTCGAGAACGAACTCACTTAGGGTCATTCACACACGGTTTTCCTAAATCGTCGTGCACACTTGCCCTACTTTGTGCATCCTTTTCCTAAAGGTGTACAAAACTCCAACATCAGCATGCTAGTTTTATATTCTCTCATTACATGAAATGGCTGTAAGTTGCGTATTACGGTTCATGAATTCCATTTGCTTGCGTCTTATTGACTATCATCATCATAAACAGAAACAGAAACAAGTTTCTTTTCCAAATAAACCAATACACAATATTTGTCTCTTTAAGTCTCGGTGGTGTCGTGTCGTAATCAGGTCGAACCCAAAAAGAAACCGGGGGTGGAATGATGGCGTAGCCGCAGACCCAAGTGAACCGAGAGTCTAAGACTCTCGGTGTAAAATTGTACAAAAGGGTGCGTTTGTGGACATTTATAACATTAAGTAATTCTTAGAAATTCAGTGGTGTTATATATAATAAGTAGGCCAAGTTAGATAGAAAATGGAGATTTTCTTTTGAGATTGGCGACGGTTTTTGTGACACTAAATCCCGTCGCAGATTTGGTTACAACAGTTTTATTGACAGTTTTAAAAAACTCAGCTTTTAGTCACATTTCTTTTAGTGACAGATCATCTGTTGCTAAGTCAAATAGGCAAATTTAATATAATTGTTGAATTGTTTTAGTGCGACCGAGAAGGGGGTATCTCGGTAGGCTCGGGATATATTTAAAATAATGAAA
Organism: Glebionis coronaria; assembly: GCA_025667525.1. Classification (NCBI taxonomy): domain Eukaryota; kingdom Viridiplantae; phylum Streptophyta; class Magnoliopsida; order Asterales; family Asteraceae; genus Glebionis; species Glebionis coronaria. The sequence goes on along the minus strand of CM046880.1, from coordinate 180,206,296 downwards.
ATAAAGATTTTAAATTATACCTTTTAAATCAGTTTACTTTAAATCAATGTTTAAAAATGTATTTAATAAATTAAATATAAACTAGTTTTATAAAAACTTGAAAGGGTATAATTTTATTAAATGATTTTAATTATTTTGGAAAGTTTCTAAATTAGGAAACTTTATATTTTTAGCAGGTTATCTAAAATAGTATTAATATAGCGTCAGAATACACACCGTATTTAATAGTAGAACGATAATATGTTAAAAAGAATTGTATGAAAGATCAGATTTATCGGTTATTATGCGTTCAGAATTTTAAGAATAAAATAAATAAAACGAGAAATAATTAAGACCAGTAAAATTAAATAAATATCAGTTAAATTATTCACGCCTATTATTATTATTGTAGCTTCCGTGAAGCCTGAGTAGGGTTCGTTCAGTTCTCTTCTGTCAGTTACTGGACACGAGGTACCGATTTTCCGTCCTTTCAGTAAGGACTTCCTTTCTATGCATGATTAGGATTCCTCGTCTGCAGCCAAATGTTTTCCCCAGTATATGTTTTAAACTTACCAGTAATCATGTTAATAACTAAATAAATTACCTGAGCTTTATATACAAGCATGATCAGTTTATGTACTAGTTACGGAGGTACCGTAACCATGACACTTGAGGCACCGGTGTCGTGACTCACATGTAGGAGAGTGATAGCCTGCATCGTCCCACTCTGCTCAGCTTGGCCATTTTATCAGTATTATTAGTGGGGCGTATGGATGCATCCTAGGCTTATCAGTTTACAATTATAAGGTGAATGTGGTGTGTGCTCTACATCCTTCACATTGGAACTGATCCCTCCACCCAACACAATATTTAAAGGTCACCCCTCTACAGCATGACGAGGTCACCCCTCCAGTTATTCATGCACCGTTGTTACAGCACATGACCTATATAATCTCTGGCAATTAAAATACAGTAAATGCATATTTTCAGATCCCGCATTTATTAAATTAGTTATTATTTTTAAATCAGATATATCAGATGTTACACAGTTTGCTCCCATTGTCATAACAATTTTAGTTTCAGTATGTGTTACCAGTTCTAATCCAGTGTATTATTATCATGCTTCATATTCGTTCACTGAGCGTTATGCTCAGCCGTAGTTCCTTTCATGTTCTAACGACAGGTACACCAGGACGCTCTTAAGATTCTGAGAGCATGTGCATTTGGATGGAAGATATACAGACTTCTTACTTTATGCACCTCTTACATTATTCGGCTTATTTGGACATTGTTTAGTCCTTTCCTTCAATATACTTTTCATGTTTTGAGCTTATGTTTGGATTACCGATGTTTGATCCGGTAATTCCTTTATGATCAGTTAATATTTTAGGACATTTACCTTATGCTTTGATGACACGCCATAAATACACGTAACGGTCCACTTATCCAATTGAGGTGTTACAACTCATATGCTCTAATCACGTACTTAAACTCCCTTATTCCTAAGGTGTATCTCTTATATTTTATTTTTGTCTTAATGATCACGAGGATACATTTTTGACTTATACGTAAATAGAGATCAGGTCCAAAAATAGAGTCTTAACGGTGTAACCAAAATCATTGAATTACTAATTCATCGTAATAGACAACAATGTCAAAAAGATAAGTCAACAAAAAGGATCGATAAACACGGTTTTAGAACAGTTTTGAACATGAGACTTATTACCAATTTGGAATTGGTTTACCGCCACCTTTTACTTAACTTCGCCATGAAGTGTTTATTATGGCTTTGGTCTTGCCCTTGTCTTTTATTTAACCTCGCCAAGAGGAGTTTATTATGACTTAACGTATATCCTCACGCTAAGGCGAATTTTGGATCTTCAAGGCTTCAAGATTTAAGACATTCCCTTTCAATTTTGCATAGATTTTTCGGCCTTGTGAGCTTTGATATTTTGCTTAATTTAGGTGAAGAGGAACTTAAAATATTATTGGGGGAATCCTTTGATTATTCGGGTTGCCAATACTTCAAAACTGTGACGCTGGCGAATACTTAATGTTTTCCCTATTTAATTATATGGAAGCTACTAAAATAAATTAGAAACCAACAATAGAGACTAAACCGCTAAATCAATATTTATTAACAATTTATTATAAAAGCGTAGAGAGAATAAGCAAATAATTATGACACATGAGTTTTTGAAAAAATACGAGTACTCTACGTTTAGCATAGTAACTTATAATTAACTCTATCATTTCTCGTCCTCATTACTTAGCCTAAAAAGTAAAGGAATCGAAGCTAAGTGCTCAACACGCACGGTCGAGTCAAAAATTACTCTTATTCTCACCATCAAAAAACCTACATTCGTGTCTTAAACACGTATGAAAAACAAGAAAAATTTTAAAATTTGGCCATTTTTAGCCTTATTTTGCATAAAACGATAACAAAAAGATGAATATTGGATTGCTGGATGACGTAAGCAAGGTAAAGTATCTATTCACCCCCATACTGAAACTAAACATTGTTCTCAATGTTTCGAGTCTAAGGGTGAAACACCCCCATACTCGAGACGAAAAGTAGAATGCTTAATCTCGAGCATGGAAAGGGTAAAACGAATAATCTAAAAGCCATTTATGAATTATGCTAATAAGATAATCGTTAGAACATAAAAGGATATCATCGGATATCGAAATCTCCAAAGGTAACGATCGAAGCTCGAGTTATCCGTAAAACGAACACGAGAGGCTTCAATGATGACGGTGAACCTAATAAATCACAATCACAAACAACCACGAAACAAAGGTTGGAAGAGCACAAGTCCCCTTGTTACACTATTATAAAAGAAAAAATATTTACTAGGATAAGCATGAGAATCCCTCACGAGGCACCTTGTTTTTGATAACCGAGTCAAAAGCTCGACTCGAATCCCCATAAATGCGATCATTTAGGGATTATCATGGTTTGGTCATTTTTTGTGGGGATTACATGATAAACAAGGCCCAAAAAGCAATCGGTATTAAGGACTAAGTCCTTTGATGATGCAAAATACCGGGATCGAAGATGGCGTCCTCGTTGTCACGGGATAAACGAAACAACGCCACTTCGACATGTACTAGAACCTTAAAGAGGTAAAAGAAAAGAGTTGAGAAATAGAAGGGTGGGACAATGGGTGGTGCAATACAATGAGCTACTCGAGGTAGACTCACACCAAGCAAACAAAAATATTTTCCATTTATTGCATCGGTGGAAGACCGAAATTTCCCTTTAATTGAGATTCCAGGATCAAATATCTCGTACTCGATGGTAAAGTGTGAAGAAACATAAGGGGCTTCCCCACACTAAAACCTCACACACCATCGTCAAAAGGAGTAGACGAGGTGGTAGTACTCATAAAACGTAGTGATGACGGAGTTAGAATTTTAGAAAAATCATTTAAATCAATTTTAAAATCCTTTCCTTTTTCATTCTTTAAAAAGTCTTTATGAAAACCCGATTTGATTATGTCGAAAATATTTGGTGTTTCTAATACGATGTTAGGCACACTAAAAATTTTCACATTTAAGTCGCGGGTGGGGGGTGGTGGATTGTATAAGTTCTCAAAACGTTGGTCAACAAAAAGAACCGCCTCATCGGGGTTAACATATTCTTCATCCTCATGAACGTTAATATCTTCGATTTCTTCATCATATATAGGCTCGTCAAACCAAGGTTTGTCGTTCCCCTCATTGAGGATTTTAGAAACTCTCTCGAAAAGATCACTATCAAGTACGAAACCATCATTCATTTATGGGGATCGATGATAAGTTAGATCCTCACGAATGTGGTAAACGTCATTCTCATTTGAGGAGCGTTGATTAGGTAACTCCTCGAGAATGGGATTTTTGGTCACGTGAGTTGGTTCGTCATTATCAATGACACGTTCCAACTCATCAAGTTCGGCCTCGATATTGGAAAAATCTACCTCACTTGTAGGTAGAAGTGGAGGCAAAAAAGCAAGCTCTCGTTCAATAATTTTCTCAATCTCGGGCTCGAAGACGAAATCATCATACTTCCCATGTAAAGAGGTCTTTTTGGAAGAATCCTCAAAAATGGCATTTTGTTTTTAAAGTACGTGATTATTTTCATCAAATTCGTCATCAAAGAAAGTGTCAATGTGAGAACTCACAACCATGGTCTTACAAGTCGAATGACTATGCTTAGGTGACATTTCTATGATGAGCGGATTTGTGTCGATAAAACCTTTAGCCTCAATGGATATTGGGCTAGGTGATGGAGGCACTTCAATGGATTTAGAAGTCGTTGCCTCAAAGACGTGGTCCTTTGAAGGTGGTGAAAACGAGTCCATATTGGTCATTGTCGTGATGGCATTAACGTCTCCCTTCGGAATTGGTTGTTCACTTGTTTCGCCGAATATATCCCAAAATGATTTTTCATCCATAAATTTACGAATACCCTTTTGAATTAAGTAAACGTATTATTTATGATTAAAATCCTCATCTTTAAAACCGTTCATTTTCATTTTTTCAAAAAATGCATCTTGCCTCATTTTTCGCTAAAGTTTGAGCTTTGATATTATCAAATTTTGAAATATCGGTTTTAGTAACCTCGGTTTTATCATGATCATTTGAAACTTGGGATCTACTCGCGAAAAAGTCCATTTTTTCCTCCCCATATTTCATAGTTAATCTCCCACCGTGAACGTCGATTACGGCTCGAGCCGTCGATAAAAAGGGTCGACCTAAAATAATGGGAAATTTAGGGTCACACTCATAATCAGAAATGACGAAGTCCGCTGGAAAAACAAACTTTCCACTTCTAACATAAACATCCTCGGCTATTCCAACTGGTTTTAATGGTGTGAAATTCTAGCTCGATTGTCATGTTCGTGGGGGAAAGTCTAGGCAATTTCATCAATTTCCAAAGAGAATGAGGCATGAGATTGATGCTAGCACCTGAATCGGCAAGGGCTAAACATCCCTCAATCTCGGAAAAATCACAAAGTAATAGAAATTGGCCCAGATCCTCTTCCTTTCTCGGCATATGCCTTTTAGGTTTTTGAAGAAGAATCGAAGCACAAGTTTCCTCAAGGGTTACTTTGGTAAGGTTGATAAAGCTCTCTTTTTGAACCGTGGATGGAATTTGAGGTACACGAGGGTGTGAACTCTTTTCCTTGGTCACCACGTTCACCCCGCTGACTTTAGAACATGAAGGCGTTTTAGAAGTCGAGGGTTGAGAAGAAGGAACAACTCTAACCCCATCAAGGTTTGGGGTAATCACACGACTTTTTCCGATAGACGAGTCCGCTTTAACATGTTCCTTTGGATTTGGTACGGTGTCACTAGGTAACGAACTCGATGACACACCCAAAGACTTGTTAATTATGGCCGAAAACATCTTTTTAATGTCGATTTGTCCTTGCTCAATCTTTGTATTTTGATTTTTCAATGTATTGGAAAAGTTGTTTTTCAAAGTACCAATTTGTCCCTCTAATCGTCTCATATTAGCCTCATTCGTTTTCATATATTCTTGAAACTCGTTTGACGAACTATTTTGATTAGAGTTCAAGTTCCCTTGGTTTTGATTATTTCTTTGAAAATTCCCTTGATATACCATTGGAAAAATTGTTTCCTTGATTAGCGTTGTTTTGAAAATTCGAGTTTTGATTGTTGTTGTTATCTTGATTGTGCCAACCTAAATTACTACCTTGATTATAACCTTGATTTGAAAATTTTCTTGTTGATTGTTTCCAAGAAAATTGTTTCGGTTTTGATTTGAAAAATTGTTGCCTTGGTTATAATTGCCTTGTGATGGACCCGCGTTGTTTTGATTTTGAAAATTGTTGTTTCCATTTAACGCGTTTACACTCGACGTTTTGCCATCCGTAGCCGCACACTCGTAATAATTATGAGGTCCACCACACAACATACACGATGTCTCAACCGCTTTCACCTTAGCGAGAGCGTTTTTCTTTTGCATATCGATTAAGAACGAAGTAAACAAATTCGTCAATTTTTCGACTCTCGCATCAACCCTCTCAATATCGCGATTAAAATAACTAACATTGGCAACACTCGTTGTGTTCCGGAGTTGGTAAACCTTAGATCTATTTTCGATAATCATTAAAGCGTCTTTCGGAGTTTTACAAAAAATTTGCCACCAGCGGCGGAATTTAACAAATCTTGTTCTTGAAAACTAAGACCATTATAAAACATGTCGATTTGGTGTAACTAGGAAAATCCATGGTGAGGACATTGCCTAAGAAATTCCTTAAAACGATCCCATGCGTCTCTAAACGATTCATTCGGCTTTTGTTCGAACTTCGTGATCTCGTTTTTGAAAAACGTGGTCTTAGATGGTGGAAAGAAATGATTAACGAACTTGGAAACGAGATCCTTCCACGTAATTATGGAATTAGGTGGCTCTTTCTCGTACCAATCCTTGGCGGCACCATCGAGCGAGTACGGAAAAATCATAAGCTTAACGACATCAGTGTCGACGTTTTTAAACTTGCTCGTGGCCAAAAGACGATCAAAATTCCGAATGTGATCGTGAGGATTATCCGCCTCACGACCTCTAAAATTCGTTGCTTGAATCAACGATAGCATTCCGCTCTTAATCTCAAAAATCTACGCTTCGATATCGGGAATAAAGATCGCGTCTCCATAACGGTCGATGGGTTCTTGGAGCAATTCCATCATCGTACGATTCTCGGCCTTCTCGTCTATGGTTTCGACAACAAAATTAGGAACGTCCGTTTCTAAATCACGTCTTCGTTGTCGATTCCTTCGATTTAGATTGCGTTTCTAGAATTCGTATAGTCCTTCGATCGAGTGCGCATGCACTAAACGTAGAATGGGGGAGGCAAAGAAGATTTTTTTTGGGGTTTTAACGTTTTTCAATTTTTTTGGTTTTTGATTGTTTTTTAATAATTTTTTTTGGATTTTCGGTGTATTACGTAGAATCAAATCTACACATCTCTCCTCGAATCAATTTCTCGATTAAAGGAGCCTCAAGGAATGAAAACGATCACGTTGATTGGACGTCTTCGATGACTTTAGAACGTTGGTGGAACACCAAAACGTTCAAGAGGGTTTAATCTTTGAAAAACAAGCAAATATATATGATACGTAGATAATACTTTGGTTGGCAAACCCTCGATTAGCCTTTTTTTCTCAAAACACGCACAAGCAAGCGGAGGAAACGAGGCGGCGCGAAGCACTTAAGAGCCTTTTTCCTTTAGGTCGTGAAATACAACCACCTTATAGTTTGTGTTAATCAAAATGAAGCCTTTCGAATGTAATTATCTATTTTGCCTTTTTCTTTTTGTTTTGTATTCGAATACAATAATTGAGTGATGAAATCCCAATTAAGGTTGTGATTTAACGCTTTTGGAGATATTGTAAATTTGTTGTGATAAGTAATACTACTATTAATAATATTCACAAAAAAGCGAAAACGAGTATTTGAATATTCTACAATATAGTAAAAGATTGTTGTGTGTTTAATTGAGGACAACTAAACACGATTTATTTGGCTATTTATAATATAGTAGAAAAATAACAAACGTGTATGTACGATATTTACGCTATCTAAGAATGAAAAGCAAAAAGGCACTACTCACACAAACACGATATGAATAATAGCACTAAAAACACTTCCCCGGCAGCGGCGACAAAATGATTATATGTATTTTAGTCACTTGTTTTAGGAAAAACAAATAACCGTGGCAAGTATTAAAATCGACGATTTAGGAAAACCGACAAATTCAACAAGTGTGAGTTCGTTCCCGAAGGAGGTGTATGTGTTATGTGCCAGTTATATAAAAACAATGTTTGGATTAGTGATCGTTTTTGGGTTTGAGAAGAAAAAAAATTAAATGACGAGTTACGCTACGATTAAACTATGACGAAAATAAAAACGTATACGTAAAAACGTAAAACGTGACGAAACTCAAAAATTTAAACCAAAAACAAATTAAAAATCAAAATTAAGTCTAAAATAATATAAATAAGAATAAAATATCAATAAATAAATTTTAAAACTTATTATTAATAAAATATTTAATTTTAAATGCTAATAAAGGCCCTAAAATTAAATATAATTAACAAAAAGTCCAAAATTATCTTTTATCAAACTAAAATCTTACTTATATTAATTAAAAGCTAAAAAGTATTTTTATAGAATTTTTAAAACTATATTTCTATTTTTAAAATGCTAAAAACAAATTTTTTTATTAAAATAATGATAAAAAATAAAAAATTAATGACAAATATTTTTTTACTTTTTTAAAAATTCTAAATTAACTAATTTAATCTCGGAAAATTGAAAAAACTAGAAAAAGTGTATTTAAGCCTAATAGGACAAAAACAGAAATTCTAAAAACTATTTTTTTAAACTAATGCTAAAAGAATAGTAAAACAATCAGAAAAATAAATATTTTTTTCAAAAATCCGAAATTAATATAAATAACAGGGGAAAAATAAAAACCTAGAAAAAGTTGATTTTAAATTACTAAAGACAAAAAAAGTCTAAACTGATAGTGACATGTGCAATCTATTTGTCTGCTAGTGCAGCAGTGGGAGGATTAACACTAACAGTGGGAACTTGGTTCCCACTGTTCTATCATAGAAAACGACTTAGGGCTCTTTTGAGCTTTGTTTGGTGTTGGTTTTGGGCAACAAAGGCACCCTCACACTCAGTCTAGTGTGGGGAGTCAATAACAAGCAAAAGCAACCACAAAACAAACACCAATTAGCACATATTCAACATAAATAGATAAAAAATGAAAGAAATGGCAGGTCTGGTGGTATGCTGTTGTAACAAGGAGCTTGTATGGGACAAAAGCTACTTAAAAGCTACCCTAATAGCTATCAAAATCTTAGGACACACCTACAGCAGCCCTAGATGAACTATATCCTAAATAATGAAGAAGAGAACACTAGCAATCACCACAAATCCAATCTATAATCTATTTGATGAGACTGCAATTATACATAGTCTCATCGTCCAAATCGGGCTTAAAACGCTTAAAATATCATTAAAATACCCTAAAATATGCTTGTTTTGTTCATTGTGTATTTAGGTACGAATATCGTGAAATCAACAAAAAATCACAAGAATCAAGCAAAAACGTACACGAAAAAAGAAGCTGCACAAATAACCAGACCCGAATCATGAATTTTCATTGAAGTCCTTGAAGTTTTGAAGATTGACAACTTTGGTCCCTCATCTTTTGAAGACTTTCCATTTTAAACCCTTACAAAAATCTAATATTGCACTTGGGTCCCTAAAATGATGAGATTAGACATGTAAGGCCCTTGAATATTGCTCAAATTACACTATTGGTCCTTGTGATAAGCTTGGAAAACCTTTTGTGGCCAAAGTTGGAAAAAGAAATGTTTGTTATCAAAGGAATGGGAGTTGATTGCTGATTAAACTTATATGACAAATGAAAAGGAATTGAGGGGCCAAATATGGGTAGACAACACAACTACTTTCCACCAATCATTCCCCCACGTCACTACTTTCCACCAATCACACCACCACTACACGCCACGTCTGATTCCACTTAAACCAGATTTAATAAATAATATGTTTAACCATTTTGTGAGGGAAACACGTTTTCAAATCAGTTTAACACCCTAAACCTAATTACACACAACTGTTTAACTCTCCCCACCCCATAAACTCTAACAACCCAATTAACCCTAATCAAAGGGGTTTTTGTTAAGCACCTCCAGACCTTTGATTTAGCACCTCCTTAACCCAACACACCAACAAAATGCTTCACCCGTGACCTCCTATGGCCCACATGTCCCTCCCCTTTCACTTTGGGCAAAAACAGAATATTCATACCATCCAACATCCCACAACCATTTACTTGGTCCAAAAGTTAAGATGAAGGGCTCAAGATCAAGCTAACAGCTGTTAATAGTACAAGAGATCACATGAGAGGCTTTTGACCATTTTCAAAAGAGAAGACCATGGGCATTCTTGGAATTTCAATGATTACGGTTTCGCTGTTCTAGTAACTTCTATCCATTATATAAATGGGACGACTTGTGTCCCATTTTCATTGTTCCATAATTTTGGTTTGTAAACTTTTTATAATAAATAGTTAAAGTGTTTTAAAAACCTTGCACTCCTAATTCTGAGTTCCTTCTCTCTTGTTTGTATTTTAAAATTTTTTACTTTATTGCATTAGTTTAAGGTTTATCAAAAAAGTTTTTGGATCAAAAGTTTTTGACAAATCCATTTTTGAGATCCTTGGGCTTATATAATAGCCCTACAAAAGCTTTGACAAAGTCTTTGTATGGTTTGCTTATAAGCTCAAGTTCAATATTTGTTGATTACATAAGTGTTTTCAAAAGTTTGGTTTCAAATTTGTGTTCAAAAAAAGGTCGGTTTCAAAGTTTTTTACAAGATATCAGTTGTTTGCTGTTTACTGTTTAACACTGTAACATAAGCCAAAGCTCAAGATTTTGACAAAAGCTTGAGCCTTGGCCTTGTTATTGTTCCTATTTGTTTGGTAGTCTTAGTAGGTTACAAAAGAAGATATAATTAGGGGGTGTTAGACTGTGGTAGTCTCACCACCATCATTCTTTTCAAACAAGCTTCTATCATATCCATAAGCTCATTCTTTAATCTAACAGGAGATGGCATCAACCATTGTGGGGCCTGGATGTGTGTCCCACTAGGTAAAAATCGGGCTTGAACCCTCCTTTTGCTAAAATTTGTGATTTTTGTGGACTATTGTGTGAATCTGTTTGAATGGTGGTTAAATGTTGGTTTATGCTTGAATGTTGAATATATACACTATTAAAGTAAGTAGAAGTTAGTTTGAATATTGATTCATGAAATTTCTTTGTTAAATTTTAATTTTAGAAAGTTAAGGGGTGTTTGGATTTGTATGATAAGGTAAGATATTGACAAAATTTGGCCCTCATATCAGTCTAAACAAGCTCAATAGGTTTGTTAAGGGTATATGCAGTTTTAGTTTGGATAATATAACAAGAAATAGAAAGTTTGCATGATAATTTTTGGTAAAAACAGTCAAATCATTCAGCAGGCCAAATATAAGTGGTCTTAGTTCATTTGTGTTTTCAAATCTTGTCTAGCTGTTAGAGTATAGGGTTATGTAGGGTTTTGTATTTGATGCTTGTGATTTGGTAGTGTATTTGTGTAAGTTTTGGCCTGTTAAATCTAACCCAAGTGCCTATTGCATCAGACAATAACCCACCAGACCCTATAACCAATACAGTAACATATCTTTACCCATTGTGTGTGATTTTTGCATATAACTTGTTGTTTTTATTGTGTAATCTGACTCCCTACACTCTACTGAGTGTAGGGTGCCTTTGGTTCCAAAAATCATTAAGAAACAAGCTCAAAATCTATAAAAATCCTTTTTCTGCTTAGAGCAGTGGGAAGAAGTTTCCCACTGCTGTTGATCCCAAACTTAGATCGATTAGCTTTGTGTATACGAGATTAGATCAAGTAATAAACGTAGAGAAACCTTTGTATATGCTTTATGGATCTAAGTGTTACGCGGAATTTAACACTTAAACAAGAACACACTAGATGTAAACAAACTTTCACTTTGATTATGAATGTCGAACTTGCTTACAATAAAAGATGTTTACGAATGAAAACTTAGATAAAACTTTATATTAAACATTAACCTAAAGGCCTTCTTTTATAGATACAAGAAGCCTTGTACAATAATCTACGTATCAACTATTCTAGGTAAAGATAAATATAGAAAATACATTGTCGTTTCTATCCTTACTAGAAGTATTCTAGAATATAATAAACATGTAGATTATATCTTCCATCAGTGCTTGTCTTTAATGTGTCAACGCTTGACTTTAACTTGTCAACGCTTGAGCTGTCAGCGCTTGCTTTGCTCTTGTAAACGCTTGAATTGTTCTTGTCTGCGCTCAAGTGATCTGGCCTTAATTTATTCCCAACAATCCTCCCCTAAACTTGATATCCACTCTTATGATCAAGTTTCTGAATAAGCATTAAGGACTAGGAGGAGTCTGACAAATCTTCTCATATTGGTAATGAATAAATCTGATCAAATCCTTTGCCACGTCACTTGAATAATCTATCTCCAGCTGAGTGTCCTTCAACTTTTCCAAAACAGCCTTGGATATGAAATACTGAGCATCCACAAGTAGATACTCAGCAAACTTTGTAGAACTCAAATGGTATACACCAGCAGCTGAATATAACCTCCATTGAAGACCACTGAGGTCATCTTCAAGATCCTTCCATATTGCAGGATCTTCCTCTTTTGTCCCACACATTCTTTTGAATGTGGTCCAAAGTTTTATTCCATTAGCTGAAGTTGGTGCTTCAGCCTCATACTTGGTCTCCAGCAACCTCCAAAGGTCCACCAAGTCTTCTCTATCACAACTTGCAAATAAAGATATGAGAGTGGTAAAAGTGTGTACCTCCTTGCCAAATCTGCCAATCTTCCAAAATCCACATTCATCTTCTTCATAGCTCACAATTGGATTCCTGGAATCTAATGGTAACACTTGCACCATATCTGAAGCTTCTAATGAGGAGAGCTTGAGGCTCTTTCTTATAACTGCTTCACTTGGATATAGTGGATCCATATCTTTTGGAAACTCAAATTTAAATCCCTTCTTCACTGGCCTGGGAATCATCATAGCTCTCTTGATTTCCATTTCTTCTGCAAGTTGCTCCTTTCTTTCATCTGAAAGAAGTCTGAGAGTGTTTGCTTCCTGCACTCTCACCCAAATGGGATAAGCCTTGTTTTCCAACTCATCAAATGTCAAAGCCTTCAACTTTTGATATGTCCATCCAACTCCATGACATCTGAGCAACATAAAGTAGAGCTCCCTTATATCCCTTTTCAACTCTGAGAGAATATTGCTTGCCTTGTGCTTTAAAATCACCTTACAATCCTTCTGAACTCTAAGAAGAAGCTCCAAACCCCATATTTGATCTGAAATGGTCAAGTCTGGATTATCCATGCAGCTTTCTTCCCAAGAATTGTACATTTGAACCACCTCTGGCATGTCAAAGTCAACCTGCAATTTCAAGTCTCTCAGCTTCTCTTTGGCCAACTCATCTCCATACTCAAGCCTTTCAGGTTCTATAATCATTACACTTGAGTCTGAGCTAGCTCCATCACTTTCTTCTTCTGAAGTCACAACAAATGGTGACTTTTCCTTTTCACCTTGTTCCATCATTTGTTCAGCCAATCTTCTATCAAATTCAACTTGGGCTGCATCCTTTGGAACAATCTCTTCTACCAATTTACCATTACCCTTATCTGATGGTGCAATGGTTGGTAAGGTAGATGGTAATACCTGAGTAGGAACCTCCTTGATGATAGATGATGACTGGGATACATCACCTTCATGTGCAGGTCTGTCAACGCCCAAATTTCCTCTATCGGCGCCCAAAATACTTCTATAAGCGTCCAAATTTGTCTTGTTAACGCTCAAATATTTTCCCTCAGCGCCTTGTGTAACCTCTCTCAACATAGATGTAAATGATAAATTTAGATTGGTGGGAGAGATTAAGGACGTGTCAAAACCTGTTTGTTCCTTCAAAGTTGTAAGGGCTTCAGCAACATCCATTGATTGACCATCCTGGCTGCCCTTATCACTCAGATTTCTTTGATCTTCCTCCCCTTTGGAAGACTCCTCCATACCCCTTCTAACACGATCACTTTCCAAAACAACAATCCTTTCCCTCAATTGCTTGAGTTCAAGGCCTTGGGAGCTGACAATTTGTACTAAGTCTGCATTTTGCTTTTGCAAACTAATGCAGACTGCCGTCAATTCCATAAGAGTCATTGGTTCCAGTCTGCCCTCTTCTAAAATGGGAATTTGACCTCCCAAGTCAGATTCATTGGGCAAGGATGAGGACTTAATGATGGTGGGACTGCCTTGGCCAGCATCTAAGCCAAAACCAATAGTCCCAGCCTCATCCAGGTCACCAGCCACACTTGTGGTGGTGGTTCTCTCTGCTTCATGGCTAGGACCACCAGAGGAGAACACTCTAGTAGTCCTTTGGCGTTTCATCAACCTATATTCAGGTGGTGTGGAAGATGGTGTGGAAGAATGGGTAGATGTGGGTTGGTGAAGGGGTGTTTGGGATTGTGAAGGTTGTGTGTCAGCGTTGGAAATAGGCACATCAACGCCAACATATGATGTGTCAGCGTTAAATGGTTCTTGGTCAATTTGCATTTGTTCAGGTGAGGGTAAAGGTTCAGGAACGGGTTCAAGTTGTGGTTGAGGGTCAATTTGAGGTTGGGTGTCTGGTTAGGGTTGTGGGTCTGGTTGAGGTTGTGCTGCTGCAATAACAGCAAGCATGGTTGGGTTTAAAGGTAAGTCTCTATGAGGTGGGGAATCCATCTTCATAAAAATAGCTTTCTTTTGCTCAGGGATCTTATAAAAATCATTGTGATCCCTTGAGCAGTAACCTTGATCATCAAAAATCATTTGCAGAAAACGGGGATAAGCTAAAGTCATTTTTGTCCCCTTGTTTTTACACATCCCCTCAAAAATCATTTTAGAATAGTTATATTTTTTCCCTATTGCAATGCACACAATAGCACTAGCAATGGATCTATTGATCTCATTGTGTGCAGTACATTTGGGACTCAAACATTGAAGGAGGATGTGGATGAGGTACTTCCAGGCTGGGGGAAATTCCTGCTTATGATACTTATTAAGAGTACCTTCATCAGGAAAAGGATATCCCAAAGCCCTAAGCCCTTGTTCTATTTCATTTATAGGAAGGATGGCTACACCATCAGCATCATCAAAATGCAAGGCTTGGCGTACCAAGGCCTCAGTAACCACCCAAGACCTCCCATGAACAATAGAAGTTAATGTGGTCACTCCATTAACTGTTGAGGAACTGACAGTGTTCCAAAACTGCTTAATGTGTGTGTCTGGAATGAGTGGTGCATGAGAAAGAGCATACCTTAGTAGGGATGCGTTCAAATACGCCACCATTTGTGTGTATTGAGGAAACTGATCATCATCAGCTTCAAGATAAGCAATCATGTTGTGTTGTGATCTGAACCCCAATGCCAATTCTGCTGAGTTAAACTTTGGTGCCATTGATGAAAGCTGTTAATTTGAAGTGTAGAAGATGAAGTTGATAAGAGAAAAGTGTTAGACAAGAATTATAGATACCCTGTTTGAAATAGGAGCCAAATTTATAGGAGAGAAAGAATGCATGTGATTGGCCCAAAAATAGGCAAAGATTTTCAAAAATCAATCATGAAAATATTGAAAAAGTTATAAGTTTATCTCATGCATTAAATGAAAGTAACAACTCCTAAAATTACGGCTTGAAAATATGTCAAAAAGTAACAACTGGGTAGGTCCCATTGAGTGTCAACGGTCAAAAATAACCTATCAACGCCCAACGGCTATAATCTTGTCAACGTTTGCCTAAAGCCATGTCAGCATCTAATTTGGTCACAACAACGCTTGGAAATTTCTTGTCAGCGTCCAAAAATAAAATTATTTTAAAAAGTGAAAAATGACCTTAACAAGTAATTTATCCTAGAGAAGATAACCAAAAGCTGATAATTATTATAGGGCGGCAAGCACTGTCCAGTTATGCACACTTGCATAAGCAAGATAGACATAACAGTCCTCTAGTGTCCCTTGCTAACCAAAACTCTTAACAACAAAGTTACCTTATAAAATCCTTGTTACTCCCAGGAAAATCCCATATCAAAATCATTCCCAAGTCTCCCAACAGACCACAACCAATTCTAGGCCAAAAATGTCTTGGCAGCATGCAAAGTTGATATACTATGCATGCTACAGTGCCTTATGATTTAGTAAAACTAACTCATACTCACCTGTGGACACAATCTAGAATTGTGATAAGAGTATCATATGGATACCCAAACATCCTAAAGGTTCCTAAAACCTCCCCTTAAACGATGATACAAAAAGTTTGCTAAAATCATGCATGAACATAAAAAATTTATGTCAAGATAGGAATGAAACATTCCAACCATCATCCATAAATAAAAACTTGTCCAAATGCTTCTCCATTGATCCATAAGCAACTCTGTATCCAATGGTATACTGCTAAGACCATCTGCACATTAGATTGAAAACCACAAAACTAACATTGTTGCTGACAACGCCCCGATAACACATGACAGCGTTGAGGGAAGCTTTGTCAGCGTTAGACAATTATATTGCTGACAACGTTGCAAAAACACTTATCAGTGTTGAAGCAACCTTTGTCAGTGTTAGAAAAATATAGTGGAAAATCTAAATCATCAATAAGACCAATAATAATAATGCATCATCCTGTACATACTTTTACAAAAAGAATCCAAAACACATATTAAGTGAGATTAACCATTCCAATACTTGTTACCAAGTATTGAAATCTCCCAGCATCAAAAGGTTTAGTTAATAAATCTGACACATTTTCCTCAGTGTCAACCCTATCTGGTTGTATTAAACCTTTTTCAAAGCAATCTCTTATAAAATGGTGTCTAATTTTTATGTGTTTAGTTTTAGAATGATGTACAGGATTCTTAATGATGCATAAAGTACTATTATTGTCAACAAATATCTTAGTATGCATGAAATTATACCCATAGTCCAACAGCTGGTTCTGAATCCACAACACTTGACCACAACATGCTGCTGCAGCCACATACTTTGCTTCATTTGTAGAATTAGCCACCACTGTTTGTTTCTTGCATTGCCAAGATATTAACCTACTCCCAAGAAACTGACATCCACCAGTTGTGGATTTCCTATCAAACTTATCACCTCCATAATCACTATCTGAATATGCAATCAGCTCCAATGGTGAATCCTTTGGGTACCACAAACCAAGATTAGGATAGCATCTTAGGTACCTAAAGATCCTCTTCACAGCATAAAGGTGACATTCTTTGGGAGTCACTTGATGGCGTGCACAAGCACACACAGCAAACATGATATCAGGTCTGGAGGCAGTAAGATACATCAAGGATCCAATCATAGATCTATAATTCCTGACATCAACATCTTTCCCATCTCCAATATTTCCCCAAGGGTGTTCTCTATCCATAGGAGTAGTAGCCCTCTTTTCATGTGGATAAAAGCAAAACTTCTTCAAGATCTCAGCAACATATTTGTCCTGGGAGATGAAGATACCATCCTCTTTCTACTGAACTTGTAAAACAAGAAAGAAGTTCATCTCCCTATAGCACTCATCTTGAATTTGTCTGTCATAAGCTTGGAGAAATCCTCACTCATCTTTGGATCAGTAGACCCAAAAATGATATCATCAACATAGACCTGCATAAGCAACACATCCTTGCCTTTCTTCTTTGTAAATAGTGTCTGATCTATGGTGCCCCTCTTAAATCCATTGTCCACCAAATAGGTAGACATAGTACCATACCATGCTTTAGGGGCTTGATGAAGGCCATACATAGCCTTTTTGACTCTATACATTTTATCTGGATGCTCTGGATCCTCAAAACCAGGAGGTTGCATTACATATACTTCCTCAACAATGGTGCCATACAAGAAATCACTCTTGACATCCATTTGATAGACTGTGAAGCCCATGCAGGAAGCATAGGATAGAAAAATCCTAATAGCTTCAATCCTTGCAACTGGTGCAAAGACCTCCTCATAGTCTATCCCCTCCTCTTGTGTATAACCTTGAGCCACTAACCTTGCCTTGTTTCTGACCACAATACCTCTTTCATCTCTTTTGTTCCTGAGAACCCATCTTGTCCCTATAGGTCTGACATATCTAGGACAATCAACCAGCTCCCAAACATCCTGAATTGCAAATTGGTGAAGCTCATCCTGCATTGCTGCCACCCAACTTGGTTCTTTAAGAGCATCAAATATTTTCTTGGGTTCTTCTTGTGACAGAAAACATGCAAACAAACATGCTTGCACAAGAGGGGTATCAACCTTCTTGTGTATATTGTCAATAAACCCACCAAGACCTTGATGAGATCTTCTAGTTTGAACTGGAGTCATAATATCACCAATGATCTGAGATGTGGGGTGATTTTTCATTGTGGAAGTAAGAACCCCTCCTTCAAAAAGTCTGGTGTCCTCAACCTCACGCTCCATATTGCCAATATCTTCTTCATCAGACTCACTTTGATCAACATGAACCTCTTCATGAACATTGGAAGGTCCACCTTGTTCAAAACTGGAAGAGAAAAGATGCCCATAAGTGTTGTCAACGTTTGAATCTTGGTTGTCAGCGTCTGGGCTAACAGCGCTTGAAATGTTGTTGTCAACGTCTGAGCCATCAACGTCTGAATTGGTCTTGTCAGCGCTAGATTTGCCTTTGTCAGTGCCTGAAGAACCATGCATGTTTGTATTTGGTGGTATTTGGAAACCACCATTATCTTGTCCAGCAGCAGCAGCAGCAGTAGCAAAAGCATCTGTCCAAATGGGAATTGTGACATATTCAAATGTAGGAGATGCCTTTTCTGCTTGTGATCCAACCCTCTCATGAACCTGTGTACCTGAAACATTAACAACTTGTTCCTCCACAACATTTGAAGTTACCTTCACAATGTCTGGATTAGTGACAGGCATATAATTTAAAGTTCTAGATAAGGGTTCCAAATCAAACAACCAATTAGGACCACTTTCAGGATCACTAGGTTTATTCTCTAAGAACCTAACATGTACTCTCTCAACTATACGTTTGTCCTCCTTAAGATAAACCCTATAACCCTTGCTCTGGACTGAATACCCCATGAAGTAACCCTCATCACCTTTTGCACTAAATTTCCCTAAGGCATCACTAGTATCCAACACTACTACATGACAACCAAAAGGTCTGAGAAAACCAATATTAGGTTTTCTACCCCAAAGTAACTCATAAGGTGTTTTGTTCTGAATTTTGTTAACCAATGCTCTATTTTGCACATAACAAGCTGTATTAACAGCCTCAGCCCAAAAGGCTATAGGAAAGTGAGCATCAGCCAACATTGTTCTTGCTGCTTCAATTAGGGTTCTATTTTTCCTCTCAGCAACCCCATTTTGTTGTGGGGTTCTAGCAATGCTAAATTGCCTAGTAATTCCTTTCCTGTCACAAAAATCATCTAGCTTCTTGTTCCTAAATTCTCCACCATTATCACTCCTAAGCATTTTAACCTCATATCCAGACCTTTTCTCAATCTGAGTGATAAAATCAATAAGAACATCAGCTGTGTCACTCTTCATAGCTAGAAAGAATGTCCAAGTAAATCTAGAGAAGTCATCAGTGACAACAAAGCAATACGACTTACCATTCAAACTTTCTATATTTGTTGGACCAAAGAGGTCCATGTGAAGCATATGAAGAGGTCTGGAACTAGTATGCACCTATTTGGACTTGAATGCGACCTTTTGCTGCTTGCCTTTAAGACATGCAACACAAGAGTGGTCATTGTGGAAGGCCTTCTCAGGCAAACCATCAACTAAACCAAGCCTCACAAGTCTATTTATATTTTTAAAATTTATGTGCCCTAGTCTCTTGTGCCACAAATTACTCTCATCTACTAAGGCCTTAGCATAAAAACAAGACATATTTGTATTCATTTTAATCCCATTTAAATTCACATTATATATGTCCTTATGCCTAGGTGTTCTATACTAAATATATTTTTCATCAGGGATCTTAAAATCCTTACTTAACACCAAACACTCAGTATCAGTAAAAAGAACTTTATTTTTGTTATCACAAACTTGTAATACACTAAACAGGTTGTAATCAAGTTCTTTTACCAGGAAGACGTTCTCAAAACGCAGATTATTGGTGAGAAGGGTTCCTTTGCCTGTAATGGTGCCATAGCCACCTCCAAAGTATACCTTATCACCATCTTTAATAGGGGTGAAATTCGTCAGATAGTCTTCCTTCCCTGTCATGTGCCTTGAGCATCCACTATCCCAATATCCATAATCATTGATCTGTCTTTGAATGCCCTGCACATAAAGAAAACAAATTAGTTTTCTTTGGGAACCCAAGTCTCAGAAGACTTGGATTCATCTGGTTTTTCAATAAGAACAGACTTAGTTCTCACAACAACCCCATTCTCATCCTTTTTAGGATGAAATACCCAGTTAACCCCAATAGGTTTTGTAATGACCTTTGAAATGTAATTAAATCTATTGCAAGTCATTGAAATCCCATTATCATTAGGGTTTTGATCTTTCTTGGGTCTCCATGTTAAGATTGAAGAAGCTTTAGACCCCTTACCTTGTGGCTGCAAATATTTAGGTCTGGTCACGTTTCTGTCAGCGTTAGAATTTGTCCTGTCAACGCTGAAATTACCCTTGTCAGCGTTGAACCTAGGGTTTGCTACAGGAACCCATTGCCTATTTGACCAGGTGTTTGTCTTTTGAAAAGGTCTTTGTCCATGAGTGTTAGACCTTCTAGAAAAGAATGGGGCAGGTCTAATCACTTGTGGACTTTGCTACACACAAGGTTTGGGTCTGACAACGTTTGACTTTCTAACAACGTTGACTTTCTTCCTGTCAGCGCTAAAATTGTTCCTGTCAGCGCTGGCTTTGGGAGCGTTGACACACTTGTATGCCAAATGTGAAAAGCTACCACAAATGTAACAGGCTTTCTTAGACACAACCTTAGGTCTAGTAGAGAAGAAACCTGTTTCATGATTGCTAACCTGGCTCTTGGGTGACCTATTATTCCTATACATCTCTGCATATTTAATGGTAGGTCTTCTAATAGTGTTTGAGCCTAGGTCAACAGCTTTACCAGTGATTGGGTGAGTAACCTTAATGGGTGGTCATTCATTAGGACTTTCACATAGCAAACCTCCCTTAACAAATAAAGTAGGGTTAGCTTTCTTCCACTAATTTAGGTCAGTCAATTTTTGTTGATACTCTTCCACTGGAGTGACAACTCTTGGTGGAGGAATGAATTCCTCTTCTTGGCATTCTGGTATACCAGTCAAAGACAAGTCCTTTCTAAGGACACCATAGAAGTCACCAGCTGGTGGTGGAACCAGAGAGTAATCATTCATCCCAATCCCAGTCATGTCCTTAGGATCCCTTTGTTTAGCTACACAGTCTCCTAGGGTTTGGGTGGCTCTATCAAATCTTTGAATCTTGAGGTCAACATTATCTTTATTCTTAATGGCCTCATCTAACTTAGCCTGTAGATCTCTATTAACCTTTGTCATGATGTTTCTAACATCCATACTACCCTCTAGCTCATGTTTTAAGATATTTATCTTATCCTTTAAGTCAAATTCCATTTTCTTATATTCAGAAACGGTTTTCTCAGTTTCAGTAAGAGCTAGTTGGTAATTAGACAATTTACACCTTTCAGTACTCATATCATCTTTTAGTTTTAACACCTCTTTGTTAAGTCTTTCAGTGTTTAACCTACAACCTTTACTACAAAAAGCATCATCATATACCTCATTATCAGATGAAGAGGAGGAGTGTGCCATGAGAGGATATTCAACATGCTCTTCTTCTTCAATATCATCAACCAAAGCTTTATCCTCTTCAGCATTCTTGGCCAGATAGCTCCAATCCCATCCTGTACCATCAATTCCTTGAACTGCAACCATGGCTTTGGAATCCTGAGCTTTAACAATATGACTTGAGGGTTTACCAGCATCAGATCTTCTAGGAGATCTGCATTCCCTCATGAAGTGCCCCATACGATGACAGTTGTAGCATTCAACTTTGGATTTATCAAATCCAGCTGTGTCTTTAGCATTGAAGGTCATCTTCTTTTTAAACCTTATGTTCCACCTATTTGCTCTTATACTAGCAAGAACCATGTTCCACTTGATGTCCATCTCTTCCAAGTGCTCATCACTTATCTGCTCAAAGTCCTCATATGTAATCACTGAACCATTGGGCAAAGAAGCAATGTAAGCACAAACAGTATCCAAATCCAAACCAGCAGGTTTAACTCTTGGGGAGTCAGTCTTGAATGTGTCAGCGTCTGAAAAAGAGACGTTGACAGGACTTGTTCCAGCGCTGACATATGATGATCCAGTAACTGGATGCATATAAGAGTCCTTCTGATTGAATTGACCTTCACTATGAGAGAAGAAGGCCATGTTGCTGGTGCTAGATTTGCTTCCATGCTCTGAAAGAGTTTCATCTTCCAACAGTCTTAGTTTGTTGTAAATGTCATCAAACGAGGAGCTTCTGTAAGTATTGTTGGCAAGAATAGATCTTGCCTCAATCTTCCATGTCTCACCAAGACTTTTAAGAAAGGTAGCATTGGTGTCAACATCACCAACTTGTGCCCCCATGAAGGACAACTTGCTTGTGATGTCAAGCAATCTGCTTCTCACACTACTCAGTTTCTCATTGGGTTGAGCTTTGAAGACAGCATAATCATGCAGAAGTTGCTTTTTCTTTTCTTCCTTAGTGTCTGCATTGCCACCATATGCAACTTCAAGTGCTTCCCAAAGATCCTTAGCAGATTCATAGCCTCTATATTTGTGCTGGTTTTCTTGTCCCAATGAGACTTTCAGAATATTTAGGTCTTTCATGTCAACCCTTTTCTTTGCAATATCTTCAGCACCTACAGCTCTACCATCTCCAGGTTTTTCTTTCTTATCCTCTTCAGGGCATCCTTCAACAGCTGTTCTTTGACTAATGGCATCAAGAATCTTTTGAGCCTTATTGAATGAGTTTCCATATTCAATAATCTCCCAGAGTGTGTAGTCATAGATCCCCAGATATTGTTCAAAGTTGAACTTCCATAAGTCAAAGTGGGTTGCATCAAGCATGGGAATCTTGATGTTAGGTAAGGCTGAGGAGGAGGAGGTTATTGCTTCAGACATGATGTTGTTAGGGTTTCTGAGAAAATTAGGGTTTTGGTGTTTTTAGGGTTCTGGTGTTCTTCAAAGATCAAAAGTTTCTCAACAAGCTCTGATACCACTTGTTGATCCCAAACTTAGATCGATTAGCTTTGTGTATACGAGATTAGATCAAGTAATACACGTAAAGAAACCTTTGTATATGCTTTATGGATCTAAGTGTTATGCGGAATTTAACACTTAAACAAGAACACACTAGATGTAAACAAACTTTCACTTTGATTATGAATGTCGAACTTGCTTACAATAAAAGATGTTTACGAATGAAAACTTTGATAAAACTTGATATTAGACATTAACCTAAAGGCCTTCTTTTATAGATACAAGAAGCCTTGTACAATAATCTACGTATCAACTATTCTAGGTAAAGATAAATATATAAAATACATTGTCGTTTCTATCCTTACTAGAAGTATTCTAGAATATAATAAACATGTAGATTATATCTTCCATCAGTGCTTGTCTTCAATGTGTCAACGCTTGACTTTAACTTGTCAACGCTTGAGCTGTCAGCGTTTGCTTTCCTCTTGTCAACGCTTGAATTGTTCTTGTCAGCGCTCAAGTGATCTGGCCTTAATTTATTCCCAACAACTGCTAGTGCAATTTTCCTACTGCTGGTGCAAAAGGACAAAAGTCCTTGCTGTCACTATCAGTTTGGGTTTATTTTTGTCTCTAATGGGCAAAAGTTATTGTTTTTCATCCATTTCAATTTTCCTTGTCTTTATTATTTATTTTAATATTTTTCATTAAGTTTATTTTCATTTCACTGTTCATTTGGTATTTTTAGATTTAATTTAATTTTAATTAGTTTATTTAAATACTGTTTTTGTCTTTTAGTGTCAACAATCTTTATTTTTCAGTTTTAAAATTTTTCTTAGATTAAATAAAATGTTTTAAGATTTTTAATCAAAAAAGTTCACTATTCTCTCTTTTTAATTATTTTTTAGAATTTATTTAAGTTTAAATAGGATTTATTTAAAACTGTTTTGTCTTTTAGTGATAAAAATTACATTTTCAACATTTTCTATTTTTCTACTGCTTAGTAATGTAAAATAGGATTTTTGAAACAGTAAGTTTATTTTTAGCATTATTTTTTTATAATGAACCATTATTTTAGTTCAAAAAGTGTTTTTAGTGTTTTAAAAATAGAAAAATAGTTTCTAAAAATTAGGAAAAATACTTTTTAGTGTTTAATTAATATAAGTAAGATATTTGTTTGATAAAATAATACTTTGGCCTTTTTCTTAATTATATTTAATTTTAGGGCTTTAATTAGCATTTAAAATTGAATATTTAATTAATAAAAGGTTTTAAAATTTATTTATTGAATTTTTATTCTTATTTATATTATTTTAGACTTAGTTTTCATTTTTAATTAATTTTTAGTTTAAATTTTTAATTTCGTCGCGTTTTACGTAATTACGTCATCGTTTTACGTCATACGTCATAGTGTAATCGTAGTTTAACTCGTCTTTTTTAATTTTCTCTCTTTAAACCAAAAAAGACACTAATCCAAACATTGTTTTTATATAATTGGCACATAACTCATACACCTCCACCGAGAACGAACTCATTTGTCGATCTTTACGGGTTTCCCTAAATCGTATCGATTAATACTTGACGACTTGTGTTTTCTTGTTTTTCCTAAAATAAGAAGTACAAAAATACTACATCAATTTTAGCGCCGCTGCCGGGGAGGTGTTTCTGTGTTGCCATTATTATTATCGTGTTTGTGTGAGTAGTACGTTTTTGCTTTTCAGTTTTTGGAAAGCGTAAATAACGTACATACTCATTTTTGTTATTTTTCTCTATTATACTATAATATCCAAGTAAAACGTGTTTAATTTTCCTAAATTAAACACACAACAATCATTTACTATATTGTAAATTTATTGGTTTTTGTTTTCTTTGTGAATATTATTAATATATTGTATACGTATCACAAAAAATATACAATATCTCCAAAAACGTGAAAACGCAACCTTAATTGAGATTTCATCACTCAATTATTGTTCGAATCCAAAGTAAAAGTTTAAAGGCAAAATATATAAATACTTTCGTGAAGCTTAATTTTGATTAACACAAACTATAAGGTGGGTATAAGGCGGTTGTATTTCACGACCTAAGGGAATAAGGCTCTTAAGTGCTTAGCGCCGCATCGTTTCCTCCGCTTGCTTGTGTGTGTTTTGAGAAAGAGGGCTAATCGAGGGTTTGCCGTCGAAGTATTATCTACGTATACTAAATTTGCTTGTTTTCAAGATTAAACCCTCTTGAACGTTTTGGTGTTCCACCAACGTTCTAAAGTCATCAAAAGCGTTCACTTCACGTGATCGTTTTCATTCCTTGAGGATCCTTTAATCGAGAAATCGGTTCAAGGAGAGATTTGTAGATTTGAGTCTACGTAATACAACAAAAATCCAATAAAATTAAAAAACAATCAAAAACCAAAAAAATTGAAAAACAAAAAAACCGCAAAAAGAATATTCTTTGCTACCCCCATTCTACTCTTAGTGCATGCGCACTCGATCGAAGGATTATTCTAATTCTAGCGACGCTTCGAATCGACGCAATCGAAATCGAAGGAATCGACGACGTAGACGAGATTTAGAAACCGACATTCCTAATATCATTGTTGAAGAGACCGTAGACGAGATGACCGACAATCGTTCGATGATGGAATTGATCCAAGCGCCCATCGAGGGTTATGGAGACGCGATCGTAATTCCCGCTATCGAAGCATAGAACTTTGAGATTAAGAGCGGAATGCTTTCATTGATTCAAGCTACGAAGTTTCGAGGTCTTGAGGCGGATAATCCTCACGATTACATTTGGAATTTTGATCGTCTTTTGGCCACGAGCAAGTTTTAGAACGTCGACACCGATGTCGTCAAGCTTATGATTTTTCCGTACTTGCTCGATGGTGCCGCCAAGTATTGGTACGAGAAAGAGCCACCTAATTCCATAATTACGTGGAAGGATCTTGTTTCCAAGTTCGTTAATCATTTTTTCCCACCGCCTAAGACAACGTTTTTTAAAAACGAGATCTGAGCAAAAATCGAATGAATCATTTAGAGACGCGTGGGATCTTAAGGAATTGCTTAGGCAATATCCTCACCATGGATTTTCCGAGTTGCACCATATCGATACGTTTTTAGAACGGTCTTAGTTTTCAAGAACAAGATTCATTGAATTCCGCCGCCGGTGGCAACTTTTTGTGTAAGACTCCGAAAGATGCATTAATGATTATCGAGAATCGATCCAAGGTTTACCAGCTCCGCAACGCACCGAGTGTTGCCAATGTCGCCAATGTTAGTAGTTCTAATTGCGACATTGAGAGGGTTGATGCGAAAGTCGACAAGTTGACGAATGTGTTTACGTCTTTTCTCATCGAAATGCAAAAGAAAGACGCTCCCGCTACGGTAAAGGCGGTTGAGGCATCGTGTACGTTGTGTGGTGGATCTCATCATTATTACGAGTGTGTGGCTACGGATGGCCAAACGTCGAGTGTTAACGCGTTAAATAAAAATTTTGAAAATCAAAACAACCTGGGTCCATCACAAGGCAATTATAACCAAGGCAACAAATTTAATCAAAACTGAAACAATTTTGAAGGAAATAATCAACAAGGGAATTTTCAAAATCAAGGTTATAATCAATGTCGGAATTTGAATTGACAAAATCGAGACAATAATCAAAACTCGAATATTTCAAACAACAACAATCAAGGTAACAATTTTTCAAATGTAATCAAGGGAATCTTCAAAGAAAAAATCAAAACCAAGGGAACTTTAATGCTAATCAAAATAGTTCATCAAACGATTTTCAAGAATACATGAAAACGAATGAGGCTAATATGAGACGTTTAGAGGGACAAATTGGTACTTTGAAAAACGACTTTTCTAATACATTGAAAAATCAAAACACGAAGATTGAGCAAGGACAAATCGACTTAAAAAAGATGTTTTCGGCTATTATGAACAAGGCCTCGGGTGGGTCATCGAGTTCGTTACCTAGTGACACCGTTGCAAATCCGAAGGAACAATGCAAAGCCGCCTCTTCTCGTGAGAAAAGTCGTGTGATTACCCCTACCCTTGATGGATTTAGAGTTGTTCCTTCTTCTCAACCCTCTACTTCTAAGACGCCTTCATGCTCTAAAGTGGTAGGGTGAACGTGGTGACCAAGGAAAAGAGTACACACCCTCATGTACCTCGAATTCCATCCACGATTAAAAAAGAGAGCTTCATCGACCTCACCAAAGTAACCCTTGAAGACACTTGTGCTTCAATCCTTCTTAAAAGACCCAAAAGGCAAATGCCAAGAAAGGAAGAGGATCCTGGCCAATTTTTACTACCTTGTGATTTTTCCGAGATTGAGGGATGTTTAGCCCTTGTCGATTTAGATGATAGCATCAATCTCATGCCTCATTCTCTTTGGAAATTGATGAGATTTCCTAGACTTACCCCCACGAACATGTCTATAGAGCTAGTAAATTGTACATCTTTAGAACCAATTGGAATAGCCGAGGATGTCTATGTTAGGATTGGAAAGTTTTTTTTCCCGCGGATTTCGTCATTTCCGATTATGAGTGTGACCCTAAATGTCCCATTATTTTAGGTCGACCATTTTTATCGACGGCTCGAGCCGTAATCGACGTCCACGAGGGGAGACTCACTATGAGATATAGGGAGGAGAAAATTAACCTTTTCACGAATAAATCCCAAGTTTCTAATGATAATGATAAAACCAAGGTTGTAAAACCCGAGATATCTAAATCTAATGATTTCAAAATGTTAACTTTAGCGGAAAATATGAGGCTTAATAAATGTTTCGAAAGAATTAAAATGAACGGATTTAAGGATGATGATTTTAATGATAAAGAATACGTATACTTAATTCAAAAGGGTATTCGTAGATTTATGGATGAAAAATCATGTTGGGATTTATTTGGCGACACAAGTGAAAAACCAATTCTGAAGGGCGACGTTAGTGCCATCACGACAATGACAAAAATGGACTCGTCTTCACCACCTTTTAAGGATCACGTCTTTGAGGCTTCAACTTCTAACTCTATCGAAGTGCCTCCATCTCCTCGCCCAACACCCGTTGAGGCGAAAGGTTTTATCGACATCGATCCTCTCGTCATTAAAAAGTCAACTAAGCATAGCCCTAGGGCTTGTAAGACGATGGTTGTGAGTGCTCACATCGACTCTTTCTTTGACGATGACAATATCGATTTTGCCGAGATTGATCACGTGCTTAAAAATCCACATGCAATTTTTGATTCTCCTAAAAATAATTCTAAGTGTGGTAAGTACGATGATTACGAGCTCGATCCCAAGATTGATGAAATTATCGAACGAGAGCTAGCTCTTTTACCTCAACTTCCACCTACAAGTGAGGTTGATCTTTCCAAAATCGAGGATGAACTTAATGAGTTAGAACTTCTTATTTTCGACGATGAACCAACTCAAGTGACCCAAAATCTCATTCTCGAGGAGTTACCTAATCAATACTCCTCAAATGAAAATGACGTTTATCACATTCATGAGGAGTTACCTTATCAACACTCCTCCCTTATGAATGATGATTTTGTGCTTGATCGTGATCTCTTCGAGAGAATTTCAAATATCATTAATGAAGATTATGAAGAACTTTGGTTCGATAAGCCTATTTACGATGAAGAAATAGATGAGATTCACGGTCATGAGGATGACGAATCTGTTGACCCCGAGGGGGCGGTGTTCTTTGTTGATTGACGTTTTGAGAACTTATACAATCCACCACCCCCTAACCGCGACTTAAATGTGAGGATTTTTAGCGCGACTAATTTTGAATTTGAAACGCCAAATATTTACGACATTATCAAATCGGGTTTTCATAAAGAGTTTTTGAACGATGAAAAAGGAAAAGATTTTAAAATTGATTTAAAAGATTTTTCTACAAGCTTAACTCCGTCATCAACGCGTTTTATGAGTGCTACCACCTCGTCTACTCCTTTTGGCGAGTGTGTGTGTGTGGGTTTAGTGTGGGGGAATCCCCTTATGTTTCTTTACAGTTTACCATCGAGGATGAGATATTCGATCCCAGAATCACATTTTTAGGGAAATCTCGGTCTTCCACCGATGCAATAAATGGAAAATCTTTCTATTTGCTTGGTGTGAGTCTACCTCGAGTAGCTCATTGTGTTGCCCCACCCATTGTCCCACCCTTCTATTTCTTATCTCTTTTCTTCTACCGTTTTAGGGTTTTAGCACGTGTTGAAGTGGCGTTGGTTCGTTTATCCCATGAAAACGAGGACGCCGTCTTTGATCCCGGTATTTTGCATCATTAAAGAACTTAGTCCTTAGTACCGGTTTCTTTTGGGCATTGTTTATCATGTAAGCCCCACCAAAATTGACCATACCAAGATTATCCCTAAATGATCACATTTATGGGGATTCGAGTCGAGCTTTTGACTTGGTTATAAAAAACAAGGTGCCTCGTGGGGGATTTTCATGCTTATCCTTGTAAATATAATCGTTTTCTAATAGTGTAAACGAGGGGACTTGTGCTCTTCCAACCTTTGTTCCGTGGTTGTTTGTGATTGTGATTCATTAGGTTCATCATCATCATTGAAGCCTCTCGTGTTCGTTTTATAGATCACTCGGGCTTCGATCGTTGCCTTTGGAGATTCCGATATCCGATGACATCCTTTAATGTTCTAACGTTTATCTTAATAGCATAATTCATAAACGGCTTTTAGGTTATTCATGTTACCCTTTCCATGCTCGCGATTAAGCATTCGACTTCGTCTCTAGTATGGGGGTGTTTCACCCCAAGACTCAAAACATTGAGGACAATGTTTAGTTTTAATATGGGGGTGAGTAGATACTTCACCTTGCTTACGTCACCACGCAATCCAATTTTCATCTTTTAGTTACTGTTTTGTTGCAAAAATGGCCAAATTTTAAATTTTTTCTTGTTTTTCGTAAGTGTTTAAGACACGAATGTAGGTTTTCCGATGGTGAGAATAAGATTAATTTTTGACTCGACCGTGCGTGTTGAGCACTAGCTTCTATTCCTTAACTTTTTAGGCAAGCCTCTTAAATGAGGACGAGAAATGATAGATTTAATTATAAGTTATGTAATCGTTCACGATCTCATGTGTAGTAATTATTATCTTATTCTCCATACGCTTTTGTTTAAATAAATGAAATAAGTAAGGTCGTACGATTTATAAGGTTACTTAGCTTCTAGCCCAAGACCGTTTAAAAGTTGCTCGTGTTCGAATAGAGTTCATAGCCAAGGCATAACTTATTGAAGCGGGATGCGAAGATTGGCAAAGTTCCAAAAAGGCCCTAACAAGGCATGAGGAACTCCATTTTGTTGCTAAAGATCCAAGATGATGTGAAGTATCATTATTCCAAAATCAATATGAAGGATCGAGACACACGACGAGAAGCAATATACTCCCCTAAAGATCATGGAGAAGTCTATCCAAAAAGACACTAACAAGGTATGAGGATAAATATATCCAAGTCCTAAAGGAGGCGGATCGTTGTATATCAAAATCCCAAATAAAGATTGAAGAAAAATGATGAAGTCGTGGTCCAAAAACGTCAAGTGAAGAAATTCCATATATGAGGAGAAGACCATTATTTCAAGAACGTCTTCCAAGATTTGAAGTTCGAACTACATGCCAAATATCGATCCGAGAAAGGTCTCAAATCGTGAAACGAGTTATGCCAAGATATGAACTTAAGGAGATTACGAGAATCCGTTTTAAAAGATCGTGTCCTTCGGCTAACTATCGATTAAATCGTGCTACTTTATTGTCGGCCTTAATAAAATATCAAAATAAGTTAATGATGTATCCTCGTGATCATTAAGACAAAAATAAAATATAAGAGATACCAGTTAGGAATAAGAGAGTCTAAGTATGTAATTAACACCAATGAGTAATGTTTGTGTGACAACCCTAGTTTTTGGATTTTTCACTTTTAACTGTTTGATGTTGATCATGTGCTTGGTGTGCGTTTATGTGTTATGTGCTCATATTTGAGACTTTATCATGATGTGAGACATTGTTTATGTAGTACAAGGTACGTTATATGATGATGTGATGGGGTTGGTTCGTGCTCATGATTTCATATGAATGTATAAATCATGGTATAAGTTGGAAATGAAACGAAATGAAATGAAATGAAATGAGTTCAGAAATGAACTCCAGAAAAGTTCGTGTATCGTTTTGATAAGGTTTCGTGTACGTATCGTATGTTGTATGTATGTATTAAGTATATATAATATGGTTAGGATAAGTTTTATAGTTACTTTCTATATTTAGAAACTTTTAGAAATGAAGGCAAGTTCAAATCGCGTAAAAAGTCGAAAAATTAGCAAAAGGGTACCCGGTTTGGTCCCGAAAGTGTATAGAAGTATAAGTAAACATAAAATAGAAGGGGTAGAGTGTAAATATGATAAAACACAGAGAAGAGTCGAATTTGTGGGTCCCATAGCCTTAATTTTAATAATTAAATTAATAAAAATAGGATAATTATCATTTAAAAGTCCTAATTGTGCCTAAACTTGTCCAGAAGGTTACCAAGGCCTATATAAACACCCCTAGACCCCTAAAAACGACTAATAACCCTAAATAAACCTAAAATCAGTCTAAATCTTCCATGGATATCAAGAGAAGTCGAAATTATGATTAGGTTTCATTAATTTTTCTTGTTTCAAGGTAAGTGATCAATTAAACCTTAATATAAATTATGTTTTTATTAATTAATCATAATTGTATTGTTAATTAACCATCATTGAGATGATTAGGGTTTTATTAATTTTATGGAAAAATATATTAATTAAGATCCATTAATGATTTTAGGGTTTGTGTTATAAATTTAGGGATAATTAATGATGTTTAGAGGGTTAGTGCATAAAGGCGTAAAACAGTCTGATTTTTAAGGCTGTCTTGTGTCGACTGTTCCGGGCAGTAGGAAGCACATTTGGTCGAGTTTCTTTTTTTTTAAAATTAAGTTCAGGGAGTCTACTTTTCAAAAATGTAAGGTTAGTCGAAAATGGAGTTCGGGAAGGTCGTCAAATAATTTTTACAAAAACAGTGCGCGGTTCAGGAATAAATTTTGATTTCGGGGATTTGAGTCAAAACCTAACCAAACGGATGAGATAGCCAAATATTTTTGATTTGGGAACTCTTTATAATGTATATAAAAGGACTGGAGGTTTTCAATAAAATTTATGGTGTTTAGGTCGGGGTTTTGGTGTCAAACATTTAGCATGTACGGAAAATCAGTTTTGGTGAAAACGACTTTTGGTGTAGTGACTAAACGAAAAGGTTAAACGTGTAATTAGAAAGTAAAATTGGTTTTTGAAGTTCTTAGATCATATAACAACATAAATCCAGTAGGGTAGGAGTCAAGTGTGGTGTTAAGTTCACTTCATGTGATCGTTTAGTGACTAGTAAACCGTACCGGGGAAAAACTGGAATTTTACGTATAGAATAGCTTGTAGTGGGAGAACTAGATAGTGGGGATTGGGGGATTAGATTTATCTCCTTGATTGTTACTTAACTTGGGTGTTAAGACCTGAGCTAAGGGTGTCGTGTATGATTTTATAGGTTTGCAGGAGTGCTAGCTTGCTGTGCTATCAGGTGAGTTCATAGTCCCGTTTTGCTACGTTTTTAAATGTTTTTCCAGTATGGGATGGAGATGACACTGTCAATGTTCTTTAACATGATTTAGTACTATGTTTTAAAATGTGTGGACATACATGTGATATTGTGTGACTTGCGTGCTTATGTGTTCTCACATGTGCTTTGATATGTGTTCTGATATGTGAATCTTGATTGGGTTATGATTGGGATTGGTACGTAGATGTATGGGCGTCTATGGGACCAGTTGTGATGTGTGTGGAGCGTGGGGCACGATCCGTCCTGAGTTCTTGGTTCTGAGTTCTTGGTTCGTGGGACACGATCCGTCCTGAGTTCTTGGTTCGTGGGGCACGATCCGTCCTGAGTACTTGTGCATCGTCTCTTCGGAGGCAAGATATCTCGACGGGGATATAGTTCATCTTCCACAGGTGGTGTGGGAAAGATCCGGATAGTGTGGTGTGTGTTCTTGTGTGTGTGACGTGATACTTCTTTATTGTTATAGTGTGCTTTGTGAATTGTAGATGTGATTGGTACTTGGCTTGAGTTTCGTTGTGGATGCATGTAGCATGATTATCACATTATGGTCCATTACTATAAATTGTTTTCCTTCAACTTATTTGCAGCGGATGTAAAGGTTTCTTATGATGTTCTAGATAACTTAAACCTATGTTCTCACCAACTTTATGTTGACAGATTTTAGTGTCATTTTCAGGTGAGGTAGTTGAGGAGGATGATGTTAGAAGTGGCTAGAGTGTAGAGGCTGCTAGGATTGCATTAGGAGGATTCCTTTTCCTCTTAGATTTTATTTTGTGTCTTGATTAAGTGAACTTTATGGTACCTATATGTTAGATGTTTGTTCATTTTTATGTCTTTGGTAAGATAGGTCTGTTACCTACTTACCTGACGCCTGCATTATTGAAATATTGTTACGACATTTATGTCGCCATTTATGATATTTCAATTTCATTTAGTTCTCTTTATAGACACGATGTTGTTGTGATGATATCTATACGTCGCTCCCCATATTCCGCCATGGTGGGGTGTGACAGAATGGTATCAGAGACAATGGTTATAGAGAATTAGGTTGCTTAGTCGCGTAGCATAATCTATAGCTTATGGGTCCCTGCATATAGGCGTCATAGGAGTATGTGTGCATTTTATATTAATTGATGTGTTTGGATGTTATTTATTGTGATGTTTTGACTAGTATGAATTGAACCATAGTAAGTTCATACTTAGCTAAATTTTATTTTCTTTACGAGTTTTGACTAGTGCGGGTAGAACTATAGTCGTATACGCTAGTCATTGTTGGATTTCGTTTAATTACGTTTTCATGTTCTTTATACATTTTGAATTTAGTCTACGCTGGTTCAGCTGGACTACGAGTTTATTTGTTTCATGCATTGGCTATGTTATTTTAATACATGTGATTTTGGACCTTATGTTATGTTGTGGATTATGTGCTTATATGAGTTGTAGGATCTATGTGATTATTTGAGTTGGTAGACTGATGTGTTATGTGTAGTATTAATTCTTATAAGTGTCATCATAGGAGGGAGTGCATTAGTGAAAGGGGACTGGTATAAGTATGGTGGCCAACATAGTTATACAAGTACCACGACATCAGTGGATTCCTAAGTATGGTTGCATGAAAGAGGGTTAATACATGCTTGTATTGTATATGTTGTATGGACTTGAGTGTATGTACGTGTATGCCTATATATATGTATATATCCCTTCTACTTATCGGTTGTATTCTTAGGATGGTTTTATAGCTCTTCATTCTTTGGGATGTTCAACTTCTGTAGTAGCGCATTTATCGAGTCCTCATTTCACGTATTTGTTTGTACGGTACTTTTGGTGTAGAGGCTATTGAGAGGGTGGAGAATTCTTTTTGGGATCACGGTATCTTTTAGTTTGTATCTTATGTGGTAAAAGAAATGGAATTTGTAAATAGTTAAAATAGTTGTTGGTAGTCGGTGAAATAAGGGTTAAGTGTCGTAAGTGTGTTTGAAATAAGATGGGATATATATTTTTTTTAACATATAAGTATGGCTTGTTTCTTATTATTACTATTTTTTAAAAAAAAACTAAAATTGGTTTTGATCACCTAAAGCTAATGATCTTTAGTTAAATTCTTGTTCTTATTTAATTAAATATGTTAAAATCATGTAATTACTCATATGATGGGTAAGGGTTTCTAATTTTCTGGAATTAAAATAAATTAGGTCTTGAATTTGGTAATTAATGAGGGGTTTTAGGGTTTCAAATCGTTTTTTTTGTTATAAATCGGAGTAGGCAGAAACTGTCGCTAAATTGTCAGAATTCATCGCTAAACTGTCAGAAACTGTCGCTAATGTCTGGGCAGATTCTAGGTAAAAATCGTTTTGGTTATAACTTATTCGTTTTTAAAGATTTTTGGGTGATTCAAAAGCCTAAAGTTATGTACTCGGAGCGTACTTTTCAACTATTTAGAACGTATTGTCAATGAAAGTCAGTAGCTTGGTCGAATTAATTATACAACTGTCGAGTTCAAGATTAATTTTCAGATAACATGGTTTAAACTCGTGTTTTGGGTATTTTGGGATAGTGGACACTTAGAAGGCTAACATAGGGCTGCTTTGGGATAGGATTTTAGATGTATCCATCATAGAGATTGTTACATTAATGAAGAATGTGGGTTCCAGAGTCAATGTTGACGCGTGATATTGTGTTGTGTGCTTTAGACAATTGATCGTTCGTGAAGAGACTATAGATTTTTTTTTCGTCAAATGATTACATAAATTACTTATTTGATACCATGGTTTTAGAACAACTAATATACATTAAGGCATTATGGGGTAAAATTTGGTTTTGCACAAGGTTTTAATAGTATGTCACCGGTCGTAATACGTTTCGGTTGTCGCTGGGTGCTTCTTGTGTCATTGGTCCATTTTCATGGTTCGTTGGGAGTCGATACATGTTTTATGTTGAGTATCTTTTGGAGTCTCAGGTTTTGGTTCATATTTTTAAATTCTTTCACGTAAACGTCCGTTAGTTGTCCATGGGCTTGATCGTTTATCCGAAGTTGGGGGTCCTAAAATTTGTCTTGAGCTTATATTCATTGAGGGCGTTGTTGTAGTCATACGGATGATCCGGTTACGTTCTTATGAGAGAGATAGCGAGTTGGTTGTGAAATGAAGTTTTTTGAGCTTATGGAGTAAATCTCGGGACGAGATTTCTATTAGGAGGGAGTGATGTGACAACTCTAGTTTTTGGATTTTTCACTTTTAACTGTTTGATGTTGATCATGTGCTTGGTGTGCGTTTATGTGTTATGTGCTCATATTTGAGACTTTATCATGATGTTAGACATTGTTTATGTAGTACATGGTACGTTTTATGATGATGTGATGGGGTTGGTTCGTGCGTATGATTTCATATGAATGTATAAATCATGGTATAAGTTGGAAATGAAACGAAATGAAATGAAATGAAATGAGTTCAGAAATGAACTGCAGAAAAGTTCGGGTATCGTTTTGATAAGGTTTCGTGTACGTATCGTATGTTGTATGTATGTATTAAGTATATATAATATGGTTAGGATAAGTTTTATAGTTACTTTCTATATTTAGAAACTTTTAGAAATGAAGGCTAGTTCAAATCGCGTAAAAAGTCGAAAAATTAGCAAAAGGGTACCCAGTTTGGTCCCGAAAGTGTATAGAAGTATAAGTAAACATAAAATAGAAGGGGTAGAGAGTAAATATGATAAAACACAGAGAAGAGTCGAATTTGTGGGTCCCATAGCCTTAATTTTAATAATTAAATTAATAAAAATAGGATAATTATCATTTAAAAGTCCTAATTGCGCCTAAACTTGTCCAGAAGGTTACCAAGGCCTATATAAACACCCCTAGACCCCTAAAAACGACTAATAACCCTAAATAAACCTAAAATCAGTCTAAACTTCCATGGATATCAAGAGAAGTCGAAATTATGATTAGGGTTCATTAATTTTTCTTGTTTCAAGGTAAGTGATCAATTAAACCTTAATATAAATTATGTTTTTATTAATTAATCATAATTGTATTGTTAATTAACCATCATTGAGATGATTGGGGTTTTATTAATTTTATGGAAAAATATATTAATTAAGATCCATTAATAATTTTAGGGTTTGTGTCATAAATTTAGGGATAATTAATGATGTTTAGAGGGTTAGTGCATAAAGGCGTAAAACAGTCTGATTTTTAAGGCTGTCTTGTGTCGACTGTTCCGGGCAGTAGGTAGCACATTTGGTCGAGTTTCTTTTTTTTTTAAAAATACGTTCAGGGAGTCTAATTTTCAAAAATGTAAGGTTAGTCGAAAATGGAGTTCGGGAAGGTCGTCAAATAATTTTTACAAAAACAGTGCGCTGTTCAGGAATAAATTTTGATTTCGGGGATTTGAGTCAAAACCTAACTAAACGGATGAGATAGCCAAATATTTTTGATTTGGGAACTCTTTATAATGTATATAAAAGGACTGGAGGTTTTCAATAAAATTTATGGTGTTTAGGTCGGGGTTTTGGTGTCAAACATTTAGCATGTACGGAAAATCAGTTTTGGTGAAAACGACTTTTGTTGTAGTGACTAAACGAAAAGGTTAAACGTGTAATTAGAAAGTAAAATTGGTTTTTGAAGTTCTTAGATCATATAAAAACATAAATCCAGTAGGGTAGGAGTCAAGTGTGGTGTTAAGTTCACTTCATGTGATCGTTTAGTGACTAGTAAACCGTACCGGGGAAAAACTGGAATTTTACGTATAGAATAGCTTGTAGTGGGAGAACTAGATAGTGGGGATTGGGGGATTAGATTTATCTCCTTGATTGTTACTTAACTTGGGTGTTAAGACCTGAGCTAAGGGTGTCGTGTATGATTTTATAGGTTTGTAGGAGTGCTAGCTTGCTGTGCTATCAGGTGAGTTCATAGTCCCGTTTTGCTACGTTTTTAAATGTTTTTCCAGTATGGGATGGAGATGACACTTGCAATGTTCTTTAACATGATTTAGTACTATGTTTTAAAATGTGTGGACATACATGTGATATTGGGTGACTTGCGTGCTTATGTGTTCTCATATGTGCTTTGATATGTGTTCTGATATGTGAATCTTGATTGGGTTATGATTGGGATTGGTACGTAGATGTATGGGCGTCTATGGGACCAGTTGTGATGTGTGTGGAGCGTGGGGCACGATCCGTCCTGAGTTCTTGGTTCTGAGTTCTTGGTTCGTGGGACACGATCCGTCCTGAGTTCTTGGTTCGTGGGGCACGATCCGTCCTGAGTACTTGTGCATCGTCTCTTCGGAGGCAAGATATCTCGACGGGGATATAGTTCATCTTCCACGGGTGGTGTGGGAAAGATCCGGATAGTGTGGTGTTTGTTCTTGTGTGTGTGATGTGATACTTCTTTATTGTTATAGTGTGCTTTGTGAATTGTAGATGTGATTGGTACTTGGCTTGAGTTTCGTTGTGGATGCATGTAGCATGATTATCACATTATGGTCCATTACTATAAATTGTTTTCCTTCAACTTATTTGCAGCGGATGTAAAGGTTTCTTATGATGTTCTAGATAACTTAAACCTATGTTCTCACCAAATTTATGTTTACAGATTTTAGTGTCATTTTCAGGTGAGGTAGTTGAGGAGGATGATGTTAGAAGTGGCTAGAGTGTAGAGGCTGCTAGGATTGCATTAGGAGGATTCCCTTTCCTCTTAGATTTTATTTTGTGTCTTGATTAAGTGAACTTTATGGTACTTATATGTTAGATGTTTGTTCATTTGTATGTCTTTGGTAAGATAGGCCTGTTACCTACTTACCTGACGCCTGCATTGTTGAAATATTGTTACGACATTTGTGTCGCCATTTATGATATTTCAATTTCATTTAGTTCTCTTTATAGACACGCTGTTGTTGTGATGATATCTATACGTCGCGCCCCATATTCCGCCATGGTGGGGTGTGACAGTTTGTGTTGCTAACTTATAATAACAATGATCTCGTTACACGCTTAGCATGGAATAGAGTGAAAATCGAGGATGACGAACTTATCTCTATGAGGCATTCACGTGTTCTAATTCTTTGACCCTAAAAGTCACTTAATCTTGATGAAAAGAATACATTATGTCTTAAACACGTGTAGTAGTTTATTTAAGTTTATGTTTTTAATAAATGTCACATAACAATGAATTTTGGAAGTGCTATGATACTTAACTCTAGCATTGCGTGTGTACATGGCAATGGTTTAGTATGGGGGAGTGATGAGACTGTAATTATACATTGTCTCATCGTCCAAATCGGGCTTAAAACGCTTAAAATATCATTAAAATACCCCAAAATATGCTTGTGTTTGTTCATTGTGTATTTTAGGTACGAATGTCGTGAAATCAACAAAAGATCACAAGAATCAAGCAAAAACAAACACGGGAAACGAAGCTGCACAAAGAACCGAACCCAAATCATGAATTTTCATTGAAGTCCTTGAAGCTTTGAAAATTGACAACTTTGGTCCCTCATCTTTTAAAGACTTGTTATTTTAAACCCTTGCAAAACTATAATATTGCACTTGGGTCCCTAAAATGATGAGATTATACATATAAGGCCCTTGAAGATTGCTCAAATTACACCGTTGGTCCTTGTGATAAGCTTAGAAAACCTTTTGTGGCCATAGTTGGAAAAAGAAAAGTTGTTATCAAAGGAATGGGAGTTGATTGCTGATTAAACTTATATGACAAATGAAAAGGAATTGAGGGGCCAAATATAGGCAGACAACACAACTACTTTCCACCAATCATTCCCCCACGTCACTACTTTCCACCAATCACACCACCATTACACGCCACGTCTAATTCCACTTAAACCAGATTTATTCAATAATCCGTTTAACCAATTTGTGAGGGAAACACATTTTCAAATCAGTTTAACACCCTAAACCTAATTAAACACAACTGTTTAACTCTCCTCACCCCATAACCCCTAACAACCCAATTAACCCTATTCAAAGGGGTTTTTGTTAAGCACCTCCAGACCTTTGATTTAGCACCTCCTTAACCCAACCCACCAATAAAATGCTTCACCCGTGACCTCCTATGGCCCACATGTTGCTCCCCTGCTCCCTCACTTTGGGCAAAAATAGAATATTCATACCATCCAATGTCCCACAACCATTTACTTGGTCCCAAAGTCAAGATGAAGGGCTCAAGATCAAGTTAACAACTGTCAATAGTACAAGAGATCACATGAGAGGCTTTTGACCATTTTCAAAAGAGAAGACCATGGGCATTCTAGGAATTTCAGTGATTAGAGTTTAGCTGTTTTAGTAACTTCTATCCATTGTATAAATGGGACGACTTGTGTCCCATTTTCATTGTTCTAGAATTTTGGTTTGTAAACTTTTTAAATTAAATAGTAAAAGTTTTTTAAAAGCCTTGCACTCCTAATTCTGAGTTCATTCTCTCTTGTTTGTAGTTTAAATTTTTTTACTTTATTGCATTAGTTTAAGGTTTATCAAAAAAGTTTTTGGATCAAAAGTTTTTGACAAATCCGTTTTTGAGATCCTTGGCCTTATAGAATAGCCCTACAAAAGCTTTGACAAAGTATTTGTAGGGTTTGCTTATAAGCTCAAGTTCAATATTTGTTGATTACATAAGTGTGTTTCAAAAGTTTGGTTCCAAATTTTTGTTCAAAAAAAGGTTGGTTTCAAAGGTTTTTACAAGATATCCCTTGTTTGTTGTTTACTGTTTAACACTGTAGCATAAGCCAAAGCTCAAGCTTTTGACAAAAGCTTGAGCCTTGGCCTTGTTATTGTTCCTATTTGTTTGGTAGTCTTAGCAGGTTACAAAAGAAGATATAATTGGGTGGTGTTAGACTGTGGTAGTCTCACCACCATCATTCTCTACAAACAAGCTTCTATCATATCCATAAGCTCATTCTTTAAGCTAACAAGAGATGGCATCAGCCATTGTGGAGCCTGGATGTGGGTCCCACTAGGTAAAAATCGGGCTTGAACCCTCCTTTTGCTGAAATTTGTGATTTTTGTGGACTATTGTGTGAATCTGTTTTGTTAATATGGATTCAGTATGAACACGGGTAAAAGATCCGGAGGTCGGGGAGGATAGAAGTGGTGTTTAGCCATGGTATAGAGAGAAACAAGAGATACTATAAACGAAGTTTATTTCTAGTGAGAGAAAGGAAAACAAAGTAAATGATAATCCTCACCCCTCCATGGAAGTATGGAGGGGTATATATAGCACGGGACTTGGACTATTACATATGACAATATTAGTCCCTGCAAGTCCCGGCTATGAAACTAATGTAATTCCGTTAGTCGCACACATTTTAAGGCTAACATGTTTGAATGGTGGTTAAATGTTAGTTTATGCTTGAATGTTGAATATATGCACTATTGGAGTAAGTAGAAGTCAGTTTGAATATTGATTCATGAAATTTCTTTGTTAAATTTTAATTTCAGAAAGTTAAGGGGTGTTTGGATTTGAATGATAGGGTAAGATATTGATAAAATTTGGCCCTCATATCAGTCTAAGCAAGCTCAGTAGATTTTTTAAGGGTATATGCAGTTTTAGTTTGGATAATATAACAAGAAATAGAAAGTTTGCATGCTAGTTTTTGGTAAAAAACAGTCAAATCATTCAGCAGGCCAAATATAAGTGGTTTTTAGTTCATTTGTGTTTTCAAATCTTGTCTAGATGAGTATAGGGTTATTTAGGGTTTTGTGTTTGATACTTGTAATTTGGTAGTGTATTTGAGCAAGTTTTGGCCTGTTAAATCTCACCCAAGTGCCTATTGCATCAGACAATAACCCACCAGACCCTATAACCAATACAGTAACATATCTTTGCCCATTGTGTGTGATTTTTGCATATAACTTGTTGTTTTTCTTATGTAATCTGACTACCTACAGGCAACTGAGTGTAGGGTGCCTTTGGTACCAAAAATCATTAAGAAACAAGCTCAAAATCTATAAAAATCATTTTTCTGCTTAGAGTAGTGGGAAGAAGTTTCCCACTGTTGGCGCAAGTTTCCCACTGCTGGTGCAAAAGGACAAAAGTCCTTGTTGTCACTATCAGTTTGGGTTTATTGTTGTCTTTAGTGGGCAAAAGTTATTGTTTTTCATTCATTTCAATTTTCC
The DNA here is from genome assembly GCA_025667525.1 of Glebionis coronaria. Classification (NCBI taxonomy): domain Eukaryota; kingdom Viridiplantae; phylum Streptophyta; class Magnoliopsida; order Asterales; family Asteraceae; genus Glebionis; species Glebionis coronaria. The sequence goes on along the minus strand of CM046880.1, from coordinate 180,164,653 downwards.
CTGTCTTTATTATTTTTTTATATTTTTCATTAAGTTTATTTTCGTTTCACTGTTCATCTGGTATTTTTAGATTTAATTTAATTTTAATTAGTTTATTTAAATACTGTTTTTGTCTTTTTATGTCAACAATCTTTATTTTTCAGTTTTTATATTTTTCTTAGATTAAATAAAATGTTTTAAGATTTTTAGTCAAAAAAGTTCACTATTCACTCTTTTTTATTATTTTTAAGAATTTATTACGTTTAAATAGGATTTATTTAAAACTGTTTTGTCTTTTAGTGATAAAATTACTTTTTTAAACTTTTTCTATATTTCTACTGTTTAGTAATATAAAATAGGATTTTTGAACAGTAAGTTTATTTTTAGCATTATTTTATTATAATTAACTATTATTTTAGTTTAAAAAGTGTTTTTAGTGTTTTAAAAATAGAAAAATAGTTTCTAAAAATTAGAAAAAATACTTTTTAGTGTTTAATTAATATAAGTAAGATATTAGTTTGGTAAAGTAATGTTTTGGGCTTTTTCTTAATTATATTTATATTTAGGGCTTTAATTAGCATTTAAAATTGAATATTTAATTAATAAAAGGTTTTAAAATTTATTTATTGAGTTTTTGTTCTTATTTATATTATTTTTAGACTTAGTTTTCATTTTTAATTAATTTTTAGTTTAAAATTTTAATTTCGTCGCGTTTTACGTAATTACGTCATCGTTTTACGTCATACGTCATAGTGTAATCGTAGTTTAACTCGTCTTTTAATTTTCTCTCTTTAAACCAAAGAACGGCACTAATCCAAACATTGTTTTTATATAATTGTCACACAACTCATACACCTCCGCCGAGAACGAACTCATTTGTCTCTCTATACGGTTTTCCTAAATCGTATCGATTAATACTTGACACTCGTATTTTCTTGTTTTTCCTAAAATAAGAAGTACAAAAATACTACGCCACTATTGCACATGCAGAGAATGAGATTGCAGGTTCAAATGACCACAAGGATGACTTTTGATGCACCAAAACTTGAGATTAAATCTACCAATCAACAAATTAACATAACACAACCCTAGAACATGCCATGAACTAACTATGAACAAAGTATTAAATTATGAAACACCAAAATCAAGCTAAAAATTGCCCTACAGTGAAATGGCTGAAATTTTTTGAATAACTAACAATTTTTTCTAAACACTAGCCTAAACCAAACTAACCCCTAAACTTGTTTTAACTGACCAATTCAAATATGTGAGAGCATATATGAGTTAGATTTGCAGTCACCTAAACCTAGAAACCCTTAGACCCAAACACTCTTTTAAAGGCAGTTAACAAAGATTTTTCAAAGGGTTTTAGTACAAATGACCCTCAAATCTATTTTAACCTATTGAAATATGTAAAGCATCCACAAAGAACTTGAATTAAACTAACATTTACCCAGAATAAACAGGAATGTCCAAGTCACTAAAATTCATAAACACATTAAAATCACTTAAATGAGGGTTCAAGCCGTTTTTACCATGTAGGACCTACATCTAGGCCCTACCAAGGCAAGCTGATGCCTTCTCCTTTAGTTAGTTTTATGGAGATGAGCTTAAGCTGTTTGGAAGAAGAAGGAAGAATGGTGAGACTACCACATTTACACACCACTATAAGGAATGAACATGTCTTGCTATCTTGGTACCTGCTAAGATTATCAAAGCAAAAAAAAGAAAAGCAAGCTTATATAAACAACCAATAAGCTGGTGTCATCCAGCTTATTGTTTAGCTTATATAAATAGTGATGGTTATCAATAAACAGAAAAAGGGTATTCCTCTTTAAAACGTCAACATGGAAAAATGATATGCAATGATAAATAATTTCAAAGTAGCTAATATAAATTTAACAATCTATATCAGCTTAATGAGTTTGTTTGGTTTTCAATCAACCAATCTCATAAGCTTATACAAATTGATTCTCAAAAAATAACTTTGCCAATATTTTGATCAAAAGATCTTTTGATAGAAATTCACACTAAACTTTGCTGAAAAGTTAAATAATTTACACTACAAAACAGTAAAGGGAACTCAGACTTGCATAGTTAAAAAAGTTTTCATTTTCATTAATAGCTTAAAAAACATACAAGCTGGAACAAAAAACCAACTCACAGGTCGACAATGGTTTTATACCGAGCCTAAGATGATTATAGAATTGTAAAAATATAGAAACCCTAGCTGTAGTGATTCCCTAAAAAGCCCTTCAAAAATTTTGAATCTTGAAAATAGTCTTAATACCCATGTGATTTAGCAGAGGTCTTGTGTTGGAATATCCGTTGGATTGGTGAGGAGGACAGGAAAACGCATCATATCCCTTGATTTGGTCAAGATTACTGGCAAGATGTGGTATCCCGTGATGAAGAGCTGACAAATGGGACCTCTTTAGTGATATGTCAAGCGAATCTTGCACATGGGTGTGTTCCTGGGATGCTTAATCATCAAAACCCAAGAGTAATTTCTAAAAACCCTTTGATTTGAGTAAACCAAATCTGGAAATTGGTTTAGGGTTTATGGGTGTTAAACAGTTGAGTGTCTGATTAATTTAAGAAGATTAGGTTGTTTATCGGGTAATGGGGTGATGTTTAAAAAGTCACTATTTAAAGTGACGTGTATGGGTGAGTGGGGTATGGGTCGGTTAAGAGGGTAGTTTGGGTGGGTGGATACCGGGTATGGGGGTGAGGTGGCATTAAGGAATGGGTGAAATTTGGTTTGGTGGGTAAATGGGTGTTGGTTACTTATGTTAAGTAGGTTTTGTGAATTGGCAACTTAAGTTCTCCCCATTAACTCCTTCTCTTAACACTTTTGCAAAAACAGTCCTTCCCCAATGACACCGTTAGTCCTTTATCAATTGCACCATTATTCCTTTGTTGTAAAAAGGATTAATGTGTAATATCTTCAAACATAAGGGCTAATTTTTGACAAGTCATCATACTTTAGGGACCCCAAAGTATTTTTGAGATAGTAGAGGGGTATAAAGTGTCAAATCTTCAAAGTAGAGGGACCAATCTTATACAATCTTCAAACTTGAAGGGCATTTTTGCAAAATCCAAAACTCGGGCCTGGTTCTTTGTGCGGCTTCGTTTCCCATGTTCGTTTTGCTTGAATCTTGTGATCTTTTGTCGTATTCACGATATTCGTACCTAAAATACACAATAAACAAAAACAAGAATATTTTGGGAGCATGTTATGATATTTTTAAGCATTTTAAGCCCGATTTGGACAATGAGACTATGTATAAATGCTGTCTCATCACACCACTACTAAAAAAGAGTTGCTAGCATTAGTTTTTGCTCATGATAAGTTTAGGTCATATATTTAGGGGCATTCTAAGGTGATACTATTTTCAGATCATAGTGCCTTAAGACATTTGTTAACTAAGAAAGAGACAAAACCGAGGTTGCTTAGGTGGATTTTGCTTTTACATGAATTTAATCTAGAAATCCAGGATAAAAAGGGTGAGAAAATGTTGTTGCTGACCATTTGTCTAGAATTATCCCTCCGCCGTTCAACCCTTATGATGTGATTAAGGAAAGCTTTCCAGATGAAAGTTTGTTTGAGGTTTCTAAGGTTCCTTGGTACGCAAACATAGTCAATCATCTTGCAGTTAAAAAGCTTCCAAATTTATGGTCCAAACAATAAAGAAAATACTTCTTCTCTCAGTTGAAGCATTATTTTTGGAAGGATCCAGAGTTATATAAAGTGTGTGCAGACCAAGTTTTTAGGAGATGTGTTCCCGACCATGAGCATATGGACATATTGGCTCATTGCCATTCTTATGCATGTGGTGGAAACTTTGGTGCTACAAAAACTAGGCACAATGTCCAACAAAGCGGTTTCTTTTGGCCAAATATATTCAAGGATACCCAGTATTTTGTGAAAGCATGTACTCGTTGCCAACAATTTGGTGGGATTTCAAGGCGTGATCAAATGCCTATGAAGCCTATACTTGTTGTTGAGATGTTTGACGTGCGGGGAATTGACTTTAGAGGACCATTCCCTACCTCACATGGCAATGTGTACATTTTTAGTGGTAGTTGATTATGTATCTAAGTGGGTAGAGGCCAAGGCTACTAGAAGACATGAGCATAGTGTAGTTCTTAAGATTGTTAAGAAGAATATCTTTGTTAGGCTTAGAATTCCTAAGGCTATTATTAGTGATGGGGGTTCCCACTTTAAGAACTTCAGATTTGGAAAATTACTGAAACACTATGGGTTAATCATAGGATAGCTACAACTTATCACCTACAGATGAGTGGATAGGTAGAAGTATCTAATTGGGAGATTAAGCGAATCTTAGAAAAGACCGTTCGTAGTGATTGGAAATATTGGTCCTTGAGGTTAGATGATGCCGTGTGGGTATATAGGACGGCTTTTAAGACTCCTATTGGTATGTCACCGTATAAGTTGATTTATGGCAAGGCGTGTCATTTACCGGTTGAGATAGAGCATAGGGCTGAACGGGCAATTATGACAGTTAATATATATTTAGAGAGTGCGGGTAGTTCTAGGAAACTTCAATTATCTGAACCAGATGAGATTAGACGTGACGAATATAAGAGTTCTAGGATTTATAAGGAGAAAACCAAATCTTTTCATGACCGACACATCACCAAGAAATCTTTCTTGGTTGGTGAAAAAGTTTGGTTATTCAATGCTAGACTTACGTTTTTTCGGGAAAGTTGAGAAGTAATTGTGTGACTCAAGTCTCTCCACACGGAGCCATCGAAATATAAAATATGGTGGATGTAGAGCCTTTTAAAGTTAACGAACACCGCTTGAAGCCATATGTTGAGTTGGAGAGTAAGAATAAGGAAACGGTGGATGTGGTTTACTTGGAACCACCCCAAGCGTCTTTATAGCTAATGTGAGTTATGTTGGGCTGACGACAATAAACTTAGCGCTTCGCAGGAGGCAACCCGTGGTTTGTGGTTTGTAGTGTGTGTATTTTCTTTTGTATTTCTTTATTATCTTATTTTTGGGTACGTTTGAAACTTTGTGGGTGTGTTCACTACAAATCCTCACGAGGTTTGAATCTTCGGGCTACCAAGTGGTTTAAAGGCTTGTTGCATTCGCTAAATGCAACCGTGATTCCTACGAAAGTGAGTTAGGTTTTTGTTTTTGTGTGAGTTTGTTAAATTGAATTTTTAACCAAAATTTCAACTTAAAGTTTTTGCATTAGGGACAATGCAATGCTTTAAGTTGAGGAGGTGGCACACGTGTTACATGTTTTTGTGTGAAATTTTGGTCAAAAGGGTTAAAATGTGATTTTTAGGAAAAATTGAAAAATTTAAAAAAAATTTAATCACATTATAAGAGTCTTGTGCTAAATAGATGTGGAAGTTTCTTCTGCATATATGTTTGTTGAGCGTTTGCAGATTCTGAAGATTAGCTTGTGGATGACTAATTGGAGCAAGCTAGATGATTTGGCCATAATTATAAGGTGCACCCGATTTCATTGTATAATTTGGTTATAAAATTGATTAGATTATTTGCATGTAGTTAGATATATGTATAATTAGTAGATGATCAAACCATACTTGATTGAGTCTTCCTACTTACTTTTGCTTAGATCGAGTAGAAATATTGAATAATATGATATGAAATATAGTAATGTAATAGTTGGGTTAGGAAACTTGGCATTGATATTATTTGGCTCGTTGCCCACGCACAGTTGCCTTAGAAAAGAGTTGGAGAACTGTCATAATTATTGGTGGTAGTCATATGTTGGGCTTGTTTATCTGATTCGTCACCCGCGCAAGGTGATACATTAGTTGTTAGCATGGGTCAGACGCCAATCTTTATAATGGATAGCATTGCACTTGGCTGAGATAATTTTATGTGAAATAACCAATCCTTGTATTGTTGTAATGCAATTAGGAAGGTTGGTTTGATTTAGTGCATTGATTAATTATACTATGTGGTAGATAACTCCATCATATGATGTACCAGTAGGCACGAAGCATAGTTGTTCTCATTTAACTAAACAGACTAAATTAACCGGTTCCCATGTGCCAATGTGTCTTAGTATGCACCTATAGGATAAATACTCATTTTTCTGAATGATTGGTCTTTATATCAACCTTAAAAGGTGTGTATAAATCATTTGGGATGACTTGTATAAGAAACGGTCTCGGATGGCTAAAAAGGAGCTTATGTGTGATGTTAAAAAAAGGAAAAAAAGATAAAAAAAAAAGAAAAAAAAAAGAAGAAAGAAAAAAGGTAAAAGTATGTAAGCTAAAGTATGATGACTTATGATGTGCTCTTATGGTAGAAAAACTCCAATGTTATAAAAGGTGTAAGATATTCTAACCTCTTGTTTTAGATTAATGTTTAGATTGATCATAGGTGTGCATTAAGTATGTTGGGCACATGGTTAATTATATGAAACAAAAAGTAAATTAAACCAATCGGAGCAATTATGCTAAGTATTTAAGAAGGAAAAATATATTGGTAATCATTTTGGATTATTTGTTATGTAGGATGGTTATTAGTGTACTAGGCTGAATTTGATCTTTTTGATAAAATTTCAATGGTATGATTATAAATATGAAATTAACGTGCTTGTAGATTTTTTACTTGAGACAATTAAAGGTTATGTTGAGGAGGTTTAATCGGTGTATTTTGCATACACCTAATAGCATGTTAATTTAGCATAATTGCATTTTTATTTGTTGTTATACATGTACTTTAAGTGTGTTTTGTGATTATGTAGGTTATGCGCGAAATGGAATAAAATGGCTGCTTTATTTATATTTGAAGAAAAGATATGGAGAGTGACGATAAATAAAGAAAAATATTGAAAAAAGAAGATTTAAAGACGTCGCAATATTTTCGATCATCTTTTATTCATCCGGGCTTCTTTTGAGCAAATCTTGGTGTTCGGTTATTTTTATGTGGTCTTTTATCTCATTCAAAAGAAAAAAAAACACAAAAGCCCATATCCGTAAGTCATAACTGACGTTGCATATTATATCAAAGAAAAAAAAGAGATGACTACAATTCGACCCCGGGGAGAACAACCATCACATTTATACAAGAAAAAGTAATTCATCCTTTAAGCAAGGAGGCACACATGAGACAATTAATACATCAACTTGTATTTTGTGATTTGTGTTCACACGAATAGAAGACATTTTGCAGTTCGTCCATTGTGGAAAATATACATAGACATTGGTGTATTATTGGTGGAGTTATCAATTCATTCGTACAAAAGAATAAAAAAAAGAAGCGATGAACAGTGAATAGCGGGTCGAGTACATCGCTATATCCGGCTAATTTTGTTGTAATTCCTTCCGGGATCCTTTTTATTGGTTTGATAATTACTTTTGAATTATCAATTATTTTACATTGATTTATAATTTATTTATAAATTATATTATTTGATTTGGTATTGTGTTTAATGATTTGTGCAAGAAACCTTATTGTTAGTTAACAATTCATACTTGTTTTCTTTAGCTACGGAAAAAGATGGTTGTATAACCGACATAAATTATACCTAAATAAATTATTAAAACGAAATTATTGGTTGGATTAGTATAAGGCTTATTATTGCGAGTAATTGATAAACATAATAAGTGCCGAAATTAATTAATTCATATTACGCCAAAAGTAATCTTTGTAATTGGTTCGACCATAGACATTGGGAGTTAGAAGGGATTGCATTTTCTTTTATTGTTTACATATTTATTTATATTTTTTTTGTTTAATAAGTATTTCAAGTTTTAATCAGCATTTTTAATTATTAATCAGTATTTAGTTATTTAAATTTTTATAACCAAAACTTTTATTGATCGGGGATCACCCCAAAACTTATATTAAAACCAAATACTCCTCGTGGATTCAATACCCTCTTTCCCTATCTAGTATAAGGTAATTAGGTTTATTTTTGACCGGTACTTAGACACCGATCAACAAGCTCCCTTCTTGGCAGAGAAAACCTTACAACGTCGCTTACATTATTTTCTGATACTAAGCTAAATTTCGAGACCTAATCTTACCTAGGACCAATCTACACACGTCGCCTACTTTACCATTTCCAACACAAGGCTAGATGTCGAGTTCTAACCGAAAGCTAGAACCAATCTTCGTCGCCCATCTTCTTTTTTGACACAAGGCTCGATGTCGAGTCCTAATCCAAAGGTAGAACCAATCTTCACAACTCTTCACTTTCAAATTTAGTGAGAACTCACAAGACACATACACACATCACTTTGTAGTTTAGTGAGAACTAACACACAATACTTATTACAACTCAAAAACACATATCCAAGTATACACATGTAACTTGGATCTACACAAGACTAATCCAAGTATTCACAAATACCTTGGATCAATACAAGACTAATCCAAGTATTCACAAATAAATTGGATCTACACAAGACTCAAGCATACAAAATGATGAACATGACTAGATCTAAGAAAGGATGATCTTCATCAAGGCTTCATCTTTAATCACATCACAAATGTGTGAGTGATATTATCTTTGGACAAGTAAAGAAGAGGATCAAGCGGATAATCATAAGTAAACATACTTAAAAAATTAAGTGATCATTTACTAATGATTGGAAATATAGAAAGAAGATAAGAAGCAAAAAGATTTGTCCAAAAAGGGTTGTTCGAAAATGAAAATATGATCCACTATTTATAGGGGACAAGAACCAATGACTCTCTGGGCGCGGTTCATTAAATGGCCTGCGGTTCCATATACTAAGGAACCGCACCCCTATTTAAGGAATCGCGACTCATAGAGTCCGCTCCTTTTTGTCCTTTAGTGAAGAAATTTTATCTAGGGTAGTTTATACCCACAAAGCATATTCCTATAGCATTTATGCCATATTCAAATTTTTATTTTCTATTTTAATAAAACATTTTCTTAAAACTAAAGTTTACTAAAATATTTTGTCACATTTGTAAAATGTGAGTTTTGAGGTTAATCACTTTCTATGATCACTAAACATGTATAAGATATGTTTGCTGAAGACCTAAATTATTATTACCTTGATGATAGTGATTGTTAAATAATTTGTTTTTCGGTTATCTTTGATGATAAATATTTATACACTTTGTCGTGATCAAAACTAAGAAAGATTAGTTAACACTAATAATGTTTTAAGGCAGTGGTTGCATTAACAATCTCCTCCTTTTTTAATTACGAAAAACTATAAACTTATTTATGTAAAAGCAAAAGTTATCGAATTATTAACAAGTTTATGACTATCATTTCTCCCCCTTTTACGAAGCAAAAAGGTTAGCACAAGAAGAAAAGAAACGGACTTTGCTAGTAGCTTCCCGTTGGTGCTTACTCTCCCTAGCTTGGGGCACCAAGTGATTGAGATAAGATGACAAGCTTCATACATAGGTTACTAGAAACAGAAGAAACACCAATGTATATGCATTTCTCACTATTTACTAAGTAACTTGAGAGGGAGAAAGAAAAAAATCTCAAATTAGAAGTAAGTATTTGCTAAGTATGTCCAAAGAGAGTATTTTGACAAGATTAATTCACAATTGGTGGAATAAAGATAGAAAAGAAACATCCATACCGATTGTAGTTAAAAAATGTCAAAAGGTTAACAACTTAGAATTGTTGGAATCACCCAAAACAGTTGTAAATTTTAACCGCAATTAACTCTCAAAAATATGTGTGATAAAGAATTAGAAAAACAAGAAATAACACGCATACCAATCATATTACAAAATATAAAAGAGCATACAAGGATAATATTCAAATACGAAATATGAATATTAAAGCAACAAATGTGAAAAATAAACAACATAAGCATAACAACTATTCTAGTGAGATAGTCCTCCAAGATTGCTTAGGTTTTTATTTTAGACTCAAACAATTACAACACAAAAGGTGTTTTAATCAGAAAATAAACACGAAGGTGCATCTTCTGGAAATTTACTCACGGGAACAAATACTCTAAGAGGAGGTTGAGTGAAAAGAAATTCAAGAAAGTTCAACTTGTCATGAACATGAGCAAGTTTAATTTGTTGAAATCGACAACACGCACACAAACTTCCGTGATGCAAAACAAAGTCATTTGATGGGGGAGGACCATCAAAATAAGAAGGTGGTGGTTGAGAAGAAGAATGTGGATAAGAAAGGTTTTCACAATTCCTTGTGAGGTTAGGAAAATAAGAGAGGTCATTGAGATGAGGTGTGTTGAAAGGTTTAGGTGGTGTCGGAAGAGCTATCCTTTCTCTGGTAATTGGATTGACTGAAAGAGTCCAATACTCAATTGGAGAGAAAGAAGAAGTCTTGCAACGTTTGGGATAAGAGGAATCATGATGATCCTTGTTCTTCTTGATCCAAACGGGTCGAACTAAGATTTTCGGTTTCTTAGAAAGCTTAGAAGAAGAAGCTTTGGGTTTAGAAGGTTGTGACAAAGATATGTCAAGGTTAAGTGTAACACCCCATTTTGATAAATGGAATGTCACGCGTAATTATGGCGTGTCATCAAAGCATGCAAGGTAATATGTAGTAAAACATACATGACCATAGGGAAAAACCGGAATCAAACATCGGTTCCCAAACATAAGCCCAAAACATAACAAAGTAAATGAACTGAATGAAAGACTAAACAAGCATAAATATATGAAGGAAATAGGAGAAGAAGTCTATGGCAGCTTCCATCCTATGCATGTCCTCCAAATGCTCGAGTCTTGGGTACCTGCCGTTTTGGGACATGGAAAGGCAAGTAACGGCTGAGCAAAACGCTCAGTGCACGGATATACAATATAGCATGAAATAGGATAAGCATGTAACATATAACAGCGGAAGACTAAGTTCTGAGTAGACTGGTTAAGTATCGAGAAAAACTGGTTTTATAGTTTGAAAAGCCTTATGTTTACCTTATGAAAACTGTTTTAACATACATATACCATAGCCCATATAGGTCATGAAAAGGTCACGTGCATGAATACTTGGAGGGGTGACCTCATCATGCTGATTAGAGGGGATGCCTCTAATTAATATACTGGTTTGGGTAGGAGGGATCAACTCCTTGTGAAGGATGCAAGGCACACACCACATTCACCATGATATACTGAATAAAACATGTAACTAGGATGCACCCATACGCCCCACCTGATATAATAATATGGCCAAAACTGAAAAGGGACGCCACGAGCAATCACTCCGCCGTGGGGAAGTCATAACATTGGTGCCTCCAATGTTATGGTTATGGTACCTCCATAACTAGGTGAAACTGGTCATGCTTGTATATGGCTATAGATTATGCTAATTAAACATAAGCAGTTCAAAACAATAAAACAAATGCTGGGGAAAACAGTTGGCTGCATACGGGGAAATCCTAATAAGGAAAGAATGTCCATACTGAAAGGAAGGGAATCCGTACCTCAAGTCCAGTGAAGGAACGGAAGAAAGATTCCTACTTCTGGATCACTATCGCTACATGAATACACACGTGTATAAGTATCGAATCACTGAATTATGTACTGGATTTCATGTCTTGTCTTGACTTATTTTATATGTTTTAAGTCATGTTTTACTGTTTTAAGCTTTAATCGATGTTTATCTTATATTCTCATTAATCTGATTAAGTATCACTGGTATTTCATGTATTATTATGCTTACTGAGCAATATTAAGTAACTTTCCAAAAATAGCAGGTTTCCAAAAATAGAAAGTTCCCAAAAATAGAAAGTTACCAAAATATATAGTTTCCAAAAATAGAAAGTTTCTAAAAATAGAAAGTTTCCAAAAATAGAAATAAGCTGGTTAAACAAGCTAAAATATAAGCTTAAGTGTTTACTGATTAATATTCTAAGTCATAATGATATAACGTATAGTTTATTAATTATTACATGTCATTTAAATAACTATAGGTTAAAAGTATTTAATTAAATATATCTTGTTTTTAATTAAATAAGGTTAAATACTTAGGTTAAAACGTGTATTATTAATTATATTAAAATAACCTAAGTCATGAGAATTAATTAATTATAGGTCATGGTTTAATAATTAATTAATTACTATAGTCTGCATTAAATAATAAAATTACTTAGGTTAAAATCATGTATTATTATTTAGTAATAATAAACCTAAGTTCATGTTTTAATTAAATTAATTACATAACATGTTAAGTTAATTTAATTAATCTTATAATAATAAGTCATGATTTATTAGTTCAATTGTCTTGTAATCAATATACGTGTTAAAATAATTAATCTCGTAAAATTAATGCCCCGAAACCGTGTATTATTTATTAACATGTGTCGTAAAACGAACCCGTGGAAACCCATGTAAAACGTGGTGTTTTCATATATAAGCCGAACCAAACAGCCCTTTAAAATGTTCTTAACCTATTGCCAAACAGCCCTAAATCTTGTTTATAAAACTGGTTGCCAAACACACCCTTACTGTTTTTAAAACCAAAAGCCAAACATACCCACACTGCCAGTTTCCACTGGCAGTGTTGTTGGTGCCACCGGCAAGCGCCGGTTTCCCCTGCCCGTATAAAATTCCCACCGAGACCTAGATGGTCTCGGTTCCCACTGTTAGAACACATTCACCACTGGCGCAGCCAGTGGTTTTTCCCCTGCTTGTTCTCCGTTTCCCCTGCTCGAGCAAAACCACGCCAGCACCCTTAATTGGGTTGCGGCTGGTGGAAATTAAGTACCACCGAGACCTTTAAGGTCTCGGTTTGTGTGCCAAACGAGCACAACAACCTCCAAAATACCATCCCACCTTATTATAACTTGTTTAATGTTTTACATACCCCAAGAAATCGGATCCAAGAAAAGAAATAGAAAAACGAATTAGGGTTTTAACTTACTTGCGTGTTTAGGGTTTAGGATGATATCAAAACAGTTGCAAATCCTTGATTTCCTCCTTGTTTCTTGGTGTTGGGCACGGCAGAGAAGAAGAAGAGAGAAAAATCATGTGACGGCTTGTATTTTATGTTTAGGGTTTCAAATTGTGTGATGTTTGTGTCGGCAAAGGAGAAAAAAAACAACCCCCGACCCTCTTGTTTGTATTCACACGCATCAACACACACTTGGGCTTTGAGCCCAAGTCCCTCTCTTTTCTCATTTGTCTAAAGCAGCCCTTAAACACTTGTACATTTTATTTAATTCGCGATTTGTTAAAAAGGTTACGCGTAATCGTGTATTTAATACGTCGTATATTTTCATAATTATCGTTAGACGTGTTTAAACGTAATTATTATATTTGTGATTTCTTGTCGCGTTAAATAAATATACGTAATAATATTAATCGTGTTAAATGTTCGTGATTACGTGCTACGTAGTTTACGTAATTTAATTAGTTTCTGATCGTGACTAAATATATTATTTATTCATGTGCGTAATAATTACATATATACGTAATTAATATTACCTCGCGTTTTAATTACGTTCGTGATTAATTACTGTTAAATACTTATCATGTGTTCGTACGTAATAGATACTTATCATGTTTATCCACGTATGTACTACTTAAATAATAGCACGTGAATGTGATCATACTATATAAAGAAGGTTTTAATCTGCGACGTACGATCTTAACGTTACTGTTCATGGTAAAAGCATGCGGGTTTTACATTAAGTTTAGAAGAAGAAAAAGATATTGTGAGGGATGAGAAAGAGAGCTCCCAAAACAAGAGGATTTAAAGAAAATAGACAAGGAAAAGAATATAAAGAAAATTAAAAGGTTTCAAGGGATGTTTAGCCCAAATAGGCAAACAAAGAATCTTGAAAAAGACTAAGGTCAAAGAAGAAAGAAAAAAAACGAGCCAAAAACTGTATTAGTGTTCGTGGTTCTTTAAAGAAACCCGCGGTTCAATATATATATATTGAGGCGCCTACAGTGGAAAAAAATCCGATTTTAGAGAGTTTTAAGAAAGGACATGACTTTTTCAAAATTAAGCAAATCTTATATTTTTACCTCCAATAGCACTAGGTTAGGATATGGTTGCAAAAATTACAACATACTCACAAAATATCTTGACAAAGGGTGACAAAATATTTAGATAACATTTTGATCTAATTTTAGCCAAGTTTTAGAGGTTACAATAGATTAAGGTTCAATTTAATTTAAATTGAAGTTGATTAGTGTAAGAACACATAGGTTAAAACACATAAAAGAGCTCAATTTATTATAACATCTTCATGAAAAACTCACGAAGGAAAAAACGTACAAGAGAAAACAAATAACTACTACAATAGCTAGCTAATCTAATATTGATTAAGCAATCTTATTTGGCTTGTTTTCTTAAAAAGATATTTTTGAAAATATCATCATTCATCTCCTAGGAGAAGGAGGAGGATTGGTAAACAAAGTTAATAAGAAATTTTCAACTTTATGTGAGCCCCAATCATCTCCCTCATAAGAATGTCAATGAAGTTAAAATTATTTAAGCAACATGGACAATTAGTCTCATTGCTCAAGAAGTAATTAAAGAAGTGTGGATCACCCATGAGGTTAGAAAGAGGAACACCCAAATAAGGAGTGTTAGGAGGAGGAGAGGGCATGGTGTCCAATGGTGAAATGTTGAGCACCCCCAAATATACTGCGCAACGGAAATACACATTTGGGTGCTAAACATAAGAATCATCACACAAGATACATTGAACGACCTCAAAATGAGACGTTTGATTATAAAAGGAAATAAATTTAAACAGCTGTTTAAACCTTCAATACCAATAAAACATAAGTATAGAAAATTCAGAGTAGCGTCTAGGTCCCCCCAAAGATCTCAACCAACCAACCCAAACATATTTGTCACAACATGACCAAACATAAATAGCTTATAATAAAAGGGAAAGAAAACAAGTTTTATACCAAACAACCACAAAAGTAGCCCTGCAACCTTTCCAAGCAAGCTTCGCCATCATCAACATCAATTACCTGAAATACATGCTTAAGATCGTCAACAAATAATGTTGAGTAAATCTATAGGTTTATCAAAACATCATTTGAACACAAGAGTAAAAATCAATCATAATCATTTAATAGAATTGTTGTACATACAATCTATTATCCAGGTATTCCGTCTTATAGCAACAGCTATAGAATTGTATTAAGCTCATGACACCGACCCCTTAACTTAGTTACCCACGCCAAATGCCAGCATGACTAAATGAAACCATTGCCCATAATTGGGTATCAGTTGCTAATTTTATACCACTGTCTCTCATTCTCGTAAATTCCTAGAGGTTACTCAACGTAAAGCCCTGGTCTCAGATAGGGTCAACAACCCAATAGTACTATCATTCGAACAAGCGGCTATTTCTATCCCACACAAGCGGCTATTTCTATCCCACACAAGAGTAAGAACAAGCGGTTTATGAATTTAGGGACTTCAGCAACTAGGTACTTATACAATTCAAGGCAACAACAGGCATCATTCGGGTCCAAACAATCATTCATGACTTGTGTTCATTTTATTTTCAAATAGCATGTATCCTCTCGCGGGTTAAAATCATTTAAAACAAGTATAAAGCGAGGCTATAGACTCAGCTTAGCACAAGAGTAGTAGTAAGACGATCGTCAACAACAGATGATGCCCGACGAGCACGAAAACCGCAACCTATCAAATAAGGCGCGCACTTTAATAATATATATTAAAATATGACTCATACTTAGTAAAACCAAAATCAATAACTCAAACCATAATAATTCACAAGAATAACCCATGCAAGTGATACTACTATACACCTCTACATGTCCTCATTATTAAAACAATACTCCCCATAGCATTCTGCCGGCACATACCAAATGTTCAGGCTGTTTTTCCATACTTAGACATCTACAATATTGATGAAACTAACTGAGGAACTCACTTAATATATATAGAAAGCACTCCTAAAATTTTACCAAAAGATTTGACCTCTAAGACCTTTTGCCCAACACATCTTTGACTTACAAAATCCGAACAGTTTTGCACTTCAGACTCACAAAACCATTTTGAACTTTCTAACCAACTCCGTTTACAATACCGACACTTGAGTTTAAAAATAGACTCACAACCCTAGGTTGAGAGCCCCAAGAACAGCCCTTGACCATTTTCAAAAACTCATTTTACTGTCCCCGAGATTCGACAAAAATATCAACAACAAATTCAGATTGTGTTGACACTTGTCTCCCGGTACACGAATAATCAAACTAGCATAACTTCCCCCTTGTTTTGAATTGGAAGACCTACCTTATACCAAATCTAAGCTTATATAAATCTCTACAACAAAATCCAATCATCTCGACTTATATTCAAACTTAAGATTCACAAAAATGCCTTCAAACTTGATGATCTAAAATACCTTCTTAAAAATTACATCAAAACAACTTTTTACCCCATTACAACTATTCCTATGCCCCTAATATCAACCTACAACTATCTAAATCAAACCTTAACACCTCTAAATCACTTGCATGTTCCATTCTTTCAAAACCCACTTCACAAATCATACATGCAACAACTAAAATCCATCATTATAGTAACAACAACCACATGCAAGCACATAAATGAATCAAACACTCATGGATCATTATAAAAATAACTTTAAAAATAAAAGATCATCTTTTTAAAATCTTCTTTCAAAATCATGATCATAAACAATACATATAATTTATTAAAATAGATCAAAACAACCAAAATTCTTCATGAAATAATTTTGAAAATAAAGTTCATGCATGTTAACAAAAACTAGATCAAAATGACCACCTTTAGATTTTATAGATGGTACTTACTTTATTTTATTCAATTCAAGCTTAAAATCAAAATCAATGGGGTGTTTGTGGTGGTTTTAGGTCACGGCAAGCTACAAAGAGAGAAGAAATTTTTTGGTGAAATGTTATGTGTGTGTAAAATGAGAAGAATTTTTTCTTTTATATGGTGGATGAGGGTAGGTTTTGCAATTTGTGAATTCTTTTGGACTAAAGTGTAAAATACTAGTTAAAAAGCGGAAAATGACTAACAGTCAATTTCAAAAGTATTAACGGGATTCGGGTTTCGTAAAATTACTTTTCGAAAGTTAAAACGCACACCAAATATGATAATAATATAGTCCAGGCACGACTTAATACACAATTAAAATAAAAACGTCAAAATATTAATCATTGAAACAATAAAAAATAAAACGTAAATATTCGGGCATCCGTTGACATCGTGATCACTAAAAATACTCATAACTCGTCTAAATGTAAAAATAATACTTCCAACATTGGTTTCGAATCAAACCATCAAAGATCATAACGTTCAAACTCATCAAAAATTTCAAATATATTTGTAAAATAACATTAAATAATGACCTCATGTTCGGGTCATCACATCCTTCCCTTCTTATAAAGAGCGACGTCTCGACATTTAGCCCTCCTCAAACTGACATTCTATACCACAAGAACATATGAGAACTCTTTTCCTACAAGAAATCATCACGCTTCCCACATGAACTCAAGTCCATTTCTAAAATTTCATCATATCGTCGCAATAGAAGTTCAACAATACATCAACCACTTAACTTCCCAATCATAATTTCTATTGTACTTAATGAAATGCAACTTATCTTCAAGTTGACTCTCCTCCAATGGAATCACCAAATTCCCTTCTACCAAACACTACTTCTGATCCAACAAGCAAAAACTGTTATAAATGACTCAAAACTCATTCAATAATTCTAATTTACAATCAACCAGTCTAATCCTTGGACAACCTCAAAAGTCCAATATACCTCGAACTCAAATTTCCTTACTTCCCAAAACAATTTATTAAACTCAAATTTCCTTACTTCCTAAAACAGTTTACTAAACTCAAATTTCCTTACACCATGGAATGTGTAATTCTCAACCTATACAATTGTTTGAATATACTTCATATCATTTCTGATCCAGTCCACTGACTTTCCTTTCACCACTTCAACTCACTAAAGACTTACACTTTCGCCCGTACAAAACCTCAAATAGTGCAGCCTTAAAACTAGTATGACAACTATTTGCTACATAATAATTTCCATCAATGACAATCATCATTCCCAATTATTTCCAAAGTAACTCACATACGCACAAGCACATTTTCCAATGTGTAAATCGTCCTTTCCAATCTGAAATTTCAGATCACACTAATAATCCAGCTGGTTTTTCTATACTCAGCTTCCACCTTCACATAAGTCAAACATTTACCAACATACCGAACTTTGTTCCAACAATCTCTTCCAATAAAAAATGATATCCTCTCACCAAGTCAATACTTTCCATCATTACCAAAGATTCTAGCCCTTAGAGGCTTTTCCCTTTTTCTTCCTGATAAGTGCACCAGCTACCACATTCTACTTCCCAAAATAATAACGAATCGCAGTCATAATCTCTCATCATTCATCATTATCAATACGACATTCTACTCAAGACTGAGCAATCTTCTACTCATTTCCCTTTCCTTTCTCAGAATTTGAATATGAGTCAAACTCTTAAAATCCTTGATTACTACACACTTGATTCCATACAAGTAATGTCTCCACAATCTCAAAACAATAATATCACTCCAAATTCTAATTCATGAGTCATGTAGATCTCCTTACACTTTCTCAATTAACTTAACACAAAACTGATCACTTTCTTTCTTAAAATTAACACAAATCCTTCCGACAACATCAGCACAACACCATCAGTTCAACACCATTATCTTCTAACAATAACAACACAACACCATCAGCTAACACCATTCTTGTTTTTGTTAGGACAAAAATTATTCTTCAGTATTCAAAAGCAGCTTCCTCATCAGGTCTCCATCACATCTTGAAACATATAAATTTAGGCGTATGAGTAGGGATCACACGTCCAGTTCTTCTCTGTCAGCTTTATCAATGGTTTAACAATGAGTGAAAACCTTTCACTAAACCTTTGATAATTCTCAGCTAAACCAAGGAATTAACAAATTTCCCTCGACTCCGATTGATACCAACCAATCATTAATTGCTTCAGTCTTGAAAAAGGTTCACAAATACCCTTGGCACCAATCACGTGCCCTAGAAATTGAACTGATTTCAACCAAAACTCACACTTAGAGAATTTGGTATACTACTTCTTCTTCCTTCAACAATTCTCTTTCCTTCAACAATACCAAAATTGTTCTCAATTATTTCTCTCACACCTCTTTACCACTGATCAAACAAATCATCAATCCTCGGCAATGGATACCGATTCTTGACAGTCAGTTTGTTGAAATCCCGACTATCAATGCCCATCCAAATGATCCATCCTTCTCCTCACTAAACAACTCAGAATATCACCCCATGGCGACAAATCAGTCTAATAAATTCCTTATTCATAAATTCTTATCCATTAGTTCCTTATTCATCAATTCTTTAATTGACTGAATACTCCTTCATCTCAGACGGAGCTAAGCGATAAAACGTACGAATACTGCACAATGAAACGCATGAATCCAACAGGCGTAGCTTCTAACACTAAATCGGCAAGAAACTCACTTCACGAGACGGCAGCCATTCGGCAACACTTCTAGAAAAATTATCAAAATACGCCCAGACTATAATACATCCTCCAGTTTCCTTTCTAATTACTTCATCACTAGTCATCTATGCAAGAAATACATCAGAGTCTACGTCCACATACTTCCTCATCTCCAAATTATAACACAATCCTAAAACAGAAAGTTTACACATCATCTTCCATAGTCAATCCTCTATTCCCAGTGGACTCTAAATCATCCTTTCTCCATAAATAATCACCTCACTACACACTACTAACCAATATATACCAACAATCTATCTTAAAATATCCTAGTTCTATAAATATCAAATGCACATCAAAAAGCTAATTCCTTAGATTCCAAGAAACATTCCCTTCAGTATAGAACTAGTGCTATCAACCTTTCCATCGTTTAACACCACATCCTATCTAGTTGCCAATCTTACTGGTCATCTATCCTTAAGAAAATTGAATCCAACATCCACAAAAGTCTTATTGGATCTAACTCACACCATACACTGAGTTAACAATCATCAGAATAGGTATGTTCTTATTTTATGCTCGATACTTGTCAGCATCATCCACAACATAGGCTGGAGAAGCAGCAACATCATCATTATTACTTTCCTATCAATTCCTAATTCTTGGACAATTTCCCTACTTACGTCCTTTTTCACCACAACAAAAACATATCACCACTTCCGGAATACTAACTCCAGTTACCACATTCCTCATCCTACAATTAACAGCTCGATGACCAGCCATTCCACACTTACAACAAGCAAAAAGACAATTTCCTTCAGGATATAAAGTACAGTGAACACACTTTGGATTTATCTTAATACCTTGGGATACAGTAGCAACACGAACACCATTATTCCTTTTCTTAAATCGTTGATTTTGGTTATGTCGGTTATCATTATTACTACCATAATTCTAACCTTTCTTGGACTTAACGGATTTCCATTTCCTTTTGTTATCCTCAACAATGTTATCTTTCTTATCTTACACTTTGTTCACTTTTTGAACTCACCAACCTCAAAAACATTTTCCATCTTATCCATCCATTTGCACATTTCCAAAACACCACCAGTAACAGGATACATCCATCCACTAATTAATATTATCTATCCATTTGCTACTCAATCTTATCCATCCATCTACACACCTCCAAAACACCACAAGTATCATGATACATCCATCCGCTAATCAATCTCATGATACTAACATACAAACATCTCCTACAAACTTACAGAACAACAGTAGCATCTCCAACTGAAAAAACAGTACCATCAATCCCAACACCTTGATTCCTTGTAGCATGATCAGCTTCAAACGCCCTAACAATCGCTTCCTCAATCATAATGTTCACCCTAGCAGTTTCTAGTTCTGGAGACATATTTCAAGAAACTTAGTCAAGTGGCGATCCATAAATGGCAGAAATGTCTCACTTACTCTTTCCCTACTCCCTTCCGTGATCCCAGAGAAAGAAAACATGACAAGTATACACATCGAGAATAAAGAAGGATTCCTTTATCAAGATATATCATGAATACTGCATGTATAAACAACAACAACTACCATAGTTCATCAATCAAACCACAAAATAACCAATAAGAACACACCAAAGACCATGAAAGGTAAATAAGATTGCATTGAGGATTCAAGCAAAATTTGTGACAAGATATGCCACTAAAATCATCTACCAATCAAACTTAAAGATAAATAGGTTCCATTATAATACTACAACACAAGATCTAAACAAGTTCTAATACAAGCAGGAAATACAGATAAGATAATAAAAACGAATTCCCTTAACAAAAGACAAAGCACAAAGTAATTGATATCAAACCATATGAGTTATTAGTTTGTTTTAGATATGATATTCGTATTGAGTCGATTGATATGAGTAACTGATTTCTTAGTATTTTAATTTGTGTTTTAGGGTTTTAGGATTGATGGTTTTGATTAGGATTGTTGTTGATTTCTAAAAAATTTATGTTCTCCCCGGCAGCGACGCCATTTAATATTCGTCTTTTTAGTTCGTTTTTCTTGACTCAATACGAATTGATCAATCTAAAGAAATCAAGTTAACTAATTGTTTTTAGTGTTTTGATTAATAAAATTTTGGTAATCTAGGTCTATTTATCACAAAGCACATAAAAAGGTAAAAATATGATCTCTGCGTATCCATACTAAGCTAAAACATAGTGCACATACAACATTTAAAGCCAAATGAACAAGTAATCAATGCACAGTATGTAAAATTGCTCAAAATGTAAAGTTTATAAAAGTATAGGGACTAGAAATGTTAATTCAGAAAGTTAAAGGACTAAAAATGACAATATAATAAACTAATAACAACTTTGTAACAAACTACCAAACTTGTAAACTAATTATGCAACAAACTAACTAATCCAGGGACTATAGTGCAAAACCTAAAAAGTTTTAACTATTTTAAAGCAGATTACACTAACTCCTAATTACCAGGGACCAATTTGCAATTTTTAAGACTTTTTTAACAAAAACGGGCACTAATGTTTTAATAAGCTAGAATAAGAGAATTAAGCCACCAAATAAGCTGAAATAAACTCCAAAAGTTTGCAAATCCAATTTCACCTAGTTAGTATCAAGGAGATAAGCTAAAATTGCCTATAAGTCCAATAAGCACTTCTAGAATAAGCCACTTTTAAAGAATCTGCTTATTGGGATAAGCACTTGACTTGTATTTCTCAAAATATGATCTAAAGGCCAAATAAGGAACACCTATCCAAGAAAATTCCAAAAAGCACCAAGGAATAAGCGAGAAAATCAAATAAGCTATATTGAGCTTATTTTGACCAAACGTTGACCAAGTTTGACTTTGGTCCAAACTTATTTTCTAAGCTTATGGAACTGATCTGTGAAAGAAAATGGGCACTTTTATAAAGACAGTAAGCTAGAACTGAAAATCTGTTAAGCACTTATCACACAAACTTCACTTTGCCCTAGTGATTATTCTAAGGCTTATTTCTAGCTCAATTATGAAACTGTATGTTCTACCTTATATTTCTAGAAAGCATAGATGTTAAGCTAAACTCAAAAACAAAAATCACACTTTAACTCCTAAGAATGAAGATTTGAGAGCATGTTGAATAAGGCATGTTTCTAGCTTATAATCTGACCTAATGATTTTTATGGCCTATTGCATGTTTGACTTGGTGATTGACTCCAAAACTTTGCAATATCACTAGTTATTAGCTATTGAGTAAATACAAACTTCTAACAACAACTTTCAATGACTGATTCAAAGATTGTGACTAAATCTAAACACCAGTTACTGAAAATAGGCAAAGATAAGCTATGAGAACTTATCAATTCAAACTGATTAAGCTATCAACCAATCAAAGCATAGCAGAGACCTTAAAATGAACAAGTAACATGCAAATTCAAGTAGCTTTACACTAAGATACAAAATAAGCACGCAAACTGATTTTTAGTAGAATTTGTAAAAAGAACTTAGAATTGGACTTGAAGGCTCCTTTGATGTAGAAGTGGAGCGTTGAGCTCACTTTTTCATCAACCAACACCAATCAAACATCAACTAATCATCAAATCAAATTCAGCTATCATAATCACCAAGCTTGCCCTGCTACACATGTTTGAAATGGAATATGAGCTAAATCTGAGCTATGGCATGAACTAGAACTGTCTGAGCACTTATGGAATCTTCCAAAGCAATCAACAAACTTTATTGATCAAGTGTGATCAACAGAATCAACAGTAAACGTGAGTAGAAGTAATGCAGTAGGAGAGTAGAAGCTTTTTGAGTGAACTGAGTGAAATGAAGAATTTTATTAATGGAAAGTTGTTATAAGTGGTTATAACAGACTAACTGTGACAATCCGTCAATTTATGGTCGATATTTTATTCTTAATATTTATTTGAAAACATTATTTTAATGTTACAATATGAACTCACTTATTTTTAGGAAGTAATTTGGATTTACGTCTTGAAGTAGCGTCGACTACGTCTAAACCTGAGGATTCTACGTTACGTGCTTACGTTTACATACACCGTCTTTGGTGACAGTCCGATAATTTAGAAAATAAATTTATCCGTGAATATTATTTTGGTGTTTTAAATTTGTGTTGGTTCATAAACTCACAAATTTACGAGAAGAGACTAGGACTTACGATTTTATTTTAACGTCCTTTACGACTAAACCGGAAACCTTAGGATTACGTATTTACGTTTTCAAACTCCGTTTTTGATGAAACAATTTTTATTAGATTTGTTTTGTGCCGTTGATTCATAATTTATAAAAACTTTTTTTCGTGAAACGACCCGAGGGCACGCAAATCGAGGAAACTAGAATCGAGGAATACCCGTAAATTAGTGAGGTGGGACAAAATACATTATCCCACCCACTAATACACATGGGGCGGCCAAAAACTCACCAACACATCTATTGATGTGTCAAAACTTCAACACTTGTCTCATTTAGCTTCAATGTTAAGCCAACACTCCTCAAAACCACTAGCTAAACTTATACATCCATTTCACTCATGCAAACTAGCTATAAATCCTCTCATCTCTCTACTTATTGTCGTCCACTATTACACCCAAAACATCCCATTCATACAAATTTTAACCACAAACATATGTTATAATTAACATATGTTAATCTCCATTCAAAGAGATGAAGATTGGTGCAAGTTTTAACATGCAAGGAGGAGTTTCCATGGAGTAGTAGGGCTGATTTTCCACAAGGTGTTCATGAAGAATGGTGGTCTTGAAGATGGTCTTGGTGCATCACAAGTTTCCCCATCAAAATCCATGTTTTGATCAACCTACATCATCATGGTGGTATAAAGATTGTCCTCCTCATCCTGTTGTTATTTTATTATGTAATCATGTATTTTATTTCCTATTGTATATGTATATGATTATTATATGATGATAAAAGTATTTTGTGGGGATTTGGTGTTGATAAATATGATTAAAAGATGAAAGACTATAAGAAACAAGGTTAAAATCTTGTTTAAATTTGTTGGCTGTATAAAACAGTAAAGAATCAAATGATGAACTGATAAAAATAGAATAGATTAATGAATAAACAGTAAGCTATGGGTCTTGTACACATGTGAGAGTTGGCCATGCAATGGAATCATTGTAATGAGTAAGATATGATCAAAACAAGTTTAAGGTACAAATCTGAGTTCACTGTTTTGTATGATTTTTAGAAAATACTAAGAAGATGATTCAACAGTATCTATAGGAGAGTTAAATGGAGAACATATCATTTAGTTTATGTGATAAAAATTTGAGCTTCTATCTCCATATAGAACTCTAGATATGGCAGTTTTGGTGAAGAGGAAAATAAAAATCAGATTTTGGAAATTAAAGTATAATACTATTATATAAGCACTCAAAATTATATTGTATAAAATGTAAAACCAAAACCCACTAACTCATGGATTTTATTTATATAAATATGTTAAATGTTAAATAAATGGATAAATTATAAAAATGGTAGTGGAATAATATTTATAAGATATAAAAACTATAGACTTGATTTTACGACTTTTTCGGCTATTACCGTAAAATTAACGTTTTTCGCCAAATAAAACTTAGACGATCAAACCCGTCTAATGTAAAGTTTTTAAAAGTCATATAACTATTTATAAGTATCTAAAACAAGTAAAAACCGATAAAACCCGAACTATAGGACATACGGACATTAACGAGCCAAGTAAACATATTGGACTAATAATTGGACTAAACAAGTTTAACACTTATAAAAAGAACTTATTGGACTTAACCCTTTTGGGCCCAACCTATAAAGTATAAATACTGATAATAAAGGTATAACTGGACTAATGAATAGTATTGGGCTTGTAATAGGCCCATTGGGCTTCAAAATATAAACAAGATTGAACTAGTATAACTAGTCTTGAAAAGTTACCAATACCTAAACACTAAAATGAGTAAAAGAGAATATGTAAACCCACTTGATCATCATATATATAAAATCATCATATGTATACATAATTGTTATTTTTATAAAGTCATTGGACATGAGTCTAAGACGATTATTATTTGTCTAGGTTTCCGTGATTGAAGCACGTACCGTACGTCCGAATTGTCGATAACCCGCCTTCCCACATCAACGTGAGTTCATAGCCTCGCACTCTTTTAAATATTTTTATAAATGTTTTATAAACCCGAGAGGGAGAAAACATGTTAGTTTTTATAAAATAGGACACATTTGTCCAGATTGTTTGTTTATTGATTTGGACCCGAATGATTGAATGGCCCGATTGTATGACCCGATAAATGATTAAAGGACCCGATAGATGAAATTAAATGGATTATTAAAGTTAGGTTATGTCACTAAAAGTCCCATTAGCATGAATTGTGAACTACCGGGATTTGGTAGACGCTTGTGCATATAATAGTACTATTTGGGGACGATCACCCCAGTTCGCGCCTTGACGGTTGATCCCCGTCGTGCCACATTGATTGGTAAGCGAATTTATGTATGAGAAGATTTCCATAGCGTGACCTTTGTGACGACACGCTACTTTAGATGGGCAAATTGAGTATCGGGTTAGCTACCCGTTGTTGGTTTAGTAAGGTAACAATGTCATGTGGCTTATAATAATCCAAAACTAACGAAATACTACTAGACGCTCCGAATTACGATGTATTGCCTGATTAGCAATGCAGGGTCATACTATTGATATTATGTTCGTGTTTTGGTTTTTATAACCATATTCATATAACGGTTTTTATTTTCATACAACGTCATAAGACGTATTGTATGATGTTTTTACGACATTGGCTCGTATAATGATTTTTAAGGCAAATGCCTATATTATGATTTTCGATAAGGATTTGTATAAAAATGACTTTGGCTATTTTATGGCCTATTAAAATGATTTGTACAAAAATGATTTTCGGTAATAATTTTATACCGATATTATATTGATGGTTTATTAAACTCTATGAATTCACTCGACGTTATCGCTGACCTTTTATTTTAACATGTTTTATCTCAGGTACTTGAAGGTAATTCTCGGGAAGACGACAAGAATTCATGGCCTGCACTTAAACAATATTTTCCATTCAAATACTTTGTAAAACTTTGTATGAAATATAATGACTTGGGACCGATGTAACTTTGATATTTATGAATGGAAATGATTTATTATTAAACGACGCGATTTTTATGCGTTGTCTATGATGTGAGTAATGTGCTATCCCGTAACACCAACTAGTCTTCTGCTGTATTGAGTTGTATAAATTTGGGGGTGTTACAGTTTGGTACCAGAGCTCTCGTTATAGAGAACGCAAGATTTTTAAAAACCAAGGTTTTGAATAAAACATTTCAAAATCTTTTAACTATAAACATTTTTCTAAAAATGTCTAAAAATCTTTTGACTATAACGGTGCTGAAGAATTCCCGAGTTACCGACAAGGCCAGACTGAGAAGTGTTATTTTAATATATATATATATATATAACTTGGATTATATATATATATGATGTAATTTGATTACATGATTGTTTGATGATTATTTTGATATTTATACGAGGTATTTATACGACGTAGATTGTCACAATAAACCCTAAATCCCATAGTAAATTAATTGAAGCTATTCTCGTAGGAATTCTAGCTATCCTAGATCTAAACCAAGTTGTGGATATCTATGATCCCAACAAATGGTTGATATTCGTAGAAATATAGATATTAGTTGATTGTGATATTGAAAAAAGAATTGGCGAGTTTAAATCTGATATCGATGTCATGACGATCTTTCCTTATAGAGTGGAGTTTGACAAAACATTGCCACCTAAAAAGATGTCATCTGATTCGCTGTCATCCAATTCTTAAATTGAAATCGAAAGGGTGAATGTTGCACTTGAGGCTGTCACTAGAACCATTACTCAAAAGCCTCATGCCACTAGTACCTTTCCGAGAAGTCTAGTTGAATGACCAAGTCATTTCATACTAGTGACTCATTTGATAATTGTCGTTGTAAGAGCTATAGGATTGGAATTAAGTATTGATTCATATCGAGCTTTTATTGCCCTATTAAGGCCTAAGAATAAGATTGAAAGTATTGGAGAATGAGGTAGGATATCGGATTGAGTATAAAATTGGTTGAAACTTGAATAAAGTAAAAATTAACCTGTATGGAATATGAGATTGTTAAGAAGAATTCGTTAAGTTCCTTGATTGAATTATGAGGTTTTAAATGATTATAGGTTCGTGTTAAAGGTTGTTCATAGGCCATTGTCCACTAATGAGGATGCCCAGTGTCCAAGAAATAAATTGAAGAAATCTTCTTCTTAATTGGGACCGATGGATCTTCCGGGACATGTGGAACACCTAATGACTCTTGTAGGTTAGTATTCATTGTGGTATCTTTTAAAAATCCCTAAATTAACTGAGATAGCAGTTGGTAGGATGAGTTCTGAGAATTGTATGACATAGTGACACGTAATGTGTTACAGTACAATTTTGACTTGTTTGTGATTAATGAAAACGACTACCTTTGATTGCTAAATTCTACATGTATCGATGTTATCTATCTTTTATTGCTTCATCCTAATGTTCGCATTAGTGATGCAACCATTGAACAAGTACTCATATTGATTGAGTTATGTTGTGGATTATTCTTTTTGAGTGCCATCGAGATCATGAACCTCATGATTAATTGGCTAAGATCATTTCCTATCATATTATAGTTAGTTCTTGGTGAACAACTTTTCATCACTCTTTTGCAGATCACTCATTGTTTTTATAAGATAAATAGTATCGTTTGAGGAAATTGAATTTTCATCACTATAAGGATTATTCAAAGTAAGATTTATAAGTGATTGTTATCGAAATGAGGTTGTTTATAAAACAACTTGGAAAACTCAATTGTTTTCATAATAAGGAAAATCTTTGTAAATTTATTCTTGATTCTTATTTAAGAATTAAGCATGAAAATGTTTTTATTATAAACATGATGATAAAATTTTGACGAACTGAGTATTGCATCGTTAATCTTGAAATTGTATATAGTTGCGCGCCTACATACAATTTGGAATGGACCATGCAAGGCTGATTAGTAGCCACCATAAAACTGATTAATAAACACTACATTTTCTTTGAAGATTGTGAAAGATTAAATTTTATGAGATCTGCAAGAAGTAAAAAATAGGGACATAGTGTTAGGGATACCTACATATGTGCCTGTAGCATCTACTCTTCTGAGTCGAATCTACTCATCCGTGGAAATTGTCTTATTTGACAATTGAAAATTCTTTCTTGTCCCATTTTTCCCGTAGTGAGATTCTTAGGAAAAGTATTTGATTACCGAGTGTTGATACCCGACTGGATGTATCGACGTTCTTATCATTTCTTTTGATTTGATTTCATTTGAATGGCCTGGGTAACGATCCGAGGAGCTTTCGAATGCGTACTCAAATTATGAAAACATGGGATATATTCATATTCATTAAATGTTTTCATCTGTATCTGATTTGAAATTCTCTCGCATAGATTATGCGTTGACCTTACCCTTTTAATAGTAGTTGTGTATCCTAATATCCCTGAATTTGTGAAGGATTATGAATTATTATTAGTCTTTTGAGAAGTTCACATCTTATCGACGGCAATGCAACTAGAAAGTTGATAGTGCCCGTAGAATGGATTGATTGATTATGACATAACGACATTGTCTTAATTGATGGGAACTCGAGTAGAATTCTCCTAAATGATAAGATGTTGATTATCAAAAGTGATCTAAATCATTCTTGATGAATGACCATATCCTGCATTTAGACTTGAAATTATACTATGAATGGTTATGAACTAGTTATAGATATTGTAATCTAGAAGAACCTAAAATGAATTTATTAAAAGATGTTTATGTTATCTAAAACTTTAGTAAGTATTTTTTGATGAATTACCTAGACTTTCGCCATTAAGGCAAGTTAAATTTGGTATTGATTATATTCCCGGTGCTGCACCTATGGCATATGCACTATACGTCAGCACCATCTAAATTAAAGGAATTACCGTACAACTGAGAGAGTTGTCAGAGAAAGCTTTTATTCTACCAAGCTCGTCATTATGAAGAGCTATGGTGTTATCATTCCTTATATTTATAGATTACTGTGAACTGCGTAAATTGACAATGGAAAACGATATCCATAACTCGAAATGGAAGATTTGTTCGATCATTTACAAGGTTTTTGATACATGGCATAGTTATCATCAACTTCGCATCTGCGAAAAAGGATTATGTATTCCAATCACTACATCCTGTACTTGTAATGAACATTATGAGTTTCACGTGGTGACGTTTGGATTGACTAATACACATGTAGCATTCATAAATTTGGTGAATCACATGTGTAGGCTGTAATTTGATAAATTCATGCTCGTGATTATTAAGGACTATATGTTTGTTTATAAGAATAAGAATGAGTTAATAATTATTTATAGATTGCCCTGAACTGGCCGAACAATGAAAACCTGAACCTTGAATAATTGATATGTGATTAAAAACTTAAACCTTTACATTATTTGACTATGTGATTAATAGATAATGGAATATAAATTGACTCTTCAAAATTTAGAAGTCATTTAGAACTTTGAGTTATACTAAAAAAAGTGCAAATATATTTTGACAAATGTTTTAACAAAGGATTTTAAGAGATTATTACCTTATACACAAACCATTTAACTAAACTTCTGTTTAGGGGTAAATGTTTGTGTATACTTCTAGACAACCTAAGAAGAATTTAGGAAACTATATAACTTATTACTTGAAATTTGAAACGACAATTTTTGCTTTTCAACTAAGAAAATTTTGACCAAAATATAACCTAAGATTTCTCGAACATTTTCGGATCTTATTAATTATTTTCGATAAATCAACAGAAATCTTGTTAATTAAATTCAAATTTATTTTGAACATTTTTATAATTGGTCGAACTAAGAAAATTAAAATTTTTACGTTATGTTTCATAAAAACTAAATGTTTATTATTTAATTAGTTGTAATAATTATCGACGCTTTAGACGTCAGATTGAGTAAAACAGATAAAACAATAGTTGAGATAGAATTAAAACTTAGAAAATATGAAGAAAGGTGAACGTAATTACTGACATATTATATAGAAAGTATAAAGATTCAATTAAGATATATTTCTAAATAATGATTATGCAAACTAAATTGCCGAACAATATAAAAATAAACGATGTTTGTAAAAAGGATAATATAGATAATAAATGGAGTTCGCGTCTAATGTGAACCATTAAAATTGAGAAGCCGATAGCGTTAAATGTTTTAAAGGCCACTTGTGGTTGCCTAGATATGGAGATTGTGAGATATAGTTATGTTGGAATTTGTAAGTATAAGTATTCTATTTATGTCATTTATGACTAAAAGTATCTTTGTCTGAAGAAGTTGTACTAATGACAAATTATGAAGGCAAACATCGCCTCATACATTAGTAAACGTCTAGCTATTGCAAAGGTCATCATCTGAATTAGATTCGATTTGGGTCATCGTCGACAGACTGACCAAATCTGCTAATATCATTCCCGTTAATGATAAATGCAAAAGAGTTATGTAAACATAGTGTGCATGTATCGAACATCTTTATCAAGATCCTCGCTTCGCATCGAATTTCTGAGATTTGCTCAAAAATCATTGGGAACGAACCTTGATGAGAGTACTATGTACCACCCCAAATCGAAGGGACGAGGTAAAGTAACGATACAAAGTAATATAAGAGTTGTTTTATGTTTGAATGATTGACCTTTGGTAATAGAACGTATAATCGTTTTCCTTTGGAGAGATTATCCTTGATAACTATCGTATTAGGATCGAGATCTAATCTTGTTAGGATATAAATCTTAGAGAATCTATAAGCAAGAGTTGAGATGGAGACATCCGACATACACCCATAGGTTAAGTTAAGGTTTCCTATGATGGCGAACCTAACCTTACAAAATACCCGACCCGCGAGATCTGAAATGATTATTGAAATTAGGATCTGATTATTGACTGCCGGTAGTGGGCAAGAGGTTATGTGAATATGAAATGTAGATCTTGAAGTGCCAGATGGGTAGCGAAGTTATGCCATAATTTTTAACCTTGGAAAAATGAATTCATGATCTGACAAATCATGGGATATAAGTCCCCGTTGTATGGGACCATTGAGATGATGTAAAAGTTGGGATTGAAAGGCATATAAGCTGGATCTACCCTAGGACTTCAAGAAATGCGTGAATTATGTTTCGTAAATCGAACTTGATGGAATATCTATCAAGTGAAAATCTGATTGTTCTTAGTAAAGCTTAGATCGGCGAAAAGTTGCATTCATCAGAAACCCGTGAACATCATGGATAGAGAAAGTAAGTCAACATTAAGCCTGATCTTATTCCTGTAGTTATGTTTGATGAAACTCGCGTATTGTAATGGATTACACTTGTGAGAAAAGACCGAATGTGGAGGGAATACCCACATGGCTTTAACTCTATAAGAAGCGAGTAGTAAGGTAAGATGATCTTTGAGGACAAAGATCCTGTTTAGGGGTAAATGTTGTGACAATCCGTCAATTTATGGTCGATATTTTATTCTTAATATTTATTTGAAAACATTATATTAATGTTACAATATGAACTCACTTATTTTTGGGAAGTAATTTGGATTTACGTCTTGAAGTAGCGTCGACTACGTCTAAACCGGAAGATTCTACGTTACGTGCTTACGTTTACATACACCGTCTTTGGTGACAGTCCGACAATTCAGAAAATAAATTTATCCGTGAATATTATTTTGGAGTTTTAAATTTGTGTTGGTTCATATACTCACAAATTTACGAGAAGAGACTAGGACTTACGATTTTATTTTAACGTCCTTTACGACTAAACCGGAAACCCTAGGATTACGTATTTACGTTATCGAACTCCGTTTTTGATGAAACAATTTTTATTAGATTCTTTTTGTGCCGTTGATTCATAATTTATAAAAACATTTTTTCGTGAAACGACCCGAGGGCACGCAAATCGAGGAAACTAGAATCGAGGAATACCCGTAAAATTAGTGAGGTGGGACAAAATACATTATCCCACCCCACTAATACACATGGGGCGGCCAAAAACTCACCAACACATCGATTGATGTGTCAAAACTTCAACACTTGTCTCATTTAGCTTCAATGTTAAGCCAACACTCCTCAAAACCACTAGCTAAACTTATACATCCATTTCACTCATGCAAACTAGCTACAAATCCTCTCATCTCTCTTCTTATTGTCGTCCACTATTCCACACAAAACACCCCATTCATACAAATTTTAACCACAAACATATGTTATAATTAACATATGTTAATCTCCATTCAAAGAGGTGAAGATTGGTGCAAGTTTTAACATACAAGGAGGAGTTTTCATGGAGTAGTAGGGCTGATTTTCCACAAGGTGTTCATGAAGAATGGTGGTCTTGAAGATGGTCTTGGTGCATCACAAGTTTCCCCATCAAAATCCATGTTTTGATCAACCTACATCATCATGGTGGTATAAAGATTGTCCTCCTCATCCTCTTGTTATTTTTATTATGTAATCATGTATTTTATTTCCTATTGTATATGTATATGATGATTATATTATGATAAAAGTATTGTGTGGGGATTTGGTGTCGATAAATATGATTAAAAGATGAAAGACTATAAGAAACAAGGTTAAAATCTTGTTTAAATTTGTTGGCTGTATAAAACAGTAAAGAATCAAATGATGAACTGATAAAAATGGCATAGATTAATGAATAAACAGTAAGCTATGGGTCTTGTACACATGTGAGAGTTGGCCATGCAATGGAATCATTGTAATGAGTAAGATATGATCAAAACAAGTTTAAGGTACAAATCTGAGTTCACTGTTTTGGACGATTTTAGAAAATACTTAGAGGATGATTCAACAGTAGCTATAGCAGAATTAAATGGAGCACATATCATGTAGTTTATGTGATAAAAATTTGAGCTTCTATCTCCATATAGAACTCTATATATGGCAGTTTTGGTGAAGAGGAAAATAAAAATCAGATTTTGGAAATTAAAGTATAATACTATTATATAAGCACTCCAAATTATATTGTATAAAATGTAAAACCAAAACCCACTAACTCATGGATTTTATTTATATAAATATGCTAAAGGTTAAATAAATGGATAAATTATAAAAATGGTAGTGTAATAATATTTATAAGATATAAAAACTATAGACTTGATTTTACGACTTTTTCGGCTATTACCGTAAAATTAACGTTTTTCGCCAAATAAAACTTAGACGATCAAACCCGTCTAATGTAAAGTTTTTAAAA
Organism: Glebionis coronaria; assembly: GCA_025667525.1. Classification (NCBI taxonomy): domain Eukaryota; kingdom Viridiplantae; phylum Streptophyta; class Magnoliopsida; order Asterales; family Asteraceae; genus Glebionis; species Glebionis coronaria. Next base: position 180,130,807 of record CM046880.1, on the reverse strand, counting down.
GTCATATACCGATATATAAGTATCTAAAACAAGTAAAAATCGATAAAACCCGAACTATAGGACATACGGACATTAACGAGCCAAGTAAACATATTGGACTAATAATTGGACTAAACAAGTTAAACACTTATAAAAAGAACTTATTGGACTTAACCCATTTGGGCCCAACCTATAAAGTATAAATACTGATAATAAAGGTATAATTGTACTAATGAATAGTATTGTGCTTGTAATAGGCCCATTGGGCTTCAAAATATAAACAAGATTGAACTAGTATAACTAGTCTTGAAAAGTTACCAATACGTAAACACTAAAATTAGTAAAAGAGAATATGTAAACCCACTTGATCATCATATATATAAAATCATCATATGTATACATAATTGTTATTTTTATAAAGTCATTGGACATGAGTCTAAGACGATTATTATTTGTCTAGGTTTCCGTGATTGAAGCACGTACCGTACGTCCGAATTGCCGATAACCCGCCTTCCCACATCAACGTGAGTTCATAGCCTCGCACTCTTTTAAATGTTTTTATAAATGTTTTATAAACCCGCGAGGGAGATAACATGTTAGTTTTTATAAAATAGGACACATTTGTCCAGATTGTTTGTTTATTGATTTGGACCCGAATGATTGAATGACCCGATTGTATGACCCGATAAATGATTAAAGGACCCGATAAATGAAATTAAATGGATTATTAAAGTTAGGTTATGTCACTAAAAGTCACATTAGCATGAATTGTGAACTATCGGGATTTGGTAGACGCTTGTGCATATAATAGTACTATTTGGGGACGATCACCCTAGTTCGCGCCTTGACGGTTGATCCCCGTCGTGCCACATTGATTGGTAAGCGAATTTATGTATAAGAAGATTTCCATAGCGTGACCTTTGTGACGACACGCTACTTTAGATGGGCAAATTGAGTATCGGGTTAGCTATCCGTTGTTGGTTTAGTAAGGTAACAATGTCATGCGGCTTATAATAATCCAAAACTAACGAAATACTACTAGACGCTCCGAATTACGATGTATTGCCTGACTAGCAATACATGGTCATACTATTGGTATTATGTTTGTGTTTTGGTTTTTATAACCATATTCATATAACGGTTTTTAATTTCATACAACGTCATAAGACGTATTGTATGATGTTTTTACGACATTGGCTCGTATAATGATTTTTAAGGCAAATGCCTATATTATGATTTTCGATAAGGATTTGTATAAAAATGACTTTGGCTATTTTATGGCCTATTAAAATGATTTGTACAAAAATGATTTTCGGTAATAATTTTATACCGATATTATATTGATGGTTTATTAAACTCTATGAATTCACTCGGCGTTATCGCTGATCTTTTCTTTTAACATGTTTTATCTCAGGTACTTGAAGGTAATTCTCGGGAAGACGACAAGAATTCATGGCCCGCACTTAAACAATATTTTCCATTCAAATACTTTGTAAAACTTTGTATGAAATATAATGACTTGGGACCGATGTAACTTTGATATTTATGAATGGAAATGAATTATTATTAAACGACGCGATTTTTATGCGTTGTCTATGATGTGAGTAATGTGCTATCCCGTAACACCAACTAGTCTTCCGCTATATTGATTTGTATAAATTTGGGGGTGTTACACTAACTAACCTTCTCAAAGTGATTGTCAGACCCTTTAAGAGGTTTTAACTAACTAGGTGAAATAGGGTTCAGAGAGAAAATGAGAATGTGTGCGTTTTTCACACACTACCTAACTATACAAAATGAATATACAATGGGGTATTTATAGACTAAGATTGGGTGCTGGTGAGGTTTGATGACGTGTTGCAACCACTAACAAAGAGCCACGTGTCCCAATTTTGGAAATGTTATGATCCATGTTCTTCATGAATTGGGGGTTTTAAATCCATTTAATGATTTGTTAGTTGGATATTAGGATTGTGTTCGTCTCTCCATTTGGATCATTTTTCATGTTGAACATTTTTCCTGAAAGTGTATAAATTGTCCTCCACGATCTGGGCTTGAAAGGTGCCACTTGGCATGTCATGATTTGTCCATAAATTGAGACGCGGATCATAATCCATAGGAACAGTGGAGGATGTGAAGTGGGACTTTGTGATTGGTGGAGATATGTTCGTGCGTATACTAATGTGATTTGGCTGCTATATATCTCTCTTCATAAATGAAACTTTGAGCTGGCAATCCAAGTATCACTTTTCTTGGCTTCTTATTGGAGGAGAACTATAGCACACAGATCATGCTTAAAATTCTTTCCAAATTTGGCATCTTTAATCCCTTGGTTTATGGCAAATTTCTGTTTAGATCAAGGCACTTTTTATGTAACACCCCGAAATTTATACAATTCAATACAGCGGAAGACTCGTTGGTGTTGCGGGATAGCACATTACTCACATCATAGACAACGCTTAAAAATCGCGTCGTTTAATAAAGCATTTCCATTCATAAATATCAGATTTACATAGGTCCCAAGTCATATTATTTCATACAAATTTTACAAAGCATTTGAATGGAAATTGTTATTTAAGTGCGGGCCATGAATTCTTGTCATCTTCCCGAGAATTACCTTCAAGTACCTAAGATAAAACATGTTAAAAGAAAAGGTCAGCGATAACGCCGAGTGAATTCATAGAGTTTAATAAAATCAATCAATATAACATCGGTATAAAATTATTACCGAAGATCCTTTTGTACGAATCTTTGTAATAGGCCATAAAATAGCCAAATTCATTTTATACAAATCCTTATCAAAAATCATAATATAGGCCTTTGCCTTCAAAATCATTATACGAGCCATTGTCGTAAAAACATCATACAATACGTTTTATAACGTTGTATAGAGTTAAATAAAAACCAATATATGAATGTGGTTATGAAAAACCAAAACACGAACATAATATGAATAGTAAGACCCCGTATTGCTAGTCAAGCAATATATCGTAATTTAATGCGTATAGCAGTATTTCGTTATTTTGGATTATTATAAGCCGCATGACAATGTTACCTTACTACAACAAACAACGGGTAGCTAGCCCGAAACTCATTTGCCCATCTAAATTAGTGTGTCGTCACAATAATCGCGCTTGTGTAAATCTTCTCATACATAAATTCGCTTACCAATCAATGTGTCACGACGGGGATCAACCGTCAAGGCGCGAACTGGGGTGATCGTCCCCAAATAGTACTATTATATGCATAAGCGTCTACCAAATCCCGGTAGTTCACAATTCATGCTAATGGGACTTTTAGTGACATAAGCTAACTTTAATAATCCATTTCATTTCATTTATCGGGTCATATATTCATTCATCAGGTCATACAATCATTCTGGTCCAAATCAATAAACAAATAATCGGGACAAATGGTGTCCTATTTTAGTAAAACTAACATGTTATCTCCCTCACGGGTTTATAAAACATTTCATAAAACATTTAAAAGAGTGCGAGGCTATGAACTCACGTGGATGTGGGAAAGCGGGTTATCGACAATTCGGATGTATGGTACGTGCTTCAATTACGGAAACCTAGACAAATAATACTCGTATTAGACTTTTGTCCAATGACTTTATCAAAATAATAATTATGTATACATATGATGATTTTATATATATGATTATGATCAAGTGATTTTATGCATCTTTACTCATTCATTATAGTGTTTATGTGTTAGTAATTTTTCAAGACTAGATACACTAGTTCAACTTGATTACATTTTGAAGTCCAATGGGCCTATTACAAGCACAATACTATTCATTAGCCCAATTATACTTTTATTATCAGTATTATACTTTATATGTTGGGCCCGAATAGGTTAAGCCCAATAAATAAGTTTATTAGTGTTTTACCAAATTAGTCGGGTTTATTGTCCATTAAGGCTACTTTGGCCCGTCAATGTCTATATGTTGTAAAGCTCGGGTTTTATCGGTTTTTACTTGTTATATATGTTTATATATCAGTATGTGAGTTTATAAAAGTTTACATTAGACGGGTCCAACCGTCTAAGTTTTATTTAACAAAAACGTTAATCTTTCGGTTTTAGCCGAAAAGACGTAAAACTTAGTATATAGTTTTTATAACTTATAAAACTTACCAAACTACCATTTTTATATAATGTCCATTTATTTATCCTTATGCATTTTTATATAAATGAAATATATAAATTAGTAGGTTTTAATTCACATTTTATACTATATTTATTTGAGTGTTTATATAATAATATTAAACTTTAATTTCACAAAATCAGTCCTAAAAATCTAGTTTACTAAAATGATCATATCTAGAGTTCTACATGGAGATAGAACCCCAAATTTTTATCATAGAAACTACATGATATGTGATTAATTTTATTCCTTTATAGCTACTGATGAATCAACCTCTAAGTATTTTATAAAATTCGTCCAAAACAGTGTACTCAGATTTGCACTCTAAACTTGTTTTAATCATATCTCACTCATTTTTATGATTCTATTGCATGGCCAACTCTCACATGTGTAAAAGTCTCAATACTCACTGTATATAAATTCCTCTATACCATTTTATCAGTTCGTCATATGGTTATTTACTGTTTTTATACAGCCTACTAAATTAAGCAAGATTAACCACTTTTACATATAGTTTTTCATCTTTTTACCCATGTTTATCAACACCAAATCCCCACATAATATTTTTATCATCATATATTCATCATATACATATACAATAAGAAAGAAAATACATGATTACATAATCAAAATAACAAGAGGATGGGAAGAACAATCTTTATACCACCAAGATTATGTAGATTATGATCAAGACATGGATTTTGATCACACAACTTGTGATAAATCAACACCAATCTTCAAGGCCACCAATACTTGTAATATTCTTGTAGAAATCAGCACTTGGACATCACCATATCACCTCCTTGGATGTTAGGATCACCCCCAATCTTCAAGGCTTCAAAGGAGCATCATCATGTGTATGAATAACACATGATTTTATGGCTAAAATAGATCAAATAAGGGTTGTTGTTGGTGAGTTTGGGACGAAAATGAGAGAGGGAGGAAGGGAGGGTGAGTGGTTTTTCATGTGTAAATGAAGAAATGGTTTCTAGGAAATGGTTTTGTGGTTTGGTATAGCTTACATGTTAAGCTTAGCTAACAAGTGTAACTTGTTAGTTATAACTTGACACATAATGAGATGTGTTGGCATACTTTGGCCATCCCATGTTAGTGGGGTGGGACAAAAAGATTTCCATACCAAAAGATGGAGAATCAAGAGATTAAGATGGGTCTTTGATTAGTTTATAATGATTCAAGCTAGATTTTTAAAAATCAAGGGGTGTTTGTGTTGTGTGGGTTGACGGCAAAAGAAGAACAAGGGAGGGAGAGAGAGAATTTTCGAGTTAGTGGAGATTGTGTGTGTTTTTGTGTATTAATTTTCAATTTATATGGTGGAAGTTTAGGGTAGTTTTTGCCAATTGTGATTCTTGTGGACCAAAATGCAAATACTTTGTTAAAGAGCGGGAAATGACTATTAGTCACTTTTGTAAAATTTTACGGGTCTCGGGTTTCATAAAAATGCTCCTCAAAACTTAAAACGCACACAAAATATGATATTATATAGTCCCGGCACGACTTAATACGACATTAAAATAAAAACGTCAAAAATTAAACATCGACATGTTTAAAATAAAATGTAAAATTTCTCGGGCATCCGTCGATATCGTCATCACTAATAATCCTCGCAACTCGTCAAAACGTAAAAATAAAATTTCAACATCATCCAAATCAAATTACCAATCATCATGACAATCAATCTCGTCAAAAATTTTAAAAATATACGTAAAAATATAATTAAATAATGACCACGGTTTTGGGTTGTTACATCCTACCCTCCTAAAAGAGAGCGACGTCCCGGCGTTCAACCTGCCTCACACTCGCACTTCCTCACTTCTAGAGACAACGTGACCTCTTATCCTCAAGAGATACTCACGCCTTTCACACCAGTCTAACTCAATTCTTATGATATCACCATATCCACAATTATTACTACACTTCAACTTTCAATTTCACCTTCTATTATGCTAATATTCCTTCATCATTCGTACTCCTTCTGCGTCACTTTCCCAGTTTCATTCCTGCCCTAATACTCTGATAACTTGACCCACAACTATGTATGTTCTCAAATTACACCTCTTAACTACTGATATGACAATTATCATCGCATAAGGATTCCATCTTCACTAGTTTCCATTAGTCCTCATAGTAAAATATTTAGATATCATCATCCCAAGTTTCTATTATATGTTGATGTGATTGATACCAATTTCAATTACCATCGTTCAATTCATCCTTTCACTCTGTCCATTGCTTTCTGAAAATACGCAATATTCCTTCTTAACTCAATTCTTCATAATTTCTGTAGAAATCTCTAATATCCAAAAGTCAATCTCAATCTCTTGGTCACATATAATATGTTCAAACCTTAATCAATACTCATACTTTATCACAACGATTTCCAGTATTCAAAAATTACTCTGCCTCTATGTCCTGAGGTTACACTCAAACTAAATACAATGAGATTATCCATGATTCTAACCAGTCACTTAAATACTTTCCATACTCATTTTCTACTTTCATTAATTCTAACAATCTCTATGTCCCGAGTGTAGTGCTTGCTAGATCACTGAATTACTGTACCTTCCATAGTATATTATTACATCTTCCTCATATCATATTATTTTTTAGATATCTCCATTAGTCTCATATATTCAAATCTGAAATGTATAATGGTCAGATCACTTCCTGATATCGTAATATATTTTATTCCAACCATTCTGTATTAATACTTCAATTTTTAAAATCCCTTCAATACTACATGCGACACTCTCAGCACTCTAAGAATAATTAAATTCTCTTTTTAATCTGAACAATTCATTCACCACTGGTCCTTGCATTCTTAACACACTCTCTGATCTAATAGGAGAAAAATTAAATAATCACAATAACCGTTTTTGTCCGACAAAAACATACATCTCAACTTTCTCATTTCTATTACCATTCTATTTCAAAATTTCCAACAATCTGTTGATCTTATTTCTTTGATATTCCTTTTTCATTAGTTTATACCTTGATTCTAACTTTCTTTCCATTCTACCCATTCTGCTTGTTACGACCAATATTCCAATTATCTCAAAACTCAAGAGTCAATTCTCAGTTACTTCAGAAACTTTATAAGCTCTTTTTTTTCCTTCTCCTACTTACTAAATACTCACTAGTTGATAGTGACAGTATCCACACTTATCCTTCATAATCCGAAACATACTTCATAATACAGAACTATAACATATCCCATCTAAAATTTACCGATTATTATTTCCCCGTCATCATTAAGTAATCCTTAACTCCTCTTCCTTTAAAATCCCCGAATGGAATTTATACACAAGTCCTTCTTATTCTTATTTTCTTCATACTTGATTCCATACAAGTAATACTTTTCAATCCGAAAACAAATACCACAATGTCCAATCTCATGATCATATAAACCCCGTTACACTTCTTTATTCAAGTCAACACACTACTATTGCTTTCCTTTCCACTTGATATTATCCAAATATCATCATCGCAGCTCTATAATTCCGTTAGATTCCTCTAATACTAATTATACAGGCACAAAACTTCAATCTATCCTCAGTGTTCATACACAACTTCCTCAACTACAAAATCAGATCTCACAACCACAACTTAAATATATGAATGGATTTCACACATTTAGTTCTTCTTTGTCAGCCTTATCGTTGGTTCAACAATCAGTGAAAACCTCTCGATAAACCTCCGATAATACCCAGCTTACACACAGGAATTGACAAGCTTTAGTCAGTTTCGTCAGTATCGACAAAGCCTCAATCGATTCAATCTAGTCTGATTTTTACGATCACTTCAACCATAGATTGCACATTCTAAAACATCTATAATACTCCAACTAAAATTCTTATCCAAAGAGTTTTACACACCATTCCTTTTTAACAACAATATTCCAATTGTTAGGGAATATTTTTCTTTCCTTCAATCATCTATTCATCACACTAAACATTCACAATCAATAATGGATACTGATTTCTGGTGCTCAGTTTGTTCAACCTCACAACAATCATCTTATTCACAGAACATCCTGCTTCTTTACTTACTTCCATTATTACTTCTCTGATGACTTACCCTTCTAGTCAAATCAGATTATCCTTATTGTCTCATCTGCCAATCCTTACAATCAAACATATTACCATCCTCAAGTTCCTGATAATGCCATATAATAAAATATACAATCAGATTGCATAACTCCTATCACCAAGCTAACACAAAACTTCCTTTTTTCCCATGACGACAGTGAACTCTACGATTCCGCAGAATAATCACATAGTATCCTAAAGTACTAACTCATCTTCTCATTCTTTTCCGACTACTACTAGTAAAGCACACATAAAATTTGACTTATTGTAGTTTCCTACTACATACCTTCTCATCATTGACCAATAAAATCGTCAAATAGAAATTCCACTGATTACTCCCTAAAATCAGTACTCAATGTTCAACAACATTCTAATTTAATTCTTTCCACCTTTATTTATCATATCCTATGATATTCATCCTTATCCTGGTTAACTTTCTCACAACTCTAGTTCAGTTAATTGCGCTATACTTCTTAATTCCATAAACTCAGAAAATATTCCTTAATATATATATATATATATATATATATATATATATATATATATATATATATATATATATATATATATATATATATATATATATATATATATATATATATATATATATATATATATATATATATATATATATATATATATATATATATATATATATATATATATATATATATATATATATATTATTCTTCCGTCGGTGAATTTCTCATTTCAACCAATAGCAAATTCTCGTTGATTTCTCGTCCTCAGGTCTGCGAAAATCTAACATCTTCAAATCTCAATATATCCTCAATAACACCTTCAGTAATTCAATAAAATTCTAACTGAATGATTACTAGATAAGAATATACAAATTAGTACATCTAAATCTCAAATCTTATCAGTATTTCCAAAATATAGGCTGTAATAGCAACAACATTCCTTTCATATTGATCTTCCATTATCTGAATAATTCCTTTATTCAATCTCCTTTACCGAAATAAAAACATTTCATTACCACAGAAATACCAATTCCTATACTACACTCCTTGTTATTCCTTCAGCAACTCGACCTCTAGCTAGTCCGTACTTACGTCAAGTAAACAGATAATTACTTAAGTGGTATAAAATACATGTGATCCACACATCATACTTCCTCCTGCTTACCCGATTCATAGTAACTGCTTGAATACTATCTCTTCTTATCTTAGACTATTAAATTCTAAGTTTACCTTCTATTAGAGGAAATAAGTTCCTATTCCTTATTGTCATTCCCAACAATACCATTCCTTTGCCCTTTTCTGCCACACTTAATTTCGAATCTGGATCAATCTTTAAGTTACTATCTATTTTCGTCTAGTTGAACATTCCCAAATGACTATTGATATATCAAACATCCATCAGTTACTCGAATTTATCCATATAGTTTCACATTTCCAATTACCATCAATAGTCGTATGGCACTCTTCACCGCATCTCTTCTCATTCCTAATAATTCAACAAACATACATCCTTTTAAAATCTTGCAGAATAACAGCAGCATCTCCAACTGGAACAACAACATCTCCAACTGGAACAGCAGCATTGTAGGATATGTAAATCTTGCTTATGTTTTAGAGAGAGAAAGATAGATGATTTCACACTTCTAGAGAGAGAAATTGTAAGAACTATGTGTTATTTGAAATGAAATCACCACCCTCTCCATCAAAGGAGAGGGTTTATATACCCAAGCCTTGTGATGGGCTTAGGCTTACAATATTAGGCCGGCCTACACATGTTGTAGGATAGGCTTGGCCTTGTTTGTTTAATAAACATATCTAGACTACGAGCTACTACTTAATATATTGTCGGAGTGACCGAATCTTCCTAAATACGTAAAAACGTATTTCCAACAATCTCCCCTAAGGGAGGTCACTCCAAACAAGGGTGTTACCCAAGTTACAATAATAAACCTAGCATACTATGCTTGTCTTGAGCTCGTAGTCTTCGTCTTTCTTTTCTTTTTCTTTTCAGGTAAACATGCTGATGTGATCATTGATATCAATATTGAGCATTAATATCTTGCCTTGATCTTGTGCATCCATCACTTGTGATCTTCGCCTCTTTGTGACACCATGTCCCACATAGTTATACCTTCATAATTCTTGAAAGCTTCAGAGTTCGATACAACGGAAGACTTAACTTTTAGGCTTTTTTGAACTAGATGAGGTATGAAGTGCATAATGTATAAGCATGCAGGGACGACTTCTTCTTGGATCCCGCAATGCCACCGTCTTCAAATGCCGCAACATAAGTAGACACGAACAAAATGGCTTTGAACATTTCATTCTAATTTGGTAGCATTTTACCTCCGGTCGGTGAAGACCGTTGGATGATATAAAATATCGTACTTGTGGCAGGTAGATTTATATAAAAATCTCCTTGACAAGATTTCGCGGGTAAACCCGTTCTCTTTACTCGACCGTCCAAAGTTGACTGCGAACGTAAAGAGTGAATCATTTGGATAAAATTATCCGCATAATTGAAGCCGTCAATTCTGATTCCTGGAACAAGTTTCATTCATTAAAGAATCGCACCATCGTTGCTTTCTAGTTGTCACGAGCTTGATTCATATTGAATCTTGCAAGTTACCTACCAAGTGCTGTTTAAGGTTAACACTAGAAGGATTTCCACTCATCACTGTTAACACTAAGGTATCACTCTGAGTGTTCTGGCAAGATCACTTAGATATTGCGTAGAGGCCTGGAACGTGTTTAAATTCAATTAAGAATTAAACAACTATTGCTTTCCAGTTATCACAAGTTTGATTCATAATGAATCGCACAAGTCACCTACCATGAGCTTTTTAATGTTCGCTCAAGAAGGATTTCCATCTTCATTGTAAATACTTTTGAATTACTCGGATGTTTAGGCAAGATCTTAAAGATTTTACGTAGGACTCTTAAAATCTTTCTTACTTTTCATAGTGATGAGACTGCTTTTATACATGGTCTCATCGTCCAAATCGGGCTTAAAATGCATAAAATATCATCAAATATACCAAATATATGCTCGTGTTTGTTACTTGTGTATTTTTAGGTACGGATATTGAGGAATTGGCAAAAGATCACAAGAATCAATCAAAAACGAACACGGGAAACGAAGACGCACAATGAACCAAGCCCAAGTTTGGGAAATTACAAAAAGATCCCTTAAGAATTGAAGATTGGCAATTTTGGTCCCTCATCTTTGAAGAACTTGTCACAATTGACCCTCCAAATGTCAAATGTACAAGTATGGTCCCACAAGTTTGAAGATATGACAAAACAAGCCCTTGGTAAATGATCATTATTGTAAATGTTAGCCTAAATTGATAAAAGGACTAACTTTGCAAAGTTTTTTGGACTGGACTTGAAATTAAAGGACTGACATTGCAAGAAAGTTAACAGCCGTTAACACTTTTGGACTGACAACATAATTACCCCACCTTAGCCCACTTTCCACCTTGGCCCAAACCCAACACACCCCTCAGCCCAAAACCAATACCCGGCTTAATTTACTTAACCCAGGTCAAACCCCAGGTCAAACTTACCCTTTTCCCTCTAAACAAAAGTTTAAAAATCTAATTACCCAATTCAGATTAAATCTTCCCACTATTACCCCTTAAACCCTAGAAATCCCCAGGGTCGATTAAAATCAAAACAAAGGGATTAATCCCCAAATTGTGCAGATCACTAATTGCCCTTAACCTCACTTTATCCCACCTCACTAGACATTCTCACATGCGCTGTGGGACCCACCCCGTACCTCCCCTGCAACATCACTCTCACCAAAACCCAAAAACCCGACCACATTAACGTTCAAGATGTTTCTACTTGGTCCCCAAGGGTGGATAAACGTCCAAGATCACGTTGAGCATCTGTCAATCACATGGGATCGTTTTTGACCCAATTTTCAGTCAAAGACCAAAGGGCAATTTAGGGCTTTTTATCACTAGGGTTTTTCACTTGTAATTTTTTAATTCCAGTTTCTAGAATCATCCTAGGCTAGTATAAATACATTCGGCCTGTGAATGTATTTTTTGGTCTAGTTTTAAGCTTTCAAATATTGTAATTCCGTTTTCTTAATATAAAAGTTTGGTGTTTGTCTTTGAACAATTGTAATCCCTTTTTATGATTATTAAAAGTGTGTGTTTATCAAGAAAGCTTATACTGAGTTCCAAAATTGTTTTGTGTGTATTCAGTTTTCAAAAGGTTTTTAAAAAGGTATTTAATTTCAAAAAAGTGGAATCAAGGAAAGTGAAAGTGGACCTTGGTTTTGATTTTGTGAAATTGAAGTGTTATTAAAACGTGTTTTAATGGTTTCAAGTTGTGTGGTAAAAAGTTTTTAAGAAAGTAAAAAGAAAACAGATTGGATATTATTGCTTGTGCTCCTTTGCTTTTCTTCTTAGCAGGTTTTGTTGAAGGATTTTCCCAAGGTTCTGCATATACCCGGGTATATGGGAGGTGGCTACCTAGCCACTGTTGGTCTTGGATGTAAGACCAACAAGGTGAAACCTTCTCTTCATTTTTCTAGTTAAAAAATTATGAGTTTGATGTGATTTTGAAAAAGTGTGAAAAGTTGTTATATTGCATGTTAAGTTAGTTTGATTTGAGTTATTTTGCTATTATATGCATGTTGTAAGTGATTAGGGTCAAATTGGTTTGCATTTAAACAGCTTGGGTTTGAAAAATCTTGGTTTTTAGTTTTTAAAGGAGTGTTTGGATAAGGGATTAAGCAGGGTTAAACATCATCAAAATTGCTTAAAATCTGTTCAAATACGTTCATTAGGGTAGAGTTAAGTGTTTAGTGTGTTTGGTTTTCAAATGAGTAGGATATTGAAGCAGCTTGTGAGATAAAAAAGGGAAAAGGATAGCTTAAATCTGCTTAGGCATTTTTCTACTTGTTTTTCATAAGATTTTGTGCTTGGATCTTGTAACCTGTTAAATCCTAGGTTGTTTTAGGGTTTGTGATTGCTTATGTGATAATTGTTACACCTGTGTGCAAGTAATCTAAGCTTGAGATTCATCTTTGTGCATTCAATTAGCAACAAAAACCACCAGACCTAGTTTTTTACATCAGCAACATTATTTGCCCACTTTGTGCTAGTTGAGCTTTGATTTCGTGTTGAATCTTGCTTGTTTAGTTTATGATTGACTCCCTACACTCCAATTGAGTGTAGGGGTGCCATTGTATCCACCAAAAACACCAACAAGCAGATCCAAGTCCTCTTGGTTCATAAATTCACAAGTGAATAAAACAGTCACTTGTGTTCATCAGAAAGAACAAGTAACCTGGCCACGTTTTGGTTCTATTATTGCTTAATCTTTGATTAAATTGGTTTTTGATTTGTGTTTGTAAGCTTAAAAGTGTTACTGTTGGGGTTTTTAAAAGTAAAAAAAAAAAAAAAAAAAAAATTGCAAAAAGATGCACCCTGCCTGGACTCGAACACGGGACCCCTCGTTGGGGGAGTGTACGTGTTAACCAGTGACCTAGATGACCTTTTTACGTTTATGTTTCATTTCAAATCTTATTTAAGGTGATTTTGTTTTGGCTTATCTTAAATAAGCCGTAGCTTATTTAGCTTATATTAAGCTTATTTGTTTAGCTTTTTGGTCTAGCTTATTTTTCCTAGGACTTTATCTAGGTTTTAGACTTTTTAGTTTTAAAAAATTATTTTTCCCTTTATTTAATTATTTATTAGGATTATTTTTATATTTAATTTTAGAAAGTAAATTAAAAATAGTAAAAGTTATTTTAAAAATCAAAAAAATAGTTTTTAGGCTTTAATTTATTTATTTGAGGTTTACATATCATAAAGTTTTCAAAAAGTCTTATTTTTAATTTTATTTGATTTTAGGGTTTTTAGACAACATTAAAAATTAATATAAAATTAATAAATAGGTTTTAGAGAACTTTAATTGCATTTTTATCTTAGTTAGAATATTTAGGATTTTTAGTAATTTTTTAGAATTTATTTATAAACTTTTAATTTTTTAGAATATTTTAATATTATTTTATTAGTAAAAATTAAAAGTTTGTTTTTTCTACTTTTTTCATTTTTCCTAGGTTAAGGACATTAAATTAGGAACTTTCTAACTTTCCAATTAATTTTTAGACTTTTTATTTATTTTCTAGAATTAATTTAAGATTTAATAGATTTTAATAGTTTTTAGGAGTTTAAAAATAGTTTAATTTGGTTTTAAAATTTTTAAAAATAGTTTTTAGCTTAATTAGGTCATTTTTGAGGTTTACAAACTATTAAATCTTGTTTAGGGCTTTTTAATATTTAAAAGTGATTTTTAGGGCTTTAATTAGCATTAAAAAGTCATTATTAAATTAATTAAAAGGTTTTAGCAAGTTGGGATTTTTTGTAAACTCTTAGAATTTTATTGTGGATTTTTAGTAATTTTTAGGAATCTTTAGGTTAAAATTTTAATTTTTGTGTTTTTTACGTTTCTACGTCTTAACTTTCTAGTAGTAGTTTTTGTTAAATTTTTATTTTTTTCGTCTTCGTCATTTTCTCTTCTTGTTAATAATCAAAAACATTAATCAATCATTCATTACACAACGCACTAGCCTCCTCGAGAACGAACTCACTTTTCTTAAGGGTCATTTACACACGGTTTTCCTAAATCGTGCACGCTTGCCCTATATTATTGCCCTCTTTTCCTAAAGGGGTAATTTTACAACTATCATTTTGGCGCCGCTGCCGGGGAGGCGTGTTGTGTTTTGGTTGAACCATTGTTGTTTTTTATATTAGCCATAAATAGTATTTGTATTAGTAGCACTCTACTAATACGTATTATCGTTTTTCGGTTTTTGTGTGAATATTATTAATATATTGTATACGTAGAACAATAAATACACAAGTACTCCAAATACGTGAGAAATCACAACCTTGACTTGGGAGGTCATTACCCAATCATTGTATTCGAATCTCAAACCAAAGAAAAAGGCAAAAATAGATAAATACTTTCGTGAAGCTTAATCTTGATAATACAAACTATAAGGTGGGTATAAGGCGGTTGTATTTCACAACCTAAAGGAAAAAGGCTCTTAAGTGCTTCGCGCCGCCTCGTTTCCTCCGCTTGCTTGTGCGTATTTGATTTTGAGAGTGAATCGAGGGTTTTGCCGCCCAAAGTATTATTACATATCATATATATTTTCTTGGTTTCTATTGATTAAACCCTCTTGAACGATTTGGTGTTCCACCATCGTTCTAAAGTCATCGAAGGCGTTCACTCCACGTGATCGTTTTCATTCCTTGAGGCTTCTTTAATCAAGAGATTTGATTAAGGAGGAGATTTGTGTACTTTTTGTCTACTTAATATATTTCACCAATTTCCAAAAAAAAAGTTAATACAATCAAAAACCACAAAAAAATTGAAAAACACAAAATACCAAAAAGAATCTTCTTTGCTCGTCTCCACGTTGTACGTGACGTTTATGCTAACTCGTAATCAAGCAAAACGTGCACATAGACGAAAGAACAAAACTCCCACTCCAACTCATTCTAGTGAGGAGTCTCCTATTGACGAACCCATTGTACGAGAAGCACCTACCATGGCGAATCGAACTATGATGGAGTTACTTCAAGCACCCATCGAGGGTTATGGAGAAGCTATTGTGATTCCCGCAATCCTTACGGAGAATTTTGAGGTGAAAACGGGTTTGTTGTCGATGATCCAAAACAACAAATTCCGTGGTGATGAGAAGGACAATCCCCACAACCATATCCGCCAATTTAATCGTCTTACCGCCACATGCAAATTTAAGGATGTCTCGAATGACTCGATTAAGATGATGCTTTTTCCGTATTCCTTAGTGGGGCCCGCTAAAATTTGGTTAGAGAAAGAGCCACCCAATTCTATATTGACGTGGAAGGATCTCGTTTCAAAGTTCGTGAACCAATTTTTTCCGCCCTTTAAGACTACGCATTTGAAAAATGAGATTTCTAAATTTTCACAAGAATCAAATGAAAGTTTTTCTACGGCTTGGAATAGGTTTAAGGAGATGTTACATGAATGTCCTCATCACGGTTTTTCCGACTTGCACCAAATAGACACGTTTTACAATGGACTCAACGATCATGAAAGAGATTATTTGAATGCCGCCGCGGGTGATAATTTTTTGTGTAAAACGGTTGAAGAAGCTTTGGTCATAATTAAGAATAGGTCTAAGGTTTATAGCCCTCGTCACACACCGAGTGTTTCCAAAATGGGCTCATCATCGTCTCGTTCTATCAATGCTTTACATGATGAGGCTAATGAGGAAAATCGGTTTTTCGATAGATTTTCGACCCTTATGTCCTATTGGAAGGCTCAAGAAGCTTCCAATTCCGCTTCGGTCAAAGCGGTTTCTAAGAGTTGTTTGTCATGTGGTGGAGCTCATGATCTTTCCGAGTGCATTACCGCGGATGGTAACACTTCGAATGCTTTTGTAGCCACGGGAACTTATAACCAAATCGGTCAAGGTTCTCGTTCAAATCAAGCTCCACCAAATCAAAATGCTAATAACTATCGCAACAACAACCAAGGTGGAAATTACCAAGGAAATCAAAGGAATTATAACAAAGGTAATTACCAAAGTGGAAATGGGCAAATTTCTAATCAAAACCAAAACCGTGATTTTCAAAACAATGCCCAAGGTTTTCAAAACGATCACACCAAAAATCTTCAAGGAGAATTTTTGAATTATGCTAAGGCTAATGATTCTAAGTTTGACAATATGTAACGTGAGATGGTTAGCTTAAGGTCCGAGTTGAAAAACGAGCTTAAAAACGAACTTGCTAATGAACTTAAAACTCATGCTAATAAAATGGAAGGAAATGTCACACGACTCAAACAAAATCAACAAAAAATGGAGCAAGGAAAACATGAGATTAAGCAAGAATTGTTAAAAGCGGATGCTAGGCAATCTAAGTTTGAAGACCGAATGGCTAAAATGTTTGAAGCTATCATGTGTAAACCCTCTTCTTCGGGTGGTCTTCCTAATGATACCATCATGAACCCGAAAGGAGAATTGAAGGTTATTACTACTCGTAGTGGTAAAACTTTCAAAGAACCCATTTCTCGTCCAAGTACTTCTATGGAGAAGAAAAAAGAGAAAGAACCCGAGGTTGTGGTTGAAAAGGAGCAAATTACAAGCCCACGAAGTACCGCTCAAACCACACCTACGGTTGAACCAATACCAATCATGGAACCCGAGATTCCAAGGCCGATGCCCATGCCTACTTTGCGCCAACCCACACCACCTTTACCCTACCCATCAAGACGAGACAAGGAAAAGGCACAAGAACGAAATAATTATCAATTTGAACTTTTTATGAAAATGTTTCGTGACTTGCATTTTAATATAAGTTTTGCCGACGCCTTAGTCATGATGCCTCGATTTGCCGCAAACTTCAAAAGTATGTTGAATAACAAAGAGAAATTGCAAAAATCGTCTAGTTGTTCTTCGGTTTTTCTAAGCCGCATACCTCAGAAAGTCGGTGATCCTGGAAAGTTTTTAATCCCATGTGCTATCCAAGACATGGAAGAATGCTACGCCTTGGCCGATCTTGGTGCTAGTATTAATTTGATGCCTCTTGAGATTTTTAAATCGCTCAATCTTCCCAATCTCACTCCTTCAAGAATGTCAATAGAAATGGCCGATCATTCTACGATTCTAGCTTGTGGAGTTGCCGAGGACGTCTTCGTGAAAGTTGGAAAGTTCTACTATCCTGTAGACTTTATTGTTGTTGATATTCCCATCGATCCTAAAGTTCCGTTAATTTTAGGTCGATCTTTTTTGGATACCTCGAGAGCACTTATCGATGTGCATGCAAGAAAAATCACTCTTCGTTTCAATGAGGAAGAACTCGTCATTAATGTAACCCAAAACTCCACTCTTTCTCATGTGTATTCTATCACATCTTTGTACAATGTCAATCCCATCAAAAACATTTGCACAAAGATTTCCAATAGAGTTTTAGGAGTTGTTGAGAAAAATGAAGTTCCGTCCCCTCCGCCGGTGGAGGTTAAAAGTGTTAAGCCTACGATTCCAATCTCGAGTGATTCTTCGGATGATGAATACGTTGATCCCGATGGGGAGGTTTTCTTTGTTGACAAACGTTTTGAAAATTTGCCACCACCTAAACCAAAAAGATTTCAAAATGTGAGAATTTTTATTGTGACTAACATTGCTTTAGATACACCAAATATTTTCGACATAATTAAATCGGGTTTTCACAAGGAGAGTGTAAAAGATGAAAAAGGAAAAGATTTTGAATTTAATTTAAAAGATTTTTCTACAATTCTAACTCCGTCATCACCGCGTTTATTGAGTACTACAAGCTCATCTTCTCCTTTTGACGATGCTTTGTGTGGACTTAGTGTGTGGGAATCCCCTTATGTTCCCTCCCCTTTCTCCACCGAGGACGAGATATTTGATCCTGGAATTGCTTATATAGGGAAATCTCGGTCTTCCACCGATGCAATAAATGGAAAATCTTTTCATTTGATTGGTGCGAGTCTACCTCGAGTAGCCCAATGTTTTGACTTACCCATTGTCCCACCCTTCTATGACTTCTCTCCTATTTTCTTCTACCCCATTGGGGTTTGTGTTGAAGTGGCGTTGTTTTGTCTTTCATCCGAAAACGAGGACGCTATCTTTGACCCCGGTATACGTTTATCGGGTTTTTAAAGTACTCCACGTGCTTTTGGGCCTTGTTTATCATGTAAGCCCCACCAAAAATTGACCATACCATGATTATCCCTAAATGATCACATTTATGGGGATTCGAGTCGAGCTTTTGACTCGGTTATCAAAAACAAGGTGCCTCGTGGGGGAGACCCATGCTTATCCATGTACATATTATTGCTTTCTAATGTAGTTAATGTGAGGGGATTTGTGCCCTTCCAACCTTTGTTCCGTGGTTGTTTGTGAATTGTGGTTTTTAGATCATGATCTTCACGATTGTAGCCTCTCGTGTTCGTTTTATGCAGCACTCGATCGTTTGCTTTGGAGGCCTTTTCCAATATCCATATGATATATCCTTTTATGTTCTAACCTTAGGTTTTTAGCACACTTCATAAACGGCTATTAATTTATTGGTTACACCCTTTCCATGCTAGATTAGGCATTCGACTACGTCTCTAGTATGGGGGTGTTTTCACCCCTAGACTCGAAACATTAAGGACAATGTTTAACTTTAGTATGGGGGGGTGAATAGATACTTGCCTTGCCAAACCTTCACGCTTTCCAAAGTTTATCTTTTTGTTTATCGTTTTGTTGCAAAATAAGGCTAAAAATGGCCAAATTTTAAAAATTTTCTCATGTTTTATAAGTGTTTGAAGACACGAATGTAGATTTTCCGATGGCGAGAATAAGAGTAATTTTTGACTCGACCGTGCGTGTTGAGCACTTAGCTTTGATTCCTTAACTACACATTAGGCTAAGTCTCTTAAATGAGGACGAGAAATGATAGAGTTAATTATAAGTTACTATGCTAAACGTAGAGTACTCGTATTCTTTCAAAAACTCATGTGTTCTCGTTGTTTGCTTATTCTCCCTTCGCATGTAAATATTTTTTGCTTAATAAATATTGACTTAGCGGTTTAGTTTTGATTGTTGGGTTTTTAGTCTTTTCTAGTAGCTTCCGTGTAATTAAATTGGGAAGACATTAAGGTATCGCCAGCGTCACGGTTTTGAAGTATTGGCAACTCGAATAATCGAAAGCTTCACCTAATAATAAGATTTCAAGTGCTCACCTAAATCAAGCAAACAATTTGAAGCCCCACAAGGCCTAAAATCTATGCAAAATTGAAAGTGAATCAAGCCTTAATCTTCGAAGCTTTAAAGATCCAAAATTCGCTTTAGCGTGAGGATATACGTCTTTGGCTAATAAAACCACCGATGAGGCGGATAATAAAAGGCAAGGCAAGACCGAAGTCATAATAAAAGCTTCATGGCGAAGTTGAATAAAAGATGGAGGTAAACCAAAGATAATAAGGTCCTTCCGTTAGGGGGCGTATAAAAGTCTTGGTAATAAGCCTCATGTTCAAAACCGTTATAAAACCGTGTTTATCGATTCTTCTTGTCAACTTAATTTTTTAACATCGTTGTCTATTAGGAGGGGTTATTGATTTGATGGTCTTAGTTACACCGTTAGGACTCTATTTTTAGACCTAAATCTCTATTATCGCATAAGTCAATGATGTATCCTCGTGATCATTAAGACATAATAAAATATAAGAGATACAACTTAGGAATAATGGGAGGATAAGTACGTGATTAGGGCATATGAGTAGTGTTAGCATTACTAACTTATAATGACAATGATCTCGTTGCACGCTTGGCATGGAATTAGGGTGAAAATCGAGGACGATGAAATTATTTCTAACGAAGCCTTCACGTGTTCTTATTCTATGAACCTAAACGTCCCATTTTGTGATGAAAATCATACATTATGTCTAAAACGCAAGTAGTAGTAATAGTAGTAATGTAGATAGTTTATCATTTCAATAAAGTGAAAAAAATTGAATTTTGGAGATGTTACGATACTTTATTCTAGCATTGCGTGAGGGCACGGCAATGGTTTAGTATGGGGGAGTGATGAGACTGCTTTTATACATGGTCTCATCGTCCAAATCGGGCTTAAAATGCATAAAATATCATCAAATATACCAAATATATGCTCGTGTTTGTTACTTGTGTATTTTTAGGTACGGATATTGAGGAATTGGCAAAAGATCACAAGAATCAATCAAAAACGAACACGGGAAACAAAGACGCACAATGAACCAAGCCCAAGTTTGGGAAATTACAAAAAGATCCCTCAAGAATTGAAGATTGGCAATTTTGGTCCCTCATCTTTGAAGAACTTGTCACAATTGACCCTCCAAATGTCAAATGTACAAGTATGGTCCCACAAGTTTGAAGATATGACAAAACAAGCCCTTGGTAAATGATCATTATTGTAAATGTTAGCCTAAATTGATAAAAGGACTAACTTTGCAAAGTTTTTTGGACTGGACTTGAAATTAAAGGACTGGCATTGCAAGAAAGTTAACAGCCGTTAACACTTTTGGACTGGCAACATAATTACCCCACCTTAGCCCACTTTCCACCTTGGCCCAAACCCAACACACCCCTCAGCCCAAAACCAATACCCGGCTTAATTTACTTAACCCAGGTCAAACCCCAGGTCAAACTTACCCTTTTCCCTCTAAACAAAAGTTTAAAAATCTAATTACCCAATTCAGATTAAATCTTCCCACTATTACCCCTTAAACCCTAGAAATCCCAAGGGTCGATTAAACTCAAAACAAAGGGATTAATCCCCAAATTGTGCAGATCACTAATTGCCCTTAACCTCACCTTATCCCACCTCACTAGACATTCTCACATGCGCTGTAGGACCCACCCCGTACCTCCCCTGCAACATCACTCTCACCAAAACCCAAAAACCCGACCACATTAACGTTCAAGATGTTTCTACTTGGTCCCCAAGGGTGGATAAACGTCCAAGATCACGTTGAGCAGCTGTCAATCACATGGGATCGTTTTTGACCCAATTTTCAGTCAAAGACCAAAGGGCAATTTAGGGCTTTTTATCACTAGGGTTTTTCACTTGTAATTTTTTAATTCTAGTTTCTAGAATCATCCTAGGATTGTATAAATACATTCGGCCTGTGAATGTATTTTTTGTTCCAGTTTTAAGCTTTCAAATATTGTAATTCCGTTTTCTTAATATAAAAGTTTGGTGTTTGTCTTTGAACAATTGTAATCCCTTTTTATGATTATTAAAAGTGTGTGTTTATCAAGAAAGCTTATACTGAGTTCCAAAATTGTTTTGTGTGTATTCAGTTTTCAAAAGGTTTTTAAAAAGGTATTTAATTTCAGAAAAGTGGAATCAAGGAAAGTGAAAGTGGACCTTGGTTTTGATTTTGTGAAATTGAAGTGTTATTAAAACGTGTTTTAATGGTTTCAAGTTGTGTGGTAAAAAGTTTTTAAGAAAGTAAAAAGAAAACAGATTGGATATTATTGCTTGTGCTCCTTTGCTTTTCTTCTTAGCAGGTTTTGTTGAAGGATTTTCCCAAGTTTCTGCATATACCCGGGTATATGGGAGGTGGCTACCTAGCCACTGTTGGTCTTGGATGTAAGACCAACAAGGTGAAACCTTCTCTTCATTTTTCTAGTTAAAAAATTATGAGTTTGATGTGATTTTGCAAAAGTGCGAACAGTTGTTATATTGCATGTTAATTTAGTTTGATTTGAGTTATTTTGCTATTATATGCATGTTGTAAGTGATTAGGGTCAAATTGGTTTGCATTTAAACAGCTTGGGTTTGAAAAATCTTGGTTTTTAGTTTTTAAAGGAGTGTTTGGATAAGGGATTAAGCAAGGTTAAACATCATCAAAATTGCTTAAAATCTGTTCAAATACGTTCATTAGGGTAGAGTTAAGTGTTTAGTGTGTCTGGTTTTCAAATGAGTAGGATATTGAAGCAGCTTGTGAGATAAAAAAGGGAAAAGGATAGCTTAAATTTGCTTAGGCATTTTTCTACTTGTTTTTCATAAGATTTTGTGCTTGGATCTTGTAACCTGTTAAATCCTAGGTTGATTTAGGGTTTGTGATTGCTTATGTGATAATTGTTACACCTGTGTGCAAGTAATCTAAGCTTGAGATTCATCTTTGTGCATTCAATTAGCAACAAAAACCACCAGACCTAGTTTTTTACATCAGCAACATTATTTGCCCACTTTGTGCTAGTTGAGCTTTGATTTCGTGTTGAATCTTGCTTGTTTAGTTTATGATTGACTCCCTACACTCCAATTGAGTGTAGGGGTGCCATTGTATCCAACAAAAACACCAACAAGCAGATCCAAGTCCTCTTGGTTCATAAATTCACAAGTGAATAAAACAGTCACTTGTGTTCATCAGAAAGAACAAGTAACCTGGCCACGTTTTGGTTCTATTATTGCTTAATCTTTGATTAAATTGGTTTTTGATTTGTGTTTGTAAGCTTAAAAGTGTTACTGTTAGGGTTTTTAAAAGTAAAAAAAAAAAAAAAATTGCAAAAAGGTGCACCCTGCCTGGACTCGAACACAGGACCCCTCGTTGGGGGAGTGTACGTGTTAACCAGTGACCTAGATGACCTTTTTACGTTTATGTTTCATTTCAAATCTTATTTAAGGTGATTTTGTTTTGGCTTATCTTAAATAAGCCGTAGCTTATTTAGCTTATATTAAGCTTATTTGTTTAGCTTTTTGGTCTAGCTTATTTTTCCTAGGACTTTATCTAGGTTTTAGACTTTTTAGTTTTAAAAAATTATTTTTCCCTTTATTTAATTATTTATTAGGATTATTTTTATATTTAATTTTAGAAAGTAAATTAAAAATAGTAAAAGTTATTTTAAAAATCAAAAAAATAGTTTTTAGGCTTTAATTTATTTATTTGAGGTTTACATATCATAAAGTTTTCAAAAAGTCTTATTTTTAATTTTATTTGATTTTAGGGTTTTTAGACAACATTAAAAATTAATATAAAATTAATAAATAGGTTTCAGAGAACTTTAATTGCATTTTTATCTTAGTTAGAATATTTAGGATTTTTGGTAATTTTTTAGAATTTATTTATAAACTTTTAATTTTCTAGAATATTTTAATATTATTTTATTAGTAAAAATTAAAAGTTTGTTTTTTCTACTTTTTTCATTTTTCCTAGGTTAAGGACATTAAATTAGGAACTTTGTAACTTTCCAATTAATTTTTAGGCTTTTTATTTATTTTCTAGAATTAATTTTATATTTAATAGATTTTAATAGTTTTTAGGAGTTTAAAAATAGTTTAATTTGGTTTTAAAATTTTTACAAATAGTTTTTAGCTTAATTAGGTCATTTTTGAGGTTTACAAACTATTAAATCTTGTTTAGGGATTTTTAATATTTAAAAGTGATTTTTAGGGCTTTAATTAGCATTAAAAAGTCATTATTAAATTAATTAAAAGGTTTTAGCAAGTTGGGATTTTTTGTAAACTCTTAGAATTTTACTGTGGATTTTTAGTAATTTTTAGGAATCTTTAGGTTAAAATTTTAATTTTTGTGTTTTTTACGTTTCTACGTCTTAACTTTCTAGTAGTAGTTTTTGTTAAATTTTTATTTTTTTCGTCTTCGTCATTTTCTCTTCTTGTTAATAATCAAAAACATTAATCAATCATTCATTACACAACGCACTAGCTTCCTCGAGAACGAACTCACTTTTCTTAAGGGTCATTTACACACGGTTTTCCTAAATCGTGCACGCTTGCCCTATATTATTGCCCTCTTTTCCTAAAGGGGTAATTTTACAACTATCACATAGTGTGTGAAGAAGCAAGGAATTATGAAAGTGTGTCCTAATGAGATATTTGATGATATCAAATGACTCTAGACTCGATCGTGCACTTTGAATTTTAGTGATCGGAGGCTGGAGAGGAGTGCCACCATTTCAATACCAATTTATTCGGAGTGAATAAATCGATAGATAACGTGTTGTCTCCGTGTGATTAAAACAAATATCTTTTAAGAGATATCTGAGTTAGCTGGGATGGGTTGTGCATTGCATCACTAGGTCCATGATGTCCATCTTCAATATCGAGCATCATTAAAATGATCTCAATAGCATATGTGTTGACCCGGCTTCTGCCTAAGGTTGTAAGGAGGGCTTCTTTCTTTACACCCTTTATCTTTACAATTCTTTTTCATTCTTCAACCCCTTCAATGCTTACCAATACGTCATAACTAGCACCTTGTTGTGATTGTTCCAGTGCTAACTTAAGTACTTGGTCGGCATTCAGCTATGCTCACAATCTTTCTCCATCTTTCCTAAGGACTACTATTTCTAGCAATGGAATGTCCTTGGGAAGATTCCTCTGGTTTAGGAAGAATCATTGGACTTAACCTATCCTACCATCCTTATGACACCACAATCTTCATCGTCGTGAAATAAATGGTTTTTGGATAAGTATATGTCACCATGAAAATCCATTTTGATATGCAAATCCGTTTTGCTCCCCCTTAACATATGCCACGATATTCGAAACATTTCGCATATGTCGGGATGAGCCAACACATTAAGTCAAACCATTTGTGATAATTTCCCATATTAAATCACATTTTCTCCCCCATATTAAAAAAATTAACCCAATCGATGTTTTTAGTATCTATTGATTTAATGAAGTTTTAACAAAGGTTTTGGGAAGAAAAATGCAAGTCCGTTTTATCTTCATGATACCAAATGTATGAGATATGATACCGATTTGTAACATGGTCACATATTCACCATATTAGAAAAAATTGACAAGGTTGGACCTGATTGATGAGAACATCATATGATAAGATCAAATGGTTCTTGTCAGAAAATGTTGGTCGCCTCGTCACGTCTGAAGTCATCTCTTGACACCATGTGTACGATTGGTATGGTTTTCTTGACACCAATTAGTGAGCTTGGCACTTTCGGCATCGAAGATTCTGAATGCTTGACAATTGCTCCCCCTCAATTGTTGACTTGTGTTCTATTGAAAGAGCTGTAGTCGTCGGTTGAGTAGTCGCATCGTCGAGTATGTAGATACCAAATGTAGATAGCTATGGTTGTAGAGATGATAACTTCATAAAAACAAGACTTCTCTTGTTGTAACAAATAAATGCACTGAAGCGTACATAGATTTGTGTTAGACCAAGTTATAAAGTAAACTTGATCCATTACAAGGTTTTAAAGTAAACCTTGCCCGAGAAAATTAATTCCCGTTATGAGCCAGAGCTTTCATAAGAAATACTTGACTTTAATGTGAAAACCGGGTTGCAGTCTGAAATAACTACAAGCCATAAGGGCATGTTTTATGAAATATTTACAACTTTTATACGAACTCTATTTATGGCGCCGTGTCAATATTAATCGACATTTCTAAGGCCGTAAATATTATCGTACCAAAAGACATGCCTTTGAAAAATAAAGTAAAAATATTTTTGGATTTTTATGAATTTTCCAATTTTTATGGTTTTTATATCGTTTTATATTTTTCTATTTTGCTTTTGTGGATAAAAATATAAACAATATATACGAATGATCACCAAGGATACGGAGAATAGTTTACCACCACTATTCTTTCCCTTAATCTGCCAGTTCCTTTAGAGTCCCAGGCGAGAAAGATCTCAGTCCAAGCTTGTCGGCCAAAATTTCCATTCGAGCGCGATCTAAAGCCTTCTTGAAAATATTCGCCAATTGATACTCAGATCGGACAAAGTAAAGCTCGATTACTCCATTTTCCACTTGCTCCTTGATGAAGTGGTAGCGAATGTCAATATGCTTTGACCGGGAGAATTGAACATTGTTGCAGCATAAGGCAATTGCACTTTTGTTGTCGCAGTACATCGGAATTTTGTTGAAACCTAGACCATAGTCGGTTAATTGCGATCTCATCAAACGAATTTTAGCATATCAACCGGACATAGCTATGTATTCTGCTTCCGTACTTGAAATTGCAACGCTCTTCTGCCTTTTCGATGCCCAACTGATTAGTCGATCTCCTAGTAGTTGCAAAGCTCCACTCGTGCTACGCCTTGTATCTTGACAACCTGCGTGATCCGCATCTGCATATGCCATAAGTGCAATCAAAGAGTCCTTCGAATACCAAAGTCCCCGATTAATGGTTCCTTTAAGATATCTAAAGATCCGTTTCACAGTGTCCAAGTGTAACTCAGTAGGTCGAGTTTGATACCAAGCACACATACAAATAGCAGACTGAAGATCAGGTCGACTAGCTGTGATATACAGAAGAGTACCGATTATTCCACCATAAAGTGTCAGATCAACGGCAACTCCATGTGGATCTGCATCAAGTTTAGTTCGTTCCACCATTGGAGTATCCACGGGGTCGCAAGATTCCATCTTATACTTCTTTAGCGATTCAAGGGCATACTTGGATTGATTGATAAAGATGCCTCTGGGACTATGAGATATATGAAGACCTAAGAAGAATGATACCTTGCCCATCATTGACATCTTAAACTTGGAAGACATGAGTGTCCCAAACTCATCGGATAAGGTTTGGGTCGAGGCTGCAAATATAATATCATCAACATATATTTGTACCATAATCATATCTTTACCTCGTTTCTGAAAGAACAGCGTGGGATCCACCTTGCCATTTGCGAAGCCTTGCGCAATGAGGAATTGTGATAATAGATCATACCATGCGTGTGGAGCTTGCTTCATCCCATATAGAGCCTTCTTAAGCTTGTACACATGATTAGGATAATTAGGATTCACAAAACCATCCGGCTGTTGAACATAGACTTCTTCCTTGATTTCACCATTAAGAAATGCCTTCTTCACATCCATCTGATAGGTGATCATATTCATGTAGGCTGCATAAGCGAGGAATAGTCTAATAGCTTCCAAGCGGGCAACAAGTGCAAAGGATTCCATAAAGTCAGTGCCCAATATTTTCTTGTATCCACGAGCTACTAGTCGAGCTTTGTTCTTCAATATTCCGCCTAACTCGTCGAGTTTCACCTTGTAAACACATTTCAAAGTGAGTAACTGCACTTGATCCGGGCATGGGACAAGTTCTCATACTTCAAGACGTATAAATTTATTAAGTTCTTCTTGCATAGCTTCTATCCAACAGGATTGAGTATAAGCCTCTTGCCATGTCTTAGGTTCAACTTCAGTGAGAAAAGCATCAAAATGACAAAACATTGCATTTTCTTGTAGCTGACTTCGTGTGGATACCAGACAATTAGGGTCACCAATAATAGAATCTATAGGATGATCCTTTGTCCACTTGCTGTCATGTTCACGAATCCAGATTGGAGTAAACTATAGTAGGAGCTTCCTCTGAGGTGAACGACCCGACCTGATTATGAACGAGAATTGGTACACCAAAGAATGGAAGTTCACGCATTTGAGCGAATTCCAAATCGTGATCATCATCATCCTCTTCATCATCAATAGGCATGACATGAGTAGTTGATTTGGGTGTTGGTTGAGAATTACTAGTTGATGGTATATCTTGACCAATTGTAGGTGCAGACGTATCAGATTGTGCTTCGGTTGCTGGAGCGACAACTTCGGTTACCGGAGCTATTACCTCAGGTTCTGGAGCAACAATACTTTGAGGAGTAAAGAATTCATCAAAGAACAGTTGAAACAACGTATCCCATTCGGTCCTAGAAGGTGGTGTAAAGGATGATGAAGTAGGGTTGTTTGGGACAAGACCAGAACTAATGTTACTGGGTCCCATTTCATGAAGTGCGGGTTCAGAGCTACTTTGCTCAGAAGCTATAGCTGTCAGCTCATCAAAATCAACATTCATAGTTTCGAGGATCTTGCGAGAGTTACGGTTGTAGATTCGGTATGCCTTCTTTGCGGGTGCGTAACCAATGAAAATACCAATGTTAGCCTTTGGTTGAAGTTTTCCCAAATTGTCACCATCATTATTTGGATAGCAAAGAGAACCAAATACATGAAGATATGATAAATCTGGTACTTTTCCATGGAGAAGCTCATAAGGTGTTTTACCATGGTGTTTACGAATTAGTGACCGGTTTTGGGTGTACACTGCTGTCGGTACTGCTTCTGCCCATAAAAACAACAGAGCCTTTGCGTAAATTAACATCGTTCGAGCAGCTTCCATAAGTGTGCGATTTCGCCTTTCAACGACAATGTTTTGTTGTGGAGTGCGAGCAACGGATGTTTCATGAGATATGCCAACTTCTTCATAATAATCACGCAAAATTTGATTCACAAATTTGGTTCCATTATCTATACGAATGCGTCGGACAGTAGTGTTGAGACGCACTTGAATCATCTTGAGAAATCCGATGATGAATTTAGGTGCCTCATTCTTTGTTGTATTCACCCATGTAAACCGAGAGTAATCATCGACAATTACGAGGATGTACTTTTTGCCACTAAGACTTTCAACACGCATTGGCCCACAAAGATCCATATGCAACAAATAAAGTTTCTCTCAGTTGGTGTCTTCCGTCTTGGGTTTGTATGATTTCTTAGCGCTTTTCCCCATTGTACACGCGGAACACAAATGATCCTTGTGAAATTAAAGTTTAGGAAGACCACGTACAAGTTCGTTTTTCGCCAAATGATAAATAGCGTCAAAGTTAAGATGAGATAACCGTCGATGCCATAACCATGACTTAGTCTTCGATGCTTTGGAGAGAAGACATACGGGAGAAGCGGCCATCATGTCTTGTAGAGACAAAGTATACAAATTATTCCCTCGAGTACCTTTCAATAAATCAACCCCTTCCAAATTACGAATGAAGCAGGTATGCTCTCGAAAAGCAACTTCTAGGTTTGCATCACAAAATTGTCCCACAGAAAATAAGTTGTGACCGAGACCTTCCACGTAATACACTCTTGAAATTATAACATTCCCAATATGATATTCACCGTAACCCATTATCTTTGCAATATGATCATTTCCAAATCTAACCGTACCAAGAAACTTGCTGACGAAATTTCTGAGCTGAGAGCGATCTCCGGTCATATGCTTGGAGCAACTAGAGTCCAAATGCCAGAGAACAATTTGGACCACCTATTTTCAATAACAACAGTAGACAATGCATTGGAAACTATTGGTTCCTGAGTGTTAGCAGATACAGATATAGGATTATCAGAAGTGCTAACATTTTTGTGACCCTTAGATTTCCAGCATTTTCTAATGTGAGTTTTAGCACTAATAGGTTTTACTGTTCCAACTTTCTTAGGTTTTGGATTATTCGCGGGCACTACAGTGGGAGTAGACCTATTTAAAGGGAACTTGGTTCCTACAGTAGTGTCGGTGTTCCTAGTTAAAGGACACGCTTGTGGTTTGGTAGCCTTGTACTCTTAGTTATAGGGCACGCTTTCTTCGCTTCAGTGGGAGTGATCCTAGTTAAAGGGCACATATTTCCTACTATAGTGAAAGTTCTACCAGTGGGACGCCACAACCAACCAACTTGGGTTAACACTTTCCGAGTCGGTTTCCATTCTAATCCATTTTTCCGGGCATTCATCTCATTCACATGGTCAATAAGGCAAGAACCATGACAACTAGAAAATATGTATTCATTGCAATTCCAACATTTCAAATTAGAATTCACAGTAGGCTTAGAACGCCGCACAACCGCAGAGCCTTTCGGTTTAGCTACATGATTCTTTTTATTCAAAACAGAAATAACATTCCTAGGATGGGCTTCTACTTTCTTCTTCACTTGACTACTAGATGGGGGCAAGATCCTATCATTCTTCTTGTTTCTTTTAAGCTTAGATCTTTGAGCCTTAGTAGTGGTGCTTACTCCTGTAGAAGGCAACACGGGAATATTAGAAGCTGGTTTTGATTCTGCCTTATCTTTAGTGACTAAAGTTTGAGATGGTTTAGTCCTAGGGCCCTTATTAAATGGTGTGACGGCTATAAGGTTCCTTTTGATTGCACTAGAGGACGATGCTGAGACAGTGGCTGCGTTATCCACAACATTCTTACCTTTTAGAGTACGAAGTGTTTCCTTTAACTCAGCCAGGACCAGATTCTTATCACAAATTTGTTCCATCAAATCAGATATTTCCACCGACTTTCGATTCAATTGTTCAATCAATGATTGATTCTGTGCAGTGTTATTAACACATGCGGGCTTTACTGAATCGAAGAGTCTTGTATCTTTCTGTTTTAAGTTATCAACTTTGGACAAAATTTTGGAAACTCGATTATCTAGATCAAGTTTAAAATTCTCAGCGGCCTCAAGTACGTTCACACGGTTAAGCTCCTTAGATTTCTCTATGTCTATCGGCAAAGATTTAGCAACTTTGTCACTTGGCTGACGCTGTTTTGATTGTAAATTCAATCGAAAATTCTTTTCAAAGTTTGCATCATCGATATTAACACCTTCGAATGATGTTTCAAAGATTTCTTGAATAAATTGTTGCTTGCATTCAAGCGAAATACAATGTGTCTGAATCTCATCAAAACGTTTTGAAAGCGAAGAATATGAATCTTGAAGCTTTAAAAATTCAGCGTCAGATTCGTGACAAGTACTATCTACCACATTATCCACAGATTCAACATTATGCACAATAGAATCATTATTAACACTTTTATTCACACATACGGAAACTATATCATGAGACATCACTTGTTTCAGAAGCTGATCATTTTGGCGAGAAACCCGTTCTATTTCAAGTAAACTGTTTTCATAAGCATCATCCATTTCATTGAAAACACGTTTAACTTCTTCTATTTCCAAACGTAAATCTTGATCAAGATTACTAAGACAAGCTTTAACATTCTTTACAAACGGAACAATTTCGTCTCGGAACGCAGCTCTAGTGTGCTCAAAGTTCCATTCACCTTCCGTTATGGCCGTGGCCGTCGTACGTTCCAAAATGACCTTATCAAAATCGGCTAAGTGTTGGTGAACCGCTTTTAATTTAACGGATGCCTTACTTACCGGTGGAATTAACTTTGTTAAATCCGTTTTGACAAGTGTAGGAGACGTACTAGGAGGGTTTTCATTTGACAAACTTTGGGGCACAAGAACTGTTAGTTCAGCTAATTCCTTTTGTAAGCGAATACATGTCTTTTTAGAAAGTTGATCTTTATTATGCTTATCATAATCAATCGTATGGAATTTTGAAAACATTTTAGAATGAGTTTCTTCCATAAGTGACTGTGTCTCCTTAGAACTATGAACATAAGGTACTTCTGTCGATTTGCCAATTATGGTCATATCATAAATACAGGGAATATATTCCTGAGCTCGTTTTGCATAACCGGGATTAGGTGGTAAATATTGAAGACACTTAAGTTCGAGTTCTTTAAATGAATTAGTTAAAAGATGAACCTTTTCTGTGGAAGCGTATAGTTTTAAAAGCTATTGTTCTTTGAATTTAAGAAGTTTGGTAGCATTAATTTCCGATTCAAACTTTTTAGACTCGAGTGTTTCAAAATCTATTTTAAGTTTATGAAAATCATTGACAACCGACTCTTTTGCTTTTAATTCATTAGAAAGATTAGCTTTTAATGGTTATATTTCTTTCAAGTGTTCAATCTTTTCAAAACGAAATTGGTCAAATTCAGAACATGTTATTTTCTCTGCTTGAGGGACCATTTCAAAAGTTTTGACCTTTTCTTTATGCAACGCTAGCTCGACAGTTAGGGTGGAATTAGTATCTACGAATTGTCTGAGAGCCATATGCATTTGATCAATAATATGTTTAGGCACCATGACCAAATCATGTGGAGCATAAGATTCCATATCCGTCGTAGCATTTGGTTGAGATTCACTAAAATGTGTAGGATTGGGTACCACATCATTTGAGTTACTAGTTCCTGAATGTTGTTCGAGGTTGACATTTTCATGCCCAACTTGATGTGGGTTATCATCATTACCAAGATTGATTGTGGTGGGTACCTCACTGACGACATTAGAACCGTAGTGAGAGAGATTATCGACGAGAGCAGCTTGGGCAGAGTGAATGTCATCACAATCCGAATCATATGCGTCAAGATCATCTGCTTGATAAGCTGCATTAGAAGTGGAAACGACTGCAATACCTTCAGTATCTGCTGCCCCTGGGTCTGCAAGAAATGCTAACTCCTCTGAATCCAAAATCTTTCCATTAGACTGAGCATCAACCAAATACATTTTCTCACGAAACCACGCTTCATCCCTTCTCCTTTTTGGCTGAGTGCATTGCCTAGCCATATGACCTTGTCTTCGGCAATTGTAGCAAATCACAACCTTTTGAGGACCAATGAGGCTTCCATTTCCATTAGCTTGAGAATTCACAGCTTGATCATTCACAGTCCTTGTAGGAGGACCATATGAATTTTGCCTTCCCTGAATAGGTTGCACTGTTACTTGACCATCTTGAAGAGTAGCTTGTCGTCGAGGATTTGAAGAGGTGCGGAGCTGATTGTTTGTTGGTGGATATCCTCTAGTTGCAACAAGTTTTGACAAGTAGGCAGTGAGATGGTTTAAACATCAGCTGGCGTATCATTTGGAGTAAAGACCGGTGCATGGATTGGTGGAAGTTCATTAGAGTAGAAAGCTTGTGCTGGTTGTGCTTCTATTGGAAAATATCCTTGCTGAGTAGTATAGCCCATTGGAGAAGTGTTGGCTTGTGATGGTGATGTCTGATATGGTGATTGTTGTGGGAAAGATTGTTGATGAACACTTTGTTGAAATGCTTGTTGTGGCATCATTGGTGGTTGATAAGATGGTTGTTGTGGTTGCTGATAGGTGTGTGGTGGTGGCTGCTGCAAGTATGATGGTTGTTGATAAGTATAAGCCATGTTTTGTTGAGAAGCATACATGGCAAGTAGATCATGAACTTGAGGTTTAGACAACCGAGCCTCGATCACATGGCATTCGTGTTGTTGAAGAAAAGCTTGAAGTTGATCCACATTGGTGTTATGCAAGTCCTTAGCCAATTTAACATCCTTCACGTACTTTTTCCATTCTAAAGGAAGAGTGTTCAAATACTTGGTGTTCAATTGAAACGTAGGAATTGCCATGCCATAGATATTGAGCTCATTCAACAATAGGGTAAATCTCAGATAGTAGTCATTGAGAGTCTCCCCTGGCACATAGGCAAACTTATCAAAAGTATCGTAAAGCTTACACTCTCGTTCTTGTTTAGTTAACGAGGTGCCTTGCATTAGAACACGAATTCTATCCCATAACTCTTTGGCAACTTTATGTTTGCTGACGAGTTTGTAGACATCTGGAGGAAGGGCTTGGAGAATGATGTTTGTAGCATACTTATCACATTTGTCTTGAATCTTCATATCTCCAGTCAATTCACCCGTTGTGCGAGGACGAGTAGCTGTACCTTCCGTCACTTTACCATAATCTAATGGTCCATTGAGCACCGATGCCCAAATGAGATGTCCATTCTCTTTGTTCAACATGTAAAGTTCCATTCGGGAAGTCCAATCCTCGTACATAGATTTTTCCAACATTGGTGGACGATTATCCGTACCCGAGAGGATGGACTTATCCGTAAGAGATGTGTACTCCATTTCGATAAGTTAAGATTTACAAATATTGATCGAACAATGAGAGAAAGTAAATGTGTTTGTTGTAGTGTGTTAAAGCCGAGAAATAATGTTGAAATCCCCTAAATTATGTTCTCGATAAACCAAAAATTCCAAGTCAAAATTACACACGAATGTTGATCGGAATAAAGGATCG
Organism: Glebionis coronaria; assembly: GCA_025667525.1. Classification (NCBI taxonomy): domain Eukaryota; kingdom Viridiplantae; phylum Streptophyta; class Magnoliopsida; order Asterales; family Asteraceae; genus Glebionis; species Glebionis coronaria. Next base: position 180,096,359 of record CM046880.1, on the reverse strand, counting down.
GAAAGCTGTCGGAATACTAGTCGAAAAACCCTTGATCGGAATGTCCCTAATCGAAATACCCTTGTCGGAATAACCTTGTCGGAATAAACCCTATCGGAATGTCCCTAATCGGAATACCCTTGTCGGAATAACCTTGTCAGAATGTCCCTAATCGGAATGTCCTTATCGGAATGTCCCAAATCAGAATGTCCTTATCGGAATGTCCCAAATCGGAATGTCCCAAATCAAAATACCCAAATCGGAATACTCAAATCGGAATACTCAAATTGGAATACTCAAATCGGAATGCAATCGGAATCCCTTCGTCGGAATGTGATCGGAAACCGTAAACCCTTTTCCGATGACACTGATCGGAATAACTAGTAGACTCCTTAAACCCTTTTCCGATGATACTGATCGGAATATATCCCCCTTTTCTCGGACAAAACTCAACCAATTCGAGATTTTAAGCCAAAAAATGATCAAAACACCCAAAAATTTGTGTTTTTAGCCAAAGTAACTATACCAAATCTCTACCACAACTATGTAGAAGATTTGTATCAAGAAAAAACCATAAAAAACACAAAAAAATATTTGGTTAGTGTAAAAAGGATAAAAAAAGGCTTATGAATCAAGAACACAAACAATAAACAATACAATCATCCCATGGCTCTTGATACCATTTGTAGGATATGTAAATCTTGCTTATGTTTTAGAGAGAGAAAGATAGATGATTTCACACTTCTAGAGAGAGAAAGTGTAAGAACTATGTGTTATTTGAAATGAAATCACCACCCTCTCCATCAAAGGAGAGGGTTTATATACCCAAGCCTTGTGATGGGCTTGGGCTTACACTATTACGCCGGCCTACACATGTTGTAGGCTAGGCTTCGCCTTGTTTGTTTAATAAAGATATCTAGACTACGAGCTACTACTTAATATATTGTCGGAGTGACCGAATCTTCCTAAATACATAAAAACGTATTTCCAACAAGCATCTTCATTCTCAACAACATCTTCAGTCTCAGCAGCATCTCGTCTCCCCTCAGCACTATCAGCTTCAAACAATCTAACAACTATTCCCACAAACATATAATCTACCCTAATGGTTGGCAACCTTTGGAGACATATTTCAAGATACTCAGTCACATAGGAATCCCTACTAATGACAGAAACGTATCTCACTCACCTCTTTCTATGTGATAACAGTAGAAAGAAACTTAATAAGTATACACATCGAGACAGAAAGAATAGGGTCTTTTCATCAAGATATATCATGAATACTACATACGCCAACAACACATTACTACCTAATTCCACAATCATCTCAAATGAGAAGATAACAACGACACATCAAAATACTAAAGGGTAATAGTAGATTTCATCCATAAATCCAAGAAAATCACAACAAACCTTGTCACTAATGTCACTTACCCTTACCATCCTAAACAACAACAATAATAATTATCCATCACAATACTACCTCACAACATCTAAATAATCCAAATACAACACAATAATACATAAACTGAAATACAACAAAGATCCATCACTACATTACTCCATAGGATGTGGTCCATCATTTTCTCCAACTTGGCTCGTTCCTGCTTCATCTTCATATGGTCCTAACTTGCAGCACCTCCCTTTTGGATCTAAACACGGTGGTTTCCTAAATCCATACCTCAAAAGCCCTCCTTGACACGGCGGATCTATCATATAATGAGAATCAGCATACACCTCACTATCTTGAAACTTCCAATGTGGTTCAAGATGCGGCCCAAGTTGAGCTACATATTCACTTAACCTACGAAGCCTATCTATCTCTTTCTGATACTTCTCAAAGTCAGTCCCATAACTTCTCACTTCAGCTCTAACCTCACTTCTTCCAACCTCACTCTCAGTCATATAATTATCACTATCATATTCTACAACATTTTTCTTATCATTTGTATCATCCTCGTAATCTAACCATCCACCTGAAATCTTATGATCACCTACTTGCTGATTCTGCAAACTCCATTGACCTGCAACAAATCCCCCATTCTTGACGTAATATGGTATGTCAGACATTTTCTGAAATCACAGAAAATTCAAAAGTGCATAAGGTCATTATTCAAAAATATATATGCAATGCATAATCATGCAAATGCAAATGGTACGTATGCAAAATAGATATATGTATGCGATGCAATGCAATGCAATGCAAATGATAATTATACAATATTCATAAAGATGAAATTATGATGAAATTATGGTGAAAGCACTCCACGTCCTTTCATTAATACCAATACCTCATTGCAGTATTTACTTAATAAATACTCAATAATTCACAAAACTTTTAAGGGATACATCTATAATAACAAAGCATAATCAAAAATAAATAATCTTACCGGAGCCTTGCAGAGAAGTTGCATTGCTTTTATAAAATACTTTCGACACCAAAGTTATAGTTTAGGACATTTTCAAAAATCGACCTAATTCGCTATAACTAAAAAGCTCTGGTTACCAATCTTTAACACCCCCAATTTACATTGCGTAGCGGAAAACACACAATTGGGTGTTATTCAGAAACTTCATTTCACAACTCTTTAAATGACCCAATAACAGTATATTTAAGAATAAATATGGAAATAATTTATATCAATGTCTAAAACCTTCAATCCCAAGTAAAATCAGTTTAAAATATATCAGAGTAGCATACAGGTTTCCCTAGGATCTTAATCAAGACAACAAACCTTTTACCAAAATACTTGACCATTTACTATATGTTTATGACAATAGGGAATGAAATCTGTTTTAGACCAAACACCACCAAAAGCAATTCGCAATCCTTCTCCAACAAGCTCCGCAATTCAACAACTTCAAGTACCTGAAATACATGCTTAAAATCATCAACACAAAGGTTGAGGAAGTCTATAGGTTTAACAAAACATAATTGAACACATCGTAAAAAAATCATTCACAATTGTTTAATAGAATTGTGGCCAAACAATCTATTAATCAGGTATATCATATTATAACAGTAGCTATTGAATTGTATTAAGCTCATGACACCGACCCCTTAACTTAGTCACCCACGCCAAATGTCAGCATGACTAGAAAATTACCAATGCCCCTACTAGGGTATTAATTGCAAGAATATCAATTCTCATTCACGTAAAATTATCCTTCCCAGCGGGTTACTCAGCGTAAAGCCCTGGTCTCAGATAGGGTTGTCAGCCCAATAGTACTATTATTAGAATAAGCGGCTATTACCAACTCACAACATCCAGTCAGAAGATAGTTAACGGCTCATGAATTTAGGGACTTTTACAATTAGGTACTTATACAATTCAATTCATCAAAGGCAACAAAGGCAACATCGGGTCCAACAATTACTCATGATATGTGTTAATTTTACTTCAAATAGCATGTATCCCCCTCGCGGGTTTTAAAATCATTAAAACAAGTAGAAAGCGAGGCTATAGACTCACCTGAAGTAATATCAGTAGCAAGACGATCTTCGACGATAGTTGATGCCCGATAAACACAAAAACCGCAACCTATCAAATAAGGCGCGTTCATCAATATAAACTCGAGTAAAATTCATACTTAGTAATATCAAACTCAAAATCATCAAATCACAATCAATCCAAAATAAAAATAATACAAGTGACCTTTTTACTCCATTCTATATGTCTATTCTATTTGTTAATTCCTTCGATAAAAATCTGCCGGTACGCACCAAATGTACAAGCTCATTTACTCTACTTAAACACGTCAAATTTTTATGATACTAATCAGAAACTTCACTTACTATATATAGAAAGGCCTGTTAAAAACTCATCAAAAGATTTTACATTTAAAGTTCCCTGCCCGACACATCTTTGAACTACAAAAACCGGACAGTTTTACGTCAACAATTCATATAGTCTTTTAACACATCTATTTTTCTCCGTTTATGAAACCGACACTCAACATTGAAAATAAACTCGACATCCTCATACTTAACATTAAAAATCAGTCTATGAAATATTTAAAAATCCATTTTATAGTCCCCGAGATTCGATCCAAATATCGACAACAATTATATATTGTGTCGATACTCGTCTCCCGGTACACGAAATAATCAAACTAACGTAACTTTTCGCTCGTTTGGAGCTAGAAGTCCTACCTTATACCAAAACGAAGCTAAAAACATCCTCTACAACAATATCTAATTAGTTCATCTCAAACTCAAACTCATATTTTCAGAAAATTAACTTTAATAATCTGTTATAAAATATATATTTAAATATCCTTCAAAATTAAATTTTCACCACATTTTAACACCATTTTTACCACTATAATCATTCTTACACTACTACTTTCAATCATAACACACTAAATCATACTAGATAATCAAATCATAAAACCCAACTCAAAAATATCAACATGAAATCATCAAAACTAATATATAAACACATAAACACCTACATACAACAACAATTTAAGATCAAAACATAAGATTTTCATCCAAAATTGGGTTTTTCAAAAATGTTCATGCATGTGTAAGATTTTCATACCAAAAGATGGAGAATCAAGAGATTAAGATGGGTCTTTGATTAGTTTATAAGGATTCAAGCTTGATTTTTAAAAATTAAGGGGTGTTTGTGTTGTGTGGGTTGACGACAAAAGAAGAACAAGGGAGGGAGAGAGAGAATTTTTGAGTTAGTGGAGGATTGTATGTATTTTTGTGTATTAATTTTCAATTTATATGGTGGAAGTTTAGGGTAGTTTTTGCCAATTGTGATTCTTGTGGACCAAAATGCAAATAATTTGTTAAAAAGTGGGAAATGACTATTAGTCACTTTTGAAAATTTTTACGGGTCTCGGGTTTCATAAAAATGCTCTTCAAAACTTAAAACGCACATAAAATATGATATTATATAGTCGTGGCACGACTTAATACGAAATTAAAATAAAAACGTCAAAATATTAAACATCGACATGTTTAAAATAAAATGTAAAATTTCTCGGGCATCCGTCGATATCGTCATCACTAATAATCCTCGCAACTCGTCAAAACGTAAAAATAAAATTTCAACATCATCCAAATCAAATTACCAATCGTCATGACAATCAATCTCGTCAAAAATTTCAAAAATATACGTAAAAATATAATTAAATAATGACCACGGTTTTGGGTTGTTACAAAATGCCTCTAAACAACATCTAAGTCTGCAAAAACTTTGACGTGTGGGGTATCGACTTCATGGGACCATTTCCTAAATCTTACAGATGTGAATACATTTTAGTCGTCGTCGACTATGTATCGAAATGGGCCGAAGCTCAAGCTTTATAAAAAAACGATGGAAGAGTTGTTATCGCATTCTTAAAGAAATTATTCTGTCGTTTTGGAATTCCAAAAGCACTAATAAGTGACATAGGAACTCATTTCCGTAACAAACTCATGGAAAATATTATGAAAAGATATGGAGTGACCCACCGATTTTCCACATCTTACCACCCTCAAACGAGTGGTCAAGTTGAAAACACTAATAGAGCTCTCAAGTGTATACTTGAAAAGACCGTTCAAAACAACCCTGCTTGTTGGCCTAAATAATTAGTGTGGAAACCTTGGGTTCCTCAAATCTTTTAGCTGCTAGGCATAACCATTGTTCATGTGATCATACAATCAAAGCGGAATAGAACAACAATTAGGAAAAGGTGTTTGGGCACAATAACACATAAATTAAACAATTGGATTGTTCATTATATTAATAACAAAAAATCACAAGGTGTGTATACATTGAATCCCACACCTAGTCGACACACGCTTTAGGTTTACATTGTGAATGAAAGATATGAAAAACCTAATAACCCTTGGTTCCTTTTATAGTGTAAGGATTAGGGTTTTACAAGAGATAACTATGAATAAACATGCATATCTTCTATTTAAATAACTAATACAAAATATTAATAAATAATATTCTGAATACTTATCCTAAATAGATACTTCCAACATCGTTTGACTTCTGTTGACTTCTGTCAACGCCTAAATTACACTTGTCAATGCTTAGACACAATGTGTCAACACTTGAACAAATGCCTTCATGTTTTCTTCGTTTTGACTTTCTGCCACATCAACTTTTTGACCCAACAATCTTCCCCTAGTTGATGTCGGCAAAACTCTTTGTGTATCTCTTGTAAGTGGTACATCATCTTCAAATTTCTTCCCCTCAAGTATTGCATGCATGTCTTCCCGTTTTTGTCACATCAATAGAGAAGGAAATAAAGTATGCAATCGAAGATTCTCCAATCATAGACTCTGTGTAATCATTATGAAGAAAAATAATTATAATATTCTTGATGTAGAATTAGAATAACCCAACCTTGTGTTCCATATCTTGCACTATCCACGTGATAAATAACTTATACCATTGGTGAAGTATAAGTAGACCTCGATCTCTTGTCAACATTCTCATCCTTTTTTAGACACTGGGCACGATAATGTAACTCCTTCAAGTGTTATGACAAGTCTTCGTCACCAACCATTAAAAGCACAAACAAGTTATCTTAAAAGCCAATGACTGGGAGTGCACGACTTTAAGATATGATAGAACATAAACTCGCGAAAATATTCTTCGAACATCAAACTTACCATAAGAATTCTTCCCCTTAAGCCAACACCTCTTCATGACGAGTTAATATCTTTATATGTAAAAGATGTAACTGAATAACTCTTTCACAAGGCTATCCCGATTACATAATCTAATATCAATCAAAGTCTTCATGAATTGTTGCTAACTTACTTAAAAATCATTAATCCCCTTTAAAAATATCCAAGCCATAAATATCAACTTGATATTCTGTATAAAAACAGAGATCCCATGTACCTTCGTGTGTAAATACCTCTTTTTGGTGTGCTAAAATCATATCAATTTTCAAACAGCAGCTATTCCTTTTGTTGTCCAATATCTTCCTTTGTCCAATATATCAACACTGTGTGTTGTCCAATATTGGACAACACTTGTCAGCGTTTGAAAATGTATATATCGGACAACAAGTGTCAACGCCTCCTGTCAGCGTGAACTTTATTCCTGTCAGCGCCAACTTTAAACCTGTCAGCGCCTGGCCATCAGCGTCTCATCCATGCCTTGTCAGTGTTACACCAATATCTATCAGCGTCACACCAACATCAATCAGCGTCTAAATAACATACATCAGCGGCTAATTGATCTAGGGTTTTATAAACCCTAAATCATGATTTTATGTGAAAACCATAAACTGCAGCGAACTTTGACATCGAATAACTTCTTCATGAAAGCTCAGATCGAAGATCCCTTGTTTGATATCCTAGACACAAGTGTCAAGAACCTACATCGCAAATTTTACGACGATCCAACGATTAACGAAGGAGAAATCGCGTTTTTACTATTACTGTTCACAGAAAACAACATATGATCACTGCTGACTTCGACGCTTAATAACTTTTTCTTGGGGATAGATCTCGACAATTTCTTTTGTGGATATATAGATATATGTGTGTAGAACACACACATAAAATTTCGTGGCGATCCAACGGCTTATTAAAAAGTTATGGCCTTCTGAATACTGCTGCGCACACAAAATCGCCCCGAAAAACCCTAGACGGATTTTTCTTTTCTTATCAAAAGACGAACACCTTGTTGGTCCTAGCATCACGAGCCACGAGGCTCTGATACCGACTGTGGAAACCTTGGTTTCCTCGAATCTTTTAGCTGCTAGGCATAACCATTGTTCATGTGATCATACAATCACAGCGGAATAGAACAACAATTAGGAAACAAGGTGTTTGGGGACAATAACACATGAATTAAAAAATTGGATTGTTCATTATATTAATAACAAACAATCACTAGGTGTGTATACATTGAATCCCACACCTAGTCGACACACGCTTTAGGTTTACATTGTGAATGAAAGATATGAAAAACCTAATAACCCTTGGTTCCTTTTATAGTGTAAGGATTAGGTTTTTACAAGACATAACTATGAATAAACATGCATATCTTCTATTATAACTAATACAGAATATTAATAAATAATATTCTGAATACTTATCATAAATAGATACTTCCAACAGCTTTTGACTTCTGTTGACTTCTGTCAACGCCTAAATTACACTTGTCAACGCTTAGACACAATGTGTCAACGCTTGAACAAATGCCTTCATGTTTTCTTCGTTTTGAGTTTCTGCCACATCAACTTTTTGACCCAACAATTAGAAGATGCTCTATGGGCCGTTCGCACCGCATTCAAAACACCAACTGGAACCACACCGTACAAACTGTTGTATATAAAAACATGCGATCTGCCAATAAAAATTGAACATTGTGCATATTGGGCACTTAAGAACTGCAACCCATATCTTATTGCAGCCGGAGAAAAAGGTAACTTTCAACTTCACGAGTTAGATGAATTTCGACATCACGCTTATGAAAACTCACGATTATATAAATAACTAACCAAAGTTTGGCATGATCGCAAATTACGACAAAGAAAAGAATTCAAAAAGGAGAAAAAGTACTTATCTTTATCTCGAAATATAAATTCAAGCAACCTAAGCTTACTTCGAGATGGACTAGACCTTATCTAGTAAAACACCAATATCCATCCGGATATGTTGAATTATACGGTAGAGACAATAGCACCTTTATAGTCAATAGACATAGACTTATGCTCTACCATGAAAAAGAACACGGTAATGAAATCGAAGGAGAAGAAATTCCTTTCTTCTTAAAATAGATCCGAGTAGCCGAGTCTGGCTGAAGACTCTAAACTTAGTGCTATTCGGAAGGCAATCCATATTTTATCCCCACCTTTTAACTTAAGTGTGGAGGAGGAAATGTAAATAAATAAAACCGTCCTTGTATATATTGCATGTGTTTTATTTTGTTTTATAGCATGTAGGAAAATAGCAAATTGGAGCTCTAAGCTAGATTCATCTCTTAAAGTCCCGCAATTTTCTACTAAGCCCCAGGAAGTTCTCGTTTCCCTTTGCATTTTTCCTATGTTTAGTGTTTTATCAGTTATCACCTCGAGGACGATGTTTAACTTAAGTGTGAAGGAGGTGACAAATAGAAAAAATGAAAAAAATAAAAAATAAAATAAATTTCTCCATATAAAAATCTTTTTGAAAAATAATAAAAATATATATGTTTTGTAAATAAATAAGTTTTTAGCAAAGCAAAAATCTCATTGATTGACATTATAATTTAGCACAAAAGCCATCACCCAAATATGTGAGAAAAACTTACCCTTATGTTTCTCTATTTTGTGTGAAAGTCGATAATATAGTATGCTTCAGAATTTGTGCTTGATCATCATTTACTAAACCGCAGTGAGATTAATTTAAAGATATTTTCGAAAGGAAGCAAAATAAAATCACCCTTATATCATTTTAGTTAAGCTACATTGGCTTACTAATAAATGTGGCACTCGTACGCATGTGCCAATATCCATATATGTTATGCCTAACCACTTGTCAAGTTATAAAGTTTATGATGTTCTCTTAAAAAACAGATTTATGAAAAAGAAAAAAAAAATAGTCAATTATTCTAGTATAGTTTGTTCTATAACTTTGACAAAGGCATACTTTTCGATCCTACACCCACATCATTTATCACGTTTTGCTTCTTTGAAAATTTATCTGGTGCTCACTCCGCAACGATTATGTTTATGTGTCATGTACAAATCCAAACACTATCCACGTGAGGTGCTGAAATTATTTTGTCATTTGCTTTTGCTATTCATAAAAATTAATCATTTTCCTATCATACTTCACAACACTTAAAAGAATTTTTAAAATTAAATTTGTTTTCTCGCTTTGATTGCTTGAGGGCAAGCAATATCTAAGTGTGGAGGAATTTGATAACGACCTAATTATACATATCATTATAATGCCACTTTGTAGTATAAATAAGAGCTTCCGATACTTAATATGTTGTGTTTTTATATGCAGATATAAAGTTTGAAGGAGCAAAGTGAAGATATACAAAGAAGGGGCCTCAATATGCAAATAAGGCAAAGTTGTTGAAAGAAGATTCTTGATCGCCCAGAAGTGCGGCGCACAAACTCAGAAGTGCGGCGCACATTCACGTCTCCAAAGTGCGGCACACATTTTACCCCAGACATAACTATAAATAGAGGCCATTTCCACTCATTTTACACACACCTCTCTCTCTCAATACTCCATAGCTCGAGTATTTTAGCTTTCTTCGTAAATTTTCTGCATTATCCACTTTTGGGAGATACTTGTAACGAGAGTATTCCAGTCTTTGGTTCTTGAAAGAACGATAAAATCGTGACACTTGTGTACTCGTTTATTCAATCCAATCTAAGTATGATGTTCTCTTACTCTTTTCCAATTGTTACTTTGATTACTAGGTTAGGCTAAGCTATTTGTGACTATATGGGTATGTTACTATAATTAGTGATGATGCTATGACATGATCCTTTATAAATGATTTCAACCTAATGTTGTAGAACCATTTTACCACCTAGTTCTACAAACCATATTTTATCTAAGTTGATTTGTTACGATAGTTCGGCGTTGAGAAACGCAAATTGTTATAATAAGTTTTCTAGAACTTGTCTATGGTCATGAATCTTTGGTTGGAGAAATCCTCTTAGAAAGTTGATAAAATATTGAACGTGTTGGCAACTTGTTTTGAGCTTAGTCGCTTAAATAAACATAATTCTTGAATCAACCCAAGTAAATTATGTAAACGTCGTTTTGACGAAAAAGGATTATCACTCTTTACCTACATAAACATATCTCGATCATTATTATCATCATCACGAACTTATACGAGCTATCCCATATTAGTCATACTCGTTATTATTGATATTATTTCAACTATTTATTTCTTCAATTATTATCTTGATTACCAAAATGAAACTAAGTCTCAGCGAACAATCTTGGCTTACCACTACAAATCTATATTACGAACGAAAGGGTATACTTGCCCGTGTTTGTCTTCTAGTCCCTTGTTTTATCTAAACCTTGTAATATAAATTTAAGACTTGAAAATGAACATCAGGAGCTTATTGGCTATTCAGACAGTGATTATGGAGGTGACAACTTTGATAGGAAATCCACAACTGGTGGATGCCAATTTCTTGGGAGCAGATTGATATCTTGGCAATGCAAGAAACAAACAGTGGTGGCCAACTCTACAACTAAAGAAGAATATGTTGCAGCAGCTGCTTGTTGTGAACAAGTTCTATGGATACAAAACCAGTTGTTAGATTATGGGTATATTTTTATGCATACCAAGATATTTGTAGATAATAACAGTACATTATGAATTATTAAGAATCCTGTACATCACTCTAAAATAAAACACATAGAAATTAGACATCATTTTATAAGAGATTGTTTTGAAAAAGGTTTAATACATCCAGATAGGGTAGAGACAGAAGAAAATGTGGCTGATCTTTTAACTAATCCTTTTGATGTTGGGAGGTTTCAGTACTTGGTAACAAGTATTGGAATGATCAATCTCACCTAAATGTGTTTTTGAAGTCATTGTATAGTTTGTACATGATGTGTACTGTTATTAGTCTTTGTACAAGATTAGGTTTTCCACTTTATTTTTCTAACGCCGACAAAGGTTATTTTAAGGTTGATAAGTGTTAAAATAGACGTTGATAGCAATATGTTAGTTTTGTGGTTTTTGATCTAATCATGCAGGCATTATGAGCATTGTACAAATGGATACAGAGTTTCTTATGGATCTTTTGGCTACTAGGAATGTGTTTAAGTTTATGGATGATGGTTGGAATGTTTACATTCCTATCTTGACATACATTTTTATTTCATACTTTTTATTTGGCAACTTTGTGTATCATATTTTAAAGGGAGGTTTAGGAAACGTTTAGGCTTTTTGGGTATTCTTAGAATACTCACATCACAATTCTAGATTGTGTCCACTGATGAGTACGAGATAGTTTTCTAAATTGTGAGGAAATGTAGCATGCAAAGTTGATATACTGTGCACGCTGCCAAGACTTTTTGGCCTAGAATTGGATTTGGTCGGTTGGGAGACATGGGAACGTTTTTATTGGGCTTAAGCACTTTGGTTAGCAAGGGACACTTGAGTACAATTAGCAAGGGACACTTGAGGTAACTTCATTGTTAAGAACTTTGGTTAGCAAGGGACACTTGAGGACAATTATGTCTATCTTGCTTAAGCAAGTGTGCAAGATTGGACAGTGCTTGCCACCCTATAGTGATTTTCAGTCTATGAGTTATCTTCACTAGGGTAAACTACTTTGTTAAGGTCCTTTTTATTTTTAATTATTTTTATTTTTGACGCTGACATTTTTCTTTCCAAACGCTGATAAGACCAATTTGAACGCTGACATGGCAATTTTCCAACGCTGACAAGAATATAGCCGTTAGACGCTGATGTTTAATTTTTGACCGTTGACAAACATTGGGTCCTACCTTGTTATTTTTGACGAAAATATGGGCCGTAATTTTAGGAGTTGGTAACTTTTAATTAATATATGAGATAAGTTATATATTTTTCAAGATTTTAATAATTACTTTTTGAAAATAACTGCCTCATATTTTAACCAATCATATGTTTTCACCTATCCTATAAATTTGGCTTATTTCTTTCAAACAGGGTAACTTCTATTCTTGTCTAACTATAATCTCTCAAACCTTCATATCTCCATAATTTTTTATCAGAGTTTTCTTGCATAAATCTTCATGGCACCAAAGTTTAAACCTGCTTTATTAGAGTTGGGGTTCAGAAACATGGTGGCTTATTTGGAAGCTGATAATACTCTGTTTCCCCAATACACACAGATAGTTGGGCAGTTGAATGCGTCCCCATTAAGGTATGCACTTTCACATACTCCTCTTGTCCCTATCACGCACATTAATCAGTTTTGGAACACTACAGTTCCTTAACAGTTAATGGAGTGATTACATTGACTGCTACTATCCATGGGGTTCCATGGGTGGTTACTGAAGCTTTGGTTCGCCAAGCTTTGCATCTTAATGATGTAGATGGTATAACCACCCTTCCCATTGCAGAGCTAGAGAAAGGACTCCAAGCCTTGGGTTATCCTTTGCCCCCAGAAAGCGATTTAAACAGATATACAAAACAACGATTTCCCCCGGCTTGGAAGTACCTTATACATGTCATCCTTCAATGTTTGAGTCCCAAATGCTCCTCACACAATGAAATCAACCGTTCAATTGGGAGTGCCATTGTGTGTATTGAAACTGGGCAAAATTATAATTTTTTAAAAATGATTTTTGATGGCATGTGTCATAATAAGGGTAACAAGATGACTCTTGCTTACCCTAGGTTTTTACAAATGGTTTTTGACTTGCAAGGATACTGCAATAGGGATCATGACAATTTTTATACGATCCCTGTTCAAAAGAAAGCAATTTTGGGAAGATTAACACTGAACCATAAAGAAACCTACCCCTCACCGAAGCCATGCTTGCTATCATTGAGGCAGCAGCAAACCCACACCCTCAACCAGACCCATTGCCTGAACAACCTCCATCACCCCAGCAAATGGATGTTGACCCATAACCCTTTGACGCTGACACTCAAAATGTTGGCGTTGACACTACCAATCCAGACGCTGACACCATTTTACTACAAACCCAAACACCCCCTACCACTCAACTAGACCCTCAATCCACTTCCTCTTCTACATCCCCAGACTATAGGTTGGAGAAACGCCAAAGGACTACTAGAGTGTTCTCCTCTGGTGGTCCTAGCCATGTAGCAGAGAGAACCATCACTACAAGTGTGGTTGGTGACATGGGTGGGGCTGGGACTATTTGTAACACCCCATTTTGATAAATGGAATGTCACGCGTGATTATGGCGTGTCATCAAAGCATGCAAGGTGATATGCAGTAAAACATACATGACCATAGGGAAAACCGGAATCAAACATCGGTTCCCAAACATAAGCCCAAAACACAAATAAAGGAAATGAACTGAATAAAGACTAAACAAGCATAACTATATGAAGGCAAAAAGGAAAAGAAGTCTCTGGCAGCTTCCATCCTATGTGCGTCCTCCAAATGCTCGAGTCTTGGGTACCTGCCGTTTTGGGACATGGAAAGGAAAGTAACGGCTGAGCAAGACGCTCAGTGCACGGATGTACAATAAAGCATGATATAGGATAGACATGTAACATATAACAGCGGAAGACTAAGTACTGAGTAAACTGGTTAAGTATCATGAAAACTGGTTTTATAGTTTGAAAAGCCTTATGTTTAACCTGTGAAAACTGTTTTAACATATAAATACCATAGCCCATATAGGTCATGAAAAGGTCACGTGCATGAATACTTGGAGGGGTGACCTCATCATGCTGATTAGAGGGGATGCCTCTAATCAATATACTGATTTGGGTAGGAGGGATCAGCTCCTTGTGAAGGGTGCAAGGCACACACCACATTCACCATGATAAACTGAATAAAACATGTAACTAGGATGCACCCATACGCCCCGACTGATATAATAATATGGCCAAACTGAAAAGGGACGCCACGAGCAATCACTCCGCCGTGGGGAAGTCATAACATCGGTGCCTCCAATGCTATGGTTATGGTACCTCCATAACTAGGTGAAACTGGTCATGCTTGTATATGGCTATAATTTATGCTAAATTAACATAAGCAGTTCAAAACAATAAAACAAATGCTGGGGAAAAACAGTTGGCTGCATACGGGAAATCCTAATAAGGAAAGAATGTCCATACTGAAAGGACGGGAATCCGTACCTCAAGTCCAGTGAAATGAACGGAAGAAAGACTCCTACTTCTGGATCACTAATGCTACATGAATACACACGTGTATAAGTATCGATTCACTGATTACGTACTGGGTTCTGTGTCTTGTTATAGCTGATTTGGTATGTTTTAGGTCATGGTTCACTGTTTTAAGCCTTAAACTGTGTTTATCTTGTATTTCTGGTTTATCTGATTAAGTATTACTGGTGTTTCATGTATTAATATACTTACTGTATAATAATAAGTAACTTTCCAAAAATAGCAGGTTTCCAAAAATAGAAAGTTTCCAAAAATAGAAAGTTACCAAAAATAGAAAGTTTCCAAAAATAGAAAGTTTCCAAAAAATAGAAAGTTTCCAAAAATAGAATTTACTGCCTAAAATAGATTAGTTTCTAAAAATAGAAAGTTTCCAAAAATAGATCAGCTGCCTTAATTAAATAAGTTTCCATATATAGAAAGTTGCCATGATTAGGTTAGCTGCCTGAATTAGATTGATTTCCATATATAGAAGGTTTCCATAATTAGATTAGTTGCCTTATTTAATTAAGTTTCTATAAATAGAAGTTTCCATAATTAGAATTAAGCTGATTATATAAGCTAACATATAAGTCTAAGTGTTATAAGCTTACTACATAAGTCATATGATATAGTGTATAGTTTAATTATTATTTCATGTATTTTAATTAAACTATAGGTTAAGCATTTTAATTAAAGTATAACATGTATAATTAAAATGAAATGAAAATACTTAGGTTAACATGTGTATTATTATTAATAATAATATAACCTAAGTCATGTCTAAATTAATTAATTATAGGCATGTTTTAATAATTAATTAATTATAACTTATAACATAAAATACTTAGGTTAAATTAATGTCATGATAAACTAATAATTAAAATAACCTAAGTCATGATTTAATTAATATTTCATGTTATTAATTAATTATATCCTAAGTTCATGATTCATAAAAATTACATGTAACATAGATCATGATTTTAACCAACGAACCGTGAACTGGGCATGAAATCGACACCGTACCCCGAACCAAATCGGGGTTCCCCTTGGTTCCTTGCTGCCGTGGGACCCACACCACCAAACCGGGGCCACATGGTCTCGGTGGTGGTTTCTAGGCCAAGCCGTGACCCCCTTAGGGCACGGTCTAGGTGGCGGCCAAACTAAACACCCCTAAAACAACCTTTTGATTTTACCCTTTAACCAAATACATGTTTATCTTATGTTTTTAATTAGGTTTTAAAAACATCATGTTCTTAATTAATTTTACCAAATCAAATCAAAAGAAATAATTAAAAAGAAAGGTTAAAAAGGTATACCGATTGTGTAGATGAATTAAGGATGAACAAACACTAATACTTGTACAATATCCATGATCAAAATCAACAAGAACACCTCCTTTTGATGATTATAGGTGGCGGCTACAAAAGGGAAAAGGAAGGAGAGGAGAAAACTTTTTAGGGTTTTATGTTTATTTTCTTGAAAAGTGAAAATGAATGCCTTTTTTTTTCCCCTTAACCCCCTTGTTTAGTAAAATGATGGGCTAGGCCCATTCTTCTTCCTAATTTCGTGGATATGGGGCCCACAAGGGGTAACCCACATGTTTTCCGTGTCTAAAATATAAGTGCGACCTCGTGTTCGTGTTTTACGTGTTCGTTCGTGGTTAAACGTGTTCGTGTCCGAAGCGTGTTCGTGTCTGAAGCGTTTTTGTTTATTTTAACGCTCGTAATTATATTATATGTATTTACGTAATTATTCTAGTTCGTATTTTAAATGGTGATCATGATTTAATTATGTTCACGTGATATATTTATTAACTGTTTATCATGAGTTCGTACGTAATCGATACTTGTCATGTCATACACGTATGCACTTGCTTGATTATTAGCACATGAATGTGATCAATACTACATGAGGTAAGTTTTAATCTAGGACGTACGATCTTAAGGGCACTATTCATGGTAAAAGCATGCGGGTTTTACAATTCTTCCCCCCTAAAAAGAATAATTCGTCCCCGAATTATAGATAAAGTAAGCTGAAAAGAAGTAACATACCCGAATCAAACTGGAAAGGTATGCAAAATAACGGAAATGAAGGTGACATGGTAGAAGGGAACATGGAACGTGACATGTCCTGAAAAGACATGGAACGTGACGTGACTGAAAGGACATATCTAATCGATAAGAGAAAAAAATGGATAAGAAGTCCGGATGAACTTGTCCGTTTCCAAGTGGCCTCCCTCTTGGAACGGTTCCTTCAGAAGATCCTGACACTAATGATAAATCTTGGTCCTCCTGACCTTGACTTGGAATACGAAGAAATTCTTGGTTATCAACGGAAGGTAGATCCCCTAAATTCGATCGAGGAAATAAGAGTTAACGTGCAAGGGTACTGAAACGTTACGATGCAAGACCATCTGACTTAACTGATAATTAGAAACGATGAGCGAGACATAAAGAAACGTAGTACGTGAAAAATTTTGAACGTGATACGTGAAAAATTTTGAACGTGCTATGTGGAGATATGGCGAGTGTAGTATAAGTAAACATATCGTGATCCCTGATACGTGTAACCTATTTTGATCATGATATGAGAAACATGGAATGAACATGATATGTGAGACATATCGTGATCATAGAATATAATGGCGGTAACGCCAAACGCTACAAGGTGAGACGTGGAATATGACGTGAAACGTCTATCTGATGATGGAGAGTTATACTAAACTTGGGTCTGGTCTCACAAGTTCTTGCAAACTTCCCAGAATGAGAAAAGAAATGAATGTAAAATCGTAAGCCAAAATACGATCATGAACGTGAATAGTGTCATGAACGTGAGCGCGAAAGCAAGTCGTGGAATAGAATGAAGACATGAAGTAAGTTAGGAGTACAATTACGAATCTTTGTCTGACCCGATAGCTGAGGAATTGCCAAGTGATCGGATGAGCCTTGGCTGGAACATGTTCGTTCAATCTGTTGGTTCTGGAATCCGTACGGATGTAAGGATTCTGCAGACTTGATCAAACTGTTGACAATAACCCAGATAGCATCATGCTTCTTCTGAGTTTGCTGAAATCTGGTAACTAAAATCCATGGAGATCTTGTCCCTTTTCGATTCACAATCTCATATGATGAAAACATCCCAGTTTGTTGGTGTCCTATCTTAACCTGTTGGTATAACAGGTACCTAGATATGAACGTAACTGTATCTTGCTTCGTAGAAACTTGATACATAGAAGGTTGCGAAACTCTGAGTCTCTGAATTTAGACTTCTCCTAGCGTAGGATTTTATAGAACACCTAATGTAGTGTCGGGTTCTCTTCTTTACTCATAAGCTGAGTCATGGTAAGATTAACCGTAGAATGCCATGTGATTCAGCGTGTCACTGAAATCAAACAGAATTGATATCGGAAAGAATTCCAGGGTAAAATTTCTCTTGTCATAGAATTTGCAACGTAGTGCAGATATGGTCTTCCTGTTCTTCTCTAGGCTTAGAGGAAATCAGGTTATCCTCGATGAAAACGTTGATGAATTTGTTTAGGAGTTCATGGAAACTCAATTTATTAAGTTCATAATGCGGTTGGAGCATTGATGAGACTAATTCAAAATCATAAATCTGGCATGACCGAGTCGTGCACGAATAGCAGTCATGGACATGTCCTGCTTTTTCACTCGTCACTGTTGGCAGCATGATTGTGAGTTCGATCTTGGAAAAGTGATTAACACTATACGGTTTATTGGACATGTTGTCCATATGTGGAGGAGAATAACGGTCATGAATGGTGATTTGTTTAAGTCGACGGTAGTCGACACATAACCTCATGGTACCATCCTTCTCCTTGAAGGTTCTTCTGGAGTGTAAGGAACAATTTTGGAATAATCCGTTGGTTATGCGTAAAAGGACCTTAGTAGTCGTGTGTTACTAACAGCTAGAAAATTTTAGCAATATGGCTAACAAAGCACGTGCTTGAAAAGCATAGATAACTTGTACAGATTTTTCCTGATGGAAAATCAAGCTGAAAGTATTCAGGAGCCTGAACATTACTGTACATAATTATGAATCATAGCATGGTGTGGTGTTCATAGTACGTAATTAGCATAAAATTCATCTTGTGTCTGTCTGAGGAAATGCGTTAGCAGCTTGGGTCTTATCATTAAACTGAAGGAAAACCTTCGTATGCGTGGGAATACGAAAGGCGTCCTTCATGGTCATGAATACATGAAATATGGTGAAAGAAATGAAAGTGACATCGGCAACGTGACAATTCTCACTGATGCGCCGATAATGGTATTGAAATTCTTGTGGCCTGATTAATACATGGCACAACAACATAGATATACCCATGGAGGGTACCCTGAATTTCTTAGAAATGTTCCATAATTAGACGTGAGTCATGTGTCTTGACTCGTGTCTTGACATGTGTCTCGAGATGTGAAACAATTAGAACTACAAATATTAGGTTAATATGCCAGAATTGGCGGATCGGTTGGACTACTGATCATTTGTATGTCTGATCACGTCCGCGGCCAGAGCCTCGGTTGCGATTTCTAGGATATTTTATGTCATGGTAATGGTTACTATCGTCTTGTCTGTAGGTTCCATGACGGTCATTTTCATGACCGTGACTCATGTAACTATTTAGCTGAGTGGCTGGCTGGTACTGGTTTGCACTCATATGGCTGAAATGACAGCCGAACGACGTGTGACATGTACTATGAATTTAGGACAATGATTGATGGGAATTGTCTGATGGTGAAGCATCTTCTCGTCTAATTGCTTTGCTTCGACGCCTTTGTCTTCGTCTTTTAGAATCTCCAGGTTGTGAACAGCATCAGCATCAGCATCTCGTAGCGTCTCCCAACATCAGCAGCATCAACCTTCAGTGACATCTCCAAGCTATGAGCGGCATCGACAATCTTGTAGAATATCAGTAAGTGAACATACGCCTGAGATGATTTAGAATCGACTAGCGAATACTCGTGAAGTATTGCAAGTGGAATACACATGGATTAAGGTACATGTAATACACATGAAATACGGTACGTGGAGTACACATGGAATACACATGAAATGATCGGTATGGGGTCGGTCATTTATCATTATTTAAGGGAAGTATAACGGTTGAACAGTTAGAAAAACCATCATGATAACCTGGCAGTATTAGCTTAGACATCATTCTGGTTGCATAGAGAAACGCTAAAGTGTGGTTACACAAAATTCAACGATGATTTGCCTGACAGCATGATCAATGGAAACCAACCATGACTATCATGAAAGCATGATTCAAGAAATCTAACAATGTCTTGCAGGACAACGTAAATAACAAAAGAGGCGTGAAACATAATCAACATGAAGACGGAATTATCATGAGGAAACATGAAACCATCTATTACTAAAAAGTGTATAACATAATCAGCATGAAATTGAAGTTAACCATGACAGTATGAAAACATACTTGACATAAAAACATAATAACCTATGAGGGGACATGAAAAAAAGTTTATGCCAATTTAAATCATGAGAAAAAAAATTTTATGCATGAAAAACAGTGCATGAATGCGTAATGTAGTTTATAAAACCTTTATATGTGCGAGGGAACGCCTATGGGTCGGTTCCCAAAACAAAAGACATGGCGAGGGGACGCCTATGGGTCGGTCCCAAAGTTAAAAGTTTCGATAAAAGCACATGCGACTAAATAGGGCCAGTCCTGTACCAACCATTACTTAGTCAAAATTCCTGCAACAGATGACATATGATATAAATGCATGAATGCATGGAACATAATAATTAAAAGTCATTGTCAAAACTTAACAGAAAAAAATTTTATGTGAAAATTATGAACTACTGGGGTTCAGTTCACATAATCACAGTTCACTAGGAACATCATGCATAGACACTGACACATAACTAAGTATGGATGACGGTTGTTCATTCCATATTAGTAAGACGATACTGGTGAAAACATCATGGTGAAAACAACAAGGTGCTGAAAACGTCATGGCTAAAACAAAAAGGTGCTGAAAACGTAATGGTTGAAACAACAACGCGCTGAAATATCAATACGTGGAATAACAAACGTTGGCTTAGGAAGCTCCTGGTGACTACCCACTAGTCACAGGTCGAGTTTTAGAGCCTACAGGTCGAAGCCTTGGCTCTGATACCATAATTGTAACACCTCATTTTGATAAATGGAATGTCACGCGTGATTATGGCGTGTCATCAAAGCATGCAAGGTGATATGCAGTAAAACATACATGACCATAGGGAAAACCGGAATCAAACATCGGTTCCCAAACATAAGCCCAAAACACAAATAAAGGAAATGAACTGAATAAAGACTAAACAAGCATAACTATATGAAGGCAAAAAGGAAAAGAAGTCTCTGGCAGCTTCCATCCTATGTGCGTCCTCCAAATGCTCGAGTCTTGGGTACGTGCCGTTTTGGGACATGGAAAGGAAAGTAACGGCTGAGCAAGACGCTCAGTGCACGGATGTACAATAAAGCATGATATAGGATAGACATGTAACATATAACAGCGGAAGACTAAGTACTGAGTAAACTGGTTAAGTATCATGAAAACTGGTTTTATAGTTTGAAAAGCCTTATGTTTAACCTGTGAAAACTGTTTTAACATATAAATACCATAGCCCATATAGGTCATGAAAAGGTCACGTGCATGAATACTTGGAGGGGTGACCTCATCATGCTGATTAGAGGGGATGCCTCTAATCAATATACTGATTTGGGTAGGAGGGATCAGCTCCTTGTGAAGGGTGCAAGGCACACACCACATTCACCATGATAAACTGAATAAAACATGTAACTAGGATGCACCCATACGCCCCGACTGATATAATAATATGGCCAAACTGAAAAGGGACGCCACGAGCAATCACTCCGCCGTGGGGAAGTCATAACATCGGTGCCTCCAATGCTATGGTTATGGTACCTCCATAACTAGGTGAAACTGGTCATGCTTGTATATGGCTATAGTTTATGCTAAATTAACATAAGCAGTTCAAAACAATAAAACAAATGCTGGGGAAAAACAGTTGGCTGCATACGGGAAATCCTAATAAGGAAAGAATGTCCATACTGAAAGGACGGGAATCCGTACCTCAAGTCCAGTGAAATGAACGGAAGAAAGACTCCTACTTCTGGATCACTAATGCTACATGAATACACACGTGTATAAGTATCGATTCACTGATTACGTACTGGGTTCTGTGTCTTGTTATAGCTGATTTGGTATGTTTTAGGTCATGGTTCACTGTTTTAAGCCTTAAACTGTGTTTATCTTGTATTTCTGGTTTATCTGATTAAGTATTACTGGTGTTTCATGTATTAATATACTTACTGTATAATAATAAGTAACTTTCCAAAAATAGCAGGTTTCCAAAAATAGAAAGTTTCCAAAAATAGAAAGTTACCAAAAATAGAAAGTTTCCAAAAATAGAAAGTTTCCAAAAAATAGAAAGTTTCCAAAAATAGAATTTACTGCCTAAAATAGATTAGTTTCTAAAAATAGAAAGTTTCCAAAAATAGATCAGCTGCCTTAATTAAATAAGTTTCCATATATAGAAAGTTGCCATGATTAGGTTAGCTGCCTGAATTATATTGATTTCCATATATAGAAGGTTTCCATAATTAGATTAGTTGCCTTATTTAATTAAGTTTCTATAAATAGAAGTTTCCATAATTAGAATTAAGCTGATTATATAAGCTAACATATAAGTCTAAGTGTTATAAGCTTACTACTTAAGTCATATGATATAGTGTATAGTTTAATTATTATTTCATGTATTTTAATTAAACTATAGGTTAAGCATTTTAATTAAAGTATAACATGTATAATTAAAATGAAATGAAAATACTTAGGTTAACATGTGTATTATTATTAATAATAATATAACCTAAGTCATGTCTAAATTAATTAATTATAGGCATGTTTTAATAATTAATTAATTATAACTTATAACATAAAATACTTAGGTTAAATTAATGTCATGATAAACTAATAATTAAAATAACCTAAGTCATGATTTAATTAATATTTCATGTTATTAATTAATTATATCCTAAGTTCATGATTCATAAAAATTACATGTAACATAGATCATGATTTTAACCAACGAACCGTGAACCGGGCATGAAATCGACACCGTACCCCGAACCAAATCGGGGTTCCCCTTGGTTCCTTGCTGCCGTGGGACCCACACCACCAAACCGGGGCCACATGGTCTCGGTGGTGGTTTCTAGGCCAAGCCGTGACCCCCTTAGGGCACGGTCTAGGTGGCGGCCAAACTAAACACCCCTAAAACAACCTTTTGATTTTACCCTTTAACCAAATACATGTTTATCTTATGTTTTTAATTAGGTTTTAAAAACATCATGTTCTTAATTAATTTTACCAAATCAAATCAAAAGAAATAATTAAAAAGAAAGGTTAAAAAGGTATACCGATTGTGTAGATGAATTAAGGATGAACAAACACTAATACTTGTACAATATCCATGATCAAAATCAACAAGAACACCTCCTTTTGATGATTATAGGTGGCGGCTACAAAAGGGAAAAGGAAGGAGAGGAGAAAACTTTTTAGGGTTTTATGTTTATTTTCTTGAAAAGTGAAAATGAATGCCTTTTTTTTCCCCTTAACCCCCTTGTTTAGTAAAATGATGGGCTAGGCCCATTCTTCTTCCTAATTTCATGGATATGGGGCCCACAAGGGGTAACCCACATGTTTTCCGTGTCTAAAATATAAGTGCGACCTCGTGTTCGTGTTTTACGTGTTCGTTCGTGGTTAAACGTGTTCGTGTCCGAAGCGTGTTCGTGTCTGAAGCGTTTTTGTTTATTTTAACGCTCGTAATTATATTATATGTATTTACGTAATTATTCTAGTTCGTATTTTAAATGGTGATCATGATTTAATTATGTTCACGTGATATATTTATTAACTGTTTATCATGAGTTCGTACATAATCGATACTTGTCATGTCATACACGTATGCACTTGCTTGATTATTAGCACATGAATGTGATCAATACTACATGAGGTAAGTTTTAATCTAGGACGTACGATCTTAAGGGCACTATTCATGGTAAAAGCATGCGGGTTTTACACTATTAGTTATAGCTTAGATGCAAGCCAAGACAGTCCTAACATCCATAAGACCCCATCCATGCCCCATGAATCTACTTTGGGAGGTCAAATTCCCATTCTAGAGGAGGGCAGATTGGAACCTTATACTATTCTGAAATTGACGATGGTTTGCATTAGCTTGCAAAAGCAAAATGCAGACCTTGTACAGATTGTCACAGGTTAGGGTCTTGAAATCAAGCAATTGAGGGAGAGACTAGTTGTTTTGGATACTTCCCAAGCTAGGAGGAGGCAGGAAAGAGTCCTCTCTTTAGGGGAGGATTCTTACAAAAGGGGAGGAAGATGCACCAATAGAACTTTTTAATTTGAGTGACAAGGGCTCACAGGATGAAGAAGGTGGTTCTTTGGGTACTAAACAGGTGGAAGTTACTGAAGCTTTGGCTAGCTTGAAAGAGAAGCCTGTTATTGATGTCTCCTTGATCACTCCAAAGAAGCTATCATTTGTGGAGATGATGGAACAAGTTTCAAAGTCAGTCGCTGATTTTCATAATTTGAGCGCTGACAAGAGTAAAGAAGGCGTTGACAGACCCACAGGTATGATTGGTGTATCCCAACCACCAGTTATTATTAGGGATGTTACAGCACAGGTACCACCAACTACTTTACTAGCTATTGGAGCAAAAGACAAGGGTAAAGCAGTTTTAGTAGAAGTTGAGAAGCCAAAGAAGAATGAAGCCCAAATACAATTTGATCAAGCTTTGGCTGCACAACTTGAAGAACATGATTGGGCTACCATAGAGAAAGAAAAAGATGGTAGTGATGATGATGAGAGCTCTGGATCCGGTGTGATGATCATAGAGGATCCAGAGAGGTTATAGTACAGTGAGGATGATTTAGCCAAGGAGAGGCTAAGAGAGTTAAAAGGCAAAGTGGATTTTGATATGCCTGAAGTTAAAGAGATGTACTTTGCATGAGAAAACAAGACTATAGAACATCCAGAGATGTCCATCACTAGACAAATATGGGGATTGGAGATCTTATTGAGAGTGCAGGAAGACTGCAAAGTAATTTTGAAGCACAAGGCTAGCAAGGTATTTTTTGAGGTCAAGAGAGATATATGAGAGTTGTACTACATGTTGCTCAGGTGTCATCAAGGTGGATGGATCTTTGATAGGTTGAGAAGACTCTCTTTTGCAGAATTAGAACATCGTGCTTATCCAATTTGGTTAAGAGTTTGTGAAGAAAATACTCTGAGGCTTATCTCAGATGAAAGGAGAGAAGAGATTGAAGAAAATTTACAGATCCAAAGGGCTTCTATTGTACCAAGACCAGTGAAGAAGGGAATTCCTATTGAGTTCCCAGCTCTTGACCAAGTGGATCCTAGTGAACCAGTTATAAAAAAGAGCATTAAGCTCTCACCATTGGAAGCTTCACATGTTGCAGAGGTACCACCTTTAGATTTCAGAAACCCAATAGTTGACTATAAAGAAGATGCAAGTGGGTTCTGGATGATAACCAGATTTGGCAAGAAGGTACATACTTTCACTTCTTTGATCTCATTGTTTACAAGCCTGGATAGAGAAGACTTGGTAGATCTTTGGACATAAATGAAGGCCAAGTATGAGATTGAACCACCTACTTCAGGAAATGGAATAAAGATCTGGACATCCTTCAAAAGGATGATTGAACCAGATGAAGCAGATCCAATATGGTTGGATTTGGATGATATCAGTGGACTACAATGGGGTCTATATTCAGCAGCTCGATAACCTATGTCCAAGGATGTTTTGAAGAAGATGGTGTCTACATAGCTGGAAAATGGATTACACTAGTGATGTTGGCAAAGACTTAATTAGGTTTATTTATTATCTAATTAAAAAGTGATTTGTATTTGTAAGAATCCTCCTGTACTTAGTTTTTATTCAGAAACTTGATTACTAGAGTAGATATCAAGTTTAGGGGAGGATTGTTGGGAATAAAATGAGCCAAGACACTTAGACGCTGACAAGAGTTAATTGGATGCTGATAGGAAGAAATAAAGCGCTGACAGATCAAGCATTGGCAAGAGATATCCAAGCGCTTATAAGAAGAAGTCCAAGCACTGATAGGAAAACTTAGTCAACACGTTTATTATTTGAAGAAAAGATATACTCAATATTGTATTTTCTATATTTATCTTTTCCTAGAATAGTTGATAGGTTATCCATTGTACACGACTCCTTGAAGTATAAAAGGAGGTCATAGGGTTTATAGTTGATACACATTATTCAGTATTCGACTTTCATTGTACTCAAGTTTGATTATCAATCAAAAGTGAAAGTTTGGTTTATTTGTGTTTACTTGTTCCTTAATCTAAGTGTTAATTCCACATAACACTTGGATTGTTCATATAACAACAAAGATTTTCTATGTGTTAAACTTGATTCAATCTCGTTAACACAAAGCTAAACGATCTATGTTTGGGATCAACAGTTTGTGCATCGACTGTCGTGAGCTGAACAAGATCACGATCAAGAACTGTTATCTATTACAGCGTATCGATGATCTATTCAACCAACTACAAGGTGCCAATTAATTTTTCAAGATTGATCTACGATCAGGTTATCATCAGCTGCGAGTGAAAGAGCAACATATTCCTAAGACTGCTTTTCGCACAAGATATGGTCACTATTAGTTCGTAGACATGCCTTTTGGACTCACTAATGCTCCAATGGTATTCATGGACTTAATGAACCGCGTCTTCCATGAGTTTCTAAAAAAAAATTTTTATCGTTTTCATCGATGACATTCTCATCTTCTCAAAATCTAAGGAAGAACATGAGGAACATCTTCGCATCGTACTATAGATTCTTCGCGAGAAGCAACTGTATGCAAAATTTTCCAAGTGTCAATTATGGTTAAACAAGGTGGCATTTCTGGGCCACATTGTCTCTGCAGAAAGGATCACCATGGATCCTACAAAGGTTGAAACTATCACAAAATGGCTAAGACCGACGTCTGCAACTAAGGTTCATAGTTTTCTAGGTTTAGCTGGATATTATTGTAGATTTGTGGAGAACTTTTCACCGTTAGCCTTGCTTTTGACCAAACTAATGCATAAGGGGGGAAAATTCATCTAGAATGATGAGCGGGAGAAGAGCTTTGAAGAACTTAAGCAACGATTGGTTTCTGCACCTATTCTTACTCTCCCATCTGGTACAGGTGGATTTAAGATTTATAGCGATGCTTCGGGTAATGGACTTGGTTGTGTACTCATGGAACATGGGATGGTGATTGCCTATGCATCACGTCAGCTTAAGCCTTATGAGAAAAATTATCCTACCCATGATATGGAATTAGCAGCAGTTGTTTTTGCACTTAAAATCTAGAGGTATTATCTATATTGTGAATCATGTGACATCTTCACTGATCACAAGAGCCTCAAGTACATACTCACTCAACAAAAACTAAATATGAGGCAGAGACGGTGGTTAGAGCTACTAAAGGATTATGACATGAACCTTCAGTACCATCCTGGTAAGGCGAATATTGTGGCAGATGCTCTCAGTAGGAAATCAGGCATGATTGCTGGCATCAAGGTGGAAAAAGAAATTATTCGTGATCTAGAGCGTTTAGACATTGAATTCCTTGTATGTGGAGAACATGGATACTGGGCTAATTTGAGATTTGAGCCAGACTTAGCCTCTCGGATCAAGGCATCTTAGAAGGATGATGGTGAGATATGGGCTATTATTCAGAATATTGATCAGCAGACAGAGTTTCATATAGACGATAATGGCATCGTATGGCAGGGTAACAAGTTATGTGTTCCGGACGATCTTACACTCAGAGAAGCCTTACTGACCAAGCCTTACAGCTCTCCATTCTCCATTCATCTAGGATCCACCAAAATGTACCATGATCTCAAACAACATTTTTAGTGGAGTGGCATGAAGCAGGATGTTGCTACCTTCGTTTCCAAATGTCTAACCTGCCAGTAGGTGTAGATAGAAATCAGCGAGCTAGTGGTTTACTACAACCATTAGAGATTCCCGAATGGAAGTGGGATAATATCTCCATGGATTTTTTCACTGGACTTCTGTAGACTCAGTGGAAACACGATGCTATTTGGGTCATAGTCGATCGTTTAACCAAGTCAGCTCATTTTCTTCCAATTCGCAAGGATTTTCCAGTTAGCAAATTAGCAGATATATTCCTACAGGAGATCATGCGACTGCATGGTACTTGATGAGACTGCAATTATACATAGTCTCATCGTCCAAATCGGGCTTAAAACGCTTAAAATATCATGAAAATACCCCTATATATGCTTGTATTTGTGTCTTGTGTATTTTAGGTACGGATATCGTGTAATCAACAAAAGATCACAAGAATGAAGCAAAAACGAACACGGGAAACGAAGCCACACAAAGAACTGGGCCCAAGAATGGAATTTCTAAAATTGACCTTGAAGAATTGAAGATTGGCAAGATTAGTCCCTCAAAGATTGAAGACTTGTCATTTTAAACCCCTGTAAATCCTCAAAATTACTTATGGCTCCCTAAAATATAAAGTATGTACATCCTTGGTACTTGAAGAATGCATATTATGCATAAATAGTCCTTGGAATACTTTTGCCAAAAGTTTGGTGGCCAAAATGAGAAAATGGAAACTTATATACAAAGGGAAAAGCTATTTGGGGCTGTTAGACATCAAATGACAAGAAACAAGGACTTGAAGGGGTTTTCCTGGCAGACAACAAAACTTCATTCCACCCTCCAACCAGTCACACATCCCCCAGCTTCCACGTCACCCATGATAAATATATTAAACTTGTTTTAATTTTAAACCGGTTTTAATATGTTTAAAATAGGAGGGAAACAATCACTGTGCTAATCACCCCCTCCCTAATCCCCAGTTATGAACCAAGAACCCTAATTGGGTTCTTCTTAATCCTTCCATAATTAAACTCTACCTCATCCAGAATGCTAATTTACCTTAGTATAAACCCATCCCAACTCACCAAACAATGTCATGTGAACCCATGAACCCCACCATGAGCTCCCCTGCCCCGTCCTTGTCCACTCTTCCCTAAAACCCGACCAAAATCAACAGCTAAGGCTTTAACTTGTTGGCTAAGGAGTTTTTAAACGTCCAAGATCATCACAAACAGCTGGTAATCATGATAGGTGTGAAAACACCCATCTTTTTGCCACATAATTACAATAATAACCCGACCAAAATGTGTATTTTATGTCGTAAATGTCGGAATTATGCGTGGTTTGTGTTTTTGTTGTGATTTAGGACGAAAAGTTGAAAAATGGAGAAAACACGGGCATTCACGGGCTTTTATCGAAGAAAAAGACGAAAGACGAAGTCGAAAGATCAAGAGTGCGAAAAGAACGGAAGTCCAAGACCAATTCTAAAGATTTATCGAAGGAAAAGTCAAAAGACGGAAGTTTACTAAAAGCCGAAGAACTCGAGTCTTATTTATGAAGAAAATTCAAGACGAGTTTAAAGAAATCCCAAGACAAAGTCATTGAAGTCAAAAGATTAAAGAAGATTAAGTACTTAAGCATGCAATTAGAGAAAGAAGAAAGAGGGAGGAAGCTTCCTAAGATCCTCCCTAATCTCCCCTATAAATAGTTTGTTATGTTTTCATTTCATATTTGTTAGGTTCAATTGTTCGTTTCTCGGTATCTTCTCGAATTGATTTCCGGTTCAAAGTACGACTCAATTGTTTTTGGTGAAACAAATATTTTTGGTTGTTTTAAAATAAATATGCAAAACGTGTATGAAAATGACATTAAAGTAAATCTAACTCTAATTTAAAATAAATGACGGGAATTTAAAAGCGTGACGAGAAATTTAAATTACGAAAATTAATTAAGACAAAACGAGTAAAAATAAATTGACGTAAAAATAAGACGAAACAATTAAAATAAACTAAGTAAAAATGGCGGGAAAAATAAGTTTAAAAAATAAATTTAAATAAAAACTAATTAATTTTGCAATTGCTAAAAAAGAAAGAATTAAATTCGCAACTTTGGAATAAATTCGCAATCACGAAACGACAAGAATTCGCAATTGACAAAATCAAAGATTTCGCAATTATAAAACCAAGATTTCGCAATGCTCTTGAAGAACAAATCCGCAATGGAGATTGCTCTAATTCCGAAATAGCTGAAGACCAAGATTTCGCAATATTGGACAAAGGCACTAATTCCGCAATCAGCTTCAATGTTCAATTCCACAATAATTGCGGAATCAACAAATCCGCAATGATGAAATGGCACTAATTCCGCAATAAGGGAAACAAGCAAGAATTCGCAATAGTGGAAAAGATCAATTTCGCAATTCAAGACAAGGCATAATTTCGCAATACTAATAAGTATTGCAAAATCGAATCAGAAGGTCCTAAAAAATAGGAACCGGATATAGGACGAAAATAAGCAACTTTTTAGCACTTTTTCAAGGACAATAAGCCAAGAAAAACTCCAATAAGGTACCAATAAGCAAGGCAAATGATCAAAACTTGTAAAACCTTTAAAAACTTGAATCAAGAACACGAATTAGAAACTAAAAAAAAATATGGGACGTGGGGTTTTTGATGGAAAAGAAGAACAAGAACATGAATTTGACAAGAACAAAGATGATGAAAAAGATAAAGATGAAAAGATTAAAAAGCTTAAATTCAAAAAAAAAGATTCAAAACTTACATGAAAATCAAAGGCAAGAATTAAAAGACATGAAATTTAAAGTGCAAGAAAATGAAAATGATGGAAGAGGTAGTTTGTCAAACTACCCAACAACTATGAAATGAAAACATAACAAACTATTTATAGGGGAGATTAGGGAGGAGTTTAGGAAGCTTCCTCCCTCTTTCTTCTTTCTCTAATTGCATGCTTAAGTCCTTAATCTTCTTTAATCTTTTGACTTCAATGCCTTTGTCTTGGGATTTCTTTAAACTCGTCTTTAGTTTTCTTCATAAATAAGACTCGAGTTCTTCGGCTTTTAGTAAACTTCCGTCTTTTGACTTTTCCTTCGATAAATCTTCAGAATTGGTCTTGGACTTCCGTTCTTTTCGCACTCTTGATCTTTCGACTTCGTCTTTCGTATTTTTCTTCGATAAAGCCCGTGAATGCCCGTGTTTTCTCCACTTTTCACCTTTTCGTCCTAAATCACAACAAAAACACAAACCACGCATAATTCCGACATTTACGACATAAAATACACGTTTTGGTCCGGTTATTATTGTAATTAAGTGGTAAAAATATGGGTGTTTTCACACCTATCAAATCCCCTACACTTGACCATTGCAATGTCCTCATGCAATGCATTAGTTACAAAGCACGTTTACATTTTTCATTATAATCAATCCACGTTGGCCCTTTATTAAAGAGATAGAAAACTATAAACATTCAAAGTAAATAAATCAAAAACATACCTTGGGTTTTGGAAATGTTATGAATGATCATCATCCTCAAGTTTTCACTTTCTCCAAACCAAGCTTAAAAATGAGATCATTGTTATTAGAAGTTAGCAAACTAACACGAACTCATGTGGGCCAATTATTCACTTAGACTCCCTTATTCCTAGGTGTATCTCTTATATTTTATTATTGTCTTGAATGATCACGAGGATGCATTTTGACTTATTTTGATAATTATTTTGGCCGAAAATAAAGTGAATGATTTAATCAATAGTTAGCTAAAGGACAAAATCTTTTAAAACTGCTTCTCGGGACCTCATAAAGTTCATATCTTGGCATAACTCGCTTCGTGACTTGAGACCTTTCTCGAACCGATATTTGGCAGCGACTTCATACTTCAAACCTTGAGAGACGTTCATGAAATTATGGCCTTCTCTTCATAATAGGAATTTCTTCACTTGAAGTTTTGAGAGATTCTTCATATATGGACCACGACTTCTTCATTTTTCTCCAATCTTTAGTTTGGACTTTGATATACAACGATCCGCCTCCTTTTAGGACTTGGATCTATTTATCCTCATACCTTGCTAGGGTCTTTTCGGATAGACTTCTGCATGATCTTTTGGGGAGTTCCTGCTTTTCGTCGTGTGTCTCGATCCTTCATATTGATTTTCGATAAATGATTCTTCACATCACTTTTGGATCTTTAGCAACAAAATTTAGCCCTCATGCCTTGTCAGGACCTTTTTGGACTCGCCAATCTTCGCATCCCGCTTCAATAAGTTATGCCTTGGATATGAACTCTAATCCATACCGAGCAACTTTTAAACGATCTTGGGCTAGAAGCTAAGTAACTTTTCAAATCGTACAACCTTATTTATTGCAGATAAATTTATTAGCAAGCGATGGGAGAATAGGCTTATAATTAACTCACATAAATTCACGAAAGGATAACAAACTTATAATTGACTCTATCATCTCTCGTTCTCCACAGTTTAAAATCTCAAAGAATGAGACTCGTGGATGCTTAGCCTATTAAATAAAAGTTTTGAGTTTTCGAATCGTCTATAGGATCTTGCAAACTCTTAGACTTTTTCAAGTTTTAGAATTCGCATTTTAAAGTTCCCTTGATAAACGACTCTCTAGGATCAATTATAGGAACTTGCGAAAAGTTCTTGTTCTTAACCCGTGAGAGTTAAGACTTTCGCGTTTTATAGCTCCCTATATAAAAGCCTAGCAAAACTTGACTTAAACACGTTAAGGATACTAGCTAGAGTAAACTCGGGTAGAGTCAAAAGATTCACAACGTTTGAAAATTAAAACCACTTTATTAAATCTTATTCTAGTAAAGAAGGAAAAATAACTACAGGGTAAAAACTAATAGGCCAAAATAGATCAAAAAATTTGAAAAATGTAGAAAAATTGATTTTCCGGTTAAAACGAGGACAAATACAAGGAAAAGACCACTTAACTTCGATAGAAGTCCCCCCTACACTTAATATAAACATTGTCCTTAATGTTTAAGCATGTGGGAGTAAACTCCCCTACACTTAGGACATTGTGCACGTTGTTTAAATCTCGCTAAGGAAGAGACAACTAAAGAGATTCCTATTTTAATATTGAGAAATATAAAATAGTGAATCGAAAAGAGTTTAGGATAGAACCGGGAAGAAGGGAACACGGAATCACGGTTCGTCAAAAGTCATCAAGAGTGTGTCTTTGAAGCTCTAATCCCTGCACATGATAAGAAAGAAAACAAGAAACACCAACGGGGCTCCCCCTACACTTATGGTGAAAACAGGAAAGATAGATAGATAATTGGGTTGCCTCCCAAAAAGCGCTTGTTTAGATTAACCGAGTCACAAGCCTGACTCGTCCCCGAATTAAATGGTCCATGGGGAAGCCTCGAATGTAATACCGGGATCAAAGACCTTGTCCTCGTTCCCGGTGGACATCAATAAAGGAGAGGCGGGGGGATAAGTCTTGAATGGGAGAAAGGTTCTTTCAACATACGAAAAGTATGTGAAATCAAGATCCACGGGAGGTGGGGTGGGTAAAGTAAGCACATTGTCATCCCCCAAAGACAATGGATGCTGATCACTCGGCAAAGCCGTAATGTTATCAATCATGAAATAGTGAATGTCACCTCCCGGGTCAAAGCACTCATCCTCCGTAATAGTGGCTAAAGGGGAGGATGAAAGGTGTTCGGGAGGGGGACTTGGGACAATACCTTCCTGCAGCAAATTATCAAAAATAATATCCCCCTCCGTGTCATCATCATCAATACCTGGAGGTATGGAGTGAATGTCGATTTCTTCCAGCAATGGGTCATTATCTTCAACGGGAGGAATAGATGGAGGCAAAGACTCGGAGAGAGGAGGAGAAGTCAACTCTTCGATTTGAGCAATAAGAAGATGCACTTTCCGTAATCTATCGCGAAGAAGCACGTCTTCCACCTCATCCACAAGATCAAGTTCATCGGTGAACTTCTTGTAAGCCGCAGAGAATAAATCGTCATCGCCCGCATCTCCCGGTGGAGATTTTGAGAAATTTCAAAAGTGAAATTCTCATAGCTTGGAGAAAAATCGTCATCATTAGGATCGACCTCTTCCGTAAGAGCAACGTCGTCCTCAAACTCCATAGCAGGTAAGTCACAAACCTCATCATCAAATAATTTATCGAAACCAAACTCACTAAGCTCACTCAATGAATCATCATCCTTAGGCACGTTAGGGATATCGAGAGAAGGGCTGACAATTGCACTAGTACATTGAGCAGTAAGATCATTCCAAGAAATAGTAGGCTCATCGTCATCATCATCGTAATAGTATGGATACACCGGAGGAGGAGTATAAGTCT
This sequence comes from Glebionis coronaria, assembly GCA_025667525.1. Lineage (NCBI taxonomy): Eukaryota > Viridiplantae > Streptophyta > Magnoliopsida > Asterales > Asteraceae > Glebionis > Glebionis coronaria. The sequence goes on along the minus strand of CM046880.1, from coordinate 180,062,211 downwards.
CGATATTCGATATTTGGTCCTGTCGTTGATCCTCTTGACATGTTTCGATGATCTTGTTGAAAGCTTCTTGAAGTTGTTGACCTTGCTTAACAAGAGTGGCCCATTGTTCGTGGGAGATCAAATGTTCGAAGGAAGGTTGATGATTGACGGTGTGACGTGGGGGCTCAATATGTTGAAAACCACAATTATAGCACGGATGTGGCTCAAAGTAGGTCATCGGTTGAGAAGAATTATAACACGGAATTGGTTCATAATAATCCATCGGTGAAGAAAATTGAGGACACGGATCTGGCTCATAATAATTCATTGGCTGACAATAAGATGTATCATGAGGGCCCCCACAGTTGTTGCAAAACGGGTAAGGAGAAAGACTGGGTGCGTCTTGTGGATAACTATTATCATTGTCATAATTGTACCCCGGTTCTTGCCCGTGACCATACGGGTATTGAACCGGGCACGAAGCATGCCAATGAGAATCGCTTCCACAATAGAGGCACGGGGGAACAGGAGGTGGATTCAAAAAGGACGAATTAGTCGAGTTGCACAAGGGACAAAATCCGAATTGTGTGTTGTCGATATCGTTTCCGCACCGCTCACATGTACACCATTGACAAGAGTCGTTCCCGTATAATCGTCTCCCACACACGACGCAATGGACATAAGAATCCATAAAGAAAAATAGATAAGCAAGAAGAATATTTTTGGTGCAAAACTTTGAAAAAGAAATGCTTTTTATGATTTTTCAAATGTTTTTGGTATTTTTGAAAATTTTGGACACGAAAAATAATGTTCACAAGTGAACGGATCCCAAAAGCCAACACGTCTCTCACAAAAAACCGTTAATCTTCACGAAAAGAGCCGGCAGCGGCGCCATTTTAATTAAAGAGATTTTGCTAGGTTCAATTGTTCGTTTCTCAGTATCTTCTCGAATTGATTTCCGGTTTAAAGTACGACTCAATTGTTTTTGGTGAAACAAATATTTTTGGTTGTTTTAAAATAAATATGCAAAACGTGTATGAAACTGACGTTAAAGTAAATCTAACTCTAATTTAATATAAATGACGGGAATTTAAAAGCGTGACGAGAAATTAAAATTACGAAAATTAATTAAGACAAAACGAGTAAAAATAAATTGACGTAAAAATAAGACGAAACAATTAAAATAAACTAAGTAAAAATGGCGGTAAAAATAAGTTTAAAAATTAAATTTAAATAAAAACTAATTAATTTCACAATTGCTAAAAAAGAAAGAATTAAATTCGCAACTTTGGAATAAATTCGCAATCACGAAACGACAAGAATTCACAATTGACAAAATCAAAGATTTCGTAATTATAAAACCAAGATTTCGCAATGCTCTTGAAGAACAAATCCGCAATGGAGATTGCTCTAATTCCGCAATAGCTGAAGACCAAGATTTCGCAATATTGGACAAAGGCACTAATTCCGCAATCAGCTTCAATGTTCAATTCCGCAATAATTGCAGAATCAACAAATCCGCAATGATGAAATGGCACTAATTCCGCAATAAGGGAAACAAGCAAGAATTCGCAATAGTGGAAAAGATCAATTTCACAATTCAAGACAAGGCATAATTTCGCAATACTAATAAGTATTGCAAAATCGAATCAGAAGGTCCTAAAAAATAGGAACCGGATATAGGACGAAAGTAAGCAACTTTTTAGCACTTTTTCAAGGACAATAAGCCAAGAAAAACTCCAATAAGCTACCAATAAGCAAGGCAAATGATCAAAACTTGTAAAACCTTTAAAAACTTGAATCAAGAACACGAATTAGAAACTTAAAAAAAATATGGGACGTGGGGTTTTTGATGGAAAAGAAGAACAAGAACATGAATTTGACAAGAACAAAGATGATGAAAAAGATAAAGATGAAAAGATTAAAAAGCTTAAATTCAAAACAAAGATTCAAACTTACATGAAAATCAAAGGCAAGAATTAAAAGACATGAAATTTAAAGTGCAAGAAAATGAAAATGATGGAAGAGGTAGTTTGTCAAACTACCAACAACTATGAAATGAAAACATAACAAACTATTTATAGGGGAGATTAGGGAGGAGCTTAGGAAGCTTCCTCCCTCTTTCTTCTTTCTCTAATTGCATGCTTAAGTCCTTAATCTTCTTTAATCTTTTGACTTCAATGACTTTGTCTTGGGATTTCTTTAAACTCGTCTTGAATTTTCTTCATAAATAAGACTCGAGTTCTTCGGCTTTTAGTAAACTTCCGTCTTTTGACTTTTCCTTCGATAAATCTTCAGAATTGGTCTTGGACTTCCGTTCTTTTCGCACTCTTGATCTTTCGACTTCGTCTTTCGTCTTTTTCTTCGATAAAAGCCTGTGAATGCCCGTGTTTTCTCCACTTTTCACCTTTTCGTCCTAAATCACAACAAAAACACAAACCACGCATAATTCTGACATTTACGACATAAAATACACGTTATGGTCCAGTTATTATTGTAATTAAGTGGTAAAAAGATGGGTGTTTTCACACCTATCAAATCACATGGGCACGAATTGACCATTTTTTAGTCAAAGATTCCAAGGGCAAAGTTGGATTTTCAACAACTAGGGTTTACATCTTTTGTAATTGTTTATTTTAGTTCTAGATTCTTCTAAGTAGTATATAAATGGGTGTCATGTACCCATTTACGTTTTGTTCCAGATTTTTGTATTTTATTACTTTTATTAATGAAAATGAAAAATTTATAAAATTGCAATATCTGAGTTCCAAGTTAATGTTTTTAAGTTTCATCTTATTTCTTGTTTGAGAAATATTTAAGAGTTACAAGTTTTTATTTATCAAGCAGTTTTCTAAGAAAAACGATTTTCTTGAAGTTTTCTTGGACAAACTCTTTCAAAAACTCAAAACCAATGAGGAAGTGAAGTGAAAGTGGAAATTCCTCATTGGTTCACTTGGTTTTGATAAGTTTCTATCAAGAAACTTCAAGTTTCTGTTTGGTTTAAGTGTTTTGAAAAGTTTCAGTTTCAAAGATTCTTTTATTTAAGCCAAAGGTGATAAGCTGGCTTAATCAATAAGCTAGCCTTATACACTTTATGGTTGCTTATTCCAGGTCTTTCTTTCTCTTTGTGTTTAATCATAACAGGATCAAATCTTGCATATTGGATAGGTGATGGTCTTTTCTTTTGAAGTCCATCATCATCATCATCTTGCCATTCCCAACAGCCTCCTTCCTTGAAGTGATCAGCTCAAGCCCGAGCATGATGGAAAAGGCATAAGCTGCCTTTGTGATGCCTGGATGTAGGGTCACAAGGTAAGGGCTTTTTACCTTCTATACTTGCTTGAAAAATTCTTGTGTTATGATGATTTACAGAACTAGGTTGTTAGGATGCAAACAAATGCATGATATTGTATGTTTGTTGGTTTGAAACAGGTTAGAGTAGGTTTGAATGGATTTGGTGCATGATAGGATAGATTTTCTTTGTTAATCTTAAAGTTTCAGTTTTTAAAGGGGTGTTTGGATCCTGGTTTTAAAATCAAGCGGTGAAGTGTATTTGTTTTAAAATCAGTTTAAGTACACTCGTTTCATTAGCTTTGTGTTTTATTAACTTAGTGTGATTAGATTTGGTGAGATTTGGTAAGAGTTGCATGCAAGATTTGGTAAAAACCTAGTAAAAAATTCAGTCAAGCCATAACTGCCTTGATTTTGAGTAATTTGACAATCAAATCTTAGAGGTTGTTAGGATTTAGGCTAGGCTAGGATCTGGACCTGATTTGGGGTAGCTAGGGAGTGAATTGAGTGAGTTTTGGCCAACCAAAACTCACCCAATTGCACTTTGCATCAGCAAAGTCCCAACAGACCCCCATTGCCATTACAGTGACTGTAATAGGGTGTGTGTGATTGATTCTTGTAAGTAACTTGGTGAGTTTATATTTTATTTGACTCCCCACAACCCAACTGGTTGTGGGGGTGCCTTTGTTTGCCCATAAAACCAAGTAACAAGCAAGATATTGCATTAAAACCTCCCAGACCTTAATTTTTTACTATCAGTGGGAACTGAGTTCCCACTGCTAGAGCATTTGTTAGTACTGCTAAGCTATCAGATAAAAACAACCAAATGTCACTTTCAGTTTTCTATCTTTTTTGTCTTTAGTGGTGAAAAATATGAATTAGATCTTCAAACCAGTTTTGTTATTTTTCTTATTTAATTTATGATTTTTCTGTTTAGTTAAATTTTTAGTTACTGTTCATTTTCCATTTTTTTAGATTTAATAGCATTTTAAATTACTTTTTAATTGACTGTTTTTTATCTTTTAGAGTAAAATTTTAATATTTTTCAGTTTTAAAAATTTTCTTATATTTAGAAAAATATTTTAAGACTTTTAGTTCAAAAATATTTTACTGTTCACTTTTTAATTAATTTTTAGATTTTATTTAGTTTAATTAGGGTTTAAATTGTATACTGTTTTGTCTTTTAGTGCAAAATATTTAATTTTTCAAACTTTTTCATTTTCTACTGTTCATTAGTATAATTTATGATTTTTAAAATTGTCAAATAATTTTTAGCATTATTTTATTATTTTTAATCATTATTTTAGTTTAAAAATAGTTTTTAGAGTTTTAAAAATAAAAAATAGTTTTTAAAATTTAGGAAAAATACTTTTTAGTTTTTAAATAATATAAGTGAGTTATTTGTTCAATTAAATAATATTTTGGGCTTTTTCCTAGTTATATTTAATTTTTGGGCTTTAATTAGCATTAAAAATTGAATATTTAATTAATAAAAGGTCTTAAAATTTATTTATTGGATTTTTATCCTTATTTATATTATTTTAGACTTAGTTTTCATTTTTAATTGGTTTTTAGTTAAAATTTTTTAATTTTTCACGTTTTACGTATTTACGTTCGCGTGTTACGTCACTCGTCGTAGTTTAATTGTAGTCGTAGCTCGTCTTTATTTTTTTCTTTCTTTTCTCATGCAAAAACGACACTATCCAAACTCTTGATTTTATATAATTGGCATCTAATACGCACACCTCCTCGAGAATGAACCTGCATTTGTTCGGTTTCGCGTTTTTCCTAAAACGTGCAACTTAATACTAGCCCGCATTATACGCCTTGTTTTTCCTAAAACAAAAGTGTAAAAAAATACTACATCACCAAATGGCGCCGCTACCGGGGAGGTGTTTTTAGTGTGCCATTATTAGTATCGTGTTTGTGTGAGTGGTGCGTTTTTGCTTTTCAAAATTTGGAAAGCGTGAATATCGTACATACTCATTTTTGTTATTTTTCCTTATTATATTATAGTATCCAAATAAATTGTGTTTAGTTTTCCTAAACTAAACACACAACAATCATTTTACTATATTGTAGATATCCCATTATTGTTTTCGTTTTTCTTTGTGAATATATTACTATATTGTACTTACGTAGAACAATAAAAATACAAGTACTCCAAAAGCGTGAAAACACAACCTTGATTCGGGATTTCTTCACTCGATCATTGTATTCGAATCCAAAGCACAAGTTTAAAGGCAAAATAGATAAATACTTTCGTGAGGCTTAATTTCAATTAACACAAACTATAAGGTGGGTATAAGGCGGTTGTATTTCACGACCTAAGGGAAAAAGGCTCTTAAGTGCTTACGTCGCCTCGTTTCCCCCGCTTGCTTGTGCGTGTTTTGCGAAAAAGGGCTAATCGAGGGTTTGCCAACCAAAGTTTTATCTACGTATATATGTTTTCGTGTTTTCAAGATTAAACCCTCTTGAACGTTTTGGTGTTCCACCAACGTTCTAAAGTCATCGAAGGCGTTCACTTCACGTGATCGTTTTCATTCCTTGAGGCTCCTTTAATCGACAAAGTCGATTCGAGGAGAGATTTGTAGATTTGAGTCTACGTAATACATTCAAAAATCCAAAAAAATTAAAAACAATCAAAAATCAAAAATATTCTTCTTACCCATATCCATTAATTCTATTTCTAACCTTCTAGTGTTTAATTCTCGTAACACCATTCTCGTTGCATCATGTCAAATAATGGTGAATATAATTCGTGTCCATATTGTGGAGGCCCGCCCGATGGTGCCAATTTTTTTTATTGTGAGGTTATTGGAGGTCGAGGGGGTTATATCTATAACCCCGCTCCACGTGATCATGGTAACAATTTTCAATTTTACGACCAAGGTCACCCATCCTCTTCGTTTTATTCGTCGTATGATCCGTCTTTTAATTGCAATGATGAGTCTATTCATAATTCCTTTAATGATTTTGTGAGACGAATAATGAGAAATTAACGATGGTGGAAGAACAAATGACAAGCCTTAAGGAAACTTGTAATAAACGAATGGCAACCCAAAGGGAAACTTTCAAAAAAATGGAAAACGATTATGACGCCCTTTTTGAAGAGCAACAACGTTTGTATGATTAAAATCAAGAGATGTGGAAAGGATACGTGGATAACATTAAGGAAAATCATGCTAATGAGAGAGATAAAATTCTTTTAATGTTCGAGGGCTTAGTGGAGAAATTCAATTCTTTGTCAAATAACACCAATCCTAATTCCAAGGGAGAGGTTAAAGCCTTATCGACTCCTAAGACTTGTACGTCTCGTATTGATCCATATCTCTCGAATTTTAGAGTCGTGCAACCTTCGTCGTCTTGCGAAAACGTAGAGGAAATGAAAAAGTCATCTAACGAAGTTTTGAAAAATGTTTTTGAAAATAAACCAAAGGAAAAACTCGTAGGATACTTGGGAGTATTAAATCTTGTACCTTCTAAACCTAATTTTTCTAATGAGGATGAAATTATTGAGGATTTTCTAAATCAATATACACTTAATTTTGACGAAGGAATTCCATTAAATGATTTTAAAAAAAATGTGAAAAGGTTTTAAAGGAAATCGTTGAACCCTCGTTTTTACAAGATGAACGAAGATTAATTCCGAAGGGACGTGTTAGTAGTTTTGCTAAAATGTTTGAAAACCCACGTTCGATCCCTTCGAAGGACAAAGTTGAAACCGTCAAGGCAAAATCGTCACGAGACGAGCCTTTTACTCCTAATCCTACATCGAGTGAGATTTTGGATTTATCATGTGAGAAGTCCGCCGATGGCCTTGCTCACATCGATACGTTTTTCGATGTCGAGGTCGAAACAACAAAGGCAAAATCTTCAATCGAAGAGCCTTCTTTTCCTAGTTTCACGACGGTTGAAGCTAGCGACTCGATTATCGACGATTTTATTGCTCAACCTCTTCCACGAGGAAGAGAAGACGTTTTTGATCCCGATGGTGATTTTTCCGAGATCAAATGTGACAATCCGTCAATTTATGGTTGATATTTTATTCTCAAATATCATTTAAAAACATTATTTTAATGTTATATTATGAACTCACTCATTTATGGGAAGAAATTTGGGTTTACGTCTTGAAGTAGCATCGACTACGTCTAAACCGGAGGATTCTACGTTACGTGCTTACGTTTACATACACCGTTTTTGGTGACAGGCCGACATTTCAGAAAATAAATTTATCCGTGAATATTATTGTGAGCTTTTAAATTTGTGTTAGTTCGTAAACTCACAAATTTACGAGAAGAGATTAGGACTTACGATTATAATTTAACGTCCTTTACGACTAAACCAGAAACCTTAGGATTACGTATCTACGTTTTCGAACTCCGTTTTTGATGAGACAATTTTTATTTAGATTCGTTTTGTGCCATTGATTCATAATTTATAAAAACGTTTTTTGTAAAACGACATGAGGGTACGCAAATCGAGGAAACTAGAATCAAGGAATACCCGTAAATTAGCGGGATGGGACAAAACAAGTTTATCCCGCCCCACTATATGGGACGGCCAAAACAATGACACCACATCCATGATGTGGCAAACTTATGACTAACAAGTTTACACTTGTTAGTTAAAGCTTAGCAAGTAAGCTATACACCCATAAAACCACTTATCTAAACCATTTCCTCATTTTTACCATGCTATACCACTCATTCTCTCCTCCCTCTCTCTCTATGATGCCGTCCCATATGCACCATAAGCACTCATTTGATCTTGATTCAACCATGAAATCATGTGTTATTCACATATATGCTGAAGCCCTTTTGAAGCTCTATAGATTGGTGGTGATTTTAACATCCAAAGAGAATTTTGCAAGATGAAGTAGGGCTGATTTTCAAAGAAAAACATCTCCCTTGGTGATCTTGAAGATTTCATACAAGAGTTCATAAGATATGGTGACCCAAAATCAAGTCTTGATACTTCAAACTACTTAATCTTGGTGGTATAAAGATTGTTCTTCCTATCCTCTTGTTATTTTGATTATGTAATCTTGTAATTTCTTTATTTATGTATATGTATATGATGATGAATGATGATTAAAAATATTATGTGGGGATTTGGTGTTGATAGATTTGATTAAAAAGATAAGAATCTACATGAAAAAGTGTTAAAATCATGATGTAAGGACTAGGCTGTATAAAACAGTGAAGAAACTTATGATAAACTGTTAAAATGGCATAGATTATTAAAGAAACAGTAAGGTATATGATTTTTACACATGTGGAGTTGGCCATGTAATGGAATCATTAGGATGAGTGAGATATGATCAAAACAATATTAGAGTACAAATCTGCATAGACTGTTTTGGACGATTTTTATAAAATACTTAGAGGCTGATTCAACAGTAGCCATCGAAGAGTTAAATGGAGCACATATCATTTAGTTTATGCCATAAAAATGTGGGCTTCTATCTTCATATAGAACTCTAGATATGGCTGTTTTGGTGAACATGAATTTTAAAATCAGATTTGTAGAATAAAAACTTATATAAAATAAGCACTCACTTATATATTTATAAAATATATACAGATGAAAACCCACTAACAATTAATAGTAATTATAAATAAGAATTTCATATATTATGATATAAAATAAGACATTTTTATAAATTACAAGTATAAAATATTTTCCAAGTTATACAACTATATACAGAAGTTTTACGTCTTTTCGGCTAAAACCGATAGATTAACATTTTCGTCAAATAAAACTTAGACGGTTGGACCCGTCTAATGTAACATTTTTATAACTTACCTACTGATGTATAAGTACACATGATAAGTAAAAACTGATAAAACCCGAACTTTATAAGATATGGACATTAACGGGCTAAGTTAGCATTATTGGACTATAAACCCGACTAGTTAGTAGAACACTTATAAATTACTTATTGGGCTTAACCCATTTGGGCCCAACATGTAAAGTATAAATACTAATAATACAAGTATATAATGGATTAATACAAGTTAAAGAACTTATAATAGGCTTATTGGGCCTAACACATGTAAATAAGTAAAACTAGTAAACTAGTATAAAAGTTACCAATACATAACACTAAAATGAGTAAATAAGAATGTATAAACCCACTTGATCATCATATATATAAAATAAACATATGTATACATAATTTTTATTTTGATAAAGTCATTGGACAAAAGTTTAAGACGAGTATTATTTGTCTAGGTTTCCGTGAATGAAGCACGTACCGTACATCCGAATTGCCGATAACCCGCTTTCTCACATCAACGTGAGTTCATAGCCTCGCACTCTTTTGAATGTTTTTATGAAATGTTTTATAAACCCGCGAGGGAGATAACATGTTAGTTTTTATGAAATAAGACACTAGTTGTCCCGATTGTTTGTTTATTGATTTGGACCCGAATGATTGTATGACCCGATGAATGATTATATGACCCGATAGATGAAATGAAATGGATTATTAAAGTTAGGTTATGTCACTAAAAGTCCCATTAGCATGAATTGTGAACTACCGGGATTTGGTAGACGCTTATGCATATAATAGTACTATTTGGGGACGATCACCCCAGTTCGTGCCTTGACGGTTGATCCCCGTCGTGCCACATTGATTGGTAAGCGAATTTATGTATGAGAAGATTTACACAAGCGTGATTATTGTGATGACACGCTAATTTAAATGGGCAAATGAGTTTCGGGCTAGCTACCCGTTGTTTATTGTAGTAAGGTAACAATGTCATGCGGCTTATAATAATCCAATTAACGAAATACTGCTTTATGTATTGAATTACGATATATTCCCTGACTAGCAATACAGGGTCTTATTATTGATATTATATTCGTGTTTTGGTTTTATATAACCATATTCATATAACGGTTTTTATTTAACTTCATACAATATTATAAAACATATTGTATGATGTTTTTAACGACAATGGTTCGTATAATGATTTTGAAGGCGAAAGCCTATATTACGATTTTTGATAAAGATTTGTATAAAATGACTTTGGCTATTTTATGGCCTACTACAAAGATTTGTACAAAATGATTTTCGGTAATAAATATGTACCGATGATATATTAATGGTTTTTATTAAACTCTATGAATTCACTCGGCGTTATCGCTGACCTTTTCTTTTAACATGTTTTGACTTAGGTACTTGAAGGTAATTCTCGGGACGACAACAAGAATGGCCCGCACCTAAATAATAATTTCCATTCAAATGCTTTGTAAAACCTGTATGAAATACAATGACTTGGGACCTATGTGAAATTTGATATTTATGAATGGAAATGCTTTATTATTAAACGAGGCGATTTTTAAAGCGTTGTCTATGATGTGAGTAATGTGCTATTCCGTAACACCAATTAGTCTTCCGTTGTATTGAATTGTGTAAATTTTGGGGGTGTTACAGTTTGGTACCAAAGCTCTCGTTATAGAGAACGAAAGATTTTTAAAACCAAGGTTTTGAATAAAACATTTCAAAATCTTGTAACTATAAACATTTTTCTAAAAATTTCTAAAAATATTTTGACTATAACGGTGCCGAAGAATTCCCGAGTTACCGACAAGGCCAGACTGAGAAGTGTTATTTTAATATATATATAACTTGGATTATATATGTACATATAATGTAATTTGATTACATGATTGTTTGATGATTATTTCTATATTTATACGAGGTATTTATACGACGTAGATTGTCACAAGAAACCCTAACTTCCCTTGCAAATTAATCGAAGCTATTCCCGTAGGAATTCTAGCTATTCTAGATCTAAACCAAGTAGTGGATATTTATGATCCCAACAAATGGTTGATATTCGTAGAAATGTTGATATTAGTTGATTGTGATATTAAAGAAGAATTGGCGAGATTAAATCTGATATCGATGTCATGATGATATTTCCTTATAGAGTGGAGTTTGACAAAACGTTACCACCTGGAAAGGTGTCATCTGATTCGTTGTCACCCAATTCTTAAATTTGAGAATCGAAAGGGTGAATGTTGCACTTGAGGCTATTAATGGAACCATTACCCAAAAGCCTCATGCCACAAGTACCTTTCCGAGAAGTCTTATTGAATGTGTGAGTCATCTCATATTAGTGACTCATTTGATAATTGTTGTTGTAAGAGCTATAGGATTGGAAATTAAGTGTTGATCATATCGAGCTTTTATTGCCCTATTTGTAACACCCCCAATTTTGTTCATAACAGCGGAAGGGTCATTGGGTGTTACTATCATGGTTTAATCTCATAATCATAGAAAACGGCTCAAAACGAGTCGTTTTAATAAACATCCATTCAATTCCATTTAATCAAGATAAAATTTAATACATGGTCCCGGATGATTCAAAAGTGTACAAACGATTATAAATGATAAAAGTTATTTGAATGGATATGTTTTAGAAAAGCGGGCCAAAACATTTCAAATATGCAAGCTTCACGAAACCGCCTTCCTCGAGTGCCTTCTAAATGGACCTGAGATAAAACATGCTAAAAAGTCAGCAAAAATTTGCCGAGTGAATCTATAGAGTTTTAATTTAAATAAAGTGAACACAAGTATGAAAAATAACCTTCCATGGTTAATAATTCACTAAAAGACAATAGCGTTGTACGGACAGAATTATCGTTGTTATTTCTATTTGCCTCGTGAAATGAACGTTAACATATATTTTTCAGCCCAACACACCTAGCCAAGTGCGTATATTTCTCTTATACAATGCATCCGATGTTTCATTACTGGTGCATCACAACACCACGCGAGAGCTACTCGCAACCGGACTGGGCGTCACCCCGATAGATCTATCCATAGCATTAGCGTTACTTCGATTAACAATTCACGATTCATGGGTCTTTTAAGGCTAAAACAAACTTATATAACAACTTTCATCTAAGCATACAATCAAGTTCCTTTGTGTTCAATTTTTAAAACAAAGAGGGTTTACCACAACTTCTCGTTGCTCCCATCATTTATAATAAATACTTTTCCAATAATAAGGGTTTCCACAACTTCTCGTTGCACTCATACTTTTCCAATAAGTAGAGTTTCCACAACTTATCGTTGTACCCTTAAATTTCAATAATTACTTTTCAAGTAAAATAGGGTTTCCACAACTTCTCGTTGCCCCCATTATTTTAGTAAAACAAGCATGTTATCCCCCTTGCGGGTTTTATAAAACAAGTAAACATGTTAAGAGCGAGGCTATAGACTCACCTTAGCCATTAGTGGTAATGAGACGATCGCCGACGATTAGTGATGCCCGTTAAAACACGAAAACCGCAACAAGCATAGAAATAGATCAAACACCCTTGTTCTTCATCAAAATTTGAAAGTTCTTGCATGTTGCATATTTTTACATCAAAATGATCACCATCAAATTTCCAACATGGGTCTTTTCTTAGTTTCTTTTGATTCAAGTTCAAAAATCAAAAATCAAAGGGTTAAAGGTGGGAGGGATGGACGGTTTTAGCAAGAGAGGGAGAAGAGAGATGATTTATTTTATTAAAATGAATTTTATATAAAAATTAGGTAGTGGGAAATCCTTATATAGTGGGGTGGAGGGGTTGTTTTTGCCAATTTTGCATAGTTTTGGTCCAAAATGAGATTAAATAGTTGTAAGGGTAGAAAATGTAAATATTACATTTTAAAAATATTTACGGGACTCGGGTTTCGTAAAAAAAAAAATACTTTTTAAAAGTTAAAACGCTTCAAAAATAAATTAATATAACTTCGACACGACTTAAAACGTAATTAAATCGAAAACGTCGAAACTATTAAATATCGAGACAATCGATAATAAAACGTAAATTTTTGGGCATCCGTCGGTATCGCGATCATTCGTAGTTCTCGTCATTCGTTAAAACGAAAAATACGAGAAATAAAAATAAATATAAGAAAAATCATTTCCATGATTATTTGAGAATATAATATCGATACTTAACATATTCCTTGTCGGTTTTCATCTAATCGACATTCTTACGCTAGTTTCAAGCCATAACCTTCTCGGTTAATCGATAATTTAAAATTCTCATTAAAATAAATTTATAATTCTTAATAGTCGAGACTAAAATAACGACCTCAAATTGACGGATTGTCACATTATCCCCACCAAATTGGGATCTTCGTCCCGAAGATCAACTTGCGTTCTTCCTCGATCGCTTGTTGAAATCAAAGAGTTAAACGTATTTTGGTCCTCGTCTAGAGTTCCATCACACATGACAATAAAAATCCGACTTCGTTTCTGTTGCCTAACTTCCTTATCGATAATATCTACAAGTACTTTGATGAAATGCAACTTACTGTCGATTCATACTTCATCAAGAGGGATGATAAGATCTTCGTCGAGAAGAAATTTCTTTAGGTTCGACATATGAAAAGTATCGTGAATTCCTTGCGGCTCTCGAGGTAATTTAGGTTTTCATGCCATCGGACCTTCCATCGATATCATCTCGAATGGTCCAAACTAACGGGGACTTAACTTCCCACGTTTTCCAAAATACATAACACCTTCTTTATGGTGATAACTTGGCATAACTTTTCCTAGAAAGCGACGTCCCGGCGCTTAATTCGCATACGATAGTCTTCAGTGTAACAGTGAAGAGTGAAAAACAGGAAAGTCATCGTCTAAGTTACAAAGAAAGCCAAAAGATATTATATGGTACATGTTCTCCATGATCGGACGTCATTGGACAATGCCGCCTCAAGTTCTCACAACTTACGATCACTCAACTCGATCACATACCACATAAGTACCTAAAAACAAAGGTCAAACATAAACATCAAATGTAAATCTCCATCGTTGATCATCGATAAAACCTTGGACTAGCCCTTGATAATACAACTCGATCTCTAAAGTCTTTCCACTTGCAGTGTCGGCAACAACATACTCTTCGAAGTGAAAACGAATTTGTTAATTCCAGTCATTAAGAAATTCGGTCCATTGGCGAGAATTCACAACATATCGGGCATACCATTAAGTTCTACTCCAGTGTTCAACGTACAAAAGCGTCCCACTAATTTTTGCTTCAGCGTTCATCGTACAAAGGCGTCCCAATAATTTCGACTTTAGTGCTCAAGGTGCTGCATCATATTCCTCGTTTTTAGTTCGTCATACTAGCCCCAAGAGTTTCGTCATCAAGAAAAGTCTTCGGTGACCCTTCGATAGTAGCAAGTAAAATTACAAAATCTTCACGTCCACGATAAGTTGTCGTTGATAACTGATCCTCAGTCAATCCGCAAGTACACACATAAATCATGGTGACGCTTAAGCGAGTCGCCTATTCTCGGAACGGTCAACGGTTCTTAACAATCTGTTTATAAAGCTCGCGATCATCGAGACACATTAGAAATGGTCCATCAAAACAAATCATAACTCGAGAGAAGTACAACGGGTTATTCGTACATAGATGATAATCGACGATCATCATAATGACGACAACATCGAACGATTCTTACCAACGAAATACGAGTCGAAGGAAGACGTACGCACACCAAAATTCCACAAATCGAGCCAGACATACTTGGGCCCACTCATTTATAACTCCTTGTCTACATCAAAAGGCGTCCCTCTCCATGTATAAAAGAGTTTATAAATTTACGGTTCGGGAACTTATAACTTTCTTGTTCAAATGAAAAGGCGTCCCATTCCAATTCAACAAAACGATTATAAGTCAACCTACTCAAGTATTACTACCTCTCAACACGATCATATCAAAATACCATGATAAATACAAGGTGTCAATAAGCTTACATCATAATTTCCGTATTCAAATGTCCCATTCCATCTGAATAAGGAAAACACAACAATCTAAGGTCCAGTCGTTTAAAATTTTCTTATTCAAATGTCCTAATCCATTTAAGTAAGACAACATTAAACGACTCTTAGTTGGGTGAGTTAAAATCTATATATCTAAATGTCCCATTCCATTTAGATACACAATATTAAGTCACTCAACCGAATGGCTACTACGAGCATACTATTGTTGTACCCAAACTATATATATTTGATTAGGATATATATATCTTAAGTCCAACATTGGCATCCTCCTTTTCGCCAATAAAACGTGGTCATATAAACTCAAATCACACGTCGCATTACATAGAAGATGTCGCCTCAGATAAATGATTCTTCAAAATCATAAGTAGTAACGAAAACACGAACATCGCATTTATTAATTACGTTTCGAAAGGAGATGTCCAAAAATGGCACATCACGATACGATGATAACAATCGAATTTAAACAAGTCGATATGCGATAGGTTACAAAACCATGACAATCTGCGTCATAATAATACCTCGTATCAATATAAAACTATCATTTATAATTTAAAAAAAAATGAAAACATACCTTGTAATTCACAAGTACAAATAATCGATAAAGATTACAGCAACATATATAATGACATATATATATAAATACTATCATTCTCGTCCATTGGCAACTCGGAGGTTTCGCTTGCAACAGTTATAGTTAAAAGATTTCAAAAATTCATTTTTGGAAAATCTTTTCGTTCTCTATAACTTGAGCTCTGATGCCAATCTGTAACACCCCCAATTTCGTTCATAACAGCGGAAGGGTCATTGGGTGTTACTATCATGGTTTAATCTCATAATCATAGAAAACGGCTCAAAACGAGTCGTTTTAATAAACATCCATTCAATTCCATTTAATCAAGATAAAATTTCATACATGGTCCCGGATGATTCAAAAGTGTACAAACGATTATAAATGATAAAAGTTATTTGAATGGATATGTTTTAGAAAAGCGGGCCAAAACATTTCAAATATGCAAGCTTCACGAAACCGCCTTCCTCGAGTGCCTTCTAAATGGACCTGAGATAAAACATGCTAAAAAGTCAGCAAAAATTTGCCGAGTGAATCTATAGAGTTTTAATTTAAATAAAGTGAACACAAGTATGAAAAATAACCTTCCATGGTTAATAATTCACTAAAAGACAATAGCGTTGTACGGACAGAATTATCGTTGTTATTTCTATTTGCCTCGTTAAATGAACGTTAACATATATTTTTCAGCCCAACACACCTAGCCAAGTGCGTATATTTCTCTTATACAATGCATCCGATGTTTCATTACTGGTGCATCACAACACCACGCGAGAGCTACTCGCAACCGGACTGGGCGTCACCCCGATAGATCTATCCATAGCATTAGCGTTACTTCGATTAACAATTCACGATTCATGGGTCTTTTAAGGCTAAAACAAACTTATATAACAACTTTCATCTAAGCATACAATCAAGTTCCTTTGTGTTCAATTTTTAAAACAAAGAGGGTTTACCACAACTTCTCATTGCTCCCATCATTTATAATAAATACTTTTCCAATAATAAGGGTTTCCACAACTTCTCGTTGCACTCATACTTTTCCAATAAGTAGAGTTTCCACAACTTATCGTTGTACCCTTAAATTTCAATAATTACTTTTCAAGTAAAATAGGGTTTCCACAACTTCTCGTTGCCCCCATTATTTTAATAAAACAAGCATGTTATCCCCCTCGCGGGTTTTATAAAACAAGTAAACATGTTAAGAGCGAGGCTATAGACTCACCTTAGCCATTAGTGGTAATGAGACGATCGCCGACGATTAGTGATGCCCGTTAAAACACGAAAACCGCAACAAGCATAGAAATAGATCAAACACCCTTGTTCTTCATCAAAATTTGAAAGTTCTTGCATGTTGCATATTTTTACATCAAAATGATCACCATCAAATTTCCAACATGGGTCTTTTCTTAGTTTCTTTTGATTCAAGTTCAAAAATCAAAAATCAAAGGGTTAAAGGTGGGAGGGATGGACGGTTTTAGCAAGAGAGGGAGAAGAGAGATGATTTATTTTATTAAAATGAATTTTATATAAAAATTAGGTAGTGGGAAATCCTTATATAGTGGGGTGGAGGGGTTGTTTTTGCCAATTTTGCATAGTTTTGGTCCAAAATGAGATTAAATAGTTGTAAGGGTAGAAAATGTAAATATTACATTTTAAAAATATTTACGGGACTCGGGTTTCGTAAAAAAAAAAATACTTTTTAAAAGTTAAAACGCTTCAAAAATAAATTAATATAACTTCGACACGACTTAAAACGTAATTAAATCGAAAACGTCGAAACTATTAAATATCGAGACAATCGATAATAAAACGTAAATTTTTGGGCATCCGTCGGTATCGCGATCATTCGTAGTTCTCGTCATTCGTTAAAACGAAAAATACGAGAAATAAAAATAAATATAAGAAAAATCATTTCCATGATTATTTGAGAATATAATATCGATACTTAACATATTCCTTGTCGGTTTTCATCTAATCGACATTCTTACGCTAGTTTCAAGCCATAACCTTCTCGGTTAATCGATAATTTAAAATTCTCATTAAAATAAATTTATAATTCTTAATAGTCGAGACTAAAATAACGACCTGAAATTGACGGATTGTCACACTATTAAGGTCTAAAAACAATATTGAAAAGTATTAGAGAATGAGGTAGGATATCAAATTGAGAATAAGTTGGTTGAGACTTGAATAAAAGTAAAATTTAACTCGTATGGAATATGAAATAGTTATGAGGAAGTCGATAAGTCCTGTGATTGAATTATAAGGTTTTAAATGATTGTTAGTTCGTGTTAAGGGTTGTTCCTAGGACATTGTCCAATAATGAGGATGCCCAGTGTCCAGGAAATAAATTGAAGATATCTTCTTCTGAATAGGGACCGATGGATCTTCCAGGACAGGTGGAACCCCCATGACTCTTGTAGATTAGTATTTATTGTGGTGTCTTTTAAAAATCCCTAACTTAACTAAGACATCAGTTGGTAGGATGAGTTTTGAGAATTGTATGACATAGTGACAAATAATGTGTTACGGTAAAATTTTGACTTGTTTGTGATTAATGAAAAAGACTACATTTGATTGCTAAATCCTACATGTATCGATGATATCTATCTTTTCTTGCTTCTTCCTAATGCTAGCATTAGTGATGCAACCATTAATTAAGTACTCATCTCGATTTGAGTTACATTGTGGATTATTCTTTTTGAGTGCCATCGAGGTCATGAACCTCAAGTGGCTAGAACTCATTTCCTGATATATTGTATTTAGTTCTTGGTGAACAACTTTTCATCACTCTTTTACAGATGACTCATTGTTTTTATAAGATAAAATAGTATCCCTTGAGAAAAATTGAATTTTCATCACTATAAGGATTATTCAAAGTGAGGTTTATAAATAATCGTTATCGAAATGAGGTTGTTTATAAAACACCCTGGAAAACTTAATTGTTTTCATAACAAAGAAAATCTTTGTAAATTTATTTTTGATTCTTATTTAAGAATTAAGCATGAAAATGTTTTTATTATAAACATGATGATAAAATTTTGACGAACTGAGTATTGCATCGTTAATCTTGAAATTGTATATAGTGCGCGCCTACATACAATTTGGAATGGACCATGCAAGGCTGATTAGTAGTCACCATAAAACTAATGAATAAACACTACATTTTCTTTGAAGATTGTGAAAGATTAAATTTTATGAGATCTGCAAGAAGTGAAAAATAGGGACATAGTGTTAGGGACACCTACATATGTGCCTGTACCATTTATTCTTCTGAGTCGAATTTACTCATCTGTGGATATTGTCTTAATTGACAATTGATATTCTCTTTCTTGTCCAATTCTCCCGTAGTGAGATTCTTAGGAAACGTATCTGATTACCGAGTGTTGATACCCGACCGGATGTATCGACGTTCCTATCATTTCTTTTGATTTGATTTCATTTGAATGACCTGGGTAACGATCCGAGGAGCTTTCGAATGCGTACTCAAATTATGAAAACATGGGATATATTCATATTCGTTAAATATTTTCGTCAGTATCTGATTTGAAATTCTCTCCCGCAGATTATGCGTTGACCTTACTCTTTTAATGGTAGTTGTGTCTCCAGATATCCTTGAATCTGTGAAGGATTATGAGTTATTATTAGTCTTTTGAGAAGTTCACATCTTATCAACGGTGATGAAACTGGAAAGTTGATAGTGCCAGTAGAATGAATTGATTGATTATGACATGACGACATTGTCTTAATTAATGGGAACTCGAGTAGAATTCCCCTAAATGATAAGATGTTGATTATCAAAAGTGATCTAAATGATTCCTGATGGATGACCATATCCTGCATTTAGACTTGATATTATGCCATGAATGATTATGAATTAGTCATAGATATTATAATCTAGAAGAACTTAAAAGTGATATTATTAAAAGATGTTTCTGTTATCTGAAACTTTAGGAGGTAATTATTGGTGAATTACCTAGACTTTCGCCATAAAGGTAAGTTGAATTGGTATTGATTATATTCCTGGTGCTGCACCTATGACATGTGCACTATACATCAGCACCATCTAAATCGAAAGTGTTACCGTACAACTGAAAGAGTTGTTGGGAAAGCTTTTATTCTACCGATCTCGTCATCATGAAGAGCTACGGTATTATTATTCCTTATATTTGTTGAATTACCATGAACTAGGTAAATTGACGATTAAAAATCTATATCCACTACCCAAGATGATAGATTTGTTCGATCATTTACAAGGTTCTAGCGTATGTTCTAAAGATTTGATCCATGGCATGGTTATCATCAACTTCGCATCTGCGAAAAAGATTATCTATTCCAATCACTACATCCAGAACTCGTAATGAACATTATGAGTTTCCTGTGATGTCGTTTGGATTGACTAGTACACATGTAGCATTCATAAAATTGGTGAGTCACGTATGTAGGCTGTAATTTGATAAATTCATGCTCGTGATCATTAAGGACCATTTGTTTTTTTATAAGAATAAGAATGAGTTAATAATTACTTATAGATTGCCCTGAATTGGCCAAACAATGAAAACCTGTACCTTGGATAATTAACATTAGATTTAAGACTAAATCCTTTATATTATTTGACCGTGTGATTAATAAGATAATGGAATCTATAATGACTTTTCAAAGATTAGAGCCATTAAGGCTTTGGGTTTTACTAAAAAGAAAAGTGCAAATGTGTTTTGACAAATGTTTTATCGAAAAGAACTTTTGAGGGATTATTCCCTTATACCCAGAACATTTAACTAAACTCATGTTTAGGGGTAAATGTTCGTGTATACCTCAAGACAACCTAAAATGGATTGAGGAAACCATTTAAACCATGACTTGAAATTTGAAACGAAAATTTTTGTTTTTCAACTAAGAAATTTTTTTTAGCAAAGAATAAACGAAGGTTTTTCAAACATTTACGGATCTTACTAATTATTTCCGATAAATCAACAAAAATTGTGTTAATTAAATTCAAATTTATTTTGAACATTTTTATATAATTAGACAAAATGAGAAAATTTAAAAACTTTTACGTTTACATTTCATAAAATTAAATATTTATTAATTACTTGTAGTAATTACAGACGCTTTAAACGTCGGATTGAGCAAAACTGATAAAAATAATAGTTGAGATAGAACTAAGACTTAGAAAAAAATGAAGGAATAATTTCTGAATAAATACGGTCATGATATTTATTTCATCGAGGAAGGTGAATATAATTACTGACACATTATGTAGAAAAGATAAAGAACCAATTAGGACATGTTCCTTAATAATAAAGGTGCAAAATAAATTGCCGAACAATATAAACATAAACAATGTTTGTAAAAAGGATAATATAGATAATAAAAAAGGGGTAAGCGGCTAATATGAACCATTAGAATTGAGGAGCCGATGGCGTTAAATGTATAAAAGGCCACTTGTGGTTACCTGAATATAGAGGATTTTGAGATTTAGTCATATTGAAATCTCATAAGGTTAAGTATTCTATTCATGTCATTTCTGACTAAATGTATCTTTATCTGAAGAAGTTGTACTGATGGAAACATTATGAAGGCACACATCGCCTCATACATTAGTAAATGTCTAACTATTGCAAAGGTCATCATCTGAATTTGATTCGATTTGGGTCATCGTCGACAGACTGACCAAATCTGTTAATATCATTCCTGTTAATGATAGATTCTCGATGAAGAAATCGAATCTTTGTATTTAAAGGAGTTGTGTAAACATAGTGTGCTTGTATCGATCATCTCTATCAAGATCCTCACTTCGCATTGAATTTCTAGAGATTTGCTTAGAAGTCATTGAGAACGAATCTTGATGAGAGTACTGTGTACCACCCCAATCGAAGGGACGAGGTAAAGTAACGATACAAAATACTATAAGTGCTGTTTTATGCTTGAATGATTGACCTTTGGTAATAAACCGTATAATCGCTTTCCTTTGGAGAGATTATCATTGATAATTATCGTGTTAGAATCGAGATCGAATCTTGTTAGGATCTAAATGTGAGAGCATCTGTAAGTAGGAGTTGGGAGGAAGACACCCGACATACACCCATTGTGAGTTGGACATGTCTTTTAGGTTTAAGGTTGCCTATGATGACAAACCTAACCTTACAAAATACCCGACCCGCGAGACCTGAAATGATTGTGTAAATTAGGATCTGCTTATTGACTGCCGATAGTAGGCAGGAGGTTATGTGAATATGAAATGTAGATCTCGAAGTGCCAGATGGGTAGCGAAGTTATGCCAAAAATTTTAACCATGGAAAAATGAACTGATGATCTAGAAGATCATGGGATATAAGTCCCCGTTGTATGGGACCATTGAGATGATGTAAAAGATTGGTTTGAAAGGCATATAAGCTGGATCTACCCTAGGACTTCAAGAGCTGCGTGAATTATGTTTCGTATATCGAACTTGATAAAATGTCTATCAAGTGAGAATCTGATCACTTCTTGATAAAGTTTAGATCGGCGAAAAGTTGCATTCATGAAAAACCCGTGAACATCATGGATAGAGAAAGTAAGTCAACATTAAGCCTGATCTTATTCCCGTAGTTATGTTTGATGAAACTCGCGTATTGTAATAGATTACACTTGTGAGAAAAGACCGAATGTGGAGGAAATACCCACATGGCTTTAACTCTATAAGAAGCGAGTAGTAATATAAGATGATCTTTGAGGACAAAGATCCTGTTTAGGGGTAAATGCTGTGACAATCCGTCAATTTATGGTTGATATTTTATTCTCAAATATTATTTAAAAACATTATTTTAATGTTATATTATGAACTCACTCATTTATGGGAAGAAATATGGGTTTACGTCTTGAAGTAGCATCGACTACGTCTAAACCGGAGGATTCTACGTTACGTGCTTACGTTTACATACACCGTTTTTGGTGACAGTTCGACATTTCAGAAAATAAATTTATCCGTGAATATGATTTTGAGATTTTAAATTTGTGTTGGTTCGTAAACTCACAAATTTACGAGAAGAGATTAGGACTTACGATTATAATTTAACGTCCTTTACGACTAAACCAGAAACCTTAGGATTACGTATCTAAATTTTCGAACTCCGTTTTTGATGAGACAATTTTTATTAGATTCGTTTTGTGTCGTTGATTCATAATTTATAAAAACGTTTTTCGTAAAACGACCCGAGGGCGCGCAAATCGAGGAAACTAGAATCAAGGAATACCCGTAAATTAGCGGGATGGGACAAAACAAGTTTATTCCACCCCACTATATGGGACGACGAAAACAATGACACCACATCCATGATGTGGCAAACTTATGACTAACAAGTTTACACTTGTTAGTTAAAGCTTAGCAAGTAAGCTATACACCCATAAAGCCACTTATCTAAACCATTTCCTCATTTTTACCATGCAATACCACTCATTCTCTCCTCCCTCTCTCTCTATGATGCCATCCCATATACACCATAAACACCCATTTGATCTTGATTCAACTATGAAATCATGTGTTATTCACACATATGATGAAGCCCTTTTGAAGCTCTATAGATTGGTGGTGATTTTAACATCCAAAGAGAAGTTTGCAAGATGAAGTAGGGCTGATTTTCAAAGAACAACATCTCCCTTGGTGATCTTGAAGATTTCATACAAGAGTTCATAAGATTTGGTGACCCAAAACCAAGTCTTGATCCTTCAAACTACTTAATCTTGGTGGTATAAAGATTGTTCTTCCTATCCTCTTGTTATTTTGATTATGTAATCTTGTAATTTCTTTATTTATGTATATGTATATGATGATGAATGATGATTGAAAATATTATGTGGGGATTTGGTGTTGATAGTTTTGATTAAAAAGATAAGAATCTACATGAAAAAGTGTTAAAATCATGATGTAAGGACTAGGCTGTATAAAACAGTGAAGAAACTTATGATAAACTGTTAAAATGGCATAGATTATTAAGAAACGGTAAGGTATATGATTATTACACATGTGGTTAGTTGGCCATGCAATGGAATCATTAGGATGAGTGAGATATGATCAAAACAATATTAGCGTACAAATCTGCATAGACTGTTTTGGACGATTTTTATAAAATACTTATAGGCTGATTCAACAGTAGTCATAGAAGAGTTAAATGGAGCACATATCATGTAGTTTATGCCATAACAATTTGGGCTTCTATCTCCATACAGAACTCTAGATATGGCTGTTTTGGTGAACATGAAATTTAAAATCAGATTTGTATAATAAAAACTTATATAAAATAAGCACTCACTTATATATTTATAAAATATATACACATGAAAACCCACTAACAATTAATAGTAATTATAAATAAGAATTTCATATATTATGATATAAAATAAGACATTTTTATAAATTACAAGTATAAAATATTTTCCAAGTTATACAACTATATACATAAGTTTTACGTCTTTTCGGCTAAAACCGATAGATTAACGTTTTCGTCAAATAAAACTTAGACGGTCGGACCCGTCTAATGTAACATTTTTATAACTTATATATTGATGTATAAGTACACATGATAAGTAAAAACCGATAAAACCCGAACTTTATAAGATATGGACATTAACGGGCTAAGTTAGCATTATTGGACTATAAACCCGACTAGTTAGTAAAACACTTATAAATTAATTATTGGGCTTAACCCATTTGGGCCCAACATGTAAAGTATAAATACTGATAATACAAGTATATAATGGATTAATACAAGTTAAATAACTTATAATAGGCTTATTGGGCCTAACACATGTAAATAAGTAAAACTAGTAAACTAGTATAAAAGTTACCAATACATAACACTAAAATTAGTAAATAAGAATGTATAAACCCACTTGATCATCATATATATAAAATCATCATATATATACATAATTGTTATTTTGATAAAGTCATTGGACAAAAGTTTAAGACGAGTATTATTTGTCTAGGTTTCCGTGATTGAAGCACGTACCGTACATCCGAATTGCCGATAACCCGCTTTCCCACATCAATGTGAGTTCATTGCCGCACACTCTTTTAAATGTTTTTATGAAATTTTCTATAAACCCACGAGGGAGATAACATGTTAGTTTTTATGAAATAGGACACTAGTTGTCCCGATTGTTTGTTTATTGATTTGGACCCGAATGATTGTATGACCCGATGAATGATTATGTGACCCGATAGTTGAAATGAAATGGATTATTAAAGTTATGTTATGTCACTAAAAGTCCCATTATCATGAATTGTGAACTATCGGGATTTGGTAGACGCTTATGCATATAATATTACTGTTTGGGCACGATCACCCCAGTTCGCGCCTTGACGGTTGATCCCCGTCGTGCCACATTGATTGGTAAGCGAATTTATGTATGAGAAGATTTACCCAAGCGTGATTATTGTGACGACACGCTAATTTAGATGGGAAAATGAGTTTCAGGCTAGCTACCCGTTATTTATTGTAGTAAGGTAACAATGTCATGTGGCTTATAATACTCCAATTAACGAAATACTTCTTTATGCATTGAATTACGATATATTGCCTGACTAGCAATACAGGGTCTTATTATTGATATTATATTCGTGTTTTGGTTTTATATAACCATATTCATATAACGGTTTTTATTTAACTTCATACAATATTATAAAACGTATTGTATGATGTTTTTAACGACAATGGTTCGTATAATGATTTTGAAGGCGAAAGCCTATATTACAATTTTTGATAAAGATTTGTATAAAATGACTTTGGCTATTTTATGGCCTACTACAAAGATTTGTACAAAATGATTTTCGGTAATAAATATGTACCGATGATATATTAATGGTTTTTATTAAACTCTATGAATTCACTCGGCGTTATCGCTGACCTTTTCTTTTAACATGTTTTGTCTCAGGTACTTGAAGGTAATTCTTGGGAAGACAACAAGAATTCATGGCCCACACCTAAATAATAATTTCCATTCAAATGCTTTGTAAAACCTGTATGAAATACAATGACTTGGGACCTATGTGAAATTTGATATTTATGAATAGAAATGCTTTATTATTCAACGACGCAATTTTTAAAGCGTTGTCTATGATGTGAGTAATGTGATATTCCGTAACACCAACTAGTCTTCCGCTGTATTGAATTGTGTAAATTTTGGGGGTGTTACATCAAACGTATTCTTGATGATCCGCCTTCTATTTTCGAGTTTGATGAGGACCGTTGCGTTAGCCCAGAGGGGGATGATTTATTAATCGATTCATATCTTAAAAATTCAAATCCTCCTCCCGCCTTCAAGATAAATGTGGAAATTTTAAGTGTTCCTAGAATTGTTTTAGAAACACCAAATATTTTCAATTTAATCAACTTGGTTTTCGTAACAAAGAGTTAAAAAATGAAAAAGGGAATGATTTTAAAATTGATTTGAAAAATTTTCCAAAGTTAACTTCGTCATCACCTTGCTTAATTGAGCTTGCTACAAATGCGTCTACTTCTTTTGACGACGTTTTGTGTGGATCTAGTATGAGGGAAGCCCCATTTGTTCCCTCACACTTCTCCACTAAGGACGAGATTTTTGACCCCGGTATCACGTTTAAGATAAAATCTCGGTCTTTTACCGAAGTAGTCACTAGAAATCCTTTCTACACTTACGGTATGAGTTTACCTCGAGTAACTCGATTTGTTTACCCACCCAATGTCCCACCCTTCTCTTCTCATTCTATTTTCTTGTGTCCCATTGGGACGTTGTTACTTGAAGTCGTGTTGTTTCGTTTATCATCCGAAAATGAAGACACGATCTTTGATCCCGGTATAAAGGCTTTGCCTTTATTCACGGTTGCTTTTGGGCCTTGATTACATGTAAGTCCCACCAAAAAATGACCGAACCAAGGATATCCCTAAATGATCACATTTATGGGGATTCGAGTCGAGCTTTTGAATCGGTTATCAAAAACAAGGTGCCTCGTGGGGGAGACCCATGCTTATCCATGTACATATTATTGCTTTCTAATTAGTTTAATGTGAGGGGATTTGTGCCCTTCCAACCTTTGTTCAGTGGTTGTTCGTGATTGTGATTCATTAGGTTCATCGACATCATTGAAGCCTCTCGTATTTGTTTTACGTAGCACTCGAGCTTCGATCGTTGCCTTTGGAGATTCCGATATCCGATGATATCCTTTTATGTTCTAACGTTTATCTTATTAGCATAATTTATAAACGGCTTTTAGGTTATTCGTTTTACCCTTTCCATGCTCGAGATTAAGCATTTGACTACGTCTCTAGTATGTAGGTGTTTCACCCCTAGACTCGAAACATTAAGGACAATGTTTAGTTTTAGTATGGGGGGTGAGTAGATACTTCACCTTGCTTACGTCAACACGCTATCCAAAATTTCATCTTTTTACTATCGTTTTGTTGCAAATAAGGCTAAAAATGGCCAAATTTCAAAAAATTTCGTAATTTTCATAAGTTTTTAAGACACGAATGTAGGTTTTCTGACGGTGAGAATAAGAGTAATTTTTGACTCGACCATGCGTGTTGAGCACTTAGCTTCGATTCCTTAACTTTTTAGTCTAAGTCTCTTAAATGAGGACGAGAAATGATAGAGTTATTTATAAGTCTCGTAATCGTCACGATCTCATGTGTAGTAATTATTAGCTTATTCTCCCCACGCTTTTGATAATAAATTGTTAAATAAATATTGATTTAGTGGTTTAGTCACTATTGTTGGTTCCTAATTTGTTTTAATAGGTTCCATGTAATTAAATTGGGAAAACATTAAGGTATCGTCAGCGTCCCGGTTTTGAAGTATTGGCAACCCGAATAATCGAAAGCTTCACCCAATAATAATATTTCAAGTACTCACCTAAATCAAGCAAAAATTTTAAGCTCACAAGGCTGAAAAATCTATGCAAAATTGAAAGTGAATCAAGCCTTAATCTTTGAAGCTTTAAAGATCGAAAATTCGCTTTAGCGTGAGGATATACGTCTTTGGCTAATAAAACCACCGATGAGGCGGATAATAAAAGGCAAGGCAAGACCGAAGTCATAATAAAAGCTTCATGGCGAAGTTGAATAAAAGATGGAGGTAAACCATGATAATAAAACCATCGATGATGGTGGATAATAAAAGTCATGGTAATAAGTCTCATGTTCAAAACCGTTATAAAACCGTGTTTATCGATCCTTCTTGTTGACTTAATTTTTTGACATCGTTGTATATTAGGATGAATTATTAATTCGATGATTTTGGTTACACCGTTAAGACTCTGTTTTTAGACTTATCTCTATTAACGCATAAGTCAATGATGTATCCTCGTGATGATTAAGACAAAATAAAATATAAGAGATACCAAGTAGGAATAAGGGAGTTTAGGTTCGTAATTAACACTCATGAGATATGATCGTGTTGCTAACTTATAATAACAATGATCTCGTTACAGGCTTGGCATGGAATTGGGTGAAAATCGAGGACGACGAAATTATTTCTAACGAAGCATTTACGTGTTCTTGTTCTATGATCCCAAAAGTCACTTAATCGTGATGAAAACAATACATTATGTCTAAAACACGTGTAGTAGTTTATTTAAGTTTACGTTTTCAATAAATGTCATCATAAAATGAATTTTGGAAGTGCTATGATACTTAATTCTAGCATTGCGTGGGGACACGGCAATGGTTTAGTATGGAGGAGTGATGAGACTACAATTATACATAGTCTCATCGTCCAAATCGGGCTTAAAACGCTTAAAATATCATGAAAATACCCCTATATATGCTTGTATTTGTGTCTTGTGTATTTTAGGTACGAATATCGTGTAATCAACAAAAGATCACAAGAATGAAGTAAAAACGAACACGGGAAACAAAGTCGCACAAAGAACCAGGCCCAAGAATGGAATTTACAAAATTGACCTTGAAGAATTGAAGATTGGCAAGATTAGTCCCTCAAAGATTGAAGACTTGTCATTTTATACCCCTGTAAATCCTCAAAATTACTTGTGGGTCCCTAAAATATCATGTATG
Organism: Glebionis coronaria; assembly: GCA_025667525.1. Lineage (NCBI taxonomy): Eukaryota > Viridiplantae > Streptophyta > Magnoliopsida > Asterales > Asteraceae > Glebionis > Glebionis coronaria. Next base: position 180,033,532 of record CM046880.1, on the reverse strand, counting down.
TACATCATTGGTCCTTGAAGAATGCATATTATGCATAAATAGTCCTTGGAATACTTTTGCCAAAAGTTTGGTGGCCAAAATGAGAAAATGGAAACTTATATACAAAGGGAAAAGCTATTTGGGGCTGTTAGACATCAAATGACAAGAAACAAGGACTTGAAGGGGTTTTCCTGGCAGACAACAAAACTTCATTAGCCCAACCATAAGCTGACACGTCCTCCACTTCCACCCTCCAACCAATCACACATCCCCAGCTTCCACGTCACCCATGATAAATATATTAAACTTTCTTTAATTTTAAACCGGTTTTAATATGTTTAAAATAGGAGGGAAACAATCACTGTGCTAATCACCCCCTCCCTAATCCCTAGTTATGAACCAAGAACCGTAATTGGGTTCTTCTTAATCGTTCCATAATTAAACTCCACCTCATCCAGAATGCTAATTTACCTTAGTATAAACCCATCCCAACTCACCAAACAATGTCATGTGAACCCATGGACCCCACCATGAGCTCCCCTGCCCCGTCCTTGTCCACTCTTCCCCAAAACCCGAACAAAATCAAAAGATAAGGCTTCAATTTGTTGGCTAAGGAGTTTTTAAACGTCCCAGATCATCACAAACAGCTGGCAATCACATGGGCACGAATTGACCATTTTTCAGTCAAAGATTCCAAGGGCAAAGTTGGATTTTCAGCAACTAGGGTTTACATCTTTTGTAATTGTTTATTTTAGTTCTAGATTATTCTAAGTAGTATATAAATGGGTGTCATGTACCCATTTACGTTTTGTTCCAGATTTTTGTATTTTATTACTTTTATTAATGAAAATGAAAAAATTATAAAATTGAAATATTTGAGTACCAAGTTAATGTTTTTAAGTTTCATCTTATTTCTTGTTTGAGAAACATTTAAGAGTTACAAGTTTCTATTTATCTAGCAGTTTTCTAAGAAAAACGATTTTCTTGAAGTTTTCTTGGACAAACTCTTTCAAAAACTCAAAACCAATGAGGAAATGAAGTGAAAGTGGAAATTCCTCATTGGTTCACTTGGTTTTGATAAGTTTCTATCAAGAAACTTCAATTTTCTGTTTGGTTTAAGTGTTTTGAAAAATTTCAGTTTCAAAGATTCTTTTATTTAAGCCAAAGGTGATAAGCTGACTTAATCAATAAGCCAGGCTTATACACTTTGTGGTTGCTTATTCCAGGTCATTCTTTCTCTTTGTGTTTAATCATAACAGGATCAAATCTTGCATATTGGATAGGTGATGGTCTTTTCTTTTGAAGTCCATCATCATCATCATCTTGCCATTCCCAACAGCCTCCTTCCTTGAAGTGATCAGCTCAAGCCCGAGCTTGATGGAAAAGGCATAAGCTGCCTTTGTGATGCCTGGATGTAGGGTCACAAGGTAAGGGCTTTTTACCTTCTATACTTGCTTGAAAAATTCTTGTGTTATGATGATTTACAGAACTAGGTTGTTAGGATGCAAACAAATGCATGATATTGTATGTTTGTTGGTTTGAAACAAGTTAGAGTAGGTTTGAATGGATTTGGTGCATGATAGGGTAGATTTTCTTTGTTAATCTTCAAATTTCAGTTTTTAAAGGGGTGTTTGGATCCTGGTTTTAAAATCAAGTGGTGAAGTGTATTTGGTTTAAAATCAGTTTAAGTCCACTCTTTTCATTAGTTTTGTGTTTTATTAACTTAGTGTGATTAGATTTGGTGAGATTTGGTAAAAGTTGCATGCAAGATTTGGTAAAAACCTAGTAAAAAATTCAGTCAAGCCATAACTGCCTTGATTTTGAGTAAATTGACAATCAAATCTTAGAGGTTGTTAGGATTTAGGCTAGGCTAGGATCTGGACTTGATTTGGGGTAGCTAGGGAGTGAATTGAGTGAGTTTTGGCCAATCAAAACTCACCCAATTGCACTTTGCATCAACAAAGTCCCAACAGACCCCTATTGCCTTTACAGTGACTGTAATAGGGTGTGTGTGCTTGATTCTTGTAAGTAACTTGGTGATTTTATATTTTATTTGACTCCCCACAACCCAACTGGTTGTGGGGGTGCCTTTGTTTGCCCATAAAACCAAGTAACAAGCAAGATATTGCATCAAAACCTCCCACACCTTAATTTTGTACTATCAGTGGGAACTGAGTTCCCACTGCTAGTGCATTTGTTAGTACTGCTAAGCTAGCAGACAAAAACAGCCAAATGTCACTTTCAGTTTTCTATCTCTTTTGTCTTTAGTGGTGAAAAATAGGAATTAAATCTTCAAACCAGTTTTGTTATTTTTCTTATTTAATTTGTGATTTTTCTGTTTAGTTAAATTTTTAGTTACTGTTCATTTTCCATCTTTGAGATTTAATAGCATTTTAAATTACTTTTTAATTGAATGTTTTTGTCTTTTAGTGTAAAATTTTAATATTTTTCAGTTTTAAAAATTTTCTTATATTTAGAAAAATATTTTAAGACTATTAGTTCAAAAATATTTTATTGTTCACTTTTTAATTAATTTTTAGATTTTATTTAGTTCAATTAGGGTTTAAATTGTATACTATTTTTTCTTTTAGTGAAAAATATTTAATTTTTCAAACTTTTTCATTTTTCTACTGTTCATTAGTATAATTTAGGATTTTTAAAATTGTCAAATAATTTTTAGCATTATTTTATTATTTTTAATCATTATTTTAGTTTAAAAATAGTTTTTAGAGTTTTAAAAATAGAAAAATTGTTTTTAAAATTTAGGAAAATTACTTTTTAGTTTTTAAATAATATAAGCGAGTTATTTGTTCAATTAAATAATATTTTTGGCTTTTTTCTAGTTATATTTAATTTTTGGGCTTTAATTAGCATTAAAAATTGAATATTTAATTAATAAAAGGTCTTAAAATTTATTTATTGGATTTTTATCCTTATTTATATTATTTTAGACTTAGTTTTCATTTTTAATTTGTTTTTAGTTAAAAAATTTAAATTTTTCACGTTTTACGTATTTACGTTTGCGTTTTACGTCACTCGTCGTTCTTTAATTGTAGTCGTAGCTCGTCTTTATTTTTATTTCTTTTCTCATCCAAAAACGACAATATCCAAACTCTTGATTTTATATAATTGGCATCTAATACACACACCTCATCGAGAACGAACCCGCATTTGTTCGGTTTCGCGTTTTTCCTAAAACGTGCAACTTAATACTTGCCCGCATTATACGCCTTGTTTTTCCTAAAACAAAAGTGTACAAAAATACTACATCAGTACTCTATTTGATATCATATCAGAGACATATCCTCGATTCATGTCTAAATTCATGAAAGATTTGCAGAATGCTTGGGGCACTAGACTTAAGCTTAGCACAACCTTTCGTCTTCAGACCGATGGTCAGTTAGAGCGTACTATTCAGACCTTAAAAGACATGCTGCGAGCTTGTGCTTTGGAATGGACAAGAAGTTGGGATGACTACATTTGCGTGGTTGAGTTTGCTTACAACAATAGTTGGCACGCGAGTATCAAGTGTGCAACTTTCGAGATGCTTTATGGCAGGAAGTGTTGTGCTCCAATATGGTGGGATCAGGTTAGTGAGCGAATCATTGAGGGTCCAGAGATGATAGAGGTGACCAATAAGAAGGTTGCCATCGCCAAGGCTAAGCTGCAGGAAGCTCGTGCTCGTCAGAAGAGCTATGCTGATAAACATCGTAAAGCATTAGAATTTCATCTTGGTGATCATGTTTTCCTGAAGGTATCACCAGCACGTGGGGTCAAGCATTTTGGACTTAAGGGCAAGCTCAGTCCTCAATTCATCAGACCATTTGAGATCCTCGAGCATTCGGTGAGGTTTCGTATCGTCTAGCGTTACCTCTTCAGCTATCTGATGTTCATAATGTGTTATATGTATCCTTACTCAGAGGTTACAATTATCATCCGTTGCACATAGTTTCGTATCTATTCGATCAGATTCGTGAGGATCTATCATATGTTGAGGAACTCGAGGCAGTTCTTGATCGTAGGATCAAGTCATGAGGAGAAAGAAGATCCGTTTCGTTAAAATCCTTTGGAGAGACTATTCTGAGCGGGAATCCACTTGGGAAACACAAGAGTCTATCCAGACTTCTTACCCTCATTTTCAGCTATGATTCGTATGTGCTTTTCAGCTTATCGTATCTCTAATTCAAGGATGAATTATTCTTTTAGAGGGGAAGAGTTGTAAAACCTGCTTTAAAATACTTTGGAACATTACATGCATGAAAACACGGACAAATTAAAACTTTTCGATTACATAATATACAACACGTATCATGAACATTTAATGTAATTGTTACGTATATTAATTAATTACGACAAGTATTACGTATATTAATATTATTATTAACTCATGATAAGTATTTACGTATAATACTTAAAAACGTACAAGAATTAAAACACAACACTAAAACACGAACACACATGATAATATAATTGAGCACGAAAAATGAAAACGAAAAACAATATAAAGGGGTTTTTGGCCGGAGGTCCAAGAAGGAAAAGGAGAAGGCTTTTGGCCCAGCCCATTAACCAATCCTAGTTAATTAACAAAAATCTACGGAAAATATTCATTTATCACTTTACAGGAAAAATAACAAAACCCTAAATCTCCCTTTTGTCTTCTTCTTGTCGCGGCATACACAAAACACAAGGGAAAGATTCGTGCTTTTTTAATCTTGAATAAACGGGTTTGTGTTCGTGATCTTAACCCTTTAATAGTCACGCATTTGGTATCTCTAAATCCCTAATTCTTTTTATTATGTTTCTTTGTTCATGGATCTTTAAAAACAATTATTAAAAAGATGTTAATAAAAGATTAAAACATAAGAATCGGGATTTAGTTTGGTTTGTTGTCATTGGCACGTAAACCAAGAGTCGTGTGACTCTCAGTGGTGGGTTTGTCTAAGCAGCCGAACCCCATAAAGGGTCGGAGTTTGGTTTATGCTGCCAGCCGCAAGCACCAACACCCCAACAGGGGCTATTGGTTGAAGCCAGTGGGAACCGAGAGCCTCCATTGTCTCAGTGGGTGTTCGGTTCACATCAGGGGGAACCGGCCAAAGCCGGTGGGTATGCAGGCCGAGCAGGGAGAACGCCAAGCAACCGGGGGCTGCGTAGTGGCAAGCCACAGCCGTAAAACTGTGGTGATTGTTGTTATTTAACAAGCTTATTACTAAATATGGAAACATACTAAATATGGAAACATGATATTTATGGAAACATACTAAATATGGAAACAATACTAATTTTGTAAACTTTCTGTTTTTGAAAACTTACAATTTATGGAAACCTGCTATTTTAAGAAAGTTGCTCATTATGGAACAAAAAGTATAATAACACATAAAACATGAAATTAAACTAATCAAGGACACATGAAACACTAAGAAACACATGATTAAACATGAAATAGTAAAACAAGTCAAGAACAAGTAAAACAAGTTAAGAACACGTCAAGTAAACTAATAACCAGTGAGTATACGTTAAACAAAAAACTCATTCATGTCCCTTTCATTATGTAGCACTCGTGAAGTCGGAGAAGATATTCTTCTTTCATCCTCATTCTCATTACTGGACATAAGGTACGGATATTCCGTCCTTCAGTAAGGACATTCTTTTCCTATACTTATGATTCCCCGTTTGCAGCCATCTGTTTTCCCAAGTAGTTTACATTAAACTTATCAGTAATTAATATGATTAGCATTTTAAATTTCCTGAGCTATATACATGCATGCCAGTTCCACCTAGTTATGGAGGTACCATAACCGTAACACTTGGGCACCGGTGTAATAACTCTTCCATAGTGAGAGTGATTGCTCACGGCGTCCCTTTTCAGTTATTTGGCCTTTATATTATTATCATGTGGGGGAATGGGTGCATCCTAGAACATGTTAGCAGATTACAAGGTAACTGTGGTATGTGCTCTACATCCGTTACATGGAACTGATCCCTCCGCCAAGACTATTTTAATTAGAGGCAACCCCTCTAATTGCACGACGAGGTCACCCCTCTATGTATTCATGCACGTTGATACCTTCATGACATATATGGGCTCTTGGGAATTTAAAATATAGTTTTTATGAAATAAACATAAGTCTTTTCAGAATATAAACCAGTTATAAAACATACTCCAGGTTTTCCAAGACTTACATTATTTCGCTGCACTATCATTTCCATACTTTACTTATGTTTACTGCTATTCATATCATTGTCATATATCCACACACTGAGCGTATTGCTTAGTCGTATTTCTTTCCATGTCCCCATACGGCAGGTACTAAAGGGAAAAGCTAGGAAAATCAAGAGTAAGTGCATTTAGATGGAGGCTCCCTTGAATTCATTTCTTTTAATGCATTTGTATACTTCTGCTTTGCTGGACATTGTTTAGTCCTTATTCTACATTCTTTACTTATGTATTTGTGTGGGAGCCTATGTTTGGAACCGATGTTTGTTTCCAGTTTCCTTTATGGTCATTAAAGTTTTAGACATTTACATTGCATGCTTTGATGACAAGCCATAATTATTAAGTAACGGTCCACTTATCCAAGTGGGGTGTTACAGGTACAATGCAGACATGTTTTGGATGAAGTTATGACCATCCATAGACGTGTTTGATCATCTTAATTAATGATTCGGTTTTCTCAAATAAGAACAAGGTTAACATGTCTATTACTGCCACATAAATCAAGTATGTGCGTAATTGTTTTTTAGACAACTTTAAGTATTTGGGATAGCATACTGGTAACCAAATATACTTTTATTGCAGCAATAGTGATCTTTCTAGCTAAAAGCACTCTTTGTAAAAACAAAAGTAACCAGCAATAGTATTAATCAAGCGCTTTAAATACTGAAACTGCTATAAGTTTTAGAGTTTTACTTGGATCTTTGAATAACGTTACTTGGAATTTTTGAAGTTTTGTTCAAAGATGAATTAAAGATGATGTTTTTTTATCTTTACTTTTATGCAGATGTTCATGTCGAATCGGTACATGCTCATCACCAGTGGAGGTGACATGTATAGAATTGATTTCAAGTGAAGTGCTTCCATCATGGGTGGTGAAGCCTCTTCTGTAGCCAGGTGCAATTGAAAGAGCAATTATAAACAACAAACCTATTCCCAAGTACAAAAACCTACTAGACTCTTGATGTTTTTTGTTTCTTTTTTATCGTATGCAACTTTTTCATTTTATTTGGTAATAAGTTTACTTTCTAGAAATGATTGTGTGGTTTTTGAACCATTATAATGTTAACATTTGAAGTAAACATTATGAACTTTAATCATTTAGGTGGTATTTATCATTAATTCAGTTCTATTTTGTCCATGTGTTTGTTTTCAAGTATCTATTTCTTTAAAATATGCTATTATTATGATTATTGGTTTGATATGATTATTTTGTAATATTTTCCAATTTTGTTGAAAATTATACTCATGGATGTCTAATATATGGTTAATATTAAAGATTACATATATCACACACTTTACACACGCTTGAGATGGTAATTCTTAGAAGTTTACATAACTTAATTACATGCATGAATATTCATTTGATGTAGGCATGTAGGTTGGTTGTTGGTATTATATTCTTAAAACATGGATTATCTAATGAATTCATCATCCAAAACTATAAAACAAACCAAATATATGCACAAACTTTTTGAAAATCCCAAAAGTGAATTCATCATCCAAAAGAAGCTCATCTACTGCTGGACTTGAAGGCATCCAACTTCCTAAAAACAAGTAATGTATCTAATTTATTTACTAAAGTTATTTGTTTATTTTCTTACTAATTAGACTAATGATTACTCTTCCATGTTTCAAGAAACCGCGTGCAGATTCTACAAAAGCTAGACTAAATGAAGATGAAAAGCCTAAAGCTGATGTTTCAACACACAAGGATAATGATATGGCCGATAAAGACGATCCTTATGATGAACATAGACATTATGTTATAGAAGCTGAAGAGCAGCGAGAATGGAAACTTGAAGATGAAGGAAATTCTTGGCTTGAACAACTGCATCGGGAGGAAGCTGCTGCTTTTAGAAGGTTGCAAGATGAGGATCAGCAGGAAAGGTTGGAAGAGAATGATCCATTATGATTATGATGAATTGCATATGTCGTTTTATCCTGAGAAATATCTCAAGTGGAATTTCTATATTTGTATTTTTTTAATTCCGATTCTATAATATTTATGTTTTTCTAAATGAAATGGAATTCTACCATATTTGAATGAAATATCATTTTCTTTAAATAATGAAATTTATTTTGCATAGTTTTCATTTCAGTTTCATTATAATTTTGATAACGACAATATAAAACTAAATCCAACTTCAAATATAGACTAACATAAATAAACTGATTAAACATTACCCAAGTTCATATACCATTAACATTAATGTCATTAAAAGTAGATAATATTAACATAATTTCTGGTAGGCCTAATTGATGAAATTACATATCCTACCTGTTCACAAACCATTATACATAAATGGTATGAAATCAAAATGTACTTGCTAGAAATTCACAGGCTCAATGACTGAATAAGTCAAAAGGATATAACTTGGAGGGTGTTTATGTAATAACTCCTTCACAAATGCATTTAGATATGTCACTTTGTCAACATCGTTGTCATCGATTCTTTTGTCACCCACTACGGATATTATCTCATTGTAAAAGTGCAATTGGATGGAAGGGCTTTCTATTAGAATAGCAATGGCCCATTCAATTGCGGTCTCACTAGTGTCTGTTCCACCATTCAGTAACTATGAGCACAAGGTTACAATTTCTAGAGTTGTTGGGGTATCCTTTCGTCCCTCCACCGTTAAACTGAAGAGAGTATCTAAGTAGGAGAACTCGATTCTTGGTTTAGTTCCCGGATTGTCTATCACAGCCCATCATTTGCTCGATTAATGGAGCTAATACTACGATTAATGGAGCTAATACTGAGATTTGCTACTGTCTCGCTTCCACTTCTTGCTTATGTTTTTTCAAGAAGAATGGTCTCAACAATGGTAGCAAATCATCTAACCTCAGATGAATCGCCGTCCATACTTTTTTCATCATACCATCAATATTCATAATCATTTCATCATTAATCTCAACCTCAAAATACATAGTTAAAAGTAAACATAACATTACTGATGGCGTATAGCATGGACACGACCCATTGGGCCTAAAACCATACACCAAACTTTGGGCCTAGACCCAAGTATCTAAAAGCCCATCACGGTGGCAAAGTATCTAGACGGGTCCGCTACCAAGCAAGCGGACCCGCAACACGATACCGGACTCGCATCCAGCGAGTACGTTCAAGAGCCATGTGGACGAACTCTCAAAGAGTCGATCCGCAGGTCACGATTAGACAACTAACAGAAAAATGGGCCTTTGGACCACAAAAGCCCACTCTTAAGTACTATCCGAGAAATGGGGAAAGGCCTAGTAGTTTCTCCTATAAATAGTACTCACTTGCATTCTGAGCGAGGTACGATTTTCTCACTCATCATTACACACACATATATCTTGGCCGATATAAATACTTACTCTCACGCTGGATTCTAATCGTGGGGCCCATCCCCACGGTAATGAATAACAGTGTTACTTTACTTGTGCAGGAAATCGTCAATCACAATTCTTGATAGTACAAGATCCACCACAATTCAATGCATATAAGTACCTCTCTATGAGTACTTAGATCTACTTTCGACCCCAACATATTATTGTACTAAAAAGTGGCGCCATCCGTGGGACCCGGTTACATAACTGCGTTCCATAAAAATCTCATTCCACAAAAATGAGCGATCAGGTAAGAGATCGTCCAACACCTACTATGTCCGTCGCGCGCAACGCACGTGTAGAGAATACAAAAAGAAGCGGCTCATCCAATTCTTTACAGAATAAAGTTCTTTCTTATAGCAAACAGGACTAGATGGAGAACGTTTACTAAAGGATATCCATCCATTGTTAAAACCATTAACATATAATACACGAAACAAAACCAACAGTAGGCACAATACTATCTAAATGACAACAGACTTCAAAATGAAAAACCTTGATTGCAGCTATAGCATGGAGTTGAGAAGGATGTATGCAAAAATAACCAAGAACCTCAACAAAAAAGGTGGTAAAAAGGAGACAGTAACAATCCTAGTAAAAAAAGAGAGTGTAAACCCCAATCTTCCTGGGAGGAGCATAACGAATACTGTTATTCGGAATTGCTCGAGTTGGACGAACACAAGGAGGAATAAAGTACTCTCTACAAAAGGCGTCTAGCATACGTTGGTTACGAATGGATCTACAAGAGACTATGGAAACCATCTCAAGAATATAAAATAAAAAAAATAAAAATAAATCAAAACCTGGGTATAAAGGATGAAAAGATTGAGAAACGGTAATAACAGAAAAGTAGAAGGAGCAAAAAGAGAATAGTAGAAGAGGGTGAACCCCTATTTATACAATCGGAAGAAGAAAACGGCTAATTCACACGGTCACGATACAAGTAAACCACTAACACCATGAACGGTCAAAGATCAGGATACTTGAGAGGTGCAACGATACAATGTATCTGATAAAAAGGTGCCCAAGAGTTAAAAAGGAGGTCAGATAGACAGGCGCACCACGCGCCTCAATGGCCAAAAACATAATGGCAAAAAAGTCCAGCAGTCCATTCGTACCCAGCAAGAACTACTCGACTGGGGAGACTTAATGGCATAGAGCATGGACACGACCCATTAGGCCTAAAACCATACACCAAACCTTAGGCCCAGATACAAGTATCCAAAATCCCACCACGGTGGCAAAGTCTCTAGACGGGTCCGCTCCGAAGCAAGCGGAGCCACAACAGGATACCGGACGCGCTTCCAGAAAGCACGTTCAAGAGCCTTACGACCAAAATCTGAAAGAATCGATCCATAGGTCACGATTAGACAACTAACAAACAAATGGTCCTTTGGACCACAAAGGCCCACTCTCAAGTACTATCCGAGAAACGGGGAAAGCCCCAGTTTTTTCTCCTATAAATCATACCCACTTGCACTCCAAACTAGGTGTGATTTTCTCACTCATCTTTACACACACGTATATCTCGGACGATATGAATACTTACTCTCAGTTTGGAGTCTAATCGTGGGGCCCTTCCCTACGTATGGACTAACGATGTTAGTTTACTTATGCAAGAAATCGTCAATCACATCTCTTTATAGTACAAGATCCACCATAATTCAACGCATCTAAGTACCTCTCTATGAGCTTAGATTTACTTTCGACCCTGACCGATTATTTTACTAACAATTACAAAGCGTGCATTCTTCAACACCTAAACTGCACCACCATTGGTTGCAGCCTCCTCCTTAAATCTATCAACAAGCAAATACTTAGCATTGACTCTGACTTCCCTAAATGTATGCATATATATGTATTACTCAATTAAAAAAATTGAATCTAGTTGTAACACCCCCAAATTTACACAATTCAATACAGCGGAAGACTCGTTGGTATTACGGGATAGCACATTACTCACATCATAGACAACGCATAAAAATCGCGTCGTTTATTAATAAAGCATTTCCATTCATAAATATCAAATTTACATAGGTCCCAAGTCATTGTATCTTATACAGGTATTACAAAGCATTTTAATGGAAAGTATTATTTAAGTGCGGGCCATGAATTCTTGTTGTCTTCCCGAGAATTACCTTCAAGTACCTGAGATAAAACATGTTAAAAGAAAAGGTCAGCGAAAACGCCGAGTGAATTCATAGAGTTGTAATTAAATCCATCAATATAACATCGGTATAAAATTATTACCGAAAATCATTTTGTATAAATCTTTGTAATAGGCCATAAAATAGCCAAAGTCATCTTATACAAATCCTTATCAAAAATCATAATATAGGCTTTTGTGTTCAAAATCATTATACGAACCAAAGTCGTAAAAACATCATACAGTACGTTTTATAACATTGTATAAAGTTAAATAAAAACCGTTATATGAATATGGTTATGTAAAACCAAAACACGAACATAAAATCAATAATAAGACCCCGTATTGCTAGTCAGGCAATTCATTGTAATTCAGTGCGTATAGAAGTATTTCGTTATTTGTATTATTATAAGCCGCATGACATTGTTACCTTACTACAACAAACAACGGGTAGCTAACCCGAAACTCATTTGCCCATCTAAATTAGCGTGTCATCACAATAATCACGCTTGTGTAAATCTTCTCATACATAAATTCGCTTACCAATCAATGTGGCACGACGGGGATCAACCGTCAAGGCGCGAACTGGGCTGATCGTCCCCAAATAGTACTATTATATGCATAAGCGTCTACCAAATCCCGGTAGTTCACAATTCATGCTAATGAGACTTTTAGTGACATAACCTAACTTTAATAATCCATTTTATCTCATCTATCGGGTAATTTAATAATTCATCGGGTCATACTATCATTCGGGTCTAAATCAATAAACAGACAGTCAGGACAACTAGTGTCCTATTTTATAAAAACTAACATGTTATCTCCCTCGCGGGTTTATAAAATATTTCATAAAAACACTTAAAAGAGTGCGAGGCGATGAACTCACGTTGATGTGGGAAAGCGGTTTATCGGCGATTCGGATGTACGGTACGTGCTTCAATCACGGAAACCTAGACAAATAATACTTTGTCTTAGACTCTTGTCCAATGACTTTATAAAAATAACAATTATGTATACATATGATGATTTTATATGCATGATGATGATCAAGTGGGTTTATACATCTTTACTCATTTATTATAGTGTTTATGTGTTGGTAACATTTTTATTCTAGTTATACTAGTTCAATTTAATTACATTTTGAGGCCCAATGGGCCCATTACAAGCCAAATATATTATATTAGCCCAATTATACTTTTATTATCAGTATTATATTTTACATGTTGGGCCCAAGTGGATTAAGCCCAATGAGTAAGTTTATAAGTGTTTAGCCCATTTTGTTGTATTATTAGTCCAATAACGCTAACTTAGCCCGTTAATGTCCATATGTTATATAGTTCGGGTTTTATCGGTTTTTACTTTTATTAAGTACTTATATATCAGTATATGACTTTTAAAAAGTTTACATTAGACGGGTCCGATCGTCTAAGTTTTAATTGACGAAAACGTTAATTTTACGATATTAGCCGAAAAGACGTAAAAATCATGTTTATAGTTTTTATAACTTATAAAGACATTTATATTTATACTTTATATAACATAATCCATTTTAATATCAACATTTATATAACTCTTTTATTATAATCATTATCAACTAGTGGAATTTTTAATTTTATATAAATTTTTGAGTGCTTATATTATATATTATTTATACAAAATCAGTCCTAAAAATCTAGTTTACTAAAATGATCATATCTAGAGTTCTATATGGAGATAGAACCCCAAATTTTTATCACAGAAACTAAATTATATGTGCTTCATTTTATTCCTAGCTACTGATGAATCAACCTCTAAGTATTTTATAAAATTCGTCCAAAACAGTGTAGTCAGATTTGCACCCTAAACTTGTTTTGATCATATCTCACTCATTATAATGATTCCATTGTATGGCCAACTCTCACATGTGTACAAGACTCATAGCTTACTGTATATTAATTTATTCAAGCCATTTTATCAGTTTATCATAAGATTCTTTACTGTTTTATACAGCCATCATTTTAAGCATGATTTTAACCTTGTTACCTATGGTTTTTCATCTCTTTAATCATATTTATCAACACTTGATCCCCACACAACATTTTTATCATCATATATTCATCATATACATATACAATAAGAAAGAAAATACATGATTACATAATCAAAATAACAAGAGGATGGGAAGAACAATCTTTATACCACCAAGATTATGTAGATTATGATCAAGACATGGATTTTGATCACACAACTTGTGATAAATCAACACCAATCTTCAAGGCCACTAACACTTGTAATCTTCTTGTAGAAATCAGCCCTTGGACATCAACAAATCTTCTCCTTGGATGTTAAAATCACCAGCAATCAATAGAGCTTGAAAAGGGCTTCATCATATGTAGAGATAACATAGGATTTGTGGTTAAATTTGCTCAAAATGGGGTGTTTAAGGGTGAAGGTTGGACGGCAATGGTGGAAAGATGGGAGGATTTGTGTGAGATTTGCATGAAAATAATGAAGCTAGTGGTTTGGTTAGATGGTTTTGTTTTGGTGTAGCTTACAAGTTAAGCTTGGTAAGACAGGTGTAGCTTGTAAGCTACAACTTGATACCTCATGGTGTGTGTTGGCTTAGTGTTGCCGTCCCATATTAGTGGGGTGGGGAAAAACTTGTTTTGTCTCATCCCACTAATTTACGGTTATTTCTCGATTCTAGTTTCCTCGATTTGCGTACCCTCAGGTCGTTTTACGAAAAACGTTTTTATAAATTATGAATCAACGGCACAAAACGAATCTAATAAAAATCGTCTCATAAAAAACGGAGTTCGAAAATGTAAGTATGTAATCCTAAGGTTTCCGGTTTAGTCGTAAAGGGCGTTAAATTATTCACGTAAGTCCTAATCTCTTCTCGTAAATTTGTGAGTTTATGAACCAACACAAATTTAAAATTCCAAAATAATATTCACGGATAAATTTATTTTCTGAAATGTCGGACTGTCACCAAAACGGTGTATGTAAACGTAAGCACGTAACGTAGAATCCTCCGGTTTAGACGTAGTCGATGCTACTTCAAGACGTAAATCCAAATTTCTTCCCGAAAATAAGTGAGTTCATAATATAACATTAAAATAATGTTTTTAAATAATATTTGAGAATAAAATATAAACCATAAATTGACGGATTGTCATAGCATTTACCCTTAAACAGGATCTTTGTCCTCAAAGATCATCTTATCTTACTACTCGCTTCTTATAGAGTTAAAGCCATGTAGGTATTTCCTCCACATTTGGTCTTTTCTCACAAGTGTAATCCATCACAATACACGAGTTTCATCAAACATAACTACGGGAACAAGATTAGGCTTAATGTTGACTTACTTTCTCTATCCATGATGTTCACGGGTTTTTGATGAATGCAACTTTTCGCCGATCTAAACTTCATCAAGAAGTGATCAGATTCTCAATTGATAGACATTTTATCAAGTTCGATATATGAAACATAATTTAGGAAGCTCTTGAAGTCCTAGGGTAGATCCAGCTTATATGCCTTTCAAATCAATCTTTTACATCATCTCAATGGTCTCATACTACGGGGACTTATATCCCATGATCTTTCAGATCATCAATTCATTTTCCATGGTTAAAATTTTTGGCATAACTTCGCTACCCATCTAGCACTTCAAGATCTACATTTCATATTCACATAACCTCCTGCCCACTACCGGCAACCAATAATCAGGTCCTAATTTCAACAATCATTTCAGGTCTCGCGGGTCGAGTATTTTGTAAGGTTAGGTTCGCCATCATAGGAAACCTTAAACCTAAAAGACATGTCCAACTCACAATGGGTGTATGTTGGGTGTCTTCATTCCAACTCCTGCTTACAGATGCTTTAATATATATCCTCACAAGATTCGATCTCGATCCTAATATGATAATTATCAATGATAGTCTTTCCTAAGGAAAGCGATTATACGGTTTATTACCAAAGGTCGATCATTCAAGCATAAAACAGCACTTATAGTATTTTTTTTATCGTTACTTTACCTCGTCCCTTCGGTTGGGGTGGTACAGTACTCTCATCAAGATTCGTTCTCAATGACTTCTGAGTCAATCTCTAGAAATTCGATGCGAAGCGAGGATCTTGATAGAGATGATAGATACAGGCACACCATGTTTACATAACTCCTTTAATTACAAAAGAGTCAATTTCTTCATCAAGAACCTATCATTAACAGGAATGATATTAGCAGATTTGGTCAGTCTGTCGAAAATGATCCAAATCAAATCAAATTCAGATGATGACCTTTGCAATAGCTAGACGTTTACTAATGTAAGAGGCGGTGTCTGCCTTCATAATTTGCCATCAGTACAACTTCTTCTGATAATGATACATTAAATCAGAAATGACAGGAATAGAATACTTATACTTACAAGTTTCCAACATGACTATATCTCAATATTTAGGCAACCACAAGTGGCCTTTTATACATTTAACGCCATCGGCTTCTCAGTTCTAATGGTTCACATTAGCCGCGAACCCCTTTTATTATCTATATTATCCCTTTTACAAACATCGTTTATTTTTATATTGTTCGATAATTTATTTTGCACAGTCATTAAAAGGAACACATCCTAATTGGTTCTTTATCCAATCTATATTATGTGTTAGTAATTATATTCACCTTCCCTGATGAAATAAATATCATGTCCATATTCATTCAAAATTTCTTTCTTAACATTTTCTAAGTTTTAGTTTCGTCTCAGTTATTATTTTTATCAGTTTTTCTCAGTCCGACATCTAAAGCGTCGATAATTATTACAAGTAATTAATAAATATTTAATTTTATGAAATGTAAACGTAAAATTTTTATTTTATTTTTTTAAAATTTTCTCAGTTTGTCCAATTATATAAAAATGTTCAAAATAAATTTGAATTTAATTAACACGATTTTTGTTGATTTATCGAAAATAATTAAAATAATTAATAAGATCCGTAAATGTTCGAGAAATCTTTGGTTATACTTTGGTCAAAATTTTCTTAGTTGAAAAGCAAAAATTGTCGTTTTAAATTTCAAGTCATGGTTTAAATGGTTTCCTCAATCCTTCTTAAGTTGTCTTGAGGTATACACAAACATTTACCCCTAAACAGGAGTTTAGTTAAATGATTTATGTATAAGGGAATAATCCCTTAAAAATCCTTTGTTAAAACATTTGTCAAAACATATTTGCACCTCCTTTTTGGTATAACCCTAAGCCTTAATGGCTCTAATTTTTGAAGAGTCAATATATATACATCTTACCATCATTAATCAAACGATCATTTTATGTAAAAGATCAAGCCTTAAATCACATGTTAATTATTTAAGGTACAAGTTTTCATTGTTCGGACAACTCCGGGCAGTCTATAAATAATTATTAACTCATTCTTATTCTTATAAACAAACAGATGGTTCTTAATGATCACGAGCATGAATTTATCAAATTACAGCCTACACACGTGATTCACCAAATTTATGAATGCTACATGTGCATTGGTCAATCCAAACGTCATAACATGAAACTCATAATGGTCATTACAAGTTCCGGATGTAGTGATTGGAATAGATAATCTTTTTCGCGGATGCGAAATTGATGATAACCATGTCGTGGATCAAATTTTTAGAACATACGCTAGAACCTTGTAAATGATCGAACAAATCTATCATCTTGGGTAGTGGATATAGATTTGTAATCGTCAATTTACCTAGTTCGTGGTAATTTAACAAATATAAAGAATGATAATACCATAGCTCTTCATGAGGACGAGTTTGGTATAATAAAAGCTTTCTCCGACAACTCTCTCAGTTGTACAGTAATTCTTTTAATTCAAATGGTGTTGACGTAGGGTGCACACGCCACAGGTGCAGCACCGGAAATATAATCAATACCAAATTCAACTTGCCTTAATGGCAAAAGTCTAGGTAATTCACCAACAAATACCTCCTAAAGTTTCAGATAATAGAAACATCTTTTAATAAATTTACTTTAAATTCTTTTTAGATTACAAGATCTATGACTAGTTCATAACCATTCATGGTATAATTTCAAGTCTAAATGCAGGATATGGTCATCCATCAAGAATTATTTAGATCACTTTTGATAATCAACAACTTATCTTTTCGGGGAATTCTACTCGAGTTCCCATCAATTACGACAATGTCGTCATGTCATAATCAATCAATCCATTCTACTGGCATTATCAACTTTCTAGTTTCGTCACCATTGATAAGATGTGAATTTCTCAAAAGACTAATAATAACTCGTAATCCTTCACAAATTCAAGGATATCAGGAGACATAACTAACCTTAAAAGAGTAAGGTCAACGCATATCTACGCGAGAGAATTTCAAATCAGATACAGACGAAAACATTTAACGAATATGAATATATCCCATGTTTTCATAATTTGAGTACGCATTCGAAAGCTCCTCAGATCGTTACCCAGGTCATTCAAATGAAATCCAATCAAAAGAAATGATAGGAACGTCGATACATCCAGTCGGGTATCAACACTCGGTAATCATATACTTTTCCTAAGAATCTCACTACAGGAGAATTGGACAAGAAAGAATTGTCAATTGTCAAATAAGACAATTTCCACAAATGAGTAAATTCGACTCAGAAGAATAGATGCTACAGGCACATATGTAGGTGTCCCTAACACTATGTCCCTATTTTTCACTTCTTGCATATCTCATAAAATTTAATCTTTCACGATCTTTAAAGAAAATGTAGTGTTTATTAATCAGTTTTATGGTGACTACTAATCAGCCTTGCATGGTCCATTCCAAATTGTATGTAGGCGCGCAACTATATACAATTTCAAGATTAACGATGAAATACTCAGTTCGTCAAAATTTTATCATCATGTTTATAATAATAACATTTTCATGCTTAATTCTTAAATAAGAATCAAAAATAAATTTACAAAGATTTTCTTTGTTATGAAAACAATTAAGTTTTCCAAGGTGTTTTATAAACAACTTCATTTCGATAACGATCACTTATAAATCTCACTTCGAATAATCCTTATAGTGATGAAAATTCAATTTTTCTCAAGGGATACTGTTTTATCTTATAAAAACAATAAGTGATCTGCAAAAGAGTGATGAAAAGTTGTTCACCAAGAACTAACTACAATATAATAGGAAATGAGCTTAGCCAAATAATCATGAGGTTCATGACCTCGATGGCACTAAAAATGAATAATCCACAACGTAACTCAATTCGAGATGAGTACTTGTTCAATGGTTGTATCACTAATGCGAACATCAGGATGAAGCAATAGAAGATAGATAGCATCGATACATGTAGAGTTTAGCAATCAAAGGTAGTCTTTTCATTAATCACAAACAAGTCAAAACTGTACCATAACACATTACGTGTCACTATGTCATACAATTCCAAGAACTCATCCTACCAACTGATGTCTCAGTTAAGTTAGGGATTTTTTTTAAAAGATACCACAATGAATACTAATCTACAAGAGTCATTAGGTGTTCCACATGTCCCGGAAGATCATCGGTTACAATTTAGA
The DNA here is from genome assembly GCA_025667525.1 of Glebionis coronaria. Lineage (NCBI taxonomy): Eukaryota > Viridiplantae > Streptophyta > Magnoliopsida > Asterales > Asteraceae > Glebionis > Glebionis coronaria. Next base: position 180,014,279 of record CM046880.1, on the reverse strand, counting down.
AGAAGATTTCTTCAATTTATTTATTGGACACTGGGCATCCTCGTCATTGGACAATGGACTAGGAACAACCCTTAACACGAACCTACAATCAATTAAAACCTTATAATTCAATCACAGAACTTAACGACTTCCTCTTAACAATTTCCTATCCCATACAAGTTAAATTTTACTTTATTCAAGTTTTAACCAACTTATACTCAATGTGATATCCTACCTCATTCTCCAATACTTTCAACCTTATTCTTAGACCTTAATAGAGCAATAAAAGCTCGATATGATCAACACTTAATTTCCAATCCTATAACTCGTACAACAACAATTATCAAATGAGTCACTAATATGAAATGACTCACACAATCAATTAGACTTCTCGGAAAGGTACTAGTGGCATGAGGCTTTTGGGTAATGGTTCCAATAACAGCCTCAAGTGCAACATTGACCCCTTTCGATTTCAAATTTAAGAATTGGGTGACAACGAATCAGATGACATCTTTCCAGGTGGTAACGTTTTGTCAAACTTCACTCTATAAGGAAAGATCGTCATGACATCGATATCAGATTTAATCTCGCCAATTCTTCTTCAAGATCACAATCAACTAATATCAACATTTCTACGAATATCAACCATTTGTTGGGATCATAAACATCCAACAACTTGGTTTAGATCTAGGATAGCTAGAATTCCTACGGGAACAGCTTCGATTGATTTACTATGAGAGTTAGGGTTTCTTGTGACAATCTACGTCGTATAAATACCTCGTATAAATATAGAAATAATCATCAATCAATCATGTTATCAAATTACATCATATACATATAATCCAAGTTATATATATATATATATATATATATATATATATATATATTAAAATAACACTTCTTAGTCTGGCCTTGTCGGTAACTCGGGAATTCTTTGGCATCGTTATAGTCAAAAGATTTTTTAGACATTTTTAGAAAAAAATTTATTGTTAAAAGATTTCAAAATGTTTTATTCAAAACCTTAGTTTTAAAATTCTTTCGTTCTCTATAACAAGAGCTCTGATACCAAACTGTAACACCCCCAAATTTACACAATTCAATACAGCGGAAGAATCGTTGGTGTTACGGGATAGCACATTATTCACATAATAGACAATGCATAAAAATCGCGTCGTTTATTAATAAAGCATTTCCATTCATAAATATCAAATTTACATAGGTCCCAAGTCATTGTATTTTATACAGGTTTTACAAAGCATTTGAATGGAAAGTATTATTTAAGTGCGGGCCATGAATTCTTGTTGTCTTCCCGAGAATTACCTTCAAGTACTTGAGATAAAACATGTTAAAAGAAAAGGTCAGAGAAAACGCCGAGTGAATTCATAGAGTTGTAATTAAATCCATCAATATAACATCGGTATAAAATTATTACCGAAAATTATTTTGTACAAATCTTTGTAATAGGCCATAAAATAGCCAAAGTCATCTTATACAAATCCTTATCAAAAATCATAATATAGGCTTTTGCCTTCAAAATCATTATACGAACCAATGTTGTAAAAACATCATACAATACGTTTTATAACATTGTATAAAGTTAAATAAAAACCGTTATATGAATATGGTTATGTAAAACAAAAAGACGAACACAAAATCAATAATAAGACCCCGTATTGCTAGTCAGGCAATTCATTGTAATTCAGTGCGTATAGCAGTATTTCGTTATTTGTATTATTATAAGCCGCATGACATTGTTACCTTACTACAACAAACAACGGGTAGCTAACCCGAAACTCATTTGCCCATCTAAATTAGCGTGTCGTCACAATAATCACGCTTGTGTAAATCTTCTCATACATAAATTCGCTTACCAATCAATGTGGCACGACGGGGATCAACCGTCAAGGCGCGAACTGGGGTGATCGTCCCCAAATAGTACTATTATATGCATAAGCGTCTATCAAATCCCGGTAGTTCACAATTCATGCTAATGGGACTTTTAGTGACATAACCTAACATTAATAATCCATTTTATCTCATCTATCGGGTCATTTAATAATTCATCGGGTCATACAATCATTCGGGTCCAAATCAATAAACAGACAATCGGGACAACTAGTGTCCTATTTTATAAAAACTAACATGTTATCTCCCTTGCGGGTTTATAGAATATTTCATAAAAACACTTAAAAGAGTGCGATGCTATGAACTCACGTTGATGTGGGAAAGCGGTTTATCGGCGATTCGGATGTACGGTACGTGCTTCAATCACGGAAACCTAGACAAATAATACTTTGTCTTAGACTCTTGTCCAATGACTTTATAAAAATAACAATTATGTATACATATGATGATTTTATGTATATGATGATGATCAAGTGGGTTTATACATCTTTACTCATTTATTATAGTGTTTATGTGTTGATAACATTTTTATACTAATTATACTAGTTCAATTTAATTACATTTTGAGGCCCAATGGGCCCATTACAAGCCCAATATATTATATTAGCCCAATTATAATTTTATTATCATTATTATATTTTACATATTGGGCCCAATTGGATTAAGCCCAATGAGTAAGTTTATAAGTGTTTAGCCCATTTTGTTGTATTATTAGTCCAATAACGCTAACTTAGCCCGTTAATGTCCGTATGTTATATAGTTCGGGTTTTACCGGGTTTTACTTGTATTAAGTACTTATATATCAGTATATGAATTTTAAAAAGTTTACATTAGACAGGTCCGATCGTCTATGTTTTAATTGACGAAAACGTTAATTTTACGGTATTAGCCGAAAAGACGTAAAAATCATGTTTATAGTTTTTATAACTTATAAAGACATTTATATTTATAATTTATATAACATAATCTATTTTAATATCAACATTTATATAACTCTTTTATTATAATCATTATCAACTAGTGGAATTTGTAATTTTATATAAATTTTTGAGTGCTTATATTATATATTATTTATACAAAATCAGTCCTAAAAATCTAGTTTACTAAAATGGTCATATCTAGAGTTATAAATGTAGATAGAACCCCAAATGTTTATCACAGAAACTATATAATATGTGCTTCATTTTATTCCTTTATAGCTACTGATGAATCAACCTCTAAGTATTTTATAAAATTTGTCCAAAACAGTGTAGTCAGATTTGCACCATAAACTTGTTTTGATCATATCTCACTCATTATAATGATTCCATTGTATGGCCAACTATCACATGTGTACAAGACTCATAGCTTTCTGTATATTAATTTATTCAAGACATTTTATCAGTTTATCATAAGATTCTTTACTGTTTTATACAGCCTTCATTTTAAGCATGATTTTAACCTTGTTACCTATGGTTTTTCATCTCTTTAATCATATTTATCAACACTTGATCCCCACACAACATTTTTATCATCATATATTCATCATATACATATACAATAAGAAAGAAAATACACGATTACATAATCAAAATAACAAGAGGATGGGAAGAACAATCTTTATACCACCAAGATTATGTAGATTATGATCAAGACATGGATGTTGATCACACATGTGAGAGTTGGACATCACAAGAGGATGGGAAGAACATCTTCAAGGCCACCAACACTTGTAATCTTCTTGTAGAAATCAGCCCTTGGACATAACCAAATCTTCTCCTTGGATGTTAAAATCACCACCAATCAATAGAGCTTGAAAAGGGCTTCATTATATGTAGAGATAACATAGGATTTGTGGTTAAATTTGATCAAAATGGGGTGTTTAAGGGTGAAGGTTGGACGGCAATGGTGGAAAGATGGGAGGATTTGTGTGAGATTTGCATGAAAATAATGAAGCTAGTGGTTTGGTTAGATGGTTTTGTTTTGGTGTAGCTTACAAGTTAAGCTTGGTAAGACAAGTGTAGCTTGTAAGCTACAACTTGACACCTCATGGTGTGTGTTGGCTTAGTGTTGTCGTCCCATATTAGTGGGGTGGGGCAAAACTTGTTTTGTCTCATCCCACTAATTTACGGGTATTTCTCGATTCTAGTTTCCTCGATTTGCATACCCTCGGGTCGTTTTACGAAAAACATTTTTATAAATTATGAATCAACGACACAAAACGAATCTAATAAAAATTGTCTCATCAAAAATGGAGTTCAAAAACGTAAATACGTAATCCTAAGGTTTCCGGTTTAATCGTAAAGGAAGATAAATTATTCACGTAAGTCCTAATCTCTTCTCGTAAATTTGTGAGTTTATGAACCAACACAAATTTAAAATTCCGAAATAATATTCACGGATAAATTTATTTTCTGAAATGTCGGACTGTCACCAAAACGGTGTATGTAAACGTAAGCACGTAACGTAGAATCCTCCGGTTTAGACGTAGTCGATGCTACTTCAAGAAGTAAATCCAAATTTCTTCCCAAAAATAAGTGAGTTCATAATATAACATTAAAATAATGTTTTTAAATAATATTTGAGAATAAAATATAAACCATAAATTGACGGATTGTCACACTAGTGATATAAGCAAATCAAATAGAAAGAAACCAAATCGTAAACAAAACCATCGAATGAATAATAAATATATTAAAAATATTAAAAGTTGACCTGAACTACGATAATTGATTATGAAATAACAACCAGCAACAACCACCTCAACGTAACAACCAAGTTTACCAACAACCTGCTTATCAACCACCCGCATACAATGCTCCTCCCAACCAACCCACCGCTCTTCATGATACAATTTTTTTGCAACGGGTTCAGATTTTATGTCTCTCTCGATATCCTCTCGAATTGATCTCGGCCTTAAGTGGAATGATTTGTTCTTGGTTACTAAAAAGGAGTTGGTTTGTTTATCTATTTTTAAACTAATAACACTTAAATGTAAATGACGTGAAGTAACTTAAAACTTTGGAAGATTAACTAAATTGACAAGTTAAAATTGAGTGCTTGAAATCGTAAAGGAAAGATTAGAAAATTACTTTAAAAACTAAATTGAATTAATGCTTAAAAACTTGTACTATCGGAATATCGAAAATTATCTCTATCGGAATGTAAGAAAATCAAAAGCATCGGAATGTACAAAAATGGTCCATCGGAATGTTTCTGTTAATCACCATCGGAATACTCAAAATGCAAGCTGTCGGAATGATGTTCATCGAAATGCAGATCGTAATGTGGTAAATAAAAATTGGCCAGAGTTTCGTCTAGAAAAGGAACCTAAACCCGTCGGAATGTGCGATCGCAATATGCGATCGCAATCCCAGATCGGAATAGGGAAACTTCCAAACTATCGCAAAGTAAAACCCCTTATGGGTTATTGCGATACCAAGCAAAGAAGACCCGTCGGAATGTGTCAAAACCCTTGTAATGCGATGGAAGTGGCTATGTTCCAAAAATGGTGGCAACATTAAAAACTCAATAAGCAAAGGAAATAAGCTAGGTGATTCGAAATCTAAATACTTCAAAAGGATTAAATTTGATAACTTTTGAAAGTAAGAAACTTTAAAACTTAATAAACAAAACTTTTGAATGATTAAAACTTGAAGAAATCCGAAAACAATGAACTTTAACAAACAATAAGCCAAAAAGCATGGAAAGCTTATGGCTTATTCACGTAAAGTTTAAAAAGACTAGAAAGATCAAACTCTATTCACGAACACATCCACAATCCCAACCATATGGATTTAACAATCGGATCAAGGATTTGACAAATGAAGAAAAGTAGAAAAAGATTAAGGAACTTAAAAGCATAAACTTGATTAATGAAATCAAAAGTACAAGAAAGCTTAAATTTAAAAGATGAAATCAAAAGAAAAGTTTAGTGAGAGAAAGTTTGGAACTTTCTCTCTCTAGAAACTAGAGAGAAAAATGAAAAGCTAAAGACTAGCTAAAACTAAGTGTGTGAAAATTTGTGAGGTGAAGGCTTTATATAGGCGTGTATATGGTGTTGATGGGCTTTTGATTGGGCTTTGATTTGGGCTTCTTTGTCTTCTTTCTTCTTAAGTCTTCATGCGTCTTTAAATAAACGTTTCCGACTTGGATTTGAGAAGTGTCGGTGAATAATTCCAACTCGTCCTATAATATTTTATTTAATAGACTCGAGTTCTTCGACATATATGAATCTTCCATCTTGGGCTCTATTCTTCGATAAATCTTCAAATAGGCACAATGACTTCAAATCTTTTGCATCTCTTGGACAATAGACTTCGTCTTGAGTCTTTTTCCTTGATATAACCCGTGCAATCCCATGTTTTCTTTAATATTCATCCGGTCGACTCTGAAAACACAATAAACACAAAAACCACGCATAATTCCAAACAAATGATATTAAATACGTGTTTTGGTCTCGTTTTAACCCGATTTAAGTGGTAAAAGGATGGGTGTTTTCATACCTATCAAATCCCCTACACTTAACCATTGCCATGCCCTCATGCAATGCTTAGTGACAAAGCACAATTGCACTTTTCTCATTATCAATTAACCTTGGCCTTATTAAAATACTACTAAACAAAAATTTAAAGTACTAAGAAATTAAAATTTTAATGTAAACAAGAGAATAGAAAATAACTTAAGTGGTAATAACTTGGAAAGAGATCGAGGACTTACATTAGGGCTTCGGTGCTGCGAAGATTTATCACCCTCAAGTTTCACGTTCCCCAAACTAAGCTTAAAAACGAGATCATTGTTATTATAAGTTAGCAATTCAAACACTTACACACATGGCTTAATTAAATGCTTAAACTCCCTTATTCCTAGGTGTATCTCTTATATTTTATTTTTGTCTTAGAATGATCATGAAGATGCATTTTTGGACTTATTTCGATAGTTTATTAGGGCTGAAAGCAAAGTAGGACGATTTGATCAATAGTTAGCTAAAGGACAAAATCTTTTAAAACTGCTTCTCGGGATATCAAAAAGTTCATATCTTGGCATAACTTGGTTCGCGATTTGAGACCTTTCTCGGGCCGATATTTGGCATGTACTTCATACTTCATATCTTCGAGAGACGTTCTTGAGATAATGGTCTTCTCATCATAATAGAGTTTCTTCGCTTGGAGACTTTTGAGGGGTACTCCAACTTTGTTGACCACGACTTCATGATTATTTCTTCAATCTCTAATTGGGATTTTGAGATACAACGATCCGCCTCCTTTTCGGACTTGGATCTATTTATCCTCATTCCTTGTTAGGGTCTTTTCGGATAGACTTCTCCATGATCTTTATGGGAGTTGATTGCTTTTCGTCGTGAGTCTTGATCCTTCATATTGATTTTGGGAATAATGCTTTTCACATCACTTTTGGATCTTCAGCAATAAAATGGAATCCTCATGCCTTGTTAGGGCCTTTTCGGACTCGCCAATCTTCGCGCCCCGCTTCATAAGTTATGCCTTGGCTATGAACTCTCGTCATTACCGAGCAACTTTTAAACGATCTTGGGCTAGAAGCTAAGTAACTTTTCAAATCGTACGTCCTTACTTATTGCAGATAAATTTTTCGCAAGTGATGGGAGAATAGGCAAATAATTACACCAAGTGAGCTTGCGCAAGAATACCGACTTATAATTGACTCTATCATTTCTCGTCCTCCACAATTTAAAATCTCAAGTAATGAGACTCGTGGACACTTAGCCTAATAAACCAATTAAGGTCTACATGGTTAAGGATACTAGCTAGAATAAACTTGGATAAGTCTATTCGGGTTGAGTCAAAATAAACGCAACGGGCCTAATATGTCAAAGAATTATAAACTAGCTACACCACTTATTAATATTTTTGACTTTATCGCGGAATATATACATATGAAAGCAACGATAAAATTTTTAAAAATTACGACTAAATGGCCAAAGTTAATTAAAAATTTGAAAAATGTTGAAAAAGATGATTTTCCGGTTAATTGAAGGCATTTTCATGGAAAAGTCTACTTAAAACTTCGATAGAAGTCCCCCCTACACTTAAGATAAACATTGTCCTCAATGTTTAAGCATGTGGGAAAAGTTTCCCCTACACTTATGACATTGTGCACGTTGGTTAATTCAAGCTAAGGAAGAGACGACTAAAGTGATCAATTTCAAATGTGAGTATGAAGAAAATTGAATCACGATAGTTGAGAGATAGAACCGGATTTCGGATAACACGGGAGCACGGTTCTTCAGAGATTCCAAGAGTGCACTTATCCCTGTAATCACATCACCACACAAAAACAAACACCGATGCAGGCCCCCCTACACTTAGGAGGTTAAAACGTAAAAGGATAGATACTCGGGCTGCCTCCCGAGGAGCGCTTGTTTTTGATAACCGAGTCACGAGCCTGACTCGACCCAAAATTAGTTCATGGGGAACGTGGTGAGGGATGGAATCATCTCCTGAGAGATGTCCTCACCAAAGTACAGCTTCAGACGCTGGCCATTCACCTTGAAATTGGGCCCATTTGGCTGAGAAAGCTCAATAGTCCCGTACGGAAAGACTTTGGCGACGGTGAATGGACCAGACCAGCGGCTCTTCAACTTGCCAGAGAAGATCTTCAACCGAGAGTTGAAAAGTAAGACTTGATCACCAACATGGAACTCTCGGTTCTTGATTTTTGCGTCATGGAGGATCTTCGTCTTTTCTTTGTAGATCAGCGAGTTCTCATAAGCTTCATTTCTCAGTTCATTGAGCTCGTTGAGTTGAATCTTGCGATGATCACCGGCTTTGTTGATGTCGAAGTTAGCCCACTTTAAGGCCCAGTGCGCCTTATGCTCCAGCTCGATGGGAAGGTGGCATGCTTTCCCGTACACAAGACGATAAGGTGTACAACCGATCGGGGTCTTGTAAGCAGTACGGAAAGCCCACAGAGCATCATCTAACTTATCGGCCCACGCGGCACGATGCTCTCCCACAGTACGCTCCAAAATTCGCTTCAATCCACGATTGGATATCTCGGCTTGCCCATTGGTTTGGGGATGATAGGCGGTGGAAAGACGGTGATTGACACCATACTTTGCCATGACTCTTGCAAATTGATCGTTGCAAAAATGAGTCCCGCGGTCACTGATAATAGCACGAGGGACGCCAAATCGAGCGAACAGCGATTTCAAAAAGTTACAAACCACCCTTGCATCATTAGTAGGTAAAGCTTTGGCTTCAACCCACTTGGAGACGTAGTCAACGGCAACAAGGATGTATTTGTTTCCTTTAGACGAAGGGAATGGCCCCATAAAGTCGATACCCCAAACATCAAATATTTCACACTCTTGAATAAAATTCTGAGGCATCTCGTCTTTATGTGTGATTGTGCCTTGTTTTTGGCAAGCATCACATCGTTTAACCATCTCGTGAGCATCACGGTAGATGGTGGGCCAATAAAATCCTGAATCAAACACTTTTTTTGCGGTGTAGTTGGGACCAAAGTGACCACCAGTGGGTCCTTTGTGGCAAGCATCAAGGATTTCGAAAGCTGCCGGTCCATCAACACATCGGCGAATAATCAAGTCAGCACATTGTTTGAAAAGATACGGGTCATCCCAGAAGTAAGTCTTTATGTCTTTGAAGAACTTCTTCTTTTGCTGGGATGTTAACCCGTCAACGAGGATTCCACCCGCCAAGTAGTTTGCAATGTCTGCAAACCACGGGGTTTCGTCAGCAGTCGAGTTGATAGACATTAAGGTCTCCAGGGGAAAAGAATCATTGATTTCTTTGGTCGGATGATCCCCTTGGTAAGGATCCTCAAGTCTACTAAGATGGTCCGCGGCCAAGTTTTCTGCTCCTTTCTTATCACGAATTTCAATTTTAAATTCCTGGAGCAGCAAAACCCAGCGAAGAAGTCTTGGTTTGGAATCTTGCTTTGTCAACAAGTACTTTAGCGCGGAATGATCGGTATACACAATGGTGGTGGAAAGGACAAGATAGGGGCGAAACTTTTCAAAAGCATAGACAACAGCTAAAAGCTCTTTTTCGGTTGTCGTATAATGCAATTGTGCCCCAGTCATTGTTTTTCTAGCGTAATGGATCGGTTGGAAGTGTTTGTTCACTCTTTGTCCAAGAACCGCTCCAATAGCAAAATCGCTAGCATCGCACATTAACTCAAAGGGCAGCTCCCAATTAGGGGTAACCAAGACGGGTGCCTTAGTAAGCTTATCCTTAAGTGAGTCAAAGGCTTCAAGACACTCTTTGGAGAAGATAAAAGGAGTATCTTTTTCCAAGAGGTGGGTCATCGGGCGAGCGATTTGAGAAAAATCTTTGATAAATCGACGGTAGAAGCCCGCATGACCCAGAAAACTTCGCACACCCTTCACGGTAGAAGGTGGAGGCAACTTGGCGATAACATCGACTTTAGCACGGTCTACTTCAAGACCGGCTTTGGAGATTTTGTGGCCTAGCACGATGCCCTCTTTTACCATAAAATGGCATTTTTCCCAATTCAGAACTAGGCGAGTGTCTTCGCACCGCTTGAGCATACGTTCCAAATTGGCAAGGCACGCAGAGAATGAATCGCCATAGACCGAGAAATCATCCATGAATACTTCCATAGTGTCTTCCACCATGTCATGGAAGATAGCCATCATACACCTTTGGAATGTCCCAGGAGCATTACATAAACCAAAAGGCATGCGTTTGTAAGCAAATGTTCCATAGGGACAAGTGAATGTGGTTTTTTCTTGGTCCTTGGGATCGATGGGAATTTGAAAATACCCGGAGAAATCGTCTAAGAAGCAGTAATAGTCATTACCAGCTAGACGCTCGAGCATTTGATCCATGAAGGGAAGAGGAAAGTGGTCTTTTCTCGTGGCATCATTGAGCTTGCGATAATCAATACAAACTCTCCACCCAGTAACGAGACGAGTGGGAATCAACTCGTTGTGTTCATTGGGAACAACGGTTATTCCGCCCTTCTTGGGCACACAATGGACGGGACTTACCCATGGCGAATCCGAAATAGGGTAGATCAAGCCGGCATCTAGAAGTTTGATAACCTCTTATTTGATGACGTCATGAATTTTAGGATTAACCCTTCTTTGGTTCTGGATTATGGGTTTGAAGTCATCTTCCATGAGAATCTTGTGAGTACAAAAGTTCGGATCAATTCCGCGGATATCGGAAATTTTCCAAGCAATTGCCTTCTTATGAGCTTTAAGCACAGCGATGAGACGAGTTTTCTCTTCTTCTTGCAAGTCCTTAGCGATGATGACGGGTAGCTTCTTCTCTGCTTCAAGGAACGCATACTCGAGATGGGGCGGCTACTCCTTAAGTTCTAAATCCGAAGGATTTTCGACGGGAGGCGTAGTCGAAGTCGGAGTCTCGATAGCAATAATAGTGGGAGATGGAGGGGAAGGATTGTCTTCTCTGAGGAGGTTTGCAATGAAACTGAGATCGTCATCCCAAGTGGCAGTAGAATCGTCATTGTCTTGCTTCACATCTTCCAAGGTGGCTTCCAAATCTTTCCAAAGGAAATCACTTTCTCCAAATAGAGATAGTGATGAGTCGATAGAGGAAACGGTCTCAACATTGGGAAGAGATGTAGGAATGTTTTTACAAGCATCCTTGAAGTGTTCTTCACAAGCCTCATCAAGAACGTCAATACAATTAACATTCTCGTAAGAAGAAGGCTGTTTAGATAACTTTCCCATGTTGAAGACTACTTTATCGTCACCCACTCTCATGATAAGCTCACCGGCTTCAACATCAATGAGGGTGCGACCGGTCCTCAAGAATGGACGACCAACAATGAGTGGCACACGGGGGTCCATCTCGTAGTCGACGACAACAAAATCGGCAGGGAAGGTGAATTGGTCGACTCCTACAATGACGTCTTCGGCTATCCCCACTGGATAAGCAACCGTACGGTTAGCTAATTCCAAAGTCATTTTGGTGGGGACTAGCTCTGGGAGAGATAATTGCTTCCAAACACTTATAGGCATGAGATTAATACTGGCACCTAGATCCGCTAGGGCCATGCAATTCTCTACTCCCGGGAAATTGCAAGGGATAAGAAAACGACCCGGATCACCAAGCTTGATTGGCAATTTCCTTAAGAGCACTGCAGAGCAGTTCTCATTAAGTTGGGTGTTGGCGAGATCGAGGAGCTTTTCTTTGTCGCTCAGAAGATCTTTAAACATTTTCGCGTACTTAGGCATGTGAGCGAGAGCCTCAGTGAAGGAGATATTGAAATTCAATTGTTTGAACATTTTAAGGAAATTCGAAACCTGAATATCATCCTTGCTTTTGAGCTTCTCTTTCCTCAACCTAGATGGATAAGGTATATTGGAAGACGAGGAAGGCTTTGGAAGAATAGGATCACTCACATCCTTGGGTGGAGGAGGGGTAGAAGGAAGAGGTGGAGAAATTGGGGAAGGAGAAGGGTGAGGAATAGGAGCAGGCGACTCGTTCTCCTTAGTCACAATCACCGGTGGAGGTATAGGAAGCTCGGGTTCCCTGGTACCTTTACCACTACGAGTGGTGATTGCTTTCATCTCCCCTCTAGGATTCGCCACGGTATTACTCGGAAGAGTACCCGAAGAAGAAGGTTGATTACTGTTGAAGAAACTAGCCATCATGTTCCTCAAGTCATTCGTTTGACTATCCATAGTGTTCTTCATATCAGCTCTTAGATCATTCCCTTGTTTCATCAGATCTGCTTTCAAGTTGCGCACTTCCTGTTGGAGATTATCCACGATCACATCGTTAGTCCTCATGTAGGTTCCAATGTCTTGATGTGATGCGGGGGTTTGGTTTGAAGGAGCAGTGTATGCGGGTGATTGATAAGCAGGTTGCTGGTAAACTTGGGTGTTTCGTTGCGGTGGTTGTTGCTGCTTGTGAGGAGGGATGTATGGTGTACGAGTTTGTTGTTGTTGAGGAGGACGGTTGAGGTTTTGTTGTTGGTTTTGGTTGTTAGGATTAAAACCAGGTGGTGAGAGATAGTTGTTGGAACGGTAGCTAAGCAGGTTGCGGTCACCTTGAGGTTTTGCTTGATAAGCAGGTTGAGTATAGGTGCCATATGCTGCATTCACATTCTCAGCAGGGTAATCTTGGGTGGCGGTACAAGTTGTGTAAGAGTGAGGACCACCGCATATCTCACAAGGTTGGCTGACAGCGTTCACTTGAGCGTTCTTGGCGTTGTTGCTGTTGTTGTTGCTGACGGTGTGGGTGACAAGCGATTCAAGAAGCGTAGTGATTTTGTCTAATCGCTTGTCGCTGTCATTAGTGCTAGCACTAGCAACATTGGTCCGAACACTCTTGGTTTGCACACGAGATTTGTTCTCAATGATATCCCAAGCAGCATTGGAAGTCTTAGCCAATAAATTACCCCCCGAGGCACTGTTCAGTGAATCTTGTTCATTCATGCTTAAACCATTGTAAAAAGTATTTATTTGATGAACTTTGGTAAAACCATGTTGTGGGCATTTTCTTAAAAGATCTTTAAAACGATCCCAAGATTCACTGAATGACTCATCGTACTTTTGTTCAAAGGTTATAATCTCATTCCGCAAAGCGGTAGTACGAGAGGGCGGAAAAAAGTAGTTGATAAACTTTGTTTCCAAATCCGTCCACGAGAGAATACTCTGTGGCGGTTCCTTAGCAAGCCAATGTCGGGCTTGTCCCTCTAAAGAAAAGGGAAAAAGTTGTAACCTTATCACTTCTTGTGGAACGCCATTGAACTTGACCGTGTTCGTGAGTTGTAGAAATCTCTTGATGTGATCGTGTGGGTCATCAATGGTTCGTCCAAAGAATGGTTGAGCTGAGACCATCTGGATAAAGCCTGACTTTAGCTCGAAATTGTTGGCGGCAATTGGTGGAATAACAATTGGATCCATGTTGCCATCGACATGAGCTTGCAGCAATTCAATCATTGGGCGATTATCCGGAAGGTGCTCATTGTTGTTGTTATTGTTCATGTTGTTGAAGGGCGGATTGTTGTTGTTATTATTGTTGTTCGGAGGTGGTATGTTATTGTTGTTTTGTACACCCGCCATGTCTAAGTTATCGAGAGGCTCGGGCTCTTGATAAGACGTGGATCGAGTGCGCATACACCTGCAAAAGAACGAACAAAGAAAAGCAAAGCAAAAATATTTTTGGTTTTTATGTTTTTTTTTTTTTTTTACTTTTTAGGATTTTTTGAAAATTTTATATTTTTTTAGTTGTTTTTGAAAATTTTGTTGAAAAAGTAACGTTCACGGGGAACGGATCCCAAAATCCAAGTTCTACAAAAAACTTTTGATCTTAACGAGAGGAGCCGGCAGCGGCGCCATTTGATACAATTTTTTTGCAACGGGTTCAGATTTTATGTCTCTCTCGATATCCTCTCGAATTGATCTCGGCCTTAAGTGGAATGATTTGTTCTTGGTTACTAAAAAGGAGTTGGTTTGTTTATCTATTTTTAAACTAATAACACTTAAATGTAAATGACGTGAAGTAACTTAAAACTTTGGAAGATTAACTAAATTGACAAGTTAAAATTGAGTGCTTGAAATCGTAAAGGAAAGATTAGAAAATTACTTTAAAAACTAAATTGAATTAATGCTTAAAAACTTGTACTATCGGAATATCGAAAATTATCTCTATCGGAATGTAAGAAAATCAAAAGCATCGGAATGTACAAAAATGGTCCATCGGAATGTTTCTGTTAATCACCATCGGAATACTCAAAATGCAAGCTGTCGGAATGATGTTCATCGAAATGCAGATCGTAATGTGGTAAATAAAAATTGGCCAGAGTTTCGTCTAGAAAAGGAACCTAAACCCGTCGGAATGTGCGATCGCAATATGCGATCGCAATCCCAGATCGGAATAGGGAAACTTCCAAACTATCGCAAAGTAAAACCCCTTATGGGTTATTGCGATACCAAGCAAAGAAGACCCGTCGGAATGTGTCAAAACCCTTGTAATGCGATGGAAGTGGCTATGTTCCGAAAATGGTGGCAACATTAAAAACTCAATAAGCAAAGGAAATAAGCTAGGTGATTCGAAATCTAAATACTTCAAAAGGATTAAATTTGATAACTTTTGAAAGTAAGAAACTTTAAAACTTAATAAACAAAACTTTTGAATGATTAAAACTTGAAGAAATCCGAAAACAATGAACTTTAACAAACAATAAGCCAAAAAGCATGGAAAGCTTATGGCTTATTCACGTAAAGTTTAAAAAGACTAGAAAGATCAAACTCTATTCACGAACACATCCACAATCCCAACCGTATGGATTTAACAATCGGATCAAGGATTTGACAAATGAAGAAAAGTAGAAAAAGATTAAGGAACTTAAAAGCATAAACTTGATTAATGAAATCAAAAGTACAAGAAAGCTTAAATTTAAAAGATGAAATCAAAAGAAAAGTTTAGTGAGAGAAAGTTTGGAACTTTCTCTCTCTAGAAACTAGAGAGAAAAATGAAAAGCTAAAGACTAGCTAAAACTAAGTGTGTGAAAATTTGTGAGGTGAAGGCTTTATATAGGCGTGTATATGGTGTTGATGGGCTTTTGATTGGGCTTTGATTTGGGCTTCTTTGTCTTCTTTCTTCTTAAGTCTTCATGCGTCTTTAAATAAACGTTTCCGACTTGGATTTGAGAAGTGTCGGTGAATAATTCCAACTCGTCCTATAATATTTTATTTAATAGACTCGAGTTCTTCGACATATATGAATCTTCCATCTTGGGCTCTATTCTTCGATAAATCTTCAAATAGGCACAATGACTTCAAATCTTTTGCATCTCTTGGACAATAGACTTCGTCTTGAGTCTTTTTCCTTGATATAACCCGTGCAATCCCATGTTTTCTTTAATATTCATCCGGTCGACTCTGAAAACACAATAAACACAAAAACCACGCATAATTCCAAACAAATGATATTAAATACGTGTTTTGGTCTCGTTTTAACCCGATTTAAGTGGTAAAAGGATGGGTGTTTTCATACCTATCACTTCACCAAGAAGTGGAAACTTATATGAGGACTAACGGTGTGATTGTGGGAAATCTTCAGAGAGAGGTGCTCAACCTGAAAGCAGACTTGGTCAAGCAAGGAAACGATTTGAGAGCCGACATGAGAAATACGTTGGATACCTAAACTAATGACTTGAGCAACATGATGGCTAGTTTCTTCCAAGGTAATCAACCCTCTTCTTCGGGTACTCTTCCGAGTAACACCATTGCGAATCCAAGAGGGGAGATGAAAGCAATCACTACTCGAAGTGGCAAAGCTACCAAGGAACCCGAGCTTCCTATACCTCCACCGGTGATTGTGACTAAGGAGAACGAGTTACCTGCTCCTGCTCCTATTCCTCCTCCTTCTCCTTCCCCAATTTCACCACCTCTTCCTTCTACCCCTCCTCCACCCAAGGATGTGAGTGATCCTATTATTCCAAACCCTTCCTCTTCTTCCAATATACCTTATCCATCTAGGTTGAGGAAAGAGAAGCTCAAAAGCAAGGACGATATTCAGGTTTCGAACTTCCTTAAAATGTTCAAACAACTGAATTTCAATATCTCCTTCGCTGAGGCTCTCGCTCACATGCCTAAATATGCAAAAATGTTTAAAGATCTTCTGAGCGACAAGGAAAAGCTCCTCGATATTTCCAACACCCAACTTAATGAGAATTGCTCTGCAGTGCTCTTAAGGAAATTGCCAACCAAGCTTGGTGATCTGGGTCGTTTCTTAATTCCTTGCAATTTCCCGGGAGTAGAGAATTGCATGGCCCTAGCCGATCTAGGTGCCAGTATTAATCTCATGCCTCTAAGTGTTTGGAAGCAATTATCTCTCCCTGAGCTAGTCCCCACCAAAATGACTTTGGAATTAGCTAACCGTACGGTTGCTTATCCAGTGGGGAAAGCCGAAGACGTCATTGTAGGAGTCGACAAATTCACCTTTCCTGCTGATTTCGTTGTCGTCGACTACGAGCTGGACCCTCGTGTGCCACTGATTGTTGGTCGTCCATTCTTGAGGACCGGTCGCACTCTCATTGATGTTGAAGCCGGTGAGCTTATCATGAGAGTGGGTGACGATAAAGTAGTCTTCAACATGGGAAAGCTTTCTAAACAGCCTTATTCATACGAGAGTGTTAATTGTATTAACGTTCTTGATGAGGCTTGTGAAGAACACTTCAAAGATGCTTGTAAAAGTATTCCTACCTCTCTTCCCAATGTTGGGACCGTTTCCTCTATCGACTCATCACTATCTCTATTTGGAGAAAGTGATTTCCTTTGGAAAGATTTGGAAGCCACCATGGGAGATGTGAATTTAGATAAAGACGATTCTCCTACCAATTGGGATGAAGATCTCCACCTCATTGAAAACCTTCTCAAAGAAGACAATCCTTCTCCTCCATCTCCCACGGTCATTGCTATCGATACTCCGACTTCGAATACGCCTCCCGTCGAAAATCCTCCGGATTTAGAACTTAAGGAGTTGCCGCCCCATCTCGAGTATGTATTTCTTGAAGAAGAGAAGAAGTCGCCAGTTATCATCGCTAAGGACCTAAAGGAAGAAGAAAAAGCCCGACTTATCACCGTGTTGAAAGATCATAAGAAGGCTATTGCTTGGAAGATTTCTGATATTCGTGGAATTGATCCTCACTTCTGCACACACAAAATTCTCATGGAGGACGACTTTAAGCCCACAATTCAAAGCCAACGAAGGGTGAATCCAAAAATACATGACGTCATCAAAACAAAGGTTATCAAACTTTTTGATGCGGGTATGATTTACCCTATTTCGGATTCACCATGGGTTAGTCCAATCCATTGTGTGCCCAAGAAGGGCGGAGTAACCGTTGTTCCCAATGAACACAACGAGTTGATTTCCACTCGTCTCGTCACTGGGTGGAGAGTTTGTATAGACTACTGCAAACTCAATGATGCCACGAGAAAGGATCATTTCCCTCTACCTTTTATGGACCAAATACTTGAACGTTTAGCGGGTAATGAATATTACTGCTTTCTTGATGGTTTCTCGGGTTATTTCCAAATACCCATCGATCCCCAAGATCAAGAGAAGACAACATTCACTTATCCCTATGGCACTTTTGCTTACAAAAGAATGCCTTTTGGCTTATGCAATGCCCCCGGGACTTTCCAAAGGTGCATGTTAGCTATCTTCCATGACATGGTTGAACAAACCATGGAAGTTTTCATGGATGATTTCTCGGTCTTCGGGGATTCCTTCTCTTCTTGCCTTGCCAATTTGGAACGTATGCTTAAGCGGTGCGAAGACACTCGCCTTGTTCTAAATTGGGAAAAATGCCATTTTATGGTAAAAGAAGGAATCGTGCTGGGACACAAGATTTTCAAAGCCGGTCTTGAAGTAGACCGTGCTAAAGTCGATGTTATCGCCAAGTTGCCTCCACCTTCAACCGTGAAGGATGTGAGAAGTTTTCTGGGTCATGCGGGCTTCTACCGTCGATTCATCAAAGATTTTTCTCAAATCGCTCGCCCGATGACCCACCTCTTGGAAAAAGATACTCCTTTTCTCTTTTCCAAAGAGTGCCTTGAAGCCTTCAACTCGCTTAAGGATAAGCTAACTAAGGCACCCGTCTTGGTTACCCCTAATTGGGAGCTTCCCTTTGAGTTGATATGCGATGCTAGTGATTTCGCTATTGGAGCGGTTTTGGGACAAAGAGTGAATAAACACTTCCAACCAATCCATTACGCTAGCAAGAAAATGACTGGGGCACAATTGCATTATACGACAACCGAAAAAGAGCTTTTAGCTGTTGTCTATGCTTTTGAAAAATTTCGCCCCTATCTTGTCCTTTCTAAAACAATTGTTTACACCGATCATTCCGCGTTGAAGTACTTGTTGACAAAGCAAGATAGTAAACCAAGACTTCTTCGCTGGGTGTTGTTGCTCCAGGAATTTAAAATCGAAATTCGCTATAAAAAAGGAGCTGAAAACCTAGCCGCAGACTATCTCAGCAGACTTGAGGATCCTTACCAAGGGGATCATCCGAACAAAGAAATCAATGATTCTTTTCCCTTGGAGACCTTAATGTCTATAAACTCGAAGTCGAATGAAACCCCGTGGTTTGCGGACTTTGCAAACTACTTGGCGGGTGGAATTCTTAAGGAAGGGTTGACGTCCCAACAAAAGAAAAAGTTCTTCACCGACATTAAGACTTACTTTTGGGACGACCCTTACCTATTCAAACAATGTGCCGACCTGATTATTCGCCGATGTGTTGATGGACCGGCAGCTTCAGAAATCCTTGATGCTTGCCATAAAGGACCCACCGGTGGTCACTTTGGTCCCAACAACACCGCCAAAAAAGTGTTTGATTCGGGATTCTATTGGCCCTCCATATATCGTGATGCTCACAATATGGTTAAACGATGTGATGTTTGCCAAAAACAAGGCAAGATCACACATAAATACGAGATGCCTCAAAATTTCATTCAAGAGTGTGAAATCTTTGATGTTTGGGGTATCGACTTTATGGGGCCATTCCCTTCTTCTAAAGGAAACAAATACATCCTTGTAGCCGTTGACTACGTTTCAAAGTGGGTTGAAGCCAAAGCTTTACCTACTAATGACGCAAGGGTGGTTTGTAACTTTTTGAAAGCTCTATTCGCTAGATTCGGTGTTCCTCGTGCCATTATTAGTGATCGTGGGACTCATTTTTGCAATGACCAATTTGCTAGAGTCATGGCTAAGTACGGTGTAAATCATCGTCTTTCCACAGCCTACCACCCACAAACTAATGGCCAGGCTGAAATATCCAACCGAGGACTAAAGCAAATCCTTGAACGAACCGTGGGAGAGCATCGTGCCTCATGGGCTGATAAAACTGATGATGCTTTGTGGGCTTTTCGTACTGCATACAAGACTCCGATTGGTTGTACACCATACCGTCTCGTGTACGGGAAAGCGTGCCACCTCCCCATTGAGTTGGAGCACAAGGCTTACTGGGCCTTGAAGTGGGCTAATTTTGATATAAACAAAGCCGGTGACCTACGCAAGATCCAACTCAATGAGCTCAATGAACTCCATAATGAGGCTTATGAAAATTCTTTTATATATAAGGAAAGAACTAAGCTCATTCACGACTCCAAGATTAAGAACCGAGAGTTCCATGTTGGAGACAAAGTCTTACTTTTTAACTCTCGGTTGAAAATCTTTTCGGGCAAGCTCAAATCTCGTTGGTCCGGCCCATTCACCATTGCCCAAATTTTTCCATATGGTACTCTCGAGCTCGCTCAACCTAATGGACCTAATTTCAAGGTGAATGGCCAACGAGTGAAGTTGTACTTTGGTGAGGACACCTCTCAGGAGGTGATTCCATCCCTCACCACGTTCCCCATGAACTAATTTTGGGTCGAGTCAGGCTCGTGACTCGGTTATCAAAAACAAGCGCTCCTCGGGAGGCAGCCCGAGTTTCTATCCTTTTATGTTTTAACCTCCTAAGTGTAGGGGGACCTCTATAGATGTTTGTTTTTGTGTGGTGATGTGATTACAGGGATAAGTGCACTCTTGGAATCTCTGAAGAACCGTGCTCCCGTGTTATCCGAAATCCGGTTCTATCTCTCAACTATCGTGATTCAATTTTCTTCATACTCACATTCGAAATTGATCACTTTAGTTGTCTCTTCCTTAACTCGAGTTAACCAACGTGCACAATGTCATAAGTGTAGGGGAGACTTTTCCCACATGATTAAACATTGAGGACAGTGTTTATCTTAAGTGTAGGGGGGACTTCTATCGAAGTTTTAAGTGGACTTTTCCATGAAAATGCCTTCATTTAACCGGAAAATCATATTTTTCAACATTTTTCAAATTTTTTATTAACTTTGGCCATTTAGTTGTAATTTTTAAATTTTTATCGTTGCTTTCATATGTATATATTCCACAATAAAGTCAAAAATATTAATAAAGTGGTGTAGCTAGTTTAGAAATCTTTGACATGTTAGGCCCGTTGCGTTTATTTTGACTCAACCCGAATAGAATTATCCAAGTTTATTCTAGCTAGTATCCTTAACCATGTAGACCTTAATTAGTTTATTAGGCTAAGTATCCACGAGTCTCATTACTTGAGATTTTAAATTGTGGAGGACGAGAAATGATAGAGTCAATTATAAGTCAGTATTCTTGCACAAGCTCACTTGGTCTAATTATTTGCCTATTCTCCCATCACTTGCTAATAATTTATCTGCAATAAGTAAGGTCGTACGATTTGAAAAGTTACTTAGCTTCTAGCCCAAGATCGTTTAAAAGTTGCTCGGTACTGATAAGAGTTCATAGCCAAGGCATAACTTATGAAGCGGGGCGCGAAGATTGGCGAGTCCAAAAAGGCCCTAACAAGGCATGAGGATTCCATTTTATTGCTAAAGATCCAAGGTGATGTGAAAAGCATTATTCCTAAAATCAATATGAAGGATCAAGACTCACGACGAAAAGCAATCAACTCCCATAAAGATCATGGAGAAGTCTATCCGAAAATACCCTAACAAGGTATGAGGATAAATAGATCCAAGTCCGAAAAGGAGGCGGATCGTTGTATCTCAAAATCCCAATTAGAGATTGAAGAAATAATCATGAAGTCGTGGTCAACAAAGTTGGAGTACCCCTCAAAAGCCTCCAAGTGAAGAAACTCTATTATGATGAGAAGACCATTATCTCAAGAACGTCTCTCGAAGATATGAAGTATGAAGTACATGCCAAATATCGGCCCGAGAAAGGTCTCAAATCGTGAACCGAGTTATGCCAAGATATGAACTTTTTGATATCCCGAGAAGCAGTTTTAAGAGATTTTGTCCTTTAGCTAACTATTGATCAAATCGTCCCACTTTGCTTTCAGCCTAAATAAACTATCGAAATAAGTCCAAAAATGCATCTTCATGATCATTCTAAGACAAAAATAAAATATAAGAGATACACCTAGGAATAAGGGAGTTTAAGCATATAATTAAGCCATGTGTGTAAGTGTTTGATTTGCTAACTTATAATAACAATGATCTCATTTTCAAGCTTAGTTTGGGGAAAGTGAAACTTGAGGGTGATAAATCTTCGCAGCACCAAAGCCCTAATGTAAGTCCTTGATCTCTTGGCAAGTTATTTCCATATAGCTATTTTCAAGTGAAAATGGTTTTCTATTCTTTTGTTTGCTTTAAAGTTTTAATTTCTCTTAGTATTTTAATTTTTATTTAGTAGTATTTGAATAAGGCCAAGGTTGATTAATTATGAGAAAACTATAAAATTTCTTTATCACTAAGCATTGCATGAGGGCATGGCAATGGTTAAGTGTAGGGGATTTGATAGGTGTGTAAACACCCATCCTTTTACCGCTTATAACTAGCTAAAACAAGACCAAAACACGTATTTAATATCATTTGTTTGGAATTATGCGTGGTTTTTATGTTTATTGTGTTTTCAGAGCTAACCGGATGAATATTAAAGAAAACATGGGATTGCACGGGTTTTATCAAGGAAAAAGACTAAAGACGAAGCCTATTGTCCAAGTGATGCAAAAGATTTGAAGTCAATGGGCCTATTTGAAGATTTATCGAAGAAAAGGGCCAAAGATGGAAGATTTACATATGTCGAAGAAACTCAAGTCTATTTAACGGAGAAATTAAATTACGAGTTGGATTTAATCGTCGACAAATCCCGAATCAGAATCGAAAACGTCAACTTTTCTGAAAAGACGAGAAGACCAGAAGAAAGGGAGATAACCCACTCACCAACCAACCAGTAGGACTATAAAAGGATTTTTCCTTCACACTTTTAGGGAGTTAGCTTTATTTTTCTTTCCTAGTTCTTTCTTTTGGTTCGTGGCATCACCAACACCATAAGGGTGTTTGGTGATTTTTCATTTTTCCTTTTATCTTGTAAGTGTTTGATCATTACTATTGTTAACTTTTACATTAATCTTTCAATCCAATCTTTCTACCCATCTTGTTCTTCATCATCTTTTTATTACAAGTTCTTAAGTTTTTATTTGGTTCAAGTTTGATCTTAAAAAGTTGTTGATTTAGTGTTTTTATTGTTGGGATTTGTTACTTATGGTATTTAAATGATTATTGGTTAATTTGGTAAACCCTTTTCGCTTATTTGGTTTGATTTGATCTATAAACGTTTTTCCCAGTCAGTTACTGTTCTTCAGTTCTGGGCTTTCCGAATAGAGCCTTCATTCCGAATAGACCATCTGTATTCCCCCTTATTCGGAATATTAAATATTCCGAATTGCTTGATTTATTCCGCATAAGCCCAGTTTTTCCGAATAGGATTTTATTCCGAGTTAGACTTTTATTCCGCATAGAACATGTTTTTCCGAACAGCCTGTTTTTCCGAATTGCATTTTATTCCGCATAGGGAATTTATTCCGCGTAGGGTTGAATTATTCCGCATAGACTATCTTTCCGAATAAGGAGATTGTTTTCCGAGTAGGATCTTTTTTCCGCATAAGAAATTTATTCCGCATAGGGAACCTTTATTCCGAATTGCATCTTTTTCCGAATAGGACTTTTATTCAGTATAGCAGTTTATTCCGATTAGAGTATTTTCCGTTAGGGCATTTTTCCAGCACTATTTGATTTAATTTCTTATTCAAGTTTTACTTTTTTAAATCTTTATTACTATATTCTTTTCCCTGTTTTAGTAGATTAGAGAACCCAACTCCTTTTTGTCACCACGAACAAACCTTCCACTTTAAACCGAGATCAATTCAAGAGGATATCGAGAGAACATAATCTGAACCATACAAAATGCTTGTATCAAACCAAAATAACTGAGACGGCACGTGTCGCCCGATCCAAATCATACACAATCAAAAATCACATAGCAGTTAATCACATAATGTACACACAAGTCCATCTCAAACACAAAACATTCACAGCATAATTTATAAAAACAAGACAGTGTCTCTTCCATCCCATCTGGAAGTCAAAATCATTAGTAGACATGGAACTATGAAACTCACCTGATAGCTCCTTCACACGTCCTTGCACTAGCAACAAGCTAACAAACCAAAAACACGAAATCAAAAAACGAACCAATCACTAAGATGGCTCATTAACCTATGATGGAAATCTAGCATATTATCACATATATACCTCATTAATAAGCTCTAATTACCCCAATACCCTTCCTTAACAAGTCCTTAACTTGGTTAAGTTTAATAACTAACCTGTTCGTATTTTACCCAAAACAGTCCCAGTTTTAGGTCTCAAAACTTTAGGTCAAACGCCCACTTAAACCTACCCATTGTTTCTGTAAAAGGAATATTCATACCCTTACATATGTTGGCTAACACCTCCCACTTGCCCTAACCTTAAAGCTACTGTTAAGGCCCCGATATATATACATATCTACTTTTGTCATTCCAGATTTCCTGATTTTAAACGTACTAAAAGTTTGTTACCATTAAGGGGTCTTACCCTAAACCACCACCTTATCCCAAGTGCAGATATTAACTACAATATATAAACCGTCTCTCACGTTCGTGAGAAGATCCCAATGCAACCCTAAGTGCCCCAAACAACCCAAAACTTAAAAAGAAAACAGGCTGAATTCAAAACTGTTTTGACCTCTGACTGTTGTAACCTGTTTTTGACCCACTTCCCGACCTCCAATTTAGTTCTCGTTTCTTGCATTGGAAAGCCACTTCAAATATCTTTCCAGAGGTACTTGGATCGTAAAATAAGAGTTTATAGAACTCCCGATATGATCAAAACAATTGACTCAAAATCTGCCCAGTTTTTAAAAACGGGTTTAAACAAATTGAACTAATTAATTACCCATAACCCCATCTAATACAAGCCCTAGATTATATGATCATCATATTATGATTATAACATCATTAATTTACTGATTTTATATAAACCCTAACCCTAATCCATCATAAGAATGATTAAGAAATCATTAAAACAATTAAATTAAAAAGGGATTAAAGACTTTACCTTCGATTTATGAAAACCCCAAAAAAAATATGAAGAACCCTAATTTTTGTGAAACCCACGAATTTAATTTGTCTCCAGGGGATAGATAATGAATTTTGGTTGTGTACAAAATAATATATAGGGTATGGGTGAATCCTAGTCCAACCCAAAGCCCACTTTCCTTTTTTTTTTTCCTTTTTTTTCCTTTTTTTCTTTTTTTCCCCAAACCGACCTAACACCCCTAAAATTCGTTTTTTATTTATTTTTATTATTAATATATGTAATAATAATATTACCTTAATTTTTCTTAATTTATTTCAGCTCCTAAAGCCTCCAAAACCTCAAAACTGTAAAACTAGTCAAATTTACGCGTTTTATCGTAAAAGTCGTAAAATATACACTTTTATAAAAAATATCAAATTTTGAAATAAACTTTATATTTAAGTCCTAAATGACTTAAAACCATCCCGAAAAATATTCATATGACTAATTACCTCTTCCGAGACCTCTAAATGCTAAACCGTAAATCCTAAAAAAAATACACTATTACTATAATACTTATACGTATACGTAACCACCAAAATATCACCATTTCATTTCATAGTCACTAATTGTTATCTCATGAACATGAATTAACCGTTCCTCGATTTACTTATGAGTACTCTGTACTCATAAACGATAATCACACCAACCTCGTTCACACAAAATAAACACGTAAGCACAAAAATCAAGTAGTCACACATAAAATAACCTAAAAGTAAGACCAAGTGACGAACCTCAAAACCACGGTTGTCACATTACTCCCTCCTAATATAAATCTCGTCCCGAGATTTACTCCTTAGGATCAACACACAGACAACAAATCACACGAGGATACTTGTTCTAAATGAACTCCTCTCATTTCCACGTGAACTTTAGTTCAAGTTTCAAGATACCACATGTACAAACCAAAAATAATTAAACCCATTGCCAAACTCTTGACCTCACAGTCAATAAATCTCGCAAATGACTCTTCGATAAAACAAAGACTCTTATTAGCAGAAAACCCGAATATCCGGACATGCAAATATGCATCCTCAAACAACATTTACCAATCCCAATACATGAAATGTATCATGTATACAACTCATTTCCCCCAGGTAATTCTATGCTCATAAGCTAATGGTCCGATCTTTCCAAAGATCTTATATGGACCTACAAAACTCTACATCAACTCTTCTATTTTACCAAAACATACCACCCGTTACTATGGGTGAAACTTCATACATAACTATGTCACTAACTCTAGTGGTTTCCTCCTTTATTCCCTACATCCTCATTAATAGGGAACATGCCCCTCTCACTGGTGACTCTCTCCTTGTAGGAGACTTCTTGCTGATGTAACACGTTCTCCAACTATCTCCAAACCTCACGCCAATGCTCTAGGCGTCTTTCTCAATTACCCCTATAATATACTCATACCAACCATTAGTCTATCAACGGTATACTACGCTTGCTTTCCATCGTTTCTTCCCTTGCCATAATCCTTCATAAGGCATTCCATACATATTAGGCTAACTTTTACACAAAACTTCCTATCACATCGCATCTGTACGCAATCCTTACAATTTCTCGACTATGTGACTTCTCATCCCTCTTGAAATATGTGATGAATTAGGCAGTCTATCGACTATCACCCTACTCTCATCGTATTTATTCCTCCATCCAATTATGCATCCCTTTCACCAACTTCGTCCTTACATCGCCCTTTCTAAGCTACTCCTATCTATGTAGGAAGTATAGTCTACGTCCCTTTTCTCCATATGATTATCCAAGCCACGCAACATACGTGTTGACGCGTTCTTTGCTTTAGACAACTCAACTCGTGCAACCTACATCCTTCATCCAAACCACCCTATTATGTCATCCATATAGTTCAAGTTCGTCTCAGCTTCACTTCATTCTTCTTATTCCATGTCTCATCAACCATGCTTGCCTTTCCCAGATGGTACTTGGCCTTGCAATTTTCTTTCATCACTTAACTCCACCCATCACCTTTGCCAAATGTTCAATCAAGATGACTGAATATGTGTTGGAGACGTTATGATCCGTATAGATCATTCTCCACGTCTCGTACACCAAATGCCTCTAGCATTCTAGGCAGATATAACAGTCTAGCTCCACTAACTAAGTCTATCCAGTTCTTCCAAATCTTCAATTCCTGCAACGTATAAGCGATCGCCTTTCTTTGTCGTCCTCGTACGCGTCCAAATCCCTGCTCCACGTATTGTCATGCTTCGCGAATTCATCCAGTCCTTCCGATAATGCCAAGATCTGCTCATCATCCAATCCACCTCTTCAGCCTCTAAAATGCTTCCTCGTCCTTCTTCACTTCGCCCCTTGCTGGTTCCACGATATGCCATCATCTCTGACTACTAGTCCTGGCCAACTAAATCCTAAAACTCACACTTGAAAATCTCACGTTTCATTCCCTTTACTAACAACTCCAAAACCAACAAATAATTCGCCTCATCCTCCTTCTAAGATTTGAGTAGATCAAGATGTCGTCGATGCTCCCGATGACAACTCGTTTATATACGTTCATGCACACTCGGTTCATTGACTCCATGAAAACCGATAGTGCTTTGGCGAAGCCAAATGCATAACCGTAAACCCAAAGCGTTCATACAACATCCTTAGCAATTTCAATTATGTCCTCCTCACACCCTCTCTTAGCGGAAATACGAATAAATTCCTTGCAATTTCTAATAGCTCTTGTTCTTAATTCACTCCATCAACGATTTGCCTTGGAAGACACTAACTACAACTCCTCTCACTTCTCCTACTTCCTCTATTCATGGTTCTACCTCAACGCTCCTAAACCATGCAAAACCAAAACTACATCCTGAATACACCAAATACGATCGACGAATTAAACCCACGGATAACTAACGACATTTCACGTGCACCAGTTAAAACAAGTCAAAACCACGAGACTCAAAAGAAAACTCAAACCCAGTACGTGTATCAATTCAAAATTACCCATGACAACGACAAGTAATCCAAGAAACACCCAATGGCAACCATACATATTACGCCCCGCGACATATTATTTAAACCGTGCAAAAGATCGACTTTTCCTAAAGAATATATATTTTTTTTTTATTTACTATTACCACCCACATCTATGTGACTCAAACAATCTACAAACAAACCTCTTGACGAACTCAAACTCAACTCAAAAACAAGGTATCCCGTGCATCCCATATCAAAAAAATAAACTACTATTCAAACTCAACCTCTAACCCGACACTTGCACAATAATTTCGGCCAAGATACTAACCTCCCATGACTATACATTCTGAATATTTGAAAAGTACGTTCCGAGTACATAATTTTTGGCTTTTGAATCACCCAAAAAGCTTTAAAAACGAACAAGTTACGACCAAAACAATTTTATGCTAGTTGTTTTAAAAACTAAAGAATAGACTTAGTGATCAATGCAATCCTTTTCAAGGAAAGATACAATTGTATGTGAAATATTCATAAACTCCTTTTAACCTTGTATTAATAACTATAAATGACATGAGTCGGTTAAATCCAATTATATAAACTATGTAAGTAGAAAGAAATTTTACTTCGCTTTATTTTAAAGAAAGTCTTTTAGAATTTGAAATAAATAAGTGTTGATAAAAAAAACTTATGTTACATCTTGTTTCAAACATGACTCCAACACCTTACCCTTATTTTACCGAATACAACCAACTATCTACCTCTATAGTAGATTTCCAAGTCCCCCCCTTTTTCCATATACCAACCAAAAGAAATGTAAGAATCAACCCAAAAGATTTCATTATCCCAAAAGAAATTTCCATTTATTTCAACGGACTTAAAACCCAGAACAACATTTTAAAACGTACACGTGAAATATGAACTCAAAGAATATGCTACAAGACACAGTTCAAAAAATTCGAAATGTTGTTGAAACTCCATCAACTCCAGCACCATAAAACACGAACAAACACAAGGTACGTTCAAGTTATAATAACTAGTGAACGACCATATACCATAACTTAACACATAGTAGTATATATACATTCGCATATATATACCTATTAAACCACCCAAAACATACTCGTTACTATACATATCAGATCAACCAATCGCGTCATACACTCGTTTTTCCATACGAGTAATCACCTTCTCACCGTGCCACAACAAGGAAATAAGCCCACCTCGAAAACCAAACCATATCGTGTGACCCCATAATCACACAACACAACTATAACCCAAAACATATAACACAAAAGAACAATAGCCATATCATAGGCAGCCATTACATAAACTCATATATAATACGTATACCCAAATTCTACATCTCACCATTTACAAGCATGTACTAACCCTCTTTCATGCAATCATACTTGAGAACCTATTGAAGTTGTGGTACTTGTATAACTATGTTGGCCACCATACTTATACAATTACCCTTTCCCCAATGCACTCCCTCTTATGATGACACTTATAAGAATCAATACAACATATAACACATAAATCCATCTACTCACATAAGCTCATAACCACATAAACAATAAGGTCAAAAACTCCATCTATTAAAATAACATAGTAATACTCTTGGAATACAAAAATCCATAGTCTAGCTAAAACAGCATAGACTA
Source organism: Glebionis coronaria (assembly GCA_025667525.1). Lineage (NCBI taxonomy): Eukaryota > Viridiplantae > Streptophyta > Magnoliopsida > Asterales > Asteraceae > Glebionis > Glebionis coronaria. The sequence continues at coordinate 179,984,813 of CM046880.1, read as the reverse complement.
AATCCAAAATGAAAACATAATCAGTTATAAGTCATGTCGCCCGTAAGAGTGGAAACAGCTTAAAATCCTTCCTACCCGTGTACTCCTAGTAGCTCGAACCACCACACGATTCTTAGAGAACATGACTTAAACATCAAAAGAAAAGTAACATACCTCAGGTATGTAAAATAAATCGATAAAAGATAGAAACTACCTTGTACTAAATTATGTACTATATAGTACAATTGAAGCAAAATACAACAGTGACTAGCGTGGACGATTATGGTTCAACCCGCACTAGTCACAAACCCGAAAAGAAAATAACATGTGACTAAGTATGAACATACTACGGTTCAATTCATACTAGTCAAAACATCGCAATAAATAACATCCAAACACATCAATTAATATAAAATGCACACATACTCCTATGACGCCTATATGCAGGGACCCTTAAGCTATAGACTAGGCTACGCGACTAGGCAACCTAATTTTCTATTGTCTCTGATACCATTCTGTCACACCCCACCATGGCGGAATATGGGGCGCGACGTATGGATATCATCACAACATGGCGTGTCTATAGAGATAACTATATGAAATAAGAAATGTCATAAAATGGTGACACAAAAGTCATGACAATATCTCAATAAATGCAGGAGTCTAGGTAAGTAGGTAACAGTCCTACCTCTTACCCAAGACAATCAAATATCACAAACAAAACAAACATATAGGTGCCAATAATATCACTTATTAAACAAGCAAAAGAAACTAAGAAGGAACGGGGATCTCCTTCTATATGCAATCCTAAGCTTCTCCAATCATAGCCACTTATGTTCTCATGCTTAACCATAGTATCACCTGAAAGAGACACTAAAACACGTCAACATAAAGTTGGTGAGAGTCATAGGTTTAGACTCCAACGCTAAATCAGTTACAAGCTGTGAATAACAATCATCAACAAAAGAACATATGGACAATGTGTTACAATTATGTATTAACAACTATCAATCAAGACCAATCATACCAAACCAATCCAAGGCTCCTACCTTGCCAAACAACATCATGGTACCTTAGATGATCACACTATGTACCTATCCCAAGGCCACTACCTTGTCAAACCACAAGGCCACTACCTTGTCCAACCACAAGGCCACTACCTTGTCAAACCACAAGGCCACTACCTTGTCAAACCACAATAACTGAGACGGCACGTGTCCCCCGATCCAAATCATACACAATCAAATATCACATAGCAGTTAATCACATAATGTACACACAAGTCTATCTCAAACACAAAACATTCACAACATAATTTATAAAAACAAGACAGTGTCTCTTCCATCCCATCTGGAAGTCAAAATCATTAGTAGACATGGGACTATGAAACTCACCTGATAGCTCCTTCACACGTCTTTGCACTAGCAACAAGCTAACAAACCAAAAACACGAAATCAATAAACGAACCAATCACTAAGATGGCTCATTAACCTATGATGGAAATCTAGCATATTCTCACATATATACCTCATTAATAAGCTCTAATTACCCCAATACCCTTCCTTAACAAGTCCTTAACTTGGTTAAGTTTAATAACTAACCCGTTCGTATTTTACCCAAAACAGTCCCAGTTTTAGGTCTCAAAACTTTAGGTCAAACGCCCACTTAAACCTACCCATGGTTTCTGTAAAAGGAATATTCATACCCTTACATATGTTGGCTAACACCTCCCACTTGCCCTAACCTTAAAGCTACTGTTAAGGCCCTGATATATATATATCTAATTTTGTCATTCCAGATTTCCTGATTTTAAACGTACTAAAAGTTTGTTACCATTAAGGGGTCTTACCCTAAATCACCACCTTAGCCCAAGTGCAGATATTAACTACAATATATAAACCGTCTCTCACGTTCGTGAGAAGATCCCAATGCAACCCTAAGTGCCCCAAACAACCCAAAACTTAAAAAGAAAACAGGCTGAATTCAAAACTGTTTTGACCTCCGACTGTTGTAACCTGTTTTTGACCCACTTCCCGACCTCCAATTTAGTTCTCGTTTCTTGCATTGGAAAGCCACTTCAAATATCTTTCCAGGGGTACTTGGATCGTAAAATAAGAATTTATAGAACTCCCGATATGATAAAACAATTGACTCAAAATCTGCCCAGTTTTTAAAAACGGGTTTAAACAAATTGAACTAATTAATTACCCATAACCCCATCTAATACAAGCCCTAGATTATATGATCATCATATTATGATTATAACATCATTAATTTACTGATTTTATATAAACCCTAACCCTAATCCATCATAAGAATGATTAAGAAATCATTAAAACAATTAAATTAAAAAGGGATTAAAGACTTTACCTTCGATTTATGAAAACCCCAAAAAAAATATGAAGAACCCTAATTTTTGTGAAACCCACGAATTTAATTTGTCTCCAGGGGATAGATAATGAATTTTGGTTGTGTACAAAATAATATATAGGGTATGGGTGAATCCTAGTCCAACCCAAAGCCCACTTTCTTTTTTTTTTTTCCTTTTTTTCCTTTTTTTCTTTTTTTTTCCCAAACCGACCTAACACCCCTAAAATTCGTTTTTTTTTAATTTTTATTATTACTATATGTAATAATAATATTACCTTAATTTTTCTTAATTTATTTCAGCTCCTAAAGCCTCCAAAACCTCAAAACCGTAAAACTAGTCAAATTTACGCGTTCTACCGTAAAAGTCGTAAAATATACACTTTTATAAAAAATCTCAAATTTTGAAATAAAATTTATATTTAAGTCCTAAATGACTTAAAACCATCCCGAAAAATATTCATATGACTAATTACCTCTTCCGAGACCTCTAAATGCTAAACCGTAAATCTTAAAAAAAATACACTATTACTATAATACTTATACGTATACGTAACCACCAAAATATCACCATTTCATTTCATAGTCACTAATTGTGATCTCATGAACATGAATTAACCGTTCCTCGATTTACTTATGAGTACTCTATACTCATAAACGATAATCACACCAACCTCGTTCACACAAAATAAACACGTAAGCACAAAAATCAAGTAGTCACACATAAAATAACCTAAAAGTAAGACCAAGTGACGAACCTCAAAACCACGGTTGTCACACCTATGATCTAGTTCATTGTAACAAAATCAGATAATCAAAACTAACCTTGAGCCCTGATTTAGTTCATTGCAATGATATCAAATATCATACTTTTCGCTAACTATCAACAATAATCGAAATAAAGCATTTTCATTTGGCCTACAAAACGATGTTCATTAATAAGTAAAGCGAGCTATCAACACTAACACTGAAACTCACACAGTAGATAAATGAAAGGGTGTTTGGTATTGCGTTTTCCACTTGTATATCTATTATTGCGTTTTCAAGACACATAAAATCAGATCCCAAGATATCCCATTGCCTCAATCACACTCAACAGGTCTTGGATAAAAATTTTTTTGCCTAAAGAGTTAATGTTTTAATTTTAAAATTAGAATTTGAGTATTTTGTAAGAAATCTGTCTATTTTCAAGTGTCCCAAGTATTCTGTGTTTAATGATGAACAATTGAAAGATGTTCTTTGTTAATAGTTGTAAGTGTGTTGTGTTTGTGGACTCAAGCTATAGCTAAATGTGATCACATTTGTGTTAACTTGTTGTCCAAAAACACCTTCAAACCATCAGATAGGTCTTAAGTTTAAATTTTGTGTTTTAGGTCTTGTTGATTACTCCCTCCGTCCCAAAATTATAGTCTCACTTTGACTTTTTCGGTCTTTTTCTTCCAACTTTGACCTTAAATATATTTGTTTGTGTTATATGGAGTAATACTTAATGAAACATATATGAATTGATTCGTTTTTATATGTATTTTCATTGTTATAATTTTTTATCACGTATTATATAACACAAAAACAAATATTTAAGGTCAAAGTTACAAAAGAAAGACCAAAAAAGTCAAAGTGGGACTATAATTTTGGGACGGAGGGAGTATCTGTTTTCTATCTACTGTTGTTGTTGTGATATAATTGGTTTTGTCTGGTTTTCATTATCTGGTGTATGTGGACTATGAAGTGGTCTCAAAACCAGAGTTGTTAACTAACTGTGCTTAGTTTTGAACACTTCACAGTTGAAATCCACCAAACTGCCATACCATAAACTATGAACAACTTTAGGGTATAATATCTTTGAAATGTTAGTTTAGGGTCTAATTCTCATCCTCTTATAATTCGGTTTTAGTTTGCTTGCTTATTCAAGTCTTGGGCTTAATTCAAAAGTCACCAAAAACCAACCATAGGTTTCTGTTAAGCTTCTAACTGGCCATTGCTTATTTACTCAGTTAACTGTTGGTTTATTTGTCTTTTATAGGACTTTTGGTAGTTTGGTTTAAACTTGGATTGCTTATCATAGCTTATTATGTTAAAGAAGTCACATAAAATCCAAGTCTTAGCTCACTGTCTGTTTCCGTCTGATTAGAGCAAAGTGTGTGCCATCTGATATCTAACAAGACTATTAAGTCTTTTCTCAGATATTAGACGTAGGTAGTTTGAGTTTGCGTATTGCTGTTTACATCTACGTGTTTATCAGTTGATATTTGATTATTGTCCATTAATTCTCACCGAAACAAGGCTTCTATCCTTGATTCTTCAACCTTCTTGTTGTTTCTTTGTGATTACATCCTTGTAAGCTTATGTTAGTTAAGCTAACACATAAGCTCAATCACTCAAGGGTCTGGATGTGCACCCTTGCGGTTTGTTTTCCACTTTCTTTTAAAATTTCTACAAAAAAGTTGTGTTCATGTGATTTGGTGATTGTGTGTTGGAATCTATTAAGTTAAGGTGTTAATCTATTGGTTAGGTAGAATTTGAGCTAAACCAGTTAGAGTATTGTTGGTTTATAATGTTTAAATCATGATTGTTGTGTAAAAAATTGCCTAATAAAAGCTTTAAGAGGTGTTTGGAACTGTTAATCTGGGCCTAAAAGTAACTAGGGTTTGGGGTAATAGGCACCTGCAAATCATTCTTAGGTTTAGAAAAACTGATTTTGAGTATAAATTATGTGTGTTAACTTGAAATACTTGTTTTGCAAGATAGTGTAAAATATTTGCCATGTTTTGCATGTTAAGATAGTTTATGTGAGTTTAATTTATTTGGGCCTTATAAATTAGGATTTACTGGTTTTTATGATTGTAGTTTGATGAGTTTGATCTGTTTGAGTAGTATTTGTAATTTGCTTTAAAAAGCTTACCAAAAAGTAGTCTACATAGCCAAAACTTGCGGATAGGTGTTTGTGGTCTGTTCTTGTCAGTTAGTTGCTCAAAATTGGTGTGATGCTAGTTCTGAACATGTTGTAGGTCGTTTTATCATTGAATCCTACTCTAAGACCTTTTTACAGCTTATAGAGCTCTTGAAGTTCACCAAAAAAGCAAATCCATAGTTTCTGTGGTTCTTGTCTAGTAGTGCAATTTTTTGGGGTACCCGATATCAAACAAACTTTGTCTGATATTGGATAAAGGAAGGATTTGTTTGCCTATTGTTGTGTTTAGCTGTTGGCTTTTTGGTGATAATCTTGGCTTATTATTGTGTTTCTTTTGCTTATTTGTGACTCCTAATAATCAAAAGCTTATTGGAGTGTCGCTTGTGTCCAAAAGCAACCAAATAAAATGATTTTTTTTTGCAAAAACCGGCATAGCATGGACTCAAACCCTTGACCCGTCGAGCAGGAGTGAAAGGGCTTACCATTGATCTATAAGGATTTTTCTTGTCAAGCCTTAAACACATAATATATCTAAGGGCGTTTTGGTTTGCTTATTTAATTCAATCCGTGAGTTAATTAAGCTCTTTCAACTTATTGGCTTATAGATTTTAGCTGTTTCATTTTTCCTACATTTTGGCATTAGTTTAGGATTTTTCTGTTTTAAAAGTTTATTTTTCACTTTTTATATTTCATTTTCTAGGATAATTTTATTTATCAATTTTTAAAAAGTCATAAAAAATAGATTTAGTTGATTTAAAATTTTTGAAAAATACTTTTTAGTCTTTTGATAATATAATTAAGGTTTACAAGTCATAAAAATTTGGATTGGGGTTTTTATTAGATTATTTGATTTTTAAGGTTTTAATTAATCTTTAAAATTAAATATAAATTAATTTAATAATTTACAAAAAGTTTGGTCGATTTTATACCTTATTTATATTATTTGGGAGTTTTGGGAATTTTATTAACTTTTTAGAAAAAGTTTTTGTTTTTGTCTCGTTTTCCTTGAAAACGCGTTTTTCGTTCTAGCTTAAATTTAGCGTAATCCGTCAATTTCTTTATTCCTTTTCTTCTTTTTAATAATAATAAAAAACAAATTAAAATTTGATACACACTTTTATCCTCCTTGGTGAACCGTCTCACTTGGTCATTAGTGTACGATTTTCTTAAATCGTATACTTAATACTTACCGCTTATACGTCTTTTTCTAAAGGTGTATTTTTACCGCAATCACAAATCCACAGTTGTTGATCAGTAACGTCTTCACGCATTATAGCCGGATAATTTTTATCATTTCCTATGAATTTACCATGTAAGGAATTGGGACAATTTATCCATTCCCTAAGGCATACAATCAGTGGCCGAGCATTCCCGAAAGCTCGTGTTTGTTTTCATAAAATTCATAAATATGTAGTACATCTTCTAAATTAGGCTTTCTTAAAAAATCTTCAACCTACAACTATACATGCATTTGGTAAAGTTACATAAACACTCACGTGAACAACGTGTAAGAACTTGCGAGACCTCAACAAATGCATTAGGTGATGAATAGTACTCTAATACGCGTATTGCGGGTGTGCATTTCATACTAGAACTATAATCTAAATGAACGATGCAATCGCGATGTTTTTTAAAGAAATAAAACTATTGGGGTTGTAGGTCAACATTGTAATTGGTAATATCTTGAACTACTTGTTTAAAAGTGTATTTCTCTTCCGGATGTTTAGGTGAATTTTCTACGTCGCCGAAGTAATCAGACACAAGATTTTATTATGCCTCTACTCGTTCACGTGTTATGCATCGTTTAATAGAAGTGCCCCAATTAACCGAACCTACACCTTCTTGATTATCCAAACTTTCATGTTACTCAAATTATTCAAGATATTGTGCGTACCCATCCATATCGTCTTGAGTGCAATCATAGTAAAACTCACACAAATAACTAAAGTCGGATTCATAGTGTAGCACTTTGATGTTGTGAAACGTTTGTGAAAATATAGATAGTTTAGAGGGGTTTTGGACATGATGTTACTTGGGTAAAAGCTTGAAAAAAATGAGTTTTAAAATTAAAACGACTAGTTGAACACATTAAAAAAATTTCTACCGTCACAACAATTTTTCAATTCCAAAAAATAAAAATAAAAATTTATTTTGCACGATCGCGTGACACGAAAATACGAAGCTTAATACGACTTCTCACGTCCTGCCATCGCGTTTTGTTGGAAGATGTAGGTTGGCTACCATGGCTCCAGACTCGAAAACGCACGATACAATGTTTGGTGTTCTGGTTTTGCATTTTGGTGGAATCGCACATTAAGACGCACCATACCTCAGTTGTAAAACAAACTAATGTAATACCGTACGTTGCACGTATCACATGTAAAAATGTATTATTGTTGTTATTTTAACCTTATGCCGAATATGTAAATAACATTTATTAGCTATCAGATATAAAAATCATCATGATTTAAAAAATTAAAATATAAGTCGAAGTTCAAAATAAAACATTCATGATTTAAATCTATATTAACCAGCTTAAGACCATAATCATTTATGATTTATCAACGGAAACATAAAGTTCAATATTGAAAATAATTGTTTGAAGATGCTTATAAAATACTAAAGGTAGGCATCATGAATATGAACCTAAACAACTTCATGATCACTACCACGACCATATCTACCTCATTCGCATACACTTGATTGTCCTTAAACTTGTCATCCTCAGTCTTAGCATCCTCAACTTCACTAGAAGCGTAAGTTTTTATGTTTATGTCATCTTCTACACTAAAGGAAGAACATAAAATTGTGTTCACACCAACAACATGCGCATGCACATCTTGAACTTTAACATATAACGAATTTTTAGTTTCACAAACCTGGCCCACATAAGATTATCGGTCATCTTTTTTTCATCCTCTTTCATAGTTGATATGATGTTCTTAACGTCAATAAGATAATCATCCATGTCAAAATCATTTAGTGTTTAACGTCAGGTTCATGGCATTTTTATGGCATACGTCACAATAGTACCGATTTCCTAGTAATTGTTTTTTCTTAAAGTACCTGGTACATTTTATATATTTCCCGTCATGATTCAAGTTTGTACCCGTCATCATTCCATATCCAATGAACTTTGTTCCTCGATAATAACAAAACAAATTTACGAGACGTATTAAGAGGGGTTAACCATAGAAATAATCTAATGAATAACATTAAGTTATTTATCCCATCAACACCATTAGTTAAGTGATTATAAAATTTTCGGATTAGGTGTTACTTTTAACTTCTTAGGCTTAAGATACGAAGATGTTAAAATGACCGGATGAATAGAATTAATACTTAAAGATGCTTAATATAAAGAATATTAACTATGGTTAAATGTAACCAATAGATGTGCGCTAAATATCATATGTTGGTCTATGTTACGGCCTCAACAATCAGAACGTTCAAATGGGCTTGTGTTGACACGGTCGTCGTCGTTACGGCTTCTCGCGTTGTTCTATGTCATTTTCCGTAAGATATGGGCTCGCTACTACGACTCTTGACTCGAAAATGCATACTTCGATACAATGCCTAGCGTTTTAGTGTTACGTTTTAATGAAAGTGGGCACATCATGACGCATCGTAGCTCAGCCATAAAACAAATCAAATGACTTCAAACAAGCTTCTCTTCGCTTTTCCTTGACAATTAATTGTATTAGCCCCATCAATAATGCCACGTATATTTACCGATGTTCTTTTGATCATGTAGTTGTTGTATCCAACGATGTGGATCACTGTTGGGTCCAACATTTACATGTTCATTTGTTTGATTATTACCACTTGTTGATTGGTAGTTTTCAAGGATTTGATACGAGTGGTTGTGGAATTAAAAAAGAAAATTCATGTTGTATATTACTAAAAACAACAAAATACAGTGTTTACCAATTCTATTGTTTTGTTATTTAACCTTTTTAGACTCCATTTACCAGCAAAAATCTCCAATCCTCACGTTAATCAATTAACTGCTCAATAAACAATTAACGTACATTTGCTCATAAAATCTTGATGTACTACAAAATTTACGACATTCGTTTACTAAATTAAATATGAAAAAAATAATACTAAAAGATAACGTTAAAAATATTTTCTATCAATTTCTACTAAAAAGAGTAACCAAAAGTTATTTTTATCAACTCCTACTAAAAACAAAAAAGTAAATAATTGACGATCACTAAAAGTCTATTCTTACTCAATATTAAGTAAGTAAAAATATAAAACTTTTAATCACTCTGTTTTTAGTATCCAAAAGTTATTGGTTTCATTTAATTACTTTTATATTTAAATGTGTTTTAGTAAGAAAAAGTTATAAGAACTTAAATAATTATTTATTTAATTATTAAGCGAAATTTTAGTAAATAAATATCTTTTATTTTACAATGTGTAAATATGATGTTTTAACATAGATCCTCTCGATTATTCCATAGTTACAAAATACATACATTGAGAGGCAACATCATACAATAATTCGGAATTTGCAATAGAAAAAGAGGCACCTATACACCTGAATAGAAAATCCTCATACGTTCATGCAAATGGACTAAAACTAAACCGATGAAAATTTAGTTTTTTTCTTTTTAAACAACAATAATTATATTAAAACTGAAAATGCCAAACAATGAAAACGTTTGACCTCACAACGCAAAAGATGAAAAACCGCTAACCAGGTTTATGAATTTTGGCTTATAGCAGGATCTCGTGTATTGCGTGGGATAATTTATTATTATTAATATGATAGTTAAGGAAATGTCGATATTGGTTCCTTTAACCAAGCCACAGCCTATGAGTCACCGGCTCATTCTTCGACAGGCATAATCATATTCCAATATCATTACTCCGCCACTGGTGGTGTTCATGTACGGTTAATCAGAGTTATCACTTGGACATATATGTAGAACATAAACTGAAACCAAAACATAAGTTATTAAGAAACGGGTTATCGATCTTTTTGGTATATTCGGTTTGGCTTTTTATATAGCCACTTAACTCGTATTTAGTAGATAAAATAAACCAGGCTAAACTGAAAATTTCGTTCTTCGACTTTGCAAAAACGACAATTTTGCCACTGAGTGCAAACTTCCCGCAATTTTACCATTATACTTTCTATTTCCATGCAAAACAGCCCTCGAGTTAACTTTCTTTACCTTTCACCCATTTTTCTCCGTTAACTCTCACACGTGCCACGCACGTGAGCATATTTTAGTCATTTCATGTGCTTCACCATCCGTCATCAAATCCTCAGCTTTCCCTCATGCAAATTTCGTCCTACGAAACCATTTCTCACCAGAAACGATTGCTTCCACCTTTCGTTTATGAAAATTGTGTCCTTGAAACCGTTTTCCCCGCAAAAAAAGTGGATAGTTCACATTCTGACACATTTTGAAGGACGTAATTTGCACGACCTTTTAGTTACTAAAACTTCTCGGGTCTTAAATTGCACAAACTTTGGACAACTATATATTCTTACCATCGGTTGTTCATCGACATTCGCCAATTCAATTATCTGTTACCCTAACTCTAAAATTCGCAAACCCTTTCAACTGATACACTTATCTCAAGTAAAATGAGTGGAAGAACTCCATTCTTTAATGAATTGAAGGAAGTATGATGAAATTCAGTGCTCAAAGCATATATGGGTATGTACATTGATCAACTGGTTGCGGTTGAACAAGCTTCTGTGGATGTGTTGGCCGATCAATGTGACCAGCTGAGGAATACCCTAGGAAATATTGGAATGCTAATCAACGAGATCGAGATAACGGTTGATGAAGATGAAGATGGTTGGGTCGATTGTTTGAAAGAAATGCATGATAGCGAGAAGCAAAAGTTGCCTGATCTGACCAAGTTGATTGAGAAAGCTAGGGATGATGTAAGCAAGAAGCAAGCTTATATGGATTATATGATAGTGATTAGGATTTGTACCATGTTTTTAGTTTTTATGATGTTTTTCTTTTAACTACCTTGTTTTGATCAAGGTGTGTTATGTAACCACCGTTTACTAATGAAAGTAGCCGAACCATCTGCCCCCTATATTTTAAGGACAAAATTTGCACAATGTTTCAACTTTCATGTCTATATAGCACATGAATCTATTCGTAAACTTTCTAGTTCGGAACAAACTTTCTTCAAGCATACAATGGTAAACATTCAATCTAAATCTACTTCCAAGTCTAGTGACTTGGTTGTACGCCTAATTGGGTTCATGTAGAAGGAATTGGAGAATGAGCTGCAATTGGAGGATAAATTCAGAAGTCAATGGCCTGAGTTGGAGGAGACTATCAGAAAGAGATCAAGGTTCACTAAGGAGATGGAAAGTTATCTACGGGTTAAGGATAATGATGACACATACCAAACTGCATGAGTCTTGAAGCATGCTAAAAAGAGGGATAGGGGAAGGCAGCTGATCTCCAAATTATGAAAGACCAATTCCATCTTGGTGCGGGTATATGTTCAATCTTATAAAGAAATTGAAGGACATAATGGTAGGATAGTGTTTAGGTGCAACTGGGTTTTCCCGTATGTTTTGGATATCTTGATGTACCCTTGTTTTTCTAAGGTTTAATGGAAAGAAAAATATTTTGGTTTTGCTAGATTGACATAGAATTGGTAGGCTTCCATTAATGTTTAAATGTAGTTAGTCAACCATCCTAAGCGATTGATATTGATTTTCAAAGGCCACTGACCAAAACTACAAATGAATGATTGATATTGATTTGCAGTCACCATTTTGGAAATACGTTTTTAGTATTTAGAAAGTCTCAGTCACTCCAACAATATAGTTAAGGGCTCGTAGTATAGTTTAATTTTAGTTTATGTTAGCCTGACCCATGAGCATGTTCATGGCCAGGAGGCCCAAGTCCACTAAGGGACTTGGGTATATAAACCCCTTTCCACCATGGAAAGGATGTTAGTTGTTTCATTTTTCACATAATACATTTCACATTTTCTCTCATCTCTCTCTCTACTTTCTTTCTCTAGAAACAACAACCCTCTTGATAGATCATAGATTTCCAAGGTTCTACAATTGGTATCAAGAGCTATGGGATTAAATAGAGGTTGGTTTTGTGTTGTTCATGCTTATTTTAGTGTGTTCATGTGTTTTTGATTGATCTTTACCCAAGTTTCAAATTCTTTTTCGTGTTTTTGTTATTCCAAGTGATACATATATCTTCTACATAGGTGTGGTAGAGATTTGGGTGCTTTGGGTTGGTTAAAATCACGGATTTCTTGTCTAAAATCTCATTTTTTACCTAAATTTTCAGAACAGTACCGATATTCCGACAGAATTCCATTGGAAAGCTTAAGGGTTTCTATATTTCGATATATATTCCGACAACTCATTGGGTTTCTATATTCCGATATATATTCCGACAGCTCATTGGTTTAAGTATTCCGATTCATATTCCGACACGTATTCCGATAGGTATTGCGATATGTTATTCCGATAACTACTCCGATACATATTACGATAGGTATTGTGATTAGATATTCTGCTAGGTATTGTGATCAGATATTCCGACAGACATTCCGATAGCTATTCCGATACATATTCTAATATGTATTGTGATTAGATATTCCGATAGGTATTGTGATAAGATATTCCGACAGACATTCCGATAAGTATTCCGATCATTATTCCGATCATATTCCGACGGGATTAAGTTTGGGTATTACGACGGATTAAGTTTGAGCATTGCAACAACTTTTAGATTTGACATTGCCATAGAGTTACTTTGGGTATTGAGATAGAATTTGCACAACTTATAGGATTTTTCGACATTACATTAACTTGTAACTTTCACAAAAATACACAACCTAAACATAACAACATCTTTGTTTAATCAACACTAAAACGCATAACCTTATTTCATTGCTCGATCATTTTGGTAATCTTTATTCAAGGGATTAAAAATTAATTCACATTCATACATGCCAACAATGACATCGCTTACTGACCTTTCTATCATCTCGGGTAGCGATACCCGTCCACCATTGCTTATGAAAGAGATATTTGAAGCATGGCAAGGTTGCATGATGTCTTATATTATGGGTAGACCCAGTGGGAGACTGATGGTTCAATCCATTGATCAAAGACCACTCGATTGGGGTGAAGTTACTATAGACAATGTGACTCGGTCAAGGCTATTTCATTAATGAACGGTTGTCAATCAAATCATTGGCGATGCGGATGACAAGGCCGTTCAGACCATCAATCAAGCTCTTCCACCTGATATTTATCCTATGGTAAGCAAACACAAGGTAGCAAAGGAACTTTGGGATCACTTAACGGTTTTGTTACAAGGGACTTCACTTTGCAAGCAGGAACGAGAGTGTCAACTCTATGACTTGTTCGATAGGTTCTCATACATTCCAGGAAAAACACTTCATGACTACTACTTGCGCTTCACTACATTGATGAATGATTTGAATGTGTATAATCTCACGATTGCTCAGTTTCAACTCAACACCAAGTTCTTGAACACGTTACCCCCAGAGTGGAGCCAATATGTCATTGATGTTAAATTGATTCGGGATTTGCACAAATCAAATTTAGATCAACTCGATGCTTTCTTGCAGCAACACGAGAAACATGTGCTCCAGAAATGCATGTCTCAAGGATCTTATTCCGAACCATTGGCGTTAATGGCAAATCATCCAACATTGTCATATAACAACACTACGTATGCTATGGGACAACAATCTTATCACAAGCCCATGTTTCAGAGTCCAAGCTTTCCACAGTATTCGATCTTACCACAACCACCTACATCATATCATCAACAATATCAGCAATCAGCATTATCATCACAACGAGACTCACATCAATGACCTTATGTTCAACAACCATACTCTCTTTATCAACCACCAACAAATCCTACCATCACTTACCAGCAACATGAAGTTCCTCAACCCCATTACTCAGAACATGTCAGTACTCCTTCAAGTGTGTATGTAGCTCAACCAGCACCAGTTTTCTATTGTCATGATGATGTTCCAGTTCCTGAGTTCAAATAAGGGGACAATCCTACTGATGTACTAGCACAAATGTCTGCCTACATAACTCAAACGTTGAACAAAAGAGGTTATAGAGGACCTTGTTAATGCAATAATGCCTAAAAACGTTACTTATATTTTTCGGTCTCGCTTAGTTTTGATTACGACAATATGTAAAAACAAGCATTTACGAAAACAACGAAAAACGAATTCTTGTGTTCAAGTATTTTTAATTTTACCCATTTTTACTTAAGGTAAGAATAAACAAGTACTAACCTTAATCAATTGATCAAGTGATTTAATCTTTTCTTAAAAATCACTTTTTATTAAGTGTGACAAGTTTTTTATTACTTTCTTTTTAAGAAAATGTTTTATTAAATTAAATATTTGAAAATTTGAAAATGGCATATTCTTTTTTGATTTGGAATATTCTTTCAGGATATTTTATAATCAGATAAGACATCTACCACTAAAGGACAAAAAGGGAGCGGAGTCTACTCCGGTGGTTCCCTAGTGCCTATGCGGTTCCTTATCGATAAGGTACCGCCGGCTGAGATAAGGAACCGCGGGCAGATATAGCCGTTGGCCCTTTTCTTATAAATTGTGGACCATTCTCAGATTTTCTCTTCACCTCTTTTGCTCATAAATTTCCAGATTCAAACATACTACTTAAATTACTCAAATCCTTGATCATTTGATTGATTACTACTTGTTTAGAAGTGAATCTATTCTATCCATCCCTTCATCTCCAAGTGCAAAGAGAAGAACACTATCCTTTTGAAGTGTTGAGTCCACCACCAAAGATCCTTTGAAGATCAAATATTATACATTTGTTGTTGTGTCAAAGTTGTGAAGATCCATGTAGTTGTGTCTATTTGGAAGTTGTGTATGTACTAAGTATAGTTGTGTAGATTGGTTCTAGCTACGATTAGGGCTAAAATTTTAGCTTAGAGTCAGAAATTGGTTAAGCAACGTGTACGGTTTTCTCCACCATAAGGAGCTTGTTGTGTAGTGAACTCTCGAGTAAGGAGTACTCGAGGAGTGAAGTAGGAACAAGGAGTGAGCTTCGTTGCCGAACCACTATAAATCCTTGGTGTTTGGTTTGATCTTTCTTTACCCTTAACTCTTTACATTCTTTATTCTTTGTGCATATACATTGGTTAGTATTAGTTTAGTTACACTATCATTGTTCATATTGTGCATAAGAAGATTTCACATATTTCCTCAAGCCTAAGTTTTTGAAAAATGATTTTTGAAAATCATCTTTGAACAAGTAAATATAAGAAACTATTTAACCCCCCCCCCCCCCTTCTAGTTTCTACAATTGGTATCAGAGCGAGGTTGCTCAAGAATTTTTAAAGTATATTGTATTTTAAAACTTGAATCGATCTATGGATTCCAACAAGTACCTAGAAGGGCAATCTATGCAAAGACCACCACTTTTTGAAACGAATAGTTTTATTTATTGGAAAAATAGATTTGAGACTTATGTGAAATCAAAAGATTTAGATCTTTGGCATGTTATTACCAGTGGTAATTTTTTACCTTTTCAATTTAATGAAGTTTCTAAATAAAAGAATTGGTCACTTTTGACAAAGCTAATGACGATACTAAAAAGAAACTTTCGAAAAAAAATTAGGCTAAAATGGTGATTTATAATGCTTACCTAAGAAAGAGTATGAAAGGATTTTTAAGTGTGAAACCGCTTAAGATATTTGGAACACTCTTTTAGTAACCCACCAAGGTAATATCCAAGTCAAAGAAAGCAAAATCAATCTTCTTGTCCAACAATATGAACAATTTGTCATCTTAGAAGATGAAACTATTGATAGTGATTTTGCTAGATTTAACACTATTATTACTAGTCTAAAAGCACTTGATGAAGGTTATCTAGCAGGAACAATGTTAGGAAGTTTCTAAGGGCCTTACATCCGAAGTAGAGAGCAAAAGTCACGGCGATTGAAGAATCGAAAGATCTCTCAACTTTATCACTCGATGAACTCATAGGCAACTTGAAGGTTCATGAGATGATAATTTTGAAGGACTCGGAATTGGTGAAAACCAAGAGTGAAAGGAAGTCTCTTGCAATCAAAGCCAAGAAGGCACAAAGCGATCATGATAGTTCCTCGGATAGCGATGACGAGGAGTATACATTGGCGGTGAGAGATTTCAAGAGGTTCTTCAAAAGACGAGGTCAACACGTGAGGCAACCCAACAATGACAAGAAACCATTCTCAAAGAATCGGTTTGCCAAGAACGAAAAAGGTGATAGGAATTGATTTAGATGTAATGATCCAAATCATTTCATTAGTGAGTGTCGAAAGCCCTCACGCGATAAGAATCACATGGCATTCGTTAGTTCTTCTTGGAGCGATAGCGGTGATGATGTTGATGACAACCCTAAAGAGGAGAAATGTCTTATGGCTCATACTTCTAAAGAGGTACATTTTGAAACCGAATATTATAGCAATGATAGCTCCACCTTAGATGATATTAAGTTAGAAGGCCAATATGATAATTTACACAAACTTAGCCTTAAATTCATAGAAAAGAAAAAACCTTAAAATAACCAAAACTAATCTTGAAAATGAGATCAATGAACTTAGGGAGAAATTAGCCAAGCTTGAGAAAAATAAAGAAGTTGATTTAGGTTGCGTAAGTTGTGAGAAACTTAGATTAGAGAGTGAAGATCTCAAGAGCACCTCCATTAAATTGGAAAAGTTCATGAGAGGTACTAGTGCTCTTGATGATATGTTAAACAAACAAATTCATTCTAAGGAAAGACTTGGTGTAGGTTTTAACTAAAATGAAGCATTAACCAGTGAACCTAAACAAGTCAGATTTTCAGAAAAATTGTCTGCTGTACGCGGTCCCAAACTGTATGGGGCGGTTCCTTATCACTATGGAACCGTCGCCCTAGATAAGGAACCGCGGCCAGAAAGAGTATTTGCTAAAAATCCTGAACTTTCTGAAAAGTCAAATTTAGGTGAACAACCAAAGCATCTTTTTGTTAACAAGGTCAAATTACCCTTACTTGACGACAATGCTGTTGATAAGTTCTATAAGCCCTTGAGTAAACCTCTAATGGGGAATAGAAATTTATCAAGACCATCCACTACTCCACCAAGAGTACATAATGAGTCTAGGCCTAGAAGTAGAACGACAACACCTAGAAGAGATAGTCAAAACAATTCACGACATAGAAGTAAAACTCCAACACTTAGAAGGAATGACCACAACTCTAAACCAAGATCAAATACACCTAGGAGAAATAATGAACAACAAAAATGTTATATGAATTATTATCCTCCTCCATTTTGTTCCCCATGGGGAACCCCTCCTCCATTCATGCATCCCAACCAAATGCAAGGGATGTTTGGAACTAACAATTTTGGACCCATGAGATATTGGCGACCAAATGTTTGATCGTGTTTGTTGTTACCTAGATATGCTTGGGAATTGATTTGGAACCCAACGAGTGGATTAAGGATAGTGGTTGTTCTAAACACATGACAGGTAATCGAAGTTTGTTCTCGCGCTACAAAGCATATGATGGAGGTAACGTCACATTCGCTAGTAGTCTACGTGGTAATATCATTGGCAAAGGTACGGTTTCTCTTGACTCCATGCCCATTGAAAATGTTGAGCACGTAGATAATTTAGGGTTTAACCTTTTAAGTATAGGTCAAATTTGTGACAATAAGTGTAAGGTCATCTTTTCGGAACATGACAGTGAAATCGTAAAAGATGGAAAGGTCATTGGAAAAGGTGTTAGAAAGCATGGGCTTTATGTCATGAAGGTCAATAAGAAGTCAAAAGACAATATATGTCTTGCGACTATAGATGATAGTTCTACTCTTTGCATAGGAGATTAGGTCACGCTAATATGCGTTTAATTCAATCTTTAGTCTCTAAGGAGTTGGTAAGACACCCCCCCCCCAAGATGAAGTTTGATAGTCACTTTTTGATGCTTGTAAAGTTGGAAAGCAAGTTCACTCAAGTCACAAAGCCAAGAATTTGGTTTCAACATCTCGGTGCTTAGAGCTCCTACATATGGATCTCTTTGGACCTTCCGCCATACGGAGTTATGGAGGTAACCTTTATACCCTAGTTATAGTTGACGACTATTCTAGATTCACTTGGACTAGATTTTTGGCATCTAAGAATGAAGCTTTCGATCATTTCGAAATCTTTAGTCGAAAAATTCAAAATCAACTAGGATGTCCAATTGTCTCAATTAGGACGGATCATGGTAGGGAATTTGATAATGAAGTGCAATTTGGTGCCTTTTGTGAAGCTCATGGTATTACCCATAACTTCTCGGCACCTCGCACTCCACAATCAAATGGGGTAGTTGAAAGGAAGAATAGTTTAACACCCCCAAATTTACTCGCAGCGGAAACTAACCATTTGGGTGTTAAGAAATAGCACAATCACAAAAGAATATAAAGAACGACTCTAAAAGAGACGTTTTTAGATAAAAGGTTCCATTCATAAAGATCAGAGTACTGGTCCCACAAACCGTTGCCAACATTTATACACAAGTCTTTTAAAAGTACATAAACATTTTAAAAGTAAAAGATAACTGAATGGAACAAAAACATGTTTTCCAAAACATTAGCGCTTTCCTCCTCGTCCATTCCAAACCTCCAGCATTCATCTTTAATTACCTGAGATAAACATGCTAAAAAGTCAGCTAAAAAGCCGAGTGAATTTATAGAGTTTATAAGAATAATAAGCGAACACAAGAATTTTTAGTCATCTCAAACTTATCACACAGACAAGTCATATACATAGATAAATGCATTAAGCTCACGCCACTGAACGTTAACCAACATGTCAAACCGAGTCACTTACGGCGCCCCTACTAATAGGTAATATTGTCATATACCAACGACCTCTTATACATAATATCCCTCTCAGGTGTTCACAAGGATACAAACCCTAGGATAAGGCTGTCAAACCAAATAGATCTATCATATGTATTAGCGTTTACCCCTTCGAGTAATTAACAGTGCATGAAATTCAGGGACTTCATAAGACAATGGTACTTATGCATTTATCATCTCATTCGGGTCCAGCATACCGAAAACAACTTGTGTTCATTTTATAAAACAACATGTATCCCCCTCGCGGGTTTAATAAAATAATAAATAGGTAAAAGCGAGGCTATAAACTCACCTTATCGAGTAAGACGTGTATACTAGAAGTGAGCACAATAATATACAACAACGATCACTAAAATCAAAATTCTCGAATCGTACTTTTTTTTCCAGTCGGTCATTAAAATTCAAATGCTCATACTGATAAGTAATATATTTAGAACATTGATGAAAATATAGTTTTCACTTTTGACAACATACATATATTAGTCAGGGATGACAAATTGTCAACAAAAAAAAAACGTGGCATGCTAGTAGTTAAATCTTAACATATAAGGTAATGTGCTGTCCTTGTTTTAACATCATATGCACGTGTCTACATATCAGTTAAGCCAATTCACATTGTTAATATGTATACAATAGTATGTATCATTTATTTAGTTTACTTTGGATATTACTAACTTTAACATCTTCTCATTTGGTAGTAGTATATAAAGCTTAACAAACATGTAACATAAATGACTTAAATGTAGTTAATTGTTTATATGGTTTAAGACTATATGTATGCATTAGTACGACAATGATAGAAAAATAAGGTTGGAAATATGTATAGGACGTGGTGTCTTATATAAGTGGGGTAAGATATTAATAAATCTTGCCCCATAATTTGTAAATGCGGGTATTATTAAAGCTCGATATTTTAAAAGTTACGCAATTTGAAAGTTACATGTAAAACGCGAAAAATAAACGCTCATTATAAAATAAAAACATCGACATTCGAAGGATATTTTTATTTTAATAAATAAATGACTTAAAATAAATTAATATGTCGAATGAACAAATGACACTTAAAGGCTTAACGCAAATGACGAAAAATAGTTTTAAAATAAAATAAAAATTAAACGACAATAATAAAAAAATATTAAATATCGAAACCATCGATAATCAAAATGTAAAATTTTGGACATCCGTCGGTATCGCGATCACTAGCAGATAAATTCCATTCGTAATATTCACGAAAGTTATAGTTTAACGATTCTCATTTAAAATCAACTAAAATCAATAAATCAATTCAATAAAAATTTGAATTAAATTATATATTAGAGTAAAATATGACCATATTTTTGCGGGTTTTACATCCTCACCCCCTTAGGGAAGCACAGTCCCGGGGCTTACTTTTCCTTATGTCCGTCTACAAATAGATGCGGATACTTGCTCTTGAAGTAGTCCTCACGTTCCCAAGTGTATTCGGGTCCACGTCGGGAATTCCATCGCACTTTAACTATCGGGATCCGACTTTGCTTAAGCCTTTTACTTCTCGATCCATGATCTCAACCGGTTCTTCAATGAAATGCAGCTTGTCGTCCAATTGAACCTCCTCAAGTGGAATTATTAAATTCTCGTCAGCCAAACACCTCTTAAGATTAGAAATGTGAAAAGTGTTGTGAATAGCACTTAACTTGTCCGGCAATTCCAATTTATATGCCACGGGGCCAACTCGATCAATAATCTTGAATGGACCAATATAGCGTGGACTAAGCTTTCCTCGGTTTCCAAATCGAATTACTCCTTTCCAAGGTGATACTTTCAACATAACCATATCGCCAGTATCAAACTCCAATGGTTTTCGCCTCTTATCCGCATAGCTCTTCTGCCTACTACGGGCAGTTAATAAACGATTCTTGATTTGCACGATCTTCTCGGTCGTCTCTCTAATCAATTCAGGACCCGTCAATTGACTTTCACCAACCTCACACCAACCAACTGGTGATCTACACTTTCGCCCGTAGAGTGCTTCAAAAGGCGCTGCCTTGATACTTGCGTGATAATTGTTGTTGTATGAGAACTCCACCAATGGTATGTGTCGATCCCAACTACCTCCAAAGTCTTTTACACACGCTCGTAGCATATCCTCCAAAGTCTGAATAGTCCTTTCACTTTGACCGTCCGTTTCCGGATGATACGCAGTGCTCATGTCCAACTGAGTCCCCAAAAATCGCTGAAGCGATTTCCAAAACTCAGATGTAAACCGACTATCTTGATCTGAAATAATTGACAAAGGAACTCCATGTCTACAAACAACTTCCTTCAAATACAACCGAGTAAGTTTGTCTAAATCATCGGTTTTCTTTATCGGTAAGAAATGAGCCGACTTAGTCAACCGATCAACAATCACCCAAATCGTATCATGACCACTAGAAGTTCTCGGAAGTCCCGAAATAAAATCCATAGTGATATTCTCCCATTTCCATTCTGTAATTTCATGTTGTTGTAGTAAACCAAAAGGTCTCTTATGCTCAAATTTCACCTTTGCACACGTTAAGCATTTACTAACATAAGTGGCTATGTTAGCCTTCATATTCGGCCACCAGTAGCATTTCTTCAAGTCTTGGTACATTTTATCCGATCCTGGGTGAACCGAATATTTAGACTTATGAGATTCGTGCATAATTAAATCTCTCAGTCCTCCATACACCGGTAACCATACACGATTCTCAAAATACCCATCAACACGAATCTCGAATATGGTTGTCATCCTTCTTCCCAAGTCTTCATCTCTCACATTCTCCTCTTTCATTGCTTTTGTTTGAGCTTTAAGTATTCGATTAGATAAATTGGAATAAGTTGTCATGGCTAAAGCTCTAACCCTTTTTGTCATTTCTCTTTCTTTCCTACTAAGAGCATCAGCTACTACATTCGCCTTGCCAGGATGATAACGGATTTCACAGTCGTAGTCACTCAAGAGTTCAACCCAGCGACGTTGTCTCATATTAAGCTCATTTTGGTCCAGGATATGTTGTAGGCTCTTATGATCCGTATATACTACACATTTTGTGCCATACAGATAATGTCTCCAGAGTCTAAGTGTAAAGACAACAGCACCAAGTTCTAAGTCATGAGTCGTGTAGTTCTCTTCATGCTTTCTTAGTTGCCTTGAAGCATAAGCGATGACTTTCTCCCTCTGCATCAATACAGCTCCATAACCTTTATGTGATGCGTCACAATATACAACAAAGTCTTCAGCTCCCTCAGGCAATGCCAAAATAGGTGCGGAACACAACTTTTGTTTTAGCATTTGGAACGCTTCCTCTTCTTCCTTGCCCCATTCATACGTCTTGCTCTTTTGGGTCAGTTTGGTAAGTGGTTTAGAAATCAAAGAGAATCCCTCTATGAATCTTCGGTAATACCCGGCTAAACCCAAAAATTGTCTTACCTCGGTCGGTGTTGTTGGGGCAGGCCAATATCGAATAGCCTCAATCTTTGATGGATCAACATGAACACCATTACTATCGATTACATGACCAAGAAACTGTACAGATTCTAGCCAGAAAGCGCATTTCGACAATTTGGCATACAATTGTTCCTTCTTAAGCAACTCCAAAATAATCTTCAGATGCTCTCCATGCTCTTCCTTGCTCTTGGAATAGATAAGTATATCATCAATAAATACAATCACGAACTTATCAAGGTATGGCTTGCACACTCGATTCATTAAGTCCATAAAAATTGCGGGTGCATTAGTTAGACCAAAGGGCATCACTTGGAACTTGAAATGACCATACCGAGTCCTAAATGCAGTAATTGGTATATCTTCCTCCCTAATGCGAAGTTGATGATAACCTGATCGTAGGTCGATCTTTGAGTATACATTCGAACCTTGAAGTTGATCAAATAGATCGTCAATCCTCGGAAGCGGATATCGGTTCTTGACCATCAACTTGTTCAGCTCGCGATAATCAATACACATACGAAATGATCCGTCCTTCTTCTTCACAAACAATACCGGAGCTCCCCAAGGTGATGAACTCGGATGAATAAATCCCTTCTCCGATAATTCCTTCAATTGATCAGCCAACTCCTTCATTTCTGATGGCGCTAGACGATAAGGTGCACGTGCGATAGGTGCAGCTCCAGGAACAAGTTCAATTTTAAATTCGACTTGTCGAGTTGGTGGAAGTCCTGGAAAGTCGTCAGGAAACAACTCTGGATAGTCACAAATCACCGGCACATCTTCTAAATGCTTCTCCTTAGGTTCTGCCCCACTCACATGGGCTAAGAACAATTGGCATCCTCTTTCCATGTACTTCCTCGCCTTTATACAAGAGATCACCTTCAAGTGAGACGTACCACTATCTCCCTTTACTACCAAAGTCTTACCCTTAACAGGTACATGCACTACTTTCTTCCCACAAACAATGGTAGCATCATGCTTAACTAGCCAATCCATCCCAATAATCACGTCAAAAGTATCGAGCTCAATAGGCATAAGATCAATTTTGAATAAGTGATTCACTATGTTCAAAGTACAATCCCTTATAATAGAACTAGTACTAGTTATCCTACCATCAGCCAATTCAACCTCAGACTTTGTATCTAATTCATCTGGTTTAGTATCAAACAAAAGACTAAAGCTTATGTCGATAAAGCTCTTATCCGATTCAGAATCAAATAGTACTCTAGCATATCGGTTATTAAGTAAAAACGTACCCGTCACGACATTGGGTCCATCGTTCTGCTCAACACCTCCAACAGCATACACTTTTCCTGCAGTATTTCCTTCTTGATTGTTCTTCTTCGGGCAGTTCCATCTCACATGGCCTTTCTCTACACAATCATAACAAGTTATAACACTTTGAGTGTTTGCACCAGTGGCAACACCTCCGTACCAGCAATCTTTAGCCTTGTGGCCAGGCTTTCCACACTTGTTGCATTTCGGTGGACAGTTTCCAAAGTGTCGAATCCTACAATTATTACAATTAGGAGCATTTCCACCTTGATCACCTCTTGCATTCTGTGTGTTGGTCATGGCTCTTGCATTTCCTTGCCTCTGATTGTTGTACTGATTATGGCGGTTGTTACCTTGGTTGTTTCCCCTGTTGTTGTTTATGTAGTTACCACTACTACCACCTTGGTTATTGTTCTCCCATTTTCTCTTATTGCTTTCTGCAACTCTTTCATCCTTACCAGTCAACTTCTGCTCCATCAAAGCATGTGCCATTCGAACAGCTTCATTCAACACAGTAGGCCTTGAGGATGTAGTTTCCCCTTTAATGTTCTCTGGCAGACCCCTCAGATACACATCAATTTTCTTTTTATCAGACGGAACGGTTTCAGGACACAACAAAATCAACTCATTAAACCTTT
Organism: Glebionis coronaria; assembly: GCA_025667525.1. NCBI lineage: Eukaryota > Viridiplantae > Streptophyta > Magnoliopsida > Asterales > Asteraceae > Glebionis > Glebionis coronaria. The sequence continues at coordinate 179,960,273 of CM046880.1, read as the reverse complement.
GAGTATAAGCAGCAATGTTGCAGTCCTTCACCCTCAAATTCCACAGCTCCACTTCCATTTTCTGAATTTCCTCAGCAGGACAAAACTCCTCAGTCATCATAGTTCTCAACTGTGTCCAGGACCTCCCATGTGCCACTTCTAGTCCTAAGGTAGCTACTTTCGCATTCCACCAAGTTAAAGTTGGACCTTGAAGTGTAGCAGTAGCAAACTTCACCTTGTTCCTTTCAACACAGTCACTGATACTAAACACACTTTCTGTATTTTCAAACCAACGAGTCAATCCCACAGCTCCTTCAGTACCATGGAAGTTAATCGGCCGACATTTCTTGAAACTAGAGAAAGTACGTTCTCTAACAGGTGGCACACCAATTGGACCAAAATTTCCTCCTGCTCCACCAGCTCCACCGACTTGGTTCCTTGCAGCACGATCTTCTGTAAGAGCTGCAGCAACAATTCTGTTCACCTCAGCCTGATTCATTCTACGTGGCGGTATGATTCTGTCACAACACAAAGAAAAACTCATGAGTGTTCATACAATGATATGGTCATAACATGTACAAATTTTTGATCACAACATGAATGAATCAATATGTCATACAAAATCACAACACAAAAGTAACTACTATTATATGGGTCACGTGGGGATCCACGTGGCTCGTATGCGTGTTAGTCACTAGCATCATCCTCTTCATGATCAATAGCCAGGAGAAGGTAGATTTGTTAATTTGCATATCATAGTAAATCCCGTAAAATAAATTTTATAAGGTCATTATATAGTTTCAAAAATTATGAAAAATACGAATAGATGCATTTACATCAAAATATCGTTCGACCAAAGTCGACATATATAATTTATATCTCAATATATCTCAAAAATCTCGAATATCTCAAAGTATCTCAAAGTATTTATTATTAAAATACTTAACAATAATGCTTCTCATATGCATTAACAATAACATAAAAGTTACCTGAAGGATTGGACTAGGAACACGAGAAGACTTAGCGCACAAAACACGGTTATAGTTTAGGTTTTTGAAAATGAGAGACCTAGTTCTCTATAATTAAGCTCTTGATACCAATCTTTAACACCCCTAAATTTACTCGCAGCGGAAACCAACCATTTGGGTGTTAAGAAATAGCACAATCACAAAAGAATATAAAGAACGACTCTAAAAGAGACGTTTTTAGATAAAAGGTTCCATTCATAAAGATCAGAGTACTGGTCCCACAAACCGTTGCCAACATTTATACACAAGTCTTTTAAAAGTACACAAACATTTTAAAAGTAAAAGATAACTGAATGGAACAAAAACATGTTTTCCAAAACATTAGCGCTTTCCTCCTCGTCCATTCCAAACCTCCAGTATTCATCTTTAATTACCTGAGATAAACATGCTAAAAAGTCAGCTAAAAAGCTGAGTGAATTTATAGAGTTTATAAGAATAATAAGCGAACACAAGAATTTTTAGTCATCTCAAACTTATCACACAGACAAGTCATATACATAGATAAATACATTAAGCTCACGCCACTGAACGTTAACCAACATGTCAAACCGAGTCACTTACGGCGCCCCTACTAATAGGTAATATTGTCATATACCAACGACCTCTTATACATAATATCCCTCTCAGGTGTTCACAAGGATACAAACCCTAGGATAAGGCTGTCAAACCAAATAGATCTATCATATGTATTAGCGTTTACCCTTCGAGTAATTAACAGTGCATGAAATTCAGGGACTTCATAAGACAATGGTACTTATGCATTTATCATCTCATTCGGGTCCAACATACCGAAAACAACTTGTGTTCATTTTATAAAACAACATGTATCCCCCTGGCGGGTTTAATAAAATAATAAATAGGTAAAAGCGAGGCTATAAACTCACCTTATCGAGTAAGACGTGTATACTAGAAGTGAGCACAATAATATACAAAACAATCACTAAAATCAAAATTCTCGAATCGTACTTTTTTTTTCCAGTCGGTCATTAAAATTCAAATGCTCATACTGATAAGTAATATATTTGGAACATTGATGAAAATATAGTTTTCACTTTTGACAACATACATATATTAGTCAGGGATGACAAATTGTCAACAAAAAAAAACGTGGCATGCTAGTAGTTAAATCTTAACATATAAGGTAATGTGTTGTCCTTGTTTTAACATCATATGCACGTGTCTACATATCAGTTAAGCCAATTCACATTGTTAATATGTATACAATAGTATGTATCATTTATTTAGTTTACTTTGGATATTACTAACTTTAACATCTTCTCATTTGGTAGTAGTATATAAAGCTTAACAAACATGTAACATAAATGACTTAAATGTAGTTAATTGTTTATATGGTTTAAGACTATATGTATGCATTAGTACGACAATGATAGAAAAATAATGTTGGAAATATGTATAGGACGTGGTGTCTTATATAAGTGGGGTAAGATATTAATAAATCTTGCCCCATAATTTGTAAATGCGGGTATTATTAAAGCTCGATATTTTAAAAGTTACGCGATTTGAAAGTTACATGTAAAACGCGAAAAATAAACGCTCATTATAAAATAAAAACATCGACATTCGAAGGACATTTTTATTTTAATAAATAAATGACTTAAAATAAATTAATATGTCGAATGAACGAATGACACTTAAAGGCTTAACGTAAATGACGAAAAATACTTTTAAAATAAAATAAAAATTAAACGATAATAATAAAAAAATATTAAATATCGAAACCATCGATAATAAAATGTAAAATTTTGGACATCCGTCGGTATCGCGATCACTAGCAGATAAATTCCATTCGTAACATTCACAAAAGTTATAGTTTAACGATTCTCATTTAAAATCAACTAAAATCAATAAATCAATTCAATAAAAATTTGAATTAAGTTATATATTAGAGTAAAATATGACCTTATTTTTGCGGGTTTTACAAATAGGACCATCCAAGAGATGAGTAGGACGATGTTAAACGAGCAATCTTTGCCTCAAAAGTTTTGGTGCAATGCCGTGGACACATCGACTTATATTCTCAACCGAATTCTTATTTGACCTTTCCTAGGAAAGACCCCCTATGAGATTCTTAAAGGTAAGAAACCCTCATTGGAATACTTTAGGGTGTTTGGAAGCAAGTGCTTTATCCTCAACACCAAAGACTACCTTACCAAGTTCGACCCAAAGTCTTACGAAGGTATCTTTTTAGGTTATTTCCAAACTAGCAAAGCCTACATAGTCCTCAATAGAACCTCGGGCGTAAATGAAGAATCACTTAACGTGACTTTTGATGAAACCCCTCCTTTATCCAAGACACCACCATTGGTTGATGATGACTTGGATGAAATAGAAGTAGTTAAAGCCAAAGAGGTTAGAAAAATAGGAGTTGAAGACCTTAGTGTTGAAAAGGAAGTAAACATTAAGGAGTCTAAGGATCATACTCTCAATAATATCATTGGTGACTTAAATCAAAGGACCCTAAGATCTCAAGTCTAAAACCAAAGCAACTTCTTTTGTTTCGTCTCCTTGATTGAACCAAAGAATGTTAAAGAAGCTTTGACGGATGAGAGTTGGGTCATTGCGATGAAAGAAGAATTGAATCAATTCGTTGCTAATGATATTTGGGAACTTGTTCCTCCACCTAGAAGTTCTACCATTATAGGAACCAAATGGGTCTATAGAAATAAGTTAGATGAGAATGGCATTGTGTCGCGTAAAAAGGCTAGACTTGTAGCTCAAGGCTATAATCAACAATAAGGGATTGATTATGACGAGACATATGTACCGGTAGCAAGATTAGAATCTATTAGAATCCTTTTAGCCTACGCTTGTGCCTTAGACTTTAAGCTTCAACAAATGGATGTAAAGAGTGCGTTTCTTAACGGTTTGATCAATGAGGAGGTATATGTGGCTCAACCTCCCGGCTTCATTGATTTTGGGAAACCGGATCATGTTTACAAGCTTAAGAAGGCACTTTATGGTCTTAAACAAGCACCCAAAGCTTGGTATGATAGACTTAAAACGTTTCTTGTTAAACATGAGTATACCATGGGGATGGTAGACAACACGCTCTTTACAAAGAAGAAAGGTTCTCACCTCATAATCATGCAAATATATGTTGATGACATTATATTTGGCTCAACTTGTCAAGAATTGTGTGATGACTTTGCCAAAATCATTCATGATAAGTTTGAAATGAGTATGATGGGAGAACTTAACTTCTTTTTAGGACTCCAAATTAAACAAATGGATGATGGTATTTTCTTTAGTCAATCTAAGTATGCTAAAGAATGCTAAAGAAATTTGGATTAGAAGAATCTAGACCAATGAAGACCCCAATGGCCTCGGATACTAAACTCAACGTAGATGATGATTGTGAGTCGATAGACAACACCAAATATAGAGGTATGATTGGTAGTTTGTTGTACCTAACGGCAAGTCGACCGGATATCATGTTTAGTGTTTGCCTTTGTGCTCGCATCCAAGAGGTTCCCAAAACCTCTCACCTTGAAGCGGTCAAGCGTATCTTCCGATACATTAAGGCCACTATACATTTAGGATTATGGTATCCTAAAGGGACCGGCGTAGAAACCATTGTCTACGCGGACTCAGATCATGCGGGATACTATGTGGACCGAAAAAGCACTAGTGGATTTTGTACCTTCATGGGATGTTGTTTAACTTCTTGGTTCTCCAAGAAACAAACCGCTCTTGCAATATCCACCATGGAAGCCGAGTATGTGAGTGCTGGAGAAGCATGCCAACAAGCTTTATGGATGAAGCAAGCACTTGTTGATTACGTAATTTCTCTTGATGATGTTCCCATCATGTACGACAATAAAGGTGCTATAGACCTTAGCAAGAATCCCGTTCAACATTCATGAACCAAGCACATAGAGATTCGCCACCATTTCCTTAGGGATAATGTTCAAAAGGGGAACATTTCGATTGAGAAGGTACCCTCCGAGGATAACTTAGACGACATCTGATCGACGTCGAAGTGCCGGTCAAAAAATAACCTAATTACCTTATACTAGATAGGGTAAGCGGGTATCGATCCACGAGGACTATGTGGTTTTAGTTTAAGTTTTAGGGTGATCACTGATCAATAAAAGTTTTTGTTTTGAAATCTAACAACTAAAATACTTTTGATAAAAAAAATACTGATTAAAAATTAAAATAATTATTAAACTAATAATAAATCTAGAAAAATATAATAAAGGTGTAAACAATTAAAATAAAAATGTAATCCCTTCCAGCTCCTAATATTTATGGTTGGTCACACTTATGGATTATCGAAACTTTTTAGAACTTATTACAAATATTATTTTGACTTAATATGAATGAATTAATGTCGGCATTTATTATGTTTATCAATGACTCGTAATAATAAATCTTATATTAATCCAACCAATAATTATGTTTTAACAATTTATTCAGGTACAACTTATGTTTATTATACAACCATCTTTTTTTTAACTAATAAAATAAGTATGAATCGTTAACTAACAATAAATTGTCTCACACAAATAATTAAACATAATATTAAATCGATAAAAATAATTTTTAAATAAATCATAAATCAATGTAATAAAAATATAATAATCTAAAAGTAATGATCAAACCATAAATAAAGTTACCGGAAGGAATTACGACAAAATTAGCCGGACATCCGATGTACCCAAACCACTTAATACCACACATCACCTTTCTTAGATAATTGGAAGAATTTTTTTTTTCTATTCTTTCTGTCACTTCACATGCCCAACACCACTTTACTACAATGAATAATCAATGTAGATTCTCTACCAATGTTGACTCTTTTTATATTTATCTTCGGCGGCTGTGTTTCTTGCACCAAGAATCAAGTTTTTTTTTATGTCCCCTAGTCGGTTTTAGCCCCTCACAATAGCAATCAAATTTTCTTTTTTTTCTTTCTAACGACGACTCCTCCTTCTTCAATATATATAATATATCTAGGTGGGTATTGGGCTTTTGGGTTCAATGGGCCAAAAGTTATTTTTTTTTCTTTTGACATATAATAACTTTGACCCAATAAAAAATAACCCAACGCCAATAATTGCTCCAACGAAGCCCGGAAAAATAAAAGATGACCGAAAATATTGCGACATGCTCAAAACTTTTTCTTCAATATTTCTTCTCCATTTATCGGCGCTCACGATGTCTTTTCTCCAAAAAATTAATTAAGCGGTCATTTTATTCCATTTCGCTCGTAACCTACATAATCACAAAACACACTCAAAGTACATATATAACAACAAATAAATATATAATTATGCTAAATTAACATGTTATGAGGTGAATGCAAAATAAACCGATTAAATCCTCTCAACTTAACTTTTACCATCTCGAGTAAAAATAAAATAAAAATATATAAGCATGTTAATTTCATAATTTTTAATCATACTATTGAAATTTCATCAAAAAGATCACATTCAACCTAATGCACTAATAACCATTCTACATGACAAATAATCCAAAATGATTACCAATATTTTTGTCCTTCTTAAACACTTAGCATAACCATTCCCATTGATTCATTTACTTTATGTTTCATATAATTAACCATGTGTCCAAGGTACCTAATGCATACCTATAATAAATATAAACATTAATCTAAAACAAGAGGTGAAAATATCGTACACCTTTTATAACATTGTAGTTTTTATACCATAAGAGCACATCATAAGGCATCATAATTTAGCTTATATACTTCTACTTCCTTTCTTCTTCTTTTTTTTCATTCTTTTTTCACTTATTTTTCACATCACACATAAGCTCTTTTTTTAGCCATTCAGGACCGTTTCTTATACAAGTCATCTCGAACGCTTTATACACTCCTTTCAAGGTTGATATAAAGACCAATCATTCAGAAAAATGAATATCTATCATATAGGTGCATACTAAGACACATTGGCACATGAGAACTGGTTAATTAAGTCTGTTTAATTAAATGGGAACAATTATACTTCGTGCCTACTGGTACATCACACGATGGAATTATCTACCACATAGTATAATTATACAATGCACTAAATTAAACTAATCTTCCTAATTTCATTACAACAATACAAGGATTGGGTTATTTCACATAAAATTGTCTCAGCTAAGTGCAATGCTATCTATCATAAAAATTGGCGTCTGACCCATGCTAACAACTAAAGTATTACCTTGCGCGGGTGACGAATCAGATAGGCAAGCCCAGCATATGACTACCACCAATAATTATGACAGTTCTCCAACTCTTTTCTAAGGCCACCGTGCGCGGGTGGCGAGCCGAATAAGATCAATTTCAAGTGTCCTAACCCAACTATCACATTACTATATTTCATATTATTTATTCAAACTTTCTACTCGATCTAAGCAAAGGTAACTAGAGGGAATTCAACCGGCGTGGTTTGATCATCTAAATTACACATATGCCTAACTACATGCAAACAATCAAATCAACTTAATAACCAAATTATACAATGGAATCGGGTGCACCTGATAATTATGGCCAAATCCTCTAGCTTGCTCCAATAAATCATCCACAAGCTAATCTTCAGAATCTGCAAACACTCAACAAACATATATGTAGAGGAAACTTCCACATCTAATTAGCACAAGACTCTTATAATGTGATTAATTTTTTTTTTAATTTTCAATTTTTCCCAAAAATCACATTTTAACCAATTTTGACCAAAATTTCACACAAAAACATGTAACACATGTGCCACCCCCCTCAAATTAAAGCATTGCATTGCCCCTAATGCAAAAACTTAAAATTAAAATTTTGGTTAAAAATCAATTTGACAAACTCACACAAAAACAAAAACCTAACTCACTTTCGTAGGAATCACAGTTGCATTTAGCGTATGCAACAAGCCTTTAAACCACCGGGTAGCCCGACTGGACGAGTTTTGTCTCGTGAGGGTTTGTAGTGAAACACCCACAAAGTTCCACAAACCACGGGTTGCCTCCTGTGAAGCGCTAAGTTTACCGTCTTTAGCCAGACATAACTCAAATGAGCTATTGAGACGGTTGGAGTGGTTCCAAGTAAACCACATCCACCGTTTCCATCTGATCACTCTCCAACTCAACATACGGCTTTAAACGGTGTCCATTAACTTTAAAAGGCTCTCCACCCACCATATTTTTTATTTCAATGGCTCCGTATGAAGAGACTTGAGTTACAATATATGGACCCGTCCATTTACTTCTTAACTTTCCAGGGAAAATCTTAAGTCTAGCATTGAATAACAAAACTTTTTGACCAACCAAGAAGGACTTCTTGGTGATGTGTCAGTCATGAAAAGCTTTGGTTTTCTCCTTATAAATCCTAGAACTTTCATAGGCATCACGTCTAATCTCATCTAGTTCAAATAATTGAAGTTTCCTAGAACTACCCGCTTTCTCTAAATCCAGATTAACGGTCTTAATCGCCCATTCAGCCCTATGATCTACTCAACCGGTAAATGACACGCCTTGCCATATACCAACTTATACGGTGACATACCAATAGGAGTCTTAAAAGCCGTCCTATATGCCCACAAAGCATCATCTAACCTCAAGGACCAATCTTTCCTATCACTACGGATGGTCTTTTCTAAAATTTGCTTAATCTCCCTATTAGATACTTCAACCTGTCCACTAGTCTGTGGGTGATAAGGGGTAGCTATCTTATGATTAACTCCATAGTGTTTCAATAATTTCCCAAATCTAAAGTTCTTTAAGTGAGAACCCCCATCACTAATGATAGCCTTAGGAATTCTTTGCCTAGCAAAGATATTCTTCTTAACAAACTTAAGAACTACACTATGGTCATTGGTTCTAGTAGCCTCAGCCTCTACCCACTTAGACACATAATCAACTGCCACAAAAATGTACACATTGCCATGGGAAGTGGGGAATGGTCCCATAAAGTCAATACCCCACACGTCAAAGATCTCAACAACAAGTATGGGATTCATAGGCATTTGATCACGCCTTGAAATCCCTCCAACTTGTTGGCAATGAATACATGCTTTTACAAAAGACTGGGCATCCTTGAATATAGTCGGCCAAAGGAAACCGCTTTGTAGGATTTTATGCCCAGTTTTCGTAGCACCAAAGTGACCACCACATGCATAAGAATGGAAATGAGCCAATATGTCCATATGCTCATGGTCAGGAACACATCTCCTAACGACTTGGTCAGCACACACCTTATAGAGCTCCGGATCCTCCCAAAAATAATGCTTCAACTAGGAGAAGAAGTATTTTCTTTGTTGCTTAGACCAAAAATCCGGAAGCTTTTTAACTGCAAGATAATTAACTATATTTACGTACCAAGGAACCTTAGAAACCTCAAATAAGCTTTCATCCGGAAAGCTTTCCTTAATCACATCAGAAGGGTTGAACGGCGGAGGGATAATTCTAGACAAATGGTCGACAACTACATTTTCTGACCCCTTTTTATCCCGGATTTCTAGATTAAATTCCTGTAAAAGCAAAATCCACCTAAGCAAACTCGGTTTTGTCTCTTTCTTAGTCAACAAATGTCTTAAGGCACTATGATCTGAAAATACTATCTCCTTAGAATGCCCCCAAATATATGACCTAAACTTATCAAGAGCAAAAACCACAACTAACAACTCTTTTTCAGTAGTGGTGTAATTCATTTGAGCTTCTGAAAAAGTCTTACTAGCATAAAACATCACAACGGGTATCTTATCGACCCACTGTCCTAGAACCGCCCTAGCGGCATAATCACTCGCATCACACATGATCTCGAAAGGCTTCGACCAATCAGGTGATTGCAGAATAGGGGCTTCTACAAGCTTTTGCTTAAACATATTGAATGCTTTAAGCATGATTCATTAAAGTCAAAGCGTGCATCTTTTAAGAGTAAATTACAAAGAGGCTTTGATATTGCACTAAAATCTTTAAAAATCGTCTATAGAACCCGACATGACCAAGAAAAGAACGCACACCCTTGACGGTAGTGGGAGGAGGAAGGGTTGAAATTACTTGAACTTTGGCACGGTCAACCTTAAATCCTGTTTCAAACACAACATGCCCTAATACAATTCCCTCTCGAACCATGAAATGGCTCTTCTCCCGACTAAGCACCAAATTGGTTTCAGTGCATCTTTTTAACACACTTTCAAGCTGATCAAGGCAGCTTTCAAAGGATTGACCAAAGATGGAGAAATCATCCATAAATATCTCTACAGATTATCCAACCATGTCAGAAAAGATACTCATCATACACCGCTGAAAGGTAGCGGGTGCATTACACATGCCAAAAGGCATTCTTCGAAATGCAAACGTCCCATATGGACACGTAAAAGTAGTTTTGGCCTGGTCATCAGGATGGATGGGTATTTGATTATAATCGGAGTACCCATCCAAGAAGCAATAGAATTTCTTACCAGAAAGCTTCTCAACTATTTAATCAATCAAAGGTAGTGGGAAGTGATCTTTAGATGTGGCATTATTCAGCTTACGGTAATCTATACAAACTCTCCACCCAGTAACTGGTCGGGTTGTGAGTTTTTCCCCACTCTTGGTTTCTACAACGGTGATTCCGGCCTTTTTAGGCAACGTTTGAGTAGGACTTACCCATTTACTATCCACGATGGGATAGATGATACCGGCATCTAACCATTCAAGAACTTCCGTCTTCACCACCTCTTTCATATTAGGATTCAGACGCCTTTGCGCATCTCTTGCTGGCTTAATATCTGGGTCCGTAACAATTCGATGCATACATAATGAAGGGATGATCCCTTTCAAATCTGCAATCGTCCATCCTACTGCTGTTTTGTACTTGGAAAGCACTTTTTAAAGTGCTACCTCTTGTGATTCAGAAAGATCAGAAGCAACAATAACGGATAAAGTATTGTTAGGACCTAGAAAAGCATATTTGAGATTAGGTGGCAAAGGTTTTAGTTCAAGAGTTGGAGGCACCTCTAGAGACGGCTTCGTGGCCGTGTCAAAAGTAGAAGGTAAGGGTTCCACTTTATAAGACCAAGGTGGTTTTTGATGGTCCAAGGAACTGACCAAACACTCTTGAATCTCTTGAACTTCAGCAACATCAAGAATCTCCTCATTCTCACCAGTTAAATATAATTCCAAAGGATCATCCTTAAGCATACGGGATGCATGCTTTTGGACTTCCTCGTCGATCACATCTACTTGGTAATATTCATTCATCGTAGGAGAATTCATAGAATTAAACACATTCAATCTTATCTTTTTATTATCGAATGCAATATCCATGGCACCAGTCTGACAATTAATCCTAGCATCTATCATGGATAAGAATGGGCGCCCAAGGATAATAGTTGGTTGAACATCTTTGTATTATGACTCGGTGTCCATAACAAAGAAATCAACTGGGTAATAGAAGTCATCAACTTTCACAATAACATCCTCTAAGATACCTCTAGGAATTTTGGTAGATCGATCGGCTAAGGAAATAATGGTGTCTGTCTTACGAAGAATTCCTAAGTCATACTTATCAACCAAACTAGCAGGAAGGATGTTAATACTGGCACCAAGATCAAGGAGCGCCTTCTTAATGGCAATATTTCCGACCACAACTCAAATCAACGGTGCTCCAGGATCTTTGAATTTAGGAGGAAGGGAGCTAGATAATACTGCACTAACATGCTCAGTTAGGTCAATCTTTTTAGGCAAAGACGCCTTCAGCTTCCTCTTCTGGATACACAAGTCCTTTAAAAACTTGGCATACATAGGAATTTGCTTGATAGCATCAATAAGGGGGAGACTGATTTTAACTTGCTTGAAAGTCTCCCACATATCCTCAACATGAGGACCCTTTTTAGCTAACCTTGCAGATGCCGATTTCTCCAAAGCCGTAGGGTAAGGTGTGCTGGACACACCACCCTCCCCAACTTTGGGAGATTTAGTAGCTTTAGGATTCGGTGTTGTTGATTTAGGAAAATCATTTAACAAATCATTCACCAACTCAGAACCGGACTTAACATTATCAGAATTTTTACCTTCAACAATAATTTCGTCATTAGTAACGAAATCCTCGACATCAGGAGAATTTGGAATCCCCTTGTCATTGTTGTAGATTTTACCGCTCCGAAGAGACGTCACCATATTCACGTGCTCATATCCATTTTTCTTGTGTGCGGGATTCATGGTGGGGTAGCTCGGTAGCCTTCCCTCATCTCTTTTGCTTAATTGATCCGCTAATTGACCAACTTGTCTCTCAAGAGCTGCAATAGATTTAGTAGTGGTCTCGTGTCTTTGATTAGTGACCTTGAGTTTTCTATTGATCTCTTGATTGTTGGTAGATAATGAATCCATAAGCCTATCAAACTTTCGGTCAAGGTTCAAGAGACGATTGTCATCTTGCCCTTGGACCTGATTTGGATATTGTTGTTGTGGCCTATGATTGTAAGAATTTTGTTGGAAGTTAGATGAACCGCCACCCTCGTACCTTGGTTTGTAACCATAGTGTTGTTTTTGGGTATTATTAGGGCGACTGTCTTCATCTTTCCGACGGAAATTGGGGTGATTGCGCCATCCAGGATTGTAACTTTCGGAGAATGGGTCATTTCGTGGACGACCACCATAGACTCCATTTACCTCCTCATTTGGTGGCGCCCCCAAACTTTGACAATTATCGACAGAGTGATTTGGATCACCACACATTGAACACCCACTATGCGACACATTAGACACATTTGGCACACCTTTTCCTATATTTTTCAACAAAAGATCAACTTTCTTACTTAACTCGCTAATTTCAGAACTTGTGCCACGTTGGTTAGGCACAAAATTGGCGGAAGATGGGTGGTTGTTTCGATCCACTGAAGCTTGGGTCTTGGAACCTTTGCTTAGTTTTTCAAAAAAATCCCATTCTTTCTCCATAGGTCGCGAGAAAAACATACCCCCACTAGTGGCCATCACAAATTGTTGGTTGTTATAATCCAACCCATCATAGAAGACTTTGACAAGCTCCCATTTTGGAACATCGTGATGAGGGCATGTTCTTAATAACTCCTTAAGTCTACTAAAGGCTTCATGAAACTGCTCGCCTGGGATTTGACGAAAGGATTTAATCTTATTTCTAATGGCAACAGTTTTACTTATAGAATAAAATTCCTCAAGAAAAGCAGATTGCATTTCAGACCACGAGTTAATACTACCTGGCTCAAGAGATGAGAACCAGTCCTTAGCTTGATCTTTAAGAGAAAAAGAAAAAAGGCGAAGTCTTACCTCATCCTTGGTAATGTTATTAACCTGATGTGTGTCAGCAATTGAGAAGAATTCTCGCAGATGTGCGTATGGCTCCTCACGACCTCTAAACACTGGCAAGATGGATATGAGGTTCGGCTGGATCTTGAAGTTACTTATAACCCCTTTAGCCCGATTCGGATAAATGATAGGCGAGGGATCCTCGAAGATCCCTTGCCTGTAATAAGAATCAACACCCCGTGGTGGAGATTCTTCTCCGCTACTACTGCCGCTAGCACCTCCGCCAACATCTTCGTCACCTGCCATTTCAACGAAAAGCTCTGCTAAACCTGAAAAATCAAGATTAGTAGAAAACTGTCGAAACGTATTCCTTCTTAACCTTGCACTTTTCTCAACCTTAGGATCGTAAGATAACGGTGATGTTCGTCCCGATCTACGTGTGCGCATACACTAACCTGCACACTCACAAGAAACAAAACAAAAAAAAACAAAACAAACAAACAAGAAAAATAAAAATCTTTTTGTATTTTTTTATTTATTTAAAATAAATATTAACAAAAAATTAAACGAAAAGCTCACTGAGTCCCCGGCAGCGGCACCAAGTTTTTGATCGACGTCCAAGTGCCGGTCAAAATATAACCTAATTACCTTATACTAGATAGGGTAAGCGGGTATCGATCCACGAGGACTATGTGGTTTTAGTTTAAACACTGATCAATAAAAGTTTAGGTTTTGAAATCTAACAACTAAAATACTTTTGATAATAAAAATACTAATTAAAAATTAAAATAATTACTAAACTAATAATAAAGCTAGAAAAATATAATAAAGATGTAAACAATTAAAAGAAAAATTTAATCCCTTCCAGCTCCTAATATTTATGGTTGGTCACACTTATGGATTATCGAAACTTTTTAGAACTGATTACAAAGATTATTTTAACTTAATATGAATGAATTAATGTCGGCATTTATTATGTTTATCAATGACTCGCAATAATAAATCTTATATTAATCCAACCAATAATTATGTTTTAACAATTTATTCAGGTACAACTTATGTTTATTATACGACCATCTTTTTTTTAACTAAATAAAATAAGTATGAATCGTTAACTAACAATAAATTGTCTCACACAAATAATTAAACATAATATTAAATCGATAAAAATGATTTTTAAATAAATCATAAATCAATGTAATAAAAATATGATAATACAAAAGTAATGATCAAACTATAAATAAAGTTACCGGAAGGAATTATAACAAAATTAACCGGACATCGCGATGTACCTAAACCACTTAATACCACACATCACCTTTATTAAATAATTGGAAGAATTTTTTTTCTATTCTTTCTGTCACTTCACATGCCCAACGCCACTTTACTACAATGAATAATCAATGTAGATTCTCTTCCAATGTTGACTCTTTTTATATTTATCTTCGGCGGCTATGTTTCTTGCACCAAGAATCAAGTTGTTTTTTTTATATCCCCTAGTCGGTTTTAGCCCCTCACAATAGCAATAGACTTTTTTTTCTTTCTATCGACGAATCCTCCTTCTTCAATATATATAATATATCTAGGTGGGTATTGGGCTTTTGGGTTCAATGGGCCAAAAGTTATTTTTTTTTCTTTTGACATATAATAACTTTGACCCAATAAAAAATAACCCAACGCCAATAATTGCTTTAACGAAGCCCGGACAAATAAAAGATGACCGAAAATATAGCGACACGCTCAAATCTTTTTCTTCAATATTTCTTCTTCATTTATCAGCGTTCACAATGTCTTTTCTCCAAAAAATTAATTAAGCGGTTATTTTATTCCATTTCGCTCGTAACCTACATAATCACAAAACACACTCAAAGTACATATATAACAACAAATAAATATATAATTATGCTAAATTAACATGTTATGAGGTGAATGCAAAATGCACCGATTAACATCTTCACTAAGCCACTTAAGAGGGAACCTTTTAATACTTGCGTCTAGGTCTAGGGTTAATGGAATATATTCCTTAATTGCTTTCCTTTTATTGAGTCTCTTATTTTCTTTTGAGTCTTTTATCACTTTGAGTCATTGAGTCTCCTAAACTCTTCTTGAAAATCTTCTCTTCTCCTTTTCAAAATTCTCAAAGTCTCTTTCGAAAATGGTCGAGAAATGTTTTGACATTGTTAATTCAATCTAAAAACGTTTTACATAGATTCTTGCTATTAATCTCGAGCTTACTATATATGATTCTCTCAAACATAGCAAGAACAAGATAGAATCATGGAGGATCATTGTCTCATGACTTAAGGTCTTGTCTTACACACCTCCTACATCGATTTTTATTTTAAAATCCATGTATTTTGGTCAAATCAATATTTGGTGAGTTCGTATGTGTTTTCTTTGTGTATCTTTGCTTTTAAGCATATCCCTATGATTAGTTAGATTAGAAAAATAAGATTTACTGAATTGAAAAATCTTCCTTCACCAATAAAACACAACCTCTGTAGGCGGTTCCATATATGAACCGCGGTCCCTTAGCGAAAAGTAACCGCCAGAAGTGATAAGGAACCGCGTACAGTGCTTCCTTTTTTGGCTTTTTTGAAACTCCAAATTTGTTCCAACACTTTTGGGAATCTTTGTTTCAACCCTTGACCACCCCAAAAATACCTTGAGCCTTCCTTATTTAACCATAAGCATTTTGCCATACTTCACATTCAAAAATGTCTTATTCTCCTAATGAAAGCCTTGATTCTCCTCCATTTTCCCCAATTGCTTTCAATCCCAACTCACCCAAGAACAATTTCAATCCAAATTCACCCAAGAACACTCTTAATCACATTTCTCCTACCAAGAATGTTGATTGTCGAACATCTTTTCTTCCACCACCACCCTTTAGTGTTCTTCCTCCTTCTCATGATAATGTCATGCACCATGGGAAATATTGTCATTGTTGTCAATATCAACATCTTGCTATGGCACACATCTATGAGGAGTTGAGCTACATCAAGAGTCTCTTAATCAAGCATCATCTTCACTTTGATTATGAGATCTCCACCAAGCCACCACCATCACCTTCTGCCACTACCTTGTCTTTCATATAAGCATTGGTTGCTTATCCACAAGACACCTAATTCAAACAAATCTTAGAATTCTAGATTAACTAGGATTAGATTTATGCTTTTGGCTTGTTTCCTTTTTCATACATCTTTGTATGATTTTTATTTACATGACTTCACTTGGATCTTAGTCTTTGTATTTTCTTCTCTTTTTATTTTATTTTTTTTGTGACCTATAGCTATCTCTTTTTGGTTGTCTCTTTTGTTCAAATAACCCTTCTATGTAGCTTGTTACCATATCTCGATTCCTCGGTGCCCCAAGCAAGGGTGAGTAAGCACCAAGGGGGAGTCTTTGCAAAGTCCGTCTCTTCAACACCGACTTGTGTAACCTTTTTGCTTCGACAAAGGGGGAGAAATGAATAAACTCGTCTTCGAAAATCTTGTTTTTGTATGATTGAGTTTATGTATTGTCGGAATCAAAAAGGGGGAGATTGTTAATGCAATAATGCCTAAAAATGTTACTTGCATTTTTCGGTCTCGCTTAGTTTTGATTACGACAATATGTAAAAACAAGCATTTACGAAAAAAACAAAAAACGAATTCTTGAGTTCAAGTATTTTTCATTTTACCCATTTTCACTAAAGGTATGAATAAACAAGTACTAACCTTAATCAAGTGATCAAGTGATTTAATCTTTTCTTAAAACTCACTTTTTATTAAGTGTCACAAGGTTTTAATTAAACTTTCTTTTTAAGAAAATGTTTTATTAAATTAAATATTTGAAAATTTGAAAATGGCATATTCTTTTTTGATTTGGAATATTCTTTCAAGATATTTTACAATCAGATAAGACCTCCATCACTAAAGGAAAAAAAGGGAGCGAAGTCTACTCTGGCGGTTCCCTAGTGCCAATGCGGTTCCTTATCGAAAAGGTACCGCCGACTGAGATAAGGAACCGCGGGTAGATATAGCCGTTGGCCCTTTGTCCTATAAATTATGGACCATTCTCAGATTTTCTCTTCATCTCTTTTGCAGATAAATTTCCAGATTCAAACATACTTCTTAAATCACTCAAATCCTTGATCATTTGATTGATTACTACTTCTTTAGAAGTGAATCTATTCTATCCATCCCTTCCTCTCCAAGTGAAAAGAGAAGAACATTATCCTTGTGAAGTGTTGAGTCCACCACCAAAGATCCTTTGAAGATCAAATCTTATACATTTGTTGTTGTGTCATAGTTGTGAAGCTCCAAGTAGTTGTGTCGATTTGGAAGTTGTGTATGTACTAAGTTTAGTTGTGTATATTGGTCCTAGCTACGATTAGGGCTCGACTTTTAGCTTAGAGTCAGAAATTGGTTAAGCAACGTGTACGGTTTTCTCCACCATAAGGAGCTTGTTGTGTAGTGAACTCTCGAGTAAGGAGTACTCGAGGGGTGGAGTAGGAACGAGGAGTAAGCTTCGTTGCCGAACCACTATAAATCCTTGGTGTTTGGTTTGATCTTTATTTATCCTTAACTCTTTACATTCTTTATTCTTTGTGCATATACATTGGTTAGTATTAGTTTAGTTACACTATCATTGTTCATATTATGCATAAGAAGATTTCACATATTTCCTCAAGCCTAAGTTTTTGAAAAAGGATTTTTGAAAATCATCTTTTAACAAGTAAATATAAGAAACTATTCAACCCCCCCCCCCCTTCTAGTTTCTACAGACCTGTTGATCCCAAACATAAATCGATTTAACTTGTGTAAACGAGATTAAATCAAGTTAAACACGTAGAGAAACTTTGTTGTATATGAAACAATTCAAGTATTATGCGGAATTAATCATTAAATAAGAACACACAAACAAGATAAACCAAACTTTCACTTTGATTGATTAATCGAAGTTGCGTACAATGAAAGTGTAAAACATATATTAAACTAAAACCTAAAGGCCTCCATTTATAGATTAAGGAACCTTGTACAAGAGTCTACGTATCAGCTATTCTTGGTAAAGATAAACATAAAGAATAAATTGTCGAACATATCTTTACTAGAAACATACTAGAAACATACAACGTGTAGACTAAGTCTTCTATCAGTACTTGACTTATTCTTATCAACGATTGACTTCTTCCTGTCAACGCTTGTCCTGTCAACGCTTGATTTCTTCCTATCAACGTCCAAATTGCTCTTGTCAGCGTCCAAGTGTCTTGACTACATTTTATTCCCAACAATCCTCCCCTAGACTTGATATCTACTCTAGTAATCAAGTTTCTAAATAAAAACTAACAACTAGGAGGATTCTTACAAATTGCATTAAATTGGAAATAAATATATCTAATAATATCTTTGGCCACGTAACTTGAGTAATCTATCTCCAGCTGTGTTGTCATCGTCTTCTTCAAAACTTCTTTGGACATAGGATACTCAGCATCCACAAGAAGATATTCAGAAAACTTTATATTACTCAAATGATACACACTAGTTGCTGAATATAAACGCCATTGAAGTCCACTGATATCATCAAGATCCTTCCAAACTGGATCTTCTTCATTTGGTGCACACATCCTTGAATGTTGACCAAATATTTATTCCATTGACTGAAGTAGGTGCTTCAGTCTCATACTTGGCCTGCATCAACCTCCAAAGGTCTGCCAAGTCTTCCCTATCCAGGCTTACAAACAAAGACATAAGAGTAGTGAAAGTATGTACCTTCTTCCCATTTCTGCCAATCATCCAAAACCCACTTGCATCTTCCTCATAGCTAAATATAGGGTTTCTTGAATCATGAGGTAACACTTCTACAATTTGTGAAACTTCCAAGGGTGAGAGCTTAATACTCTTTCTAATAATAGCTTCACTAGGATTCACTCTATCCAAATTTTCTGGAAACTCAAGAGGAACTCCCTTCTTCAATGGTCTTGGTGTAACCAAAGCCTTTTGGATCTCCATCTCTTCTGCAAGTTCTTGTTTTCTTTCATCTAAAAGGAGTCTAATGGTGTTCTGTTCTTACACACTTTCCCATATAGGATAAGCCTTATACTCCAATTCATCAAAGGACAATCCCTGCAACTTTCTGAATGCCCAACATGTTTGATGACATCTGAGTAACATGTAATAGAGCTCCCTTCTTTCTGTCTTGGTCCTCTCATGAACTTTGCTAGCTTTATATTTCAGAATCACCTTGCAATCTCTTTGACTTCCGAGTAGAATCTCCAAACCCCAAATTTGATCTGATAAAGTCATGTCTGGATTTTCCATTACTCTATTCTCCCATGCAAAGTACATCTGAGAAACTTCAGGCATATCATAATCTACCTGATTCTTCAACTGTGCAAGCTTTTCCCTTGCCAACTCATCACCATATTCAAGCCTTTCTGGTTCTTCAATAATCATAACACTTGAATCTGTGCTCTCATCACCACTGCTTTCCGTTCTCTCAATAACAGTCTCCTTCATCCTATCTTCTTTCTCAAGTTGTGCAGCCAACATTTAATCAAATTTTATTTGGGTTGCATCCTTGGGAACCACTCTTTCTACCATAATTCCTTTACCTTTGTCTAATATATCAATGATGGATAAAGATGATGATGGTATCTGTGTAGACACATCTTTGATGATAGATGATGACTGGGACACATCAACCATACCTGCAGGTCTATCATTATCTAAAACCTGTGTGTCAACGCCTAACTTACTCTTGTCAGCGCTTGGCTTGTCAGCATCAAAAATCTGCTTGTCAATGCTCAATTTACTCTTGTCAGCGCTTCTTGTGAATTGCTCCATCATCTCAGTAAAAGATAAATTCAAATTTGTAGGGGTAACCAATGAAACATCAAAACCTGGTTGCCTCTTCAAATCTGTTAGAGCTTCAGCTATACCCAAAGATTCTCCTTCATGTCAGCCTTTGTCACTCAAATTAATTGGCTTAGTAGCATCTTCCTCCCCTGATGAAAGGACCCTTGTCTGCCTTCTCCTAGTCTCAACAACTTCTAAAACAACAATCCTCTCCCTCAATTGCTTGAGTTCAAAGCCTTGTGTAGAGACAGTATGTACAAGGTCCACATTTTGCTTTTGCAAGCAAATGCAAACAGCCGTCAATTCCAACAAAGTATAGGGTTCCAATCTGCCCTCCTCTAGAATAGGTATTTGACCTCCCAAAATAGAATCATGGGGCATGGATGTGGTCTTAATGATGTTAGGACTGGCTTGGCCTGTATCTAAGCTAGTACCAATAGTCCTAGCCCCACCCATGTCACCAACCACACTTGTGGTGGTTGTTCTCTCTGCAACATGGCTAGGACCACCAGAGGAGAACACTCTAATAGTCCTTTGGCATTTTTCCATCCTAAAGTCTGTGGGTAAAGAGGATGATGTGGATTGGGTTTTAGTTTGGAGGTTAAGGGGTGTTTGGGTTTGTTGTATAAGGGTGTCAATGTTTGGATTTGAAGTGTCAACGCCAACATTTAACGTGTCAGCGTTGAAGGGATCTTGGTCAAGTTTCATATGTTGATGTGATGGTGATGGTTCAGGTAATGGGTCAAGTTGTGGTTGTGGGTCAGCTTGAGGTTGTGCTGCTGCAATAACAACAAGCATGGCTTGGGTGAGGGGTAAGTCTCTGTGTCGGGGTGAATTCATCTTTCCGAAAATTGATTTCTTTTGCACACGGATCGTATAAAATCATCATTATCCCTGGTGCAATACCTTTGTTCATCAAAAACAATTTGCAAAAATCTTGGGTAAGCAAGAGTCATCTTGCTACCCTTGTTTTTACACATGCCATCAAAAATAATTTTAGAAAAATTATATTTTTGCCTTGTAGCAATTCACACAATAGCACTACCAATAGATCTGTTAATTTCATTGTGTGTAGTACATTTGGGACTCAAACATTGAAGTATGACATGTCTAACACCCCCAAATTTATACAACTCAATACAGCGGAAGACTCGTTGGTTTTACGGGATAGCACATTACTCACATCATAGACAACGCATAAAAATCGCGTCGTTTATTAATAAAGCATTTCCATTCATAAATATCAAAGTTACATCGGTCCCAAGTCATTATATTTCATACAAAGTTTTACAAAGTATTTGAATGGAAAATATAGTTTAGGTGCGGGCCATGAATTCTTGTCGTCTTCTCGAGAATTACCTTCAAGTACTTGAGACAAAACATGTTAAAAGAAAAGGTCAGCGATAACGCCGAGTGAATTCATAGAGTTTGATAAAATCCATCAATATAATATAGTATAAAATTATTACTGAAAATCATTTTGTACAAATCATTTTAATAGGCCATAAAATAGCCAAAGTCATTTTATACAAATCCTTATCGAAAATCATAATATAGGCATTTGCCGTAAAAATCATTATACGAGCCAATGTCGTAAAAACATCATACAATACGTCTTATGACGTTGTATAAAATCAAATAAAAACCGTTATAAGAATATTGTTATGAAAACCAAAACACAAACATAATATCATTAGTATGACCCTGTATTGCTAGTCAGGCAATACATCGTAATTCGAAGCGTCTAGTAGTATTTCGTTAGTTTTGGATTATTATAAGCCGCATGACATTGTTACCTTACTAAACCAACAACGGGTAGCTAACCCGATACCAATTTTGCCCATCTAAAGTAGCGTGTCATCACAAAGGTCACGCTATGGAAATCTTCTCATACATAAATTCGCTTACCAATCAATGTGGCACGACGGGGATCAACCGTCAAGGCACGAACTGGGGTGATCGTCCCCAAATAGTACTATTAAATGCATAAGCGTCTACCAACTCCCGGTAGTTCACAATTCATGCTAATGGGACTTTTAGTGACATAACCTAACTTTAATAATCCATTTTATTTCATCTATCGGGTCCATTAATCATTTATCGGGTCATACAATCGGGTCATACAATCGGGTCATTCAATCATTCGGGTCCAAATCAATAAACAAACAATCGGGACAAATGGTGTCCTAATTTTATAAAAACTAACATGTTATCTCCCTCGCGGGTTTATAAAACATTTATAAAACATTTAAAAGAGTGCGAGGCTATGAACTCACGTTGATGTGGGAAGGCGATTATCGGCGATTTGGATTACGGTACGTGCTTCAATCACGGAAACCTAGACAAATAATAATCGTCTTAGACTCATGTCCAATGACTTTATAAAAATAACAAGTATGTATACATATGATGATTATATATATATGATGATCAAGTGGGTTTACATATTCTCGTTTACTCATTTTTGTGTTATGTGTCGATAACTTTTATACTAGTTTTCTCGTTTTACCTATTTACGTGTCTTAAGTCCAATAAGCTTATTATAAGTTATTTAACTT
Source organism: Glebionis coronaria (assembly GCA_025667525.1). Classification (NCBI taxonomy): domain Eukaryota; kingdom Viridiplantae; phylum Streptophyta; class Magnoliopsida; order Asterales; family Asteraceae; genus Glebionis; species Glebionis coronaria. The sequence goes on along the minus strand of CM046880.1, from coordinate 179,937,647 downwards.
ATTTTAATCCATTTTGTACTTATAATATCAGTACTTAAACTTTACAAGTTGGGCCCAAATGGGTTAAGCCCAATAATAAGTTCATAAGTATTTTAGTCCATTTTGGATGTATTATTAGTCCAGTAACGTTAATTTAGTTCGTTAACGTCCGTATGTCCTATAGTTCGGTTCTATCGGTTTTTACTTGTTATACATGTTTATATATCAGTATATAAGTTTTATAAAGTTTACATTAGACGGGTCCAAGCGTCTAAGTTTTATTTAGCAAAAACGTTAATTTTACGGTATTAGCCGAAAAAGTCGTAAAAATCATGTTTATAGTTTTTATAACTTATAAAACATTACAAGTTACCATTTTTATAAAATGTCCACTTATTTATCATTGTACATATTTATATAAATAAGTTTTATAAGTTAGTGGGTTTTAATTTATATTTTATACTATTTAAATTTTGAGTGCTTATATAATAGTATTATTCTTTAATTTCCAAAAATCTGATTTTTATCTTCACTTTACCAAAACTGCCATATCTTGAGTTCTATATGGAGATAGAAGCTCAAATTTTTATCACATAAACTAAATGATATGTGATACATCTAACTCTTCTATAGCTACTGTTGAATCATCTTTTAAATATTTTCGAAAAATCGTCCAAAACAGTGAACTCAGATTTGTATCTTAAACTTGTTTTGATCATATCTCACTCATTACAATGATTCCATTGCATGGCCAACTCTCACATATGTACAAGACCCATAGCTTACTGTAAATACATTCTACTTCATCAGTTTATCAGTCCATGACCTGTTTCTTTACTGTTTTATACAGCCAATAAATTTAACCAAGATTTTAACCTTGTTTCTTATGGTTTTTCACCTTTTTAAACATGTTTATCAACAACAAATCCCCACATAACATTTTTATCATCATATAATCATCATATACATATACAATAGGAAATAAAATACATGTTTACATAATCAAAATAATAAGAAGATGAGGAGGACAATCTTTATACCACCAAGTTGATGTTGGTTGTGATCAAAACATGGAATTTGATGGAGAAACTTGTGATGCACCAAGACCATCTTCATGATCACCACTCTTCATGAATACCTTGTGGAAAATAAGCCCTACTACTCCATGAAAACTCCTCCTTGGATGTTATAACTTGCACCAATCTTCATCTTTTTGAATGGAGATTAACATATGTTAATTATAACATATGTTTTGTGGTTAAATGTATGAATGGTGGTGTTTGTGGAGCAAATGAGACGGCACCCTAGAGAGAGTAGAGAGGAAATTGTGGTTTTGTATGAGAGAAAATGGGTTGTTAGTTTGTGTGAATGGTTTTGTGTTGGAATGGTGTAAGCCTTAGCTTACATTGTAAGCAAATGACATGTGTTATGCTTCATTGTGAAGCTTTGACACATAAGGGGTGTTAGTTGCTTAATGTTGGCCGGTTTTGGGGGTGGGACAAGTGTCCCACTTGTCTCATCCCCATTTATTTACGGGTACTCCTCGATTCTAGTTTCCTCGATTTGCGTGCCCTCGGGTCCTTTTACGAAAAACGTTTTTATAAATTATGAATCAAAGTCACAAAACGAATCCAATAAAAATTGTCTCATCAAAAACGGAGTTTGAAAACATAAATACGTAATCCTAGGGTTTCCGGTTTAGTCGTAAAGGACGTTAAAATAAAATCGTATGTCCTAATCTCTTCTCGTAAATTTGTGAGTTTATGAACCAACACAAATTTAAAACTCCAAAATAATATTCATGGACAAATTTATTTTCTGAAATGTCGGACTGTCATCAAAGACGGTGTATGTAAACGTAAGCACGTAACGTTGAATCCTCCGGTTTAGACGTAGTCGATGCTACTCCAAGACGTAAATCCAAATTTCTTCCCAAAAATAAGTGAGTTCATATTGTATCATTAAAATAATATTTGAGAATAAAATATCAACCATAAATTGACGGATTGTCACAGCATTTACCCCTAAACAGGATCTTTGTCCTCAAAGATCATCTTACCTTACTACTCGCTTCTTATAGAGTTAAAGCCATGTGGGTATTTCCTCCACATTCGGTCTTTTCTCACAAGTGTAATCCATTATAATACGCGAGTTCTATCAAACATAATTACGGGAATAAGATCAGGCTAAATGTTGACTTACTTTCTCTATCCATGATGTTCACGGGTTTTTGATGAATGCAACTTTTCGCCGATCTAAGCTTTACTAAGAACAATCAGATTTTCACTTGATAGATATTCCATCAAGTTCGATATACGAAACATAATTCATGCAGTTCTTGAAGTCCTAGGGTAGATCCAGCTTATATGCCTTTCAATCCCAACTTTTACGTCATCTCAATGGTCCCATACAACGGGGACTTATATCCCATGATTTGTCAGATCATGAATTCATTTTTCCAAGGTTAAAAATTGTGGCATAACTTCGCTACCCATTTGGCACTTCAAGATCTATATTTTATATTCACATAACCTCCTGCCCACTATCGGCAGTTAATAATCAAATCCTAATTTCAACAATCATTTCAGATTTCGCGGGTCGGGGATTTTGCAAGGTTAGGTTCGCCCTCATAGGAAACCTTAAACCTAAAAGACATGTCCAACTCACAATGGGTGTATGTCGGGTGTCTTCATCTCAACTCCTGCTTAAAGATGCTCTAATATTTAGATTCTAACAAGATTCGATCTCAATCCTAATACGATGATTATTAATGATAATCTCTCCAAAGGAAAACGATTATACGGTCTATTACCAAAGGTCATTCATTCATACATAAAACAACACTTATATTACTCTGTATCGTTACTTTACCTCGTCCCTTCGATTTGGGATGGTACATAGTACTCTCATCAAGGTTCGTTCTCAATGATTTCTGAGCAAATCCCTAGAAATTCGATGCGAAGCGAGGATCTTGATATATAGATGATCGATACAGGCACACTATGTTTACATAACTGTTTTGCATTTATCATTAACGGGAATGATATTAGCAGATTTGGTCAGTTTGTCGACGATGACCCAAATCGAATCAAATTCAGATGATGACCTTTGCAATAGCTAGACGTTTACTAATGTATGAGGCGATCTCTGCCTTCATAATTTGCCATCAGTACAACTTCTTCTGATAATGATACATTTAGTCATAAATGACATAAATAGAATACTTATACTTACAAATTCCAACATAACTATATCTCACAATCTTCATATTTAGACCATCACAAGTGGTCTTTTATACATTTAACGCCATTGGCTTCTTAAATCTGTTGGTTCACATTAGCTGCGAATCCCTTTTTATTATCTATTTTATCCTTTTTACACACATCGTTTATTTTAAATTGTATGGCAATTTATTTTGCACCTTCATTATTAAGGAACATGTCCTAACTGGTTCTTTATCTTTTCTACATAATGCGTCGGTATCTATATTCACTTCTTATGATGATATAATTATCATGTCCACAATTCACTCAGATATTCTTTCTATATTATGCGTCAGTATTTACGTTCACCTTCCTGATGAAATAAATATCATAACTGTATTTATTCAAAATTCTTTCTTCATATCTTTTATGTTTCAGTTTCGTCTCAACTATCATTTTTATCATTTTTTCTCAATCCGGCGTCTAAAGCGTCGATAATTATTATATGTAAATTAACAAAAATTATTTAATTTTTATGAAACGTAAACGTTAAAAGTTTAAATTCTTAGTTCTACCAATTATATAAAATGTTCAAAATAAATTTGGATTTAATTAACAAGATTTTTGTTGATTTATCGAAAACATTTAATAAGATTAGTAAATGTTCGAAAAACCTTTGTTTATACTTTGGTTAAAGTTTTCTTAGTTGAAAAGCAAAAATTTTCGTTTCAAATTTCAAGTCATAAATTATATAGTTTCCTCAATTCTTCTTAAGTTGTCTAGAAGTATACACAAACATTTACCGCTAAACAGAAGTTTAGTTAAATGGTTTGTGTATAAGGGAATAATCCCTTTAAAAATCCTTTGTTAACACATTTGTCAAAACATATTTCCATTTCTTTTTAGTAAAATCCAAAGTCTTAGAGGGCTCTTAATTTTTGAAGAGTCTATATGCATACATCTTACCATTATTAATCCAACGGTCATTTTATGTAAAGGATTAAGTTTTTAATCCCTAAGCGTTAATGGTTCTAATTTTTGAAAAGTCAATATAGCTTCCATTATCTATTAATCACACGGTTAAATCATATAAAGGATTAAGTCCTTAATCACATGTTAAATATTTAAGGTATAGGTTTTCATTGTTTAGCCAATTCAGGGCAATTTATAACTAATTATTAACTCATTATTATTCTTATATACAAACAATTGGTCCTTAATGATCTCAAGCATGAATTTATCAATTTACAGCCTACACACGTGATTTACCAAATTTATGAATGCTACATGTGTGTTAGTCAATCCAAACGACATCACGTGAAACTCATAATATTCATTACAAGTACCGGATGTAGTGATTGGAATAAATAATCTTCTTCGCGGATTCGAAGTTGATAATAACCATGTCGTGGATCAAATCTTAAATACCTTGTAAATGATCGAACAAATCTTCCATTTCGAGTTATGGATTTCGTTTTCGATTGTCAATTTACTCAGTTCACAGTAATCTAGAAATATAAGGAATGATAACACCATAGCTCTTCATGATGACAGGCTTGGTATAATAAAATATTTCTCCGACAACTCTCAGTTGTACAGTAATTCCTTTATTTTAGATGGTGCTGACGTACAGTGCACAAGCCATAGGTGCAGCACCGGGAATATAATCAATACCAATTTCAACTTGCCTTAATGGCGAAAGTCTAGGTAATTCACCAACAAATACTTACTAAAGCTTCAGATAACATTATCATCTTTTAATAAATTCATATTAGGTTCTATCTAGATTATAATATCTATAACTAGTTCACAACCATTCATGGTATAATTTCAAATCTAAATACGGGATATGGTCATCCATCAAGAATTATTTAGATCATTTTTTATAATCAGCATCTTATCTTTTAGAGAATTCAATTCGAGTTCCCGTCAATTAAGACAATGTCGTCATGTCATAATCAATCAATCCATTCTACTGGCATTTCCAACTTTCCAGTTTTGTTGCCGTCGATAAGATGTGAACTTCTCAAAAGACTGATAATAACTCATAATCCTTCACAATTTCAAGGATATCAGGAGACATAACCACCATAAAAAAAAGAGTAAGGTCAACGCATAATCTATGCGAGAGAATTTCAAATCAGATACAGACGAAAACATTTAACGAATATGAATATATCCCATGTTTTCATAATTTGAGTACGCATTCGAAAGCTCCTCGGATCGTTACCCAGGTCATTCAAATGAAATCAAATCAAAAGAAATGATAGGAACGTCGATACATCCAGTCGGGTATCAACACTCGGTAATCAAATACTTTTCCTAAGAATCTCACTACGGGAGAATTGGACAAGAAAGAATTGTCAATTGTCAAATAAGACAATTTCCACAGATGCGTAAATTCGACTCAGAAGAATAGATGCTACAGGCACATATGTAGGTGTCCCTAACGTTATGTCCTTATTTCTCACTTCTTGCAGATCTCATAAAATGTAATCTTTCACAATCTTCAAAGAAAATTTAGTGTTTATTAATCCGTTTTATGGTGACTACTAATCAGCCTTGCATGGTCCATTCTAAATTGTATGTAGGCGCGCAACTATATACAATTTCAAGATTAACGATGCAATACTCAGTTCGTCAAAATTTCATCATCATGTTTATAATAAAAACATTTTCATGCTTAATTCTTAAATAAGAATCAAGAATAAATTTACAAATATTTTCTTTATTATGAAAACAGTTAAGTCTTTCCAAGGTGTTTTATAAACAACTTCATTTTGATAACAATCACTTATAAATCTTACTTTGAATAATCCTTATAGTGATGAAAATTCAATTTTTCTCAATGGATACGGTTTTATCTTATAAAACAATGAGTGATCTGCAGAAGAGTGATGAAGAGTTGTTCACCAAGAACTAACTACGATATGATAGGAAATGAGCTTAGCCAAATAATCATGAGGTTCATGACCTCGATGGCACTCAGCAAGAATAATCCACAACGTAACTCAATTTGAGATGAGTACTTTTTCAATGGTTGCATTACTAATGCGAACATTAGGATGAAGCAATAAAAGATAGATAACATCGATACATGTAAGATTTAGCAATCAAAGGTAGTCTTTTTCATTAATCACAAACAAGTCAAATTGTACCGTAACACATTGCGTGTCACTATGTCATACAATTTCCAAAACTCATCCTACCAACTGATATCTCAGTTAAGTTAGGGATTTTTAAAAGATACCACAATGAATACTAGTCTACAAGAGTCATTAGGTGTTCCATATGTCCCGGAAGATCCATCGGTCTCAATTCAGAAGAAGATTTCTTCAATTTATTTCTTGGACACTGGGCATCCTCGTTAGTGGACAATGGTCGAGGAACAACCCTTAACCCGAACTATCAATCAATAAAAACCTTATAATTCAATCACAAAACTTAACGATTTCTTCTTAACAATCTCATATTCCATACAAGTTAAATTTTACTTCATTCAAGTTTCAATCAACTTATACTCAATGCGATATCCTACCTTATATTCCAATACTTTCAATCTTATTTTAGACCTTGTAAAGGCAATACAATCTCAATATGAATCAACACTTAATTTCCAATCCTATTAGCTCTTACAACAACAATTATCAAATGAGTCATTAATATGAAATGACTTGATCAGTCAATTAGACTTCTCAGAAAGGTATTAGTGGCATGAGGCTTTTGGGTACTGGTTCCAATGACAGCCTCAAATGAAACATTCACCCTTTCAATTTAAAATTTAAGAATTGGATGACAACGAATTAGATGACATCTTTCCAGGTGATAACGTTTTGTCAAACTCCACTCTTATAAGGAAAGATCGTCATGACATCGATATCAGATTTAATCTCGCCAATTCTTTTTCAATATCACAATCAACTAATATCTAAATTTCTACGAATATCAGCCATTTGTTGGGATCATAAATATCCACAACTTGGTTTAGATCTAGGATAGCTAGAATTCCTACGAGAATAGCTTCAATTAATTTACTAGGGGATTTAGGGTTACTTGTGACAATCTACTTCGTATAAATACCTCGTATAAAAATCAAAATAATCATCAAACAATCATGTAATAAAATTACATCATATATATATAATCCAAGTTATATATATATTAAAATAACACTTCTCAGTCTTGGCCTTGTCGGTAACTCGGGAATTCTTCGGCACCGTTATAGTCAAAAGATTTTTAGACATTTTTAGAAAAATGTTTATAGTTAAAAGATTTTGAAATTTTTTATTCAAAACCTTGGTTTTAAAAATCTTTCGTTCTCTATAACGAGAGCTCTGGTACCAAACTGTAACACCCCCAAATTTATACAACTCAATACAGCGGAAGACTCGCTGGTGTTACGGGATAGCACATTACTCACATCATAGACAACGCATAAAAATCGCGTCGTTTATTAATAAAGTATTTCCATTCATAAATATCAAAGTTACATCGGTCCCAAGTCATTATATTTCATACAAAGTTTTACAAAGTATTTGAATGGAAAATATAGTTTAGGTGCGGGCCATGAATTCTTGTCGTCTTCCCGAGAATTACCTTCAAGTACCTGAGACAATACATGTTAAAAGAAAAGGTCAGCGATAACGCCGAGTGAATTCATAGAGTTTGATAAAATCCATCAATATAATATCAGTATAAAATTATTACTGAAAATCATTTTGTACAAATCATTTTAATAGGCCATAAAATAGCCAAAGTCATTTTATACAAATCCTTATCGAAAATCATAATATAGGCATTTGCCGTAAAAATCATTATACGAGCCAATGTCGTAAAAACATCATACAATACGTCTTATGACGTTGTATAAAATCAAATAAAAACCGTTATATAAATATGGTTATGAAAACCAAAACACAAACATAATATCACTAGTATGACCCTGTATTGCTAGTCAGGCAATACATCGTAATACGAAGCGTCTAGTAGTATTTCGTTAGTTTTGGATTATTATAAGCCGCATGACATTGTTACCTTACTAAACCAACAACGGGTAGCTAACCCGATACCAATTTTGCCCATCTAAAGTAGCGTGTCATCACAAAGGTCACGCTATGGAAATCTTCTCATACATAAATTCGCTTACCAATCAATGTGGCACGACGGGGATCAACCGTCAAGGCGCGAACTGGGGTGATCGTCCCCAAATAGTACTATTAAATGCATAAGCGTCTACCAACTCCCGGTAGTTCACAATTCATGCTAATGGGACTTTTAGTGACATAACCTAACTTTAATAATCCATTTTATTTCATCTATCGGGTCCATTAATCATTTATCGGGTCATACAATCGGGTCATTCAATCATTCGGGTCCAAATCAATAAACAAACAATCGGGACAAATGGTGTCCTAATTTTATAAAAACTAACATGTTATCTCCCTCGCGGGTTTATAAAACATTTATAAAACATTTAAAAGAGTGTGAGGCTATGAACTCACGTTGATGTGGGAAGGCGATTATCGGCGATTTGGATTACGGTACGTGCTTCAATCACGGAAACCTAGACAAATAATAATCGTCTTAGACTCATGTCCAATGACTTTATAAAAATAACAAGTATGTATACATATGATGATTATATATATATGATGATCAAGTGGGTTTACATATTCTCGTTTACTCATTTTTGTGTTATGTGTCGATAACTTTTATACTAGTTTTCTCGTTTTACCTATTTACGTGTCTTAAGTCCAATAAGCTTATTATAAGTTATTTAACTTATTTTAATCCATTTTGTACTTATATTATCAGTACTTAAACTTTACAAGTTGGGCCCAAATGGGTTAAGCCCAATAATAAGTTCATAAGTATTTTAGTCCATTTTGGTTGTATTATTAGTCCAGTAACGTTAATTTAGTTCGTTAACGTCTGTATGTCCTATAGTTCGGTTCTATCGGTTTTTACTTGTTATACATGTTTATATATCAGTATATAAGTTTTATAAAGTTTACATTAGACGGGTACAACCGTCTAAGTTTTATTTAGCAAAAACGTTAATTTTACGGTATTAGCCGAAAAAGTCGTAAAAATCATGTTTATAGTTTTTATAACTTATAAAACATTACAAGTTACCATTTTTATAAAATGTCCACTTATTTATCATTGTACATATTTATATAAATATGTTTTATAAGTTAGTGGGTTTTAATTTATATTTTATACTATTTAAATATTGAGTGCTTATATAATAGTATTATTCTTTAATTTCCAAAAATCTGATTTTTATCTTCACTTTCACCAAAACTGCCATATCTTGAGTTCTATATAGAGATAGAAGCTCAAATTTTTATCAAATAAACTACATGATATGTGCTACATTTAACTCTACTATAGCTACTGTTGAATCATCTTCTAAATATTTTCTAAAAATCGTCCAAAACAGTGAACTCAGATTTGTATCTTAAACTTGTTTTGATCATATCTCACTCATTACAATGATTCCATTGCATGGCCAACTCTCACATATGTACAAGACCCATAGCTTACTGTAAATACATTCTACTTCATCATTTTATCAGTCCATGACCTGTTTCTTTACTGTTTTATACAGCCAATAAATTTAACCAAGATTTTATCCTTGTTTCTTATGGTTTTTCACCTTTTTAATCATGTTTATCAACAACAAATCCCCACATAACATTTTTATCATCATATAATCATCATATACATATACAATAGGAAATAAAATACATGTTTACATAATCAAAATAATAAGAAGATGAGGAGGACAATCTTTATACCACCAAGTTGATGTTGGTTGTGATCAAAACATGGAATTTGATGGAGAAACTTGTGATGCACCAAGACCATCTTCATGATCACCACTCTTCATGAATACCTTGTGGAAAATAAGCCCTACTACTCCATGAAAACTCCTCCTTGGATGTTATAACTTGCACCAATCTTCATCTTTTTGAATGGAGATTAACATATGTTAATTATAACATATGTTTTGTGGTTAAATTTTGTATGAATGGTGGTGTTTGTGGAGCAAATGGGACGGCACCCTAGAGAGAGTAGAGAGGAAATTGTGGTTTTGCATGAGAGAAAATGGGTTGTTAGTTTGTGTGAATGGTTTTGTGTTGGAATGGTGTAAGCCTTAACTTACATTGTAAGCAAATGACATGTGTTATGCTTCATTGTGAAGCTTTAACACATAAGGGGTGTTAGTTGCTTAATGTTGGCCGGTTTTGGGGGTGGGACAAGTGTCCCACTTGTCTCATCCCCAATTATTTACGGGTACTCCTCGATTCTAGTTTCCTCGATTTGCGTGCCCTCAGGTCGTTTTACGAAAAACGTTTTTATAAATTATGAATCAAAGTCACAAAACGAATCCAATAAAAATTGTCTCATAAAAAACGGAGTTTGAAAACGTAAATACGTAATCCTAGGGTTTCCGGTTTAGTCGTAAAGGACGTTAAAATAAAATCGTAAGTCCTAATCTCTTCTCGTAAATTTGTGAGTTTATGAACCAACACAAATTTAAAACTCCAAAATAATATTCATGGACAAATTTATTTTCTGAAATGTCGGACTGTCATCAAAGACGGTGTATGTAAACGTAAGCACGTAACGTTGAATCCTCCGGTTTAGATGTAGTCGATGCTACTCCAAGACGTAAATCCAAATTTTTTCCCAAAAATAAGTGAGTTCATATTGTATCATTAAAATAATATTTTCAAATAATATTTGAGAATAAAATATCAACCATAAATTGACGGATTGTCACAACATGTATTAAGTACTTCCAAGTTGGGGGAAATTCCTGTTTAGAATATTTATTTAAAGTTCCCTCTTTAGGGAAAGGATAACCCAAAGTTTGAAGTCCTTGTTCTAGCTCACCAATGGGTAGAATGGTTATACCATCTGCATCATTAAGATGCAAAGCCTGGCAAACCAAGGCTTCAGTAACCACCCATGAACGCCCATGGACTGTGGCAGTCAATGCAGTCAAATTATTAATCGTTGAGGAAGTGACAGTATTCCAAAACTGCTTAATATGAGTGACAGGGATAATAGGAGCATGAGAAAGTGCATACCGTAATGGGGATGCATTTAAATACACCACCATCTGAGTATATTGAGGAAACAGAGCATCATCAGCCTCCAAATAGGCAACCATGTTATGCTGACTTCTGAATCCCGATACCAAATCACTCGGTTTAAACTTAGGTGCCATTGATGTAGAAAGCTATGAAATATGTTATGAAAGATGAATATGTGTGAAAATTTAGTTAGACAAGAATAAGCAGTTACCCTGTTTCAAAATAATGAGCCAAATCTATAGGAGAGGTAGGCACATGTGATTGGTCAAAAATTGGGCAGTTATTTTCAAAATATTACGATGAAAATCTTGAAAAGAAAATAACTTATCTTGTGCATTAATAAAAAGTTACCAACTCCCAAAATTACTGCCCAAATTTTCGTCAAAAATAACAACAGGGTAGGACCCAATGGTTGTCAACGGTCAAAAATAACCTATCAACGCCCAGCGGCTATATTCTTGTCAACGTTGGAAAAAGACATGTCAACGTCAAAATTGGTCCTAACAACGTTTGGAAATAAATCTGTCAACGTCCAAAAATAAAAAAAAATGAAAATGAAAAAGGACCTTAACAAAGTGATTTATCCTAGTGAAGATAACCTATAAACTGAAAATTACCATAGGGTGGAAAGCACTGTCCAATCATGCACACTTGCTTTAGCAAAATAGACATAACAGTCCTCAAGTGTCCCTTGCAAACCAAAGTTCTTAACAGTGAAGTTATCCCATAAAATCCTTTGTAACTTCCCAGGTAAGCCCAATAAAAATCATACCCAAGTCTCCCAACAGACCACATCCAATTCTAGGCCAAAAAGTCTTGACAGCGTGCATAGTATATCAACTTTGCATGCTACAATGCCTCATGAGTTAGTAAACTAATTCATACTCACCAGTGGACACAATCTAGAATTGTCATAAGAGTATTATATGAATACCCAAAAAGTCCTAAAGGGTTCCTACACCTCCCCTTAAACTATGATACATAAGTTGCCAAATAAAATGCATATAATAAAAATATATGTCAAGATAGGAATATAAATTTTCCAACCATCATCCATAAACATGAATATGCTCCAATAATGCTCCAAGAATCCATAAGCAACTATGTATCCATTTGTACAATGCTAACAACGTGTGCATAATTAGATCAAAAACCATAAAACTAACATGTTCCTGACAACGTCAATTTAACACTTGTCAGCGTTAAAAATAACCTTTGTCAGCGTTAGACAAAATTAAGTGGAAAATCTAATTTTTTACAAAGATCAATAACAATGCATATCCTGTACATACTTATACAATAAGTCTACAAAACACACATTAAGTAAGATTGATCATTCCAATACTTGTTACCAAGTATTGAAATCTCCCAGTATCAAAAGGTTTAGTTAGTAAATCAGCCACATTTTCCTCTGTGTCAACCCTATCTGGTTGTATTAAACCTTTTTCAAAACAATCTCTTATAAAATGTTGTCTATCTTCTATGTGTTTTGTTTTAGAATGATGTACATGATTTTTAATAATGCATAAAGTACTGTTATTGTCTACAAAAATCTTGGTATGCATAAAATTATACCCATAATCCAACAGCTGGTTCTGAATCCATAAGACTTGTCCACAACAAGCAGCTGCAGCTACATACTCTGCTTCAGTTGTAGAATTAGCCACCACTGTTTGTTTCTTGCATTGCCAAGATATCAACCTACTCCAAAGAAATTGGCATCCACCAGTTGTAGATTTTCTATCAAACTTGTCACCCCCATAATCACTGTCTGAATATGCAATAAGCTCTAATGGAGAATCTTTTGGATAACATAATCCCAAGGTGCGATAGCACCTAAGATACCTAAAAATCCTCTTGACAGCATGATGATGACACTCTTTGGGAGTCACTTGATGGCGTGCACATACACACATAACAAACATAATGTTAGGTCTTTTAGCTGTGAGATACATCAATGAACCAATCATTGATCTATAATGCCTAACATCTACCTCTTTTCCATCTCCAACCTTTCCCCAAGGGTGTTCCCTATCCATGGGTGTGCTAGCCCGTTTCTCATGTTGAGAAAAGCCAAACTTCTTCAAGATTTCTTCTACATATTTGTCTTGAGAGATGAAGATAACATTTTCTTTCTGCTGAACTTGTAACCCTAGAAAGAAGTTCATCTCCCCCATTGCACTCATCGTGAACTTGTCTGTCAAAGTGGAGGGCCCTTTTTGTAAATTTGACAAACTTTAAGGACCAAACTTGTAATTATGAATAAACAAGGGTTTAAAGTGTCAATTTTTAAATATTGGAGGACCCTTCTTGTATAATCTTCAATTTTTCAAGGTTTATTCTTGGAAAATCCACATTAGGGCTTGGTTTATTGTGCGGCTTCGTTTCCCGTGTTCGTTTTGCTTGTTTCTTGTGATCTTTTGCCATTTTATTAATATTCGTACCTAAAATACACATGTAACAAACACAAGCATATAGTTGCCATTTTTCATGATACTTTATGCATTTTAAGCCCATTTTGGACGATGAGACTATGTATAAAAGCAGTCTCATCACTCCCCCATACTAAACCATTGTCGTGCCCTCACGCAATGCTAGAATAAAGTATCGTAGCACCTCGAAAATTCATTTTTATGCATTTTTATTGAATGATAAGCTAGCTACACTACTACTATTACTACTACTTGCGTTTTAGACATAATGTATGATTTTCATCACAAAATGGAGGTTTAGGTTCATAGAATAAGAACACGTGAATGCTTTGTTAGAAATAACTTCGTCGTCCTCGATTTTTTCCCCAATTCCATGCCAAGCGTGCAACGAGATCATTGTCATTATAAGTTAGTAATGCTAACACTACTCATATGCCCTAATCACTTATACTCCCATTTTCCTATTTGGTATCTCTTATATTTTATTTTTGTCTTGAATGTTCACGAGGATACATTTTTTACTTGTGCGATGATAGAGATTTAGGTCTAAAAATAGAGTCATAACGGTGTAACCAAGACCATCGAATTAATAACCCCCCCTAATAGACAGCGATGTCAAAAAATTAAGTCAACAAGAAGGATCGATAAGCAGGTTTTATAACGGTATTAAACATGACACTTATTACCAAGACTTTTATACGCCCCCTAATGGATGGCCCTTATTATCATAGGTTTACCTCCATCTTTTATTCAACTTCGTCATGAAGCTTTTATTATGACTCTGGTCTTGCCTTGCCTTTTATTTAACCTCGCCATGAGGTGTTCGCCATGAGGTGTTGGGAATAAAATATAGCCAGTTCACTTGAGCGCTGACAAGAGGATAACAAGCGCTGATAGGAAGAAAACAAACGCTGACAGATCAAGCGTTGACAAGAAGAAGTCAAGCGTTGATACATTGAAGACAAGTGCTGATAGAAAGATGTAGTCTACACGTATATTGTTTCTAGTTTGTTTCTAGTAAGGATAAGTTCAATATTGTATTTTCTATAATTATCTTTACCAAGAATAGTTGATACGTAGACTCTTGTACAAGGCTTCTTATGTCTATAAAATAAGACCTTTAGGTTATTGTTTCAGTAAGTTTTCATACGTTAAACACTTTCATTGTAAGCAAGTTTGTTATTATCAATCAAGTGAAAGTTTGTTTACATCTTTGTGTGTTCTTGTTTAAGTGTTAATTTTGCATAACAATTAGATTACTTTATACGTATACAAAGGTTTCTTTACGTGTATAAATTGATCTAATCTCGTATACACAAGCTTAATCGATCTAAGTTTGGGATCAACAAGTGGTATCAGAGCTTGTTGAGAAACTTTTGATCTTAAAGAACACAAAAACCCTAACATCACCAAAACCCTAATTTTCACAAAACCCTAAAAACATCATGTCCAATCCAGAAGTAAACCCCTCCTCCTCAAACCCTAGCATCAAGATTCCCATGCTTGATGCAAACAACTTTGAGCTATGGAAGTTCAACTTTGAGCAATATCTAGGGATCTATGACTACACTCTCTTGGAGATTATTGAATATGGAAACACATTCAATAAAGCTGAAAAGATTGCTAATGCCATTGTTGCAGGAACTGTTGTTGCTGGTTGTCCAGAAGCAGATAAGAAAGAAAAGCCTGATGATGGTAGAGCTATGTCTGCTGAAGACATAGCAAAGAAAAGGGTTGATATGAAAACCCTAAACATTCTGAAACTCTCTTTGGGACAAGAGAACCAGCATAAATTCAGAGGTTATGAATCTGTAAAAGACCTTTGGGCAGCTCTTGAAGTTGCATATGGTAGCAATGATGATACTAAGGAAGAGAAGAAGAAGCAACTCATGCATGAGTATGTTGTTTTCAAGGCTCAACCTATTGAGAAGCTTAGTAGTGTGAGAAGCAGTCTGCTTGACATTACAAGAAAGTTGTCCTTCATGGGGACACAAGTTGGTGATGTTCACATTATTGCCACTTTTCTTAAAAGCCTTGGTGATGCGTGGAAGATTGAGGCAAGATCTATACTTGCCAACAACACTCACAAAAGTTCTACTTTTCATGATATCTACAAAAAACTGAGGCTGTTGGAGAATGAAACTCTTTTGGAGCATGGAAGTAAGTCTACCAATAGCAACATGACCTTCTTCTCACATAGTGAATGCCAATTTGATCAGAAGGACTCTTACATGCACCCAGTTACTGGATCAACATGTGTCAACGTTGGAACATATCCTGTCAACGCCTCACATTCAGACGCTGACACATACAAAAGTGACTCACCAAGAGTTAAGCCTGCTGGTTTGGATCTGGATACTGTGTGTGCATACATGCTTCTTTGCCTAATGGTTCAGTGATTACATATGAGGACCTTGAGCAAACAAGTGATGAGCACTTGGAGGAGATGGATATTAAGTGGAACATGGCTCTTGCTAGTATAAGAGCAAATAGGTGGAATAGGAGGTTTAAGAAGAAGAAGACCTTTAATGCAAAGGACACTACTAGATTTGACAAATCCAAGGTTGAGTGCTATAATTATCATCGTATGGGGCACTTCATGAGGGAATGCAGATCTCCAAGAAGATCTGATGCTGGCAAACCCTCAAGCCAAATTGTTAAGGCTCAGGATCCTAAGGCCATGGTAGCAGTGCAAGAAATTGATGGTATTGGATGGGACTGGAGCTATTTGGCTAAGGATGGGGAAAAGGATAAAGCTTTGGTTGCTGATATAGAAGAAGAAGAGCATGTTCAATATGCTCTCATGGCACACTCCTCCTCTTCATCAGATAATGAGGTATACGATGATGCTTTTTGTAGTAAGGGTTGTAGTTTAAATACTGAAAAATTAACAAAGAGGTTTCAAGATTGTTAAGTGATGTGAGTACTGAGAGATCCAAATTGTCTAACTATCAAATTGCTCTCACCCAAACTGAAAAGACAGTTTCTGAGTACAAGAAAATGGAATTTGACCTAAAAGATAAAATAAATATCTTAAAACATGAGTTAAATGCTAGTAATGATATTAAAAACATCATGGAAAGGGTCAATAGTGAACTACAGGCTAAGTTAGATGAGGCTATTAAGAATAAGGATAATGTTGACCTTAAAATTCAGAGATTTGATAAGGCCTCACAAACCCTAGGAGAATGTGTTAATAAACAAAGGGATCCTAAGGACATGACTGGGATTGGGATGAAAGACTATACTGTTGTTCCACCATCAGGTGGGTACTTCTATGGTGTCCAAAGAAAGGACCTATCTTGGACTGGTTTACCAGAACTCCAAGAGGAGGAATTTATTCCTCCACCAAGAGTCATTACCCCAGTTGAAGAGTATAGACAAAAGTTGACTGACTTGAATGAATGGAAGAAAGCCAACCCTACCTTGTTTGTTAAGGGTAGCTTGTTATGTAACAGTCCAAATGAGTCAACCCCTATTAAGGTAACAAACCCAATCACTGGCAAGACTGTTGACCTTGGCTCAAACACTGTTAGAAAACCTACCATTAAGTATGCAGAAATGTATAGGAATACTAGGTCACCTAAAAGCCAAGTTAGTAATGATGGAACAGGTTTCTTCTCTTCTAGACCTAGGGTTGTGTCTAGAAAAGCCTGTTACACTTGTGGTAGCTTTTCACATTTAGCATATAAGTGTGTCAACGCTTCCAAGGTCAACGTTGTTAAAAAGTCAAATATTGTCAGACCCAAAACTTTTGTGGAGCAAAGTCCGCAAGTTGTTAGACCAGCCTCATTCTTCACTAGAGGGTCTAACGATCATGGACAAAGACCATTTCCGAAGACCAATACTTGGTCTAATAGGCAATGGGTTTCTGTAGCAAACCCTAGGTTCAACGCTGACAATGGTAATTTTAGCGTTGACAAGACCAAATCCAACACTGACAGAAACGTTGCCAGACCTAAATATTTACAACCATAGGGAAAAAGTTCTAAAGCTTCTTCTAGCTTGACATAGAGACCTAAGCAAGATCAAAACCCTAATTCTGATGGGCTTTCTATGACCTGCAAAAGATTCAATTATATTTCAAATGTCATTACAAAACCAATTGGGGTTAACTGGGTATTTCATCCAAAAAGGGATGAACAAGGAGTTGTTATGAGAACTAAGTCTGTTCTTGTTGAACAACCAGATGAATCCAAGTCTGCTAAGGCTTGGGTTCCCAAAGAAAACTAATTTGTTTTCTTTATGTGCAGGGCATTCAAAAACAGGTCAATGATTATGGATATTGGGACAGTGGATGCTCCAGGCACATGACACGGAAGGAAGATTATTTAACTAACTTCACTCCCATTAAGGATGGTGATAAGGTTTACTTTGGAGGCGGATATGGAACTATCACAGGCAAAGGAACTCTTCTCACCAAGAACTTGCGTTTTGAAAACGTGTTTCTGGTAAAGGAACTTGATTACAATATTTTTAGTGTATCACAAGTTTGTGATAACAAAAATAAAGTTCTGTTTACTGATACTGAATGCTTGGTGTTAAACAAGGATTATAAAATCCCAGATGAGAAATATATTGACTATAGAACACCCAGACATAAAGACATTTATAATGTGAATCTTAATGGGATTATGATGAATAATAATATGTCATGTTTTTATGCTAAAGCTTCAGTAGATGAGAGTAATCTATGGCACAGGAGACTAGGGCACATAAACTTTAAGAATATAAACAGGCTTGTGAGACTTGGCTTGGTTGATGGTTTGCCTGAAAAGGCTTTCCACAATGACCACTCTTGTGTTGCATGTCTTAAAGGAAAGCAGCACAAGGTCTCATTTAAGTCTAAACAAGTGCACTCTAGTTCTAGACCACTTCACTTGCTGCATATGGACCTATTTGGTCCAACTAATATAGAGAGTTTGAATGGTAAATCATACTGCTTTGTCATCATAGATGACTTTTCTAGGTTTACTTGGACTTTCTTTTTAGCTATGAAAAGTGACACTGCTGACACTTTAATTGACTTTATTACTCAGATAGAGATGAAAACTGGTAATGAAGTTAAAATGCTTAGGAGTGATAATGGTGGTGAGTTTAGAAATAAATTGTTAGATGATTTTTGTGCCAAGAAAGGGATTACTAGGCAGTTTAGTGTTGCCAGAACCCCACTGCAAAATGGGGTTGCTGAGAGAAAGAATAGAACCCTAATTGAAGCAGCCAGGACTATGTTGGCTGATGCTCACTTTCCCATAGCTTTTTGGGTTGAGGCTGTGAATACAACTTGTTATGTTCAGAATAGAGCATTGGTCAACAAGATACAAAACAAAACACCTTATGAGTTACTTTGGGGAAGGAAACCTAATATTGGTTTTCTTAAACCTTTTGGTTGTCATGTAGTTGTACTTGATACTAGTGATGCCTTAGGTAAATTTAGTGCTAAAGGTGATGAAGGCTATTTCATGGGTTATTCAGTGCAGAGCAAGGGATATAGGGTTTACCTTAAAAAGGAAAAACGTATACTTGAAAGAGTACATGTTAGGTTTTTAGAAAGTAAACCTAGTGATCCTGAAAGTGGTCCAAATTGGTTGTTTGACTTGGAACCTCTATCTAGGACTTTAAATTATATGCCTGTTACTAATCCAGACATTGTGAAGGTAACTTCAAATGTTGTGGAAGAACAAGTTGTTGATGTTTAAGGTACACAGGTTAATGAAGAGGTTGGATCACCAGCAGAAAAGTCATCTCCCATACAAGAGTATGTCACTATCCCCATATGGACAGATGCTTTTGCTGCTGCTGCTGCTGCTGGAAAGGATAATGGTGGTCCCCAAGTACCACCAGTTAACAACATGCATGGTCCTTCAGGCGCTGACAAAGGCAAATCTGGCGCTGACAGGACAGATTCAGGCGTTGATGGCTCAAACGTTGACAACTCCATTTCAGGCGTTGATAACCCAAACGCTGACAACCAAGGTTCAGGCGTTGAAAACACTTTTGAGCATCTTTTCTCTTCTAATTTTGAACAAGGTGAACCTTCCAATTTACATGAAGAGGTTCATCCTAATATTGATGGAAGAGAGTCTATAGAAGATATTGGCAACATGGATAATGAGACTGAAGACAACAGACTTTTTGAGGGAGGAGTTCTCACTTCTACAATGAAGAATCATCCTCCTTCTCAAATAATTGGGGATGTCATGACTCCTGTTTAGACTAGAAGATCTCATCAGAATCTTGGTGGATTCATTGCCAATATACACAAGAAGGTTGATACCCCTCTTGTTCAAGCATGTTTGTTTGCCTGTTTTCTGTCACAACAGGAACCCAAGAAGATCTTTGATGCTCTCAAAGAACCAAGTTGGGTGGAAGCAATGCAGGATGAGCTTCACCAATTTGCTATTCAGGATGTTTGGGAGCTGGTTGATTGTCCAAGATATGTCAGACCTATTGGGACAAGATGGGTTCTTAGAAACAAGAGAGATGAAAGAGGTATTATGGTCAGAAACAAGGCACGTTTAGTGGCTCAGGGATATACACAAGAGGAAGGAATAGACTATGAGGAGGTCTTTGCACTAGTTGTAAGGATTGAAGCTATAAGGATATTTCTAGCCTATGCTTCCTGCATGGGCTTCACTGTCTATCAAATGGATGTGAAGAGTGCTTTCCTCTATGGAACAATTGTTGAGGAGGTGTATGTGATGCACCCTCCTGGTTTTGAAGATCCAGAGAATCCAGACAAGGTGTATAGAGACAAGAAGGCTATGTATGGACTTCATCAAGCCCCAAGAGCATGGTATGGTACATTGTCCACTTATTTGGTGGAAAATGGATTCAAAAGGGGCACCATAGACCAGACATTATTTACCAAGAAGGCTGGTAGGATGTCTTACTTGTTCAGGTTTATGTTGATGATATCATCTTTGGGTCAACCAATCCAAAGATGAGGGAAGACTTTTCCAAGCTTATGACAGACAAATTCAAGATGAGTGAAATGGGGGAGATGAACTTCTTTCTAGGGTTACAAGTTTAGCAGAAAGAAGATGGTATCTTCATCTCTCAGGATAAGTGTGTAGCAGAGATCTTGAAGAAGTTTGGCTTTTCTCCACATGAAAAGAGGGCTACTACTCCTATGGATAGAGAACACCCTTGGGGAAAGATTGGAGATGGAAAAGAGGTGGATGTCAAGCACAATAGATCAATGATTGGTTCATTGATGTATCTCACAGCCTCACGACCTGACATCATGTTTTCTGTGTGTGCATGTGCACGCCATCAAGTGACTCCCAAAGATTGTCACCTTTATGTTGTCAAGAAATTTTTTAGGTACCTAAGATGTTATCCAGATCTTAGCTTGTGGTACCCAAAAGATTCACCTTTGGAGCTTATTGCATATTCAGACAGTGACTATGGAGGTGATAAGTTTGATAGAAAATACACAACTGGTGGATGTCAGTTTCTTGGGAGCAGGTTAATATCTTGGCAATGCAAGAAACAAACAGTGGTGGCCAATTCTACAACTGAAGCAGAGTATGTTGCTGCAGCTCCTTGTTGTGGACAAGTCTTATGGATTCAGAACCAGCTGTTGGATTATGGGTATAATTTCATGCATACCAAGATATTTGTTGACAATAACAGCACTTTATGCACTATTAAGAATCTTGTACATCATTCTAAAACAAAACACATAGAAATTAGACACCATTTTATAAGAGATTGTTTTGAAAAGGGTTTAATACAACCAGATAGGGTTGACACAGAAGAAAATGTGTCTGATTTACTAACTAAACCTTTTGATGATGGAAGGTTTCAATACTTAGTAACAAGTATTGGAATGATCAATCTCACATAATATGTGTTTTGGGGTCTTTTTGTAAAAGTATGTACAGAATAATGCATTGTTATTGATCTTTTTGAGGATTTAGATTTTCCACTATATTTTTCTAACACTGACAAAGGTTACCTTAACGCTGATAAGTGTTATTGTGACGTTGTCAGCAATTTATTTGTCTAACGCTGACAAAGGTTTTCTTACTGCTGACAAGTGTTATCGGGACGTTGTCAGCAACAATGTTAGTTTTGTGGTTTTTAAATCTAAATGTGCAGGTGGTGTTAGCAGTATACCATTGGATACAAAGTTGCTTATGCATCCTTGGAGAATCATTTGAGCATGTTTTTCTTTATGGATGATGGTTGGAATTTTCTATTCTTATCTTGACATAAATTTTTTTTATGTTCATGCATATTTTTGGCAACATATGTATCATAGTTTTAGGGGAGGTTTTAGGAACCTTTAGGACTTTTGGGTATTCTTATGATACTCTTATCACAATTCTAGATTGTGTCCACAGGTGAGTATGAGTTAGTTTTACTAAATCATGAGGCACTGTAGCATGCAAAGTTGATATACTATGCATGTTGCCAATACATTTTTGGCCTAGAATTGGTTGTGGTCTGTTGGGAGACTTGGGAATGATTTTATCATAGGTTTTACATGGGAGTAACAAGGAGTTTTATGAGATAACTTAGTTGTTAAGAGTTTTGGTTAGCAAGGGACACTAGAGGACTGTTTTGTCTATCTTGCATAAGCAAGTGTGCATAACTGGACAGTGCTTGCCGCCCTATAATAATTATCAACTTATAGGTTATCTTCACTAGGATAAATTACTTTGTTAAGGTCCTTTTTCATATTTAATATTTTTATTTTTGGACGCTGACAAGTATTTTTCCAAGCGTTGTTGTGACCAATTTAGACGCTGACATGGCTTTGGCAAACGTTGACAAGAATATAGCAGTTGGGCGTTGATGGGTTATTTTTGACCGTTGATACCCATTGGGACCTACCCAGTTGTTACTTTTTGACGAATTTTTGGGCCGTAATTTTGGGAGCAGATAACTTTCAATTAATGCATGAGATAACGTATTTTCTTTTCAATATTTTCATGATTACATTTTGAAAATAGTTGCCTCATTTTTTACCAATCACATGCATATTTCTCTCTTATATATTTGGCTCCTATTTTTAAACAGGGTACCTATCATTCTTGTCTAACAATTTTCTCTATACTTCATCTTTATCAATTATTCAAACAGCTTTCAACAATGGCACCAAAATTTAAACCAAGTGATTTGGTATTGGGATTCAGGAGTCAACACAACATGATAGCATATTTGGACGCTGATGATGCTCTGTTTCCCCAATACACTTAGATGGTGGCGTATTTGAATGCATCCCCCATTAGGTATGCTCTTTCTCATGCTCCTCTCATCTTTGTCACACATATTAAGCAGTTTTGGAACACTGTTAGTTCCTCAACAGTTAATAAAGTGACTACATTATCATCTATTGTTCATGGGCGTACATGGGTGGTTACTGAAGCCTTGGTTCGCCAGGCTTTGCATCTTGATGATGCAGATGGTATAACCACCCTTCCCATTCATGAAATAGAACAAGGACTAAGGACTTTGGGTAATCCTTTCCCTGATGAGGGAACTTTAAACAAATATCATAAACAAGAGTTTCCCCCAGTCTGGAAGTACCTAATACATGTCATCTTACAATGTTTGAGTCCCAACTGTACTGCATTCAATGAGATTAACAGATCCATTGCTAGTGATATTGTGTGCATTGCACGTGGGCAAAAGTTTAATTAATCTAAAATGATTTTTGATGGCATGTGTAAAAACAAAGGGAGTAAGATGACTTTAGCTTATCCCAGATTTTTACAAATGGTTTTTGATGTGCAAAATTACTACACAAGGGATCATGATGATTTTTATGAGATCCCTGTGCAAAAGAAAGATATTTTTACAAATATGAACTCACCCCCTCACTGTGACTTACCCCTCACCCAAGCTATGCTTGCTGTTATTGCAGCAGCACAACCCCAACCAGACCCTCAACCACAACTTGACCCAATACCAAAACCTTTACCTTCACCTCAACACATGTAAATTGACCAAGAACCCTTTGACACTGACACATTAAATGTTGGCGTTGATACACCTAATCCAGACGTTGACACCATTCCTTCACAGACCCAAACACCCCTTAACCAACTCACATCCACCCAATCCACATCATCTTCTACCCCACCACAATATAGGTTGCAAAAACACCAAAGGACTACTAGAGTGTTCTCCTCTAGTGGTCCTAGCCATGTAGCAGAGAGAACCACCACCACAAGTGTGGTTGGTGCTATGGATGAGGCTGGGACTATTGGTTCCGGCTTAGATGCAGGCCAAGACAGTCCTAACATCTTTAAGACCTCATCCATGCCCCATGAATCTAATTTGGGAGGTCAAGTACCCATTTTAGAGGAGGGCAGATTGGAACCAATGACATTAATGGAATTGACGGCTGTCTGCATTAGCTTGCAAAAGCAAAATGCAGACTTGGTACATATTGTCAGTACACAAGGCCTTGAACTCAAGCAATTGAGGGAGAGGATTGTCATTTTGGAGAATGCTAGCACCAGGCGTGGGATGGAGGAATCTTCTAAAGGGGAGGATGAGCAGATTAATGTGAGTTATAAGGGCTCACATGATGGTGAATCTTTGGGTGTTGTTGAGGCCCTAACTAGTTTGAAGAAGCAACTAGGTTTTGTTAGATCTCTGGTAACCCCTACAAATTTAGAATTGTCTTTTACAACCATGTTGGAGCAAATTACAAGAGGCGCTGAGACAGGTATTTTGGGCGTTGACAAGCAAAATTTGAAAGCTGACACACCAAGCGCTGACAAGAGCAAAGTGGGCGCTGACAAAAGAAATTTGAGCGTTGATAGACCTGCAGATGAGGTTGATGTATTCCAGTCATCATTCATCATCAAAGAAGTTTCTTCACAGGTATTACAATCATCCTTACCCATCACTGATGGTAAGGGAATCATGGTAGAAGTAGATGTTCCAAAGAATGCAGCACAGGTTGAGTTTGATAGAAGGTTGGCTGCATAACTTGTGGAACAAGAAAGAAAGAAGGTTGGTGAATCACCATTTGTTGCCACTTCAGAGGAATAAGAAGGAAGTGATGAAGCAAGTTCAGACTCAAGTGTGATGATTATAGAACAACCAGAAAGACTTGAGTGTGGTGATGATTTGGCAAAAGAGAAGCTAAATGAGTTGAAATTGCAAGTAGATTTTGATATGCCAGAAGTTGTTCTGATGTACCATGCTTGGGAAGATAGGTGTATGGAGAATCCAGATTTGACTATTTCAGACCAAATATGCGGTTTGTAGATTCTTTTAAGAGTACAAAAAGACTGCAAGGTAATTCTGAAACACAAAGATAGCAATATTCTCTGAATGTTGAAAAGGGATAGAAGGGAGCTGTACTACATGCTACTCAGATGTCATGGAACAGGATGGACCTATAAGAAATTGTTGGCATTATCCTTTGAAGAGTTGGAGTACAAGGCTTATCCCATTTGGGCAAGAGTGCATGAAGAAAACACTCTAAGACTTCTTTCTGATGAAAGGAAAGAAGAACTTGTAGAAGAGTTGGAGCTTAAGAAGGCTATGATTGTTCCCAGACCTTTGAAGAAGGGAGTTCCTCTTGAGTTTCCTAAAGATATGGATAGATTGAATCCAAGTGAAGCTGTTATAAGAATGAGCATCAAGCTCTCACCATTGGAAGCTTCAGATATGGTACAAGTGTTACCTCTTGATTCCAGAAACCCTATTATAACCTATGAAGAAGATGAATGTGGGTTTTGGAAGATTGGCAGGTATGGGAAAGAGGTTCACACTTTTACTACACTTATATCTCTCTTTGCAAGTTTTGATAGAGAAGACTTGGTAGACCTTTGGAGGTTGTTGGAGGCCAAGTATGAGACTGAAGCTCCTACTTCAGTCAATGTAACAAAACTTTGGTCAACATTCAAGAGAATGTGTGGACCAAGAGATGAAGATCCTGCTGTTTTGAAGGATCTTGAAGATGACCTCAGTGGTCTTCAATGGCGTTTGTATTCAGCTGTTGGTGTATATTATTTGAGCTCTACAAAGTTTGCTGAGTATCTACTTGTAGATGGTCAGTATTCCATGTCCAAAGACGTTTTGGAGAAGATGAAGACAACACAGCTGGAGATTGATTATTCAAGTGACGTGGCCAAAGATTTGATCAGACATATTTATTACCAATATGATAAGTGTTGTAAGATTCCTCCTAGTTCTTAATATTTTATTCAGAAACTTGATTACTAGAGTAGATATCAAGTTTAGGGGAGTATTGTTGGGAATAAAATATAGCCAGTTCACTTGAGCGCTGACAAGAGGAAAACAAGCGCTGATAGGAAGAAAACAAACGCTGACAGACCAAGCGTTGACAAGAAGAAGTCAAGCGTTGATACATTGAAGACAAGCGCGGATAGAAAGATGTAGTCTACACGTATATTGTTTCTAGTTTGTTTCTAGTAAGGATAAGTTCAATATTGTATTTTCTATAATTATCTTTACCTAGAATAGTTGATACGTAGACTCTTGTACAAGGCTTCTTATGTCTATAAAAGAAGACCTTTAGGTTATTGTTCAAGTAAGTTTTCATACGTTAAACACTTTCATTGTAAGCAAGTTTGTTATTATCAATCAAGTGAAAGTTTGTTTACATCTTTGTGTGTTCTTGTTTAAGTGTTAATTCCGCATAACACTTAGATTACTTTATACGTATACAAAGGTTTCTCTACGTGTATAACTTGATCTAATCTCGTATACACAAGCTTAATCGATCTAAGTTTTGGATCAACATTTTCACCCCAATTCAATGCCAAGCGTGCAACGAGATCATTGTCATTATAAGTTAGTAATGCTAACACTACTCATATGCCCTAATCACGTACTTATACTCCTAGTTTCCTATTTGGTATCTCTTATATTTTATTTTTGTCTTGAATGTTCACGAGGATACATTTTTTACTTGTGCGATGATAGAGATTTAGATCTAAAAATAGAGTCATAACGGTGTAACCAAGACCATCGAATTAATAACCCCCCCTAATAGACAACGATGTCAAAAAATTAAGTCAACACGAAGGATCGATAAACAGGTTTTATAACGGTATTGAACATGAGACTTATTACCAAGACTTTTATACGCCCCCTAATGGATGGGCCTTATTATCATAGGTTTACCTCCATCTTTTATTCAACTTCGCCATGAAACTTTTATTATGACTTCGGTCTTGCCTTGCCTTTTATTTAAACTCGCCATGAGGTGTTTATTATGGCCAAAGACGTATATCTTTCAATTTCACTTTCAAAGATTAAGTCATAATTCACTTTCAATTTCACATATATTTTTCGGCCTTGTGAGCTTCAAATTTCTTTCTTGATTTAGGTGAGCACTTGAAATCTTATTATTAGGTGAAGCTTTCGATTATTTGGGTTGCCAATACTTCAAAACCGTGACGCTGGCGATACCTTAATGTCTTCCCAATTTAATTACATGGAAGCTACTAGAAAAGACTAGAAACCAACAATCAAGACTAAACCGCTAAGGCAATACCTATTAAGCAAAAAATATATATACAAGCGAAGGGAGAATAAGCAAACAACGAGAACACATGAGTTTTTGAAAGAATACGAGTATTCTACGTTTAGCATAGTAACTTATAATTAACTCTATCATTTCTCGTCCTCATTTAAGAGACTTAGCCTAATATAAAGTTAAGGAATCGAAGCTAAGTGCTCAACACGCACGGTCGAGTAAAAAGTGACTCTTATTCGCGCCATCGGAAAATCTACATTCGTGTCTTCAAACACTTGTAAAACATGAGAAATGTTTTTAAAATTTGGCCATTTTTAGCCTTATTTTGCAACAAAACAATAAACAAAAAGATAAACTTTGGAAAGCGTGAAGGTTTGGCAAGGAAAGTATCTATTCACCCCCCATACTAAAGTTAAACATTGTCCTCAATGTTTTGAGTCTAAGGGTTGGAAACCCCCATACTAGAGACGTAGTTGAATGCATAATCTAGCATGAAAAGGGTGTAACCGTTAAATTTAAAGCCGTTTATGAAGTGTGCTAAAAACCTAAGGTTAGAACATATAAGGATATATCATGGATATTGAGAAATTCTTCAAAGCAAACAATCGAGTGCTCCCATAAAATGAACACGAGAGGCGCCAATCGTGAAGATCATGATCATCTAAAAACCACATATCACAAGCAACCACGGAACAAAGGTTAGAAGGGCACAAACCCCCTCACGTTACTACATTAGAAAGCGATAATATGTACGAGGATAAGCATGGGAATCCCCCACGAGGCACCTCGTTTTTTATTACCGAGTCATGAGCTCGACTCGATCCCCTCAATACTAATTATCATTGGGGAAGGTGACTTGGTAGAGGTAGTTCAAAGAGGGAACTTTCCCGCCAAAGTAGTGCTTCAACCTATGTCTATTCACCTTGAAATTGGGTCCATCATTTTGACCTATCTCGATGGTCCCATAAGGAAAAACTTGGGTAACGGTGAATGGACCCGACCAACGGGATTTCAACTTGCCGGAAAAGATTTTCAAACATGAGTTAAAAAGTAGCACTTGATCTCCAATGTTAAAAACCCGGTTTTTAATTTTTTAATCCTGAAAATTTTTAGTCTTTTCTTTATAAATCAATGAATTTCCATAAGCAATATCCCTTAATTCATCCAATTCCTTAAGTTGCATTTTCCGGTGTTTTCCCGCGGTCTCAATATCATCATTACAATGCTTAAGGGCCCAATAAGCTTTGTGTTCGAGTTCAATTGGCAAGTGACAATTCTTCCCATACACAAGCTTATAAGGAGTGCACCCGATGGGCGTCTTATGAGCGATACGAAAGGCCCATAAAGCATCGTCTAGCTTATCCGACCATGATTGTCGGTTTTCTCCAATCGACCTCTCCAAGATCCTCTTCAACGCTTGGTTTGAAACCTCGACTTGCCCACTCGTTTGTGGGTGATAAGCCGTAAAAAGATGATGTGTAACCCCATATTTCCTTAGGACCCTTTCGAATTGATCATTAGAAAAATGGGTTCCATGATCGCTTATGATAGCACGAGGAGTTCCAAACCAAGATAACAAGCTTTTCAAAAAATTGACTACCACACGAACATCGTTCATGGGCAAAGCCTTAGCTTCCACCCAACGGCGACAAGGATGTACTTATTACCACGAGATGATGGGAACGGCCCCATAAAATCAATTCCCCAAACGTCAAAGATCTCACACACTTGGATGATGTTTTGTGGCATTTCATCATTTTGTGAGGCTTTTCCTTGTCGTTGGCATGAGTCACATGACTTTAAAAGTGCATGTGCATCTCGGTAAATAGTAGGCCAAAATAATCCGACATCAAAGACCTCCTTAGCCGTGAGATTAGCACCATGATGACCACCTGTGGGTCCCTCGAGACAAGCTCTAAGGATATTAGAAGCTTCGGTACCAAATACACAACGTCGAATAATTTGATCTGCACAAGTCCGAAATAGGTAAGGGTCATTCCAAAAATATAACTTGACGTCATGAAAGAATTTTCGTTTTTGTTGAGTCGTCATACCCTTAATGATGAAGTTGCCCGCATGGTAATTTGCGATGTCTGCAAACCATTGGGTATATGAATCAAGCTTAGAATTCACTACCCCAAGTGTCTCGAGAGGAAATGTTTCGGTGATTTCCTTTGGATCGTAAACACTTTGGTGAGGATCTTCCAAACGAGAAAGATGATCGGCCGCTAGATTCTCGGCTCCTTTTTTGTCAAGGATTTCGACATCAAATTCTTGTAGGAGGAGAATCCAACGAAGTAATCTCGGCTTTGCATCTTGTTTAGCCATGAGATACTTGATAGCCGAGTGATCCGTATACACTATGCATCGAGTCAAGAGGAGATAAGGTCGGAATTTCTCAAAAGCATACACTACGGCAAGGAATTCCTTTTCCGTTGTAGTGTACTTAAGTTGAGCCTCGGTCATCGTCTTGATAGCATAGTGAATAGGCAAGAAGTGCTTTTCATGACGTTGCACCAATACGACCCCAATAGCGTAGTCACTAGCATCACACATGAGCTTAAAGAGGAGGTTCCAATTGGGAACAATGGGAGCCTCAGTAAGTTTCCTCTTAAGGATTTGAAAGGCTCGTACACAATCTTCGTTAAAGACAAAAGGAGCATCTTTTTCGAGGAGATGTGTAATAGGTCAAGAAATCTTTGAAAAATCCTTGATGAATCGACGATAAAAGCCCGCGTGGCCTAGGAAACTCCTAACTCCCTTAACAGTTTTAGGATGAGGTAATTTGGTGATGACGTCTACCTTAGCTTTGTCTACCTCAATCCCCGCTTTCAAAACCTTGTGCCCTAAGGCGATTCCTTCCTTAACCATAAAATGACATTTTTCCCAATTTAGCACAAGGTTGGTTTCGTCACAACGTTTTAACATTCTTTCAAGATTCGACAAACACGAAGTGAACGAACAACCAAACACGGAAAAATCATCCATAAAGACTTACATCGTCTTCTCGATCATTTCATGAAAAATATCCATCATGCACATTTGAAAGGTTCCCGGTGCATTGCAAAGTCCGAATGGCATTCTAAGATAGGCAAACTTTCCATATGGACACGTAAACGTAGTTTTTTCTTGATCACGAGGATCGATGGGGATTTGGAAGTAACCGGAAAAACCATCTAAAAATCAATAGAAATTGTTTCCCGCAAGACACTCCAACATTTGGTCCATGAAGGGCAAGGGAAAATTGTCTTTACGAGTGGCGTCATTCAACTTACGATAGTCGATACACACCCTCCAACCGGTCACGAGTCGAGTTGGAATTAACTCATTGGCATCGTTTGGCACAACGGTCATTCCTCCCTTCTTAGGGACACAATGAATAGGACTCACCCAAGGGCTATCGGAAATAGGGTAAATCATTCCCGCGTCAAGGAGTTTAAGGGCTTACTTTTTTATGACGTCATGAATTTTGGGGTTGATTGTGAGTAAATTACGTCTCTTGTTTAGGAAAACAAAAGAGCGTAAATGAGTGGTAAGTATTGAGTGATGATTTAGGAAAATCAAACACTAATGACCCAATTAAGTTCGTTTCCAAAGGAGGTATATGTGTGTGACTAAAATGCAATGATATTTGAGATTAATATTTGAAAGAAGGGGATGAGAAAATAGAATGAAGAAGACGTGAAAATTATTACTACGACAACTAAAATTAAAACCGTAAAAAGAGCTAAAATAAAAATAAATTCTAAAAACTCCTAAAAAATTACCAAAAATCAAATTAAATAAACTAAGAGTCTACAAATGATCAAAACTTTTTCAAACTTTTTAATTAATTAAGTATTATTTTTAAATGCTAATTAAAGCCCTAAAAATCAAATTAATTATTAAAAAGCCCTAATAAAGATTTTTCACTTTGTAAACCTCTAAAATGACTAAATAAGATTAAAATCTGTTTTTATGAATTTTTAAACTAATTAAAACTATTTGAAATGATTAACATCTATTAAAAACTTAAAATAATTCTAGAAATTAGATAAATGAAGATAAAATTAATTTAAGAGTTGCAAAAATCCTATTTTAATGTATTAAACCTAAGAAAAATATAAAAAGTGCAAAAATATGAAATTTAAAATTTAATAATAAAATAATATTAAAAATCCAAAAATTATAAAAAATTCTAAAACTTGCAAAATAGTTTATTTTATCCTAATTAATCAGAAAGTGAAAGTAAAATTACCAAAATACCCCTAATGGGCACCCAAAAGGGCTAAAATAGAAAACAGTCCACACTAATGGGCTTTTTGGCTCAAAAACTTCAACTAAGCCCAAATGACCTGAAGAAGCCCTATTTGACTAGAAATTTAATTATAAACACAAAAGTTTGAAGGCTGAAAAGCTGGTTTTGAGCTTATCACAGCTTAAAAGGTCAACAACTTATTCTTATTGGGCCAATAAGCCCATTAAGCAATAAGCCAATGCCAATGCAAAAGCTCATAAATAGCTTAACTAAGAATAATCAATCATTAATTTCCCAAAAAGCCATGTAGAATAAGCTGTAGGAGCAAATAAGCTGGATGAAAAAGCAAAATAAGCTAGTTTTCTAGCAAAAGCTTAACCAATTGACTTGTAACTTTCCAGATTTGATATTAAGCTGAGAAAAATGACACCTATTACAAAAGCCAAGTTGTTGCATGTACCAATAAGCAGTTCTAAAAATAAGCCAAATTGTACTTGTTTTGTGAAGAACTCAAGGTAGAGTCCTTGTGAATCAAGTGGTCAGTTGACCAATGCTTGACAGATTTTGGACAAATTAGGCCAATAAGCCAATTAGCTTATAAGCACTCTAATAAGAAAGCCGAATAGCCAAATAGTCTGACAAGCAGCACAAAAACAAGTTCTAAGCAACAAATAAGCAGGGCATACATTAGATAACAAAATGCAAGGCAAAATTGAGGTGGTCACTTTGCTGATGCAAATGACCACTTCAGCCAACTTTGATAAGCTCTAGCACGCACAATAAGCCACGAAATTCAACAAACAGATAATGCATAAATTGCTTATCACCTAAACTCTTCCCAAACCAGAATTCAGACCTTAGATCCAACAAACAAAGAATTTATTAGATCTGATGTGTTTGACCAAATTCAAACCAATTTTATCAGATTTTTCCAAAACTTTGAAAACCTTAACCAAACCACTTGAGCCTTAACTAATGACCAAAACCTGTTGCATATGACTTGTTTAGACTCCCCAAACCCTAAGAACCAAGGGCGCAAGACCATAAGGCCTTATGATCCCAAAATGCCAAACAACCTTGTTTTAGTCCTTTTTCAAACAAACTTTTTATTCAATCAAGCAACCTACGGATTTCAAGGTTCAAATACCTTACCTAGGTGACAACTAACAGAAACCAACTATAAAACACAAAGCACAAACACCAAAGCAACAAATCACATGGCAAAGTACATATCAGACATAAACATAAAAACTTTTAGAGGAAACTTAAAAAGAGGTTATACCTATCCCCCACAACTTCCTAGAGGGATCAGCTATGCTCCTTGGACCACTCTCAACAACTAGAGAATGACCAAAGTTCTTGAACAAAGGTAATGAGATGTGCCTTGGTTGATGGTTCAAAGAAGAACCTCAAGGGATTGATTTCTTCAACACAAGCAGCAAACAACCTATCCAAAGGTTGATAAACCTTCACTAGCTTGGTGTCAACAAGCTTGCAAGGGCTTATAGCTTTTGGATAAGGGTTAGTACAAGTAAAACAACCAAAACAGATGACTGATTTCAAGGTTTTTTCAAACTTCAAATCCTTACCAAACATAAACGTGCTTAAACCACTAGATCAAAGCACTTTTATAACATCAAATGGAACTCAGGATTACCCTTAAACAAACCAACTTTAAAAACATAAAAAGGAATTACAATTTTCTTAAAATACCAACTTTTATAAATTTTAAAAAGGAATTACAATGTTTAAAGAGTAAAACTGGAACAAGGCTCTCTCACAGGTTGAGGAGTCCTTATATAGGCCACAAGGGCTGAGATTACAATGAAAACCCTAGCTACAAAGTCCCTAAAATTCCCCTTGAATCTTCTAGACGAATTTTGTTGATGAGTTGTTTAAATGCATCCAAATCGTTCATTTTAGCTTTGTACACAAGCAAGGAGTATGGGCTATTGATTTGGCCATGTGTCATTCCTTGTAAGGGAAGTTGGATTGTGATTGGTTGACGTGTGAATGGGTGGGGTCCTTTGGTATGTGGGATTGAGTGTTTTTGGTGTGGGATAGGTTTTAGGGTGTGTGAATCAAACGTGTGCCAGGGTAATTGAGATTAACCCTTTGTTTAAGTGAAGTAAAATCTGGGGGTGAAGAAGGGTAACAGTAACATGTTTGATCCGTTTTTTGTGAGATGGTAACTTGTTTGGCGCATTTCTCATTGGAATGTTTCAAATACACAGCTTTGCCCCTTGTCTTTTGGAGAAAATGGTAAAACGTGTTTATTCAGCCAACAAACTCATATCCTTTGTTAATAAAGTTTATGATTTCACACTTTTGCCACAAAACTTTGGCAAAAGGTTTTCAAGGGTTGTTTTTGCCATTTTTGCATAGTTTGAGGACTGATCTTGGACATTCTTGATCTTCAAAGGTCTTCAATGTATCTTTGACTTCATGAGGGAACATTATTGGCAATTTAGAATTGTTGAGGGACTAAAATTAGCAAATCTTCAAAGTTGAAGGACCTTTTTTGTAATTTTGACAAACTTAAGGAACAAAACTTGTAATTATGAATATACAAGGGTATTAAGTGTCATTTCTTCATAAATGAGGGATCAATCTTGTATATCTTTAAGTCTTCAAGGGTTTTTCTTTGAGAAATCCATAACTAGGGCCCGGTTCTTTGTACGGCTTCATTTCTCATGTTCGTTTTTCCTTGTTTCTTGTGATCTTTTGTCTTTTTCACGGTATCCATACCTAAAACACACAAGTAAACAAATACAAGCATATATATGGTATATTCATGACATTTCATGCATTTAAAGCCCGAAAAGAATGATGAGATCATGTATAAATGCCATCTCATCACTCTCCCATACTAAGCCATTGCCGTGCCCTCACGCAATGCTAGAATAAAGTATCTAAGCATCTCCGAAATTCAATTTTATTACCCTTTATTGCAAAGTAAAAGACTTGCAACAATACTACAAAGATGTGTAAAGACATAATGAACGATTTTCATCACGTGTGTGACTTTTATGGTCAATGAATAGAAACAAGTAAATGTTCCATAGAGTAAATTTCGTCATCCTTGATTGTCATACATTCCATGATAAGTGAAAAAATGTGATCATTGTTGGTACAAGTCACAATGCTAACACTACTCATACGTCCAAATTGTGTAATACTTTTTCTTCCCGCAATCCTAGTTATTATGAAAGGAAATGGGTTTCTAGAATTTTTTAACTATTTGTCATGGATCAAAAGTGATTCATATTGACTTATTTGAGTATTTATTAGTCCAAAAGTAAAGTAGCACGATTTAATCGATAGTTAGGCGAAGGAAAAATCTTTTAAAACGGATTCTCGAGTATCTCCTTAAGTTCATATCTTGGCATAACTCGTTTCACGATTTGAGACCTTTCTCGGACCGATATTTGGCATGTACTTCATACTTCAAATCTTGGGAAGACGTTCTTGAAATTATGGTCTTCTCTTCATATTTTGGAATTTCTTTACTTGACGTTTTTGAGATATTCTTCATACTTGGACCACGACTTCATCATTTTTCTTCAATCTTTATTTTGGATTTTGATATACAACGATCCTCCTCCTTTTAGGACTTGGATATATTTATCCTCATACCTTGTAAGGGTCTTTTTGGATAGACTTTCTCCATGATCTTTAGGGGAGTAATTTCTTTTTGTTGTGTGTCTCGATCATCATACTGATTTAGGAATAATGATACTTCACATCATCTTGGATCTTTTGCAACAAAATAGAGCTCCTCATGCCTTGTAAGGGCCTTTTTGGACCTTCACCAATCTTCGCATCCCGCTTCAATAAGTTATGCCTTGGCTATGAACTCTATTCAACCCTGAGCAACTTTTAAACGATCTTGTGCTAGAACCTAAGTAACCTTTTAAATCGTACGACCTTACTTATTGCAATTATTTTTATTCCTAATGCATTGATCTTATGGGAGAAAAAGCCACAATTAAAAACATATTAGTTTTCGAAAGGACAATTTTATGTTCTACGTTTAGCATGATCACTTGTCTAACGCTATCATTTCTCGTTCTTCACTATTTAAAGACATCTAATTAAAGAGACTCGTGAATACTTAGCCATGCAAGTCAAAATTAAGCCAAATTTGGATTAGCTTTCATTAAGACTATATCAAATCGAAGTTTTGGGTTTTCAAGCCACTTATAGGATCTTGCATTTTCTTGGACTTTTTCAGGTTTAGAGAAAGCATTTTATAGTTCCCTTGATAAGTGACTTTCTAGGATCAATTATAGGAACTTGCGAAAAGTTCTTGTTCTTAACCCGAATGAGCTAAGACTTTCGCGTTTTAAAGTTCCCTATATAAAAGTCTAGCAAAACATGAATTGAGCGAGTTAAGGAATGTAAAGGGCTCCAAATGCCCATCAAGTAAAAAATTAGCTCTTATTCTACCCATCGGAAAATATACATTCGTGTCTTAAAAACACTTATAAAAACTAAGAAAATTTATAAAATTTGGCCATTTTTAGCCTTATTAGTAACAAAACAAAACAAATCGTTGAAAGTTGGAAAACGTGAGGGCGTAGCAAAGCAAGTACCTATTCACCCCCCATACTAAAATTAAACATTGTCCTCAACGTTTCAAGTCTAAAGGTGGAGCACCCCCATACTAGAGACGAAGAGTCGAATGCTTAGGATCAAGCATGGAAACGGTGATCAACAATATATCTAAAGCCGTTTATTAATTATTCTACAAGATAATTGTTAGAACAATAAAGGATATGTCATGGATTCGTGAAAAACTTCTTCAAGCAAACGATCGAGGCTCCCGTAAAAGAACACGAGAGTCTTTAATCATAGCGATGATGGTGATCTAGATAACACAATCACAAACAACCACGAGACAACGAGTTGGAAGGGTACAAATGCCCTCTTATTATTTATTAGAAAGCATAAAAATGATAAGCATGGGATCTCCCCCACGAGGCACCTCGTTTTTTATTACCGAGTCATGAGCTCGACTCGATCCCCTCAATGCTAATTATCATTGGGGAAGGTGACTTGGTCGAGGTCATCCAATGAAGGAACTTCCCCACCAAAGTAGTTCTTAAGCCTATGTCCATTCACCTTAAAATTAGGACCATCATTTTGAGCTAGCTCGATGGTCCCATAAGGAAACACTTGTGTAATGGTGAAAGGACCCGACCAAAAAGATTTCAATTTCCCAGAAAATATCTTTAATCGAGAGTTAAAAAGTAACACTTGATCACCGACGTTAAAAACCCGGTTTTTAATCTTTGAATCATGAAACTTTTTAGTATTTTCTTTGAAAAATAATGAATTTTCATAAGCATTATCTCTTAATTCATCCAATTCATTCAATTTTATTTTTCCGGTGATCCCCCGCGGTCTTCAAGTCAAAATTAGCATGCTTAAGTGCCCAATATGCCTTATGCTCCAATTCAATGGGCAAATGTCAATTCTTCCCATAGACTAACTAATAAGGAGTACAACCGATAGGTGTCTTATAAGCAGTCCTAAAGGCCCATAAAGCGTCATCGAGTTTGTCGGACCATGAAGCACGGTTTTCTCCAATCGACCTCTCTAAAATCCTCTTCAAAGCTCGGTTTGAAACCTCGACTTGCCCACTCGTTTGTGGGTGATAAGCCGTAGAAATACGATGAGTAACTCCATATTTCTTTAATACCTTCTCGAATTGGTCATTACAAAAATGGGTTCTACGATAGCTTATAATAGCGTGAGGGGTTCCAAACCGAGAGAATAGTTTCTTCAAAAACTTCACTACCACACGAGCATCATTAGTAGGTAAAGCCTTAGCTTCCAACCACTTAGAAAGGTAGTCGGCGGCGACGAGGATATACTTGTTACCATGAGACGATGGGAACGGCCCCATAAAGTCTATGCCCTAAATGTCGAAAATCTGACACAAATGAATTATATTTTGCGGCATTTCATCACGTTGAGACGACTTTCCTTGACGTTGGCATGAATCACACGACTTTACAAGTGCATGTGCATCATGATAGATAGAAGGCCAAAAGAAGCCGGCATCAAACACTTTCTTAGCCGTGATATTAACATCGTGGTGACCACCCGTGGGTCCCTCGTGACAAGCTCTAAGGATGTTAGAAGCTTCGGTACCAAAAACACAACGTCGAACGAGTTGATCCGCACAAACCCGAAAGAGATAAGGTTCGTCCCAAAAATAGAACTTGACGTCACGAAATAATTTTCTCTTTTGTTGTGTCGTCATACTCTTGATTATGAAATTTCCCGCATGGTAATTTGCAATGTCGGCAAACCATGGGGCGGTGTCTTTAGAATTCACTACACCGAGAGTCTCAAGAGGAAATGTTTCGGTGATTTCCTTGTTCTCAAAAACATCTTTGTGAGGATCTTCTAGACGAGAGAGATGATTGGCCGCTAGATTCTCGGCTCCTTTTTTGTCAAGCACGGTGACATCAAAATCTTGGAGGAGGAGCATCCAACGAAGCAATCTCGGCTTAGAATCTTGCTTAGCTAAGAGATACTTGATAGCCGAATGGTCGGTATACACGATGCGTTTAGTTAAGACGAGATAAGGTCGGAATTTCTCAAAAGCATAAACCACGACAAGGAATTCCTTTTCCGTTGTGGTGTACTTTAATTGAGCCTCGGCCATCGTCTTACTAGCATAATGGATAGGACGGAAATGCTTTTCATAACGTTGACCTAAGACGGCCCCTATAGCATAATCACTTGCATCGCACATGATTTCAAAGGGTAATTCCCAATTAGCAGCAACAAGAATGGGAGCTTCGATAAGTTTCCTTTTGAGAGTTTCGAAAGCTCTAACACAATCCTCATTGAAATTAAAAGGAGCATTCTTCTCGAGAAGGTGTGTCATAGGTCGAGAGATTTTCGAAAAGTCTTTGATGAAACGACGATAAAAGCCCGCGTGGCCTAGGAAACTCCTAACTCCCTTTATGGTTTTGGGATGAGGTAACTTGGCGATGACGTCTACCTTAGCTTTATCGACATCAATCCCCGCTTTCGAGACGTTATGTCCTAAGACGATTCCTTGTTTACACATAAAATGACATTTTTCCCAATTAAGCACAAGATTGGTTTCTTCACAACGTTTTAACATTTGCTCGAGAATAGATAAACACGACGTGAATGAATTGCCAAACACCGAAAAGTCATCCATAGACACTTCCATCGACTTCTCGATCATATCGTGAAAAATAGCCATCATACACCGTTGAAACGTACCCGGTGCATTGCAAAGACCGAAAGGCATCTACGATAAGCAAACGTTCCATAAGGACACGTGAACATAGTTTCCTCTTGATCACGAGGGTCGATAGGGATTTAAAAGTAACCGGAAAAACCATCTAAAAAGCAATATAATTCATTTCCCGCGAGTCGCTCCAACATTTGATCCATGAAGGGTAAAGGAAAGTTGTCTTTACGAGTGACGTCATTTAACTTTTGGTAGTGAATACACACCCTCCAACCGCTCACAACACGAGTGGGAATTAACTCGTTGTTCTCATTGGGCACAACGACAATTCCTCCCTTTTTAGGGACACAATGGATTGGGCTCACCCATGGGCTATCGGAGATAGGATAAATCATTCCACGCAATTGCCCCTTTATGAGCTTTAAGAACTTTCAAGAGCGCGGTTTTTTCATCATTAGCAAGACCTTTTGCAATAATAACCGGCAACTTGTCATCACCTTCCAAGAATGCGTATTCAAGGTGAGATTGAAGATCTTTCAATTCAAGGATAGGTGGCTCCTCGATTGAAGATTTTTGCTCAACACTCATAACTTCCATCGGCGGAAGAAATGGTGGAATAGAAGTATTATTACCAATTGTCACCTTATCTTCATTGTCGATTTCATTTGAAGTAAAATCGCCTCCTTGGAATGGAATGAGATTTGGTGTAGAATTAGCAAGAATCGGATCCAAAATAGTGGGATTTCCACTTAACGAGCTATCGGAAAAACCTAACACTTCTTGTGAAAACTCATCGCAAACCACATCAACTAAGTCGATGTGATTGATGGTAGCGATTGCATAAACATGAGAAGGTGTCAAGTTTTGAGTAGCGTTTATAACAAGTTCCTCTTCGTTGAATCTCAAAGTAATAGTTCTTGCATGAAGGTCGATAAGCGATCTCGAGGTGTCTAAAAATGGACGACCTAAAATTAGAGGAATACGAGGATCCGCGGGGATGTCAACTACTATAAAATCAACGGGATAGTAGAACTTCCCCACTTAAACGAAAACATCCTCGGCTACTCCACATGATAAAATCGTAGAATGATCGGCCATCTCGATAGACATGTTCGAAGGAGTAAGAGCCGGAAGCGAAAGCGATTTCCAAATGGAAAATGGCATCAAATTAATGCTCGCACCAAGATCGGCCAAGGCGAGGAATTCTTACATATCTTGTATATCACAAGAAATGAGAAACTTTCCGGGGTTACCAACTTTTTCCGGTATGCGGTTAAGATAAACCGAAGAACAATTGGCAAGCTTTGAAAGATTTTCCTTATCATTCATCATACTTTTAAAAGTGGAAGCGAAACGAGGCATATATAACAACGCGTCGGCTAAAATTACATCAAAATGAACTTGTTGAAACATTTTTATTAAAAGCTCGATTTGTTGTTTGTTACGTTCTTGCAATTTCTCTTTGTTTCGTCTCGAAGGGTAAGGTAAGGGTGGTGTGGGTTAGACACTAGGAAACGGCCTTGGAAACTCGGGTTCCATGATTGATATTGGTTCAACCATAGGTATGGTATGAGCGCTACTTCGTGGGCTTGTGATATGCTCCTTTTCGGCCATCACCTCGGGCTCTTTCTCGATTTCCTTCTACGTAGAAGTACTTGGACGAGAAATTGGTTCCTTGAAAGTTTTACCACTACGTGTAGTAATAACCTTCATTTCTCCCTTCGGGTTTGTAATGGTATCACTAGGAAGACCACCCGAGGAAGAGGGTTTACACATGATTGCTTCAAACATTTTTGCCATTCGGTCTTCAAATTTTGATTGCCTAGCATCCGATTTTAACAATTCTTGCTTAATCTCATGTTGTCCTTGTTCCATCTTTTGTTGATTTTGTTGAAGACGTTGAACGTTTCCTACCATTTTATTAGCATGAGTCTTAAGTTCATTAGCAAGTTCATTTTTAAGCTCATTTTTCAACTCGGATCTTAAGCTAATCATTACACGTTGCATGTTATCAAACTTAGCATCATTTGATTTAGCATAATTCAAAAATTCTCCTTGAAGATTTTTGGTGTGATCATTTTGAAAACCTGTGTAGTAGTTTGAAAATCACGGTTTTGGTTTTGATTTGCAACTTGTCCATTCCCATTTTGTTAATTCCCTTTGTTATAGTTACGTGAATTTCCTTGATAACCACCATTTTGATTGTTGTTTTGATAGTTGTTAGCATTTTGATTTAGTGGAGCTTGATTTGGGCGGGAACCTTGGCCGTTTTGGTTGTAAGTTCCCGTTGCTACATAAGCACTCGAAGTGTTACCACCGGCGGTAATGCACTCGGAAATATCATGAGCTCCACCA
Organism: Glebionis coronaria; assembly: GCA_025667525.1. Taxonomy (NCBI): domain Eukaryota; kingdom Viridiplantae; phylum Streptophyta; class Magnoliopsida; order Asterales; family Asteraceae; genus Glebionis; species Glebionis coronaria. Next base: position 179,896,613 of record CM046880.1, on the reverse strand, counting down.
CAAGATAAACAACTCTTTTCAACCTCTTTAACCGATGCAGAATTCAAAGCATCTTGTGCTTTACAATGTGTCATAAGCGTCGAAAACCTATCGAAAAACCGATTTCCTCATTTGCTTCATCATGTAAGGCATTAATGTGACAAGACGATGACGAGGATGACGAACCCGTATTGGCAACACTCGGTGTGTTACGAGGGTTGTAAACCTTAGATCTATTCTCGATAATCTTTAAAGCTTCATCGGTCGTTTTGCACAAAATATTACCACCCGCGGCGGCATTATAATAATCTCGTTCATGATCATTAAGCCCATTATAAAAAGTATCTATTTGATGCAATTCCGAAAAATCATGGTGTGGACATTCATGTAACATTTCCTTAAATCGTTCCCATGCCATTGAAAAACATTCATTACTTCGTAGTGTAAACCTTAAAATCTCATTTTTCAAATGTGTTGTTTTAGATGGTGGAAAAAATTGGTTCACAAACTTAGAAACAAGATCATTCCATGTCAAAATCGAATTTGGCGGTTCTTTCTCGAGCCAAATTTTACCGGGTCCATCTAACGAGTATGGAAACAACATCATCTTAATGGCGTCCTGTGGAACATCCTTAAACTTACTTGTTGCGGTGAGACGATTAAAATTCCTTATGTGATAATGCGGGTTGTCTTTTTCATGACCTCTAAAATTATTTGCTTGCAACATTGACATTAAACCCATCTTAATCTCGAAATTCTCCGCAAGGATGGCGGGAATCACAATCGCTTCTCCAAAACCCTCGCTGGGTGCTTGAAGCAACTCCATCATAGTACGATTAGCCATGGCGACTATTGGTTCTACAACGGGTTCGACAATTGGAGTTTGTTCTTCAATCAAAGGCTCTTGATTTCCTTGATTTTGACGACGTTTACGAGCTCGTTTTGCTTGATTACGAGTTAGCATAAACTTGACGAAGAATGGGAGGTGAGCAAAGAAGATTCTTTTTGGGTGTTTTGTGGATTTTCAATTTTTTGTGTTTTTGATTGTTTTTAATTTTTTTGGATTTTATGTATCTTCGTAGACAACAATCTACCAAATCTCTCCTCGAATCAAACTCTTGATTAAATAAGCCTCAAAATAATGAAAACGATCACGTGGAGTGAATGCCATCGAATGACTTTAGAACTTTGGTGGAAACCAAATTGTTCAAGAGGGTTTAATCACAAAGAAAACCAAGCAAATATATATGATACGTAATAATACTTTGGGCGGCAAACCCTCGATTGGCCTTCAATCTCAAAATACTCACAAGCAAACGAGGTGGCGCGAAGCACTTAAGAGACTTTTTCCTTAGGGTATATTTTATAATACCCGCCTTATACCCACCTTATAGTTTTTTATTTTTCAAAATCGAGCTTCACGAAAGTATATATCTATTTTTGCCTTTTTCTTTTTGTTTGAGATTCGAATACAATAATTAGGAGATCAAATCCCAATTAAGGTTGTGTTTTCACACTTTTGGAGATATTTTGTATTTGTTGTGATACTTAATACAATATAGTAATAATAATTTCACAAGAAAAACGAAAAAACCGATAATACGTATTAGTAGAGTTCTACTAATACAAATACTATTTATGGTTAATATTAAAAACAAAAAGACAAATTAATCACGACACACCTCCCCGCAGCGGCGCCAAAATGATTGTGAGTAAATTACGTCTCTTGTTTAGGAAAACAAAAGAGCGTAAATGAGCGGTAAGTATTGAGTGAAGCTTTTGGAAAATCAAACACTAATGACCCAATTAAGTTCGTTCCCCAAGGAGGTATATGTGTGTGACTAAAATGTAATGATATTTGAGATTAATATTTGAAAGAAGGGGATGATAAAATAGAATGACGAAGACGTGAAAATTATTACTACGACGACTAAAATTAAAACCGTAAAAAGAGCTAAATAAAAATAAATTCTAAAAATTCCCAAAAAATTACCAAAAATCAAATTAAATAAACTAAGAGTTTATAAATGATCAAAACGTTTTCAAACCTTTTAATTAATTAAATATTAATTTTTAAATGCTAATTAAAGCCCTAAAAATCAAATTAATTATTAAAAAGCCCTAATAAAGATTTTTCACTTTGTAAACCTCTAAAATGACTAAATAAGATTAAAAACTATTTTTATGAATTTTTAAACTAATTAAAACTATTTAAAATGATTAAAATCTATTAAAAACTTAAAATAATTCTAGAAATTAGACAAATGAAGATAAAATTAATATAAGAGTTGCAAAAATCCTATTTTAATGTATTAAACCTAAGAAAAATATAAAAAGTGCAAAAATGTGAAATTTGAAATTTAATAATAAAATAATATTAAAATAATATTAAAAATCCGAAAATTATAAAAAAATTCTAAAAACTTGCAAACTAGTTTATTTTAACCTAAGTAAACATAAAATGAAAGTAAAATTACTGAAATTCCCCTAATGGGCTCCCAAATGGGCTACAATAGAATCAGTCCACACTAATGGGCTTTTTGGCCCAAAAACTTTAACTAAGCCCAAATGACCTGAAAAAGTCCTATCTAACTCAAAATTTAATTCTAAACACAAAAGTCTGAAGGCCTAAAAGTTGGTTTTGAGCTTATCACAGCTTAAAAGGTCAACAACTTATTCTTATTGGGCCCATAAGCCCATTAAGCAATAAGCCAATGCCATAAGCTCTAATTGAACACACAACCTTCTTTTGAGATGCCTAAGAGATCTTTGAAAAGAAATTTTGAAAAAGAAAACCCAATAATCCAGAAATAAGCAAAATAGAATTTCACTAAAAGACAAAATAGTCGGGTTAGAGTTCTAAGACGTTTCAGAAGCTGATTCTTTTTGCAAAAGCTCACAAATTGCTTAACTAAGAATAATCAATCATAAAATTCCCAAAATCCAAGTAGAATAAGCTGTAGGAACAAATAAGCTGGCTGAAAAAGCAAAATAAGCTAGTTTTCTAGCAAAAGCTTAACCAATTGACTTGTAACTTTCCAGATTTGATATTAAGTTGAGAAAAATGACACCTATTACAAAAGCCAAGTTGTTGCATGTACCAATAAGCAGTTCTAAAAAATAAGCCAAATTGTGCTTATTTGACCAAAAGTCAAAGTTCACCAACATTAACCAAAAGCTCAGGGATTGTTTGTAACCTTGTTTTAAGAAATTTTTGTGAAGAACTCAAGGTAGAGTCCTTGTGAATGAAGTGGTCAGTTGACCAATACTTGACAGATTTTGGACAAATTAGGCCAATAAGCAAGTTAGCTTATAAGCACTCTAATAAGCAAACCAAATAGCCAAATAGTCTCACAAGCAGCACAAAAACAAGTTCCAAGCAACAAATAAGCAGGGCATACACTAGATAACAAAATGCAAGGCAAAATTGAGGTGGTCACTTTGCTGATGCAAATGACCCCTTCAGCCAACTTTGATAAGTTCTAGCACCCACAATAAGCCACCAAATTCAACAAACAGATAATGCACAGATTGCTTATCACCTAAAATCTTCCCAAACCATATTTCAGACCTTAGATCCAACAAATAAAGATTTTATTGGATCTGATGTGTTTGACCAAATTTAAACCAATTTTATCATATTTTTCTAAAACTTTGAAAACATTAACCAAACCACTTGAGCCTTAACCAATGACCAAAACCTGTTGAATATGACTTGTTTAGACTCCCCAAACCCTAAGAACCAAGGGCACAAGACCACAACGCCTTATTATCCCAAAATGCCAAACATCCTTGTTTTAGTCCTTTTTCAAACAAACTTTTTATTCAATCAAACAACCTACTGATTTTAAGGTTCAAATACCTTACATAGGTGACAACAAATAGAAACCAACTATAAAACACAAAGCACAAACACCAGAGCAACAAATCACATGGAAAAGTACATATCAGAGATATACATAATTTTTTTTTAGAGGAAACGTAAAAAGAGGTTATACCTATCCCCCACAACTTCCTAGAGGGATCAACTATGCTCCTTGGACCACTCTCAACAACTAGAGAGTGACCAAGGTTCTTGAACAAAGATAATGAGATGTGCCTTGGTTGATGGTTCAAAGCAGAACCTCAAGGGCTTGATTTCTTCAACACAAGCAGCAAACAACCTATCCAAAGGTTGATAAACCTTCACTAGCTTGGTGTCAACAAGCTTGCAAGGGTTTTTTCAAACTTGAAATCCTTACCAAACATAAACATGCTTAAACCATAATAACTGGTTTTTAATCAAGTATAAAATAATTTCATTCCAATTCTTTTCGAATTGATTACAAGTCAAGAGTGCGACTCGGTCGTTCTTGGTAGAAAATAAAATGGTTTGGTTATCTATTCAACTAAAAAGGTAATTGCGCAAAATAATAACAATAAGCTAAAAGCGATTAACTAATAAAAACAAAACAATATAAATAATAAAACGTGAAATTAAAACGAAACAATTAATAAAAATAAATCTAAAAGATGAAATTTACTATCGATTCTATAATAAAGTTTACTTAATGAAAAAAGGAGAGAATAAAACTAAAATGGTACTTTAAAGATAAATGAGGCAAAACCTAAAGCGGGTACTAAATAAAAGATAAAACTTAAACTTTTGGAAAAAATATTAATACTAAAAATCGATGAAAAATTCAACTAAAAATACGTAACTTTCAGAAATAAAATTGGAACAACTTTTAGATAATACTAAATAATTACGGAACAATACTAATAAATAAACAAGCTAGCAGACAGCTAGCTGGAAGCAGCCAGCTAGGCTGCTGAAAATGGCGCCAAAATGGAAGCAATCTTCCAAGCAGCCATGTCAAATTTCATACAACTTCTTCGAAAAAATGTATCTTCGCAATTGCTACAGTCTATTTCGGAGAAAAGTTCGGAATTGAAACAGTGCTTTTCAGAGAATCAATTTCTTCGGAAAAAAAAGCTACAATGCATTTCATAACCTTTAGTTCTTCGGAATTTTCAAGTTTTTCGCAATAATTGAATTCTTCGGGAAAAAAACATTTTCAGAAAAACAACTTCTTCGGAATATGACTTTTTCAAAAATTTATTCGGAATAAAACTTTTTCGGAATAATTGTTTTTTCGGAAAAATGACTAATTTAAGAAAAAGGAATAATTTCGGAAAAAAGAACAATTTCAGAGAAATGACGAATTCAGAAAAAAAAAACAAATTCAGAGAAATGATACATTTCGGAATAATTAACCCTAATCCGAAAACTTGAAAAATCAAAGATACAGTAACTCTAAAAATCATAAAATAAGCCACGAATAAGCTAGAATCAAATAAGAAATCTACCAAAAGTTAATCTAAAACACTTTTAAGAAAAACTAATTTAACCACAAATCAAAAACTTGAAAAACACTAATAAATCTAAAAATTAAAAAACAACTTTTTATAAAATAAACTAATACACACTTATCAAAAAACTTAACCAAATTGATTTTAAGAAAAAGCTAATAAGCCAAAATTTAAAAACTTTAAAAAACACTAAATAATCAAAATATTTAAAAACAACTTTTTATAAAAATTAAGTAATAAACACTTAATTAAAAATAAGAAAATTAACACAATAAGCACTAAAACACTATAAGCTATGAAAATCAAACACATAAAAACCAATAAGCACAATCAATCAAAAGCATCAATAAATCAGTAAACATCAAGATTAAGCAACTACAAGATCATCTAAGTCAACACAAGATTAATAATAAAGAAATGAAGAATGAGAATGATTAATTGAAAAGCTTGATTAAGATTAGGATTAAGATCTAATACAAGATTAATGAAAAAGATTAAAACATTAAAGAAAAGCTAGAGAGAGAAAGTATTAAGCTACTCCTAATCCTAAACTAATCTACTCCTAATTTTCTAACCACCTCCTAATGACACGTTAGGAGGATATTTATAGGAGGAGTAAATTGTTGGTGCTTTCTTCTTGTCTCGACTCGATTTAAATTCTTTGTCTTTCTCGACGTCGTCTCGGGATTTTTCGATATAATTTTAACTCGTCTTATAGTTTTCTTCTTTAATTAGACTTAGTTCTTCGACTACATTAAACATCCGTCTTTAGACTTTTTCTTCGATAAATCTTCCGAATAGGCCTTGGACTTCCGTTCTTTTTGCACTCTTGATATTTTGACTTCGTCTTTTCTCGTTTTCTTTGATAAAAGCCCGTGAAAGCCCGTGTTTTCTTCCTTTTTCATCTTTTGGTCCTAAAATACACTTGAGCATTGCAATGCCCTCATGCAATGCATTAGTTACAAAGCAGGTTTTACATTTTTCATCATAATCAATCCACCTTGGCCTTTATTAAAGAGATTATAAAATATCAAAGGAAGAAAACAAGTAAAAAGATTAAAAACTTACCTTAGGGTTTTGGAATGTCATGAATGATTATCACCCTCAATTTTCACGTTCCCCATACCAAGCTTAAAAACGAGATCATTGTTATTATAATTTAGCAAACTAACACAAATTCATGTGGCCCAATTATTCACTTAGACTCCCTTATTCCTAGGTGTATCTCTTATATTTTATTATTGTCTTGAATGATCACGAGGATGCATTGTTGACTTATTTCGATAGTTTATTTAGGCTGAAAATAAAGTGGGACGATTTAATCAATAGTTAGCTAAAGGACAAAATATTTTAAAATTGCTTCTCGGGACCTTTTAAAATTCATATCTTGGCATAACTCGCTTCACGATTTGAGACCTTTCTCGGATCGATATTTGGCAGCGACTTCATACTTCAAATCTTGAGAGACGTTCTTGAAATTATAGTCTTCTCTTCATAATACGAATTTCTTCACTTGATGTTTTGAGAGATTCTTCATATTTGGACCACGACTTCTTCATTTTTCTCCAATCTTTATTTTGGATTTTGATATACAACGATCCGCCTCCTTTTAGGACTTGGATCTATTTATCCTCATACCTTGTTAGGGCCTTTTTGGATAGACTTCTCCATGATCTTTACCGGAGTATTTGCTTTTCGTCGTGTGTCTCGATCCTTCATATTGATTTTCGATAAATGATTCTTCGCATCACTTTTGGATCTTTAGAAACAAAAAGTAGCCCTCATGTCTTGTTAGGACCTTTTCGGACTCGCCAATCTTCGCATCCCGCTTCAATAAGTTATGCCTTGGCTTTGAACTCTAATTACTACCGAGCAACTTTTAAATGATCTTGGGCTAGAAGCTAAGTAACTTTTTAAATCGTACAACCTTACTTATTGCAGATAAATTTATTAACAAGCGCTGGGAGAAAAAGCTTATAATCAACTCACATAAATTCATGAAAGAATACCAAACTTATAATTGACTCTATCATCTCTCGTTCTCCACAATTTAAAATCTCAAGGAATGAGACTCATGGATGCTTAGCCAATTAAATCAAAGTTTTGGGTTTTTAAGTCATCTATAGGATCTTGCAAACTCTTATACTTTTTCAAGTTTAGAATTCGCATTTTAAAGTTCCCTTGATAAACGACTTTCTAGGATCAGTTATAGGAACTTGCGAAAAGATCTTGTTCTTAACCCGTGAGAGTTATGACTTTCGCGTTTTAAAGTTCCCTATAAAAAAGCCTAGCAAAACTTGACTTAAACACGTTAAGGATACTAGTTAGAGTAAACTTAGAAAAGTAAACTCGGGTTGAGTCAAAAGATTCACGACGTTAAAAAAATTTAAAACCACTTTATTAAAATGTATTCTAACACAGAAAGTAAATAAAGATAGCAAAGGAAAACACTACTATACGACTAGGCCAAAATAGATTAAAATTTTTGAAAATTTCGAAAAATCAAAATTTCCGGTTAAAATGAGGACAAATTCATGGAAAAGGCCACTTAACTTCGATAGAAGTCCCCATACACTTAATATAAACATTGTCCTCAATGTTTAAGCATGTTGGAGTAAACTCCCCTACACTTAGGACATTGTGCACGTTGTTTAAATCTTGCTAAAGAAGAGACAACTAAAGCGATTCTTATTTTAATATTGAAAAATATAAAATAGAGAATCAAAAGAGTTTAGGATAGAACCGGGAAGACGGGTACACGGAATCACGGGTCGTCAAAAGTCATCAAGAATGGATCTTTGAAAGCTCGAATCTCTGCACAAGATAAGAAAGAAAACAACAAACACATACTAGGGTCTCCCCCTACACTTATTAGAAAAACGAAATAAAAGGATAGATAATCGGGTTACCTCCCGAGAAGCGCTTGTTTTTGTTAACCGAGTCACGAGCCTGACTCGTCCCTGAATTAAATGGTCCATGGGGAAGCCTCGAATGTAATACCGGGATGAAAGACCTTGTCCTCGTTCCCGGAGGAAAATACAACAGGGGAGGCTAGAGGATAAGTCTTAAAAGGTAGAAAAGTCCTCTCAACATACGAAAAGTATGTGAGATCATGATCCACGGGAGGTGGGGTGGGTAAAGTAAGCAAATTGTCATCCCCAGAGACAATTGATGCTTAGAAAGCGGCAAAGCCGTAAGGTTATCAATCATATAATAATCAATGTCACCTCCTGGGTCAAAGCACTCATCCTCCGTAATGGTGTCTAAAGGAGTGGATGAAAGGTGCTCGGGAGGGGGACTTGGTACAATACCTTCCTGCAGCAAATTATCAAAAATAATATCCCCCTCCGTTTCATCATCATCAATACCCAGAGGTATTGAGTGAATGTCGATTTCTTCCAGCAATGGGTCATTATACTCAACGGGTGTAATAGATTGAGTTAAAGATTCTTTAATAGGTGGAGATTTCAACACTTCAATTTTAGCAATCAGAAGATGAAATTTCAGTAATTTGTCGCGAAGAATAACGTCTTCCACCTCATCTACAAGACCAAGTTCAGGGGTGAACTTCTCATAAGTCGGAGAGAATAAATCAACATCGCCTTCATCGCGAGGAGAAGGAGAAATTTTAAAAGTGAAATTCTCATAGCATGGAGAAAAATCATCATCATTAAGAGCGACCTCTTCCGTAAGCTCCTCAAAATTCGATGCATCACAAACCTCATCAAAGAATTTATCAAGACGAAAATCACTAATCTTACTCAATGTATCACAATCCTTAGGCGCATTAGGGATATCAAGAGTAGGAGTAGTAATCTCAGAAGATGGGTTGAGATTGTAGATATCATCCTCGTCATCATCATCATAATAGACTGCACCATTCCAGTTAGGAGTGTATAGTCCACTAACTCCTCCTTGATAACCTCCACATCTTTAAGAAGCTCATGAAGCAATTTCTGTTGATCATCTCCCTGAGTATGTTCAAATAAACCCATTCTATCCCACGCTATAAGTAAACATTTTGGTGTAGAAAAGAAGGGAAAACGACCAAATTGGCTCAAAAAGGTGTAGGTGGATTTCAAGATTTGGTCACCATCAAGCAAAGGTGGCCTTTCCTGATGCAAGTCAGCTCAGAGTTGAGCTAAACTTTCAAGAATGTCATTCAAAGTAGTGAGTTGTTGGTCAAGACTAATTCCCTGAGAGGATTGATGATTGAGGGTGTGATGTGGGGGCTCAAAGTTATACAAACCGAAATCATAGCACGAAATTGGCTCAAAGATATTCATAGGTTGACAAGAATAAGCATCGTGAGGGCCTCAACAAATATTGCACCACGGGTATGGAGAAAAACCCGGTGCATTTTGAGGATAAGGATTGTCATTTACAGGAGAGGGTGAGAAAGTATTGTAAGAGGAGAAGTACGAATTTGTTGAATTGCAAAATGGACAAAATCCAAATTGAGTATTGTCGATATCAGAACCGCACCGCTCACAAGTACACTAATGACATGTTTGATAACCATGCCATGGTCTCCCACACCGTAAGCAAGACGAATCCATGAAGAAATAAAAATAAGAGGGGTGGAGAAAAGAATTAAACACAATAGAGGATAAAGAGGAATATTTTTTGGTTGCAAAACTTTGAAAAAGAAATGCTTTTTATGAGTTTTTAAATGTTTTTGGGATTTTTAAAAAAATTTTGGCAAGAAAAATAAGGTTCAAAGGTGAACGGATCCCAAAATCCAACGCGTCTCTCACAAAAAACAGTCAATCTTCATGAAAAGAGCCGGCAGCGGCGCCATTTTAATAACTAGTTTTTTACCAAGTATAAAATAATTTCATTCCAAGTCTTTTTGAATTGATTACTAGTCAAGAGTGCGACTCAGTCGTTCTTGGTAGAAAATAAAATGGTTTGGTTATCTATTCTACTAAAAAGGTAAATGCGCAAAATAATAACAATAAGCTAAAAGCGATTAACTAATAAAAACAAAACAATATAAATAATAAAACGTGAAATTAAAACGAAACAATTAAAAAAATAAATCTAAAAGACGAAATTTACTATCGATTCTATAATAAAGTTTACTTAATGAAAAAGGAGAGAATAAAACTAAAATGGTACTTTAAAGCTAAACGAGGCAAAACCTAAAGCGGGTGCTAAATAAAAGATAAAACTTAAACTTTTGGAAAAAATATTAATACTAAAAATCAATGAAAAATTCAACTAAAAATACGTAACTTTCAGAAATAAAATTGGAACAACTTTCAGATAAAACTAAATAATTAAGGAACAATACTAATAAATAAACAAGCTAGCAGGCAGCTTAGCTGGAAGCAGCCAGCTAGGCTGCTGAAAATGGCGCCAAAATGGAAGCAAGCTTCCAAGCAGCCATGTCAAATTTCATACAACTTCTTCGCAAAAAAATGTATCTTCGCAATTGCTACAGTCTATTTCGGAGAAAAGTTCGGAATTGAAACAATGCTTTTCAGAGAATCAATATCTTCGGAAAAAAAAGCTACAGTGCATTTCATAACTTTTAGTTCTTCGGAATTTTCAAGTTTTTCGCAATAATTGAATTCTTCGGAAAAACATTATTTTCAGAAAAAACAACTTCTTCGGAATATGACTTTTTCAGAAATTTCTTCGGAATAAACTTTTTCGGAATAATTGTTTTTTCGGAAAAATGACTAATTTAAGAAAAAGGAATAATTTCGGAAAAAAGAACAATCTCAGAGAAATGACGAATTCATAAAATAAAACAAATTCAGAGAAATGATAAATTTCGGAATAATTAACCCTAATCCGAAAACTTGAAAAATCAAAGATACAGTAACTCTAAAAATCATAAAATAAGCCACGAATAAGCTAGAATCAAATACGAAATCTTCCACAACTTAATCTAAAACACTTTTAAGAAAAACTAATTTAACCCAAATCAAAAACTTGAAAAACACTAATAAATCTAAAAATTAAAAATCAACTTGTTATAAAATAAACTAATACGCACTTATCTAAAAACTTAACCAAATTCATTTTAAGAAAAAGCTAATAAGCCAAAATTTAAAAACTTTAAAAAACACTAAATAATCAAAATACTTAAAAACAACTTTTTATAAAAATCAACTAATAAACACTTAATTAAAAATAAGATAATTAACACAAGCACTAAAACACTATAAGCTATGAAAATCAAACACATAAAAACCAATAAGCACAATCAATCAAAAGCATCAATAAACACCAAGATTAAGCAACTACAAGATCATCTAAATCAACACAAGATTAATAATAAAGAAAGGAAGAATGAGAATGATTAATTGAAAAGCTTGATTAAGATTAAGATTAAGATCTAATACAAGATTAATGAAAAAGATTAAAACATTAAAGAAAAGATAGAAAGAGAAAGTATTAAGCTACTCCTAATCCTAAACTAATCTATTCCTAATTTTCTAACCACCTCCTAATGACACATTAGGAGGATATTTATAGGAGTAAATTGTTGGTGCTTTCTTCCTTCTTTCTTCTTGTCTCGACTCGATTTAAATTCTTTGTCTTTCTCGACGTCCTCTCGGGATTTGTCGATATAATTTGAACTCGTCTTATAATTTTCTTCTTTAATTAGACTTGGTTCTTCGACTTCATTAAACTTCCGTCTTTAGACTTTTTCTTCGATAAATCTTCAGAATAGGCCTTGGACTTCCGTTCTTTTTGCACTCTTGATCTTTTGACTTCGTCTTTTCTCGTTTTCTTTGATAAAAGCCCGTGAAAGCCCGTGTTTTGTTCCTTTTTCATCTTTTGGTCCTAAAATACAATAAAAACACAAACCACGCATAATTCCGACATTTACGATATAAAATACACGTTTTGGCTTGGTTATTATTATAATTAAGTGGTAAAAGGAGGGGTGTTTTCACACCTATCAAACCACAAGATCAAAGCACCTTTATAACATCAAATGGATCTCAGAATTACCTTTAAACAACACCAACTTTCAAAAACATAAAAAGGAATTACAATTTTCTTAAAATACAAACTTTTATAAATTTACAAAGGAATTACAATGTTTAAAGAGTAAAACTGGAACAAGGCTCTCTCACGGGTTTAGGAGTCCTTATATAGGCCACAAGGGCTGAGATTACAATGAAAACCCTAGCTACAAAGTCCCTAAAATACCCCTTGAATCTCATAGACAAATTTTATTGATGAGCTGTTTAATTGCATCCAAATCGTTCATTTTAGCTTTGTATACAAGCAAGGAGTGTGGGCTGTTGATTTGGCCACGTGTCATTCCTTGTAGAGGAAGTTGGATTTTGGTTGGTTGACGTGTTAATGGGTGGTGTCCTTTGGTGAGTGAGATTGAGTGTTTTTGGTGTGGGATGGGTTTTAGGGTGTGTGAACCGAACATGTGCCAGGGTAATTGAGATTAACCCTTTGTTTAAGTGAAGTAAAATCTGGGGGTGAAGAAGGGTAACAGTAACATGTTTGATCCGTTTTTTGTGGGATGGTAACTTGTTTGGCGCATTTCTCATTTGAATGTTTCAAATACACAGCTTTGCCCCTTGTCTTTTGTAGAAAATGGTAAAACGTGTTTATTCAGCCAACAAACTTATATCCTTTGTTAATAAAGTTTATGATTTCACACTTCTGCCACAAAACTTTGGCAAAAGGTTTTCAAGGGTTGTTTTTTCCATTTTTGCATAGTTTGAGGACTGATCTTAGACATTCTTGATCTTCAAAGGTCTTCAATGTATCTTTGACTTCATGAGGGACCATTATTGGCAGTTTAGACATATTGAGGGACTAAACTTGCCAAATCTTCAAAGTTGAAGGACCTTTTTATAATTTTGACAAACTTAAGGTACCAAACTTGTAATTATGAATATAAAAGGGTATTAAGTGTCATTTCTTCATAAATGAGGGATCAATCTTGTATATCTTCAAGTCTTCAAGGGTTTTTCTTTGAGAAATCCATAACTAGGGCCCGGTTCTTTGTACAGCTTAGTTTCTCGTGTTTGTTTTTCCTTTTTTCTTGTGATCTTTTGTCTTTTTCACGATATCCATACCTAAAACACACAAGTAAACAAATACAAGCATATATATGGTGTATTCATGACATTTTATGTATTTAAATCCCGAAAAGAACGATGAGATCATGTATAAATGCCATCTCATCAGGGGTTCACCCTCCTTTGGCAATGGATTGCGGGTTTGTAGTCCTCCTCCATTAAGATTTTATGGGTACAAAATTTTGGATCAATCCCCTTAATGTCGGATAATTTCCACGCAATTGCCCCTCTGTGATCCTTTAGAACATCGACAAGTGCATTTTTTTCATCATTCGAAAGATCACTCGCAATAATAACTGGCAACTTGTCGTCCTCCTCCAAAAATACATATTCAAGATGAGGAGGTAAATCTTTCAACTCGAGGATTGGTGGTTCCTCAATTGAATATTTGGGCTCGATACTCAAAACCTCCTCGGGTGGAGGAAATGGGTAATCGTTAAGAAAATCCTTGATAATCGAGAAGTCCTCATCGTTGCCGAGGTCTTCGTCACAAGTATGTGGAACATCAAATTATTCCAACGTAAAACCACCACCTCCAAATAGAGTGAAGGATGGTGTCGAATTATCATGAATGGGATCAAGCATAGTGGGATTGCCACTATTTTCATCATCACCAAAACCTAAAACTTCTTGTGAAAGTTTCTCGCAAACAACGTCGACCATATCAACGAGGTTTATGGTCGCGACGGAATAAACATGAGAAATTGGAGAATTTTGAGTTGCGTTTATAACAAGTTCCTCGTCATTGAAACGTAAGGTGGTCTTTCTAGCATGCACTCTAGTCAACGCCATTGACGTATCAAAAAACGAACGGCCTAAAATAAGAGGAACTTAAGGATCCGTGGGAATATCGACAACGATAAATTCTACCGGATAATAGAACTTTCCCACTTTCACAAAAACATCTTCGGCCAATCGACATGCGGGAATCGTGGAATGATCGGCCAATTCGATAGACATTAGTGAAGGAGTAATATTAGGAAGATTGAGCGACTTGATGATTTCAAGTGGCATCAAGTTAATACTAGCACCAAGATCGGCCAAGGCATAACATTCTTCCATATCTTGGATTGCACATGGAATCAAGAATTTACCAGGATCACCGACTTTTTGAGGTATGCGGTTAAGATAAACCGATGAAAAACTAGACAATTATTGCAATTTCTCCTTTTTGTTTAACATACTCTTAAAGTTAGCGGAAAATTGAGGCATCATGACCAAAGCGTCGGCAAAACTTACATTGAAATGCACATCAGGAAACATCTTCAATAAAAAGCTCAAATTGGTAATTGTCGCACTTTTGACGTTTCTCCTTTCTAAGTCTCGATGGGTAGGGCAAAGGTGGTATGGGTTTAGGTATAGGCATAGCCTTTGGAATCTCGTGTTCCAATGATGGTAATGGGTCAACCGTAGGTGTGGCATGAGCGGTACTTCATGGGATTGGGACATGCTCCTTTTTGACCACCAACTCGGATTCTTCCTTAATTTCCTCCACCGTTGGAGTAATTGGTTCAGGAGTCAGTTCCTTAAGTGTCTTACCACTTCGTGTGGTAATCACATTCATCTCTCCCTTAGGGTTCAATATGGTGTTGCTAGGAAGACTACTCGAAGACGGTTTACACATTATAGCCTCAAGCATGGATGAAATTTTATCCTCAAACATAGATTGTCTCTTATCGGCCTTAAGCATATCTTGTTTTATTTCATGTTGCCCTTGTTCCATTTGTTGTTGGTTTTGTGGTAACCTAGTTACATTTCCCTCCATTTTGTTGGTATGGATCTTAATCTCATTTGCTAACTCATTTTTCAACTCCTTTTTCAAGTCATTCTTAAACTCGGATCTTAGGCTAATGATCTCTCTATGAATATTATCAAACCTAGCATCGTTTCCATTTGCGTATTCAACAAATTCATTTGGAAGATCTTTCAAAGTTTATAAACCCTTGTTGTTGTTTTGAAAATCATTGTTTTGATTTTTGTTTGAAACTTGATTATTATTAGCCCCATGATTCCCATAGTTGTTACCTTTGTAATTGTTTTTGTAACCAACTTGATTGTTTCGATAGTTTTTGTTAGCATTTTGATTGGGAGAAAAACCCGGTGGAGTCATTTGATTAGAGCGGGTAACTTGACCGTTTTGGTTGTAAGTTCTCGTGGTCGCGTAGGCACTCGAAGTGTTACTACCGTTGGTAATGCACTCGTAGAAATCATGACCTCCACCACAATACATGCAAGAAACCTCAACTGCTTTAGCCGTAGCGGGAGCACTTTGTTCACCAATTTTGAATTCAATTAAAACACCTTTAAGCTTATCAAAAATCTTCTTCTCCAAATTTGCCTCAATTTGGAAAGCATCGATGGTATTGGACAATGAAGGTGAAGCCGAAGACGATGCCTTACGAACACTCGATATGTTACGAGGAATATAGACATTAGACCTATTCTCAATAATCAACAACGCTTCCTCGACGGTTTTACACAAAAAATTACCACCCGCGGCGGCATTAAGTTAATCTCTCTCATGATCATTCATTCCATTGTAAAACGTGTCAATTTGATGCAAGTCGGAAAAACCATGATTTGGACACTCGTGTAACATTACCTTAAACCGATTCCAAGCCGTAGAAAAACTCTCATTAAATTCTTGTGAAAAATTTGAAATCTCGTTTTTCAAATACGTAGTCTTATAGGGCGGGAAAAATTGGTTCACAAACTTTGAAACGAGATCCTTCTACGTCAATATAGAATTGGGTGGCTCTTTCTCTAACAAAATTTTAGCGGGCCCCGCTAAGGAATACGGAAAAAGAATCATCTTAATCGAGTCATTAGCAACGTCCTTAAACTTGCAAGTGGCGGTAAGACGATTTAATTGGCGGATATGGTTGTGCGGGTTATCCTTTTCATCACCACGGAATTTGTTGTTTTGGATCATCAACAACAAACTCGTCTTAACTTCAAAGTTCTCCGCAAGGATGGCGAGAATCACAATAACCTCTTCATAACCCTCGGTGGGTGCTTGAAGTAACTCCATCATAGTTCGATTAGCCATGGTAGCTTCTTGTTCTACGATAGGTTCGTCAATAGGAGACTCCTCACTTGAAAGGTTAGGTGTGGTCTCCTTTCGGTTTTTTCGTTTGCGTGCACGTCTTGCTTGATTACGAGTAAGCATAAACGTCACGTACAACGTGGGGATGAGCAAAGAAGATTATTTTTGGTGTTTTTAAATTTTTCCAATTTTTTTGTGGTTTTTGATTGTTTTTACTTACTTTTTTTTTGGATTTTGGTGATGTATTAAGTAGAAAAAGATATACAAATCTCTCCTCAAATCAAATATCTTGATTAAAGGAGCCTCAAGGAATGAAAATGATCATGTGAAGTGAACGCCTTCGATGACTTTAGAACGTTGGTGGAACACCAAAACGTTCAAGAGGGTTTAATCAATTGAAACCAAGAAAATATATATGATACTTAGATAATACTTTGGTTGGCAAACCCTCGATTAGCCCTTTTTATCTAAAGACGCACAAGGAAGCGGGGAAACAAGGCGGCGCGAAGCACTTAAGAGCCTTTTTCCTTAGGGTATATTTTATAATACCCGCCTTATACCCACCTTATTGTTTGTGTTTTTCAAAATTAAGCTTCTCGAAAGTAATTATCTATTTTGCCTTTTTTTTCTTTGTTTGAGATTTGAATACAATGATCGAGTGATGAAATCCCGAGTCAAGGTTGTGTTTTCACACTTTTAGAGTACTTCTGAATTTATTGTTCTACGTATACAATATAGTAATATTCACACAAAAAACAAAAAACCGATAATACGTATTAGTAGAGTGCTACTAATACAATTATATTTATAGATAATATAAAAACAACAATTGTTCAAATCAAAACACAACACGCCTCCCTGGCAGCGGTGCCAAAATGATAGTAGTATGATACGACCTTTTAGGAAAAAGGCGTAAAAAGCGGCAAGTATTAATTGTCGGTTTAGGAAAACCAAGCACTAATGACCAAATTAAGTTCAAGTTCGTTTCCCAAGGAGGCAAGTGTGTTGTGTAAAGAAATGATTAAGAGTTTGTGATTATAATTATGAGAAAAGAAAAAACAAAGGATGTGTAGAAAAGGATGACGGTTACGATTATGAATTAAACTAAGACGAAAAGTCGTGCACGTAAAAGCGTAGCATATGACAAAATTTAAAACCGAACCTAAAAATTCCTAGAAAATTGCAATAAATCCTAAAAATTGTAATTAGAGTTTACAAAAAATCAAAAATCACTCAAACCTTTTATTTAATTAAATATTAATTTTTTAATGCTAATTAAAGCCAAAAAAATCAATTTAATTAACAAAAAGCCCAAACTGAGATTTTTCACTTTTTAAACCTCTAAAATGACTTAACTAAATTAAAAACTATTTTTGAAAATTTAAAGTTAATTAAAACTATTTAAAAATGATTAAAAACTATATAATATTAAAATAATTCTAAATTTTAATCAAATGACACTAAAATTAATCTAAAAATTTTAAAATTCCTAACTTAATGTATTTGAACTATGAAAAATGAAACTTGAAAAAATCTAAAATTTAATTTTTAATAATAAAATAATAATAAAATATTAATAAAAATCCAAAATTTAAAAAAATTTAAAAAATTTGAAAACTAGTTTATTTTAACCTAATAAACACATCAATGAGCTTGAAATGACCAACCTATCCCTATTGGGCCTCCAAATGGGCTAAATAACAAAACAGTCCACTATATTGGGCTTTTTGGCCCAATAAGCAAAAATTTCATCAAATAAGCCCAAAATCACCTACTTGACTCAATATTTTATTTTAAGAACAAAACTCTAAAGATCCAAAAGCTGAAAGTGAGCTTATCACAGCTTAATTGTCAACAGCTTATTCTTAATGGGCTTTTTGGCCCATTAAGCCTTAAGCTAATGCCATAAGCTCTAATTTAACACACAAGCTTCTTTTGGGATACTTAAGAGATTTGTGAAATTTTTTTTTGAAAAAGCCCAAGAAATAAGCCTGAAATAAGCAAAAGCTCTCTACAGAACACGACAAAAAAGTCGTTTTTGAGTTCTAGGCCACCTCAAGTGCTGATTCAACTTGCAAAAGGTTTTAATTGACAAAACTAAGATTAATAATAAAAAAAATTTCAAACAAGCACAAAGAATAAGCTGGCAAAAGCAATAAACACTTATGTTAAAAGTCAACTTGTTTGGTTTTCTAGTCAAACCTAAAAGTCAAACCCTAAAAAGCTCCAAATTAGTTTAATGGGTCAAATGAGGAAGAGTGATCACAAAAAATAAGTTGTTGAAAGTCTGGATAAGCCAAAATGGCTTATGAATAAGTTGATGATCAATTTACACTAGCAGTGGCTAGCAACAGGGGAAAGGAGTTCCCACTGCTTGACTATTTTGACTTTTTATCTTATATGGATTTTTGTTGGATCCAAGCCACACAAAGGAACCCTTATAACCAGTGGGTTATAAGGAGTCAATAGCAATCACAAAAACACAAATACTAACAGGCAATTAGTACAGTTTAATCAAAAGATCACCAGACATGATATATACATGTTCATAAGCAGTTTTCACACAAATAAGCAGTTTTAGCAAGAATAAGCCAACCAAATTGAACAAATTGCACACAACAGCTTATATTAATTCAAATGAACATAAATTAACTGGTTTCATGCAGTGATTCAAAGATTAGAACAAGATTCAAGCTTAAAAAAGTTACTTATGAACTAAGAACAAGCAGATTATGAACTTTGCTGATGTACTTGACCACAAATCCAATTTCAAACCCTCAAACCTCTTAAACAGGTTATATAAACTTTGTTTAATCACTTGTTAGCCCTAAGCATGCATCCAATCTATGTATTTCCAAGATCTTAGGTCAAAACAAGCAGATTTCAACAAGTTATAGCACAATCAAGAAATTGATGTTTAAAATCAAGACTTGCATATATCAGCACAATACCAAGTATTTATCAGATACCAACATAAAAAACACTTAACAAACACAAATCCTAACTAAAAATGAAACAAGCAACTCAAATCAGTAAAGCCAAACACCCCTTTCCCTTGTTAAATCCAATTTTAACAAAGCAAATGTGTGATTCAGTCTTACCCAAGCCTAATCTAGCATCATATCATTAATATCATGCAATATCAAGCAGATTTAAGCCACAAGAACAACAATTATAACAGCAGAACACAAAAAACACAAAATTAAGTATTTTTAATAGATTTTGGGAAATGAGACTCAAACCTCATGAATGTACATCCACACTCACGAATTTTTGAGCTAATGTGTCTAGCTAAACACGACACAAGCTTCCAATAACACCTGCTAAGATTCAACAAGGTTAAAAGGAACAATTATATAAAACAAAAAAGTGGAAAAAGCCTGATTAATGCAACCTTGTTCCCACTCATTGATTATCCCAAAATCACAAGCTTACAACACCTTGATAATATTCTTATCAGGGTGCTATAATCACTTGCAATCCAAAAATTCCAAGGGTTTGAACCAAGAACTTAGCAAAATATCAAGTTTTAGAAAATTATGCAATTTCTTGCACAATCTTTGAAAACAGGTTTTCAGACTTACCGATCATAAACAATAAACAATAACAAGTAAAGATTAAGGTTGGCACTTGGATTTCATCATCAATATCAAACACTTTTTCATAAATTGAAAGAAGGATTTACAGATTTGTGATAAAGGAAAAAACCAAGAGCAGGGCTGAATGTAAAACCCTAATGCCTTTATATAGGCTACATGAGACTAAGATACTGAATAAAAAACGTAAACCCTAAGTGCTTGATCTTCCAAAAATGCCCTTGTAGTTTGAATTTGGGAAGATCATGTGAAGTATCTTGGCAGCTTGTGAGGGTGTAAAGGTGATTAGAATTTGATCAATGGTCCATAACATGCCTAGGATTCAAGCACCTTTGGCGTGCGTTGAATGGTTGTTACCTTTTGGCATCTTCTCATAAATATGTGCATGGGAGATATCATATGAACTTGTGGGTGATGTGGCATGCAAAGTGAGAGTTGGGTTGTGATTAGGGATAACTTAATCACAAATCTGGAGGGTTTTGGGTTTTAATTCCAAGTATTTAATAAACCCCCAATTTTGTTCTTGAGTGAATAGTGGGTTAGTTTGATCCGGATTAAGGTTTGAATTGTTGTTTAGCGCGTGTTTTATAACTAAGTAATATTAGTTATTAAAACCGGCTTGGTGGATTGTAACATGGCAACATAGGGAGTGGTGATTGGTGGGATGGAGTTAGTAGGGCACGTGTCCACCTCCCACTGGTCTATGTAAGTATCTTGTCTTGGCAGTTTACTCCCCTCATCTTCTATACTCCTTTCACTTTGGTTTAAACATTGAAAAACTGATTTTCCTTTGTTAGCCAAGTTTTGATTTTTATACTTTTGCCCCAAATACTTTTGCAAAAGTATTTCAAGGGTATTTCTTGCCAATTCATGATATTTGAAGGGGTGTTTTGGAATTTTCTTCATTCTTCAAGGTGTTGACTTATATTATTGACTTCTTAGAGGACTAATATTGTCAAGTCTTCATTTTTGAGGGACCATTCTTGCCAATTCTTTAAAGTGGAGGGCCCTTTTTGTAAATATGACAAACTTTAAGGACCAAACTTGTAATTATGAATAAACAAGGGTTTAAAGTGTCAATTCTTCAATATTGGAGGACCCTTCTTGTACAATCTTCAATTTTTCAAGGTTTATTCTTGGAAAATCCACATTAGGGCTTGGTTCATTGTGCGGCTTCGTTTCTCGTGTTCGTTTTTGCTTGTTTCTTGTGATCTTTTGCCATTTTTTCAATATCCGTACCTAAAATACACATGTAACAAACACAAGCATATATTTGGCATTTTCATGAAATTTTATGTATTTTAAGCCCATTTTGGACGATGAGACTATGTATAAATGCAGTCTCATCTGGGATCAAATATCAATCTTTTTTGGAATTGACTTGGTCTTCAAAAGTATTTTCAGAAAAATTCAAAACGATGTATATTCTCTTTTTGTGCTATGTGTGCCTTGTGTGGCAATTGAATTGGCCTTAGGAAATATCTCACATGCCTTACTTCATTAAGTTAAGAACGCTAGTTGTGTGTGATCGTGTTAGTATGAAAGATAAAAGTTTACGGGGTAGTGCGTTTGTACGTTAAATTGTTTATATAAGTTTTAATGCACAAACTTACACAATGGGGGGCCAAATCGCAAATTCTTGCAACCAAAGGGGACCAAAATTGCAAATCTTTCAAAGTGATATTCAGATTGACCTTAGTCAAACCCCCCCCCCCTGTTTATTCATTTTGTCTCAAACACATACACACCCAAACCTTTGCCACCATTGATAAAGATCTTCCAACCTTCATTTTTGTGCTAAATCTTCTGTTATATCATCTAGGTATTCGTCAAATATATGTGCTTTTTATGATTATCAACTGCTTAGCATTAAAAATGTACACTAGGTCTCAATTAATCAAGTTTAGAGTTTCGATTTGATTTTTGCTTAGAAGTTACAATTGATCGAGGGGAACTGATCCTCTAGCATATATAAACATAGGACTTGAATGGTTTTGCTTTAAACACATCCCTAGTCCCGTAATCGAAAGTTCAAAAGTTGCATAGTTATATCTGTCCCAGATTCCGATGGTACATTTTGATGGGTCATTCCGATGGATGATTTCAATGGGTCATTTTGATGGATGATTCCGATGGGTCATTTCGATGGATGATTCCAATGGGTCATTCTGATAGATGATTCCAATGGATGATTCTGATGGATGATTCCGATGGATCTTTCCGATGGATTCATTCTGATGCATTCATTCCGATGGATTCATTCCAATGGATTCATTCCCATGGATTCATTCCGATGGATTCATTCTGATGGATTCATTTCGATGGATTCATTCCGATGGGTCATTTCGATTGGTCATTCTGATGGGTCGTTTATTGCGATGGATTTATTCACATGCCTATGGATTCTTGTATTATGATAGATAGACATTGCGATTGATAGACATTGCGACAAGTGGAACCTATAGACATTGCACATTACATGTATGTGCACATTGCTAGATTAAGAGTTGTGAAACATAAAAAATGCTAAGTGTTGTTTCTTATCAAATATAACATAATGTATGTTTCTCCAAGATTAATCTGACAACATTTGATATGACAAGTATAAAACGAGTTAGGATTATTTCTTAGATAACATCATCATGCAAAGTTATATGACTTGACACGGTTCTCCATGCAATATAACTTTAGAATACATGATATATAAATATTTATCTATCATTTTCATATGTTGGTTATTTAAACAAGAAAATGTCTATCACCGAAGAACAACAGCTACAACCTGATCTCGCACTTGTTCCACTCAGTGCTAGGCTGCCACCTGTAGAGAACAATTCTCGTCTGAAAGACGAATTTGATCCACCTTTGGCAGCTTTCAAAATCGCAATGGATATCCTGGACATGTCACCGATAAAGGATGCCCTTAGAGCTACTTCATCAGTTCTCGAAGTATATATGCACGAGTTTTGGGCCACAACATCGATCTCACAGGGAAACCAATTATCTAAGAGGTTTATCACCTTCAAGATCAACAAAAAGAAATTGACTCTTGATTTAACTCAATCTAGACAATTGTTCAAGTTCCCTAGGTTAGAAAAAGGAGAAAAGTATGTGCCTAACCCAGAGACAGATGAAATGCTTAGAGTACTTAGAGCTCTGAACTATGAGGGTGACATTCTTAATCTATCTCAGTTTACCACTTCACACATCGGGAAACCATGGAAAGCAATCGTCACTATCATAACTAAGTGCGTCAATTTAAAACCTCGTGGATGTGACCAAATGAGACCCCCTCAGGCTCATGTATTTTGGGGTCTCTACACTGCATCTAAAGTAGATTACGCTCTTCTACTTTGGGAAGAATTCTGCTACCAGTTCGTCGGTACCAAGAACAAGTCGACGCATCTTCCATTTCCATGCTTCACAAAACTTATCATCAACCATTTCATGAAGAGTGTTCCATCCATTAACAAACGTGGGAATTTCTTCTACCATACATCAGACAAAGACTACGTGTTGGATCATATGGGTAAAGAAAATTATTCTATTAAGTACTCACTGCGTCCAGCTTTAGTGCCCGATGCAATGATCAATGAAGGGATCAAGGACAGTGAACCTTACAAACAAATGCTTAAGGATATTGAAGCATAAATTAAAAGATCAAATGAAGATCCATCTAATAAGCAAAAGGGTAAAAGGAAAAAGACTGTTGTCAAGCGCCAAAAGACTTCTTCACCTAAAGCCAAAGGCAACGCTAAAGGGAAAGAGCAACTTCGTGATGAAGATGTAGAAGAAGAAAATCCTACAGCATTAATGTCTGAAGAAAAACATATGAGAATATCACGTTAGAGAAGCAAGATAGAGGCACTGGCTAAGAAAACAGGTAGTGGTTCTGGATCAAAAACTCCTACATAATTAGCCCTGGAAGCTTTTGGAGATCCAGACAACTGAACTGATGAAGAAGAACAAGATTTCATATTAGAGGAAAGAACCACATACCAAACAAACCAAGATCATGATATCGTAGATGATTATATCAACTATGATTATGAAGACCAATCTTTAGGAGGTGGAGGAGAAGATATGGAAACACTCTTGTACCATGACGTCAACCTGAGCAAACCACTTCCTACTCCTTCAGCATTAATTGCATCAGAAGACGCTCATCTGATGGTGATTACTAACCAACAACAAACACCTCCTCCGCCACCATTGATTAGCACCCTTGTGACAACCGTTCCTATGACTGAACCCACAATCATCCCACAACCAGTATCACCGCCACCGATTATCCAACAACCCATACCAACCACCGCCCAAACGACTATCCCAACACTGCCACCGATCATCCGCAAACTTGTACCAACCACCGCCCAAGTAATTGTACCAACACTGCCACCAATCCTTGAACAACTTGTACAAACCACCACCCAACAACTTGTATCATCCAAAGTCCCCTTAACACTTGTGGTAACATCTACACCAACAATAGTACAACAACCTGTACCATCCACCTCTAATCCCTTTCTCACGATCAATGATCCACTTATTCAGCACCTCCAAAAACAATTGGAGGATCAGGCAAAACAGATTGAAAAGCTGAATGAAAGAATAACTCCTACTGATACACGTGCTGTCACAGCATAGACACGTGATGACTCCAAACTTGACGAGACATAGCCGATTTCTTAATACTTACAGAGCAACATCAGGAGTTCATTGCCAAAAAAGAAGCACGTGACAAAGAAAACAATGCTATCACCGACTCCATCAATGATACTATGACTAACATCATTCAGAGTGAAGTTAGGTCATGTGTACATCAGGAGCTTCCAGCACTATTAACTAAGGGCCTTACCGACCTTGAGTTAATGAAAACATTGGAGACTCGATTAACTAAGATCGAGTCACCAAAAACAAAGGCTCAACACAAGTTGCAAAGAGCTCTTGCTAAAGCAATACTGGAAGCTTCTAAGACATCAACATTGGAAGACAATGAAGTTCCCTAAATCTTCAAAGAAAAGGAAATGTCAGGAGACTGAAAATGAAGATGAGGAGGAAGATGAGGAAGAAGAGGAAGAGGATGAGGATGAGGAAGAACACTCTGATAAGAATGAGGATGAAGAAGAGGATGACGACGAGGAAGAAGATGAGGATGAGGATGACAGTGAGGACGAGGATGAGGATAGTGATGGGGACGATAATGATGACGGTAATGGGATTGGTAAGGGTAAGGAAAAAGGGAATGGTGATGAGGGTAAATGTGCTAGTACTGATGGCGAAGAATCTGTGGAATCTGATAAAGATGATGAGGATGAGGAAGAAAGTGATGCAGGTTCAAAAGAAAAGGTATCTTCATCAAAAGACACCGGTAAGTCAACTGAACCAGTTCTTACTAATTTATCAAAAGAAGAACCTGTAGAACCAGTACTCGAAGACGAACCAATGATTGAAGACGAACCGACACCGTCTATGGAAAATCACTCTCTACCTCCTACACCTATTCAACATCACAAAGACACAGACACAGTTATGTCTTCTTAACCGGTTCCTACTACTGTTTCATCAACAGCACCTGTAGAACATATGCATGAAGACGAGGCTATGCAAGAAGACGAACCGATACCGTCTGTGATACATCACTCTCCACCTAAACATTACATCGATATGGATATTGAAGACACAAATCAACCAGATCCTGAGTTTGCTGACACATTCACTATTGACGCGACTGTTCCAGAGCAGCCATGGCTTACACAGGCAGCAACTGCACGTACAATCTTTGACAATGAAAAGGCGGATCTTACACAATTTCTCAATAATCCAATCGACTTCTCTGGATTCCTGATGGACACATATGGAGTACCAACCATGGATACAAATACACATCAAACGACGATTAAAGACAAGAACTTTTGGGCTTCCATGCAGATTGCCAAAAATAAGGGAGAATATCATTTCAATGAGCTCATGAAAGCAATGAAATCAACAGCGTCAGGTGAACAAGCTCCAGTACTTCTTCCACTAACAGCTTCGGTTATTGCCGCAGCCATGCACCTTCCAATGCAGTACATTTTCAACCGTGATCTGGATTACTTAAAGAACATCACGAACAGGTATGCTACATCATTAACAATGGGCAAGGCAGTAAACTTGGAGGATGTTCCTTGGACTGAAGATAAGGTTCCAGACCTATGGAGAAAAAAGCTTTTCAAGGAATATGATCAATATGCGGAATTAGGTATCTCACATTGGCAGGGAAAGAAGAGGTCCGGTTAGTACATCTATAACCATAACAAAACATGTACACTCATAATTTCAAACCGTCGAATCACAAGCATACAGGGAGTTATTTTTCTACATATATTCGGGTATTCGCACTTAAAAGAAATCAGATTCAAACGAGAAGACGGTAAGACTTATAGTGTAAGTGAAGGGGATCTTCAATTCCTACGACTTGAAGATATTGAAGATTTTCTACTTATCTTGGCTCAGCAAGGTCCCTCACCTAGAACCTGACGAATTCATTGCCCTAAGTTTCAACATTCGCCAATATACTCGAAGAGTTGTTGTCACACCCCACCATAGCGGAATATGGGGCGCGAAGTATGGATATCATCACAACAATAGCGTGTCTATAGATTTAACTAAATGAAATAGAAATGTCATAAAAAGGTGACACAATGTCATGACAATATCTCAAACAATACAGGCGCCTAGGTAAGTAGGTAACAGGCCTACCTCTTACCAAAGACATACAAATAAACAAACATCAAACATATAGGTACCACAAAGTTCACTAAATCAAAACACAAAATAAAATCTAAGAGGAAAGGGATTCCTCCTAATGCAGTCTTAGTAGCCTATAAACTCTAGCCACTTCTAACCTCATCCTCCTCAACTACCTCACCTGAAAATGACACTAAAATCTGTCAACATAAAGTTGGTGAGAACATAGGTTTAAGTTATCTAGAACATCATAAGAAACCTTGACATCCGTTGTAAATAAGTTGAAGAAATTTTTTTTATAGTAATGGACCATAATGTGATAATCATGTTACATACAACTACAAACAAAGCACAATTATATAAATCAAGAACACACAATAAGAACAATGCACCACACTATTAACAATCAAGAAGTATCCCGTCACACACACAAGAACACACCACACTATCCGGATGTGACAACCCGTCAATTTCAGGTCGTTATTTTAATCTCGACTATTACGTATTACGTGTTTACTTTAATGAGAATTTTAATTTATCGACTAACCGAGAAGGTTATGACTTGAAACTAGCGTAAGAATGTCGATTAGATGAAAACCGACAAGGAATATGTTAGGTATCGATATTATATTCTCAAATAATCATGAAAATGATTTTTATTATATTTAATCTTTATTTCTTGTATTTTTCGTTTTAACGAATGCCGATAACTAGTAGTGATCGCGATACCGACGGATGCCCAAAAATTTACGTTTTATTATCGATTGTCTCGATATTGTATATTTTCGACGTTTTCGATTTAATTACGTTTTAAGTCGTGTCGAAGCTTTATTATTATTTTTATGAAGCGTTTTAACTTACGAAAAGTATTTTTACGAAACCCGAGCCCCGTAAATATTTTTAAAATGTACAATTTACATTTTCTACCTTGTAAACTAATTACTTGCACTTTGGGACCAAAAGAATGCAAATTTGGCAAAAATTACCCTCACCCCACTATTTAAACAAATTCCACTACCAATTTCTTTATTTAAAATTCATTTTCATCAAAAACACACATCTCACTCTCTCCCTTGCTCTTTTGCCGTCCACCCCTCACAACAAAAACCCTCCCAAAATTTTTGATTTACTTTGAATCAAGCAAAACTAAGAAAAGTCCCATCCTAGAAATTTCAAGGGCTTTCTATTGGTATAATTTTCTTCTACATGCATTCACTAAATTTTTATTTCAATTTTTGATGATGAACACCATGTTTGATCCATTTTTATGGTGATATATGGTGTTAATATTATTATATTCATAGTGGGTTTTGGTTGCATGCAAGATTTTTATATATTTAATTTTTGTAAGATTAAATTTGAGGGTGTTATGAGTTAATTAGATGTGTTATTATGATATTAGGATCATATTAGGACTATAGGAATTGTTGGAATGGGTTGAAAATTTGATTTGGTATGATTTTTAGATAGGCTATTTTGGGCAGTAACTTTAAGTCCGTTTTTGAAATTGTTACTGTGATAAACTTGGTAAACTAATAAGATAGGGTCGTAGAGAATTTCGTTAGCTTCGATTTGAGCTAAAGTAGAGCTTCTAACTCATTACGAGCGAAAAGTTATGCTACTTTTAGTATTCGTGTACCGGGAGACGGGTATCGGCACAATCCGAAAATTGTTGTCGATATTTGGAACGAATCTCGGGGACTATAAAATGAGTTTTAAAAATGTTCAAGGGCTGTTGTAAGTTGATAAACCTCAGGTCATGAGTCTATTTTCAAACCCGAGTGTCGGTTTTGCAAACGGAATTGTTTAAATAAGTCAAAATGGTTTTACAAGTCGAAGACGCAAAACTGTCCGGTTTTTGCAACACGAAGGTGTGTCGGGCAGAAGGTCTTAGAAGTAATATTTTTGAATGAAATTTAAACTGAGTCTTATTCATATTATGTGTGAGTTTGTCACCAAGTTTCGTCGAAATCGGACATGTCTAGATAGGTTAGATTGGTGTGTACATTTGGAGTGTACATGCTGAGTGGTATTTTGGACACGTAGTTCAATACTTGTGTGGCGTGAGTTGAGTATTCACTATTGGATATGGTGACTTACTCAAGTGTTAAGTCATTATATAAATGACTTAGCTACTGGTCCGAGGGAAGTAAAAATGATGGTTTGACTTGCGTTGACTTGGCGTCTTATGACGGGTCAATGTCGAGGGTGCAAGTGATTTAAATGAATAGGTGTTGAATAAAAGGGTATAGAAGTACACTTATATTTTGTTATTTTTCGGGACTTTTATGGTCATTCGAAATTGACTTTCATATTATTTAAGTATTAAATATACTTGAGTCGTTTATTAACGAACGCGCCTTATTTGGTAGGTTGCGGTCTTCGTGTTTAAAAGGGCATCACAAATCGTCGGCGATCGTCACGTCACTACTATCGTATCAAGGTGAGTCTATAGCCTCGCTTTACATGTTTACTTGTTTTATAAAACCCGCGAGGGGGATAACATGCTTGTTTTATTAAAATAAAAGGGGTACGACGAGAAGTTGTGGAAACCCTTATTATTGGAAAAACATTATATAAATGAAGGGTACAACGAGAAGTTGTGGTAAACCCTCATTCTTTTAAAATTGAACACAAAGGACCCGATTGTATGCTTAGATGAAAGTTGTTATATAAGTTTGTTTAGCCTTAAAGACCCATGAATCGTGAATTGTTAATCGAAAAGAACGCTAATACTATGGATAGATCTATCGGGGTGACGCCCAGTCCGGTCGCGACTAGCTATCGCGTGGTGTTGTGATGCACCAGTAATGAAACATCGGATGCAATTGTATAAGAGAAATATACGCACTTGGCTAGGTGTGTTGGGCTGAAATAATATATGTTAACGTTCAATTTCACGAGACTTATGAAATAACAACGATAATTATGTCTGATCCACATGATTGTCAACTACGGAAGGTTTATTCAGAATACTTGTGTTCATTTATTTAAAATTTAAACTCTATAGATTCACTCAACATTTTTGTTGACTTTATAGCATGTTTTATCTCAGGTCCATGAAGAAGGCACTCAAGGAAGGCGGTTTCACGCAGCTTGCTAAATTTAAATGTTTTGGCCCACTTTTATAAACTATGTCCATTCAAAGAAATTATTATCATTTGGTTGGTTGTGTAAAATTTAAAACTATTTGGGACCGTGTGTAAACTGTTTTATCTTTAAACAAATGAATGGATGTATGTTTTGTTAAAACGACTCATTTTGAGGCGTTTTCTATGATATTGAGGTTGAACCATGATAGTAACACCCAATGACCCTTCCGCTGCTATGACATGAAATTGGGGGTGTTACAGATTGGCATCAGAGCTCAAGTTATAGAGAACGAAAAGATCTTCCAAAAATAAATTTTTGAAATCTTTTGACTATAACATCTGCAAGCGAAACCTCCGAGTTGCCAATGGACGAGAACAAGCAAAGTATATATATATGTTATACATATTTAATTATTATTTATGCTTGAAGCATAATGGATTACATTTATTTATTTATAAATGTTTATTATTTGATTATTATAATACTAATACGTGATTTACAAACGACGCTGGTTGTCACAATAGAAATCCCTGTCTTTTGACTCATTCCTCGTGAATCTTAGTTCCTTGTCTAAATTCTATTCTTCGTTCTATCATCCATTCTTGTTTCTTTTCATCTATCTATTCTTATTCTGTGTTATTCATGTTTTGTTATCACAAGCGTTGAATGAATACTCATTTTGATGTGAATTGTGTAACAGGATCATGCCGCCTAAACAGTTGACTGAGACTCAGTTACGTGCTATAGTAGCTGATCAATTTCAGATATCTATGAATGCATTTATGGCAAACTTGAATAATGGAGCCGGTGGATCTGGTGGAGCTAGTGGATCTGGTGGAGCTGGTGGATCCGGTGGAGCTGGTGGATCCGGTGGAGCTGGTGGATCTGGTGGAGCTGGCGATACTGGAGCTGGCAACACTAGAGCTGGCGCTACTGGAGCTGGCGCTACTGGAGCTGGCGCTACTGGGGCTGGCAATGCTGGTGCTGGAACTGGTGATGCTGATAGACCAGTAATTCCTGAAAACAAGAAGTGCAATTATACCTCGTTCATGAAATGTAAACCTCCAACGTTTAAGGGTACTGAAGGCGCTGTTGGGTTAATGCAATGGTTTGAGAGATTTGAATCCGTGTTTCGATTTAGTGGAAGCGAGGAAGGAGATAAAGTGATGTTTGCCTCTGCTACTCTTCAAGGGCGAGCATTAACTTGGTGGAATGGAAGAATGGCATCATTGGGTATGGATGCTGCGTATGCTACCCCTTGGGCTGAGGTAAGAAGATGGATGACTGAGGAATTTTGTCCAAGGAGTGTTATTCAAAGGTTAGAACAGGAATTATATCAGCTGAGACTGAAGGGTACCGACATCGATGGATACACAAACAGATTCCATGAACTTGCTCTACTTTGTCCAAACAAAGTTAACCCTGAATACTTGAAGGTAGAGCAGTATATTCGAGGCTTACCGACCAACATCCGTGGGGATGTGACCTCATCTAAACCTGCCAATATTGATGAAGCTGTTCGTATGGCCTACCAACTAATGGGTCAAATCATCCAAGACAAGGCTGATGGTGTTTCTGAAGGCAACAAAAGAAGAGCTGAAAACGACAATGATGATCGTGGTGATAACCGTCAATCTCACAACAGAAATCAAAACCGAAGGAGGGGCAACGCTAATGCGATGACTGAAGCTGCAACTGCTGATAAAGGAACCAGATGTCAACGATGCAAGAAGTCTCATACTGGTGAATGTACTAAGTGTGGAAAGTGCAACAAGTTAGGTCACAAGACTGAAGACTGTTGGGGACAAGGAAAGAAGGGAGTGACGTGTTATAACTGCCAAGGTAAAGGTCACATGAGGAACCAATGCCCTCAACCTCCGAAGAATGCACGTGGTGGAGATAACCAAGGAAAAGCTTATCAGTTGGGAGAAGCCGAAGCGAAGCAAAACCCGAAAGTTGTCACTGGTACGTTTTTACTAAACAACCGTTATGCTACAGCTTTATTTGATTCTGGTGCGGACAAAAGCTTTGTGTCTACAAGTTTTAGTACCTTAATTGATATCAAACCGGTCGAATTAGACGCAAGTTATGAGGTAGAACTAGCTGATGGTAAATTAGTGAGAACCAATCGTGCGCTCCTAGGATGTTCTCTAAATCTCTTGAACCGTATTTTTAAGATAGACTTGATGATTGTTGAATTGGGAAGTTTTGATATTATTATCGGAATGGATTGGTTATCCAAGTATAACGCGTCTATCTTGTGTGGAGAAAAGAAAGTTAGGATTCCTTTAGACGACAAGACCATGGTTATCGAAGGTGATCAACGTAATTCACGACTGAAAATCGTTTCGTGCATTAAGGCTCGTAAGTATATCGAAAGAGGCTGTGAGTTATTCCTAGCTAAAGTATTGGAGAAAGAACCGAAGGAGAAACGTGCTGAAGATGTACCTGTTATCCGTGACTTTCCTGAAGTGTTTCCGGAAGATTTGCCTGGACTTCCTCCTCCAAGGCAAGTAGAATTCCAAATTGACCTAATTCCTGGTGCTGCACCCGTGGCTCGTGCGCCATATCGTTTAGCCCCATCCGAGCTGAAGGAGTTATCTGTGCAATTGCAAGAGCTATCTGATAAAGGTTTTATACGACCGAGTTCGTCACCTTGGGGAGCCCCTGTCTTATTCGTTAAGAAGAAAGATGGTTCGTTTCGTATGTGTATTGATTACCGAGAGTTGAATAAGCTGACGATCAAGAATCGTTATCCGCTTCCAAGAATTGATGATTTATTCGATCAACTTCAAGGTTCTCGTGTTTTCTCTAAGATTGATCTTCGTTCTGGTTACCATCAACTTCGCATACGTGAGGAAGATATTCCTATTACGGCGTTTAGAACTCGTTATGGTCATTATGAGTTTCTGGTTATGCCTTTTGGTTTGACTAATGCACCTGCTGTATTCATGGATTTAATGAATCGCATTTGTAAGCCGTATCTTGATAAATTCGTGATCGTTTTCATAGATGATATTCTAATCTACTCCAAGAGCAATGAAGAGCATGCCGAACACTTAAGGATTATCTTGAACTTATTGAAGAACGAAAAGTTGTACGCTAAGTTCTCGAAGTGCGATTTTTGGCTTAATTCTGTACAATTTCTCGGACACGTGGTCGATAAAAGTGGAGTACATGTTGATCCTGCAAAGATCGAAGCCATCAAGAATTGGAGTGCTCCGACTACTCCAACTGAAGTGCGACAATTTCTAGGTCTGGCTGGTTATTACCGAAGGTTTATTGAAGGATTCTCCTTGATATCGAAACCATTAACGAAGCTGACTCAGAAGAATAAACCGTATGTGTGGGGCGATGATGAAGAAGAAGCTTTCCAAACCCTGAAGATGAA
Source organism: Glebionis coronaria (assembly GCA_025667525.1). Classification (NCBI taxonomy): domain Eukaryota; kingdom Viridiplantae; phylum Streptophyta; class Magnoliopsida; order Asterales; family Asteraceae; genus Glebionis; species Glebionis coronaria. Next base: position 179,863,361 of record CM046880.1, on the reverse strand, counting down.
ACTCTGTAGTGCGCCGATTTTATCGTTACCTGAAGGAAGTGAAGATTTTGTTGTTTATTGCGATGCATCTCTCAGAGGATACGGTGCTGTTCTCATGCAACGCGAAAAGGTGATCGCATATGCCTCTAGACAATTAAGGAAGAATGAGGAGAACTACACTACCCACGACTTGGAATTGGGCGCTGTGGTTTTTGCTCTGCGACTTTGGAGACATTATCTGTATGGTACGAAGTGTACAGTATTCACTGATCATAAAAGCCTACAATACATACTGGATCAAAAGGAGCTGAATATGAGGCAACGTCGATGGGTTGAACTATTAAGTGATTACGACTGCGAGATTCGTTATCATCCAGGAAAGGCGAACGTGGTAGCTGACGCGTTAAGTCGAAAGGAAAGGGAGAAACCGATTCGAGTGCGTGCTTTAGTAGTGACAGTTCATAATAACTTACCTGAGCAGATTCGGAACGCACAAGTTGAAGCATGCAAGAAGGAAAATATTGCTGCCGAAAGATTTAGAGGAGACGGTGAAACATTTGAGACGCGACCTGATGGTATCAGATGTTTGAGAGGTCGAATTTGGTTACCATTATATGGTGGATTGAGAGATTTGATTATGTTAGAATCTCATAAGTCCAAGTATTCTATTCATCCTGGATCGGACAAAATGTACCAAGACTTGAAAAAGTTATACTGGTGGCCGAATATGAAAGCTGATATTGCAACATACGTCGCGAAATGCCTAACATGTGCAAAAGTGAAAGCTGAATATCAGAAGCCGTCAGGATTACTTGTCCAACCTGAAATTCCAGTCTGGAAATGGGAGCGAATTACGATGGACTTCATCACAAAACTCCCAAGGACACCGTCTGGGTTCGATGCAATTTGGGTTATTGTCGATCGTTTAACTAAATCCGCTCATTTTATTCCAATCAACGAGAGATTCGGATTGGAGAAACTCGCCGATATTTATCTGAAGGAAATCGTGTGCAAGCATGGTGTTCCTATTTCAATCATTTCCGATAGAGATAGTCGTTTTGCTTCTGGATTTTGGAGATCACTTCAAAAGTCGTTAGGAACCAATTTGGATATGAGCACAGCCTATCATCCACAAACCGATGGGCAAAGCGAAAGAACAATCCAAACTTTGGAGGATATGCTACGTGCTTGTGTGATAGACTTTGGAAGTAGCTGGGATAAGCACTTACATTTGGCCGAATTCTCGTACAATAACAGTTATCACGCGAGTATTAAAGCTGCACCTTTTGAAGCACTGTATGGGAGAAAATGTAGATCACCCGTTAGCTGGAGTGAGGTTGGTGATGCCCAACTCACTGGACCAGATTTGATTAGGGAGACGACGGATATGATTGTGCAAATCAAGAATAGATTGTTGTCTGCTCGAAGCCGACAGAAGAGTTATGCGGATGTAAGAAGAAAACCATTGGAGTTTAACGTGGGAGATAAGGTTATGCTAAAGGTATCACCATGGAAAGGTGTTGTACGATTTAGAAAACGTGGGAAGTTAAGTCCTCGTTATATCGGACCATTCAAGGTTACATCTAGAGTAGGACCCGTGGCATACCAACTCGAACTACCACAAGAACTGTATGGGATTCATAACACTTTTCACGTGTCGAATCTGAAGAAGTGTTTATCCGATGAAGAACTCATTATACCGTTAGACGAGGTTAAGGTTGATAAGAAGTTGCATTTTATTGAAGAACCGGTCGAGATCATGGATCGCGAGGTCAAGCAACTAAAGCAAAGCCGAATACCTATCGTCAAAGTTCGATGGAACTCTCGAAGAGGACCGGAGTTTACTTGGGAACGAGAAGACCAAATGTGGAAGAATTACCCTCATCTCTTTGATTTCAACAAGCGATCGGGCAAGAACGCAAGTTGATCTTCGAGGGCGAAGATCCTAATTTGGTGGGGATGATGTGACAACCCGTCAATTTCAGGTCGTTATTTTAATCTCGACTATTACGTATTACGTGTTTACTTTAATGAGAATTTTAATTTATCGACTAACCGAGAAGGTTATGACTTGAAACTAGCGTAAGAATGTCGATTAGATGAAAACCGACAAGGAATATGTTAGGTATCGATATTATATTCTCAAATAATCATGAAAATGATTTTTATTATATTTAATCTTTATTTCTTGTATTTTTCGTTTTAACGAATGCCGATAACTAGTAGTGATCGCGATACCGACGGATGCCCAAAAATTTACGTTTTATTATCGATTGTCTCGATATTGTATATTTTCGACGTTTTCGATTTAATTACGTTTTAAGTCGTGTCGAAGCTTTATTATTATTTTTATGAAGCATTTTAACTTACGAAAAGTATTTTTACGAAACCCGAGCCCCGTAAATATTTTTAAAATGTACAATTTACATTTTCTACCTTGTAAACTAATTACTTGCACTTTGGGACCAAAAGAATGCAAATTTGGCAAAAATTACCCTCACCCCACTATTTAAACAAATTCCACTACCAATTTCTTTATTTAAAATTCATTTTCATCAAAAACACACATCTCACTCTCTCCCTTGCTCTTTTGCCGTCCACCCCTCACAACAAAAACCCTCCCAAAATTTTTGATTTACTTTGAATCAAGCAAAACTAAGAAAAGTCCCATCCTAGAAATTTCAAGGGCTTTCTATTGGTATAATTTTCTTCTACATGCATTCACTAAATTTTTATTTCAATTTTTGATGATGAACACCATGTTTGATCCATTTTTATGGTGATATATGGTGTTAATATTATTATATTCATAGTGGGTTTTGGTTGCATGCAAGATTTTTATATATTTAATTTTTGTAAGATTAAATTTGAGGGTGTTATGAGTTAATTAGATGTGTTATTATGATATTAGGATCATATTAGGACTATAGGAATTGTTGGAATGGGTTGAAAATTTGATTTGGTATGATTTTTAGATAGGCTATTTTGGGCAGTAACTTTAAGTCCGTTTTTGAAATTGTTACTGTGATAAACTTGGTAAACTAATAAGATAGGGTCGTAGAGAATTTCGTTAGCTTCGATTTGAGCTAAAGTAGAGCTTCTAACTCATTACGAGCGAAAAGTTATGCTACTTTTAGTATTCGTGTACCGGGAGACGGGTATCGGCACAATCCGAAAATTGTTGTCGATATTTGGAACGAATCTCGGGGACTATAAAATGAGTTTTAAAAATGTTCAAGGGCTGTTGTAAGTTGATAAACCTCAGGTCATGAGTCTATTTTCAAACCCGAGTGTCGGTTTTGCAAACGGAATTGTTTAAATAAGTCAAAATGGTTTTACAAGTCGAAGACGCAAAACTGTCCGGTTTTTGCAACACGAAGGTGTGTCGGGCAGAAGGTCTTAGAAGTAATATTTTTGAATGAAATTTAAACTGAGTCTTATTCATATTATGTGTGAGTTTGTCACCAAGTTTCGTCGAAATCGGACATGTCTAGATAGGTTAGATTGGTGTGTACATTTGGAGTGTACATGCTGAGTGGTATTTTGGACACGTAGTTCAATACTTGTGTGGCGTGAGTTGAGTATTCACTATTGGATATGGTTACTTACTCAAGTGTTAAGTCATTATATAAATGACTTAGCTACTGGTCCGAGGGAAGTAAAAATGATGGTTTGACTTGCGTTGACTTGGCGTCTTATGACGGGTCAATGTCGAGGGTGCAAGTGATTTAAATGAATAAGTGTTGAATAAAAGGGTATAGAAGTACACTTATATTTTGTTATTTTTCGGGACTTTTATGGTCATTCGAAATTGACTTTCATATTATTTAAGTATTAAATATACTTGAGTCGTTTATTAACGAACGCGCCTTATTTGGTAGGTTGCGGTCTTCGTGTTTAAAAGGGCATCACAAATCGTCGGCGATCGTCACGTCACTACTATCGTATCAAGGTGAGTCTATAGCCTCGCTTTACATGTTTACTTGTTTTATAAAACCCGCGAGGGGGATAACATGCTTGTTTTATTAAAATAAAAGGGGTACGACGAGAAGTTGTGGAAACCCTTATTATTGGAAAAACATTATATAAATGAAGGGTACAACGAGAAGTTGTGGTAAACCCTCATTCTTTTAAAATTGAACACAAAGGACCCGATTGTATGCTTAGATGAAAGTTGTTATATAAGTTTGTTTAGCCTTAAAGACCCATGAATCGTGAATTGTTAATCGAAAAGAACGCTAATACTATGGATAGATCTATCGGGGTGACGCCCAGTCCGGTCGCGACTAGCTATCGCGTGGTGTTGTGATGCACCAGTAATGAAACATCGGATGCAATTGTATAAGAGAAATATACGCACTTGGCTAGGTGTGTTGGGCTGAAATAATATATGTTAACGTTCAATTTCACGAGACTTATGAAATAACAACGATAATTATGTCTGATCCACATGATTGTCAACTACGGAAGGTTTATTCAGAATACTTGTGTTCATTTATTTAAAATTTAAACTCTATAGATTCACTCAACATTTTTGTTGACTTTATAGCATGTTTTATCTCAGGTCCATGAAGAAGGCACTCAAGGAAGGCGGTTTCACGCATTTTGCTAAATTTAAATGTTTTGGCCCACTTTTATAAACTATGTCCATTCAAAGAAATTATTATCATTTGGTTGGTTGTGTAAACTTTAAAACTATTTGGGACCGTGTGTAAACTGTTTTATCTTTAAACAAATGAATGGATGTATGTTTTGTTAAAACGACTCATTTTGAGGCGTTTTCTATGATATTGAGGTTGAACCATGATAGTAACACCCAATGACCCTTCCGCTGCTATGACATGAAATTGGGGGTGTTACACCGGATCTTTCCTACACCACCTGTGGAAGATGAACTATATCCCCGTCGAGATATCTTGCCTCCAAAGAGACGATGCACAAGTACTCAGGACGGATCGTGCCACACGCTCCACACACATCACAACTGGTCCCATAGACGCCCATACATCTATGTACCAAAGCCAATCACAACCCAACCAAGATTTACATATAAGAACACATATCAAAGCACATATGGAAACACATAAGCACGCATGTCACACAATAGCACATGTATGTCCAAATATTTATAAGAAAAATATAGTACCAAAACATTTTAAGAACACCACTAATGTCATCTCCATCCAATACTAGAAAAACATTTAAAAACTTAGTTAAAATGGGACTATGAACTCACCTGATTGCTTTTCCAAAAGTCCTTGCTCTAGCAAAAAGCTAACAAACCATAAACACGCAATCAATACATGTACCAATCACTAAGATGGATCATCAACCTATGATGGACATCTAGCCTATTCCCATATAAATGCCTCATTGATAAGCTCTAATCACCCCATTACCCTTCCTTAACAAGGCCTTAACTTGGTTAAGTTTAATAACCATCCTGTTCATATTTTACACAAGACAGTCCCAATTTTAGGTCTCCAAACATTAAGTCAAACGTCCACATAAACATACCCATGGTTTCGGTAAAAGGAATATTCATACTATTAAATATATTAGCTAAAACCTCCCACTTGCCCTAACCTTAAAGCTACTGTTAAGGCCCCGATATATGTGTATATATTACTACCTATCCAGAATTCACTGATTTTGAACATATGAAAAGTTTGTTACAATTAGGGGGTCTTACCCTAAACCACAATCTTAGCCCAAGTGCAGTTACTTACTAAAATATATAAACCATCTCTCATGTGCATTAGAAGATCCCAATGCAACCCTAAGTACCCCAAACAACCCAAAACTTAAAAAGAAAACAGGCTGACTTCAAAACTGTTTTGACCTACGACTGTTGTAACCTGTTTTTGACCCACTTCCCAACCTCCAATTTAGCTCTCGTTTCTTGAATTAGAAAGCCACTTCAATTAAATTTTAAGGGATACTTGGATCATAAAATAAGAGTTTGTAGAACTCCTGATATGATCAAAACAATTGACTCAAAATTCTATTGATTTGGTAATTTGCTTACCTTATCATTAAACTTATAAGTTCAATATATAAGCTACAAAGGTGGGCTAGGCCTATACAAACTAAATAAAGCCCATAAACATAATAAATAATATCGACTAACACTCCCCCGCAGTTGGAGCGGGAGATGAACGAACACTCAAACTGGTACGAAATTCCTCAAACAAAGTAGAAGGCAATCCCTTAGTGAAGATATCAGCATACTGATAGCGCGATGACACATGAAGAATACGCACCTGACCCTTAGTAACCATGTCACGAACAAAATGAATATCGATCTCTATATGCTTTGTCCTTTGATGCTGCACAGGGTTAGCTGACAAATAAATGGCACTGATGTTATCACAATATACCAGAGTGGCAGATAATAAAGGGGAATGTAGTTCCCGAAGTAGGTTTCGAATCCAAGCAGTCTAAGCTACAACATTGGCAACACCTCGGTACTCGGCTTCTACACTCGACCTAGATATCGTATGTTGACGCTTAGAAGACCAAGAAAGAAGATTATCGCCCAAAAATACACAATAACCAGATGTAGATCGTCGAGTAAAAGGACAACCCGCCCAATCAGCATCAGAATATGCAATAAGTGAACCACTAGAAGAAGCAAACAGTTGTAGGCCATAGTGTAAAGTACCACGAACATACCGAAGAATGCGCTTGAGAGAAGCTAAGTGAGGCTCTCGAGGGTCATGCATATAAAGACAAATCTGTTGAACTACATAAGAGATATCAGGACGAGTAAATGTAAGATACTGCAAACCACCTGCCAGGCTCCGATACAAAGTAGGATCTAATACAGGATCCCCGTCAGGACCAAGCTTAGATTCTGTATCAACAGGAGTCTGAGAAGGATTACAAGAAACCATGTGTGCTCGCTCCAAAAGCTCCTTAGCATATTTCCTCTATGAGAGGAACATACCCGTAGAATCACGAGTAACTGAAATCCCCAAAAAATAATTAAGGGCTCCCAAATCTGTCATCTAAAACTCTTGATGCAAAGATGAAATAATACGCTGAAGTAAAGCTGTAGAAGATGCGGTCAGTACTATATCATCAAAATATATCAATAAGTATGCAACCTCAGTACCATGACTATAAATAAACAGAGAAGAATCACATCTACTAGAAGTGAAGTGAACTCGTAAAGCATAACCAGCAAACCGTTGAAACCAAGCACGAGGTGCCTGCTTCAAACCATATAACGAACGCTGTAACTGACAAACATGATGCGGAAAACGAGAATCCACAAACCCTGGAGGTTGATACATATAAAATGTTTCTGAAAGATCACCATTAAGAAACGCATTCTTAACATCAAGCTGATGACCAGGCCATCCACGAGACAAAGCAAGGCTAAGTACAGTCCGAATGGTGGCTGGTTTAACAACCGGAATAAAGGTGTCATCACAATCAATACCAACTTGCTGAGTGCGCCCATTAGCAACAAGTCGGGCCTTGTACCTACTCAAAGACCCATCTGCATGATACTTATGTTTAAATAACCACATAGACCGAACCACATTAGCATTAGGTGGTTTCGGAACCAACATCCAAGTACTGTTTTTAACTAAAGCATTATACTCATCATACATAGCAACACGCCAATTAGGATCAGACAAAGAAATAAAAGGAGACTTGGGAATAGGAGATATATGAGACGTATGGAAATTATAACGAGGATTAGGCTTAACGATACCAACTTGAGCACGTGTGACCATCAGGTGAGTTCGAGTGGGAGGGTGTTGGGCCGATGTAGATGGACCTCTAGGTGTAGGGGAATGGGCCATTGTAACTGGTTGTTGGTGTTGCGTCGTCGACGTTTGAGTTAGGTTGGGAGTGTTGGGTTGTGGTTGGTGAGAAGACGGGCTAGTAGGTGTTGGGTCATGTGTGGTAGTAATCGATTCTTGGTGGGGTGGATTTGTTTGAGCTATAGGTGATCGTGGAGTATGTTGAGATGTATTTGGTGGAGAATGTGTGGTATGGATTAAAGTGTGTGTAAGAGGAGACGGGTTTAGAAAATCATAAGAGGTAGGGGAGGTGACATTGGAAATAGAGCCATAATGGAATTGGGTTTCGTCAAATTTGACATGTCGAGAAAGTATGATTTTGTTTGTGGAAAGTTCAAGGCAGCGGTATCCGCGATGGTAGGCGGGATAGCCCAAAAAATGCACGTTGTGGCTCGAGGGGCTAATTTATGAGGTGAATCAAGGTGTGGGTAACATAAACATCCAAAAATGAGAAGACGAGAATAATCAGGTTCCTTATGAAATAATTTTGTGCATGGGATTTCATTGTTAATTGCGGTTGATGGAAGTAGGTTGATAAGGTAGACGGCCATATGAAGAGCCTCAACCTAAAAGGTAGGCAGAAGGTGGGCTTGAAAAAGTAAGGTACGCATGACATTATTAATAGTTCTAATCATCCGTTCATATTTTCCGTTTTGTTGAGAGGTTCGGAGACAAGAGAAAGGAAATTGGATTCCATTTTTCTCAAAAAGGTGAAGAAGGTTGGTGTTATCAAACTCACCACCATGGTCACATTGAAAAGCTTTAATTTCAAACTTGGACTGGTTTTTGACATAAGATCGAAAATGTAGAAACTTTTGGAACACATCAGATTTATGACGTAGTGGGTAAATCCACAAGTAATGAGAGATATGATCAAGAAACAAAACATAATATTTAAAACCACCAACACTAACAATAGGGGAAGTCCAAATATCAGAATGAATAATATCAAAGCAAGAGGAGACACGAGTATTCGAACTGACAAACGGAAGCTTCACGTGTTTGCCGAGCTGGCAAGCATGACAAATATGTGATGACTTTTCTTTATTACACGAAATATAATTACGAGAAACAAGAGATCGTATCATTTCCGTACCGGGATGTCCGAGACGTTGGTGCCACGTGGCTTGACTAAGAGAAAGAAGAGCACTAGGTAAGGGAGATGGTTTGGTAACTGGGTAAAGGTCTCCCGAACTATCACATCTAAGAAGGATATGACGAGTCAAAAAATCCTTTACAGAGAAACCAAATTCATCAAGCTCAACAGTACATTTGTTATCCTTGGTAAACTGACACACAGAAATAAGATTTTTTATTATGTTAGGAGTGACAAGAACATTATGAAGATGCAAAGGACGACTAAGGGTAGGCAGGATGCTATGACCTGTGTTGGTGACAGGAATAGTTTTTCCGTCACCTACACGACAGATGGATATAAACAATTGTTAAAAACATTACTTAAATTACTTGAATGTGAGTTTAGATAGAAGACGCGCCCGTATCCATGTTCCATGTTCGATCTTCGTATGTCACAGTGGAGAATTCGTTGTGTAAGTTCTGCGTTTTTGCGTTGCCTGCTCGGATCAACCGTGCCATACCGGTGCTACTATTACGAACCTTTTTTTTATATAATTGAAACGTAACTGACCCACCTTTATCCAACAGTGCTTGCAATTGATAAAGTACCCACTAATATATGATAATAGCAAAGTGTCTTGGTGATGAAAAAAAATAAAAAATAAAAAACAAATAAAAATAAAAATAAAAAAAAACACAGGCGGTGATGTATAGAGGAAGATTTGGGGACGGGAATTAGAGATATATTAGGAGAAAAAATAGATGGCTCTGATTACCATATTGATTTGGTAATTTGCTTACCTTCTCATTAAACTTATGTGTTTAATATATAAGCTACAAAGGTGGGCTAGGCCTATACAAAATAAATAAAGCCCATAAACATAATAAATAATATCGACTAACAAATTCTGCCCAGTTTTTAAAAACGGGTTTAATCAAATTAAACTAATTAATTAACTCTAATTCCACTAATTACAAGCCCTAACTTATGTAATCATTAAAACATCATTATTATAACATTAATTTACTGTTTTTATATTAAACCCTAACCCTAATCAATCATAAGATGATTAAAGAAAACAATAAAACAATTTTAATTAAAAAGGGTTAAGAAGGTTTTACCTTTAAATTAATGGAAGATGTAAAAACCCAAATTTTTTAAGAACCCTAATTCTTCTCCTCATTTGGTCGACCAAAACTCCAGGGAATAAAAAAAATGCGTTTGATTTATGTGTGGGGGTTCCTTATATAGAAAAATAATCCTTGTCCAACCCAATTACCACTTTCCTTTTCTCTTTTTCCTTTCTTTTAGGCGGCCAAAACCGACCCTACACCCCTTATTTCGTTTTTTTTTCTTTTTATTGTTAATTAATATCTTATTAATATTACCTTAATTTACCTTAATTTATTTCAGCTCCTAAAACTCCCAAAACCTCAAAACCGTAAAACTAGTCAAATTTACGCGTTTTACCGTAAAAGACGTAAAATATACACTTTTATAAAAATCTCAAATTTTGAAATAAACTTTATAACTAAGTCCTAAATGACTTAAAACCATCCCGAAAAATATCCATATGACTAATTACCTCATCCGAGCCCTCTAAATGCTAAACCATAAATCCTAAAAAAAAATACTATTACTATAATACTTATACGTATACGTAAACACCAAAATATCACCATTTCCTTTCATAGTCACAACTTGTGAGCTCATGAACATGAAATAACCGTTCCTCGATTTACTTATGAGTACTTCTATACTCATAAACGATAACCACACCAACCTTAATCACTCAAAATAAACACGTAATCACACAAATCAAGTAAGCACACATAAAATAACCTAAAAGTAAGACCAAGTGACAAATACAAAACCTAGGGTTGTCACATCACTTCCTCCTAATAGAAATCTCGTCCCGAGATTTACTCCCAAACTCAAACTTATTCTCAGCAACCAAACGAGGATACATATCCCTGATAAAACCTTACATTCAAGCGTGAACCTAGTTTAAACTAAAATAATTTCAACCAACAACAAATGAGCCTTAACCGTCTGCAAGGAAACTTATTAAAACCATAAAGTTATGTAACCAACCAAACTAAATCTCGCAACTCATCAAACAAGAACTGTCTTGAAATCAAGTTAGGAGCCATTACATAACTCGACGAGTTTAAAACTGTAACCCCGATTTCGGTCTTACTCATAAATACCATAAATCAAAACTCATCAAATATAACCACGTATTCTAAGGTCTAAAGAGCTCTCACATTCCATCCCAACTCATCTATATGTTAACCCTCCAAGTGTTCATTATTCCAAAATACCTAAAACACAAGTTTAAACCATGTTGTCCGAAAATTAACCTTGAACTCGACACTTGTACAAATAATTCGACCAAGCTACTGACTTCCAATTACCAAACTTTTTAAATATTTGAAAAGTACGTTCCAAGTACATAATTTTAGGCTTTTGAATCACTCAAAAAGCTTTAAAAATGAATAAGTTATGACTAAAACGATTTTAAACCCAAAAAAACCCGTTATTAATTACAAAATTCAAGCCCTACAATATTTTATTTCCAGAAAATTAAAACTCTCACCCATCATATGATTAAATACATAATTTTAACACATTTAATTTAATAAGAACAAAAATTCTAACTAAAGAACAATAACTTTAGGTGATCAAAACCAAAATATTTTAAAATAAACAAGCCATGCTTATATGTAAAAAAAGAAAAATTTATATTCCATCTTATTTCAAACACGTTTTCGACACTTTACCCTCATTTTATCGACTACCAACAACTATTTTTATTTTACTATTTGCAAGTTTTATTTTTTTACCATGTACGACTCAAAACAAAAGATATCGTTATTCCAAAAAGAAATCTCCACCCTCTCAATAGCCTCTACACCAAAAATACCGTACAAACAAACACGTGAAATGAGGACTTGATAAATGCGCTACTACAGAAGTTGAACATCCCAAAGAGAAAAAAAAAACTAGCAAACCATCCTAAGAATACAACCGATAAGTAGAAGGTATATATACATATATAGGCATAGGCATACATACACTCAAATTCATCCAACATATACTATTACAAGCATGTATTAACCCTCTTTCATGCAACCATACTTAGGAATCCATTGGTGTTGTGGTACTTGTATAACTATGTTGGCCATCATACTTATACAAGTCCCCTTTCACCAATGCACTCCCTCCTATGATGACACTTATAAGAATTAATACTACACATAACACATCGGTCTACCAACTCAAATAAGCACATAGATCCTACAACTCATATAAGCACATAACCACAACATAAAGTAAGATCCAAAATCCATGTATTAAAATAACGTAGCCAATGCATGAAACATGTAAACTCGTAATCCAACTGAACCACCGTAGACAAAATTCAAAATGTATAAAGAACATGAAAACTTACTTAAACGGAATCCAACAATGATTAGCGTATACGACTATAGTTCAACCCGCACTATTCAAAACTCGAAAAGAAAATAACATGTAGCTAAGTATGAACTTACTATGGTTCAATTCATACTAGTAAAAACATCGCAATAAATAACATCCAAACACATTAATTAATATAAAATGCACACATACTCCTATGATGCCTATATGCAGGGACCCTTAAGCTATAGACTAGGTTACACGACTAGGCAACCTAATTCTCTATAACCATTTTCTCTGATACCATTCTGTCACACCCCACCATGGCGGAATATGGGGCGCGACGTATGGATATCATCACAACAATAGCGTGTCTATAGAGTTAACTAAATGAAATAGAAATGTCATAAAAAGGTGACACAATGTCATGACAATATCTCAAACAATGCAGGCGCCTAGGTAAGTAGGTAACAGGCCTACCTCTTACCAAAGACATACAAATAAACAAACATCAAACATATAGGTACCACAAAGTTCACTAAATCAAAACACAAAATAAAATCTAAGAGGAAAGGGATTCCTCCTAATGTAGTCTTAGTAGCCTCTAAACTCTAGCCACTTCTAACCTCATCCTCCTCAACTACCTCACCTGAAAATGACACTAAAATCTGTCAACATAAAGTTGGTGAGAACATAGGTTTAAGTTATCTAGAACATCATAAGAAACCTTGACATCCGCTGTAAATAAGTTGAAGAAAAACAATTTATAGTAATGGACCATAATGTGATAATCATGTTACATACAACTACAAACAAAGCACAGTTATATCAATCAAGAACACACAATAAGAACAATGCACCACACTATTAACAATCAAGAAGTATCCCGTCACACACACAAGAACACACCACACTATCCGGATCTTTCCCACACCACCTGTGGAAGATGAACTATATCCCCGTCGAGATATCTTGCCTCCGAAGAGACGATGCACAAGTACTCAGGACGGATCGTGCCACACGCTCCACACACATCACAACTGGTCCCATAGACGCCCTTACATCTATGTACCAAAGCCAATCACAACCCAATCAAGATTTACATATAAGAACACATATCAAAGCACATATGAGAACACATAAGCACACATGTCACACAATAGCACATGTATGTCCAAATATTTATAAGAAAAATATAGTACCAAAATATTTTAAGAACACCACTAATGTCATCTCCATCCCATACTGGAAAAACATTTAAAAACGTAGATAAAATGGGACTATGAACTCACCTGATTGCTTTTCCAAAAGTCCTTGCTCTAGCAACAAGCTAACAAACCAAAAACACGCAATGAATACATGAACCAATCACTAAGATGGCTCATCAACCTATGATGGACATATAGCCTATTACCATATAAATATCTCATTGATAAGCTCTAATCACCCCATTACCCTTCCTTAACAAGGCCTTAACTTGGTTAAGTTTAATAACCATCCCGTTCATATTTTACACAAAACAGTCCCAATTTTAGGTCTCCAAACTTTAAGTCAAACGTCCACATAAACATACCCATGGTTTCTGTAAAAGGAATATTCATACTATTAAATATACTAGCTAAAACATCCCACTTGACCTAACATTAAAGCTACTGTTAAGGCCCCGATATATGTGTATATATTACTACCTATTCAGAATTCACTAATTTTGAACGTATGAAAAGTTTGTTAAAATTAGGGGGTCTTACCCTAAACCACAATCTTAGCCCAAGTGCAGTTACTTACTACAATATATAAACCATCTCTCGTGTTCATTAGAAGATCCCAATGCAACCCTAAGTACCCCAAACAACCCAAAACTTAAAAAGAAAACAGACTGACTTCAAAACTGTTTTGACCTCCGACTGTTGTAACCTGTTTTTGACCCACTTCTCGACCTCCAATTTAGCTCTCGTTTCTTGCATTAGAAAGCCACTTCAATTACCTTTTCAGGGATACTTGGATCGTAAAATAAGAGTTTGTAGTACTCCCGATATGATCAAAACAATTGACTCAAAATTCTGCCCAGTTTTTAAAAACGGGTTTAATCAAATTAAACTAATTAATTAACCCTAGTTCCACTAATTACAAGCCCTAACTTATGTAATAATTATAACATAATTATTATAACATTAATTTACTGTTTTTATATTAAACCCTAACCCTAATCCATCATAAGATGATTAAAGAAAACAATAAAACGATTTTAATTAAAAAGGGTTAAGAAGGTTTTACCTTTAAATTAATGGAAGATGTAAAAACCCAAATTTTTGAAGAACCCTAATTCTTCTCCTCTTTTGGTCGACTAAAACTCCAGGGAATAAAAAAAATGTGTTTGATTTATGTGTGGGGGTTCCTTATATAGAAAAAGAATCCTTGTCCAACCCAATTACCACTTTCCTTTTCTCTTTTTCCTTTCTTTTAGGCGGCCAAAACCGACCCTACACCCCTTATTTTGTTTTTTTTCTTTTTATTTTTAATTAATATCTTATTAATATTACCTTAATTTACCTTAATTTATTTCAGCTCCTAAAACTCCCAAAACCTCAAAACCGTAAAACTAGTCAAATTTACGCGTTTTACCGTAAAAGACGTAAAATATACACTTTTATAAAAAATCTCAAATTTTGAAATAAACTTTATAACTAAGTCCTAAATGAATTAAAAACATCCTGAAAAATATCCATATGACTAATTACCTCATCCGAGCCCTCTAAATGCTAAACCGTAAATCCTAAAAAAATACTATTACTATAATACTTATACGTATACGTAAACACCAAAATATCACCATTGCCTTTTATAGTCACAACTTGTGAGCTCATGAACATGAAATAACCGTTCCTCGATTTACTTATGAGTACTTCTATACTCATAAACGATAACCACACCAACCTTAATCACTCAAAATAAACACGTAATCACACAAATCAAGTAAGCACACATAAAATAACCTAAAAGTAATACCAAGTGACAAATCCAAAACCTAGGGTTGTCACAGTTGTGATCAAGCATAGGGTTGAAGACTGTCAACTTAGTGTAGAGAGTTATCAATCCAGGCTAAATTTGAAACGACCTCATACAACGCCAATGAGTCGTTTTCACCAGGACAATAAGCCATATATGGGTACACTCAAACCAGAGATGGGCATATTATACCTGAATGAAGCAGAGGTCAAGCAATACATGCTACTATCAGAACTACACAAATTCAGTGATGGTACTCTCAAGCATGTACGTGACAAGTTGTTGATGCTCAACTCAGGTCAAGGCCTTCCAGAAGTAAGGTATGATTGGTTAGGCAGGTTTAAAAGGAGTGCCAACTACACCATCCAGAAGATTGAGGAGAAGTTAAGGGAACGATGGCTGCTTTGCAGTATCAAACGATTCGTGGGTGGTAGACTCTATGGAGCTCAACACAGGCTTATGGAACGATCCATTTAAAGGTGGTGATCGTACTACAATCAAGTCAACTCCATACACTCACTTGTGAATATGTATATATATATTATATGTGCATTAGGATTTTGTGGCTTTTTGTAGTGTGAAAGTATTATATTTTTCTAGAATTTCTCACGAGATTCTAAATCTTTCAAAACATTGTTGGGAATAAAATTGACCAAGTCCCTAGACGCTGACAAGAGGAACTTGGACGGTGACAAGAGTAAACAGGGCGTTGACAGATGAGACGCTGATAAGAATTATCAAGACGCTGACGAGAAGAATCTTAACATAAAGACAAGGACTAAATCTGTCAATGATGAATTCTTCAAGCTGGTGGACAAAATATGAAGATAAGAATTCAGAATATATTCTTAATGTTTAAAAAGATTTAGTCAATATTTTATTTGAGTATGTTTATCTTGTGTCTCTTCCTAAAATAGTTGATCTTAGCTTTTTGTACAAGGCTCCTTAAACCTATAAAAGGAGGCCTTAGGGTTAGACATAAGACACATCTCACATACATCTTTTTCACACACCTCTTCTACATATCTCATAACACTTTCATTGTAATCTTTCATTGTTATTATTAATTAAAGTGAAAGTTTGGTATTCATATATTCTGTTTGTTCTTCGTTCTGAGTATTAGTTTCCGCATAATACTTAGATTGTTGAATACACAAAGTTTCTCTACGTGTATTACTTGATCTAATCTCGTATACACAAAGCTAATCGATCTAAGTTTGGGATCAACAAGTGGTATCAGAGCTTGTTGAGAAACTTTGATTTGAAGAACGAGATCCAATATCGTGAGGTGAACCAGGCTAAGGAAGAAGGTGAAAAAGAATCTGATGATGTTTTCAGTCAAGGAGAAGTCTACTTCAAGTTCCAACTCATCTTCGTCATCTGATAATGAGGTATGTGAAGACTCTTCTTGTAGGATAAATACTGAAAAACTTAATAAAGAGATTTTAAAATTAAAATCAGATCTTTTAGACGTAAGATGCACGTTATCTAATTATCAAGTGGCACTTGTTCAGACTGAAAAGACTGTTTCTGAGTATAAGAAAATGGAGTTTGATTTAAAAGATAAAATAAATATCTTAAAACATGAGTTAAATCAAAGTAATGATATTAACGATATCGTGAATAGGGTTAATGTTGATTTAATAGCTAAGTTAGATGAGGCTAATAAGAATAAAGACAATGTGAGTCTTAAAATTCAGAGATTTGATAAGGCTACACAAACCCTAGGAGAATGTGTTAATAAACAAAGGGATTCTAAGGATATGTCTGGGATTGGGTTGAAAGAATATGTTGCCGTTCCACCACCTGCTGGGGACTTCTATGGTGTCCATAGAAAGGATCTCTCTTGGACTGGTATTCCAGAACTCCAAGAAGAGGAATTTATTCCTCCACGTAGAGTTCTTTCCCCAGTTGAGGAATATCAACAAAAGGTTATTGACCTAGAAGAGTGGAAAAAGGCCAACCCCACTTTATTTGTTAAAGGTGGGATACTTAGTGAGAGTCCATTTGTGCCTACACCCATTAAGAGTCCAGTTGTATCTACACCTATAACTGTGACAAATCCCATCACTAGAAAAGTTGTTAATCTTGGCTCCCCAATTAAGAAACAACCTAGTGTTAAATATGCTGAAATGTATAGGAAACCTAGGTCATTCAGAAGCCAAGAAAGTGTTAATGGGACAGGGTTTTATCAGTCTAAGCCTAAGTTTGTGTCTAAAAAGGCTTGTTATACATGTGGGAGCTTTTCTCATTTGGCCTATAATTGTGTCAGTGGATATAATTCATTCGCTGACAATAGGTCATCCAATGTCAACCATAGACCTTTTGTCCACACTAGACCAGCTCCTTTCTTCTCTAAGGCAGCTAATACCCATGGACAAAGGCCCTTTCAAAAGACCAACACTTGGTCAAACAGACAGTATGTTCCTGTAGCAAACCCTAATTTGGGCGCTGACAAGGACAAATTCAGCGCTGACAAGAAAAAATTCAGCGCTGACAGGAACAAGTTCGACGCAGACAGGAACAAATGCAGCGCTGACAGCTCCAAGTTTGGTATGAGACCTTATTTTAGACCATATAAACAAAGATACTTGGTTAGTAAGGGTCAAGAGTCTAGGGCATCATCCCACATAACTTGGAAACCTAAACAAGAGCAAAACTCTAGTTTTAATGGTATTTCAATGACTTGCAATAGATTTAAATATCTTGAGAAGGTCATTACTAGTCTCATTGGAACAAATTGGGTGCTTAGGTCACAAAGGGATGAACAGGCATTTATGGTAAAGAATAATACCACTCTAGTTGAACAACTAGACAGATCCAAGTCTGATAAGGCTTGGATCTCCAAAGAAAACTAATTTGTTTTCTTTTTGAGCAGCCTATCCAAAAGCAGGTTAATGATCAAGGATATTTTGATAGTGGATGCTCAAGGAACATGCATTTTTGGTCTTTCCACTAATATTATTTTTATCCACTGACATGTTATCTCTACCCATTATCATGGGATAGGGTAGCCTCTGTTGGTGTGTGTTTTTGTGGTTTTTGTCTAACTATGCAGGAAAGTGGAGCTACATTTGGATGGATACAATGTTGCAAAATTTATTTATGATGGTTGGAGTGTTTACATTCCTATCTTGAGATAAAATTTTGCTTCTTCACATATAATGATTTGTATGCTTCTGTTAAGGGGAGGTAAACCTTTAGGTTTTTGGGTACTCTTAGAGCACTCTTGCACAATTCTAGATTGTGTCCACTGGTGAGTGGGGGTTAGAAATAATGAAGGCTCTTTTCTTATGAAATTGTTGGAATTTCTAAACCTCGAGGCACTGTAGCATGCACGTAATTTATTTTGCATGCATGCTGCCAAGACTTTTGACCTAGAATTGGGTGTGGTCGTATGGGTGACTTGGGGTAGTTATTATTTTTGGGTTACTCGGGGAGTTGCAAAGGTTTTATATAAATTAACTTTCTCTTTGGGGCATTTGTGAACAAAGGACTCTAGAGTTCATGTGTGTCTATCATACTTTTGCACGAGTGTATGCATGAACAGTGTTTGTCACTCTTGCTTATTAGAGTCTAGTTAATTTCCTTAGGATTATTACCTTTGTCTATGTTCTAACTAAAGTTTTCTACATTCTCAAGTCTATTTTATGCTATTTCATCTCAGTTGGTGTCATTTCTAAACTGATTTATAGACCCAAAACATTTCATCACCCTTACATTTTTCAAATTTTTGGATATCTAGAAGCCTAATGATCATTGAGATGTTTTTCCTAGTGATTGATATCTAGTAGCAGCAGAGATCACTTTCACAAGGGTGTATAGTGTTATGGAGATGGCTGAGACTATTGGCACTAGCTTTAATGCAGGTCAAGTCAGTCTTATCATCAGTAAGTCCATCCCCATGTCCTATGAATCAACATTGAGGATTCATTTCCCGAATGTGGATGAGGACAGTATGAAACCTTTGACATTAATGGAATTGACGAAAATCTGTATTAGCTTGTAAAAGCATAATACAAAAATGGTACAAATTGTCAAGGATCACAGTTTTGAACTGATAGACTTGTTTTTTTGGAAGCTGATGCAAGGAGGATGTTCTTGGTTCCGTCCTTGTATATTGATCTTGGAGAGGAGTCTTAAAAAGGGGAGGAGTAATCGAATTTGAGTGACAAAAGTAATAAAGAAAGCTCCAAAGACTCTACAGGTGTTGAAGATGATTAAGACCAAGTGAAGGCTGACTATACAAGTGATTTGAGTGATTGACTTTTCGAGATTTATTATTACTCAAATTCAGGGATAAGTATGTTTGTAAGAATCCTCTCTGTATGTTTTATTTTATTCAGAAACTTGATTACTAGAGTAGATATCAAGTTTAGGGGAGGATTGCTGGGAATAAAATTGACCAAGTCCCTAGACGCTGACAAGAGGAACTTGGACGGTGACAAGAGTAAACAGGGCGTTGACAGATGAGACGCTGATAAGAATTATCAAGACGCTGACGAGAAGAATCTTAACATAAAGACAAGGACTAAATCTGTCAATGATGAATTCTTCAAGCTGGTGGACAAAATATGAAGATAAGAATTCAGAATATATTCTTAATGTTTAAAAAGATTTAGTCAATATTTTATTAGAGTATGTTTATCTTGTGTCTCTTCCTAAAATAGTTGATCTTAGCTTTTTGTACAAGGCTCCTTAAACCTATAAAAGGAGGCCTTAGGGTTAGACATAAGACACATCTCACATACATCTTTTTCACACACCTCTTCTACATATCTCATAACACTTTCATTGTAATCTTTCATTGTTATTATTAATTAAAGTGAAAGTTTGGTATTCATATATTCTGTTTGTTCTTCGTTCTGAGTATTAGTTTCCGCATAATACTTAGATTGTTGAATACACAAAGTTTCTCTACGTGTATTACTTGATCTAATCTCGTATACACAAAGCTAATCGATCTAAGTTTGGGATCAACAAACATATTGTACTCAAGCACTAAAACTAACCCTCATTAAATTGAGGGGGAGCATTAATATGTTCTATGGCAACCAATTTCATTTTGTTACCCAAAGACCGGTTAATCAATTGCTATCCAAAATATTGGTGATTAACATTTTGGACAAGGGGAGAAAATGGGATTAAGGAGACTTGTAATTATACGTGGCTAAAAATGAAAAAGGCTGAATTGAAAATCAAACTTGATATGTGCTATGCATATGTTAAGGGGGAGCATTTTGGTGTCAAAAAACACTGAAGGTACAAACTATCTTGATATTTATATCACAAGTACCTCAGTGATTTTAAGGATTTTTCATGAAGACGAATAGTTACCCAAAACACACTTATCTCACGACGGTTGTGGTGATAAAAGGGTGGTAGGATTAGGTACTAGTCTGATGATTTCTCCAGAAACGGAGGAATCTTCCCAAGGAAAATTCAATAGTTAGAAAATAGAAGTCCTTAGGAAAGATGGGGAATGGATTGTGAATGTAGCTGAATGCCGACCAAGTACTGATGCTAGCACTGGAACAATCACAACAAGGTGCTAGTGATGATGTATTGGTAAGCGTTGAAGGGGTTGAACAATGAAAAAGAAATTTAAAGATAAAGGGTGTAAAGAAAGAAGCCCTCCTTACAACTTAGGCAGAAACCGGGTCAACTCATCTTGAAGACGAAAGTATCATGGACCCAGTGATGCGATGCACAACCCCTCTCAACCAACTCAAATATCTCTCAAGAGATATTTGTTTTAATGCCACTGAGTTCAACACGTTATCTATTGGTTTATTTACTCAGAATAAACTGATATTGAAAAGGTGGAAATCCTCTCTAGCCTCCGATCACCAAAATAAAAATGCACTATTGAGTCTAGAGCCACGAGATTATCAGAAGTCTCATTAGGACACATTTTTAAAACAAGAAAGATTTTATGAGTCCTACGTAATATTCTCGTAATATTGCTTGAACATCCGAGTGATACTAAAGTATCACAATGAAGATGGAAATCCTGCTTGAGCCAACATCCAACAAGCTCATGGTAGGTGACACGTGTGGTTTTTAAGAACTAATCTTGTGATAACTTGAAAGAAACGACGGTTTTACTCTTAGTTGAGATTAAACTTGATCCAGTGCCTCTACGCAAAATCTAAGTGATCTTGCTAGAACACTCAGAGTGACACTCTTTAGTGTTCACAGTAAAGAGTGGAAATCCTTTTAGTGTCAACATCAAACAGCACTGCGGTAGGTGACAAGCAATATTCTATCAGAATCAAGCTCGTGACAACTGGAAAGCAACGATGGTGAAAATCTTAATTGAAATTCACTCGTTCTAGGATTCATGAATTGACGGCTTCAATCATAAAGATATTTCTTATCCAAATGATTTACTCTTTATGTTCGCAGTCAGCTTTGGACGGTCGAATAAAGAGAATGGGTTTACCCGTGAAATCTTGTCAAGGAGATCTTTAATTAGAGCTACCTGTCAAAAGTACGATATTTATTACCGTCCAACGGTCTCACCGACCGAAGGTAAACTGCTACCGAATCAAAATAAAATGTCAAAGCCACTTTATTCATGTCTTATTATGTTGCTGCATTTGAAGACGGTGGCATTGCGGTGTACCAGCTGAAGTCGTCCTCACATACTTATTCCTTAAGCATCAAATATTTCAGCAAATTCAAGAAAGTCTGACCTAAAAGTCTTCTGATGTATCAACTCTGATACTTTCAAGAATTCAACAAAGGATAGGTATGTGGGACATGAAGTCACGAAGTGGCGAACATCACAAGAAGGACAAGACTGCACGTGAAAAGCCAAAAGAACATGCTCTAAGCCAAAGCGTGATGGTAAATTAACACATATTCACAAGAATGAAGAAAAGTAAAAGAAGTAAAGATAAAGTGGACTACGAGCACGAGAACGAATATCTAACATGCTAGATTAGGACTTTGTAATTTGAAGTGACCTCCCTTTGGGGGAGATTGTTGGAAATACGTTTTTTGTATTTAGAAAGTCTCGGTCACTCCAACAATATAGTTAAGGGCTCGTAGTATAGTTTAATTATAGTTTATGTTAGCCCGACCCATGAGCATGTTCATGGGCCGGAGGCCCAATTCCACTAAGGGACATGGGTATATAAACCCCTTTCCACCATGGAAAGGGGTGTTGGTTGTTTCATTTTTCACATAATACATTTCATAATTTCTCTCATCTCTCTCTCTACTTTCTCTCTCTAGAAACAACAATCCTCTTGATAGATCATAGATTTACAAGGTTCTACACACCATATAGATAGTTTGACATGGATTTTGGTAGGCTTCGAATGATGTTTGACTCTAGAATGTCAAACATCCTAAGAGTTTGATATGAAATTGCAAGAGCCAGTGACCAACATTGTAGTTTCACATGGATTTTTCATCACCATTTATAAAAACTACAAATGATATCCAAATCCTATGTTAAGCTCATGCTAATTCATGCATTAAATGGATTTCTAGTGATTGTTTTTTGACAAACTGCACAACAATGACAAACTGGTCATACAAGTGCACTATGTTTGTTAAATTAGTCAAAGTGCCTTGTTCATTAATTGCCAATGTTAGGCTTCTTATTACATAACCAAAAATTAGATTAAAACCTAACACCACATTGATATAATCTTCTACAACTTATCCATAACAAAAGATTAAGGGTTCTTGAAACCATTCATTTAGCTTTATTTGTATCTTACTTGTTAGTCATCAGTTCCATCACTCTTCTCCTATTGAGGTCTGTAATAACCCGAACATTAAAATCAATATTTAGACCGAGCTCTAATCTTATTTCTAATATTTGGACCAATATTTATTAATTGACATTTATTTGTCATGATCATTTTGCGAATAATATTGAGTTCTCGGCTAACCGGTAAGGTTAAGGCTTTAACGTATTGAATACGTGTCATTTATTATTTATCAGTAAAGTCTATATCCGTCATCGACCGTGAATATCCTCATTATGACATAGAAATATTTTCTATCGTCGTCGTGTTAATTTTCGTTTTTCAAGCATTCTTCGTAATTTACGCCAAACCTTTAGGCGACATTGGTTTATATAGTACGTTAACGTATTTTAAACCATATGCCCTCATTTATATATCAAAATATAAATGTTCTCCGAAAGTCAATGTTTTTATTTTATATTGAGAGTTTAATTTTCGTGTTTCACGCGTATCTTTTAAATCGTGTAACTCTTAAAATATCGGAACTCATTAATACCCGCTTTAATAAATCGTGAAACAAAATTTTATATAATAAAATGTAACCCCACTTATGGCGTGTCATATTTATAGATCAAGACATATACGTATCTGTCTTAGACTTTGCATTTCACCATCAATATTGTAACTAACCACTATTTTCATTCATCCTTTATTACAATATCAACACATCTCTGGTTTCTTTATCTTCACGCCACTTTCAAACAAATGTAATCTCATTTCCATCAATTCCTAACTAAACATTTGAGCATATCATGAAGCTTTACATTTCTAGCTAAGTCCTTGGGTTAATCGTCACCAAGGATCATCATCAAGTTACTTGGAGTCATGAGCTGATCATGAATACTAATTGTCTAATTTTAAGAGTTTATATGATTTATTTAGTAAATCATATCGTTTTTTATTTGGGTTAGAGATGTTGATCATCGATTCTTGTTGTTTTTCATCATTTCATGTAAGGAATCATTCCTTTTAAATTTGTATTCTCATTTATGTAATTGGTAATAATTTTGAATGGATAATTTTGTTCCTTTAATCTCTTAATCTTTACGATGTAATATATTCTGGTAAGTTTTAGACATTGTACATTAACTTATGATATAAAATGCAAGTAAAGACAAGCCAATATAAGCCTAGGTGTTGGTTGTAATTCTCAGACTTTCATCAGTGGTAAAACGTGAATACTGAATAATATCAGTAGGTGTTGAGCCTTGGATAGATACATAGGGTGATAGGCATTTGTTTTGTGGTGATTTGGCCGGGTCGCCCGTCCCGTGACGATACCCGATGAATTAGATATTGCTGAAACGATAAAAAGTACCAAATCTAACCATGCTGTATAAACCGACTGAAAAATCTAATAAGAACTCAGAACCATTGAAAAATATAAAACTATAGATTCTAGATAAAAATATAAGGAACTAGAATCAGTTGGATAGTTTATCAATTCATTACGGTTTGGAAATGGCGGCCGAAACGGTGGAAACGAAGTTGGCTGCGAATGACAGCCAACTCTTCTAAATGATAAAATGGGTAAATGATTTATGATAAATATAAATTAAGGGCAATTGAACTTATAATAAGTAAACCACATAAGTTAATAATGACTTTGGTAAAAAATAACTCATCTATATTATTTACGGTTTATGAGAAGCGACGTAATCTACGAGGGATATAGGTAAATTGTAAGAATTTGATAATATTTAATTAATGTAAAACGTGTTGATTTTTATAAAAACCGAAGTGGTAGGACCCACTTATCGGGAAGCATGAAATCATTAATATACTGATGATTATGTGACCCCGAGACTCGACCATCGAACAATATTAAGTTGATGTCGTGTGGAGGCGTTGTAGAACCCGTAAAGCTTATAAAGTGGATTTGGGCCATAAAAGCTCAATCTACATCTATATTGGCTATTAGGACCTTATTGGGCCTCAGTTACAATATGAATCCCAACATGATCATATAATAGGTTTAAGTGAACTATACACTTAATGGACCACTGTTGGCTAGTACTGGGCTTGTTTATCAAAAATTGATAACACTTTATAAATTGTGGATTTTCATTAAAGTTTTATGAAACTTATACAATGTCCAAACTTACTAAAGTAAACTATTTACATATATATGACTTATGTATAGTCTCGAACCTAAGACGCGTCTCGTCATTATAGGTCTCGATCGGTCATATGTCGACCGTTGGGCATCTCGTTCTCGATCAACGAGCGATTGATATCTCGTGAAGTCGTGTATCGACTATTGGACGTTTGTTCCTTGATCGACGTGTTGTACCTTTATCAGGTGAGTTCATAGCCTCGCTTTTACTGCTTTATATGTGTTTTATAAACCCGCGAGGGGGAATACATGCTCTTGGTAAATAAGCATATGTGTTGTATCCTTTTGAAAGGATACATGATTGTGAATAAACATTCGTTGTTGGAATATATGCTTTGAACGAATACAAGCTGTTGTGAATAAACGTAAAGACGTTTGATTAACTGCTTTTGGAAAATGAACACAAGCGTTGATTGTATAGGTAATGAGCCACTATTAGTAAGGCTAAGTTGCTTATTGCTAGTGAGAAGTCCCTATAAATCGTGAACCGTTAACTACCTATGATGGGTAGGCGCTCGTACAGACGAATGGATCCATTGGGAATGATGACCCCCACCCAGGCAGGTCGCACCTGTGAGTTGGAGGCTCAGCTGGGTGTGTTGTACGTGAAGTATGGGGTATTTGGCAAGATACCTGACTAGGGCAAACTTATTAATTAAGGCATCGGTGTCATGAGCTTAGCGTAATAGTGTGGAGTATTGATATTGTATGTGTTACAATATCGCCAATGGATGAGATTCTTGTGTTCAAAGGCTCTATGGTTTATTTATAACCCATTATTGTTTATTTAAAAACCTATGAATTCACTCAACCGTTGTGTTGACATTTTAGCATGTATTCTCAGGTGTATAGGTTTAAGAGCAGCTAGAGCATGGAGTCGCGCAGGACAAAGTAAAGGCAAAAAGAACAATTTCCATTTGATACATTTGACAAATCATTACTTTTATTAAAGTTTGAATTAGTTGTTGGGACCTCTTTTTATTGAACTCTGATTTTGTCGAATGGTTTATTTTATAAAACGTCTCTTTTGAGGTCGTTTTCTATGACTATGTGTGATGTGCTATGAAGTAACACCCAATGTTGATATTCCGCTGCCTTGTAAAATTGGGGGTGTTACAGATTGGTATCAGAGCACTAGTTATAGCGAACTAGGTCATTTTTAAAACCTAGACTATAACTGCTCTTTCGTAAAATTGTTTGATTGCCTTACAAAGTATCCGCGCGCTCATGACTCCTAGAAACCAATGCTTGGTTGTGATAATATGATCCTATGTGTATATAGGAATGATTGTATGTATATGTATGTACATACTATGGTATTTAAAGGCATTGCGTGTGAAGCAATGGTCCTTGCGTGATTATCATGCATTTTATAATGCGATTTTATAGATTTTGGCCTCATCGCCAATCACCGATCTCAATAATTAATTTATTATTTGAGTATGAGTATGAAACTCATTTGATACCTTGGATACGTATATATTGTTCCATAATATATCACATATTGACTAATTTGAACTCGATTGTTGTTATCGCATTATGATGTGCCATTTTAGGACATCCCCTTTCGAACATAATTGATTAACGTGATATTCGTATTTCCGTTACTCCTTATGATACTGAAGAATCATTTGTTCAAGGAGACATCTTCTACGTAATAAGACGTTTAATTTAATTGTGTTTGATTACGTTTTATTGGCGAAAAGGAGGATGCCAATGTTGGACCTAAAATATATATATACCCAAAGAAACTATATATAATTTGGGTACAACAAAGATATGCTCATAGTAGTCATTAGTTGAGCAACTTAATACATTATATTTAAATGGAATGGGACATTTAAATATAGAGATTTTAAATCGCCAACTATGTGTCGTTTAAGGTTCTCTTATTGAAATGGATTGGGACATTTGAATAAGAAAGTTTTAAACCACTGGACCTTAGATTGTCGATGGTTTCTTTATTCAAATGGTATGGGACGTTTGAATATAGAAATCATGGAGTAAGTTTGACACCCTGTACTTTTCTTGGCATTTAATTTTGTTATCATATCGTGTTTTGTGACGGTATTACTGAGTAGGATGATTTATAATCGTCTTGTTGAAATAAATTGGGACGCCTTTTTATTTGAACAAGAAAGTTATAAGTTCCCTAACCATAAATTTATAATTCTTGTTTACATGGATTGGGACGCCTTTCGATGTAAACAAAGGTTTATAAATGAGTGGACTCAGGTGTGCCGGACTTGGTTTGTGATTATTTTTGTATACGGATGTATTTCTTCGACTCATGTTTCGTTGGTACGAGTCGTTCGTTTTCGTCGTCATTATGGTTATTATTGATTATCGTCTCTGTACATGTAACCCGTTAGCTTTCTCTCAAGTTATTATTTATTTCTATGGACCATTTCTAATGTGTCCCGACTATCGTAAGCTTGATAAGCTAATCGTTAAGAACCATTACCTGTTCCGAGAACAAATGACTTGTTTAATCGACACTAGTTGTGTACTTGTGGATTGACTGAGGATTAAGTTATCAACACAACTCATCGTGAATGAAAAGATCTTGGGTTTCTTTCTTGTTATTATGGATGGTTCATCGAAGAATTTTTCAAACATAACGGGAAAATATTTTGGGTATGGACCCGTTTGTGAGCACCCTGTAATATCTATTGGGTATGGATCCGTTTGTGAGCATCCTGCAATGTCATTTGGGTATGGATCCATGTGTGAGCACCCTCTAATGACGAAAATATTGTCCGATATGCATCTATGCAATCAAGATCGTGAACATCCTTTATATTGCAAACTTCCCTTTTGACTAGACTCATCTGTAAATCCTATCAGATATTCATTTTATCATGTCTTGACTATTTAGCAAGCATGAGTTAACTTGATTGAACTTATTTATTTGGCATGGCTTGGCTATTTTGCAAGCATGTCGTAATGTGATTATATGTGCCTAATGATGAATTTTATATTTGATTTGGATCATAGTTCCTCCGATCGAGTAATGTATACTCCGAACGATTTCCGTGTCGCTTTTGACGAAATAAGTTTGCATGTTCAAGATCAATGCAATTAGGTGATTTTGTATGACTAGTACTAATTACCTCGTCTTGATTATTTTGTAACGTTTCGATGGACTTATATGTGATCCATGCGATTTTCTTTTACGACGTAATTGTTTTTATCAGACCCGTGGACGATATGTGTTTTAATTTGATCGAGGTGATCACCGATTCTTTTGAATTCATTCTCGCACTAAAGATTTTCAAATGTGCCTATTCCTTTCGACTCGACACTTGTCATGTGTTTTTTTTTGAACTTATATCGACCGCCACATGCTTGATAAGCTAGTAGTTATGTACCATGAAGCACTTCCAAAAATTGACGACTTGCTAATTTTCCGCTTCCAATGGATTCTCCTTCGAGTTATGTATGAAGATACATTCAAGTCGTTCAGTTGTGCCGTTACATATACTCACCGCTTTGTGTTTGTTCATCCAACCTTCGTTAGGAACCTTGGCAATGACTTTTCTATTCCTCACATCTTCGCCGTTAAACCAAAGACTATTGAGACGAATTAAGCGCTGGGACATCGCTTCCTAAAGGGGTAGATGATGTAATAACCCGAACATTAAAATCAATATTTAGACCGAGCTCTAATCTTGTTTCTAATATTTGGACCAATATTTATTAATTGACATTTATTTGTCATGATCATTTTGCGAATAATATTGAGTTCTCGGCTAACCGGTAAGGTTAAGGCTTTAACGTATTGAATACATGTCATTTATTATTTATCAGTAAAGTCTATATCCGTCATCGACCGTGAATATCCTCATTATGACATAGAAATATTTTCTATCGTCGTCGTGTTAATTTTCGTTTTTCAAGCATTCTTCGTAATTTACGCCAAACCTTTAGGTGACATTGGTTTATATAGTACGTTAACGTATTTTAAACCATATGCCCTCATTTATATATCAAAATATAAATGTTCTCCGAAAGTCAATGTTTTTATTTTATATTGAGAGTTTAATTTTCGTGTTTCACGCGTATCTTTTAAATCGTGTAACTCTTAAAATATCGGAACTCATTAATACCCGCTTTAATAAATCGTGAAACAAAATTTTATATAATAAAATGTAACCCCACTTATGGGGTGTCATATTTATAGATCAAGACATATACGTATCTGTCTTAGACTTTGCATTTCACCATCAATATTGTAACTAACCACTATTTTCATTCATCCTTTATTACAATATCAACACATCTCTGGTTTCTTTATCTTCACGCCACTTTCAAACAAATGTAATCTCATTTCCATCAATTCCTAACTAAACATTTGAGCATATCGTGAAGCTTTACATTTCTAGCTAAGTCCTTGGGTTAATCGTAACCAAGGATCATCATCAAGTTACTTGGAGTCATGAGCTGATCATGAATACTAATTGTCTAATTTTAAGAGTTTATATGATTTATTTAGTAAATCATATCGTTTTTGATTTGGGTTAGAGATGTTGATCATCGATTCTTGTTGTTTTTCATCATTTCATGTAAGGAATCATTCCTTTTAAATTTGTATTCTCATTTATGTAATTGGTAATAATTTTGAATGGATAATTTTGTTCCTTTAATCTCTGAATCTTTACGATGTAATATATTCTGGTAAGTTTTAGACATTGTACATTAACTTATGATATAAAATGCAAGTAAAGACAAGCCAATATAAGCCTAGGTGTTGGTTGTAATTCTCAGACTTTCATCAGTGGTAAAACGTGAATACTGAATAATATCAGTAGGTGTTGAGCCTTGGATAGATACATAGGGTGATAGGCCTTTGTTTTGTGGTGATTTGGCCGGGTCGCCCGTCCCGTGACGATACCCGATGAATTAGATATTGCTGAAACGATAAAAAGTACCAAATCTAACCATGCTGTATAAACCGACTGAAAACTCTAATAAGAACTCGGAACCATTGAAAAATATAAAACTATAGATTCTAGATAAAAATATAAGGAACTAGAATCAGTTGGATAGTTTATCATTTCATTACGGTTTGGAAATGGCGGCCGAAACGGTGGAAACGAAGTTGGCTGCGAATGACAGCCAACTCTTCTAAATGATAAAATGGGTAAATGATTTATGATAAATATAAATTAAGGGCAATTGAACTTATAATAAGTAAACCACATAAGTTAATAATGACTTTGGTAAAAAATAACTCATCTATATTATTTACGGTTTATGAGAAGCGACGTAATCTACGAGGGATATAGGTAAATTGTAAGAATTTGATAATATTTAATTAATGTAAAACGTGTTGATTTTTATAAAAACCGAAGTGGTAGGACCCACTTATCGGGAAGCATGGACTCATTAATATACTGATGATTATGTGACCCCGAGACTCGACCATCGAACAATATTAAGTTGATGTCGTGTGGAGGCGTTGTAGAACCCGTAAAGCTTATAAAGTGGATTTGGGCCATAAAAGCTCAATCTACATCTATATTGGCTATTGGGACCTTATTGGGCCTCAGTTACAATATGAATCCCAACATGATCATATAATAGGTTTAAGTGAACTATACACTTAATGGACCACTGTTGGCTAGTACTGGGCTTGTTTATCAAAAATTGATAACACTTTATAAATTGTGGATTTTCATTAAAGTTTTATGAAACTTATACAATGTCCAAACTTACTAAAGTAAACTATTTACATATATATGACTTATGTATAGTCTCGAACCTAAGACGCGTCTCGTCATTATAGGTCTCGATCGGTCATATGTCGACCGTTGGGCATCTCGTTCTCGATCAACGAGCGATTGATATCTCGTGAAGTCGTGTATCGACTATTGGACGTTTGTTCCTTGATCGACGTGTTGTACCTTTATCAGGTGAGTTCATAGCCTCGCTTTTACTGCTTTATATGTGTTTTATAAACCCGCGAGGGGGAATACATGCTCTTGGTAAATAAGCATATGTGTTGTATCCTTTTGAAAGGATACATGATTGTGAATAAACATTCGTTGTTGGAATATATGCTTTGAACGAATACAAGCTGTTGTGAATAAACGTAAAGACGTTTGATTAACTGCTTTTGGAAAATGAACACAAGCGTTGATTGTATAGGTAATGAGCCACTATTAGTAAGGCTAAGTTGCTTATTGCCAGTGAGAAGTCCCTATAAATCGTGAACCGTTAACTACCTATGATGGGTAGGCGCTCGTACAGACGAATGGATCCATTGGGAATGATGACCCCCACCCAGGCAGGTCGCACCTGTGAGTTGGAGGCTCAGCTGGGTGTGTTGTACGTGAAGTATGGGGTATTTGGCAAGATACCTGACTAGGGCAAACTTATTAATTAAGGCATCGGTGTCATGAGCTTAGCGTAATAGTGTGGAGTATTGATATTGTATGTGTTACAATATCGCCAATGGATGAGATTCTTGTGTTCAAAGGCTCTATGGTTTATTTATAACCCATTATTGTTTATTTAAAAACCTATGAATTCACTCAACCGTTGTGTTGACATTTTAGCATGTATTCTCAGGTGTATAGGTTTAAGAGCAGCTAGAGCATGGAGTTGCGCAGAACAAAGTAAAGGCAAAAAGAACAATTTCCATTCGATACATTTGACAAATCATTACTTTTATTAAAGTTTGAATTAGTTGTTGGGACCTCTTTTTATTGAACTCTGATTTTGTCGAATGGTTTATTTTATAAAACGTCTCTTTTGAGGTCGTTTTCTATGACTATGTGTGATGTGCTATGAAGTAACACCCAATGTTGATATTCCGCTGCCTTGTAAAATTGGGGGTGTTACAAGGTCTTCCACCAAGTCCTGTGAAACAACATCATCAACATCATTTACCTCTTTCTTCACCTTAACAACCTCGGCTTTGACCTCAACAACCTATGGTTTCACCTCAACGGCCTCTTCTTTGACCTTAATAGCCTCTAGTTTCACCTCAATAAGCTCTACTTACATTTCATCTTCTGGAATCAAAAAATCAACATATACTTCATCTAGTGGTTGTTAATAATAAGCAAAAATGTCCTCTACATCTTCAGTTTGAGTTATTTGTTGATGCTCATCGAGTGCTTGATAAATGTTAACAATCATGTTACTAATCTATTCAGGCTCATCATCAAGATAGTATGGATCATCACCTACCTCTGAAAACCCTTATCCCAAACACCCCTTAAACTTGTATTATCAACTTTTTGCAAAGATTCTTGATTAACAACATAAAAAACAAGTGAGATAATCACTGGTAATGATCCTAGATCAGGTAAATAATAGTTTTCACCCAAGAACATGCATGATCACATAAAATAACTCAAGATCATATGGCACATTCTGTTGACAGAAAAGGCAAGATTATACTTACCTCAAGGGTGTACTTCCACACCCTTCAGTTTTGTGATCTTATGTGCTAGCATAGAAGCACAAGCTTCCAAAGCACCAATTATAACACAAAAACAAACAGCAAGAAGTTCAAGTATCAAGACCTCATGGTCTTGATACAGTGAGTATAGGTAGTAAGATAAAAACACAGAATATTCTCTTTCCTTTTGGAAAATATTTTCACAACAAACATTGAAACATTAACAACCTCTTGATGAACACTTTAAACAAACCAACAACTATAAACTAAACACATTCAAATTTTCATAAAAATTAAAAGATTTTGAACTCAAATTTCCAAACTACCAACTTTTCAAATTCAGAAAAAGGGATTACGTTTGTGAAATTAAACTCAAACATTTAAGATAATTGGAACTCAGAATTTTTGCCAAATAAATACCAACTTTTATAAAGATAAAAATGGATTACAATATTTTGAGTAAAAATCTAGAACAAGAAACAACTAAGCCATATGCGTGCTTTATATAGCAGCTACAAGCTTCTAGAATAAAATAAAAATTCTAAACCCTAATTGCAAATATATTACAACAATGCCCTTGTCGTTTTGAATTTGTTCTTGGTCAATGGTGGGTAATCCGTAGCTCTGTTGTTGCCCATGTGGTTGCCAGCTAAAGAAAGAGGATCTTGGTCGTTCATAAAAGAGTAGACAAGAAGAAATCGTCTAGGTCCATTGATTCTCTGTTGTAATCTTGTTTGCAAGTGAAAAAGTGGGGGCAGGGAAGACAAGCTACGTGGGTGAATTGGTACCATGTTTGAGTGCGTGAAAGGGTTTATGAGACCTTTAATTAACAATCTGGAGTAAATCAGTTAATACCCCTTTGGTTTTAATGGTAATCGAAGGTTAGGGTTTATAGGGGGGGGATTGGGGATGTTAAACAGTAGAGGTAGATCTGCTTAAGGGGTGGTATATGTGTTTGCTACCTAAATAATCAATAAACAATTAAATTAAACTAAATAATTTATTGTTTAATTTAGTTAGTGGAGTGCTGAGTCAAATAAGGTGTTGGGTCAGGTGTAAGGGTTTGGGCTGGTTGGTTTTTGGGCTTTTGTGGATATGGGTGGGTAATATAGAAAGTGGGTTTATGTAGATGGCAGTAATAACCACTTAACTGCCCAGTTTTGGCATATGCACTTTGTAGCAATATAATCACTTTTCCCTTTGTTACAAGTTTGGAAAACTTGTCAATCTTGGCACAATTACTTTTTTAACTTATCACAAGGGCTCATAATGTAACTTGAAGTATTACCAAGGGCCATTATTTTCAATACTTGAAATTTGAAGGACCTTTCTTGTGTATCTTCATTCTTTAAGGACCAAATGTGACAAATCTTCAAACTTGGAGGACCAAACATGTAATTTCTTCAAACTTGAGTGGTTTTCTTGGAAAATCAACAATCCGTTCCGGTTCTTTGTGCGTCTTCATTTCCCGTGTTCGTTTTTTCTTGTTTTTTTGTGATCTTTTCTCTTTTTCATGATATTCGTACCTAAAATACACAACAAAACGAATACAAGCATATTTCACGGTATTTTATGATATAATTAAGCATTTCAAGCTTGTTTTTGATGATGAGACTATGTATAATTGCGGTCTCATCACTCCCCCACAATAAACCATTGTCGTGCCCTCACGCAATGCTAGAATAAAGTATCGTAGCACTTCCAAAAATCAATTTTTATGACATTTAATGAAATTTAAATTTACTAAACTACTACTGTGTTTTAGATATAATGTATGATTTTCATCACGAGAACGTGACTTTTAGGGTCAAAGAATAAGAACACGTGAATGCCTCATAGAGATAAGTTTGTCCTCCTTGGTTTTCACCTAATTCCATGCTAAACGTGTAATGAGATCGTTGTCATTATAAGTTAGTAATGCTAACACTACTCATATGCTCTAATCACGTACTTAGACTCCCTTATTCCTAATAGGCAACTCTTATATTTTATTTTCGTCTTTAATGATCACGAAGATACATTTTTTACATATGAGTGAATAGAGATTAGGGTCCAAAAATAGAGTCGAAACGGTGTAACCAAAATCATTGAATTAATAAGTTTCCTAATAGAAAACGATGTCAAAAAATAAAGTCAACAAATTAAAATCGATAAACACGGTTTTATAACGGTTTTGAACATGAGACTTATTACCATGAATTTTATGACCCACCTCATCATCGGTGGCTTTGCTTATCATGGTTTACCTCCATCTTTTATTCAACTCCGCCATGGAGCTTTTATTATGACTTCGGTCTTTCCCTTGTCGTTTATTTAACCTCGCCGTGAGGTGTTTATTATGACCTGACGTATATCCTCACGCTAAGGCGAATTTTGGATCTTTAAAGCTTCAGGATTTAAGGCTCCGCTTTCAAATTTTGCATAGATTTTTTGGCCTTGTGAGCATCAAATTTTTTCTTGGTTTAGGTGGGTATGCACTTAAAATTATTATTAGGGGAAGCTTTTGATTATTCGGGTGCGAATACTTCAAAACCGTGAAGCTGGCGATTCTCAAATGTTTTCCTAATTTAATTACATGGAAGCTACTAGAATCAATTATAAACCAAAAATAGAGACTAAACCGCTAAGTCAATATATATTAACAATTAAATATATACAAGTGAGGGGAGATTAAGGAAATAATTAGGACACATGAGTTTTTTAAAGAATACGCGTATTCTACGTTTAACATAGTAATTTATAATTAACTCTATCATTTCTCGTCCTTATTTAGAGACTTAGCCTAAAAATAGTTAAGGAATCAAAGCTAAGTGCTCAACACGCACGGTCGAGTAAAAAATTACTCTTATTCTCGCCATCAGAAAACCTACATTCGTGTCTTAAACACTTATGAAAAACTAGAAAATTTTTAAAATTTGGCTGAAATTGAAATTTTTGCTAGGTTAAAAGTTCATTGTTCACGGTCTAATCGAATTGATTTCTGGTTCAAAGTGCGACTCAATTGTTATTGGTTAAGAAAAAGGGAAGTTGATTATCTATAACTAATTAAAAAGTAAATGCGAAAAGTTTTTGAAAACAAACTGAAGACAAGTACAAATAATAAAAGTAAAACAAGGTGAATATTAAAAACTAAAAATTAAAACGATATTAAAACGAATATTAAAACAAATAATAAAACGAAATTTAAAGCGAAACAATTAATAAAATAAAACTAAAAGACGAAATTAACTATTGACTCGAAAATAAAGTTTACTAAATGAAAAAGGAGAGAATAAAACAAAAATGGTACTTTAAAGCTAAACGAGGCAAAACCTAAAGCGGGTACTAAATAAAAGATAAAACTTAAACTTTACGAAAAAATATTAATACTAAAAATCGACGAAAAATTCAACTAAAAATATGTAACTTTCAAAAATAAAATCGGAACAACTTTCAGACAAAACTAAACAATTATGGAACAGTACTATTAAATAAACAAGCTAACAGGCTAGCTGCTGGAAGCAGCCAATCTACTAGGTGAAAATGGCTCCAAACCCTTAAGCATGCATGCATGTAGGACAATGTTGGACAATTCCATCGCAGTGTTTGTAATGAAGATTCCATCGTACTCAAGGATCGTAGCCAAGGATCATAGTCAAGGATCGTACCCACGGATCGCACTACCAGATCGTACCCACGATCACAACAAGTGATCGTGGTGTGGATTAAGGAGTGTGATCGTAGTGGACGATCGTAGTAAGGATCGCAGTAATGTATCGCAAGTAGAAACCCTCGGGGTTTATGCGATCACACTTACTGGATCGTACTGGTAAAACCCTTAAGCATTACGATGGCATGGAAAAAGGAAATAAGCAAAACCAAATAAGCACTAAGACAATAAGCAAATTCCAAAAACTAAATTAAGGCAATAATAAGACGAACAAAATAAGCTAAAAATTTCAAAACTTTCAAGACACAAAATAAACAACTTGATAAAATAAACTTTTAAAAAGATAAAACTTTTAAGAAAATTTAAAAACAAATAAGCTAAACACAAAATAAACCAATAAGATTGTCAAACTTATAGCTTAATTCGTATAAAAGCTTAGATGGAAATGAAAAGATGAACTTTTTAATCAAACATCAAATTAAGAAAAAAGTATAAAACTTTCGGATTAAAGATAAGCAAAAGATCAAGAAATGTAGAATGAGAAAGATTGTAAAAAGCTTGAAATAAGATTAAGATTAAAGATTCAAAAGTACAAGATTAAAGATTAAAGATTGAAACTTAAAAGAAAAACTAGAGAGAGAAAGTGAAAAACTAGAGAGAGAAAATTACCTACTCCTAAACTAATCTAGCTACTCCTAAATGACTAACCAACCCTCCTAAATGTGTTTAGGAGGGTATTTATAGGAAAATGGGGAGGTGCATGTGTTGCTTCCTCTTTCTTTCTTTCTTCACGTCTTCTCGTCTTTTAAGTTCTTCGACTTTTTCGACGTTGTCTCGGGATTAATTAAACTCGTCTTTATATTTTCTTCATTTATTAGACTTGAGTTCTTCGGCTTCATTGAACTTTCGTCTTTAGACTTGTTCTTCGATAAACCTTCAGAATAGGCCTTGGACTTCTGTTCTTTTTGCATTCTTGATCTCTTGACTTCGTCTTTTGTCGTTTTCTTCGATAAAGCCCGTGAAAGCCCGTGTTTTCTTTCCTTTTCACATTTTGGTCCTAAAACACAATAAAAACACAAACCACGCATAATTCCGACATTTACGACCTACAATACACGTTTTGGCTTGGTTATTATTATAATTAGGTGGTAAAAGGATGGGAGTTTTCACACCTATCAAACCCCTACACTTGACCATTGCAATGTCCTCATGCAATGCATAAATTACAAAACACGTTTTACATTTTCCATCATAATCGATCCACCTTGGCCTTTATTCAAAAAATAGAAAATTATAAAACATTTAAAAGAGGAAAATAAGTAAAGAAATCAAAGACATACCTTAGGGTTTTGAAAATGTCATGAATGATTATCATCCTCAAGTTTCACGCTCCCCAAACCAAGCTTAAAAACGAGATCATTGTTATTATAAGTTAGCAAACTATCACAAACTCATGTGGCCTAATTATTCACTTAGACTCCCTTATTCCTAGGTGTATCTCTTATATTTTATTATTGTCTTGAATGATCACGAGGATGCATTGTTGACTTATTTCGATAGTTTATTTAGGCAGAAAATAAAGTGGGACGATTTAATCAATAGTTATCTAAAGGACAAAATCTTTTAAAACTGCTTCTCGGGACCTCTTAAAGTTCATATCTTGGCATAACTCGCTTCACGATTTGAGACCTTTCTCGGACCGATATTTGGCAGCGACTTCATACTTCAAATCTTGAGAGACGTTCTTGAAATTATGGTCTTCTCTTCATAATTGGAATTTCTTCACTTGAAGTTTTTGAGAGATTCTTCATAATTGGAATTTCTTCACTTGAAGTTTTTGAGAGATTCTTCATACTTGGACCACGACTTCTTCATTTTTCTCCAATCTTTATTTTGGACTTTGATATACAACGATCCGCCTCCTTTTAGGACTTGGATCTATTTATCCTCATACCTTGTTAGGGCCTTTTTGGATAGACTTCTCCATGATCTTTTGGGGAGTTTTTGCTTTTCGTCGTGTGTGTCAATCCTTCATATTGATTTTCGATTAATGATTCTTCACATCACTTTTGGATCTTTAGCAACAAAATGCCCTCATGCCTTGTTAGGGCCTTTTCAGACTCGCCAATCTTCGCATCCCGCTTCAATAAGTTATGCATTGGCTATGAACTCTAATTAATACCGAGCAACTTTTAAACAATCTTGTGCTAGAAGCTAAGTAAATTTTCAAATCGTACAACCTTATTTATTGCAGATAAGTTTATTAACAAGCGATGGGAGAATAGGCATATAATCAACTCACATAAATTCACGAAAGAATACCAAACTAATAATTGACTCTATCATCTCTCGTTCTCCACAATTTAAAATCTCAAGGAATGACACTCGTGGATGCTTAGCCAATAAATCAATGTTTTGGGTTTTCGAGTCGCCTATAGGATCTTGCATCTTCTTAGACTCTTTCAAGTTTAGAATTTGCGTTCTAAAGTTCCCTTGATAAATGACTCTCTAGGATCAATTATAGGAACTTGCGAAAAGTTCTTGTTCTTAACCCGTGAGAGTTAAGACTTTCACGTTTTCAAGCTCCCTAAATAAAAGCCTAGCAAAACTTGACTTAAACACGTTAAGGATACTAGCTAGAGTAAACTTAGATAAGTAAACTCAGGTTGAGTCAAAAGATTCACAACGTTTAAAAATTAAAACCACTTTATTAAAAATTATCCTTGCAAGGAAGGAAAATAACTATAACAAAGGAAAAAATAATAGGCCAAAATAGATTAAAAATTTTGAAAAATGTCGAAAAATCAATTTTCCGGTTAAAATGAGGACAAATACAAGGAAAAGCCCACTTAACATTGATAGAAGTACCCCTACACTTAATATAAACATTGTCCTCAATGTTTAAGCATGTGGAAGTAAACTCCCCTACACTTAGGACATTGTGCACGTTGTTTAAATCTTGCTAAGGAAGAGACAACTAAAGTGATTCCTATTTCAATCATAAATGATAAAATAATGAATCAAAAGAGTTTAGGATAGAACCGGGAAGACAGGAACACAGGATCATGGGGCGTCAAAAGTCATCAAGAATGGATCTTTGAAAGCTCGAATCCCTGCACATGACAAGAAAGAAGACAACAAACACATACTAGGGTCTCCCCCTACACTTATTAGAAAAACAGAATAAAAGGATAGATAATCGGGTTGCCTCCCGAGAAGCGCTTGTTTTTGTTAACCGAGTCACGAGCCTAACTCGTCCCCTAATTAAATGGTCCATGGGGAAGCCTCGAATGTAATACCAGGATCAAAGACCTTGTCCTCGTTCCTGGAGGACATTAATAAAGGAGAGGCCGGAGGATAACTCTTGAAGGGTAGAAAAGTCCTTTCAACATACGAGAAGTATGTGAAATCATGATCCACGGGAGGTGGGGTGGGTAAAGTAAGCAAATTGTCATCCCCCAAAGACAATTGATGCTCAGAAAGCGGCAAAGCTGTAAAGGTGTCAATCATGGAATGGTCAATGTTACCTCCCGGGTCAAAGCACTCATCCTCCATAATAGTGTTAAAAGGAGTGGATGAAAGGTGCTCGGGAGGGGGACTTGGGACGATATCTTCATGCAGAAAATTATCAAAAAGAAAATCCCCTCCGTATCATCATCATCAATACCCGGAGGTATTGAGAGAATGTCGATTTCCTCCATAGGTGTATCATTATTCTCGACTGAAGTATTAGACGGAGGTAAAGACTCAGAAATAGGAGCAGAATTCAACGCTTCAATTTTAGAAATAAGAAGATGAACTTTCAGTAATTTGTCGCGAAGAATAACGTCTTCCACCTCATCTACCAGACCAAGTTCAGTGGTGAACTTCTCGTATATCGGAGAGAATAAATCAACATCGCCTTCATCGCCCGGAGGAGAAGGAGAAATTTCAAAAGTGAAATTCTCATAGCATGGAGAAAAATCATCATCATTAAGAGCGACCTCGTCCGTAGGCTCCACAAAATTCGGTCCATCACAAACCTCATCAAAGAATTTATCAACACCAAAATCACTAATGTCACTCAATGTATCACTATCCTTAGACGCATTAGGGATATCAAGAGTAGGAGTAGTAATCTCAGAAGATGGGTTGAGATCATAGATATCATCCTCGTCATCATCATAGTAGTAGTATGGACGCACAAGAGGAGGAGTATAAGCACTAAGATTAGATACTTGCTCTTGTCGTTGATCCTTTTGACATTTTTCGATGTATTTATTTAAAGCTTCTTGAACTTTTTGCCCTTGCTTAACAAGAGTGGACCATAGTTCGTGGGGGCTCAAATGTTCGAAGGAAGGTTGATGATTGACGGTGTGACGTAGGGCTCAAAATTTTGAAAACCGGAATTATAGCACGGATGTGGCTCATAATAATTCATTGGCTGACAATAAGAAGTATCGTGATGGCCCCCACAATAGTTGCAACACGGGTATTGAGAAAAACCCGGTGCATTTTGAGGATAAGGATTGTCATATACGGGAGAGGGTGAGAAAGTATTGTAAGAGGAGAAGTACGAATTTGTTAAATTGCAAAATGGACAAAATCCAAATTGTGTATTGTCGATATCAGAACCACACCGCTCACAAGTACACCAATGACATGTTTGATAACCATGCCATGGTCTCCCACACCGTACGCAAGACGAATCCATGAAGAATAATAGATAAGCAAGAAGAATATTTTTGGCGCAAAACTAGTGAAAAAGAAATGCTTTTATGATTTTTCAAATGTTTTTGTATTTTTGAAGTTTTTGATTTTTAGGATTTTTGAATATTTTTTGTTTTTTTTAATTTTGTTTTTTTTTTGTTTTTTTTGTGAAAAAAGCAAGAAATATAACGTTCACGAATGAATGGATCCCAAAATACAACGCGTCTCTCACTAAATACCGTTAATCTTCACGAAAAGAGCCGGCAGCGGCGCCATTTGAAATTGAAATTTTTGCTAGGTTAAAAGTTCGTTGTTCACAGTATAATCGAATTGATTTTCCGGTTCAAAGTGCGACTCAATTGTTATTGGTTAAGAAAAAAGGAAGTTGATTATCTATAACTAATTAAAAAGTAAATGCGAAAAGTATTTAAAAACAAACTAAAGACAAGTACAAATAATAAAAGTAAAACAAGGTGAATATTAAAAATTAAAAATTAAAACGATATTAAAATGAATATTAAAACAAATAATAAAACCAAATTTAAAGCGAAACAATTAATAAAAATAAAACTAAAAGACGAAATTAACTATCGACTCGAAAATAAAGTTTACTAAATGAAAAAGGAGAGAATAAAACTAAAATGGTACTTTAATGCTAAACGAGGCAAAAGTAATACTAAAAATCGACGAAAAATTCAACTAAAAATACGTAACTTTCAAAAATAAAATCAGAACAACTTTCAGACAAAACTAAACAATTACGGAACAATACTACTACCTCCGTCCCACTTTTATTGTCCTCATTTGACTTTTTGAAGTCTTACTTTTCAACTTTGATCTTTAATAACTTCGCTTATGTTATATAATACCTGATGAAAATTATATCAATAAAAAATACATTTAAAAACCAATCCATTCATATATTTTTCATCAATTATTATATAACACAAACAAAATTATTTAAGATCAAAGTTGAAAAAGTAAGACTTCAAAAAGTCAAATGAGTACAATAAAAGTGGGACGGAGGGAGTATTAAATAAACAAGCTAGCAGGCTAG
This sequence comes from Glebionis coronaria, assembly GCA_025667525.1. Lineage (NCBI taxonomy): Eukaryota > Viridiplantae > Streptophyta > Magnoliopsida > Asterales > Asteraceae > Glebionis > Glebionis coronaria. The sequence continues at coordinate 179,821,373 of CM046880.1, read as the reverse complement.
CTACTGGAAGCAGCCAGCCTACTAGGTGAAAATGGCGCCAAACCCTTAAGCATGCATGCATGCGTGTAGGACAATGTTGGACAATTCCATCGCAGTGTTTGTAATGAAGATTCCATCGTACTCAGGGATCGTAGTCAAGGATCGTACCCACGGATCGCACTACCAGATCGTACCCACGGATCACACTACCAGATCGTACCCACGATTGCAACAAGTGATCGTGGTGTGGATTAAGGAGTGTGATCGTAGTGGAAGATCGTACTATGGATCGCAGTAATGGATCGCAAGTAGAAACCCTCGGGGTTTATGCGATCACACTTACTGGATCGTGCTGGTAAAATCCTTAAGCATTACGATGGCATGGAAAAAGGAAATAAGCAAAAAAAAATAAGAACTAAGACAATAAGCAAATTCCAAAAAACTAAATTAAGGCAATAATAAGACGAACAAAATAAGCTAAAAATTTCAAAACTTTCAAGACACAAAATAAACAACTTGATAAAATAAACTTTTAAAAAGATAAAACTTTTAAGAAAACTTAAAAACAAATAAGCTAAACACAAAATAAGCCAATAAGATTGTCAAACTTATAGCTTAATTCGTATAAAAGCTTAGATGGAAATGAAAAGATGAACTTTTTAATCAAACATAATAATTAAGCAAAAAGTATAAAACTTTCGAATTAAAGATAAGCAAAAGATCAAGAAATGTAGAATGAGAAAGATTGTAAAAAGCTTGAAATAAGATTAAGATTAAAGATTCAAAAGTACAAGATTAAAGATTAAAGATTGAAACTTGAATGAAAAACTAGAGAGAGAAAGTGAAAAACTAGAGAGAGAAAATTACCTACTCCTAAACTAACCTAGCTACTCCTAAATGACTAACCAACCCTCCTAAATGTGTTTAGGAGGGTATTTATAGGAAAATGAGGAGGTGCATGTGTTGCCTCCTCTTTCTTTCTTTCTTCACGTTTTCTCTTCTTTTAAGTTCTTCGACTTTTTCGACTTTGTCTCGGGATTAATTAAACTCGTCTTTATAATTTCTTCATTTATTAGACTTGAGTTCTTCGGCTTTATTGAACTTCCGTCTTTAGACTTGTTCTTTGATAAATCTTCAGAATAGGCCTTAGACTTCCGTTCTTTTTGCATTCTTGATCTCTTGACTTGGTTTTTTTTCGTTTTCTTCGATAAAAGCCCGTGTTTTCTTTCCTTTTCACATTTTGGTCCTAAAACACAATAAAAACACAAACTACGCATAATTCCGACATTTACGACATAAAATACACGTTTTGGCTTGGTTATTATTATAATTAAGTGGTAAATGGATGGGTGTTTTCACACCTATCATTGGCCATTTTTAGCTTTATTTGCAACAAAACGATACACTTTGCAGAGCGTGAAGGTCTAGCATGGTAAGTATTTATTTACCCCCCCCCCCCCCCCCCAATACTAAAGTTAAACATTTTCCTCAATGGTCCGAGTCTAAGGATGTAACACCACCATACTAGTGACGAAAAGTCGAATGCTTAAGATCTAGCATGGAAAGGATTTAACAATTAATCTTAAGCCATTTATAAAGTGTGCGAAAAGATAATTTTTAGAACACAAAAGGATATACAATCGGATATTGGAAAATCTTCATAGTAAACGATCAAGATCGAGTAAAACGAACACGGGAGGCTTAAATTATGATGATAATGACCCTAGATAAACAAAAGCCACAAACAACCACGAAACAAAGGTCGAAAGGGCACAAATCACCTCATTAGGATAATTAAAAAATAAAAATATTTACAAGGATAAGCATGATAATCCCCCACGAGGCATCTTGTTACTTTAAAACCGAGTCAAAAGCTCGACTCGAATCCCCACAAATGTGATCATTTAAGGATTATCATGGTAATGGTCATGTAGGTCTTACATGAAAAGACCAAAGCCCAAAGCAACCAATAATAAAGACATAGTCCTTATTTTAGGGTCAAAGATTTTATCTTTGTTTTCAGATGATAAACGAAACAACATGACTTTGAACATCATCATCCTAATGGGACAAAAGAAAATATAATAAGAAGAGAAGGGTGGGACAAATGGTAGGCACACAAATTTAGTTCTTCTAGGTAAACTCGCACCGTAAATGTAGAAAGAACTTCTAGTGACTACTTCCGTGAAAGTCCGAGGTTTATCCTTAAACGTGATACCGTGGTCAAAAATCTCGTCCTCGGTGGAGAAGTGTGATGAAACAGATGGGGCTTCCCCCACACTAGATCCACACAAAACGACGTCAAAAGGAGTAGACGCATTTGTAGCAATCTCAATTAAACGAGGTGATAAAGGAGTTAAATTTGAGACATTTTTCAAATTACTTTTAAAATCATTCCCTTTTTCATCCTTTAAACCTTTATTACAAAAACCCAATTTTATTAAATTGAAAATATTTGGCGTTTCTAAAACAATTTTAGGCACCCTAAAAACTTTCACACTTAAATTTTAGGTAGGAATGTAATAACCATCACTCGAAAACGGATCAAAAACGTTATTATTCTTCCACAGAAGTGGTCGAGAAATAACGTTATCGATAGGCGGATCACTAGTTTCAACCAGAGTGAAACTATGAATAAGAGGCTCTTCATTTGAAGATTTTCCCTTGGTCGTTTTGACATCGGCGTCATAAAACGTATCGATGTGAGCAAGGCCATCGGCGGACTTCTCACACGATAAATGCACAATCTCACACGGTATGGGATGAGGAATGAAAGGCTCGTCACGAGACGGTTTTGCCTTGACAGTGTTAATTTTGTCCTTCGGAGGGATCGAACGTGGGTTCTCAAATATTTTATCAAAATTACTAAAACGTCCCACCGAAATTAATTTTCGATTATCATTAAGAAACGAAGGATCAACGATTTTTCTTAAAACCTTACCTTATTATTCTTTTTCAAAATCATTTAGCGGAATTTCTTCATCAAAATTTGGTGTATATTAATTTAGAAAATCTTCGATAATTTCGTTCTCGTTAGAAAAATTGGTTTTCAAAGGTGTTTCAACAATTGACATTGTTCCTACGTATGCTATAACTTTTTCTTGTTGTTTATTTTCAAAAACAATTTTAAAAACGTCGTTAGTAGACTTTTCATTTCCTCTACGTTCTTACAAGATGATGAAGGTAGCACGCCACTAAAATTAGAAAGAGAGGGATCAATGCGAGACGTACGAGTCTTTGGAGTCGATATGATTTGAACCTCTCCTTCGGGGTTAAGATTGGTATCGCTCGATGAAGAACAGGACGATGTAGTTTTTTTCACTAAGGCCTCAAAAATTAAAAGAATTTTATTTCGATCATTAGAGTGATCTTCCCTTATTTCCTTTAAATGTTTTTCCCACATCTCACATAAACGTTTTTGCTCTCTAAAAACAGAATCATATTCATTTTCTAATTCATTATTTATGGAGGCTATTTCCTCTGTTTGCTCTATGTAATATGCCTTTTGAGTTGCCAATTGTTCTTTGTAAGATTCCTTTAGATCCGACACTTGTTCCTGAACCGTTGTTACAATTTCATTATTACGTCGCATATAATTACCAAAGGCGTTTTGATGCATTTCATCATTTTGATTGTCATCATAATTATAAGAAGAATCATACGACAAATAACACGAATACGGTTGGTGATCTTGGTCATAAGATTGAAATTCGTCACCATGATCATGTGGAGGAGAGTAATAGATATAACCCTCTCGTCCTCCATAAACCTCACAATTAAAAGAATTACCATCATCTGGCGGGCCTCCACAATATGGACACGAATAATATCCACCATCATCCGACATGATGCAACGAGAAAGTCGTAATGAGAATTAAACAATTTAGAGGGTTAAAGAAAAGAATTATGAAAATAGAGTGGATAGTAGAAGATTATTTTTGTGTTTTTGGTTTTTTCAATTTTTTTGGAATTTTTTATGTATTACGTAGATAATTAAATACACAAAATCTATCCTCTAATCAAAGATCTTCGATTAAAGAATCCAAAGGAGTGAAAGTAATCACGTGAAGTGAAAACCTTCATTGACTTTGAAACGTTGGTGGGACACCAAAACGTTTCGAGGGTTCAATAATATAAGCAACAAAAGTAGATTAATAATACTTGAGTTTTTAAAACCCTTAATTAATCGTCACTTTCAAAATACGCACAAGCGAGCGGAGAAAATGAGGCGGCCCGAAGCACTTAAGAACCTTTTTCCTTTAGGTCGTGTAATACAACCGCCTTATATCTACCTTATAGTTTGTATTAATCAAGATCAAACCAAATAAGAGTATTTATCTATTTTGCCTTTTTTCTTTCTTTGATCGATACACTCAATAATGACCAGAACGCCCACTATTGAGGTGTGTTTTCACGCGTATTTGGATAGTATTGTTTATTAATTGTGCTATGTAAATACAATATATTATTCACTAGAAAAATGAAAACGATTTTTGTGTTAATAGAGTTCTATTTAACACTTATTTATTTATATGGATACTATAACTGAAAAATAAAAATGAGTATGTACGATTTAAACACTTCCCAAAAATGGAAAGTTAAAAACGTAAATACTCAAACAAACACAATAATAAATATGGCTAAACACACCTCCTCGGCAGCGGCGTCATTTTGATGTGAGTAAAATGTACACTTTATTTTAGGAAACATAAAGCGACAAATGCGGGTAAGTATTAAACACTACATTTTAGAAAAAAACATGAATGCTCATCGTTGAGTTCGTTCTCAAGGAGGTATTTATGTTTAAACCAAAGATTTATAAACGGATTTGGAGTTATTAGTCTTTTGGAAAGTAAAAAGAAAATAAAACGGAAGACGGATTAAGCTAAACATAAACTACGTTGCAGAACGCGAAAACGTAAAACGTGATATAAGGCTTATGACAGGAAGAGTAACATGAAAAACACCTCAGCCACAAATAAGGTAAATGATAAACAGGAGGTGGGTAAGGGAGTGAGAAACATGGATGCGAGAAGATATATTGATGGTTTAAAAGGTATGAGCAGGATGGTTAGTGATGCAACTAAGAAAACAGAGAAACAAATAAAGGAAGATGTAGCCAAAAAAGTGACCTTAGGGAAGTGGTGATAACAGAAGATGATATGGTGGGGAATGTACTTAAAAGGGGTTTCATAGGTGAAGTTAAGGATACTGAGTTTATAAGTATCTTACCAGAATTATGTAACATGGAAGGCTTGTACAACGTTGAGGTTAAGTATATGGGTGGTTTGGAGGTTATGGTGATACTGGAAACAGAGGAGGCAGTAAAAAACGTTATTGAAAACACTAACCATGGGGTGAGAAGATGGCTATGGAAGTTATGATGAGCAGATGTGCTAAGTAGATCGACCCGGAGACTAACATGGTTGTCTATATTTGGAGTATCAATTAGTTGTTAGAAAGAGCGGGTGTTTCCATCTATATCAGCCAAGTGGGGAGAAGTCAAAGAGTGTTCAAATTGTAATCTTAGTGGATCTCAAGGTGTTATTGCAAGTAGGGTATTCCTTCTTACATATGCACCTAATCTCATCAACGAAGATATCATTGTTACATTTGGAGGCAGCAGGTGCAAGGTGCTCATCATAGAAGAAATTAAATATATAGTTCAATTTAAAATAGTTGAATCAGTGGCTAACCCAATCAAGGAAGACGAGGTCTTAGTGGAAGATACTTTGAAAGTGGGAAATGATTTGGTGAAGGATGTTAAACCTGCGAAATCGGATCCTTTCGACGAAGACGACGATGAAGACGACGACGATGAAGACCAAGATAACGAGGTGGTGGAACATATGGAAGAGAAAGGTGATGTACATGGTAGGAATGACAGTGAAGGTGAACTGGGATAAGAGTAGGAGTCGGGGGTGCATCGATCGAAGGAAAAAGTTGCTAGAAAAAGTAGATGCAATAATAATACTACTTGCTTTACACCTTCCAAGGACTGTGGGAATATGAATATATTTCAAAAGGCGGCTATTTTAATAAATGAAGGAAAATTTGAAATCAATGTAATCTCACATGCGAATGATACTAAAGATATTGGGCCAGATAGCGGGGAGGATGAAACCCAAAGAAAAGTGGTTCGGGATATACATAACTGATATGAGCTAAATTACTCATATCTTTTGTATCAATAAACACTCATAAAATGCATAAATTATATGAAAATGGCCATGTATATGCATGTTTTATTTGTTTCGTGTGTGTAGGTACCAAGTTCACGAAAACCGGCAAAAACGACACGAGATTGAAGAAAAATCGAGGAAGCCAAAAATCAAACACGATTTTAGAGGATTTAATATTTAATAAGTTAATTGGGCCTTGGTGGGTCCCACTTGAGTTTAATGACCCTAAAAGCCCATTAAATTAGTCAGTTATCATTTTGGATTAAAGGCCCAATCCAAAAGCCCAACACATTTGAAACGGATGGATGTTTATTCATTTTGGGTTCTAATTTATCCAAGCCCAAAAGAATAATAATAAACATGGAACGGATAGAAAAAAACCCATCAAAAGGCCCACGAAGAGAATTATAGACAGTGGAAGAGTTTTATAAACTCTTGGGTCTACTTTTGAGTCAAACAAAATAAACAAAAGAAAAGAAAGAAGACGAGATGAGAGAAGGAGAATAAACACAGAAGCAGAAAATAAAGCCCTAGAAATTAGGGGTTTCCACCCAGTGTTTAACTGGAGGCCACGCGCTTGATTTTTAGACGATTCAGGGTTAGATGAGCGCGTGTTATTGAGCACAAGGAATCCATGTGGCTCATGTAAGCGTCACATCTCGTTTCCTATTGGTCCAATTGTAACACCCCATTTTGATAAATGGAATGTCACGCGTGATTATGGCGTGTCATCAAAGCATACAAGGATAAATGTCTAAACATTACATGACCATAAAGGAAATACCGGAATCAAACATCGGTAGTCCAAAAGTAGAAATGAAAGTACTAAACAATGTCCCTGGAAATGAGTATAAAAGTATAGATAAATGCATAAAGTAAAGAAGGCTAGAAAGCTTCCAGTCCATATGCATGTATGCTTAAAGTCTACGAGCGTCCCTGAGTACCTTATGTCCAGTGAACGAAGAAGACGAACGGAATAGAGTTCTACTTCGGTATCACTAATGCTACATAAATACATACATGTATAAGTATCTGATTACTGAGTATGTAACTGATTTTATATCATGTCTTAGCTTGTTTTATATGTTCATGTCATGTTATACTAATTTAAGCTTTATACTGAGTTTATCGTAAATTCTGCCTATTCTGATTAAGTATTACTTGTATTTCATGTATTATTATACTTGTTATGTAATAATAAGTAACTTTCTAAAAAAAGCAGGTTTCCTAAAATAGAAAGTTTCCAAAAATAGAAAGTTACCAAAAATAGAAAGTTTCCAAAAATAGAAAGTTTCCAAAAATAGGAAGTTTCCAAAAATAGAATTACTGCTTAAAATAGATAAGTTTTTAAAAATAGAAAGTTTCCATAAATAGATTAGCTGCCTTAAATAAATAAGTTTCTTAAAATAGAAAGTTTCCATAAATAGATATAAGCTGGTTAATTAAACTAATTACGTAAGCTTAAGTGTTTTCTGATTAATATTCTAAGTCATGTGATTATATAGTATAGTTTATTAATTATTACATGTAAATTAGATAAACTATAGGTTAAAGTATTTAATTAAATATAACATGATTTTAATTAAATAAAGGTAAAATACTTAGGTTAAAATATGTATTATTATCTATTAATAATATAGCCTAAGTCATGTAAATTAATTAATTATAAGTCATGGTTTTAATAATTAATTAATTGTATAGTATAACTAAAGATAAATACTTAGGTTAAAATTCATGAATTAACAATTAAATTATAACCTAAGTCTTGTAAATTAAATTAATCATGTTCATAATTTTAATTAATTTAATTTAAGTCTTAAAAAAATAACATAACTTGTAAAATCATAAACCTTGAAAAAAAATGATTCATGAGCCGGACCCGTGATTAAAACCCATGAACCTGGCCTTTAAAAAAACCCATCAACCGGACCCGTAACCATCACCATAACCCGACCGAGGTCGGGGTTTCCCCTTGCCTTGCTGCTGCCGTGTGACCACCACCACCATACCGAGACCATATGGTCTCGGTGGTGTGAAATAAGCCAAGCCGAGACCCCCTTGGGGCTCGGTTAGGCGTCGGCTAAACAACAAACACCCCTAAACCCTTGATTTGATTTAACCCCATTATTATAACATGGTTATATTACTTGTTTTTAATTAGTTTATTAAAAACATCATGTTTTTATGTGATTACAAACATCAAAACATAAAAAGAAAAGGTTAAAGGTTATACCGATTACGTGAAATCAAGAAGGATGAACAAAAAGGATTCCTTGCAATAAATCAAAGATCAAAATCAACCTGAATCACCCTTGTGGTGATGTAAACCTGGCGTTTAAAAGGAGCACCAAAAGAAAAACTAGGGTTTCAATTATTTTCAAGATCTTGTGATAAATGAAACATGTTTTTCCCTTAACCCCTTGTTTAGTAAAAATTACATGGGCTAAGCCCATGTTTCTTGTGTAGCCGCGGGTAGGGGGTCCCACATGGGGTAACCCGTACCTTTTTCCGTGTCTAAAATAATAGTGTGTTCTCGTGTGTTCTGGTGTTCGTAATTTACGTGTTCTAATTAGTTATCGATCGTGACTTAATATATTTATTCATGTTCGTAATATATATATATACATACGTAATATTAGTTCGTGATTAATTTACGTTCATGATTTCATGTTCGTATGTTCGGGAATATAGTTATTATTGGAACAATTATCGTGTGTTCGTACATAATAAATACTTATCGTGTTATAACACGTACGTAATACTTGTAATTCTTATTCATGAAACGTAAACGTGCTATAAAAGGAAAGTTCTAATCATGTACGTACGATCTTAAGGGTACTATTCATGGTAAAAGCATGCGGGTTTTACAACTCTTCCCTCCTAAAAAGAATAATTCGTCCCTGAATTATAGATAAAGTAAACTGGAAAAGAAGAACATACCCGAATTTAAAATATGAAATGAGGGTAAGAAGCCCGGATAGACTCCTCTGTTTCCCAAGTGGCTTCCTGCTCGGTATGATCCCTCCAAAGGATTTTGACGAATGGAATCGTTTTCCTTCTCATGACTCGTTCTTGTCTTTCAAGAACTCGTTCGGGTTCTTCTATGAAAGTGAGATCCTCACGAAGCTGTTCCAATGGATACTGAACCATGTGAAGGGGATGATACTGGTACCCTCAGAGTAAGGACACATGAAACACATTGTGTACAAGAGAAAGCTGTGGAGGTAACGCTAATCGGTAAGATACTTCACCGACTCGTTCAACGATATCAAACGGTCCGATGAAACGAGGACTGAGCTTCCCTTTAACTCCAAAGCGTCTAACACCACGTGCCGGCGAAACCTTAAGGAAAACGTGATCTCCTACGTTAAAATGTATGTCCCTACGATGCTTGTCGGCGTAACTCTTCTGACGTGACCGTGCTTCTAGAAGTTTTTGCTTAGCTAATGCGACCCCCTCATTAACTAACTCTATGATCTTTGGTCCTTCAAGTGTTCGCTCACCAACCTGATCCCAGCAGATTGGGGCGCGACACTTTCTACCATACAACATCTCGAAAGGAGCACACTTAATACTTGCGTGCCAACTGTTGTTGTGACAACCGTGGTTTTGGGTTGGTCACTTGGTCTTACTTTTAGGTTATTTTATGTGTGCTTACTTGAATTGTGTTTTTACGTGTTTATTTTGTGTGAACGAGGTTGCTGTGGTTATCGTTTATGAGTATAGAGTACTCATAAGTAAATCGAGGAACGGTTATTTCATGTTCATGAGCTCACAAGTGGTTACTATGAAATGAAAATGGTGATATTGTGGTGTTTACGTATACGTATAAGTATTATAGTAATAGTATTTTTTTTAGGATTTACGGTTTAGCCTTTAGAGGTCTCGGGTGAGGTAATTATCCATATGAATATTTTTCGGGATGGTTTTAAGTCATTTAGGACTTAGTTATAAAGTTTATTTCAAAATTTGAGATTTTTTATAAAAGTGTATATTTTACGTCTTTTACGGTAAAACGCGTAAAAACTGACTAGTTTTACGGTTTTGGGGTTTTGGAGGCTTTAAGAGCTGAAATAAATTAAGGTAATATTATTAATACATATATTAATAATAAAAAGAGAAAAAAAACGAAAATTAAGGGGGTGTTAGTCGGTTTGGAAAAAAAGAAAAGAAGGAAAAAAAGAAAAAAAGAGGAAAAAGGAAAGTTGGGTTTGGGTTGGACAAGGATTCACCCACACCCTATATATTATATTATTTACTACCAAAAGAACATAATAAAATCCCTGGAGATCAAGGTTTGGTCGGCATAAATGGTGGTTTTAGGGTTCTTCATTAATTTTTCTTCTTTCAAAAATTCTAAGGTAAAATCTTTAATACTCTTTTTAATTAAATTGTTTTTATGTTTTCTTTAATAATCTTATGATGGATTTAGGTTAGGGTTTAATATAAAAACAGTAAATTAATGTTGTAATAATCATAATATAATGATTACATGGTTTAGGGCTTGTAATTAGAGGGATTAGGGTTAATTAATGATATTGATTTTGTTAAACCCGTTTTTATAAACTGGGCAGAATTTTGAGTCAATTGTTTTTATCATATCGGGAGTTCTACAAACTCTTATTTTGCGATCCACATACCCCTGAAAAGGTATTTGAATTGGATTTCCAATGAAAGAAACTAGAACTAAATTGGAGGTCGGGAAGGGGGTCAAAAACAGGTTACAACAGTCGGAGGTCAAAACAGTTTTGAATTCAGCCTGTTTTCTTTTTAAGTTTTGGGTTGTTTGGGGTACTTAGGGTTGCATTAGGATCTTCTCACGAATGTGAGAGATGGTTTATATATTTTAATAAGGATCTGCACTTGGGCTAAGGTTGTGGTTTAGGGTAAGACCCCTTAATGGTAACAAACTTTTAGTACGTTTAAAATCAGGAAACATGGAATGACAAAAGTAGATATACGTATATCGGGGCCTTAACAGTAGCTTTAAGGTTAGGGCAAGTGGGAGGTGTTAGCCAACATATGTAAGGGTATGAATATTCCTTTTACAGAAACCATGGGTATGTTTAAGTGGACATTTGACTTAAAGTTTTTAGACCTAAAAACTGGGACTGTTTTGTGTAAAATATGAACGGGATAGTTATTAAACTTAACCAAGTTAAGGACTTGTTAAGGAAGGGTAATGGGGTGTTTAGAGTTATAAATGGGGTATTTATATGGGAGGGGGTTAGATGTCCATCATAGGTTGATGAAACATTTTAGAGGTTGGTTCATGTATTGATTTATGTGTTTTTGGTTTGTTAGCTTGTTGCTAGAGCAAGGACTTTGGAGAAGCAATCAGGTGAGTTCATAGTCCCATTTTACTACGTTTTTAAATGTTTTTTTTCCAGTATGGGATGGAGATGACACTTGTAATGTTCTTTAACATGATTTAGTACTATGTTATAAAATGTGTGGACATAAATGTGTTATTGTGTGACTTGCGTGCTTATGTGTTCTCATATGTGCTTTGGTACGTGTTCTGCTATGTGAATTTTGTTTGGATTGTGATTGGATTTGGTACATAGATGTATGGGCGTCTATGGGACCAGTTGTGATGTGTGTGGAGCGTGGGGCACGATCCGTCCTGAGTACTTGTGCATCGTCTCTTCGGAGGCAAGATATCTCGACGGGGATATAGTTCATCTTCCACAGGTGGTGTGGGAAAGATCCGGATAGTGTGGTGTGTGTTCTTGTGCGTGTGACGGGATACTTCTTGATTGTTATAATGTGCTTTGTGAATTGTAGATGTGATTGGTACTTGGCTTGAGTTTTGTTGTGGATGCATGTAGCATGATTATCACATTATGGTCCATTACTATAAATTGTTTTTCTTCAACTTATTTACAGCGGTTGACAAGGTTTCTTAAGATATTTTGATAACTTAAACCTATGTTCTCACCAACTTTATGTTGACAGATTTTAGTGTCATTTTCAGGTGAGGTAGTTGTGCAAGATGATGTTAGAAGTGGCTAGAGTATAGAGGCTGCTAGGATTGCATTCGGAGGAATCCCCTTTCCTCTTAGATTTTACTTTGTGTTTTGATTAAGTGAACTTTGTGGTACCTATATGTTTGATGTTTGTTTATTTGTATGTCTTTGGTAAGAGGTAGGCCTGTTACCTACTTACCTAGACGCCTGCATTGTTGAGATATTGTCACGACATTTGTGTCGCCATCTATGATATTTCAATTTCATTTAGTTCTCTCTATAGACACGCTGTTGTTGTGATGATATCCATACGTCGCGCCCCATATTCCACCATGGTGGGGTGTGACAGAATGGTATCAGAGACAATGGTTATAGAGAATTAGGTTGCCTAGTCGTGTAGCCTAGTCTATAGCTTAAGGGTCCCTGCATATAGGCGTCATAGGAGTATGTGTGCATTTTATAGTAATTGATGTGTTATAATATTATTTTTGCAGTATTTGTTAGGTTATGAACTACTATGGTTCATACTTAACTACATGTTATTTTCTTTACGAGTTTTGATTAGTGCGGGTGGAACCATGGTCGTATACGCTAGTCATTGTTGGATTTCTCTTAATTATGTTTTCATGTTCTTTATACATTTTGAATTTTGTCTACGCTGGTTCAGCTGGACTACGAGTTTATGTGTTACGTGCATTGGCTATGTTATTTTAATACATGAGGTTTTGGATCTTATCTTGCGTGGTTATGTGCTTGTGAGTTGTTGGATTATGTGTTATGTGTAGTATTAATTTCTTATAAGTGTCATCATAGGAGGGAGTACATTGGTGAAAGGGAACATGTATAATTATGGAGGCCTACATAATTATATATGTGCCACAACACCACTGGACTTTCAAGTATGATTGCATGAAAGAGAGTTAATACATGCTTGTATAGTATATGTTGGATGTATTTGAGTGTATGTACGCTTATGCCTATGTTTGTAAAATTATTTTCTACTTACCGGTTGTATTCTTGGGATGGTTGCTAGCTCGTTTCTCTTTGAGATGTTCAACTTCTGTAGTAGCGCATTTCTCGGGTCCTCATTTCACGTGTTTGTTTGTACGGTACTTTTGGCGTGAAGGATTTTGAGATGGTGGAGATTTCTTTTTGGGGTAACGATGTCTTTTGTTTCGAGTTATACATGGTAAAAAAAAGAACTTGCAAATTGAAAAAAATGTTGTTGGTAGTCGATGAAATAAGGAAGTGTCGGGATCATGTTTCAAATAAGGTGGAATATAAATTCTTTAACATATAAGCATGAGTCGATTATTTTAAAATATTTTGGTTTTGATCACCTAAAGTTATTGTTCTTTAGTTAGAATTCTTGTTCTTATTAACTTAAATATGTTAAATCATGTATTAATCATATGATGGGTGAGAGTTTAAATTTTCTAGAATTAAAATAAATTAGACCTTGAATTTTGTAATTAATAATGGTTTTTTTTAGGGTTTAAAAATCGTTTTTTTTAATTTGGTATAAATCGGAGTAGGCAAAAACAGTCGCTAAACTGTCAAAATATGTCGCTAACTGTCATAAACTGTCGCTAATGCCTAGGCAGATTTTGAGAAAAATCGTTTTGGTCATAACTTATTCGTTTTTAAAGGTTTTTGGGTGATTCAAAAGCCTAAAATTATGTACTCGGAACATACTTTTCAAATTATGTACTCGGAACATACTTTTCAAATATTCAGAAAGTTTCGCAATTGGAAGTCAGTAGCTTGGTCGAATTAATTGTACAAGTGTTGAGTTCAAGGTTAATTTTCGGACAACATGGTTTAAACTCGTGTTTTGGGTATATTTCGGTAATGAACACTTGGAGGGTTAACATAGAAATGAGTTGGGAAGGAATTTGAGAGTTCTTTAGACTTTATTATACGTGGTTATATTTTGATGAGTTTTGATTTATGATTTGGATAAGTTTCCTCGCGGACGGTTAAGGCTCATGTGTTGTTGGTTGAGATTATTTTCGTGTAAACTGAGTTCACGTTTGAACGTGAAGGTTTTATCAAGGATATGCATCCTCGTTTGTTTGCTGAGAATAAGTTTGAGTTTGGGAGTGAATCTCGGGACGAGATTTCTATTAGGAGGGAGTGATGTGACAACCGTGGTTTTGGGTTGGTCACTTGGTCTTACTTTTAGGTTATTTTATGTGTGCTTACTTGAATTGTGTGTTTACGTGTTTATTTTGTGTGAACGAGGTTGGTGTGGTTATCGTTTAAGAGTATAGAGTACTCATAAGTAAATCGAGGAACGGTTATTTCATGTTCATGAGCTCACAAGTGGTGACTATGAAATGAAAATGGTGATATTGTGGTGTTTACGTATACGTATAAGTATTATAGTAATAGTATTTTTTAGGATTTACGGTTTAGCCTTTAGAGGTCTCGGGTGAGGTAATTATCCATATGAATATTTTTCGGGATGGTTTTAAGTCATTTAGGACTTAGTTATAAAGTTTATTTCAAAATTTGAGATTTTTTATAAAAGTGTATATTTTACGTCTTTTACCGTAAAACGCGTAAAAACTGACTAGTTTTACGGTTTTGGGGTTTTGGAGGCTTTAAGAGCTGAAATAAATTAAGGAAAATTAAGGTAATATTATTAATACATATATTAATAATAAAAAGAGAAAAAAAAAAGAAAATTAAGGGGGTGTTAGTCGGTTTGGAAAAAAAGAAAAGAAGGAAAAAAAAGAAAAAAAGAGGAAAAAGGAAAGTTGGGTTTGGTTGGACAAGGATTCACCCACACCCTATATATTATATTATTTACTACCAAAAGAACATAATAAAATCCCTGGAGATCAAGGTTTGGTCGGCATAAATGGTGGTTTTAGGGTTCTTCATTAATTTTTCTTCTTTCAAAAATTCTAAGGTAAAATCTTTAATACTCTTTTTAATTAAATTGTTTTTATGTTTTCTTTAATAATCTTATGATGGATTTAGGTTAGGGTTTAATATAAAAAAAGTAAATTAATGTTGTAATAATCATAATATAATGATTACATGGTTTAGGGCTTGTAATTAGAGGGATTAGGGTTAATTAATGATGTTGATTTTGTTAAACCCGTTTTTATAAACTAGGCAGAATTTTGAGTCAATTGTTTTGATCATATCGGGAGTTCTACAAACTCTTATTTTGCGATCCACATACCCCTGAAAAGGTATTTGAAGTGGATTTCCAATGAAAGAAACTAGAACTAAATTGGAGGTCAGGAAGGGGGTCAAAAACAGGTTACAACAGTCGGAGGTCAAAACAGTTTTGAATTCAGCCTGTTTTCTTTTTAAGTTTTGGGTTGTTTGGGGTACTTAGGGTTGCATTAGGATCTTCTCACGAATGTGAGAGATGTTTTATATATTTTAGTAAGGATCTGCACTTGGGCTAAGGTTGTGGTTTAGGGTAAGACCCCTTAATGGTAACAAACTTTTAGTACGTTTAAAATCAGGAAATATGGAATGACAAAAGTAGATATATGTATATCGGGGCCTTAACAGTAGCTTTAAGGTTAGGGCAAGTGGGAGGTGTTATCCAACATATGTAAGGGTATGCATATTCCTTTTAAAGAAACCATGGGTATGTTTAAGTGGACATTTGACTTAAAGTTTTGAGACCTAAAAACTGGGACTCTTTTGTGTAAATATGAACGGGATAGTTATTAAACTTAACCAAGTTAAGGACTTGTTAAGGAAGGGTAATGGGGTGTTTAGAGTTATAAATGGGGTATTTATATGGGAGGGGGTTAGATGTCCATCATAGGTTGATGAACCATTTTAGAGGTTGGTTCATGTATTGATTTATGTGTTTTTGGTTTGTTAGCTTGTTGCTAGAGCAAGGACTTTGGAGAAGCAATCAGGTGAGTTCATAGTCCCATTTTACTACGTTTTTAAATGTTTTTTTTCCAGTATGGGATGGAGATGACACTTGTAATGTTCTTTAACATGATTTAGTACTATGTTATAAAATGTGTGGACATAAATGTGTTATTGTGTGACTTGCGTGCTTATGTGTTCTCATATGTGCTTTGGTACGTGTTCTGCTATGTGAATTTTGTTTGGATTGTGATTGGATTTGGTACATAGATGTATGGGCGTCTATGGGACCAGTTGTGATGTGTGTGGAGCGTGGGGCACGATCCGTCCTGAGTACTTGTGCATCGTCTCTTCGGAGGCAAGATATCTCGACGGGGATATAGTTCATCTTCCACAGGTGGTGTGGGAAAGATCCGGATAGTGTGGTGTGTGTTCTTGTGCGTGTGACAGGATACTTCTTGATTGTTATAATGTGCTTTGTGAATTGTAGATGTGATTGGTACTTGGCTTGAGTTTTGTTGTGGATGCATGTAGCATGATTATCACATTATGGTCCATTACTATAAATTGTTTTTCTTCAACTTATTTACAGCGGTTGACAAGGTTTCTTACGGTATTTTGATAACTTAAACCTATGTTCTCACCAACTTTATGTTGACAGATTTTAGTGTCATTTTCAGGTGAGGTAGTTGTGCAAGATGATGTTAGAAGTGGCTAGAGTATAGAGGCTGCTAGGATTGCATTCGGAGGAATCCCCTTTCCTCATAGATTTTACTTTGTGTTTTGATTAAGTGAACTTTGTGGTACCTATATGTTTGATGTTTGTTTATTTGTATGTCTTTGGTAAGAGGTAGGCCTGTTACCTACTTACCTAGACGCCTGCATTGTTGAGATATTGTCACGACATTTGTGTCGCCATCTATGATATTTCAATTTCATTTAGTTCTCTCTATAGACACGTTGTTGTTGTGATGATATCCATACGTCGCGCCCCATATTCCACCATGGTGGGGTGTGACAGTTGTTGTATGCAAACTCCACCAAACAGATATAATCGTCCCAATCACTCGTCCATTCCAACGCACATGACCTCAACATGTCTTCCAATGTCTAAATCGTTCGCTCCGGCTGCCCGTCTGTTTGAGGATGAAAAGTCGTGCTAAGCTTAAGTTGTGTACCCCAAGCTTTCTACAGACCTTTCCAAAATCGCGAAGTGAATCGAGGATATTTGTTTGAGACGATGCTGGATGGAGCACCGTGAAGTCTCATGATCTCTCTTCTATACGTATTGGCGAGTTTACTGACCGAATCTTCCTTGTGGATCGGTAAGAAATGAGCTGATTTGGTAAGTCGATCTACGATAACCCAAATTGCATCGTGCCTCCTCTTGGTTGGCGGAAGAACAGTGACAAAATCCATGGTGATTTTGTCCCACTTCCACTCTAGAATATCTGACGGTTGAAGGAGACCGCCAGATCGCTGATGCTTGATCTTAACCTGCTGGCAGGTAAGACATTTGGAGACGTAAGTTGCAACATCCTGTTTCATACGACTCCACCAAAAGTACTGCTTGATGTCATGGTACATCTTAATCGAACCAGGATGTATAGGAAATGGGGAACTATGAGCCTCAGCTAACAAAGCTTCCTGGAGTTCTTGATCATCAGGAACACAAAGTCTCGTGCGATGCCATAAGATACCATCTGCATATACTCTGAATTCTGTCTGCTTCTCCAAATTCTGAATTATCGCCCAGATTTCTCCATCATCTTTCTGAGCTTCCTTGATCTTAGAGAGTAACTCGGGTTCTACTCTAAGATTAGCCCAGTAACCGTGCTGTCCACGTACCATGATCTCTATGTCTAGTCGCTCCAAGTCTCTTATGATTTCTTCCTCAATCTCAATGCCGTTGATCATTTCGGACTTTCTGCTAAGTGCATCTGCTACTACATTCGCCTTGCCGGGATGATACTACAGATTAATGTCATAATCCTTTAATAGCTCTAACCATCTCCTCTATCTCATGTTCAATTCACATTGAGTGAAGATATACTTCAAGCTCTTGTGGTCCGTGAAAATGTCACATGATTCTCCATATAAGTAGTGCCTCCATATCTTTAATGCAAACACGACTGCAGCAAGTTCCAAGTTATGCGTAGGGTAATTTTCCTCATAAGGCTTAAGCTGCCGTGAAGCGTACGCGATCACTTTCCCATGTTGCATGAGAACACAACCAAGTCCCTTCCCCGATGCATCATTGTAGATTTGAAATCCACCCGTACCAGATGGGACAGTAAGAACAGGTGAAGATACTAACTTCTGCTTCAGGTCTTCAAATCTGTTCTCTCGTTCTTTAGTCCAGACGAATTTCTCCCCTTTCCGCATCAGTTTGGTCAATGGTAGTGCTAGGCGGGAAAAGTTCTCCACGAACCTACGGTAATAGCCAGCTAAGCCGAGGAAACTGCGGACTTCAGTCGCTGATGTCGGCCTTGGCCACTTAGTAATAGCCTCAACCTTCGTTGGATCCATAGTGATTCCTTCTGCTGATATAATGTGACCTAAGAATGCCACCTTGTCTAACCAGAACTCACACTTGGAGAATTTAGCATACAGCTGCTTCTGGCGAAGAATCTATAGTACTGTACAAAGATGGTCTTCGTGTTCCTCCTTGGAATTTGAGAAAATTAGGATTTCATCGATGAAGACAATGACGAACTTGTCCAGAATTCATGGAAGATTTTGTTCATCAAATCCATGAACACTGCTGGAGCATTGGTCAGGCCGAATGGTATGACTATAAATTCGTAGTGCCATAGCGTGTACGGAAGGCAGTCTTGGCGATGTCCTGCTCCTTAACCCGTAGCTGGTGGGAGCCTGACCTTAGATCAATCTTGGAGAAATGTTTGGCCCCTTGGAGTTGGTCAAACAGATCGTCTATACGTGGGAGTGGATACCTTTTCCTGATAGTAATCTTGTTGAGCTCGCGATAGTCTATGCAAAGATGCATACTGCCGTCCTTCTTCTTAACAAATTAGACCAGTGCACCCTATGGAGATGCGCTCGGTCGAATGAAACCTCGTTCTAAAAGTTCTTGCAGTTGATCCTTCAGCTCCTTTAACTCTATGGGAGCCATGCGATAAGGAGCCTTGGAAATTGGCTCAGCTCCTGGGATGAGCTCGATATTGAATTCCACTTCACGTGCAGGTGGTATGCCCGGAAGTTCTTCTAGAAATACATCTTGAACTTCTGACACTATCGGCTGATCCTGAATTGATAGGGTTTCAACATACATGTCATGAACCGTAGCTAGATAACCCTCGCAGCCATGTGATAGTAGTGCACGTACTTGCAGGGTTGATATGATTTGTACAGACCTATTGGGTACGAACCCGTTATGAATGTAGTCTGGTGCATTAACATCACCGAAGATCACTCGATATGAATGGTAGTCTACGGTAGCATGATGCTTGGATAACCAATCCATGCCCAAAATCATGTCAAAATCATTCATGTCCAGCGGAAGTGCGTCAACAAGACGAACCTTGTCGTCAAACTCTAGGGGAAGACTCTTGTACACATGGGTGATAAGTACCGAGTCTCTCAAAGGAGTGGAAATACTAAGTCTATTCTCTAGTGGCATGGGGAGTATCCTAACATTCTTGGCATAAGTAGTAGAAATGACCGAGTGAATAACAATCGTATCAAACAAAACACATGCAGCTTGACCATACATATACAAGATTCCAGTGATGGTACCTGTAGACTTGTTGGCCTGATCGCGAGATGTCGTGTAGACGCGTCCAGTGGTTGGAGGCGGCTTGGTATCAGCATGTCCCGATGTGCCTCCATCTCTCCCTTGCGACAGTCCTTCATGCGATGGCCAGGAAGACCACACTTAACGCATGCATCACTGTTGCGGAGACATGGCCCTGGGTGCCTACGGTGGCAAGTAGAGCAAAGAGGATGAGTATATCCTCCAGCAGGTGCTCTGGCTGGCTGAGAACCTGATAAAACATTATACATGAGACATGATAATAGGGTACAAAGGACAATGCGGATAATCGTATGATTGAATACCAGTAATAGCTGGACGGCTAGGCTGTGAACCTCTCTGGTTCTCGTCCCTACCGTTTCCATGGTTCCTGGTAGAAGATTTGCTAATGTGTCAGAATTAAGAGTTATAACATGTAATCATAAGAAAATGCGTAAGTATAAGGACCTGCTGCTGTTGGAGTGTCCAACGTTGTTACGGTAATTATCATTTCCGCCACGCTTATCCGTAGCAGAACAGTCGTTAGTCTGACCGTTTCCCTTGGGCTGATTAGGCTGCTGCTGAGTAGCCGGCTGAGACCGGTCCCCAGTCTTCTACCTGGAAGATACAATTTAAAGAGATGAAATTTGACATATACTGGAAGAATACGGATTGGTCACCGCTTGAATACGAATGTTTACCTCTTATCGGGTCTCTCTGCTTCTCCGAACTCATCTCTCTCCTGCAGTATCTCCAGCTTACGTGCTACATCGGCCACTTGTGCTACCATGTTGAACGTAGCACACACTAAGTTGTTTGCGACCGATGTGCGAAGAGCCCACCTAAAGTGGTGTGACTGCTCTTCAGGAGTACCTGCCGATGTACCAAGGAAATCGGATAAGAGAAGAAAGCGTTGCATGAACTCGTTGCTATTCTCCCCAGCTCTCTATCGGATCCCATGGTACTCCCTCTTTAGCTTGTCTTGCTCAGCCTTGGGAAAGAACTTCTCCATCACCCTATCTCTAAACAGAGCCCATGTCAAACCAGCCACCCAATTATTACCTCCTTCAGACTGATTCAGTGCTAACCACCAATTTAACACATCGCCTTTGAACCGGTAACATACCAAACTCGACTTGAAGACGGGGTCACAACCCATAGCATCGAAGATCTTCTCGATGTGAGCCAACCAGCTTTCAGCTTCACTGGGGCTATCTGTTCTCTCGAAAGCTCGAGGACGGAGCTTGTTGAATCTCTCCAGCCATGTAGCCAATGTCACTAGAGGAGGAGGAGGAGTTGCTGGGTGATGCTGCTGTTTGTTGGCAGCCTGAACCTTAGCCCTGATGTCGTTCCTCAGCTGAGGAAGCAAAGCTTGCATAACAGATTGGATTGCTGCGTTGATTTGTTCCTGCTTGCGTGTGAGAACCATCTGACAGTATAACATAAAATACATGATTAAACTGATCAAAACATAACATATATACATGAAAAAAATTTATACCAATAAATCATGAGAAAAATTTTATTGAGGAAAACTAGTACATAAATGCATGATGCAGTTTTATGAAAACTTTTGTATGCTCGAGAGTGAACGCCTATGGTCAGTTCACCCAAAATAAAAGACATGGCGAGGGGACGCCTATGGGTCGGTCCCAAATTTAAAAGTTTCGATAAAACACATGCGAATAAATAGGGCCAGTCCTGTACCAACCATTACTTAGTCATAAACCTGCGACAATGACATATATATGTATGCATGAAAATGATGAATGCATGAAAACCGACTGTCAGTTCTAGGAAGACCATAGTGACTACCCACTAATCACAGGTCATATTTTGAGAGCCTACAAGTCGAAGCCTTGTCTCTGATACCATAATTGTAACACCCCATTTTGATAAATGGAATGTTACACGTGATTATGGCGTGTCATCCAAGCATACAAGGATAAATGTCTAAACATTACATGACCATAAAGGAAATACTGGAATCAAACATCGGTAGTCCAAAAGTAGAACTCATCACACACAAACATAAGTACTATAAATGAAAGGACTAAACAATGTCCATGGAAATGAGTATCAAAGTATAGATAAATGCATAAACTAAAGAAGGCTAGAAAGCTTCAAGTCCATATGCACGTACGCTTAAAGTCTACGAGCGTCCCTGAGTACCTTATGTCTAGTGAACGAAGAAGACAAATGGAAGAGAGTCCTACTTCGGTATCACTAATGCTACATAAATACATACGTGTATAAGTACCTGATTACTGAGTACGTAACTGATTTTATATCATGTCTTAGCTTGTTTTATATGTTAATGTCATGTTTTACTGATTTAAGCTTTATACTGAGTTTATCGTACATTCAGCCTATTCTGATTAAGTATTACTTGTATTTCATGTATTATTATACTTGTTATGTAATAATATGTAACTTTCTAAAAAAAAGCAGGTTTCCTAAAATAGAAAGTTTCCAAAAATAGAAAGTTACGAAAAATAGAAAGTTTCCAAAAATAGAATGTTTCTAAAAATAGAAAGTTTCCAAAAATAGAAAATTTCCAAAATTAGAATTACTGCTTAAAATAGATAAATTTCTAAAAATAGAAAGTATCCATAAATAGATTAACTGCTTTAAATAAATAAGTTTCTAAAAATAGAAAGTTTCTATAAATAGATATAAGCTGGTTAATTAAGCTAATTACATAATCTTAAGTGTTTTCTGATTAATATTCTAAGTCAAGTGATTATGAAGTATAGTTTATTAATTATTACATGTAAATTAAATAAACTATAGGTTAAAGTATTTAATTAAATATAACATGATTTTAATTAAATAAAGGTAAAATACATTGGTTAAAACATATATTATTATCTATTAATAATATAACCTAAGTCATGTAAATTAATTAATGATAAGTCATGGTTTTAATAATTAAATAATTATATAGTCTAATTATAGATAAATACTTAGGTTAAAATTTATGAATTAACAATTAAATAAATAACCTAAGTCATGTAAATTAAATTAATCATGTTCATTCTTTAAATTAATTTAATTTAAGTCTTAAAAAAATAACATAACTTGTAAAAATCATAAACCTTGAAAAAAATATGATTCATGAACCGGACCAGTGATTAAAACCCATGAACCGGACCCGTAACCATCACCATACCCCGACCGAGTTCGGGATTTCCCCTTGCCTTGCTGCTACCGTGAGACCACCACCACCATACCGAGACCATATGGTCTCGGTGGAGTGAAATAAGCCAAGCCGAGACCCCCTTGGGGCTCGGTTAGGCATCGGATAAACAACAAACACCCCTAAACCCTTGATTTGATTTAACCCCATTATTAGAACATGTTTATATTAATTGTTTTTAATTAGTTTATTAAAAACATCATGATTTTATGTGATTATAAACATCAAAACATAAAAAGAAAAGTTTAAAGGTTATACCGATTACGTGAAATCAAGAAGGATGAACACACACGATTCCTTGCAATAAATAAAAGATCAAAATCAACCCGAATCACCCTTGTGGTGATGTAAACCCGGCGGCCAAAAGGAGAACCAAAAGAAAAACTAGGGTTTTTTTTATTTTCTAGATTTTGTGATAAATGAGTCATGTTTTTCCCTTAACCCCTTGTTTAGTAAAAATTACATGGGCTAAGCCCATGTTTCTTGTGTAGCCGCGGGTAGGGGGCCCCACATGGGGTAACCCGTACCTTTTTCTGTGTCTAAAATAATAGTGTGTTCTCGTGTGTTATCGTGTTCGTAATTTACGTGTTCTAATTAGTTATCAATCGTGACTTAATATATTTATTCGTGTTCGTAATAAATATATATACATATGTAATATTAGTTCGTGATTAATTTACGTTCATGATTTCATGTTCGTATGTTCATGAATATAATTATTATTAGAATAATTATCGTGTGTTCATACATAATAAATACTTATCGTGTTATAACACGTACGTAATACTTGTAATTCTTATTCATGAAACGTAAACGTGCTATGAAAGGGAAGTTCTAATTATGTACGTACGATCTTAAGGGTAATATTCATGGTAAAAGCATGCGGGTTTTACACCAATACATGTCACTCAGCCAAAGGACCAATAAGATCCCTCCAAGTCATAAGCAACTAGCACAACAATTGACATGCTGGCAATCCGCGTAATCAAGGGTGATTTACAACCCTTGGATGATAACAAGAAAGAGAGAGAAGAAGGAAGAACGGATCTAATGGTCGAGAATTGTTTCCTCCTTCAACAACCCACCCTCAGTTCGCCTATAAAAACCCACCTATTTTCTGTAATTCATCATCCCTTTTTCTTTCTTTTACTATTATAATGTTGTTTTTAGATAGGTATTGTTGTTTTTATTCCAAAGTATTGTAAGATTTTGAAGTGATTTAATAAAAGTAATTTTACAATTTTAATCACTCTGAATCTCGTATTAATTTACTGTTGAATTTAGTGCAATATTATCTAAAATCGATATTATAGACGTGATTATTCTCGAAAGATGAAACAATAGGTTTTTCTGAATAATTAAAGTTATAGATAGGGATAACACATCTACCCCACTGGTAGATGTTTAAAACTGAAGCTGCTGGTTCAAAGTAGGCTGCTGGTTTGATTAAGGTTTGTGGTATGAAGTAATTTCGTTAGATGATAGTTCATGGTTTGCCGTTTATAGTGGTTCGTGATGGTGGTATGATCGTGGCGGTGTCGTTTCGGTTCTAAGGTGGTTCAGCACCAACCTTTGGCTCAACGGATCATCACTTAATGGTCAAGCATATTCTTAGTTTCTGTTTTAATTAATGATATCTGCTAAGTTAAATGATAGAGTAATTTATATTTTGAATGGTTCTATCCTCTCTTTGGTTTAATTTTTGAATAGACTGCTTAGTTGTTAATCTGCTTAAATTTTATTAATATGAATTGTTTTATGTTTACTTTTAAGATCTTTTGAATTTATGGTGTTGTTTCATTTTGAGGAACTGTAATAATGAATGTTAAGATGGATGTGATGTTATTGACTGATAGTGCTATGAGTGACTGCTGCCTAGTTTAATTTAGGCTGATTTTTCTTTTGAGATTGCTTATTGTTATTATACTAGATATTGCTGATTTTAGATACTGATATTTGTTGAATAGTTTGAGGGTTGTTTTCTGTTTTTCAGTGAAATTGCGATAGGTAACATTGAATCTGATTGTTTAGGATTAGTTTTTTAGGATGTTGTATGAATTTACTTTGTGTTCTAGCTTCTATGATGTGGTAATTTTTCATTTTAGAATCTGTATTGCTGAATAATGATTTAAGTTGGATTTTTCTTAATGAATTTACTTGTCTGATAGATTTAGTTTATGCCTGCTATAGTTTGTTGAATCTGTCGAATCTTGATCGATGTAACGTGGTATTATGATGAGTCTGCTGTGTAATTGCTTTTGTAACAATTGATCTTCGTAATAACTTGAATTTGCTGAGATTGGACCCTTTGCTGTTGTGTTTAACTTGTTTGGGATTTATTAGCTGCTGATATTGTTTAAGTTGATTTTCTACTGTTTTTGTTACTATAAATTGTTGATCCCAAACTTAGATCGATTAGCTTTGTGTATACGAGATTAGATCAAGTATAACACGTAGAGAAACCTTTGTTATATGCTTTGTGAATTTAAGTATTATGCGGAATTTAATACTTAAACAAGAACACAAGATGTAAACAAAACTTTCACTTTGATTATGAATGTCGAACTTGCTTACAATGAAAGATGTTTACGAATGAAAACTTATATAAAACTTGATACTAAACATTAACCTAAAGGCCTTCTTTTATAGACTAAGAAGCCTTGTACAATAAGCTACGTATCAACTATTCTAGGTAAAGATAAACATAGAAAATACATTGTCGTTTCTATCCTTACTAGAAGTATTCTAGAATATAATAAACATGTAGCTCACATCTTCCATCAATGCTTGTCTTCAATCTGTCAACGCTTGACTTTAACTTGTCAACGCTTGAGCTGTCAGCGCTCACTTTGTTCTTGTCAACGCTTGAGTTGTTCTTGTCAGCGCTCAAGTGATCTGGCCTTTATTTATTCCCAACAATCCTCCCCTAAACTTGATATCTACTCTTATGATCAAGTTTCTGAATAATCATTAAGAACTTGGAGGAGTCTGACAAACCTTATCATATTGGTAATAAATAAATCTGATCAAATTCTTTGCCACGTCACTTGTATAATCTATCTCCAGCTGAGTGTCCTTCATCTTTTCCAAAACAGCCTTGGATATGAAATATTGAGCATCTACAAGTAGATACTCATCAAACTTTGTAGAACTCAAATGGTATACACCAGCAGCTGAATATAACCTCCATTGAAGACCACTGAGGTCATCTTCAAGATCCTTCCATATTTCAGGATCTTCCTCATTTGTCCCACACATTCTTTTAAATGTGGTCCAAAGTTTTATTCCATTAGCTAAAGTTGGTGCTTCAGCCTCATACTTGGTCTCCAGCAACCTCCAAAGGTCCACCAAGTCTTCTCTATCACAACTTGCAAATAAAGATATGAGAGTGGTAAAAGTGTGTACCTCCTTGCCAAATCTTCCAATCTTCCAGAATCCACATTCATCCTCATCATAACTCACAATTGGATTTCTGGAATCTAGTGGTAACACCTGCACCATATCTGAAGCTTCTAATGGGGAGAGCTTGAGGCTCTTTCTAATAACTGCTTCACTTGGATATAGTTGATTCATATCTTTTGGAAACTCAAGTGTAAATCCCTTCTTCACTGGCCTGGGAACTATCATAGCTTTCTTGATTTCCATCTCTTCTGCAAGTTGCTCCTTTCTTTCATCTGAAAGAAGTCTGAAAGTGTTTTCTTCTTGCACTTTCACCCAAATAGGATAAGCCCTATGTTCCAACTCATCAAATGTCAAAGCCTTCAGCTTCTGATGTGTCCATCCAACTCCATGACATCTGAGCAACATAAAGTAGAGCTTCCTTCTATCCCTTTTCAACTCAGAGAGAATGTTGCTTGCCTTGTGCTTCAAAATCACCTTACAATCCTTCTGAACTCTAAGAAGAAGCTCCAAACCCCATATTTGATCTGAAATGGTCAAGTCTGGATTATCCATGCAGCTTTCTTCCCAAGAATTGTACATCTGAACCACCTCTGGCATGTCAAAGTCAATCTGCAACTTTAAATCTCTTAACTTTTCCCTAGCAAGCTCATCACCATACTCAAGCCTTTCTGGTTCTATAATCATCACACTTGAGTCTGAGCTAGCTCCATCACTTTCTTCTTCAGAAGTCACAACAAATGGTGACTTTTCCTTTTCACCTTGTTCCATCATTTGCTCAGCCAATCTTCTATCAAATTCAACTTGGGCTGCATTCTGAGTAGGAACTTCCTTGATGATAGATGATGACTGGAATACATCACCTCCATATGCAGATCTGTCAACGCCCAAATTTCCTCTATCAGCGCCCAAAATACTTCTATCAGCGTCCAAATTTGTCTTGTCAACGCTCAAATATTTTCCCTCAGCGCCTTGTGTAACCTCTCTCAACATAGCTGTTTGTTCCTTCAAAGTAGTAAGAGCTTCAGCAACATCCATTGATTGACCATCTTGACTGCTCTTATCACTCAGATTTCTTTGATCTTCCTCCCCTTTGGAAGACTCCTCCATACCTCTCCTAGCATGATCACTCTCTAAAACAACAATCCTCTCCCTCAATTCCTTGAGTTCAAGGCCTTGTGAGCTGACAATTTGTACTAAGTCTGCATTTTGCTTTTGCAAGCGAATGCAGACTGCCGTCAATTCCAAAAGAGTCATTGGTTCCAGACTGCCCTCTTCTGAAATGGGGATTTGACCTCCCAAGTCAGGTTCATTGGGCATGGATGAGGACTTAATTATGGTGGGACTGCCTTGGCCAGCTTCTAAGCCAGAACCAATAGTCCCAGCCTCATCCAGGTCACCAACCACACCTGTGGTGGTGGTTCTCTTTGCTTCATGGCTAGGACCACCAGAGGAGAACACTCCAGTAGTCCTTTGGCGTTTGATCAACCTATATTCAGGTGGTGTGGAAGATGGTGTGGAAGAATGTGTAGATGTGGGTTGATTAAGGGGTGTTTGGGATTGTGATGGTTGGGTGTCAGCGTTGGAAATAGGCATATCAACGCCAACATTTGATGTGTCAGCGTCAAAGGATTCTTGGTCTATTTGCATTTGTTCAAGTGAGGGTAAAGGTTCAGGAATAGGTTCAAGTTGTGGGTGAGGGTCAATTTGAGGTTGGGGGTCTGGTTGGGGTTGTGCTGCTGCAATAACAGCAAGCATGGCTGGGGTTAAAGGTAAGTCTCTATGAGGTGGTGAATCCATCTTTGCAAAAATAGCTTTCTTTTGTTCATGGATTTTATAAAAATCATTGTGATCCCTTGAACAATATCTTTGATCATCAAAAATCATTTGCAGAAAATGGGGATAAGCTAAAGTCATTTTTGTCCCCTTGTTTTTACACATCCCTTCAAAAATCATTTTAGAATAGTTATATTTTTGCCCTGTTGCAATGCACACAATAGCACTGGCAATGGATCTATTGATCTCATTGTGTGCAGTACATTTGGGACTAAAACATTGAAGGAGAATGTAAATGAGGTACTTCCAGGCTGGAGGAAATTCCTGCTTATGGTACTTATTAAGAGTACCTTCATCAGGAATTGGATATCCCAAAGCCCTAAGCCCTTGTTCTATTTCATTTATGGGAAGGACAGTTATACCATCAGCATCATCAAGATGCAAGGCCTGGCGTACCAAGGCCTCAGTAACCACCCAAGATCTCCCATGAACAATAGAAGTTAATGTGGTCACTCCATTAACTGTTGAGGAACTGACAGTGTTCCAAAACTGTTTAATGTGTGTGACTGGAATGAGTGGTGCATGAGAAAGAGCATACCTTAAGGGGAATGCGTTCAAATACGCCACCATTTGTGTGTATTGAGGAAACAAATCATTATCAGCAACAAGATAAGCAATCATGTTGTGTTGAGACTTGAACCCCAAATCCAATTCTGCTGAGTTAAATCTTGGTGCCATTGATGAAAGCTGTTAATTTGAAGTGTAGAAGATGAAGGTTGATAAGAGAAAAGTGTTAGACAAGAATTATAGATACCCTGTTTAAAAATAGGAGCCAAATTTATAGGAGATAAAGAATGCATGTGATTGGCCCAAAAATAGGCAAAGATTTTCAAAAACTAATCATGAAAATATTGAAAAAGTTATAAGTTATCTCATGCATTTAATGAAAGTAACAACTCCTAAAATTACGGCTTGAAAATATGTCAAAAAGTAACAACTGGGTAGGTCCCATTGAGTGTCAACGGTCAAAAATAACCCATCAACGCCCAACGGCTATAATCTTGTCAACGTTCGCCTAAAGCCATGTCAGCGTCTAATTTGGTCACAACAATGCTTGGAAAAATCTTGTCAGCGTCCAAAAATAAAATTGTTTTAAAAAGAGAAAAATGACCTTAACAAGAAATTTATCCTAGAGAAGATAACCAAAAGCTGATAATTATCATAGGGCGGCAAGCACTGTCCAGTTATGCACACTTGCATAAGCAAGATAGACATAACAGTCCTCTAGTGTCCCTTGCTAACCAAAATTCTTAACAACCAAGTTACCTTATAAAATCCTTGTTACTCCCAGGTAAATCCCATATCAAAATCATTCCCAAGTCTACCAACAGACCACAACCAATTCTAGGCCAAAAATGTCTTGGCAGCATGCAAAGTTGATATACTATGCATGCTATAGTGCCTCATGGTTTAGTAAAACTAACCCATACTCACCTGTGGACACAATCTAGAATTGTGATAAGAGTATCATATGGATACCCAAAAATCCTAAAGGTTCCTAAAACCTCCCCTTAAACTATGATACAAAAAGTTTGCTAAAATCATGCATGAACATAAAAAATTTATGTCAAGATAGGAATGAAACGTTCCAACCATCATCCATAAATAAAAACTTGTCCAAATGCTTCTCCTTTGATCCATAAGCAACTCTGTATCCAATGGTATACTGCTAACACAATCTGGACATTTAGATTAAAAACCACAAAACTAACATTGTTGCTGACAACGCCCCGATAACACACAACAGCGTTGAAGGAAGCTTTGTCAGCGTTAGACAATTATATTGCTGACAACGTTGCAAAAACACTTATCAGTGTTCAAACAACCTTTCTCAGTGTTAGAAAAATATAGTGGAGAATCTAAATCATCAATAAGACCAATAATAATAATGCATCATCCTGTACATACTTTTACAAAAAGAATCCAAAACACATATTTAAGTGAGATTAACCATTCCAATACTTGTTACCAAGTATTGAAATCTTCCAGTATCAAAAGGTTTAGTTAATAAATCTGACACATTTTCCTCAGTGTCAACCCTATCTGGTTGTATTAAACCTTTCTCAAAGCAATCTCTTATAAAATGGTGTCTAATTTCTATGTGTTTAGTTTTAGAATGGAGCACAGGATTCTTAATGATGCATAAAGTACTATTATTGTCAACAAATATCTTAGTATGCATGAAATTATACCCATAATCCAAAAGCTGGTTCTGAATCCACAACACTTGACCACAACATGCTGCTGCAGCCACATACTCTGCTTCAGTTGTAGAGTTAGCCACCACTGTTTGTTTCTTGCATTGCCAAGATATTAATCTGCTCCCCAAGAAACTGACATCCACCAGTTGTGGATTTCCTATCAAACTTATCACCTCCATAATCACTGTCTGAATATGCATTCAGCTCCAATGGTGAATCCTTTGGGTACCACAAACCAAGATTAGGGAAACATCTTAGGTACCTAAAGATCCTCTTCACAGCATAAAGGTGACATTCTTTGGGAGTCACTTGATGACGTGCACAAGCACATACAGCAAACATGATATCAGGTCTGGAAGCAGTAAGATACATCAAGGATCCAATCATGGATCTATAATGCCTGACATCAACATCTTTCCCATCTCCAATCTTTCCCCAAGGGTGTTCTCTATCCATAGGAGTAGTAGCCCTCTTTTCATGTGGAGAAAAGCCAAACTTCTTCAAGATCTCAGCAACATATTTGTCCTGGGAGATGAAGATACCATCTTCTTTCTGCTGAACTTGTAAACCAAGAAAGAAGTTCATATCCCCCATAGCACTCATCTTGAATTTGTCTGTCATAAGCTTGGAGAAATCCTCACTCATCTTTGGATCAGTAGACCCAAAAATGATATCATCAACATAGACCTGCACAAGCAACACATCTTTGCCTTTCTTCTTTGTAAATAGTGTCTGATCTATGGTGCCCCTCTTGAATCCATTGTCCACCAAATAGGTAGACAAAGTACCATACCATGCTCTAGGGGCTTGATGAAGGCCATACATAGCCTTTTTGACTCTATACACTTTATCTGGATGCTCTGGATCCTCAAAACCAGGAGGTTGCATGACATAAACTTCTTCAACAATGGTGCCATACAAGAATGCACTCTTCACATCCATTTGATAGACTGTGAAGCCCATGCAAGATGCATAGGCTAGAAAAATCCTAATAGCTTCAATCCTTGCAACTGGTGCAAAGACTTCCTCATAGTCTATCCCCTCCTCTTGTGTATAACCTTGAGCCACTAACCTTGCCTTGTTTCTGGCCACAATACCTCTTTCATCTCTTTTGTTCCTGAGAACCCATCTTGTCCCAATAGGTCTGACATATCTAGGACAATCAACCAGCTCCCAAACATCCTGAATTGCAAATTGGTGAAGCTCATCCTACATTGCTTCCACCAAACTTGGTTCTTTGAGAGCATCAAATATCTTCTTGGGTTCTTCTTGTGACAGAAAACATGCAAACAAACATGCTTGCACAAGAGGGGTATCAACCTTCTTGTGTATATTGGCAATAAATCCACCAAGTCCTTGATGGGATCTTCTTGTCTGAATTGGAGTCATAACATCACCAATGATCTGATATGGGGGGTGATTCTTCATTGTTGAAGTGAGAACTCCTCCTTCAAAAAGTCTGGTGTCCTCAACCTCATGCTCCATGTTGCCAATATCTTCTTCATCAGACTCTCTTTGATCAACAGGAATCTCTTCATAAACTCTAGAAGGTCCTCCTTGTTCAAACGTGGAAGAGAAAAGATGTGCAAAGGTGTTGTCAACGTTTGAACCTTGTTTGTCAGCGCTTGGGCTAACAACGCTTGAACTGTTGTTGTCAACGTCTGAGCCATCAACGTCTGAATTGGTCTTGTCAGCGCTAGATTTGCCTTTGTCAGCGCCTGAAGAACCATGCATGTTTGTATCTGGTGGTATTTGGAAACCACCATTATCTTGTCCAGCAGCAGCAGCAGCAGCAAAAGCATCTGTCCAAATGGGAATTGTGACATATTCAAATGTAGGAGATGCCTTTTCTGCTTGTGATCCAACCCTCTCATTAACCTGTGTGCCTGAAACATCAACAATTTGTTCCTCCACAACATTTGAAGTTACCTTCACAATGTCTGGATTAGTGACAGGCATATAATTTAAAGTTCTAGATAAGGGTTCCAAATCAAACAACCAATTAGGACCACTTTCAGGATCACTAGGTTTATTCTCTAAGAACCTAACATGTACTCTCTCAACAATACGTTTGTCCTCCTTAAGATAAACCCTATATCCCTTGCTCTGCACTGAATACCCCATGAAGTAACCTTCATCACCTTTTGCACTAAATTTTCCTAAGGCATCACTAGTGTTTAAGACTACTACATGACATCCAAAAGGTCTGAGAAAACCAATATTAGTTTTTCTTCCCCAAAGTAACTCATAAGGTGTCTTGTTCTGAATTTTGTTAACCAATGCTCTATTTTGCACATAGCATGCTGTATTAACAGCTTCAGCCCAAAAGGCTATGGGAAAGTGAGCATCAGCCAACATTGTTCTGGCTGCTTCAATTAGGGTTCTATTTTTCCTTTCAGCAACCCCATTTTGTTGTAGGGTTCTAGCAATACTGAATTGCCTAGTAATTCCCTTCCTGGAACAAAAATCATCAAGATTCTTGTTCCTAAATTCTCCACCATTATCACTCCTAAGCATCTTAACCTCATTGCCAGACCTTTTCTCAATTTGAGTGATAAATTCAATAAGAACATCAACTGTTTCACTCTTCATAGCTAGAAAGAATGTCCAAGTAAACCTAGAAAAGTCATCAGTGACAACAAAACAATATGACTTGCCATTTAAACTTTCTATATTAGTTGGACCAAAGAGGTCCATGTGAAGCATATGAAGAGTTCTGGAACTAGTATGCACCTGCTTGGACTTGAATGAGACCTTGTGTTGCTTGCCTTTAAGACATGCAACACAAGAGTGGTCATTGTGGAAGGCCTTCTCAGGCAAACCATCAACTAAACCAAGCCTCACAAGTCTATTTATATTTTTAAAGTTTATGTGCCCTAGTATCCTGTGCCACAAATTACTTTCATCTACTGAGGCCTTAGCATAAAAACAAGACATATTTGTATTTACTTTAATCCCATTTAAATTCACATTGTATATGTCCTTATGCCTAGGTGTTCTATACTCAATATACTTCTCATCAGGGATCTTAAAATCCTTGCTTAACACCAAACACTCAGTATCAGTGAAAAGAACCTTATTTTTGTTATCACACACTTGTGATACACTAAACAGATTATAATCCAGTTCTTTTACCAGGAAGACATTCTCAAAACATAGATTATTAGTGAGAAGGGTGCCTTTGCCTGTAATGGTGCCGTATCCCCCTCCAAAGTATACCTTATCACCATCTTTAATAGGAGAGAAGTTCGTCAGATAGTCTTCCTTTCCTGTCATGTGCCTTGAGCATCCACTATCCCAATATCCATAATCATTGATCTGCTTTTGAATGCCCTGCACATAAAGAAAACAAATTAGTTTTCTTTGGGAACCCAAGTCTCAGAAGACTTGGATTCATCTGGTTGTTCAATAAGAACAGACTTAGTTCTCACAACAACCCCATTCTCATCCTTTTTAGGATGAAAAACCCAGTTAACCCTAATTGGTTTTGTAATGACCTTTGAAATGTAATTAAACCTGTTGCAAGTCATTGAAATTCCATTATTATTAGGGTTTTGATCTTTCTTGGGTCTCCATGTTAAGCTTGAAGAAGCTTTAGACCCCTTACCTTGTGGCTGCAAATATTTAGGTCTGGTCACGTTTCTGTCAGCGTTGGATTTTGTCCTGTTAACGCTGAAATTACCCTTGTCAGCGTTGAACCTAGGGTTTGCTACAGGAACCCATTGCCTATTTGACCAGGTGTATGTCTTTTGAAAAGGTCTTTGTCCATGAATGTTAGACCTTCTAGAGAAGAATGGGGCAGGTCTAATCACTTGTGGACTTTGCTGCACACAAGGTCTGGGTCTGACAACGTTTGACTTCCTAACAACGTTGACTTTCTTCCTATCAGCGCTGAAATTGTTCCTATCAGCGCTGGCTTTGGGAGCGTTGACACACTTGTATGCCAAATGTGAAAAGCTACCACAAGTATAACAGGATTTCTTAGACACACTCTTAGGTCTAGAAGCAAAGAAACCTGTTCCATGATTGTTAACTTGGCTCTTGGGTGACCTATTATTTCTATACATCTCTGCATATTTAATGGTAGGTCTTCTAACAGCGTTTGAGCCTAGGTCAATAGCTTTACCAGTAACTGGGTGAGTAACCTTAATGGGTGGTGATTCATTGGGACATTCACATAGCAAACCTCCCTTAACAAATAAAGTAGGGTTAGCTTTCTTCCACTCATTTAGGTCAGTCAGTTTTTGTTGATACTCTTCTACTGGAGTGACAACTCTTGGTGGAGGAGAGAATTCCTCTTCTTGGCATTCTGGGATACCAGTCCAAGACAAATCCTTTCTAAGGACACCATAGAAGTCACCAGCTGGTGGTGGAACCAGAGAGTAATCATTCATCCCAATCCCAGTCATGTCCTTAGGATCCCTTTGTTTAGCTACACATTCTCCTAGGGCTTGGGTGGCTCTATCAAATATTTGAATCTTGAGGTCAACATTATCTTTATTCTTAATGGCCTCATCTAACTTAGCCTGTAGGTCTCTATTGACCTTTGTCATGATATTTCTAATATCCATACTACCCTCTAGCTCATGTTTTAAGATATTTATCTTATATTTTAAATCAAATTCCATTTTCTTGTATTCAGAAACGGTTTTCTCAGTTTCA
Source organism: Glebionis coronaria (assembly GCA_025667525.1). NCBI lineage: Eukaryota > Viridiplantae > Streptophyta > Magnoliopsida > Asterales > Asteraceae > Glebionis > Glebionis coronaria. The sequence goes on along the minus strand of CM046880.1, from coordinate 179,786,343 downwards.
GTAAGAGCTAGTTGGTAATTGGACAATTTACACCTTTCAGTGCTCATATCATCTTTTAGTTTTAACACCTCTTTGTTAAGTCTATCAGTGTTTAACCTACAACCTTTGCTACAAAAAGCATCATCATATACCTCATTATCAGATGAAGAGGAGGAGTGTGCCATGAGAGCATATTCAACATGCTCTTCTTCTTCAATATCAGCAATCAAAGCTTTGTCCTCTTCAGCATCCTTAGCCAGATAGCTCCAATCCCATCCAGTACCATCAATTCCTTGAACTGCAACCATGGCCTTGGACTCTTGAGCTTTAACCACCTGACTTGAGGGTTTACTAGCATCAGATCTTCTAGGAGATCTGCATTCCCTCATGAATTGCCCCATGCGATGACAGTTGTAGCACTCAACTTTGGATTTATCAAATCCAGCAGTGTCTTTGGTATTGAAGGTCATCTTCTTCTTGAACCTTCTATTCCACCTATTTGCTCTTATACTAGCAAGAGACATATTCCACTTGATGTCCATCTCTTCCAAGTGTTCATCACTTATCTGCTCAAGGTCCTCATATGTAATCACTGAACCATTGGGCAAAGAAGCAATGTAAGCACACACAGTATCCAAATCCAAACCAGCAGGTTTAACTCTTGGGGAGTCATTCATGAATGTGTCAGCGTCTGAGAAGGAGACATTGACAGGACTTGTTCCAGCGCTGACAAATGATGATCCAGTAACTGGATGCATAAAAGAGTCCTTCTGATTGAATTGACCTTCACTATGAGAGAAGAAGGCCATGTTGCTGGTGCTAGCTTTGCTTCCATGTGCTGAAAGAGTTTCATCTTCCAACAATCTTAGTTTGTTGTAGATGTCATCAAACGAGGAGCTCTTGTAAGTATTATTGGCAAGAATAGATCTTGCCTCAATCTTCCATGCCTCACCAAGACTTTTCAGAAAGGTAGCATTGGTGTCAACATCACCAACTTGTGTCCCCATGAAGGACAACTTGCTTGTGATGTCTAGCAATCTACTTCTCACACTACTCAGTTTCTCATTAGGCTGAGCTTTGAAGACAACATAATCATGCAGAAGTTGCTTTTTCTTTTCTTCCTTAGTGTCTGCATTACCACCATATGCAACTTCAATTGCTTCCCAAAGATCCTTAGCAGATTCATAGCCTCTATATTTGTGCTGATTTTCTTGTCCCAAAGAGACTTTCAGAATATTTAGGGCTTTCATGTCAACCCTTTTCTTTGCAATATCTTCAGCACCTACAGCTCTACCATCTCCAAGTTTTTCTTTCTTATCTTCATCAGGACATCCTTCAACAGCTGATCTTGCCGTAATGGCATCCTGAATCTTTTGAGCCTTATTGAATGAGTTTCCATATTCAATAATCTCCCAGAGTGTGTAATCAAAGATCCCTAGATATTGTTCAAAGTTGAACTTCCATAAGTCAAAGTTGGTTGCATCAAGCATGGGAATCTTGATGTTTGGTAAGGGTGAGGATGAGGAGGTTATTGCTTCAGACATGATGTTTTTAGGGTTTTGAGAAAATTAGGGTTTTGGTGTTCGTATATCATTCTGGTGTTCTTCAAAGATCAAAAGTTCCTCAACAAGCTCTGATACCACTTGTTGATCCCAAACTTAGATCGATTAGCTTTGTGTATACGAGATTAGATCAAGTATAACACGTAGAGAAACCTTTGTTATATGCTTTGTGAATTTAAGTATTATGCGGAATTTAATACTTAAACAAGAACACAAGATGTAAACAAAACTTTCACTTTGATTATGAATGTCGAACTTGCTTACAATGAAAGAAGTTTACGAATGAAAACTTATATAAAACTTGATACTAAACATTAACCTAAAGGCCTTCTTTTATAGACTAAGAAGCCTTGTACAATAAGCTACGTATCAACTATTCTAGGTAAAGATAAACATAGAAAATACATTGTCGTTTCTATCCTTACTAGAAGTATTCTAGAATATAATAAACATGTAGCTCACATCTTCCATCAGTGCTTGTCTTCAATCTGTCAACGCTTGACTTTAACTTGTCAATGCTTGAGCTGTCAGCGCTCACTTTGTTCTTGTCAACGCTTGAGTTGTTCTTGTCAGCGCTCAAGTGATCTGGCCTTAATTTATTCCCAACATAAATGATACAAGCGTTTTCATTAGGTTCAGATTAGTTCTCTCGGGATCTCCTCGAATTGATCACAGCTCAAAGTGGAATGATTTGTTCTTGGTTAATAAAAAGGTGTTGGTTTGTTTATCTATTTTAAACTAATAACAAATAAATGTAAGTGGCGTTGAGTAAATTATAAGCTTTGAAAGATTAAACTAAATTGACGAGTTAAAAATAAAAGCTTGAAAACGTAAAGAAAAGATTAGAAAAATACTTTGAAAACTTAATTAAACTAACACTTAAAAAACTTTGCTAAAACTTTAAAACTTAAAACCTTAAGCTATCGGAATATAAAAACTCTTATCTATCGGAATGTGATTAAAACTAGTCCATCGGAATCCCAGATCGGAATGTGCCATCGGAATAAGTGTCAAAACAATCCATCGGAATACAAAAATGCAAGCTGTCGGAATATGGTCTATCGCAACGCTGTTCTATCGGAATGCAATGTGGTCGCAAAATCCAGATCGGAATGATCAAGATCGGAAAGTTGTAAACTAAAAACGGGCAGAGTTTCGACTTAAGGCAACCGTAAATCCCGTTGGGATATGCGATCGCAATAAGCGATCGCAATCCAGATCGGAATAAGGGGAAAAAGTCAACCGATCACAAAGTAAAACCCTCTTTGGTTATTGCGATCAAAAGCAGTAAATCCGTCGGAATATGTATAACCCTTATATTGCGATGAAATGCAAAACCAATCCGAAAATGGTGAAATGCTGAAACTTCAATAAGCACATACAATAAGCTACTTTAACCGGGACTAAAACACTTCAAAAAGATTAAATTTGACAACTTTTGAAAATGAAAAATCATAAACTTTATAAACGAAACTTTTGAATGACCAAAACCTTGATGAAATCCGAAAACAAATAAGCTAAAACAATCAATAAGCCAATAAGCATAGAGGGCCTATAGATTATACGTGTGACAGCTTAAAAAGGAACAAGAAAGATTAACTTTTAATCACAAACAAATCCAATCATCCAAACCGTATGAAATGAAGTAATCGGATCGAAGATTAAAGCAAACTAAGAAATGTAGAAGGAGAATAAAGAACTTAAAAGCTTAACTTGAATCAGATTAATGACATCCAAAGTACAAAGATTAAAGAAAGCTTAAATTTAAAAGATGAAAACAAAGAAAAATTTAGTGAGAGAAAGTTTGGAACTTTCTCTCTCTAAAACTAGAGAAAAATAAAAAAAACTAAAAACTAACTAAGACTCTCCAAATGGTGAAGTGAAGTCCTATTTATAGGCATGTGATTGTGGGCTTGTGAATGGGCTTCGGTTTTGGGCTTCTTTTCTTCTTTCTTCTTTAGTCTTTACGTTTCTTTAAATAAACGCTTCCGACTTTGGATTTTGAGAAGTGTCGGTGAATAATTCCAACTCGTCCTATAATCTTTTGTTTAATAGACTTGAGTTCTTCGACATATATAAATCTTCCATCTTTGGCTCTATTCTTCGATAAATCTTCAAATAGGCACAATGACTTCAAATCTTTTGCATCTCTTGGACAATAGACTTCGTCTTGAGTCTTTTTCTTCCATAAAACCCGTGCAATCCCATGTTTTCTTCAATATTCATCCGGTTGACTCTGAAAACACAATAAACACAATAAACACAAAAACCACGCATAATTCCAAACAAATGATATTAAATACGTATTTTGGTCTTGTTTTAGTAAGAAATAAGTGGTAAAAGGATGGGTGTTTACACACCTATCAAATTCCATACACTTAACAATTGCCATGCCCTCATGTAATTCTTAGTGATAAAGCAAATTCACACTTTTCTCATAATCAATCAACCTTGGCCTTATTAAAATACTACTAAACAAAAATTAAAGTACTAAGAGAAATTAAAACTTTAAAGTAAACAAAAGGATAGAAAACCATTTTCACTTGAAAATAGCTATATGGAAATAACTTGCAAAGAGATCAAGGACTTACATTAGGGATTTGGTGCTGCAAAGATTTATCACCCTCAAGTTTCACGTTCCCCAAACTAAGCTTAAAAATGAGATCATTGTTATTATAAGTTAGCACATCAAACACTTACACACATGGCTTAATTAAATGCTTAAACTCCCTTATTCCTAGGTGTATCTCTTATATTTTATTTTTGTCTTAGAATGATCATGAAGATGCATTTTTGGACTTATTTCGATAGTTTATTTAGGTTGAAAGCAAATTAGGACGATTTGATCAATAGTTAGCTAAAGGACAAAATCTCTTAAAACTGCTTCTCGGGATATCAAAAAGTTCATATCTTGGCATAACTTGGTTCACGATTTGAGACCTTTCTCGGGCCGATATTTGGCATGTACTTCATACTTCATATCTTGAGAGACGTGCTTGAGATAATGGTCTTCTCATCGTTAATAGAGTTTCTTCACTTGGAGACTTTTGAGGGGTACTCCAACTTTGTTGACCACGAATTCATGATTATTTCTTCAATCTCTGATTGGGATTTTGAGATACAACAATCCGCCTCCTTTTCGGACTTAGATCTATTTATCCTCATACCTTGTTAGGGTCTTTTTGGATAGACTTCTCCATGATCTTTATGGGAGTTGATTGCTTTTCGTCGTGAGTCTTGATCCTTCATATTGATTTTGGGAATAATGCTTTTCACATCACCTTGGATCTTTAGCAATAAAATGGAATCCTCATGCCTTGTTAGGGCCTATTCGGAATCGCCAATCTTCGCGCCCCGCTTTATAAGTTATGCCTTGGCTATGAACTCTTATCATTACCGAGCAACTTTTAAACGATCTTGGGCTAGAAGCTAAGTAACTTTTCAAATCGTACGACCTTACTTAATGCAGATAAATTATTAGCAAGTGATGGGAGAATAGGCAAATATTTACACCAAGTGAGCTTGTGCAAGAATACCGACTTATAATTGACTCTATCATTTCTCGTTCTCCACAATTTAAAATCTCAAGTAATGAAACTCGTGGATGCTTAGCCTAATTAACCAATTAAGGTCTACATGGTTAAGGATACTAGCTAGAATAAACTTGGATAAGTGTATTCGGGTTGAGTCAAAATACTCGCAACGGGCCTAATATGTCAAAGACTTCAAAACTAGCTACACAACTTTATGAATATATTTGACTTTATTGCGGGATATATACATATGAAAGCAACGAGAAAAATTTAAAAATTACGACTAAATGGCCAAAGTTAATTAAAAAATTGAAAAATGTTGAAAAAGATGATTTTCCGGTTAAATGAAGGCACTTTCATGGAAAAGTCCACTTAAAACTTCGATAGAAGTCCCCCTACACTTAAGATAAACATTGTCCTCAATGTTTGAGCATGTGGGAAAAGTGTCCCCTACACTTATGACATTGTGCACGTTGGTTAAATCAAGTTAAGGAAGAGACGACTAACGTGATCAATTTCAAATGTGAGTATGAAGAAAATTGAATCACGATAGTTGAGAGATAGAACCGGATTTCGGATAACACGGGAGAACGGTTCTTCAAAGGTTCCAAAAGTGCATTCATCCCTGTAATCACATCACCACACAAAGACAAACAACCTATATAGGCCCCCTACACTTAGGAGGTTAAAACGGAAAAGGATAGATACTCGGGCTGCCTCCCGAGGAGCGCTTGTTTTTGATAACCGAGTCACGAGCCTGACTCGACCCAAAATTAGTTCATGGGAAACGTGGTGAGGGATGGAATCATCTCAAGGGAGATGTCCTCACCAAAGTACAACTTCACTCGTTGGCCATTCACCTTAAAATTAGGTCCATTAGGTTGAGCGAGCTCGAGAGTACCATATGGAAAAATTTGGGCAATGGTGAATGAGCCGGACCAACGAGATTTCAGCTTGCCCGAAAAGATTTTCAACCGAGAGTTAAAGAGTAAAACTTTGTCTCCAACTTGGAACTCTCGGTACTTAATATTAGAGTCGTGAATGAGCTTAGTCCTTTCCTTATAGATCAAAGAATTTTCATAAGCCTCATTCCGGAGTTCATTCAGCTCATTGAGTTGGATCTTGCGTAGGTCACCGGCTTTGTTAATATCGAAATTAGCCCACTTCAAGGCCCAGTAAGCCTTGTGCTCGAACTCAATGGGGAGGTGGCACGCTTTCCCGTACACGAGACGATATGGTGTACAACCAATCGGTGTCTTGTAAGCGGTACGAAAAGCCCACAAAGCATCATCAAGTTTATCAGCCCATGAGGCACGATGCTCTCCCACGGTTCTTTCAAGAATTCGCTTTAATCCTCGGTTGGATATTTCAGCCTGGCCATTAGTTTGTGGGTGGTAGGCGGTGGAAAGACGATGATTTACACCATACTTAGCCATGACTCTAGCAAATTGATCATTGCAAAAATGAGTCCCGCGATCACTAATAATGGCACGAGGCACACCGAATCTAGCGAATAGCGATTTGAAAAAGTTACAAACCACCCTTGCGTCATTAGTAGGTAAAGCTTTGGCTTCAACCCATTTGGAGACGTAGTCAACGGCTACAAGGATGTATTTATTTCCTTTAGATGAAGGGAATGGCCCCATAAGTCGATACCCCAAACATCAAAGATTTCACATTCTTGAATGAAATTCTAAGGCATCTCATCTTTATGTGTGATCTTGCCTTGTTTTGGCAAGCATCACAACGTTTAACCATCTCGTGAGCATCACGATAAATGGTGGGCCAATAAAATCCCGAGTCAAACACTTTTTTGGCGGTGTAGTTGGGACCAAAGTGACCACCGGTGGGTCCTTTGTGGCAAGCGTCAAGTATTTCTAAAGCTGCCGGTCCATCAACACATCGGCGAATAATCAAATCAGCACATTGTTTGAATAGATACGGGTCATCCCAAAAGTAAGTCTTAATGTCTTTGAAGAAATTCTTCTTTGGTTGGGATGTTAGCCCGTCAACGAGAATTCCACCCGCCAAGTAGTTTGCAATGTCCGCAAACCACGGGGTTTCATCAGAAGTCGAGTTGATAGACATTAAGGTCTCCAGGGGAAAAGAGTCATTGATTTCTTTGTTCGGATGTTACCCTTGGTAAGGATCCTCAAGTCTACTGAGATGATCCGCGGCTAGGTTTTCAGCTCCTTTCTTATCGTGAATTTCGATTTTAAATTCTTGGAGTAGCAAAACCCAGCGAAGAAGTCTTGGTTTAGAATCTTGTTTAGTCAACAAGTACTTCAACGCGGAATGATTGGTATAAACGATTGTGGTGGAAAGGACAAGATAGGGGAGAAACTTTTCAAAAGCATAGACAACAGCTAAAAGCTCTTTTTCGGTTGTCGTGTAATGCAATTGAGCCCCGGTCATTGTCTTGCTAGCGTAATGGATCGGTTGGAAGTGTTTGTTCACTCTTTGTCCCAAAACCGCTCCAATAGCAAAGTCGCTAGCATCGCACATCAACTCGAAGGGAAGCTCCCAATTAGGGGTAACCAAGACGGGTGCCTTAGTTAGCTTATCCTTAAACAAGTTGAAGGCTTCAATACACTCTTTGGAAAAGATAGAAGGAGTATCTTTTTCCAAGAGGTGGGTCATCGGGCGAGCGATTTGAGAAAAATCTTTGATGAATCGACGGTAGAAGCCCGCATGACCGAGAAAACATCTCACACCCTTCACGGTTGAAGACGGAGGCAACTTAGAAATAACACCGACTTTAGCACGGTCTACTTCAAGACCGGCTTTGGAGATCTTGTGTCCTAGCACGATGCCTTCTTTTACCATGAAATGGCATTTTTCCCAATTAAGAACAAGGCGAGTGTCTTCACACCGCTTAAGCATACGTTCTAAATTGACAAGGCAAGCAGAGAATGAATCGCCATAAACCGAGAAATCATCCATGAATACTTCCATAGTGTCTTCCACCATGTCATGGAAGATAGCCATCATACACCTTTGGAACGTCCCAGGAGCATTACATAAACCAAAAGGCATGCGTTTGTAAGCAAATGTTCCGTAGGGACAAGTGAATGTGGTCTTTTCTTGGTCCTTGGGATCGATGGGAATTTGAAAATACCCGGAGAAACCGTCTAAGAAGCAGTAATAGTCATTACCAGCTAGACGCTCGAGCATTTGATCCATGAAGGGAAGAGGAAAATGATCTTTTCTCGTGGCATCATTGAGCTTACGATAGTCAATACAAACTCTCCACCCAGTAACGAGACGAGTGGGAATCAAATCGTTGTGTTCATTGGGAACAACGGTTATTCCGCCCTTCTTGGGCACACAATGGACGGGACTTACCCATGGCGAATCCGAAATAGGGTAAATCAAGCCGGCATCTAGAAGTTTGATAACCTCTTGTTTGATGACGTCATGAGTACGAGGATTAACCCTTCTTTGGCTCTGGATTGCGGGTTTAAAGTCATCTTCCATGAGAATCTTGTGAGTACAAAAGTTTGGATCAATTCCGTGGATATCGGAAATTTTCCAAGCAATTGCCTTCTTATAATCTATAAGCACGGCGATGAGGCGAGATTTCTATTCTTTTTTCAAGTCCTTAGCGATGATGACGGGCGACTTCTTCTCTTCTTCAAGAAACACGTACTCGAGATGGGGCGGCAACTCCTTAAGTTCTAAATCCGGAGGATTTTCGATGGGAGGCGTTTTCAAAGTCGGAGCATCGATAGCAATAACCGTGGGAGATGGTGGAGAAAGATTGTCTTCTTTAAGAAGGTTTCCAATGAGGCGAAGATCTTCACCCCAATCGGTGGGGGAATCGTCATTAGCTAAGTTCACATCTCCCATGGTGGCTTCCAAATCTTTCCAAAGGAAATCACTTTCTCCAAATAGAGATAGTGATGAATCAATAGAGGAAACGGTCTCAACATTGGGAAGAGAGGTAGGAATACTTTTGCAAGCATCTTTGAAGTGTTCTTCACAAGCCTCATCAAGAACGTCAATACAATTAAGAATCTCGTATGAATAAGGCTGTTTAGAAAGATTTCCCATGTTGAAGACAATTTTATCGTCACCCACTCTCATGATAAGCTCACCAGCTTCAACATCGATGAGAGTGCGACCGGTCCTCAAGAATGGACGACCCACAATTAATGGCACACGAGGGTCCATATCGTAGTCGACGACGACGAAATCGGCAGGAAAAGTGAATTTGTCGACTCCTACAAAGACGTCTTCAGCTATTCCCACTGGATAAGCAACCGTACGGTTAGCTAATTCCAAAGTCATTTTGGTGGGGACTAGCTCAGAGAGAGATAATTTCTTCCAAACGCTTAGAGGCATTAGATTAATACTGGCACCTAGATCGGCTAGGGCCATGCAATTCTCTACTCCTGGGAAGTTGCAAGGGATTAAGAAACGACCCGGATCACCAAGCTTGGTTGGCAATTTCCTTAAGAGCACTGCAGAGCAATTCTCATTAAGTTGGTTGTTAGAAATATCAAGAAGCTTCTCCTTGTCGCTAAGAAGATCTTTGAACATTTTCGCGTACTTAGGCATGTGAGCGAGAGCCTCAACGAAGGAGATGTTGAAATTCAATTGTTTAAACATTTTAAGAAAGTTCGAAACTTGAATATCATCCTTGCTTTTGAGCTTCTCTTTCCTTAACCTTGAGGGATAAGGTATATCAGAAGAAGAGGAAGTCTTTGGGATCGAAGGATCACTCACATCCTTGGGTGGAGGAGGGGTAGGAGTAAGAGGTGAAGGAATTGGGGAAGGAGAAGGATGAGGAATAGGAGCAGGTGACTCGTTCTCCTTAGTAACAATCACCGGTGGAGGTATAGGAAGCTCGGGTTCCTTGGTACCTTTGCCACTGCGAGTGGTGATTGCTTTCATCTCCCCTCTTGGGTTCGCAACGGTGTTACTCGGAAGAGTACCTGAAGAAGAGGGTTGATTACCTTGGAAGAAACTGGCCATCATGTTCCTTAAGTCATTCGTTTGACTAGCCAAAGTGTTTCTCATATCAGCTCGCAGATCGTTCCCTTGTTTCACCATGTCTGCTTTCAAGTTGAGCACTTCCCGTTGGAGATTGTCCACGATCACATCATTAGTCCTCATGTAGGTTCCAATATCTTGTTGTAATGTGGTGGGTTGGTTGGGAGGAGCATTGTAAGCGGGTGTTTGATAAGCAGGTTGTTGGTAAACTTGGTTGTTTCTTTGAGGTGGATATGGTTGTTTGTGAGGTGGTATGTATGGTGTACGAGGTTGTTGTTGTTGAGGTGGGCGATTGAGGTTTTGTTGTTGGTTTGGGTTGTTAGGAGGAAAACCGGGTGGTGAGAGATAGTTGTTTGAGCGGTAGCTAAGCAAGTTGCGGTCACCTTGAGGACGGGCTTGATAAGCGGCCGGAGGATAGGTGCCGTATGCTGCATTCACATTCTCAGATGGGTAGTCTTGGGTGGCGGTACAAGTTGTGTAAGAGTGAGGACCCCCGCATATCTCACATGGTTGACTAACAACATTGTCTTGAGCGTCGTGAGCGTTTTTAGCGTTGATGTTGTTGGTGTTGTTAGCGGTGTGGGTGACAAGCGATTCAAGAAGCGTAGTGATTTTGTCAAGTCGCTTGTCGCTGTCACTAGTACTAGCACTAGCGACATTGGTCCGCACACTCTTGGTTTGCACACGAGACTTATTCTCAATGATATCCCAAGCGGCATTGGAAGTCTTAACCAAAATATTACCCCCCGAGGCACTGTTTAGTAAATCTTGGTCATTCATGCTTAAACCATTATAAAAAGTATTAATTTGGTGCACTTTGGTAAAACCATGTTGTGGGCACTTCCTTAAAAGATCTTTGAAACGGTCCCAAGATTCACTAAAAGACTCATCATACTTTTGTTCAAAATTGATAATTTCATTCCACAAAGCGGTAGTACGAGAGGGTGGGAAAAAGTAGTTTATAAACTTGGTCTCCAAATCCGTCCACGTCAGAATACTTTGTGGCGGTTCCTTAGCAAGCCAATGCCGGGCTTGTCCCTCTAGGGAGAAAGGAAAAAGTTGTAAACGGATTACCTCTTGTGGAACACCATTGAATTTGACTGTATACGTGAGTTGCAAGAATCTCTTGATGTGGTCATGTGGATCATCAATGGTACGCCCCAAGAATGGTTGAGCAGAGACCATCTGGATAAAACCGGATTTGAGCTCAAAATTGTTGGCAGCAATCTCGGGTATGACAATGGGATCATTGTTGCCCTCTACATGTGCTTGTAACAGTTCAATCATCGGGCGATTGTCTGGTAGAGGCTCATTGTTGTTGTTATTATTGTTGTTGAGAGGTGGATTGTTATTGTTGTTGTTATTATTGTTGTTGAGAGGTGGGTTATTGTTGTTGTTTTGTACACCGGCCATGTCTAAGTCTTTGAGAGGCTCGGGCTCTTGATAAGACGTCGATCGTATACGCATGCACCTGCAAAATAACTAACAAAGTAAGCAAGAAATATTTTTGGTTTTTATGGTTTTTTTTTTTTGTATTTTTGAAGATTTTATATTTTTTATGATTTTTGAAAATTTTTGTGAAAAAAGTAACGTTCACGGTGAACGGTTCCCAAAATCCAAGGTCTCACAAAAAACTGTTAATCTTAACGAGAAGAGCCGGCAGCGGCGCCATTTGATACAAGCGTTTTCATTAGGTTCAGATTAGTTCTCTCGGTATCTCCTCGAATTGATCACATCTCAAAGTGGAATGATTTGTTCTTGGTTAATAAAAAGGTGTTGGTTTGTTTATCTATTTTAAACTAATAGCAAATAAATGTAAGTGGCGTTGAGTAAATTATAAGCTTTGAAAGATTAAACTAAATTGACGAGTTAAAAATAAAAGCTTGAAAACGTAAAGAAAAGATTAGAAAAATACTTTGAAAACTTAATTAAACTAACACTTAAAAAACTTTGCTAAAACTTTAAAACTTAAATCCTTAAGCTATCGGAATATAAAAACTCTTATCTATCGGAATGTGATTAAAACTAGTCCATCGGAATCCCAGATCGGAATGTGCCATCGGAATAAGTGTCAAAACAATCCATCGGAATACAAAAATGCAAGTTGTCGGAATATGGTCTATCGCAACGCTGTTCTATCGGAATGCAATGTGGTCGCAAAATCCAGATCGGAATGATCTTGATCGGAAAGTTGTAAACTAAAAACGGACATAGTTTCGACTTAAGGCAACCTTAAATCCCGTCGGGATATGCGATCACAATAAGCGATCGCAATCCAGATCGGAATAAGGGGAAAAAGTCAACCGATCGCAAAGTAAAACCCTCTTTGGTTATTGCGATCAAAAGTAGTAAATCCGTCGGAATATGTATAAACCTTATATTGCGATGAAATGCAAAATCAATCCGAAAATGGTGAAAAGCTGAAACTTCAATAAGCACATACAATAAGCTACTTTAACCGGGACTAAAACAATTCAAAAAGATTAAATTTGACAACTTTTGAAAACGAAAAATCATAAACTTTATAAACGAAACTTTTGAATGACCAAAACCTTGATGAAATCCGAAAACAAATAAGCTAAAACAATCAATAAGCCAATAAGCATAGAGGGCCTATAGCTTATCCGTGTGAGAGCTTAAAAAGGAACAAGAAAGATTAACTTTTAATCACGAACAAATCCAATCATCCAAACCGTATGAAATGAAGTAATCGGATCAAAGATTAAAGCAAACTAAGAAATGTAGAAGGAGAATAAAGAACTTAAAAGCTTAACTTGAATTAGATTAATGACATCCAAAGTACAAAGATTAAAGAAAGCTTAAATTTAAAAGATGAAAACAAAGAAAAATTTAGTGAGAGAAAGTTTGGAACTTTCTCTCTCTAAAACTAGAGAAAAATAAAAAAAAACTAAAAACTAACTAAGACTCTCCAAATGGTGAAGTGAAGTCCTATTTATAGGCGTGTGATTGTGGGCTTGTGAATGGGCTTCGGTTTTGGGTTTCTTTTCTTCTTTCTTCTTTAGTCTTTACGTTTCTTTAAATAAACGCTTCCGACTTTGGATTTTGAGAAGTGTCGGTGAATAATTCCAACTCGTCCTATAATCTTTTGTTTAATAGACTCGAGTTCTTCGACATATATAAATCTTCCATCTTTGGCTCTATTCTTCGATAAATCTTCAAATAGGGACAATGACTTCAAATCTTTTGCATCTCTTGGACAATAGACTTCGTCTTGAGTCTTTTTCTTCCATAAAACCCGTGCAATCCCATGTTTTCTTCAATATTCATCCGGTTGACTCTGAAAACACAATAAACACAAAAACCACGCATAATTCCAAACAAATGATATTAAATACGTATTTTGGTCTTGTTTTAGTAAGAAATAAGTGGTAAAAGGATGGGTGTTTACACACCTATCAATAAATCTGATTTGTGTTCAAGTCTGCATTTTCTTTTCTGTAAGTCTGCTGTTACCAGTTATTCTATTTTAGCTTTTACTTGCTATATTTAACTGAGTTACTGTTATGTGAATGGGAATATTTGGTTAAAAGAATAAAATCTGCCTTCTCCAAATAAATAAAATACAATAAATTGCCATTCGCAGGTCTCGAACTAGAGACCTGCTTGTTATAGGTCCAACAACTCTACCAGTTGGGCCGATAGTTGGTTTGTGTTTGAATATTTCTTTACTAATTAATATAGCTTTATAAGAATTGACTGTCAGCTTTTTAAATAAATTATATAAAAAGTTTTCATGTTATTTAAATTTAAATCATTTTTTTAATTTACTTTAATAAAGTTTCAAAATAAATATAATTAAATAATACAAATAAAAATATATTTTATAATTTTTATAAATTTAAATTGTTTTTAAAATTTTATTTTAAAGAAATTAAGTTTTAATTAATTTAGTTTTTAATAAAATTAGTTTTAAAATAGATTTTGTTTATTTAAAAGTAAAACTATTATTAATAGATTTAATTTTAAATGGATTTTAAATAGATTATTAATTTTTAAATAGTTTAAAAAGTTTTAATTTTTTAAATAATTGTCTTTTAGATTAAATATCGGGGAACGATTCATGCACTTAGGTTTAAAATTGTAGGAGTAATTTTAGTATAAAAACCGAAAATCAATTCAAATCGATTGTCCAAATTGAAACAAAACGTCTCAAATTCACTTTATCTTCGTGTACAATGAACTTGGATCATCAACGTGTTTAAGTAAATCCGTCTTCGACTTATTTATGGATTATTACCTTTTCCTAAGGGTAAATTCCTAAACTTGTCCTATATCGTATCTAATTAAAATACATCGACGTTTCCTCGACACATCAAAAATTTTGGCGCCGCTGCCGGGGATCTTGTGTACGATTCGTCTTGTGGATATTTGTTGATCATTGATTGAAGACCCTTTCCGTCCCAGAAAGTTTGTTATTTTTCTATTATTATAGTATGTATCGTTTTCCGTGTTTTTTTGTAATTACTATATTATATTACGTAGAATAATAAATTTACCTACTTCCAAATAAGACCTTAGTTGGGACTTCATCACCTAGCTATTGTATTCGAATTCAAAACGAAAAAAAGTAGGCAAAATAGATAAATACTAATAAAAAGTTTGAACTCGATTTATACAATCCATAAGGTGGGTATAAGGCGACAAGCTATTAAAGGCCGTCTAAGGAAAAAGGTTTTTAAGTTCTTTGTGCCACCTCGTTTCCCCGCTTGCTTGTGTGTATATTTAGAGGAATGACCGATTATGGTTTGTCGACTCAAGTAGTATTATATCTTATTTTTGTAGTTTACTTATTGAACCTCGAGACGTTTAGGTTTTCACCTATCGTTTCAAAGTCGACCGAGGTTAATTACTTCCATATTAATTATCCCTATTCTTTGCTTTTATCATTATGTCTTCATCTATCGTTTGCGTTAAGTGTGGGAGTCTATTGTTTAATGGCGTGTGCCCTTGTCTTCAAACAAAAGACGACTCCTCACAACTTTCCATCGAATAATTACTTATGCTAGAGCAAATGAATTTTTACATAGATTTATACAAAGACGATATTTTGGTGAACTATGACTATGACGATGACGATGATGAGGATATTTTCGATCTCACTCCATCTCATGACATCACCACTCCTATTCATGATTCTTCCATCGTGGAACCCGAAAATTCTCTAAGCATGGGGGACGAGCATATTAGCACTATTCCGGATACAGAATCGGACGAAGTAATAAAGTCTAGTGTTGAGATCCTTGTCCAAAACCCAAGAGAGTTCGATGGTATTTCCAATGAAACGTGTGATTTGCCACATTGTGATGACTCTACTTCTTCTATTCACTTTGAGATTTTCTTAAATTCTAATGATGAAAATTGTGATGGAAATGAAGATTTTGAGAATGATTCTACTTCTAGTGAATTTTCTATTGAGGAGTTCTCCGATGAACTTTCTTATAAAGATGATATTCACGACTCAGATTTTGAGGGGTTCCCGATGAACCTACTCGTCTTCACCCATTTCCACCGGGAAATGAGGATGAAAGTGATCCGGTTTTTGAGAGTTTCACTTTTGAACTTGCTCCCTTAGACCCATTTCCACTGGGAAATGAGGTTGATTTGACTATTCCAATCATTGATAAGTTCACCAATGAACTTACTCATTTAGATGTGGAAGACATGATTCTTCATGAGAAGTTATTAAACGTCTATCTTCTCATTTCTAAGATCGAGGTCTTGAATTCTAAGCCTATTAGAAAGTCTTTCTCTCCATCTCCTATTCCTGTTGAGGATAGTGATCCGCTTATGGAGAAGATTGACATGTTTCTTGCTTCTAATGATTCAATACCACCGGGTGTTGATGATATTGACCCGGAGGGGGACGCTCTCTTTTTAGAAAATTTACTTGATGATGATTTCTTCCCAAGTCCTCCTCCCACCCAATTTGAGCTTAATATGCGGGTTTTTCATGTGTCTCATATTGAGTACCATGACCTGATTGATCACATTTCTAAGGGTGAAATGGTCGTTAAAGCTAAGAATGTTGATTCCATTATGGATGAAACTTTTATCCCACCATTACCATGTGCTTTATATAATCTTGGATTAGCATGGGGGACGACACCGTGTTGTATACTCCTTTCTCTCCCGAGGACGAGGTATTCGACCCCGGAATCGTTAATTTAGGGAAATCTCGGCCTTTCACCGATGCAATAGTGTAAAGACTTTTCGATCATCTAGGTGCGAGTTTATCTCGGGGAGCATGCTATATTCATTCCATAATTTGTGACTACTATCTCTTTTTAGAGATTTGTGTTGGAGTTTCATCATTTCGTTTGTCATCCGATAAGGAGGATGTGATCTTTGACCCTGGCATCGTGCTCTAATATGGATTTTATTCCAATATGTCGGTTTTCACCATTTTCCCTAAGGACCAATGAATGTGGGGATCGAGTCGAGCTCATGACTCAGTTAACAAAAACGAGGTGCCTTGTGGGGGAGTCCTATACATTCTATCTTCTTTCTATTTTCTAACACTAATAAGGCTTGATCTTTCAAGCTCGTGCTCGTGTTTTGTTGTGTTGTGAATCTTAGGTATGACCCTAATCATTGAAGACTCTCGTGTTCGGTTTTTGCCGGTCCACTTGATCTTCCATACTTTGATTGCCAAAAGGGACACACTCTCTATCCTTTGATTTTTATCGACTAACGTTTTATCTTGAGGCATAATTAATAAACGGCTTATAGATTTGCGTTCTATTTCCATGTTAGGACATTTGCATTAGACTCTTCGTGTTTTAGCAAGGGGGTGTTACTCTTGAGCTAAGAAAAATTGAGGAAAATGATTGGTTTTAGCATGGGGGAGTCAATCTATATAATCGCTTGCAATTGCTTTTGTCGTGTCTAAACGTAATCGTTTTTCTCGTTTTTCATAACAATTTAAAAATTTTAGTGTTATTTTAAGTTTTAATAAATAAAATAAGTACTTTTGACACAAATGTAGGCTTTCCGTTGGTGAAAATAAAAATAGTTTTTTACTCGACTAGGTTTTTACCTTAGCTTTTTCCTTAACGTGCTTGAATCAAGTTTTGCTAGGCTTTTATATAGGGAACTTTAAAAGCGTGAAAGTCTTAACTCATACGGGTTTAAGAATGAAAACTTTTCGCAAGTTCCTATAATTGATCCTAGAAATTCGTTTATCAAGGGAACTTTAAAACGCAAATTCTAAAACTTGAGAAAGTCTAAGAAAATGCAAGATCTTATAGATGACTTGAAAACCCAAAACTTTGATTTAATAGGCTAAGTATCCATTGATCTCACATTTTTGAAATTTTACAATATGGAGAACAAAGAGATGATGTAGTTTAATCATAAGTTTTTAAAGTTAATTCTTCCTTGTGTAAGTATTTTTGTGTTTGATTTAATCTCCTCATATTTATTTTTCACTCTTGAATATTAATTGCTTAATAAATAAAGTTTAGTGGTTTAGGCTTAATATCTTAACTCGTAACTCCTTCTTTTTCTTCCCTTGTAATTAAAGCGAGAACACATTAAGGGTGTCAGCGTCATGGACTTTTGGTCATGGGATTGCGGAAATTTTGCTTACTATAAATATCATAATAATAAGAAGGATAAATAAAAACATGTTCTATATGAGCCTTGGGGTGGGAGTCATGAGCACTAACCTTGTCATTAGATCCTTAGGGTGTATGGCACGAGGACGTGTTTAATAAAAATTGCTTCATCATCATGAGCCATAATGTGGGATGGTTAATGTCAATTCCCTTATTTTTGTCCAAGGAGCCTTCGGGTGTGGATTATGAATAAGGAGCACATCTGCATCTTAAAGAGCCAATAGGTCATATGATGTAATTGTTGCTAACTCCATTTAATAAGGTCATAATTGACTTTGAAGGTTTTATTGTTGCTTTTAAGTAGTCCTATTAGCCAAATTTCAGATCCGGGGATTTATCCCTCAAATCGTGTTAAGTTATCCTTGATGTGGGCTTTCTTTAGTGACAACGGTTTTTGAAGTCGAGGTTAGGTTTTGAGTGTTGAGTTTACACCGTTTTTGCCTTCATTTTTGGATTAATAAATATCAAATAAAGTTAAATGAGCCTTTGGATGAATGACAAATAAAACCTAGAGATACAATTAGGAATAAAAGGAGATTGCGTTTAACACAAATTACTTGTATGAGTTGTTTTAATTTTGAGTCTTATTATTGACAATGATCTTGTTTTTAAACTTGGCATGGAAAAGTGAAAAGTCGAGGATGATGAATCTATTTGAGTTTTATGATCCTAAAAGTTATTTTTCAAATAATGAAAGATTTAAATTATGTCTTAGTAAAATAAAGTTTCAAAAGTTGAACAAAGGTGTAGTTAGTGTTTTATTTTATCATTGCGTGAGGACACGACAATTGCTTAGCAAGGGGGAGTTTGATATGAGCTAAATTACTCATATCATTTATATCAATAAACACTCTTAAAATGCATAAATTATATGAAAATGGCCATGTATATGCATGTTTTGTTTGTTTCGTGTCTGTCGGTACCAAGTTCATGAAAACCAGCGAAAACGACACGAGATTGAAGAAAAATCATTGAAGCCGAAAATCAAACTCGATTTTAGTGGATTTAATATTTAATAAGTTAATTGGGGCTTGGTGGGTCCCACTTTATTTTAATGGGCCTTAAAGCCCATTAAATTAGTCATGTTATCATTTTGGATTAAAGGCCCAATCTAAAAGCCCAACACATTTGAAACGGATGGATGTTTATTTATTTTGGGTTTTAATTTATCCAAGCCCAAATGAATAATAATAACATGGAACGGATAGAAAAGACCCATCAAAAGGCCCACGAAGAGAATTATAGATAGTGGAAGAGTTTTATAAACTCTTGGTTCAACTTTTGAGTCAAACAAAATAAACAAAAGAAAAGAAAGAAGACGAGATGAGAGAAGGATGATAAACACAGAAGTAGAAAATAAAGCCCTAGAATTTAAGGGTTTCCACCCAGTGTTCAATTGGAGGCCACGCGCTTGATTTTCAGACGATTCAGGGTTATATGAGCGCGTGTTATTGAGCACAAGGCATCCACGTGGCTCAAGGAAGCGTCACATCTCGTTTCCTATTGGTCCAATACTTGTCACTCAACCAAAGGACCAATAAGATCCCTCCAAGTCAGCAGCAACTAGCACAACAATTGACATGCTGGCAATCCGCGTAATCAAGGGTGATTTACAACCCTTGGATGATAACAAGAAAGAGAGAGAAGAAGGAAGAAATGATCTAATGGTCGAGAATCGTTTCCTCCTTCAACAACCCACCCTCCGTTCGCCTATAAAAACCCACCTATTTTCTGTAATTCATCATCCCTTTTTCTTTCTTTTACTATTATAATGTTGTTTTTTAGATAGGTATTGTAGTTTTTATTCCAAAGTATTGTAAGATTTTGAAGTGATTTAATAAAAGTAATTTTATAGTTTTAATGTCTCTGAATCTCGTATTAATTTAGTGTTGAATTTATTGCATTATTATCTAAAATCGATATTATAGACGTGATTATTCTCGAAAGCTGAAACAATAGCTTTTTTTGAATAATTAAAGTTAAAGATAGGGATAACACATCTACCCCACTGGTAGATGTTTAATACTGAAGCTGCTGGTTCGAAGTAGGTTGCTGGTTTGATTAAGGTTGGTGTTACGAAGTAATTTCGTTAGATGATAGTTCATGGTTTGCCGTTTATAGTGGTTCGTGATGGTGGTATGATCGTGACGGTGTCGTTTCGGTTCTAAGGTGGTTCAGCACCAACCTTCGGCTCAACGGATCATCACTTAATGGTCAAGCATATTCTTAGTTTCTGTTTTAATTAATGATATATGCTATGTTAAATGATAGATTAATTTATATTTTGAATTGTTCTATCCTCTCTTTGGTTTAATTTTTGAATAGACTGCTTAGTTGTTAATCTGCTTAAATTTTATTAATATGAATTGTTTTATGTTTACTTTTAAGATCTTTTGAATTTATGTTGTCGTTTCATTTTGAGTAACTGTAATAATCAATGTTAAGATGGATGTGATGTTATTGACTGATTGTGCTATGAGTGACTGCTGCCTAGTTTGATTTAGGCTGATTTTACTTTTGAGATTGCTTATTGTTATTATACTAGATATTGCTGATTTTAGATACTGATATTTGTTGAATAATTTGAGGGTTGTTTCTGTTTTTCAGTGAAATTGTCATAGGTAACATTGAATATGATTGTTTAGGATTAGTTTTTAGGATGCTGTATGAATTTACTTTTTGTTCTAGCTTCTATGATGTGGTAATTTTTCATTTTAGAATTTGTATTACTGAATAATGATTTAAGTTGGATTTTTCTTAATGAATTTACTTGTCTGACAGATTTAGTTTATGCCTGCTATAGTCTGTTGAATCTGTCGAATTTTTCTCGCTGTAACGTGGTATGATGATGAGTCTGCTGTGTAATTGCTTTTGTAACAACTGATCTTCGTAATAACTTGAATTTGCTGAGACTGGACCCTTTGTTGTTGTGTTTAACTTGTTTGGGATTTATTAGTTGCTGATATTGTTTAAGTTGATTTTCTACTGTTTTTGTTACTATAAATTTGATTTGTGTTCAAGTCTGCATTTTCTTTTCTGTTAGTCTGCTTTTGTTGATCCCAAACTTAGATCGATATAGCTTGTGTAAACGAGATTAGATCAAGTTATACACGTAGAGAAACTTTGTTTATGTATGAAACAATTTAAGTGTTATGTGTAATTAACACTCAAACAAGAACACACAAACAGTTGTAAAACAAACTTTCACTTGATTGATAATAACGAACTTGCTTACAATGAAAGTGTTAAATGTATGAAAACTTGTTTGAAACATAACCTAAAGGTCTTCTTTTATAGACATAAGAAGCCTTGTATAAGAGTTTACATATCAACTATTCTAGGTAAAGATAATTATAGAAAATACAATGTTGATCCTATCTTTACTAGAAACAAACTAGAAACATAATACGCGTAGACCATATCTTTCTATCAGTGCTTGTCTTCAACCTATCAACGCTTGACTTCTTCCTGTCAAGGCTTGATCTGTCAGAGTTTGTTTTCTTCTTATCAATGCTTGTTTTCTTCTTGTCAGCGTTCAAGTGGACTGGCTACATTTTATTCCCAACAATCCTCCCCTAAACTTGAGATCTACTCTAGTAATCAAGTTTCTGAATAAAAATTAAGAACTAGGAGGAATCTTACAAATCTTATCATATTGGTAATAAACATGCCTAATCAAATCTTTGGCCACGTCACTTGAATAGTCAATCTCCAGCTGTGTTATCTTCATCTTGTCCAAAAATTCTTTGGACATGGGATACTGAGCATCTACAAGAAAATACTCAGCAAACTTTGTAGAGCTCAAATAATACACAGCAGCAGCTGAATACAAACATCATTGAAGACCACTAATATCATCCTGAAGATCCTTCTAAACAGGATCCTCTTCTTCTGGTGCACACATTCTCTTGAATGTTGACCAAAGTTTTATTCCATACACTGAAGTAGGTGCTTCAGTCTCATACTTGGCCATCAACAACCTCCAAAGATCTGCCAAGTCTTCTCTATCCATACTTGCAAAGAGAGACATAAGAGTAGTAAATGAGTGTACCTCTTTACCATATCTACCAATCTTCCAAAACCCACTTGCATCTTCTTTATAGCTTATGATAGGGTTTCTTGCATCAAGAGGTAACACTTGTACCATATCTGAAGCTTCCATGGGTGAGAGCTTGATGCTCCTTCTAAGAACAGCTTCACTGGGAACCACTTTATTTAGATCTTTAGGAAACTCAAGTGGAACTCCCTTCTTCAAAGGCCTTGGAACAATCATTGCCTTCTAAATCTCCATCTCTTCTACAATTTCTTCTTTCCTTTCATCTGAAAGAAGTCTTAGAGTGTTCATTTCCTGCACTTTTGCCCAAATGGGATAAGCCTTATACTCCAATTCTTGAAAAGATAATCCCTGCAATTTCTTGAAGGTCCATCCAGTTCCATGACATCTGAGTAACATGTAG
Source organism: Glebionis coronaria (assembly GCA_025667525.1). Taxonomy (NCBI): domain Eukaryota; kingdom Viridiplantae; phylum Streptophyta; class Magnoliopsida; order Asterales; family Asteraceae; genus Glebionis; species Glebionis coronaria. The sequence continues at coordinate 179,764,180 of CM046880.1, read as the reverse complement.
TAAAGCTCTCTTCTATCCCTCTTCAGCAGTGAGAAAACATTGCTAGCCTTATGTTTCAGAATGACCTTGCAGTCTCTTTGAACTCTTAGAAGAATCTCCAATCCCCAAATTTGGTCTGAAATAGTCAAATCTGGAGTCTCCATTATCCTATTCTCCCAAGCATGTTACATCTGAACTACTTCTGGCATATCAAAGTCTACTTGCAATTTTAACTCTCTAAGCTTCTCCTTTGCCAAGTCATCACCATATTCAATTCTTTTTGGTTGTTCAATTATCATCACACTTGAATATGAACTTTCTTCATCACTTCCTTCTTGTTCCTCAGAAGTGACAACAAATGGTGATTCACCAACCTTCTTCATCTCTTGTTCCACAAGTTGTGCAGCCAACCTTGAATCAAACTCTACCTGTGATACATCCTTTGGAACTTCTACTTCTACCATAATCTCTTTACCCTTATCTAATGGATCAATAATGGGTAAAGATGATGGTAATACCTGTGAAGACACTTCTTTAATGATAGCTGATGACTGGAATACATCAACCATATCTGTAGGTCTGTCAACGCTCAAATTCCTTGTGTCAGCGCCCAATTTGCTCATGTCAGCGCTTGGTGTGTCAGCATTCAAATTTTGCTTATCAACGCCCAACTTACTTGTCTCAGCGTCTCTTGTAAATTGCTCCAACATAGCTGTAAAAGACAAGTTTAAATTTGTAGGAGTAACCAGAGATGTATCAAAACCTGGTTGCTTCTTCAATTCAGTGAGGGCTTCAGCAACACCAAAAGATTCTCCATCATGTGAGCCTTTATCACTCACATTAATCTGCTCATCCTCCCCTGTGGAAGATTCCTCCATCCCACGCCTAGTGATAGCATTCTCCAAAATGACAATCCTCTCCCTCACTTACTTGAGTCCAAGGCCTTGTGTACTGACTGTTTGTACCAAGTCTGCATTTTGCTTTTGCAAGCTAATGCAGACAGTCATCAATTCCATCAATGTGTATGGTTCCAATCTGCCCTCCTCTAGAATGGGCATTTGACCTCCCAAAGTAGAGTCATGGGGCATGGGTGAGGTCTTAAAGATGTTAGGACTATCTTGGCCTGCATCTAAGCCAGTACCAATAGTCCCAGCCTCATCCATAGCACCAACCACACTTGTGGTGGTGGTTCTCTCTGCTACATGGCTAGGGCCACTAGAGGAGAACACTCCAGTAGTCCTTGGGCGTTTAATAAACCGATATTCAGGTGGGGTAGAAGATGATGTGGATTTGGTGGTAGTTTGAAGGTTAAGAAGTGTTTGCGTTTGTGAAGGAAAGGTGTCAACGTCTGGATTACTCGTGTCAACGCCAACATTTAATGTGTCAGCGTTGAAGGGTTCTTGGTCAAATTACATGTGTTGAGGGGAAGGCAAAGGTTCTGGTATTGGGTCAAGTTGTGGTTGTGGGTCTGGTTGGGTTTGTGCTGCTGCAATAACAGCAAGCATAGCTTGGGTGAGGGGTAATTCACGGTGAGGGGGTGAATTCATCTTGGTAAAAATAGCTTTCTTTTTCACAGGGATCTCATAAAAATCATCATCATCCCTTGTGCAGTAATTTTGCACATCAAAAACCATTTGCAAAAATCTGGGATAAGCCAAAGTCATCTTATTCCCTTTGTTTTTACACATGCCATCAAAAATAAGTTTTGAAAAATTAAACTTTTGCCCATTTGCAATACACACAATTGCACTAGCAATTGATCTATTAATGTAAATTGTATGCAGTACATTTGGGACTCAAACATTGTAGGATGACATGTATGAGGTACTTCCAGACTAGGGGAAACTCTTGTTTACGATATTTGTTTAAAGTGCCCTCATCAGGGAAAGGATACCCCAAAGCCCGAAGTCCTTGTTCTATTTCATTAATGGGGAGGGTGGTTATACCATCTGCATCATCAAGATGCAAAGCCTGGTGAACCAAGGCTTCAGTAACCACCCATGTACGCCCATGAACAATAGCTAATAATGTAGTCACATTATTAATTGTTGAGGAACTAACAGTGTTCCAACACTGTTTAATATGAGTGATAGGGATGAGAGGAGCATGAGAAAGAGCATACCTAATAGGTGATGCATTCAAATACGCACCATCTGGGTGTATTGGGGAAACAAAGTATCATCAACGTCCAAATAAGCAATCATGTTGTGCTGACTCCTGAATCCCAATACCAAGTCACTTGGTTTAAACTTTGGTGCCATTGTTGAAGAAAGCTGTTTGTGAATTATTGAGAAAGATTAATGGTAGGAGAAATTTGTTAGACAAGAATATGAGGTACCCTGTTTAAAAATAGGAGCCAAATATATAGGAGAGATAGGCACATATGATTGGTCAATGTACACACACCTACTGATTTTTTATTATCTATATTTGCCAAAACCATGTCAGCTCCTAAATTGGTCATAACAACACTTGGAAAAATACTTGTCTGCATCCAAAAATAAAAGTAATAAAAATGAAAAAGGACCTTAACAAAGTAATTTATCCTTGTGAAGATAACCTATAAATTGATAATTATTAGAGGGCGGCAAGCATTGTCCAGTTATGCACACTTGCTTATGCAAGATAGACATAACAGTCCTCTAGTGTCCCTTGCTAACCAAAATTCTTAACAATTAAGTTACCTCATAAAATTCCTTGTAACTCCCAGGTAAAACCCATTAGAAATCATTCCCAAGTCTCCCAACAGACCATAACCAATTCTAGGCCAAAAATGTCTTAGCAGCATGCATAGTATATCAACTTTGCATGCAACAATGCCTCATGATTTAGTAAACTAACTCATACTCACTTGTGGACACAATCTAGAATTGTGATAAGAGTATTATAAGAATACCCAAAAGTCCTAAAGGTTCCTAAAACTTCCCCTTAAACTGTGATACATATGTTGCCCAATAATATGCATGAATATAAAAATTTATGTCAAGATAGGAATATAAATATTCCAACCATCATCCATAAATTGAAACATGCTCCAAATGATTATCCAAGGATCCATAAGCAACTATGTATCCAATGGTACAATGCTAACACCACCTGCACACTTAGATCAAAAACCACAAAACTAACATGTTGCTGACAACGTCACGATAACACTTATCAGCGTTAAGATAACCTTTGTCAGCGGTAGACAAATATAGTGGAAAATCTAACTTTTCAAAAAGACCAATAACAATGCATATCCTGTACATACTTTTACATTAAGACCCCAAAACACATATTATGTGAGATTGATCATTCCAATACTTGTTACCAAGTATTGAAACCTTCCAGCATCAAAAGGTTTAGTTAATAAATCAGACACATTTTCTTCTGTGTCAACCCTATCTGGTTGTATTAAACCCTTTTCAAAACAATCCCTTATAAAATGATGTCTAATTTCTATGTGTTTTGTTTTAGAATGATGTACAAGATTTTTAATAATGCATAAAGTGTTGTTATTGTCAACAAAAATCTTGGTATGCATGAAATTATACCCATAATCCAATAGTTGGTTCTGAATCCATAAGACTTGTCCACAACAAGCAACTGCAGCTACATACTCTGCTTCAGTTATAGAATTAACCATCACTATTTGTTTCTTGCATTGCTAAGATATCAACCTACTCCCAAGAAACTGACATCCACCAGTTGTGGATTTTCTATCAAATTTATCACCACCATAGTCACTGTCTGAATATGCAATAAGCTCCAATGGTGAATCTTTTGGATACCATAATCCAAGGCCTGGATAACATCTGAGGTACCTAAAGATTATCTTGACAGCATGAAGGTGACACACTTTGGGAGTCACTTGATGGCGTGCACATGCACACACAGCAAACATAATGTCAGGTCTTGAGGCTGTGAGATACATCAATGAACCAATCATTGATCTATAGTGCCTGACATCCACATATTTTCCATCTCCAACTTTTCCCTAAGGGTGTTCTCTATCCATAGGAGTACTAGCCCGTTTTTCATGTGGAGAAAAGCCAAAATTCTTCAAGATCTCTGCTACATACTTATCTTGAGAGATGAAGATACCATCTTCTTTCTGCTGAACTTGTAACCCTAGAAAAAAGTTCATCTCCCCCATTGCACTCATCTTGAATTTGTCTGTCATAAGCTTAGAAAAGTCTTCACTCATCTTTGGATTGGTAGAGCCAAAGATTATATCATCTACATAAACATGAACAAGTAAGACATCCTTACCAGTCTTCTTTGTAAATAATGTCTTGTCTATGGTGCCCCTTTTGAATCCATTTTCCACCAGATAAGTGGATAATGTGCCATACCATGCTCTTGGGGCTTGATGAAGTCCATACATAGCTTTCTTGACTCTATAAACCTTGTCTGGATGTTCTGGATCTTCAAAACCAGGAGGCTGCATAACATATACCTCTTCAACAATTGTGCCATAAAGAAAAGCACTCTTCACATCCATTTGATAGACAGTAAAGCCCATGCAGGAAGCATAGGCTAGAAATATCCTTATAGCCTCAATCCTTGCAACTGGTGCAAAGACCTCCTCATAGTCTATCCCTTCCTCTTGTTTATATCCTTGAGCCACTAAACATGCCTTGTTTCTGACTACAATTCCTCTTTCATCTTTCTTGTTTCTAAGAACCCATCTTGTCCCAATAGGTCTGATATATCTGGGACAATCAACCAGCTCCCAAACATCCTGAATAGCAAATTGGTGAAGCTCATCCTGCATTGCTTCCACCCAACTTGGTTCTTTGAGAGAATCAAAAATCTTCTTGGGTTCCTGTTGTGACAGAAAACAGGCAAACAAACATGCTTGAACAAGAGGGGTATCAACCTTCTTGTGTATATTGGCAATAAGTCCTCCAAGACTCTGATGAGAACTTCTAGTCTGAACAGGAGACATGACATCCCCAATAATTTGAGAATAGGGGTGATTCTTCATTGTAGAAGTGAGAACTCCTCCCTCAAAAAGTCTATTGTCTTCAATCTCATCATCCAAGTTACCAATATCTTCTTCAGACTCTCTTCCATCAATATTTGTATGAACCTCTTCATTTCTGCTTGAAGGCTCACCTTGTTCAAAATTGGAAGAGAAAATATGCTCAAAAGAGTTTTCAACGCCTGAACCAAGGTGTTCAGCGTTTGATCCATCCACGCCTGAATTGGTGTTGTCAACGTTTGAGCCATCAACGCCTGAATTTGTCCTGTCAGCGCCAGATTTTCCTTTGTCAGCGCCTGAAGGACCATGCATGTTGTTAACTGGTGATACTTGGGGACCACCATTTTCCTTTCCAGTAGCAGCAGCAGCAGCAAAAGCATCTGTCCATTTGGGAACAGTAACATACTCAAGTATGGGAGATGACTTGTCTGCTTGTGGTCCAACCTCCTCATTAACTTGTGTACCTGTAACATCAACAACTGGTTATTCCAAAACATTTGAAGTTACCTTCATAATGTCTGGATTAGTAAAAGGCATATAATTCAAAGTCCTAGATAGAGGTTCCAAGTCAAACAACCAATTAGGACCACTTTCAGGATCACTAGGTTTACTCTCTAAAAACCTAACATGTACTTTTTCAAGTATACGTTTTTCCTTCTTAAGGTAAACCCTATATCCCATTCTCTGCACTGAATAACCCATGAAATAGCCTTCATCACCTTTAGCACTAAATTTACCTAAGGCATCACTAGTATCTAATACAACTACATGACAACCAAAAGGTTTAAGAAAACCAATATTAGGTTTCCTTCCCCAAAGTAACTCATAAGGTGTTTTGTTATGTATCTTGTTGACTAATGCTCTATTCTGAACATAACAAGCTGTATTCACAGCCTCAGCCCAAAATGCTATGGGAAAGTGAGCATCAGCCAACATAGTCCTGGCTGCTTCAATTAGGGTTCTATTCTTTCTCTCAGCAACCCCATTTTGCTATGGGGTTCTGGCAATACTAAACTGTCTAGTAATCCCTTTCTTGGCGCAAAAATCATCCAAAATTTTATTTCTAAACTCACCACCATTATCACTTCTAAGCATTTTAACTTCATTACCAGATTTCTTCTCAATTTGGTTAATAAAATTAATTAAAGTATCTGCAGTGTCACTTTTCATAGCTAAAAAGAAAGTCCAAGTAAACCTAGAGAAATCATCTGTGATGACAAAGCAGTATGATTTACCATTTAAACTCTCTATATTAGTTGGACCAAACAGGTCCATATGCAGCAAGTGAAGTGGTTTAGAACTAGATTGCACCTATTTAGACTTAAATGAGACCTTGTGATGTTTGCCTTTAAGGCATGCAACACAAGAGTGGTCATTGTGGAAAGCCTTTTCAGGCAAACCATCAACCAAACCAAGTCTCACAAGTCTGTTTATATTTTTAAAGTTAATGTGCCCTAGTCTCCTGTGCCATAGATTACTCTCATCAACTGAAGCTTTAGCATAAAAACATGACATATTATTATTCATCCAAATACCATTAAGATTAACATTATAAATGTCCTATGCCTAGGTGTTCTATAGTCAATAAATTTCTCATCTGGCATTTTAAAATCCTTGCTCAACACCAAGCATTCAGTATCAGTAAAAAGAACCTTATTTTTGTTATCACGAACTTGTGATACACTGAAAAGATTATAATCAAGTTATTTTACCAGAAACACGTTTTCAAAACGCAAGTTTTTGGTGAGAAGAGTTCCTTTGCCTGTGATAGTTCCATATCTGCCTCCAAAGTAAACTTTATCACCATCCTTAATGGGAGTGAAGTTTGTAAGATAATCTTCCTTCCCAGTCATGTGCCTAGAGCATCCACTATCTCAATAGCCATAATCATTCACCTGTTTTTGAATGCCCTGCACATAAAGAAAACAAGTTAGTTTTCTTTGGGAATCCAAGCCTGAGCAGACTTGGATTTATCTGGTTGTTCAACAAGAACAGACTTAGTTCTCATAACAACCCCTTGTTCATTCCTTTTTGGATGAAACACCCAGTTAACCCCAATTGGTTTTGTGATGACCTTTGAAATATAATTAAATATGTTACAGGTCATAGAAATCCCATTAGAGTTAGGGTTTTGATCTTGCTTAGGTCTCCATGTCAAGCTAGAAGAAGCTCTAGACCCCTTTCCCTATGGTTGCAAATATTTACCATTATTTGGTCTGGCAACGTTTCTGTCAGCGTTTGATTTGGTCTTATCAACGCTAAAATTACCCTTATTAGCGTTGAACCTAGGGTTTGCTACAGGAACCCATTGCCTATTAGACCATGTATTGGTCTTCTGAAAAGGTATTTGTCCATAAGTGTTAGACCCTTTAGTGAAGAATGGGGCTGGTCTAACAACTTGTGGACTTTGCTCCACAAAAGTTTTGGGTCTAACAGTGTATGACCTTTTGTCAGCGTTGACCTTGGAAGCGTTGACACACATATAGGCTAAATGTGAAAAGCTACCACAAGTATAACAGGCTTTTCTAGACACAACGCTAGGTCTAGAAGAAAAGAAACCTGTTCCATTATCAAGGTTTCCACAATTGGTATCACTAACTTGCCTTTTTGGTGACCTAATATTTCTATACATTTATGCATATAAAATTCTAGGTTTTCTAACAGTGTTTGAGCCAAGGTCAACAGTCTTGCCAGTGATTGGGTTTGTTACTTTGATAGGGGTCAACTCATTTGGACTATCACAAAGCATGCCACCCTTGACAAACAAGGTAGGGTTGGCTTTCTTCCATTTATTCAAATCAGTCAACTTTTACCTATATTCCTCTACTGGGGCCATGACTCTTGGTGGAGGAATAAATTCCTCTTCTTGGAGTTCTGGTAAACCAGTCCAAGATAAGTCCTTTCTTTGGACACCATAGAAGTCCCCAGCTGGTGGTGGAACACCAGAATACTCTTTCATCCCAATCCCAGTCATGTCCCTAGAATCCCTCTGTTTACTAACACATTCTCCTAGGGTTTGTGAGGCCTTATCAAATCTCTAAATTTTAAGGTCTACACTATCCTTATTCTTGATAGCCTCATCTAACATAGCCTTTAATTCAACATTGACCCTTTCCATGATGTTTCTAATATCATTACTAGCATTTAAATCATGTTTTAAGATATTTATTTTATCTTTTAGGTCAAGCTCCATTTTCTTATACTCAACTACAGTCTTTTCAGTTTGAGTAAGATCAAGTTGATAGTTAGACAACTTGCATCTCTTAGTACTCACATCTCCTAACAATCTTAAAACCTCTTTCTTAAGTTTTTCAATATTTAAACGACAACCCTTACTATAAAAAGCATCATCGTATACCTCATTGTCTGATGAAGATGAGGAGTGTGCCATGAGAGCATATTGAACATGCTCTTCTTCTTCTATCTCAGCAACCAAAGCTTTATCCTCTTCCTCATCCTTAGCCAAATAGCTCCAGTTCTATCCAATACCATCAATTTCTTGCACTACCACCATGGCCTTAGGATCCTGAGCCTTAACAATTTGGATTGAGGGTTTTCCAACATCAGATCTTCTTGGAGATCTGCATTCTCTCATAAAGTGCCCCATACGATGACAATTGTAACACTCAACCTTGGACTTATCAAATCCAGCAGTGTCCTTAGCATTAAAAGTCATCTTCTTCTTGAATCTTCTGTTCCATCTGTTTGCTCTTATACTTGCAAGAGCCATGTTCCACGTTATATCCATCTCCTCCAAATGCTCATCACTTATTTGCTCAAGGTCCTAATATGTAATCACTGAACCATTGGGCAATGAAGCAATATATGCACATACAGTATCCAGATCCAAACCAGCAGGCTTAACTCTTGGTGAGTCAATTTTGTACATGTCAGCGTCTGAATGTGAAGCGTTGACAGGATATGATCCAGTGTTGACACATGTTGATCCAGTAACTGGGTGAATGTATGAATCCTTCTGATCAAATTGACCTTCACTATGTGAGAAGAAGGCCATGTTACCATTGGTAGACTTACTTCCATGATCCAAAAGAGTTTCATTCTCCAACAGCCTCAGTTTGTTGAAGACATCATCAAAAGTGGAACTTTTGTGAGTGTTGTTGGCAATTCTAGATCTTGCCTCAATCTTCCATGCATCACCAAGGCTTTTAAGAAAAGTGGCAATAATGTCAACATCACCAATTACTGTCCCCATGAAGGACAGCTTGCTTGTAATGTCAAGAAGTCTGCTTCTCACACTACTTATCTTCTCATTAGGTTGAGATTTAAAAACACCGTACTCATGTAAGAGTTGCTTCCTTTTCTCTTCCACAGTATCAGCATTACCACCATATGCAACTTCAAGGGCTGCCCAAAGGTCTTTTATAGACTCATAACCTCTGTATTTGTGCTGATTTTCTTGTCCCAATGAGAGTTTCAGAATGCTTAAGGTTTTCATATCAACCCTTTTCTTTGCTATGTCATCAGCAGACACAGTTCTACCATCTTCAGGTTTTTCTTTCTTATCTGCTTCAGAGCATCCTTGAACAGCTGATCTTTAGCAATGGCATCTGCAATCTTTTGAGCATTATTGAATGTGTTTCCATATTCAATAATCTCCTAGAGAGTGTAATCATAGATTTGTAGATATTGCTCAAAGTTGAACTTCCATAGCTCAAAATTGTCTGGATCTAGCATGGGAATCTTGATGTTGTGGTTTGAGGAGGAGGAGGTTACTTCTTGAGTAGACATGATGTTTTTAGGGTTTTGTAAAAAATTAAGGTTTTGGTGATTTAGGATTCTTGTGTTCTTTTAGATCAAAGTTTCTCAACAAGCTCTGATACCACTTGTTGATCCCAAACTTAGATCAATTTAGCTTGTGTAAACGAGATTAGATTAAGTTATATACATAGAGAAACTTTGTTTATGTATGAAACAATTTAAGTGTTATGCGGAATTAACACTCAAACAAGAACACACAAACAGTTTTAAAACAAACTTTCACTTGATTGATAATAACAAACATGCTTACAATGAAAGTGTTAAATGTATGAAAACTTGTTTGAAACATAACCTAAAGGTATTCTTTTATAGACATAAGAAGCCTTGTACAAGAGTCTATGTATCAACTATTCTAGGTAAAGATAATTATAGAAATTACAATGTTGATCCTCTCTTTACTAGAAACAAACTAGAAACATAATACGCGTAGACCATATCTTTCTATCAGTTCTTGTCTTCAACCTATCAACGCTTGACTTCTTCCTGTCAACGCTTGATCTGTCAGCGTTTGTTTTCTTCTTATCAACGCTTGTTTTCTTCTTGTCAGCGTTCAAGTGGACTGGCTACATTTTATTCTCAACAGCCTTTACCTGTTATTCTATTTTAGATTTTACTTGTTATATTTAACAGAGTTATTGTTATGTGAATGGGAAGATTTGGTTAAAAGAATCAAATCTGCCTTCACCAAATAAATAAAATACAAAAAAATTGCCATTCGCAGGTCTCGAACTCGAGACCTGCTTGTTATAGGTCCAACGACTCTACTAGTTGGGCCAATAGTTGGTTTGTGTTTAAATATTGCTTTACTAATTAATATAGCTTTATAAGAATTGATTGTCAGCTTTATAAATAGATTTATATAAAAAGTTTTCATGTTATTTAAATTTAAATCATTTTTTTAATTTACTTTAATAAAGTTTCAAAATAAATATAATTAAATAAAACAAATAAAAATATATTTTATAATTTTTAGAAAATTAAATTGTTTTTAAAATTTGATTTTAAATAAATTAAGTTTTAATAAAATTAGTCTTAAAATAGATTTTGTTTATTTAAAAGTAAATGTATTTTTAATAGATTAAATTTTAAATAGATTATTAATTTTTAAATAGTTTAAAAAGTTTTAATTTTTTAAATAATTTTCTTTTAGATTAAATATCGGGGAACGACTCATGCACTTATGTTTAAAATTGTAGGAGTAGTTTTATTTTAAAAACCGAAAATCAATTCAAATCGATTGTCCAAATTGAAAAAAAATGTCTCAAATTCACTTGATCTTCGTGTACAACGAACTTGGATCATCAAGGTGTTTAATTAAATCCGTCTTCGACTTATTTATGGATTATTACCTTTTCCTAAGGGTAATTTATAAATTTGTCCTATATCGTATCTTATTAAAATACATCGACGTTTCCTCGACACATCAAAAATTTTGGCGCCGCTGCCGGGGATCTTGTGTACGATTCGTCTTGTGGAGATTTGTTGATCATTGACTTGAAGACCCTTTCCGTCCTCGGAGAGTTTGTTGCTCAGTGTTCTTTTTGTTGCTCAGTGTTTTTCTGTGGGGCCTAGCTTGTTGTTGTTGATTAGTGCTCATGGGGTTTGTCCAGGAGCATCATCTATGTTTTTGTTCTCATTTTGGTTAATAATATTGCTTTTCAAAAAAATATATATATAATTTTTTGAAAAATTACCAATAAATCCTAAAATGTCTAACTAAGAAATAAAAGTAAGCCAAACTTTTTGAAAACACTTTTTTAATTAATATTTAATTTTAAAGTTTAATAAAAAACCTAAAAATCAAAATAGTTAATAAAATTCAAATCCAAAAATTTTCTTTTTGTGAACCTAAAGTATATTAAACTAAGTCCAAAATTTTTTTTAAAAAAAATAAAACATATTTTTACTATTTTTTTATCTATTTTCTAAAAACTATAATTAAAATAATCATTAAAAATAATTCAGAAAAGGGAAAACTATAAATTAGTACCAAAAAGTCTAAAACATTAATAAGAATGAAAGAAAAATAAGAAAACTGAAAAAGTAACACAAATAAGCCCAAAAAGCAAAGGAAAAGCCACGGCTTTTGTATTGTTAAGAAAAAATAAAACGTGTTAAGTATTAGCCTGGGGAAACCCATACCAATAATTACGACTGACACAATGGTACCCTTGGGAACCCCTGTACGGCAGGTCACAGGTCGAGCCATGCCAATATCATTTTTGCATTATATATATATATATATATATATATATATATATATATATATATATATATATATATATATATATATATATATATATATATATATATATATATATATATATATATATATATATATATATATATATATATATATATATATATATATATATATATATATATATATATATATATATATATATATATGTATATATTTCTATTTCTTTTGCTTGTTTTTGGATACAAACGACACCCCCACAAGCTTGGGCTTGTGCGGAGTCAGATATAAGCTAGAAAACAATGACAATAAGACACAAAATCAACTGATAAGCACAAAGATGTAAACAACAATAAGCTAACTCAAACTATCTACGTCTTATATCTGACAAAAGACTTAATAGTCTTGTCAGATATCGGATTGCACACGCTTTGCTCTAATCAGACACAAACAGACAGTGAGCTAAGACTTGGCTTTTATGTGACTTATTTAACAGAATAAGCTATGATAAGCACTCCAAGTTTAAACCAAACTACCAAAAGTCTTATAAAAGATAGATTAGCCAACAGTTAACTGAGAAAATAAGCAATGGCCAGTTAGAAGCTTAACAGAAACCTACGGTTGGTTTTTGGTGAATTTTAAATTAATCCCAAGACTTGAATAAGCAAGAAAACTAAAACCTAATTATAAGAAGATAAGAATTAGACCCTAATCTAACATGATCAAAGACATTATACCGTATAGTTTTTCCTAGCTGATGGTATGACAGTTTGGTGGATTTGGAGTGTGAAGTGTTCAAAACCAAGCACAGTTGGTTAACAACTATGGTTTTAAGACAACTTCATAGCCCACATACACTAGATAATGAAAACAACATAAAACGTATTATATCATAACAACAACAAAAACAGATAGAAAACAGATAATCAACAAGACCTAAAGCACAAAATTTAAACCTAGGACCTATTTGATGGTTTGAAGGTGTTTTTGGGCAGCAAGTTAACACAAATGTGATCACATTTAGCTATAGCTAGAGTCCACAAACACAAAACACATACAACTATGAACAAAAAACATCTTTCATGACATCGTTCATCTTGAAACACAGAATATAGGAACACTTGCAAACAGACAATTTTTTTACACAACACTCAAATTCTAATTTTAAAACTAAAACATCAACTCATAAGGGAAAAACAATTATCCAATACCTGTTGAGTGTGTTTGAGGCAATGGGATTCTGTTGGAAATACATTTTTATAGTTAGAAAGTCTTGGTCAGTGCAACAATATAGTTAAGGGCTCGTAGTATAGTTTTAGTACTACTTTAAGAAAGGTCGACCCATGAGCATATTCAAGGGCCAGAGGCCCAAGTCCATTTATGGACTTGGGTATATATATACCTTTTTCCTTCATGTAAAAGGGTGTTGGTTGTTTCATCATTCTTAATACATTTTCACATATTCCTTCATCTTTCTCTCACTACTTTCTCTCTCTAGAAACAACAACCTCACTTGTGATTCAAGATTACCAATATTCTACAATTGGTATCAACAGCCATTGGATGAAATAGAGGTGTGCTTTGTGTTGTTCTTGGTGTAATCTTTGTGGTTCATGAGTTTCTAAAGCAAAATATCCAGGTTTCAAAAAAGAATTCGTGTTTTTATTGATCCATTTGATTTAGATATCTGCTACATAGTTGTGTTAGGGATTTGGGTACTTTGGATTGGTAAAACACGGATTTTAGGCAAAAAATCTCGTTTTTATTCATTTATTGCCGAACTATCAATGGTTTTTGCGGAATCTTTCCATAATAGATTTCGCAATATCTAGGGTTTAAAAACCTGGTTATTGCGAAAAGTTGTGTGGGTATTGCGAAATCTTCAGACACTGATTATTGTGAGATCTTTAATTTTAAGGATATTGCGAGATCTTGAAATTTCTTGAATACTGCGAGATCTTGCTTCTCTAGGATATTGCAAGATCTGTGTAAGTTCAAGTATTGCGAGATCTTCATAAAATTCAAGTATTGAGAGATTTGTGTAGATTCAAGTATTCCGAGATGTTGGAAATACGTTTTTCGTATTAATAAAGTCTCGGTCACTCCAACAATATAGTTATAGGCTCGTAGTATAAGTTTAATTGTTAGTTACATTAGCCCGACCCATGAGCATGTTAATGGGCCGGAGGCCAAAGTCCACTAAGGGACTTGGTATATAAACCCCTTTCCACCATGAAAAGGGGTGTTGGTTGTTCCATTCTTCTCTTCATAAAATCAAATATTGCAAGATCTGTTCTTATCTGATTATGGATTGATCTTTTGAAGGTGGGATATTGCGAGATTATTTTCAACAGGGTTATTGCGAGATCTTGTCTACTCCAAGTATTGCGAGATCTTATTGGTTTAGCATTATTCTGAGATCTTTTCACAACTTTTGGAAGACTTCAAGGATTTTAGACTTTGCATTAATTTGAAGATTTTAACAACAACACACGACCAAAGGATAATTACTTATTGTTTCAACAACCATAAACATTTTACCTTTATTTCATTTCTTGATGATTTGGTAATCTTTTTCAAGTGATCACAAAATGAATCCTCACTCACTAATGCCGACAATGCCATCGCTTACCGACTTATCCATTATATCGTGTACCGATACTCGTCCACCGTTGCTCATCAAAGATCTATTTGACTCATGGAAAGACCCAAAGATGTCAAATATTATCGGTAGACCCAGTGGGAGACTTATGATTAAGTCAATTAAACAAGGTCCACTTTATTGGGGAACCGTCACTGTAAATGATGTGACCCGACCAAGGAAATTTTCTGAATTAACGGGTCCAAATCAACATATTGTTGATGCGGATGAAAAAGCTCTTCAGACTATTCTTTAAGCTCTTCCACCCGATATTTATCGAATGGTAAGTAAACACAAAATAGAAAAGGAATTATGGGATCGTTTGGATGTTTTGTTACATGGAACTTCACTCACTAAGCAAGAACGTGAGTGTCAACTTTATGATCTCTTTGATAGGTTCACATACACTCCAGGAGAAACTCTTCATGATTGCTATTGGTGATTTACTACATTGATGAATGAATTGCATACCTATAATCTGATGATTTCTTAATTTCAAATCAATACCAAGTTCTTGAATTCGTTACCTCTTGAGTGGAGCCACTATGTCACTGATGTTAAACTGGTAAGGGATTTCCACAAGACAATTCTAGATCAACTTTTTGCTTTATTGCAACAACATGAGAAGCACGTGGTAAAGACTCGTATGTCTCAAGGATCTTACCTTGAACCAATGACATTAATGACGAATCATCAAATGATGTCATATAACAATCTTTCTTATGCAAATGGACATCAATCATATCAGAAATCCTTGTATCAAACTCCAAGCTTTCCACAATTGTCACACCCCTAAATTTCACTGCAGTGGAATACTGGATTTGGGTTGCGACTTCATGGCGTGAGGAGCACTTGATGCGAGAGAACGACCTCTACATGCCAAAAAATGCAGACTCCACATAATCCACATAGTAGCATACCTGAGAAAAACATTGCTAAATTGTCAACACAAAGTTGGTGAGTTCCTATGTTTGAGTTTAAGAAAACAATAAAAATCATTTCAATGAACCACAAGATTTTTATCCACCTGTGAAAATATAACACATACAAAGTGTCATAGTTTATCTTTACTACTATCTAAGCTCATGACACCGATGAGTTAACGAGTCTAACTGACTTCGTGTGTGCCCATGAAGGTGACTAACTCAAGTCACCCATTGTCTTCGAATGAAACTGTATTTACTTGGACGGACTGATTCAAAGTAAATAGGAGTGTCAACCCCGATAGATCTATCCATAACATTCACGCTTACTTCGCTGTAACCCAGCTAGGTGACTAACAGTTCATGATTCGCGTGCAGTTCTCATTTGGATTATGTTCGGGACTTAGACATAGTAAATCATTTCAAGTACTTGCGTTCATGAGTTAAAATCAAGAATTGTTCTCACCCCAAAAGATGATAAAACATGTAGAAAGAGGGGCTACAAACTCACTTTGTTGACGGAAAGTAGTTGCATAAACAAAGTAGAAATCTACCGATAACCTAATAAGAATAATATTCATTTAAACCATGCGTAACATATATATAATGTACATGTATAAACCCTTCCTTAATTGGTGCTTTAGGATGGAATAATTACGACTAAAGTTTTATAATACGTTTTCGGCTATTAATTAATTTAATTAGTTATAGTCGGGTTTTATCTTTTTAAAATAGGGTTTCATCAATTGTTATCATTTTAGATTTTCATGTTTATGCATTATAACATAATTGATAGGTTGATATGAATTCAAGTAAAAGTAATTTAAATATATTAAAATTTTCTAACAAATTAATAATTAAATTTTACATAGTTTTTAATAGGTAAAAAATCAGGTTTTACGGTTTCAGCTTTCGTATTCGTTTCTTAGTCATTTTAAGTATTATAAAAGCATGTAATCATTTAATAAATTAATATGAAATATAAAATTTATAAGTTTAGCATGAATTTTAATGTAACAATTTCATAAGTAATAAAATATAATTAAATTTTCTTAAAAACGTCCTTTTTACGTGTAGTAATCGTTTATTAATTATAAATTCGTTTTTAATCCTTCTACTGATAGGTGTGAAAACACCCATCCTTTTACCACTTATTTCTGGCTAAAACAAGACCAAAACACGTATTTAATATCATTTGTTTGGAATTATGCGTGGTTTTTGTGTTTATTGTGTTTTCAGAGTCAACCGGATGAATATTGAAGAAAACATGGGATTGCACGGGTTTTATAAAAGAAAAAGACACAAGACGAAGTCTATTGTCCAAGAGATGCAAAAGATTTGAAGTCATTGTGCCTATTTGAAGATTTATCGAAGAATAGAGCCAAAGATGGAAGATTCATATATGTCGAAGAACTCGAGTCTATTAAACAAAAGATTATAAGACGAGTTGGAATTATTCTCCGACACTTCTCAAATTCAAGTCGGAACGTTATTTAAAGAAGCGTGAAGACTAAAGAAGAAAGAAGAAAAAGGAGCCCAAACCAAAGCCCAAGCACAAGCCCACCACCACAAGACTTGCCTATAAATAGGACTCCACTTCACAAAAATCAGACACTTAGTTTTTAGACTTAGTTCTTTTAGGTAGTTTTATTTTTTTCATTCTCTCTAGTTTTAGAGAGAGAAAGTTCTAAACTTTCTCTCACTAGATTTCATCTTTTTCTATTTCTAGATCAAAACTTTGTATTAATTTTGATTAATCAAGTTCAAGTTTTTAGCTTTTAATCTTTAATCTCATCCTTCCTTTCTTTGATTTTGATTGATTTTGGTACAAGTCTCGTATGATCCGTGTTGTTCATCAATGATTTGTGCTTAAAAAGTTGATTTCTTTTTATGTTTCCTTAAGTTTATACACGAATAAGCTTTAAGATCCTTGTTCTTATTGGCTTATTTGTTGATTTAGCTTATTTAGTTTTTAAAGTTTTTATAAAAAGTTCATCTTTTTATCATTTGATTTATGTTTTTGCTTATTTGAAGCTTAGATAAAGTTGTTTTTAGTGCTTATTTGATCAGCTTAAGATTGGATTCGAGCTAGTTTGGTGATTGGCTTATTCTATAGCTTATTCCCTAGCTTAAATTTCGGATCATCATCATTTTCGGAAAGGGAGAAGCCCTTTTCCGATCGGGTATTCCGACCAAGCACACCCCCCTTATTCCGATCTAAAGATCGGAAAAGGGTTTAGGTTTTTCCGATCTGCCCCTTTTACCACATTCCGATTGCAGCAAGTTTTCAGGATTCCAATTGGGCTTGTTTGTATATTCCGATTGTAGCAAGTTTGCCATTATTCCGATTTGCACCATCTTAACATATTCCGATTGTAGCTTAATTTGAACATTCTGATTGTTATTGCTTTATGATATTCCGATTGGTCCACTTTGCAACACATTCCGATCATAAGATCGGAATACATTCCGATTGCCCTCTTTAGTGATATTCCGATTTAAGTTGTTTTGCTATATACCGTTCTTACTTTCTTTTAGTACTTTCCGACTAAGTTCATATTTTTACAAAGTTTTCCAAGTGTTAGTTTTTATTGAGTGTTCATTTATTTTTCTAAATTCGTCTTTAAATTTGCAAGCGTTTATTTTTAAATTCGTCTTTTTCCTTTAATCATTTAATGCCTTAATTTTCCTCTTCGACACTTACTTATTTGTCATTAGTTTAAAATAGATAAACAACCAAACTCCTTTTTATTAACCAAGAACAAATCATTCCACTTAGAGCCGAGATCAATTCGAGGAGATACCGAGAATAACCTGAACCCATATCAAATCCATTGTATCAAATGGCGCCGCTGCCGGCTCTTCTCGTTAAGATCAACAGTTTTTTGTGAGAACTTGGATTTTGGGATCCGTTCACCGTGAACGTTATTTTTTTCACAAAAATTTTCAAAAAACCCTAAAAAATATAAAATTTTCAAAAATACAAAAAAAATTAAAAAACATAAAAACCAAAAATATTTTTGCTTTGTTTTTCTTTGTTAGTTCTTTTGCAGGTGTATGCGCACTCGATCAACGTCTTATCAAGAGCCCGAGCCTCTCGATAACTCAGACATAGTCGGTGTACAAAACAACAACCACATACCACCTCAAAACAATAATAATAACAATAACAACCCACCTTTCAACAACATAAACAATAACAACAACAATGAGCCTCTACCGGATAATCGCCCGATGATTGAACTGCTGCAAGCCCATTTAGATGGCAACACTGATCCAATTGTTATACACACGTTTGCAGCCAACAACTTTGAACTCAAAACAGGCTTTATCCAGATGGTCTCTGCTCAACCATTCTTGGGACGTACCATTGATGATCCACATGACCACATCAAGAGATTCTTACAACTCACTAATACGGTCAAATTCAATGGTGTTCCACAAGAGGTAATCCGTTTACAACTTTTTCCCTTTTCTTTAGAGGGACAAGCCTGGCATTGGCTTGCTAAGGAACCTCCACAGAGTATTCTTTCATGGACGGATTTGGAGACCAAGTTTATCAACTACTTTTTCCCACCCTCTCGTACTACCGCTTTGCGGAATGAAATTATCAATTTTGAACAAAAGTACGATGAGTCGTTTAGTGAATCTTGGGAGCGTTTCAAAGATCTTTTAAGAAAATGCCCATAACATGGTTTTACCAAAGTGCACCAAATTAACACTTTTTATAATGGTTTAAGCATGAATGACCAAGATTCACTAAACAGTGCCTCGGGGGGTAATCTTTTGGCTAAGACTTCCAATGCTGCTTGGGATATCATTGAGAATAAGTCTCGTGTACAAACCAAGAGTGTGAGGACCAATGTCGCTAGTGCTAGTACTAGTGACAGCGACAAGCGAATTGACAAAATCACTGCGCTCCTTGAAACGCTTGCTACCCAAACCGCCAGCAACACTAACAGCATCAACGCTAAAAACGCTAAAGACGCTCAAGTCAATGCTGTTAGCCAACTATGTGAAATCTGCGGGGGTCCTCACTCTTACACCACTTGTACTGCCACCCAAGACTACCCTTCTGAAAATGTGAATGCAGCTTATGGCACCTATCCTCAACCCGCTTATCAAGCCCGTCCTCAAGGTGACCGTAACTTGCTTAGCTACCGCTCCAACAACTATCTCTCACCACCTGGTTTTAATCCTAACAACCCAAACCAACAACAAAACCTCAACCGCCCTCCTCAACAACAACAATCTCGTGGAACATACATACCACCTCACAAACAGCAACAACCACCTCAACGAAACAACCAAGTTTACCAGCAACCTGCTTATCAACCACCCGCATACAATGCTCCTTCCAACCAAACCCCCGCATTACATCAAGACATTGAAACCTACATGAAGACTAACGATGTGCTCATGGACAATCTCCAACAGGAAGTGCGCAACTTGAAAGCAGACCTGGTGAAACAAGGGAATGATCTGAGAGCTGATATGAGAAACACTATGGATAGTCAAACGAATGACTTAAGAAACCTGATGGCTAGTTTCTTCCACGGTAATCAACCCTCTTCTTCGGGTACTCTTCCGAGTAACACCGTTGCAAATCCAATAGGGGAGATGAAAGCAATCACCACTCGCAGTGGCAAAGGTACCAAGGAACCCGAGCTTCCTATACCTTCACCGGTGGTTGTGACTAAGGAGAACGAGTCACCTGCTCCTATTCCTCATCCTTCTACTTCCCCAATTTCTCCACCTCTTACTGCTACCCCTCCTCCACCCAATGATGTGAGTGATCCTATTCTCCCAACGCCTTCCTTTTCTTCCGATATACCTTATCCCTCAAGGTTGAGGAAAGAGAAGCTCAAAAGCAAGGATGATATTCAGGTTTCGAACTTTCTTAAAATGTTTAAACAATTGAATTTTAACATCTCCTTCGCTGAGGCTCTCGCTCACATGCCCAAATACGCGAAAATGTTTAAATATCTTCTGAGTGACAAGGAAAAACTGCTTGATATTGCCAACACCTAACTTAATGAGAATTGCTCTGCAGTGCTCTTAAAGAAATTGCCAACTAAGCTTGGTGATCCGGGTCGTTTCTTAATCCCTTGCAATTTCCCGGGAGTAAAGAATTGCATGGCCCTAGCCGATCTAGGTGCCAGTATCAACTTAATGCCTTTAAGTGTGTGGAAGCAATTATCTCTCCCTGAGCTAGTCCCCACCAAAATGACTTTGGAATTAGCTAACCGTACGGTTGCTTATCCAGTGGGGATAGCCGAAGACGTCTTTGTAGGAGTCGACAAATTCACTTTTCCTGCCGATTTCGTCGTCGTCGACTACGAGATGGACCCTCGTGTTCCCTTGATCGTGGGTCGTCCATTCTTGAGGACCGGTCGCACTCTTATCGATGTTGAAGCCGGTGAGCTTATCATGAGAGTGGGTGATGATAAAATCGTCTTTAACATGGGAAAGTTGTCTAAACAACCTTATTCATACGAGAGTGTTAATTGTATTGACGTTCTGGATGAGGCTGGTGAAGAACACTTTAATGATGCTTGTAAAATATTCCTACTTCTCTTCCCAATGTTGAAACCGTTGCCTCTATTGATTCATCACTCTCTCTATTTGGAGAAAGTGATTTGTTTTGGAACAATCTTGAAGCCACCATGGGAGATGTGAACTTCGCTAATGATGATTCTCCCACCGATAGGGATGAAGACATGCATTTCTTTGAAAACCTTCTCAACAAAGACAATCTTTCTCCACCATCTCCCACGGCTATTGCTATCGATGCTCCGACTTTGAAAACGCCTCCCATCGAAAATCCTCCGGATTTAGAACTTAAGGAGTTGCCGCCTTATCTCGAGTACGTGTTCCTTGAAGAAGAGAAGAAGTCTCCCGTCATTATCGCAAAGGACTTGAAAGATGAAGAGAAAACTCGCCTCATCGCCGTGCTTAAAGATCATAAGAAGGCAATTGCTTGGAAAATTTCCGACATCCGCGGAATTGATCCGAACTTTTGTACTCACAAGATTCTCATGGAAGATGACTTCAAACCCACAATCCAGAGCCAAAGAAGGGTTAATCCTAAAATTCATGACGTCATCAAACAAGAGGTTATCAAACCTCTCGATGCTGGCTTGATCTACCCTATCTCGGATTCGCCGTGGGTAAGTCCCGTCCATTGTGTGCCCAAGAAGGGCGGAATAACCGTTGTTCCCAATGAACACAACGAGTTGATTCCCATTCGTCTTGTTACTGCGTGGAGAGTTTGTATTGATTATCGCAAGCTCAATGATGCCACGAGAAAAGACCACTTTCCTCTTCCTTTCATGGATCAAATGCTCGAGCGTCTAGCTGGTAATGACTATTACTGCTTTTTAGACGGTTTCTCCGGGTATTTTCAAATTCCCATCGATCCCAAGGACCAAGAAAAGACCACATTCACTTGTCCCTACGGAACATTTGCTTACAAACGCATGCCTTTTGGTTTATGTAATGCTCCTGGGACGTTCCAAAGGTGTATGATGGCTATATTCCATGACATGGTGGAAGACACTATGGAAGTATTCATGGATGATTTCTCGGTTTATGGCGATTCTTTCTCTGCCTGCCTTGCTAATTTAGAACGTATGCTGAAGCGGTGTGAAGACACTCGCCTTGTTCTTAATTGGGAAAAATGCCATTTCATGGTAAAAGAAGGCATCGTGCTAGGACACAAAATTTCCAAAGACGGTCTTGAAGTAGACCGTGCTAAAGTCGATGTTATCGCTAAATTGCCTCCACCTTCAACTATGAAGGGTGTGAGAAGTTTCCTTGGTCATGCGGGCTTTTACCGTCGATTCATCAAAGATTTTTCTCAAATCGCTCGCCCGATGACCCACCTCTTGGAAAAAGATACTCCTTTTATCTTTTCCAAAGAGTGCGTTGAAGCCTTCAACTCGCTTAAGGATAAGCTAACTAAGGCACCCGTCTTGGTCACCCCTACTTGGGAGTTGCCTTTCGAGTTGATGTGCGATGCTAGTGACTTTGCTATTGGTGCGGTTTTGGGCCAAAGAGTGAACAAACACTTCCAACCAATCCATTACGCTAGCAAGACAATGACGGGGGCTGAATTGCATTATACGACAACCGAAAAAGAGCTTTTAGCTGTTGTCTATGCCTGTGAAAAGTTCCGCCCCTATCTTGTCCTTTCCACCACAATCGTTTACACCGATAATTCCGCGTTGAAGTACTTGTTGACAAAGCAAGATTCAAAACCAAGACTTCTTCGCTGGGTTTTGTTACTCCAAGAATTTAAAATCGAAATTCGCGATAAAAAAGGAGTAGAAAACCTAGCCGCGGATCATCTCAGCAGACTTGAGGATCCTTACCAAGGGGATCATCCGAACAAAGAAATCAATGATTCTTTTCCCTTGGAGACCTTAATGTCTATAAACTCGACTGCTCATGAAACCCCGTGGTTTGCGGACATTGCAAACTACTTGGCGGGTGGAATTCTCGTTGACGGGTTAACATCCCAGGAAAAGAAGAAGTTCTTTAACAACATTAAGACTTACTTTTGGGATGACCCGTATCTATTCAAACAATGTGCTGATTTGATTATTCGCCGATGTGTTGATGGACCGGCAGCTTTGGAAATCCTTGATGCTTGCCACAAAGGACCCACCGGTGGTCACTTTGGTCCCAACTACACCGCCAAAAAAGTGTTTGATTCGGGATTTTATTGGCCCACCATCTATCGTGATGCTCACGAGATGGTTAAACGATGTGATGCTTGCTAAAAACAAGGCACGATCACACATAAAGACGAGATGCCTCAGAATTTCATTCAAGAGTGTGAAATCTTTGATGTTTGGGTTATCGACTTTATGGGGCCATTCCCTTCCTCTAAAGGAAACAAATACATCCTTGTCGCCGTTGACTACGTTTCAAAGTGGGTTGAAGCCAAAGCTTTACCTACTAATGATGCAAGGGTGGTTTGTAACTTTTTAAAATCGCTGTTCGCTAGATTCGGCGTTCCTCGTGCTATTATCAGTGACCACGGGACTCATTTTTGCAACGATCAATTTGCAAGAGTCATGGCTAAGTATGGTGTCAATCATCGTCTTTCCACCGCCTATCATCCCCAAACCAATGGGCTGGCCGAGATATCCAACCGTGGATTGAAGCGAATTTTGGAGCGTACTGTGGGAGAGCATCGTGCCGTGTGGGCCGATAAGTTAGATGATGCTCTGTGGGCTTTCCGTACTGCTTATAAGACCCCGATCAGTTGTACACCTTATCGTCTTGTGTACGGGAAAGCATGCCACCTTCCCATCGAGCTGGAACATAAGGCGCACTGGGCCTTGAAGTGGGCTAACTTCGACATCAACAAAGCCGGTGATCATCGCAAGACTCAACTCAACAAGCTCAACGAACTAAGGAATGAAGCTTATGAGAACTCGCTGATCTACAAAGAGAAGACAAAGATCCTTCATGACGCAAAAATCAAGAACCGAGAGTTCCACGTTGGTGATCAAGTCTTACTTTTTAACTCTCGGTTGAAGATCTTCTCTGGCAAGTTGAAGAGCCGCTGGTCTGGTCCATTCACCGTCGCCAAAGTCTTTCCATATGGGACCATTGAGCTTTCTCAGCCAAATGGGCCCAATTTCAAAGTGAATGGCCAGCGTCTGAAGCTGTACTTTGGTGAGGACATCTCTCAGGAGATGATTTCATCCCTCACCACGTTCCCCATGAACTAATTTTGGGTCGAGTCAGGCTCGTGACTCGGTTATCAAAAACAAGCGCTCCTCGGGAGGAAACCCGAGTATCTATCCTTCTATGTTTTTACCTCCTAAGTGTAGGGGGACCTGTATAGGTGTTTGTCTTTGTGTGGTGATGTGATTACAGGGATAAGTGCACTCTTGGAATCTCTGAAGAACCATGCTCCTGTGTTATCGGAAATCCGGTTCTATCTCTCAACTATCGTGATTCAATTTTCTTCATACTCACATTTGAAATTGATCACTTTAGTCGTCTCTTCCTTAACTTGAGTTAACCAACGTGCACAATGTCATAAGTGTAGGGGATATTTTTCCCACATGCTTAAACATTGAGGACAATGTTTATCTTAAGTGTAGGGGGGACTTCTATCGAAGTTTTAAGTGGACTTTTCCATGAAAATGCCTTCATTTAACCAGAATATCATCTTTTTCAACATTTTTCAAATTTTTAATTAACTTTGGCCATTTAGTCGTAATTTTTAAAATTTTTATCGTTGTTTTCATATGTATATATTCCGCAATAAAGTTTAAAATATTAATAAAGTAGTGTAGCTAGTTTAGAAGTCTTTGACATATTAGGCCCGTTACGATTATTTTGACTCAACCCAAATAGACTTATCTAAGTATATTCTAGCTAGTATCCTTAACCATGTAGACCTTAATTGGTTTATTAGGCTAAACATCCACGAGTCTCATTACTTGAGATTTTAAATTGTGGAGAACGAGAGATGATAGAGTCAATTATAAGTCGGTATTCTTGCACAAGCTCACTTGGTGTAATTATTTGCCTATTCTCCCATCACTTGCTAATAATTTATCTGCAATAAGTAAGGTCGTACGATTTGAAAGGTTACTTAGCTTCTAGCCCAATATCGTTTAAAAGTTGCTCGGTAATGATAAGAGTTCATAGCCAAGGCATAACTTATGAAGTGGGGCGCGAAGATTGGCGAGTCCGAAAAGGCCCTAACAAGGCATGAGGATTCCATTTTATTGCTGAAGATCCAAAAGTGATGTGAAAAGCATTATTCCCAAAATCAATATGAAGGATCAAGACTCACGACGAAAAGCAATCAACTCCCATAAAGATCATGGAGAAGTCTATCCGAAAAGACCCTAACAAGGTATGAGGATAAATAGATCCAAGTCCGAAAAGGAGGCGGATCGTTGTATCTCAAAATCCCAATTAGAGATTGAAGAAATAATCATGAAGTCGTGGTCAACAAAGTTGGAGTACCCCTCAAAAGTCTCCAAGTGAAGAAACTCTATTACGATGAGAAGACCACTATCTCAAGAACGTCTCTCAAGATATGAAGTGAGAAGTACATGCCAAATATCGGCCCGAGAAAGGTCTCAAATCGCGAACCAAGTTATGCCAAGATATGAACTTTTTGATATCCCGAGAAGCAGTTTTAAGAGATTTTGTCCTTTAGCTAACTATTGATCAAATCGTCCTACTTTGCTTCAGCCTAAATAACTATCGAAATAAGTCCAAAAATGCATCTTCGTGATCATTCAAAGACAAAAATAAAATATAAGAGATACACCTAGGAATAAGGGAGTTTAAGCATTTAATTAAGCCATGTGTGTAAGTGTTTGAATTGCTAACTTATAATAACAATGATCTCGTTTTTAAGCTTAGTTTGGGGAACGTGAAACTTGAGGGTGATAAATCTTCGCAGCACCAAAGCCCTAATGTAAGTCCTTGATCTCTTTGCAAGTTATTTCCATCCTTTTGTTTACTTTAAAGTTTTAATTTCTCTTAGTACTTTCATTTTTGTTTAGTAGTATTTTAATAAGGCCAAGGTTGATTGATTATGAGAAAAGTGAAATGTGCTTTGTCGCTAAAGCATTGCATGAGGGCATGGCAATGGTTAAGTGTAGGGGATTTGATATGTGTGAAAACACCCATCCTTTTACCACTTATTTATGGCTAAAACAAGACCAAAACACGTATTTAATATCATTTGTTTGGAATTATGCGTGGTTTTTGTGTTTATTGTGTTTTCAGAGTCAACCGGATGAATATTGAAGAAAACATGGGATTGCACGGGTTTTATCAAAGAAAAAGACTCAAGACGAAGTCTATTGTCCAAGAGATGCAAAAGATTTGAAGTCATTGTGCCTATTTGAAGATTTATCGAAGAATAGAGCCAAAGATGGAAGATTCATATATGTCGAAGAACTCGAGTCTATTAAACAAAAGATTATAAGACGAGTTGGAATTATTCACCGACACTTCTCAATTTCAAGTCGGAAACGTTATTTAAAGAAGCGTGAAGACTAAAGAAGAAAGAAGAAAAAGGAGCCCAAACCAAAGCCCAAGCACAAGCCCACCACCACAAGACTTGCCTATAAATAGGACTCCACTTCACAAAAATGAGACATTTAGTTTTTAGACTTAGTTCTTTTAGGTAGTTTTTAGTTTTTTCATTCTCTCTAGTTTTAGAGAGAGAAAGTTCTAAACTTTCTCCACTAGATTTCATCTTTTTCTATTTCTAGATCAAAACTTTGTATAAATTTTGATTAATCAAGTTCAAGTTTTTAGCTTTTAATCTTTAATCTCATCCTTCCTTTCTTTGATTTTGATTGATTTTGGTACAAGTCTCGTATGATCCGTGTTGTTCATCAATGATTTGTGCTTAAAAAGTTGATTTCTTTTTATGTTTCCTTAAGTTTATACACGAATAAGCTTTAAGATCCTTGTTCTTATTGGCTTATTTGTTGATTTAGCTTATTTACTTTTTAAAGTTTTTATAAAAAGTTCATCTTTTTATCATTTGATTTATGTTTTTGCTTATTTGAAGCTTAGATAAAGTTGTTTTTAGTGCTTATTTGATCAGCTTAAGATTGGATTCGAGCTAGTTTGGCGATTGGCTTATTCTATAGCTTATTCCCTAGCTTAAATTTCGGATCATCATCATTTTCGGAAAGGGAGAAGCCCTTTTCCGATCGGGTATTCCGACCAAGCACACCCCCCTTATTCCGATCTACAGATCGGAAAAGGGTTTAGGTTTTTCCGATCTGTCCCTTTTACCACATTCCGATTGCAGCAAGTTTTCAGGATTCCGATTGGGCTTGTTTGTATATTCCGATTGTAGCAAGTTTGCCATTATTCTGATTTGCACCATCTTAACATATTCCGATTGTAGCTTAATTTGAACATTCCGATTGTTATTGCTTTATGATATTCCGATTGGTCCACTTTGCAACACATTCCGATCATAAGATCGGAATACATTCCGATTGCCCTCTTTAGTGATATTCCGATTTAAGTTGTTTTGCTATATACCGTTCTTACTTTCTTTTAGTACTTTCCGACTAAGTTCATATTTTTACAAAGTTTTCCAAGTGTTAGTTTTTATTGAGTGTTCATTTATTTTTCTAAATTCGTCTTTAAATTTGCAAGCGTTTATTTTTAAATTCGTCTTTTTCCTTTAATCATTAAATGCCTTAATTTTACTCTTCGACACTTACTTATTTGTCATTAGTTTAAAATAGATAAACAACCAAACTCCTTTTTATTAACCAAGAACAAATCATTCCACTTAGAGCCGAGATCAATTCGAGGAGATACCGAGAATAACCTGAACCCATATCAAATCCATTGTATCATCTACCATGATTCTTTTTGAAGAGATTGATTCATATTATGATATTACCATTTTATTAAATAATTAATATTAGTGACATTCTAAGTGTTCTAAAGTTGACATTTTACTTGCATACGATTTTATAAATTCTCACATAAAATCTTAAAATTGAAAGTGTGATAACTAATTTATTTTTAGCTCTTTTTACTAGTTTCGAAAAGAATTAGTAGACTTATGAATAATTAAATATGAATATTTAGAATTTCGTGGCCAATCATTGGATGGTCGGATTTTAACAAAAGTTTAGGCGTTTTTAAGCTAGTTTAGCAACTGAGTTTCGGTTACTTTTACCACTTGATCGAATAACATTACGTACTGAGTTTAACTAACATAAAATAGTTAATAACATTACTTAATAGTAGGTAACACTAAAAATCAGTTCGTAATCAAGTTAAGCAAAATTATGGTACGGTTTTTACCCGTACGCCCCGTTAGGGCTCGTTTTTAACCATTTAGCCAATTATGTGTTACTCTTCAAATTTAGGCATTACTAGGTCATGGTTTAACATGTAATAAGAGTTACTTGTACTAGGTAAATCAGATCTTACGAAGTGATTGGTGGTTTGAGCAAAACTTGACCTAGAAAACCCTATAAAGAGCTCGGCTAGGATTTTACTTACACAACCCGTACACGAACACTTGGAGCACTTAGGGACTTGTACTAGGAATACTTGGAAGACTAGAATTGGTTTCAAGAAGAGTTGTAATTAACACTAACACCAAAAACAACAACAAAATTCAAGAATCAAATTTAGGGTTTCTTATAAAACCCCAAATTTGTTTTTGCTAGGATTTTGTCTAGGTTTCTTCACACGTACTGTAGCAAGAGATTGAAGAAACAGTGAAGGAAGATAAAATTCGACTGTTGGAGAGGGTTTTTAGGGATTTTCCAATCGTTGTTAAGTTGTGATGGGGTATGGGTCGTTTATTATTGTTCCTGGGATTTTAGGAATTTTTTTTTGGTAACTAAATAATATGTATTTGAGTTATAAAAGGATTCTAATATACATAAACTTGTAAAAATCGGTTCAGGGAGTCCATTGGGCTTAATCGCACGAAATTTATGTTAAGTAGTGTTAATCTTGGGCCAATTTGGGTTTAGGTGGTTTTAATTGGGTTTAATTTGGGTTTACGGGCTTTTAAATATAGTTATGGGCTTATTTCTTGTCGTTTAATAATTTAATTAAGCTTATAGGATTAATTATGAAGTTTATTAATAAATTTTATTAGTTATTAGTTGATAAAATTAATTTATACATTTTTGTGATCATTTTGACAATAAAACGATATTTTATAATTAAATAATAAATAAAATACGATTACCTCGATAAATTATTCAAAATCTTGAAAATAAGTTAAAGTTGATAAATATATAATTTATATACTTTTTATAGTCCATCATATATTATTTTGAAGAAATCGTGAGTTGAAAATGTTTAGATAAATTTTTATTATTAATTAACGGTGATTTCGATAATTTACGTTAACTATTAGAAAATTAATTATTATTGACACTTATATGACCTATAAACTTAAAATAATTCATTTTTAGTAAAACAAATAAAACACATAAGCTTTTAGTTCGATGGCCTCCAATTATAGTTAATCACGGTTTGCCATTAGCACAATAATTATTTTCGACTTTGCAGTAATTAATTTAAACACGTTGCATATAAATTTCTATATCACAAATAGAATATCCTAATAGTCATTCGTATGTATTCTTAGTGATAATATAATTTGTTAGTTTTTGAATATCTTTGTGTTTATAATTTACAGTATTTTCAAAAAAAAAATTGTAGCGAAAATTATTTCATTCTTTGGATTAATAATGAGTTCAAGTTTACGGGTTGTCACATTCACCCTACCTTAGAGGATTTCGTCCCGAAATCAAAACGTAGTATACGTTACATTTTTGGTCGAGAAGAAGGAGAAAGTGGTGAGTGGAGGTCCAACGGCTACTAATAGTAACCAACGGTTACTTTTCTCCCCATAAATCAAGATTTTCAAAATTTTAACACACTTAAATTTTTATCTCTCAATTTTAGGTTTCTTCTTTTCATCACCGCAAGGATGTCGTATTTCTTTCCCATAGTCGCGATTGTATTCGTCGTTGTGATGGTTATCTACATAGCGAACGCTCCTCCAGAAGAAGATCTACAGTTCCTAATCGTTATCGTTGTGTTCATCATACCGCTTATCGTTTTGGCTATTTCCGTTGAAGTATTTTTGAAGAATTAAGTATTAGAATTTCATATATTTGTACTTTTGTGTTAATGTTTTAGTTGAATGTTTTCTTAAATAAAGTTTTGTTTCGTTCATCGTGCATGATTTGGTTATTCTTAGTTATCGTTATATTTGAGCTCTCAAATTTTACATGTTTTAGTTACGTTTGTGGATCTTACTTATTATTTTAGGTTCCATGATAATTCTGGTATGGTACTTCTTTAAGATTTCTGTTATTTTCAATTAATACAACTTATGCTTTTGGTATTAAGCTCTCATTGGGGATTCTTTTTCTTTTGGATTGGTTCTATTAGTTTTTTGTAAATATAGTAACTACTACGAGTATACTATTGTTCTATCTAAACTATACATAGGTGATCAGGCTATGTATATTCTAGATAAAACATATAACGTCCTCCATTTCGTCACCTCTTTTAATCGTATGATGCTTGTTATGGAGTCGTGGTTTATTATATCATACGTTTTAAATTTCGTTTACGGGACGAGTTATCTCATGTTTCTCATCGTGATTGATTATTCTTTGTTTTCCTTTTACTTTTTCATATATTCAATGGGATTTTTTTTTGCTGGTTACACTTTGATATTAGTGTTTATATTCGATTTGTTTGTAAAATTATGAGTTATTCATTTTACCAGTTATTGTTGCATAATATAGTTTTTAATTTACTCTTTTTTGGTCGTAAGTATGTTTTAGGCGTTACTAATAAAATTCAGTTACTATTCCTAAATATCTTATTCCAATTATTTCACAAACTCCGATATATCCTACCGCCCCAATCTAAATATATTCAAATTTCAAAATCTTCTGTCACACATCATCCCCAATTATTTTTTTTCAAAATTCTTCACACACAAATATTCATTTTCTTCTCAAAAAAATTTCCGGTTACCCTCCCCGATAGGCATTCCGATTTAGATTTTTACTCCCGTTATAATTATCATTATTACATCGCTCGTTTTACTTATCTACCCTATGTGTTTCTTTTTAGATGCAGATTTTTGTTTTATTTTAGCAGTTTATACATTTGGTGTATTCCCATTACTTTGTATCTTGTTACATTTATGAATGGAAATATTATGGCCTTATTTGATAAGGTTTTATTGAATTCGCATTGTTCTTTATTTATCTTCAGCTAATTTGTTTTATTATGTGTTTTGTGATAGTTAATTATTTTATCAGCTTTAGCTTCTTCATTTATTATCCTTTGATTGGTGATGTTATAGATTTTTCTTCCTTTGTAGTAATTTGGAGAGGGTTTTTTTATATATAAACTTGAATTTTGTTAGGCTCATTCACAATGGTTAAGAATTAAACATTATTTTATTGAACACGGAATTGAAATCTTACATTGTAACATCGGCAATTGTCGAGTCACTTAATTCTCACAATATTACATCATTTAATTTATGTTCCTGATGAGATTGTAATAAGGATCCCTACAAAGTATTCCGTAGAAATGTGGAAATTCTCGTTCCATATGTGTAGGGCTGATACTGTCTCCTGTGTACCAACTGGATTCATTTGAACTTCCTTCTTGAGTAGGTTCACTTAAGGTCCGTTGGGGTTGTGTTATTCTTATGGGCTGCTTTGAGGATCTACAGTATATTTTCCTATGCCCAGGCCTATTACATATTATGGAACGCTTCGTGCACTCCTTGCGGTGATAGTAGTCGCACTAGGCACAATAAGGTTTATTTCCTTCATAATTATTCCTTTGGATTATATTAGGGTTATGGGTTGTGTTAGGAGTCCTTTCCCTTTGTATTGGACCCACCCCCCCTTCTTGGTCTTGCGGATAATATCTCTCCCCACGATTTTTGTTGTACACTTGTCTTTGCTCGGTTTTGATATTGGGTCTATAATAGATATTTTGTATCCCTCTATGGTGATTGGTATGGTTGATCCTTCTGTCATTAGTTGGTTCTTCATTTCGTCTAAGTACTGAGCACATGTTTGGGTGATGCCCAATTATTCTGCACCGTGTGCATACGACTTCACCTCTTAAAATGGGTCCTTCTGGGTTTGCAGGGTGAATTTGATTGACTCTTCTGATCATGGGTTCTAGACGGATGATTGGACTTATTGTTCGATGACTTGGGTAAAGATTTGGACTCATGGTTTGATGTGTTGGATAACAATATGGATTCATTGTTTTGTGTGTTGGATAAGGGTTGTATCGGTATTGGTTAGGAATATTAATATTGCCTCAATGTTGGTGAACCAAAGTGTCTTGCACATCAAATGAACCTTGTCCAAGATTTATAGGTTCATGGTTCCTTCAAATGTAAAGCACAAAATTAGCTCTTCTTATAATAGGTGTATTGATTTATTTCTGAATATGTATATAAAGAGAAAATCATATGCAACAATAACACTCAATTCAATAAGTTACCCATTAATTGTAAAAAAACTTTGCGTGGTCTTTTATAAGAGTAATACTCGACACATCGTTTTTTTTTCATCTACATTCCTAAACGTGCTAGTATTCTACGAATTTATTCTTAGTCTTCAGCTTGTCGGACCTCAACGTCTCCTGCTCTTATTTGTAGAATTGCAATCTAATTCTATGCGGCTACAAGAGAGTCTTGCAACTCGGAAATTAAGAGGTTCTTGTCTTCCATGTGGTCGTGAAGGGTGTCGATCTCAACTTCAATATTTTCTATCCTTGATGTAAGGTCTTCAGGGTTTTCTCCAAATGGCTCAACTGCTGATCCTCCATCAGAGAAGGTTGTGGCATCGGGGTTATATTGTGATGAGAGTGATCTACTTCGCTTTCGAGATGGACCAGCGGTGTGTGGTGTGTGTAGATTAGTTGTATCGGGTGGAGGGTTTGACTTTGACATAAATGATGGAGTTTTCTATGATGACAATTGATTGACATCCATTAGGGTCATGGGTCCTCCGGCTGCTTCCTATTTTGACGAGTCATAATGTATTTGTTTGGTGGTGATTATGACATTTCCCCGAGATAAAATGTTTCGAGTGAGTTCGCTATTATTATAAAGTATCATTTTTTTTCTAGTATTAGAGTTAGTGTTTCATTATTTCTTGGTGGTTATCATTGTAATTAAGTATTTAGTATTCAAGATTTTCAGTAATATGATTTTCACTGGTTTGGTTGTGCATTCTTAGAATGCGTTCTTTTGGTAAATATCGTTACTTTCGGGACTATTGGATGTTTAGTATAGATATATACGTATATATGTGTTTATATATACATAAGTATATGTATATATATGTTTTGTAGTAATATTTATAAGTACACGAAATTCTTCATGAAGTGAGATTATAATTTAATTTCATATTTTCGCTATAGCATACTATTAACTAACAGTTAAGCAGATAGAATATTGCATGTTATGTACTATTATAATACTATAGTGTTGCTCACTAGATTACGTCATCCCACACCCATGGGTGGCTATGCATAGTCCCACAAACATGTTTTTCATCGTAACACTCATGTGTTTAGTAGGTGAAAATATATGCCAAACAATTTATCTTTTATTAAGGTTTAACACTATATGGTTGGTATGCTACTTTATCATGCAATTTAGAGCGAATTATAGTCTAGAGTTACTAATGCAACCTAGTTCTCTATAATCAAGGTCTCTGATACCATTCTATCACACCCCCAAATTTCACTACAACGAAAGACTGGGTTTGGATTGCGACTTCATGGTGTTAAAAGGACTTGATGCGAGAGAACGATCTCTACATGCCAAAACAACAATGCAGACTCTACATAATCCACATAGCATACTTGAGAAAAACATTTCTAAAGTGTCAACACAAAGTTGGTAAGTTCCTATGTTTGAGTTTAACAAAATAATAAAAATCATTTCAATGAACCACAAGATTTGTATCCACCCGTGACAATATAACACATACAATGTCACATAGTTTATCTTTACTACTATCTAAGCTCATGACACTGATGCGTTAACGAGTCTAACTGACTTCGTGTGTGCCTGTGAAGGTGACTAACCCAAGTCACCCATTATCTACAAATGAAACTGTATTTACTTGAACGGACTGATTCAAAGTAAATAGGAGTGTCAACTCCGATAGATCTATCCATAACATTCGCGCTCACTTCGCTGTAACCCAGCTAGGTGACTAACGGTTCATGATTCGCGGGCAGTTCTCATTTGGGTTATGTTCGAGACTTAGACATAGTACATCATTTCAAGTACTTGCATTCATGCGTTAAAATCAAGCAATGTTCTTACCCCAAAAGATGATAAAACAAGTAGAAAGAGGGGATATAAACTCACTTTGTCACGGTAAGTAGTTGCGGAAACAAAGTAGAAATCTACCGGTAACCTAATAAGATTAGTATTCATTTAAACCATGCGTAAAATATATATAATGTACATGTATAAAATATTCCTTAGTTGGTGCTTTATATTGGAATAATAACGACTAATGTTTTATAAAACATTTTCGGCTATTAATTAAATTAATTATTTAAAGTCGGGTTTTATCTTTTTAAACTAGGGTTTCATCAATTATTATCATTTTAGATTTTCATGTTTATGCATTATAAAATAATTGATAGGTTGATATGAATTCAAGTAAAAGTAATTTAAATATATTATATTTTTCTAACAAATTAACAATTAAATTTTACATATTTTTTAATAGGTAAAAATTCAGGTTTTATGTTTTCTACTTTCGTATTTGTTTCTTAATCATTTTAAGTACTATAAAAGCATGTAATTATTTACTAAATTAATATGAAATATAACATTTATAAGTTTAGCACGAATTTTAATTTAACAATTTCATGAGTTATAAAATATAATTAAATTTTCTTAAAAAAGTCCTTTTTACGTGTAGTAATCGTTTATTAATTATAAATTCGTTTTTAATCCTTCTACCATGATTCTTTTTGAAGAGATTGTTTCATATTATGATATTACCATTTTATTAAATAATTAATCTTAGTGACATTCTAAGTGTTCTAAAGTTTACCATTTTACATGAATACGATTTTATAAATTCTCACATAAAATCACAAAATCATAAAATCATAAAATTGAAAGTGTGATAACTAATTTATTTTTAGGTCTTTTTACTAGTTTCGAAAAGAATTAAAAACTTATGAAAAATGAAATATGAATATTTAGAGTAAAAATTTTGTGACCAATCATTGGATGGTCGGATTTTAACAAAAGTTAAGGCGTTTTTAAGCTAGTTTAGCAAAAGAGTTTCGGCTACTTTTACCACTTGATCAAATAACATTACGTAATGAGTTTAGCTAACATAAAATAATTAATCACATTATTTAACAGTAGTAAACACCAAAATTCAGTTCGTAATCAAGTTAAGCAAAATTATGGCATGGTTTTTACCCATACGTCCCGTTAGGGTTTGTTTTTAACCATTTAGCCAATTATGTGTTACTTTTCCACTTTTGGCATTACTAGGTCAGGGTTTAACATTTAATAAGAGTTACTTGTACTAGGTAAATCAGATCTTACGAAGTGATTGGTGGTTTGTGCAAAACCGGACCTAGAAAACCCTAAAAAGAGCTAGCTAATATTTTACTTGCACAACCCATACACAAACACTTGGAGCACTTAGGGACTTATACTAGGAATACTTGGAAGACCAGAATTGGTTTAATAAGAGTTGTAATTAACACTAACACCAGCAACAATAAAATTCAAGAATCAAATTTTGGGTTTCTTATAAAATCCCAAGTTTGTTTTTTCTAGGATTTCGTCTAGGGTTCTTTACACGTGCTGAGCATCTAGGGAATAGAATAAGGGTCCTTGGTGGAGGTTTCGGAGTCTTTGAATGCTCTTGTGGTGGTGCCAATGGTAGTGTGATGATGGTGGTTCACGGTAGCAAAGAAATAACAAAGAAGGAATTTGATTGATTTGTTTATGATGATTTTGTGATTCAAGACTTGTTAGTTGCTGTATATTTATACTAATCTTGAATTCTTATCACCAATGAATCAATAATACATGGAAAGTAGACTGTTGGAGAGGGTTTTTAGGGATTTTCCAATCGTTGCTGAGTTGTGATGGGTTATAGGTCGTTTATTATTGTTCCGGGATTTTAGGAATTCTTTTTGGTAACTAAATAATATGTATTTCAGTTATAAAAGGAATCCTAATATACATAAACTTGTAAAAATCGGTTCAGGGAGTCCTATGGGCTTAATACCATGAAATTTATGTTAAGTAGTGTTAATCTTGGGCGAATTTGGGTTTAGGTGGTTTTGATTGGGTTTAATTTGGGTTTACGGGCTTTTAAAAATAGTTACGGGCTTATTTCTTGTCATTTAATAATTTAATTAATCTTATAGGATTAATTATGATGTTTATAAATAAATTTTATTAGTTTTTAGTTGATAAAATTAATTTATACATTTTTGTGATCATTTTGACAATAAACGATATTTTATAATTAAATAATAAATAAAATACGATTACCTCGATAAATTATTCAAAACCTTGAAAATAAATTAAATGTGATAAATATATGATTTATATACTTTTTGTAGTCCATCATATATTACTTTAAAGAAATCGTGAGTTGAAAACGTTTAGATAACTTTTTATTATTAATTAACGGTGATTTCGATAATTTGCGTTAACTATTAAAAATTAATTATTATTGACATTTATATGACCTATAAACTTAAAATAATTCATTTTAAGTTAAACAAATAAATCACATAAGCTTTCAGTTCGATGGCCTCCAATTATAGTTAATCACGATTTCCCATTAGCACAATAATTATTTTCGACTTTAAAGTAATTATTTTAAACACGTAGCATATAAATTTCTATATCACAAATAGAATATAATTTGTTTGTTTTTGAATATCTTTGTGTTTATAATTTACAGTAAATTTGTAGCGAAAATTATTTCATTCCTTGGATTAATAATGAGTTCAAGACATTGTATACGTTACGTTATTGGTCGAGAAGAAGGCGAAAGTGGTGAGTGGAGGTCCAACGGCTACTAATAGTAACCAACGGTTACTTTTCTCCCTATAAATCAAGATTTTCAAAATTTTAACACACACTTAAATTTTTATCTCTCAATTTTAGGTTTCTTCTTCAAGTGTTTACGTAGCTCCACCAGCACCAGCACTGTATTGTGATGACGAGGCCTCAATTCCTGAATTCAAACACGGTGATAATCCTACTGAAGTGTTAGCTGCCATGTCTGCCTATATCACTCAAACGTTATACAAATGAGCATATCGAGGACTTCCTACCACCAATAATCAGTTAAGGACTTCTTCAAACTCTCGTGAACAAGCTACCGTTCAAGAAGGCAGAGTCATGGTTCAACCTATTCAGGGGAGACCGAGTTCATCTAACACCAGTACAAGATCTTACAACACTTCTCCAATGGTAAATTCTACTGGCAAGATAAAGATGATCACATGCTACAACTGCAAGGGGAAGGACATATGGCTTGGGATTTTAAGCATACCAAGAGGAGAAGGGATGCTTCGTGGTTTGAGGAAAAGGTGATGTTGGTCAATACCCAAGCAAATGGCTGTAAGTTAGACGAGAAGGAGTTATCGTTTCTTGCTGATCCAGGAGTTCCTGATAACGAAGGACAAGCAGCAGCTTTCACTCATAATGCAACTTGTCAAGCAAATGATCTCGATGCATACGATTCTGACTGTGATGAATTCAACACCGCCAGAGCAGCTCTAATGGCAAATCTCTCAGTTTATGGGTCCGATCAACTATCTGAGGTACCAAGTGTTATCATTGATACTAGTATTCCACCACATCAAGTTGGGCAAGAGTCTCAGTATCCGGAAGAGCCTTCGGTGGTGAGTAATTCAAATAAGGAGACAAACACTGATAGAAATATCAATGCAAGTCCCCAGACTTCGAGTGAAATATGACTGGGAGCTATTATGGATTCCCCTGCTCAACAATATCTGGTAACGGTTCCGGTAACTTTGCTTAGCCACATTAATACTGCGGTCCTTGAAACCGTAGGTGTTAATACGACATTATCTGCCGAGCTTGCTTTGTATAAGGAAAAGGTTAAAACCTTGGAATTAACTCCTTTTACAAATACACTAACCAATCCCGAATTTGATGAGTTTCGAAAACTTCAAATGGATCATTTACGCGAGATTGAAAATTTAAGAGCAAATCTTTGAAAAGAAATTAAGGAAAAGAGTCAGTCGTCGCTAATTTTTAAAAACTTAAAACGGATTTCGAAATTCTCGAGTCTAATAAAGTTGAAACGTAAATTAATGCTTCTAACCAAATTAAAAAGATAGTTAATTTGCTTTTAAAACAATATTCTGCATCACATATAGTACATTTGTCTGATACATCCCTTAAGGAATTTAATTTATCTCTTCAACAAGACCTTTCACCTAACCCGGGTTACGCAAAGCAATCTCTTATCCATAACCCAAGACTTTATGATGCTACCAAAATTGGAAAGGTGTTAGGTCCACCCGATGTTCATGATAATGAGGCAGATATTCGACTTTATGATATTTTTTTTCTCTCCCCTAGGGGGCGATTTCTGTCCACCATTCTACCTAAAATTCTGGCTAAAAAACCCTAGCAACCGCCTCTCTATCTTATTTGTTATTAATTTCTTTTTACTTGATTCAGGGTTTCATTTGGTGCTTCTAAGGTTACCATTCGTCTCATTGGACCAGATCTAGGAATTTTTGGCCGTAAGATATGCAATCGGTTCAAGGTTTTTATTATTGTAGAATGGTTGTGCTTTGGTTTCTATCTATCTATCTAATGGAAATCGCCCATCTCGAAACCCTAATTACCCTTCAATCATTTTTTATTCTTCATTAGTGTTTCGATTTGGTTTGGTTTTTCTCGATCTCTGTTTTGTTTGTACATCTATATGGATAGATTGGTCGACTGCATGGAGGTTCTACTCGTGGGATCCACGCATGGTATCGCATCGGGTAAAATCTTTACTTAGGGTGTCTATTGACAGGTTGTTCATCTTAAGGGTTGCGATATCAATCCTGGGGATCACATGCTTTGTTATCATGGTTACCACAGGTTTGTTAAATCCTATGATTCGGGTAACATGATCCTACTCTCTAAGATAGTTACGAGTGGTACTCGTTTTTTGATCGTTGGCAAAACCTTATAGGTTTGTTTTTCATGATAACTTGAATCTTTGCAAGGTTCCTACGATTTTCAGGATGTCTGTGTTTGTTTTTCGTGATCTAGAGGTGCATGCATGAGTGCTTTTTGTTGCTATGGATTGGGAGATTCGACTGGTTCGATACCCTACACATCTTAGGGTTTCGGTTTGGTTATTACCATGTGGAGGTCACGTGATTGATCAACACGGGTTGACATCATGCAGTAATCATGGCGTAACACTCGGAAACACTTATCTAGAAACGAAATTACTGTTTTGGTTTTTATATGTTGGAAAATCGGCAGTGTAATGGTTATTTATATTCTTTTTTCCAATTTATTTGGAAGTTATAAGAGTGGCATGTCATTCTTATGTAAGTTTGTGGTTTGTGCACATTGTGTATGTGTTGTAGCCCATGTAACGGGCCGTGATGTAGGACTTCACCTACATCCTTTTGTACTTCAATGTTTTTTGGTGTAATATATTTTACTGGGGTCATTCCCCTTTACTAAAAAAAAATATTCCACTTTATGAAGAGAATCGGTCTAAAATGCTTGCTAAATTTCCAAAACAATTTGATTATGTATCACATAATAAAGAACAAATAGATTTTAGAACTCGCTTTAAACCACACCCGGACATTCTTTTCGCACCCCCCCCCCCCCCCCCCAAAGTGTCATTGACTAAACTCCCTATTACATCTCCTACACTTGTAAAAAAGTATGAACCTAAGGAAAAACCAAAGGTTCTTCCACAAGTAAGTACAATATTGTTAAGTTTGAAAGAGCTTCAACGATATTTTACATGTTTTGACAAGGTCATTAAGGAATGTACGATTCCAACGGCTCAACCCGAAGGAGAATGGGATTTCAAACACACGAAAGGTGTTTACGGATGAGATCGTTCCGTTTGTGGAAAATCTTAAAGCGGGATTTATATCTCTTGGTGTTAGCCTCAAAATATTCAGTCAAACAAGAATGATTGGTCATAGGTTTATTATGTATCGTATTTTAGAACGTTGTAATATGTAGTAGGTTAGTCATGTTTTATGGGCTTAACTTTAAGTTAAAATTCATTCATAAGTAACTAAAGCCCAAAAGGAAAGCCCGACCCAAAAAATATAGTCCATAAAGAAGCCCGCGTGTGGGTGGACTATATATACCCTTCCTAGCATGTTAGGAAGGGTGTTGGTTCATTTTATTCATTTTCTCCTAATCTAATATTCACCTAGTTCCTACCAATTCTCTATCTTTTCTCTCTCTAATTTCTCTCTCTAGAATTCATCTTCTTCATCTATTTTCTTACTTTAATTCGTGTTATTTCATCTAAATATATGGGACAACAATTGGTATCAATCGCCATGGGTTAGATTTGTGATTGGTTGTGGTGTTTTTATTTGATTAGAATGTTTTGATCTTTATTTCATTTCTCGAATTCAATTTTTTTGTGTTTTCCATGTTCTAAATCTTGATCTAAATCTCCTACCTAGTTGTGGTTGGGATTTGGTTGCTTTGGTTTGGGTAAAATCACGTTTTTTCTTGGTAAAAATCTCATTTTTGGCCTAAAGTTTCGGAAAAGTACCCTTATTGCGACAGAAACACCTTGTCTTCTATCACAATATACTAGGGTTTATCATTGCGATCGAGATTGCGATTCATATTGCGATTGGTGTTGTTTTTGATATTTCGAAAAGGTTATTGCGATAGGGAACATTGCGACAGAACATTGCGACAGGACATTGCGACATGACATTGCGACAGGTCATTGCGACAGACATTGCGACAGGTCATTGCGATAGACATTGCGACAGGTCATTGCGACAGACATTGCGACAGACATTGCGATGGGACAACATTGCGGTGGGACAACATTGCGATGGGACATTGAGATCTGTTTGGTTAAATTTTGTTTGAGTATTTTTTAGACTTAGCCACTATCTAGACTAGTCCCGGAACATAGTTTACACGAAGATTAAAAAATAAAAAATAAAAAAAATATTTGGCGATACAAATTTTTTCCAGCCTACCGTTTTGTCGGACTGCGGAATTTATTGTCGGACTGAGAAAAATCGGAATTTTCGGAATTTCATCCACAACTCAATCACTATAACATCTACTTAAGATCCATATTCACTTCATCATTTCAGAATATCGAGATGGATTCTACTGCCGAATATCGTGTGACGAACAACAACATAATGGTGGCGGGTAACAAAGAAAGACCACCAATGCTTGTGTCGGGTCGATATGATCAATGGAAATCCCGTTTTCTACGTCATCTTGACACAATACCTAACGGTGATGCTTTAAGGCAATGTATTTGGAAGGACCCTATAAACTCTCAAGGATTCAAGTTCCTAGAGTACCAGCCATAGACACTACTGAAGAACAACCGGCTTCTGAACGTGGTGAAAGGAGGAACGACCTCACACCAGAGAACCGTGCTTGGTTTGATGCAGAGAAGGAAGGAATCTACTTAATTCTAAGTGGAATTGGAGATGATATTTATTCCACGGTTGATGCATGCCCTATTGCTCAAGAAATGTGGACGGCTATTGAAAGATTGCAACAAGGTTAATCACTTAGCAAACAAGATGTGAAAACTAAGATGTCTTGGAAATTTGAAAAGTTTACATCAAAGGATGGGGAATCAATTGATTCTTATTACTCCCGGTTCTACAAGATGATGAATGATATGACCCGAAACAACTTGCAAGTTTCCACCATGTCAATGTCCAATTTCTACAACAACTTCAACCAGAGTGGACACGGTTTGTCACCTTGGTGAAACAAAAACAAATGTTAGACGAAGTGTCATATCACAAGCTCTTTGACATTTTGAAACAATTTCAAAATTAGGCAAAAGAACTTCGAGCTGAACGTGTTGCAAATGTTTCCAATTCACTTGCTTTGGTGTCTACCACTCAACATTACCCAGATTATCACCCTCGTACTTCAAAGACCTACTCTACTCAATCATCATCACCACGATCATCCACTGTCTCCAAGTCACATGCTCTAACACGATCCCGAGGCAAAGAAGTTGCAAGAGCACCATCACCCACACCTGAACAATCATCCGAAGAAGACAGTGATGAAGAAGTAGCTCAAAAGGATAGGGAATTCAAGCAACAAATGGCTTTCATTATGAAGCAATATAAGAAAATCTACAAACCCACCAACAATAACCTTCGAACATCTTCAAACCCGAGGAACACCCATGCACAGAGTCCTCCAACGTATGACACACGAAGATGTGCTGAGAGTCCTCCAAAGTATGATCGACAACCTAAGTATGATAATCAGAGGGTCGCTACTGTTGTTGGAAATAGGGAAACTGTTGGTACTCAAGTTGTGCAACAAAGTGGGATTCAGTGTTTTAACTGCAGAGGTTTTGGGCATTTGGCTAGGGAATGCAGGCAGCCAAAGAGGGTTAAAGATTATGGTTATCATAAGGAAAAGATGATGTTGTGCAAGAAAATGGAAGCTAGAATCAAGTTATCAGCTGAGGAAGGAGAAATGTTTGACGACACAGATGATTAACTATCCGACCAAGAACTCGAGGCATATTATTCATACATGGCAAAGATTCATGAGGTCCTAAACGTCACTGAAGATGACAGTGGTCCTATCTTTGATACCGAGCCAAGTGATAAGGTACAACACGATGATGAATATAATGTGTTTGGTGATACACATGAGCATAGTGATCTACCAACAATAATTACTGACACGTGTATGATGGAAACGGTTGATAGCAATACCATACCCGATTCATCAGACATGTGTAATAATGAGTTTGAGGATGATCAATATGCAAATGAGTATGATGACGAGGAGCGTGTCGCGCTTGCTAATCTAATTGCTAGTTTACAAAAAGATGTCAATGAAAATAGAAAGAGTCAAAAGCAATTAAAGAAGGCAAACGTAGCGCTCACTCAAAACTTTGAAGAATGCAAAGCCGCTCTTATAGGGCTGAGCTTCTTCAAAAGACCAACGAACTTGAGGGGTACAAATGTCGTGTCAACGACGTTAAAAAGGACGATTTTGAAAATAAATACAACGACGCTCTTGCTTTGTTAACTAAGGAAAAACTTTTATTTAATGTTTTATTAAGTGATGAACGTCAAAAAACGTACCTTTCCACAACAAAAGTTAATGAACTTGAACAGAGGCTTTCGATGAATACCACCGATTCTGCTAAAATTCTTGACGAGAAGAAACAAGAGGTTGAAACATTAAAACAAGATTTCAAAAATAGACAAAGCAAAGATACTGAAAAAGTAAAGGATCTCGAAGAGCAAGTTGATTTTTTGAAAAAAGTTGTTTATAAAACTCATGACTCTATTCAAACTGTTAGAATGATATCACCTCCGTCGTTTTTTAAGGGTCAACCTAGCTTTGCCACCCCCAAGTACCTCAAAAAAGCTCAAGCTGCTAACCCACACTTATATCTTGATGAGTCCGAATGGACTGATAATGACTGCCCAGTTGCTAACCTCGATAGTGAAGAGACGTCCCTTTGGGATGAGGAGAGTAGATCACCGGTCAATAAAGATTTTGTGAAACCATATAACTATGCTTATCTAAACACCCTTTATGGTCTTTTCACTCCACAAAAACAGAAGTCTCGTGAGGAATTCTTTTTAGAATGCAAACAACGAAGAATTCAATGGAAGAAAGCGTTTGCCGCTAAGAGGAAAACTAATGTTTTTAAATATATTAACTATTTGCCTCTAGATGCTTCTAAAGGCAAAAGTAGAAAAACACTTAGTTTTCTTAAACACCACATTGAAAATGTTCAATCAATTGTCGAAAGCGATTGGAAAAAACGTCAAAAGGATAAGTAGAAAACCGAGATTCCTCACGACATAACTGTGTTTGTGAAAGAACTTCTAATACCAAATACGAAGATAATAAAAGAACATGTTCTTGAGTTTGAAAACTTGATTCGGTCTGAAATGTTTGATGACTTGAATTATGTTGAGTCTCTTGAAAAAGAAATTGATGAACTCTAAAATGACAAATCAGATTTTTCAAACGAATATGATCTACTCTTAGAAGAATGTCTCTCCAAAGATATTTTGTGTGTTACTCTTCAATCTTGTGCTGATATCGATGAATATTCTGATGTTGCATGCAAATATGTTGATAAAATCAAAGAATGTGAGCGTCTTGAACTTGAGCTTTCAAAATATAAAGAAAATGTTGATAAAAAGGCTTTTGAGTTACTTCAACACAAAACTGATTTCCTTCAAAAACATTGTCATTCTCTTGAACTTGCTTTGCAAAAAGACGTTGGTAGTTTTCCACATGATAATAACTTGCAAGAAAAACTTCCCAAAA
The DNA here is from genome assembly GCA_025667525.1 of Glebionis coronaria. Taxonomy (NCBI): domain Eukaryota; kingdom Viridiplantae; phylum Streptophyta; class Magnoliopsida; order Asterales; family Asteraceae; genus Glebionis; species Glebionis coronaria. Next base: position 179,719,555 of record CM046880.1, on the reverse strand, counting down.
CGTTTCGAGAAATGAATGAACAGAATTTGGAAATATAAGGGTTGAAAGCTTAGTTACAAGACAGGGAACTAGCAATAGCTGAGTTGAAGAAACTCGTTGCTAAGATGGGTGGGAAAATTGTGGAACCTAGTGTTAAGAAACCTGTTGTAAGACAACCCAATGCACAAAAAGTGACTAGACCCTCTGTCTTGGGAAAACCATCTGTTTTCTCTAATTCTGCTTTTGCAAAACCTGTGTTTGCCCCCAAGACGGATGGGAAGGATAGGTTACCACAAAACACTTCCAAAACACGTATTCGATCACAAAGTACTAAGAACACTAATGTGATTAAAACAGGGATGTATACATTGGCCACTAAACCCACACAAAACAAAGAAAGTCATTCACCTCAGACTTCTAGAAACACTAATAGACGTGTGTCTTTTACTACAGGAGTAGTCCCCACTGCTAATGTCAGCCAGCCCCAGCTTAAGAGCACTCGCATGAATGAAAAGGTTTGGCAAAACAAAAGTCAAGGGAAGATGAAGGAAGTAGAAGACCACCCTAGGATTTTCAATGTTTCTAAGAATAAAACGTCTGTAATCGCGTGTAATGATGATTTCAATGATTTGACTTTGAATGCTTTGAATGTTAAGTTTGTTGGTGTGAAATGTGGAAAGTGTGCCAATGTTAATCATGCTATGTGTGTTTCGAATAATGTCATAGGCGTAGATACTAGAACTAAGAAGCAAACAGCAATGCCTATTAGTACTAGAAAACCCAAACGCAAAGTGAACAATTCTGGTGCAACCCCCCCCCCCCCCCCCTTAGAAAAGTATTGCATCAGACTCCACCACTAAGAACCATAGAAGCAGAATTAGGGAATTATATGAGTCTGCTAGCAAGTCTTGGAAATGGTGGTTTTCTAATCAATGCCCTCCAGGATATAAATGGATGCCTAAGGTTAGGACAGAAGATGTGCCTACGTGCGTTAGTGTGCCTCTAAGTGATGAAACTAAGGAAACTAATGAATCGGCAATTACAACTAACATGGAATCCTATTTAGAAAATGCTCCATCGTGTTCTAATTCTTCTGCAGGTGATCAAAATAATTCTCTTCATACTGGACTCCGGATGCACGAAGCACATGACGGGGATTCTCAAGTTTCTAATTAACTTCGTGGAGAAGTTCCTGGGTACAGTCTAATTCGGAAATGATCAATTTGCACCGATCCTAGGATATGGAGACTTGGTTCCGGGGAATATCACTGTCAAAAGGGTTTACTACGTCGAAGGGCTCAATCATAATCTTTTCTCGGTTGGTCAATTCTGTGATGCGGATTTGGAGGTTGCGTTTAGAAAGAAGACATGTTTTGTTCGTGATTATGCTGGGAATGACTTACTTACCGGAACACGGGGTACTGATCTCTACACTATCTCACTACAAGACTCCACATCTTCAACTCCAATCTGTTTCATGGCTAAAGCTTCTACGACTCAAGCTTGGTTATGGCATCAACTTTATCTCATCTTAACTTTGATACCATCAACTTGCTTTCCAAGAAAGATATTGTGAGAGGCCTTCCAAACTTGAAATTCATATAAGATCATCTTTGTTCTTCTTGTGAGCTTTGTAAAGCTAAACGGACTAGTTTCAAGACAAAGACTACACCAAGCTCTAAAGGACGGTTAGATCTTATTCATATAGATCTGTATGGTCCCATGCGTGTTCAAACCATCAATGGGAAGAAATATGTTATGGTAATTATCGATGACTACTCAAGGTACACGTGGACCCTCTTCTTACGGTCCAAGGATGAAACACCTGAGGTTCTCATTAACTTCCCTAAGCTGATACAACATGGTCTTCAAGCACAAGTAAAAGTGGTACGTACTGACAGAGGCACATAATTCTTAAATTCAACTCTAAAGAAGTATTTTGAAGCCGAAGGAATTGAACACGAAACATCTATTGCTAGAACACCTGAACAAAACGGTGTTGTTGAAAGACGAAACCGTACTTTAGTTGAGGCTGCTCGAACATTATTATCTGCTTCAAAACTATCGTTATTCTTTTGGGCCGAAGCCGTATCAACTGCATGCTACACCCAAAACCGATCCTTAATTATCCCTAGACACGAAAAGACACCATATCACATAATTAATGATCTCAAACCTTCCCTCAAACACCTTCATGTTTTTGGATGTACGTGTTACATTATTTGCGATGGTGAAAATCTGGACAAGATGAAAGAGAAAGGTGATGCATGCATTTTAGTGGGATATGCAACTCAGTCTAAGGGATACAGAGTGTAAAACAAGAGAAAAAAATTGATAGTCGAGACTATTCATAACAGATTTGATGAATTGCAAGAAATGATGCTTGAACAAAACAGTTTAAGTCCCGATCCACAACGAAAAAGACATCTGTGCACAACCGCACGGAACTCGGAACTCAAGACCACAACAATGAACCGTCAAGTTCAAAGCTGGTTCCTGAACATGTTCCTAGAGCAGATATGACAGTGGACACGACACTTGAAGAGTTGGAAATGTTATATAGACCAATGTTTGATTAATATTTCACGGGGGAGAAACATGTTGTATCAAAGTCTTCCGCTGTCACTCATGATACGAATGATGATACCGATCATCATTAATAAAAGGATACAACTTCATCTACTTCAACACGAGTTGCTGCAGATTTACCTCCTCAAAATATAATGTCAACAATCGATCCTACAACATCCACAACTACTGTCATTGCTCCAGAGAACACAAATCAAGCAGACGATGAATTATCTGACGATGACGATTTTCACAACCCATTCGGTACATCGGTACACAAAACTGGAGAGTCTTCTACTCGCAATGTTGATCCGTCAAATATGCATACGTTCTATCAATGACATCCTTCAACACATCATTGGACCCGATAACATCCTTTGGTTCAAGTAATTGGAAACCCTTTACAGCCTGTTCATACAAGACGACAACTATCCACCGATGGTGATGTTTGTATGTTCGCACTCGCCGTGAGTACAGTTGAACCGAAAAACATCAAATAAGCCATGGCTGATCATGCTTGGATTGAATCGATGACAGATGAACTTCAACAATTTGAAATACTTAAAGTCTGGGAACTTGTTGACGGACCATACGATGTGATTCCTTTAAATCTTCGTTGGATCTGGAAAAACAAGATGGATGAATAGAATACGATCATCAAGAACAAAGCTAGGCTAGTGGCTAAGGGGTACGGCCAGAAAGAGGGAATTGATTTTGACGAATCATTTGCACCAGTTGCTCGTATGGAAATGGTCAGGATTTTCCTTTCTTATTCTGCACATAAGGGATTCACTGTCTGTCAAATGGACGTAAAGCCGGCGTTTCTTAACAGTCCTTTGAAGGAAGAAGTCTATGTCACGCAACCAAAAGGATTCGTCAATCCTTATTATCCTGACAAGGTGTATCGTCTCCACAAGGCACTATATGGACTCAAGCAAGCTCCAAGGGCGTGGTACGACGAGCTCTGAAAATGTCTGGTATCCATAGGTTTCTCAAAAGGTTCCATTGATCTAACTTTGTTCACTTATAAATATGGGGATGACATTTTGCTTGTGCAGATTTATGTTGATGACATTATTTTCGAGTCTACAAACCCAAAACTTTCAAAATGGTTTGAAAAAGTCATGTACAGCAAATTTGAAATGTCAATGATGGGCGAACTAAAATTCTTTCTAGGAATTCAAGTTCACCAATCCGCAAGTGGTATCTTTATAAACCAAGCTAAGTATTGTCAAGAGATAATGAAAAATCATGGTATGACTTCGTGTGACCCCGTTGGGACACCATTATCAACTACATCGCTAGATGCTGACTTAGAGGGAAATGCCATAGATCAAACGAGATATCGTTCCATGATCGGTTCCCTCATGTACTTGACAACAAGCAGACCTGATATTTCACATGATACGTGTTATTGTGCACGATATCAAACACGACCCACTGAAAAGCACCTCAAGGAGGTTAAACGGATCTTTCGGTACCTCAAGAATACCATTCATTTGGGACTCTGGTATCCGAGGGAAACCGGTTTCTTTCTAACAGCCTATTCAGATTCTGATCATGCATGGTGTCTTGATACACGAAAAAGTACTTCTGGTGGTGCACAATTTCTAGGTCAAGATATGCTTGTGGGATGGTCTTCCAAGAAGCAGGATTGCACGTCACTTTCATCAGCCGAAGCGGAGTATGTGTCTCTATCTGCGTGTTGTGCTCAAGTTCTTTGGATGAGAACACAACTCACGGATTATGGCTTCCACTTTGATAAAATACCTATGTATTGTGACTCAAAGTCCGCCATGGCCATCTGCTGCAATCCGGTACAACATTCCTACACGAAGCACATTGATGTCCGATATCACTTCATTAAGGAACAAGTTGAAAGAGGTATCGTTGAACTATACTTTGTTGGAACGAATTTCAAATTAGCCGACTTGTTTACGAAAGCTCTGTCGAAAGATAGGTTTGAGTACCTCGTTAGGCAAATTGGTATGAGATGTTTGACTCCAGCAGACCTGGAGATTCTTTGCTCAGGTGCCTGCTTGATTTATCTATCAAACATCAACTTGTAAATATCTTTGAAAAAGCAAAATACAAAAATATAAAACATATAAAAACAAAACACAAAATTAAAAAATCTTTCAAAATCCAAAAATATTCTTCTCGACATGTCTTTCAGTATCGATAATATGTACATGCCTAGAAATGTTGCTCAATAACGACACGGGTGTGTACATAAAGCTCAAATGAAAGTTGTAAATATTTTTCAAAATATGTAATTTCCTCTTTTAATAAAGGAAATTGTCTATTTTGGACAATATTTCCAAACAACGGGTAGAGAAATCTACCTTGGGTTGAGCTTGTCCCAAAACATTCAACGTTTTGAGCTCAACATAATGGCTTGTAATCACTTTCAGATTGCAACCCGGTTCTAAATTCACGGGGGAGTGTACGCTTTAAGACCCTTACCCTCAGCAAAAGAAGAGAAATCTTCTTAACTTGAGTGGATTCGTCAAGACATTCAACGTCTATGAACTCAAGTTTATGCTTTAGAAAAACCTCTTCGCCAAAAAGAAATAGGATTTTTCAAAAAGCGTTGAACATAATTTTTTCAAGAATTTCTCAATGATTATTCAAAATCTTTCAAAAATTGTGTGTTCAACAACTCCCATCCCCAAAAAGCGAAATGTGGATCATATCCTCACAATGACAATTCAATTGGATCAATTTTTGAGGGGGAGCATTTCAACTTCATGCAAAGATTGACACATCTTTCTCTCGGAGTTTTTCAAGACTATTTTTCAAAATATATTTTAATCAAATTTGGTATCTCTAATATCAAAAGATTTTATATATTACAGATAGGGGAGAAAATGTGATTAAAATGTGATCTTATATAAGACTCAAGTACTTTAACTCTTAACTACATGTGCGAAACACATTCGATTATCGATGCACATGTGAAGAGGGAGCATTTATGAAACGACAAAACTAGGAATGTGTTAAATGTTTTTCAAACATTTTGTTAGAATTTAAAGTGGTTTTCATGGTTACAATCAAATACCCACAACATCTTTAATTCACGACGTTATTCGTGTCAAAAGGGTGGTTAGGGTTTAAGTCCTATGATCCAACCAGAACCGGAGGGATCTTCCCAGGGACAATCCAATAGATTATTAGAAGTCCTTAGGAAAGATGGAGTAGAATGTGAACGTAGCTGAATGCCGACTAAGTACTGATGATAACACTAGAACAATCACAACAAGGTGCTATTAATGATGTCTTGGTAAGCATTGAAGGGGTTGAAGAATGAAAAAGAAATGTAAGGATAAAGGGTGTAAAGAAATTAGCCCTCCATACAACTTAGGCAGAAAACGGGTCAACACGTCATGAAGACAACTCATCATGGACCCAGTGATGTATGCACAACCCTTTCCTAGCTACTCAGGCTTCGCTCAAAAGAAGTTTGTTTTATTGTCACGGAGAACAACATGACTTCTATTGACTTTCTGACTTCGATATATTTGATATTGAATTGGTGAAATCTGCTCCAGCCTCCGACCACTAAAAGTGCACAAATCGAGTCTAGAGCCAAGAGATCAATCAAATCTCGTTAGGACACACAGATGAAGATCAAGAGAGTCCTACGCTATATCCTTGTGATATTGCTAGAACACTCAGAGTAATACTACTTAGTATTCACAATGATGAGTGGAAATCCTTCCAGTGTTAACATCAAACAGCACTACGGTAGGTCTTTAATAACTAGATTTTGCTTAGTTAAAAATTCGTTATTCTCGGTATCTCCTCGAATTGATTTCCGGTTAAATGTGTGAGATTAGTTGTTCTTGGTGAAAATAATATTTTTGGTTTTGGTAAAATAAATGTGCAAGACTTAATAATAAAGGACGGGAAATTAAAACTAAAACTAGTCGAAGCGTAACGGTGCAATATTTAAAACGTTAAAAGTAAATGACGTGAAATTAAATGACGTAAAATTAAAACTTAACGAAAAGTAAATTGACAATTAAATAAAAATGCAAGACGAAATTAAAAATATACTAGAAACAAAGCAAGAAAAACTGACACTTTAAATAAAACAAAATAATAGAACAAAACAAACATCCAATCGGAATATACTCCATCGGAAAGTTAATGATCGGAATGCACAAAATGGACATAATCGGAATGAATTTCGATAGATTGATCGGAATGTGTAAAATGGTGCATGATCGGAATATCTTAAAAAGAACATGATCGGAATGTGGGAAGATTAGCAGCAATCGGAATACTAAGAAATAAGCTACAATCGGAATGATAACAAGCATACCAATCGGAATGTTTATAAACTGAACCCAATCGGAATGTCACTAAATACAAACAATCGGAATACTTGTAAAACCTCCAAATCGGAATAATGAGGCACTAATCGGAAAAAGCAAAACCCTTTTCCGATCTACAGATCGGAATAAGGGTTGCTGATCGGAAAGCACAAATCGGAAAAGGGTTTCCCTTTTCCGATTAAATAGGGATTCGAAATAAGCAAGTTATAAGCTATTAGATTAAGCTAAAACCAAAACTAGAACGAATCTAAAGTTAGATGAACTCAATAAGCATGAATAATAACTTGTCAAAATTTTAAATAAACAAACTTTTAAAATCAAAACATAAAAAGATGAACTTTTAAGCACGAAAACATGAATGAACAACACGGATCATATGTAAATCGCACCAAAAGCAAACAAGAATTAAGAAGGGAAGATGATAGATTAAGACAAGAAAAGTAAAGATTAAAGCACAATAATTGAAAACTTACTTGAAAATTAAAATGGATTAAAAGTGTATAACAAATGATTAAAGTGCAAGAATTAAAATGACAAGAAATAAAGATGGTGGAAGTGGTGGTTTGTCAAACCACCCAACAACAAGAAATGAAGTAGCTAATGGTTATTTATAGTGGAGATTAGGGAGGAGCTTAGGAAGCTTCCTCCCTCTTTCCTCTTTTCCTTAATTGCAAAGTTAAGTCCTTCCCTTCTTCATCTTTTGTTAATCTTGGACTTGATGACTTTGTCTCCGGATTTCCTTGAACTCGTATTGAATTTTCTTCATAAATAAGACTCGAGTTCTTCGGCTTTTAGTAAACTTCCGTCTTTTGACTTTTTTTTCGATAAATCTTCATATTGGTCTTGGACTTCCGTTCTTTTTCCACTCTTGATCTTTCGACTTCATCTTTCGTCTTTTTCTTCGATAAAAGCCCGTGAATGCCGTGTTTTCTCCACTTTTTACCTTTTCGTCCTAAATCACAACAAAAACACAAACCACGCATAATTCCGACATAAATGACATAAAATACACGTTTTGGCTCGGTTATTATTGTAATTAAGTGGTAAAAAGGATGGGTGTTTTCACACCTATCAAATCCCCTACATTTAACCATTGCAATATCCTCATGCAATGCATTATTTACAAAGCACTTTTACATTTTTCATCACAATCAATCCACATTGGCCTTTATTAAAGTGATAGAAAATTATAAACATTCAAAGTAAAGAAATTAAAAACATACCTTGGGTTTTGGAAATGTCGTGAATGATCATCATCCTCAAGTTTTCACTTTCTCCAAACCTAGGGTATCTCTTTTATTTTATTGTTGTCTTGAATGATCACGAGGATGCATTGTTGACTTATTTCGATAGTTATTTAGTCCGAAAATAAAGTGAATGATTTAATCAATAGTCAGCTAAAGGACCAAATCTTTTAAAACTGCTTCTCGAGACCTCATAAAGTTCATATCTTGGCATAACTCGCTTCACGATTTGAGACCTTTCTCGGACCGATATTTGGCAGCGACTTCATACTTCAAATCTTTGAGAGACGTTCTTGAAATAATGGTCTTCTCTTCATAATAGGAATTTATTCACTTGGAGTTTTGAGAGATTCTTCATCTTTGGACCACGACTTCTTCATTTTTCTCCAATCTTTATTTTGGACTTTGATATACAACGATCCGCCTCCTTTTAGGACTTGGATCTATTTATCCTCATACCTTGTTAGGGTCTTTTCGGATAGACTTCTCCATAATCTTTTGGGGAGTATTTTCTTTTCGTCGTGTGTCTCGATCCTTCATATTGATTTTCGATAAATGATTCTTCACATCACTTTTGGATCTTTAGCAACAAAATGTAGCCCTCATGCCTTGTTAGGGCCTTTTCGGACTCGCCAATCTTCGGGCCCCGCTTCATAAGTAATGCCTTGGCTATGAACTCTAATCCGTACCGAGCAACTTTTAAACGATCTGGGGCTAGAAGCTAAGTAACCTTTTAAATCGTACAACCTTATTTATTGCAGATAAATTTATTAACAAGCGAAGGGAGAATAGGCTTATAATTAACTCACATAAATTCACGAAAGAATACCAAACTTATAATTGACTCTATCATCTCTCGTTCTCCACAGTTTAAAATCTCAAGGAATGATACTCGTGGATGCTTAGCCTATTAAATCAAAGTTTTGGGTTTTCGAGTCGCCTATAGGATCTTGCAAATTCTTAGACTTTTTCAAGTTTTAGAAATCGCATTTTAAAGTTCCCTTGATAAACGACTCTCTAGGATCAATTATAGGAACTTGCGAAAAGTTCTTGTTCTTAACCCGTGAGAGTTAAGACTTTCGCGTTTTATAGCTCCCTATATAAAAGCCTAGCAAAACTTGACTTAAACACGTTAAGGATACTAGCTAGAGTAAACTTAGGTAAGTTAACTCGGGTTGAGTCAAAATGTTCACAACTAAGAAAAATCTAAATCCACTTTATTGAAAAACTATTCTAGCACTAGAGAGAAAATGAACATAACAAAGGCAAATACAACTATACAACTAGGCCAAAATAGATTAAAAATTTTGAAAAATGTCGAAAAATCAAATTTTCCGGTTAAAATGAGGGCAAATTCATGGAAAAGACCACTTACTTCGATAGAAGTCCCCCCTACACTTGAGATAAACATTGTCCTCAATGTTTAAGCATGTGGGAGTAAACTCCCCTACACTTATGACATTGTGCACTTTGTTTAAATCTTGCTAAGGAAAGGACAACTAAAGTGAATTCAATGTGAACATATAAAATATGAAATATTGAATCACAAGAGTTTAGGATAGAACCGGGAAGATGGAAACACGGTATCACGGTTCGTCAAAAGTCATCAAGGTGGATCTTTGAAGCTTTAATCCCTGCACAGCACAAGAAACAAGACAACAAACATATGCGGGGCTCCCCCTACACTTATTATGAAAGCAGTAAAGGATAAATCACGGTTTGCCTCCCGAGAAGCGCTTGTTTTTTATTACCGAGTCATGAGCCTGACTCGACCCAATTTTAGTTCATGGGGAACGTGGTGAGGGATGGAATCATCTCATGGGAGATGTCCTCACCAAAATACAGCTTCAGACGCTGGCCATTCACCTTGAAGTTGGGTCCATTTGGCTGAGAAAGCTCAATGGTCCCATAAGGAAAGACTTTGGTGACGGTGAATGGACTGGACCAGCGGCTCTTCAACTTGCCAGAGAAGATCTTCAACCGTGAGTTAAAGAGTAAGACTTGATCACCAACGTGGAACTCTCGGTTCTTGATTTTTGCGTCATGAATGATCTTCGTCTTCTCCTTGTAGATCATCGAGTTCTCATAAGCTTCATTCCTCAATTCATTTAGCTCGTTGAGTTGAATCTTGCGATGATCACCGGCTTTGTTGATGTCGAAGTTAGCCCACTTCAAGGCCCAGTGCGCCTTATGTTCCAACTCGATGGGTAGGTGGCAGGCTTTCCCGTACACAAGACGATAAGGTGTACAACCGATCGGGGTCATGTAAGCAGTACGGAAAGCCCACATAGCATCATCTAACTTATCGGCCCACGCGGCGCGATGCTCTCCTACAGTACGCTCCAAAATTCTCTTCAAGCCACGGTTGGAAATCTCGGCTTGCCCATTGGTTTGGGGATGATAGGCGGTGGAAAGACGGTGATTGACACCATACTTAGCCATGACTCTTGCAAATTGATCGTTGCAAAAATGAGTCCCGCGGTCACTGATGATAGCACGAGGAACGCCAAATCGAGCGAAAAGCTGCTTCAAAAAGTTCACAACCACCCTCGCATCATTCATAGGAAGAGCCTTAGCTTTAACCCATTTAGAAACGTAGTCGACGGCGACGAGGATGTACTTGTTCCCTTTGGATGATGGAAATGGCCCCATAAAGTCGATGCCCCATACATCAAAGATTTCACATTCCTGTATAAAATTTTGAGGCATCTCATCCTTATGTGTGATCTTGCCTTGACGTTGGCAAGTGATATGAGTGTTTTTACTCATATCATTAGTAGCTTAAAACATTGAAATTATGCATGATTTATATCAAATATGCCTTGGATATGTGTGTTTCTTGTTTTCATGTGTGTAGGTACCAAGTTCGTGAAAACCGACGAAAACCGACACGAGATTGATGAAAAGATCGAGGAAGCCAAAACCGAGCTCAACTTTGGAGGATTTAATATTTTAATAAGTGAAACGGGCCAAGTGGGTCCCACAATGGGTAAATGGGCTCAAAGGCCCATTTAGATTTTCAAGTTAAAATAAGGATTTTATTTGCAATCCAATAGGCCCAAAATACAATGAACAATCGGATGGAATTAGTGTATATTGGGACCAAAGCCCAAAACAGGAAACGAAAGAGGCAATTTAATGGGCTTTAGGGTTTTGTTTTTGGCAAATATATAAACACGTCTACACTTAGTCAAACTCACACCACAATTAAAAAGATACCGACCCAATTCACACTTCATTTTCCAACCACTCATTAAATAAAGTAAACCCTCACGTCTCACCCACTCATTCTCTCACACATTATTAACATTCGATAATACCAATGTTTCATCTCCTTCCTCACTTTTCACCTCCAAAAAAACCAGTAAAATTCCACTGTTCAATAAACCCTAATGGGTAAAAAGGTTAAATAAATTGGGGGTTTTTAATTATTCTTTTAATTCACATAAAAAGAAAATAAAACCCCCCCCATCTTAAGGAAGAGAGTAGATGCACGAGGGAGGCTACGTGGCTGATTGTAATTCGTTGCAACACCTCACATCTCCATATCAACCAATCAGCGCTCTCAAAAGAAGCACAAGTAGCACACACGGATGCCACGTTGGCAATCCGTGTGAGCTACGAGAGATGACAGCCCTCAGATTGAAGAAAGAGAAAATAATTGAAGATCCAAAGGCCAAAAATCATAAGGAATATCCCTATGGATATCCGGATATTCGCAGAAGGATGCCCTTGGGGGGCTATAAATACCCCCAAATTTCTTGTAATCAATCAGCCCTTCTTTTACTTTTATTGTTATAATGCTTAAATTTAGTTAGATTTGTATTTTCTTTTAAAGATATTGTAATGCTATTTAGATTTAATAAAATTTCAGTTTTAATTTTTCAAGCTCTTATTTAATATTTATATGTTACTGTTTGCAATCTAAATTGAATTTATCATTTTAACTGATTATTATTCATCAAAGCTGAATCGATAGCTTTAATGATTAATTTAGAGTGAAGAAGGGTACTCGTTTATCTAATTGATAAAGAGAAATTAATATAAGAATCGAGTTGATAAAATTGCTTTATCAACTAATCAAGGCTGTTGGTTCGTAAATGTTCGTGGTTCAAGTTTCATGGTGGAACGTGATATTAGTTAATGGTGGTTTGTTTTGACGTTTGATGATGGTTATGGTGACGGTATCGTTTAGTCCAAGTCAGCTCAGCGCTGCACTTCGTCTCAACGGATTTCGTCAAACAATGGTTAAGCACGTTTATTTTTCATAAAGTTTAGTTTAATTAGTCATTTAGTTAAGTTGGTTATATGATAATCGGTACGGTCTGTTTACTTTACTGTATTGTTTAGAATTTGGATTTCTATTTTTGTTTGATGTCTATGAATCTATTGGTATCGCCTCGTGTTAAATCTGCTCAACTGTTTGATTTCTGACATATGTGTTTATGCACTGATTGTTCATCTCTTTGTGATTAGATCTTTCTGATTTTAGTAATCGTGAATCTGCTCTTACTAATCTGTCATATGTAGTTTGATAGTTGAAGGATTTAAGTGGTTTCTGAATAGGATACGGTGTAATTTGATTGAAGTTTGTGAAACATAGTTGTGATTAGAACGTAAGTGAATCAAGCTGTTGATGCTCTATGATGTATGATTGCTGAATTTTTGGTTTGCTGAATTTTGTTATGGAAATGGTTTCAATAGCTCATATGGTCTAGATTCTCAGCTGATGCTTACTTTACTTGGTCCTAGTTAACTGTCTTTTCTATGTATTAATCTTATTGTCATAAGACTTGAGCTGATTTTCTGCTTTAGTTAGAATACTATCTGCTTTGAATTGGTCATATTAAAGTAAACTGAATAATTCATGTGATTTATCTGATTCATTGAGATCTCTGAGTTTGGATTGTATTGCTGTTGTGTTGATGTTGTTTAATGGTCAGTTGAATTTACTTGCCTGCTTGTGATTTGTTTTTGTATCTGGATTTTGGTTTATCTGCTTTCTTAATAGATATATTTGATTTGGTTGTTACTGACTAATTAGATTTAGTCATTTGTAGTTATCTGTGTACCTTATGTTTCGATGGGTACTGATTTTTATATAAAGTCAATTCAAAGTTATAACAGTAAAAAAAAAGGGTCATTCCTGTGACTTAATCTTTCAATTTTAACTTTCCAAAAATAATTCACCAACAATTGTCCTTCCTAGGACTCGAACTCGAGACCTCTCGGTTCACAGCCTCACACGTTTACCACTGAGCTAACTGGCTCTTTTGATTTTATCTTCTGTCAAGTTTATTAATAAAGTAATTCGTTTTAGAGCTGTCAGTTTTTTCTTGAAATATACTTAATCTTAATTTTAATTTCATTTTTAAATAGTTTTATTACTTTTATAAAATTTCAGTTAATGATAATAAAAACATAATAAGAAATGTTTTACTATTGTTTTTTTATTAATTTATTAGTCATTTAGAATTAGTTTTTAAGAATTAGATTTTAACTAAATTAGATTTTTAAATAAAGTAATCTCTTAAATAGATTAAAAAAAAAATTAGAGTTAAAGTTATTTTAATTAAATCGATTAATTTTTATTAGATTTTTAAGTAGTGTTAATTCTTAAGTAGTTGCGTTTAGATTTAATAAATTTTGGGTCTACGATTCATGCACTTTAGGTTTATTTTAAATAGCTTAAAACTCGTAGACTTTAATTTTAGTTTAAAAACCAACGACACATTCAAATCAATTGTCCAAATCAATACGAAACGTCTCAAATTCACTCGATCTTCGTGTACAACGAACTTGGTTCACCCACGTGTTTAATCGTATCCGTCTTTGACTTATTTTTGGTTAATTATTTTTTCCTAAAGGTAATTACCTAAATTTGTCCTATAACGTATATGTGTTAATCCACGACACATCAAAAATTTTGGCGCCGCTGCCGGGGATCTTGTGTACGATTCGCTTTTGTTGAGATTTGTTGATCGTGGATTTGAAGACCCTTTCCGTCCTTGGAAAGTTTTGTTATTTTTCTATTAAGTAGTATGTATCGTTTTTCTCGTTTTTTGTGAATAATATATTGTATTACGAAGAACAATAATTTTAAATACTTTTCAAATAAGCCTTAGTTAGGATTTCATCACCTAGCTATTGTATTCGAACCCAAAACAAAAATAAAGGCAAAATAGATAAATACTAATAAGAAGTTTGAACTCGATTTATACAAACTATAAGGTGGGTATAAGGCGACGTGCTATAAAAGGCCGTCTAAGGAAAAAGGTTTTTAAGTGCTTTGTGCCACCTCGTTTCCCCGCTTGCTTGTGCGTATATTGAGAGGGACGACCTATTATTGGTTTGCCGACTCAAGTAGTAATAAATCTTATTTTTGTTGTTTACTTATTGAACCTCGAGACGTTTAGGTTTTCACCTATCGTTTCAAAGTCGACCGAGGGTAATTTACTTCCATAATAGTTATCCTTATTCCTTGTTTTTTATCGATCATTTTTGATTGAGCAATACCAAATAAAATACCAAAAATAATCTTCTTCTTGTCTAATGTCTTTTCTTCAATCCTCTAAGTTCTTGTCTTTTAAAATGGACTCATTTTCACTCTTTTCTAAGGATCATGTTGAAGTTCCTAAGGCACAATCTTCAATTGAAGAGCCTTTGATTCCTAGCTTCACACCGAGTGAGGTTAGTGACTATTCGTTGGATAAGTTCATCGATGAACTTTTTGCTATCCTTGATCCACTTCCACGGGGAAGTGAAGACGTTTCCGATCTCGAGATCGAACGTGATTCTTGTGTTTTACCTACCATTCTCGAGGAATTCGCCGATGAATTGCCTTCTAATGAGAATGATGATCTTGTATTCGAGTGTGACACACTCGATACTTTGTCGGAAATTTCTTATGATGACGAGAATGATGACACTTTTGTGACTTACTCAAATCCTCTATTTGAAGCTTCATTGAACAATAATCCATTGTTTCAAGAGGATTTTGAGAACATCATACCTCCTACATCTCACAACCTTTGTGATGATGATCTTCTTATGAAGGAGGTTGATGAGGTTTGTGATGATGATCACACCTTTTGTGATGAGTATGTCGACTCGGATGGAGAAATTTACATTATTCCCAATCTCCCTCCCACTCGCGTTGATCTTAATGTGCGGGTTTTTCATGTGTCTCATATTGAGTACCATGACCCCTTTGTTCACGTTCCTAAGAGTGAAAAAGTCGACAAAGTCATGCAAGTTGAAACCACTATGGTTGAGACTTTTGTTCCACCATTACCATGTGCTTTCTATGACTTAGGATTAGCATGGGGGGAAGACACCTTGTTGTCTATTCCTTTCTCCACCGAGGACGAGGTATTCGACCCCGGAATCGTTGATTTAGGGAAATCTCGGCCTTTCACCGATGTAATAATTGAAAGATTTTTCGATCATCTTGGTGCGAGTTTATCTCGTGGAGCATGCTACATCCATACTATTGTTTGTGACTACCATCTCTTGTTAGAGATTTGTGTTAGAGTTTTATCCTTTCGTTTGTCATCCGACAACGAGGATGAGATCTTTGACCCCGGCATCGTGCTTTATGTTGGTTTCTACTCCAATATGCCGGTTTTCACCACCTTCCCTAAGGACCAATGAATGCGGGGATCGAGTCGAGCTCATGACTCGGTTAACAAAAACGAGGTGCCTTGTGGGGGAGTCCCATACATTCTATCTTCTTTCTATTTTCTAACACCTAATAAGGCTTGATCTTTCAAGCTCGTGTTCGTGATTTGTTGTGTTGTGAATCTTAGGTACGACCCTTATATTTGAAGACTCTCGTGTTCGGTTTTTGCCAGTCCACTTGATCTTCCATTCTTTGAATGCCAAAAGGGGCACACTTTCTTTACCCTTGATTTTTATCGACTAACGTTTTATCTTGAGGCATAATTAATAAACGGCTTATAGATTTGCGTGCTCTTTCCATGCTAGGAGTTTGCATTAGACTCTTCGTGTTTTAGCAAGGGGGTGTTACTCTTGAGCTAAGAAACATTGAGGACAATATTTCGTTTTAGCATGGGGGAGTCAATCGATATAATCGTTTGCAATTGCTTTTGTCGTGTCCAAACGTATAGTTTTCTCATTTTTCAATAAAATTTTAAATTTTTGAGTTTTAATAGATAAAATAAGTGTTTTTGACACGAATATAGGCTTTCAATAAGAATAGTTTTTTACTCGACTCGGTTTTTAACCTTAGCTTTTCCTTAACGTATTTGAATTAAGTTTTGCTTGGCTATTATATAGGGAGCTTTAAAACGCGAAGGTCTTAATTCATACGAGTTAAGAACAAGAACTTTTCGCAAGCTCCTATAATTGATCCTAGAAAGTCGTTTATCAAGGGAACTTTAAAACGCAAATTCTAAAACTTGCAAAAGTATAAGAAGTTGCAAGATCCTATAGATGACTTGAAAACCCAAAACTTTGATTTAATAGGCTAAGTATCCATTGATTTCATTCTTGGAATTTTACAATATGGAGAACAAGAGATGATAGAGCCAATTATAAGTTCGGTATTCTTTCGGGAATTTATGTGAGTTAATTATGAGCCTATTCTCCCATCACTTGTTAATAAATTTAATTGCAATAAATAAGGTTGAACGATTTGAAAAGTTACTTAGCTTCTAGCCCAAGATCGTTTAGAAGTTGCTCGGTATGGATTAGAGTTCATAGCCAAGGCATAACTTATTGAAGCGGGATGCGAAGATTGGCGAGTCCAAAAAGGTCCTAACAAGACATGAGGGCTATGTTTTATTGCTAAAAGATCTCAAGTGATGTGAAGACTCATTATTCAAAAATCAATATGAAGGATCGAGACACAAGACGAAAAGCAAAATACTCCCAAAAAGTCATGGAGAAGTCTATCCAAAAAGACCAAAAATAAGGTATGAGGATAAATGAAGCCAAGTCCAAAAAGGAGGCGAATCGTTGTTAATCAAAATCCCAAGTAAAGATTGGAGAAAAATGAAGAAGTCGTGGTCCAAGTATGAATCTCTCAAAACTTCAAGTGAAGAATTATTATGAAGAGAAGACCATTATTTCGTGAACG
Organism: Glebionis coronaria; assembly: GCA_025667525.1. NCBI lineage: Eukaryota > Viridiplantae > Streptophyta > Magnoliopsida > Asterales > Asteraceae > Glebionis > Glebionis coronaria. The sequence goes on along the minus strand of CM046880.1, from coordinate 179,702,324 downwards.
TCTCTCAAGGTTGGAAGTATTAAGTCATTGCCAAATATCGATCCGAGAAAGGTCTCAAATCGCGAAACAAGTTATGCCAAGATATGAACTTTATGAGAGCCCGAGAAGCAGTTTTAAAAGATTTTGTCCTTTAGCTAACTATTGATTAAATCGTTCACTTTATTTTCGGCCTAATAAATTATCGAAATAAGTCAACAATGCATCCTTGTGATCATTCTAGAAAACAATAAAATATAAGAGATACACATAGGAATAAGGGAGTCTAAGTGAATAATTGGCCCACATGAGTTCGTGTTTGTCTACCAACTTATAATAACAATGATCTTGTTTTTGCACTTGGCATGGAAAAGTGAAAAGTCGAGGACGATGAATCTATTTGAGCTTTAATGATTCTTAAGGTTATTTTATGTCTTTGCAAATTAAATTGTCAAAAGATGAATAATGGTGTAGATATAGTTTTATTTTATCATTGCGTGAGGACACGGCAATTGCTTAGCATGGGGGAATTTGATATGAGTGTTTTTACTCATATCATTAGTAGCTTAAAACATTGAAATTATGCATGATTTATATCAAATATTCCTTGGATATGTGTGTTTCTTGTTTTCATGTGTGTAGGTACCAAGTTCGTGAAAACCGACGAAAACCGACACGAGATTGATGAAAAGATCGAGGAAGCCAAAACCGAGCTCAACTTTAGAGGATTTAATATTTTAATAAGTGAAACGGGCCAAGTGGGTCCCACAATGGGTAAATGGGCTCAAAGGCCCATTTAGATTTTCAAGTTAAAATAAGGATTTTATTTGCAATCCAATAGGCCCAGGATACAATGAACAATCGGATGGAATTAGTGTATATTGGGCCCAAAGCCCAAAACAGGAAACGAAAGAGGCAATTTAATGGGCTTTAGGGTTTTGTTTTTGGCAAATATATAAACACGTTTACACTTAGTCAAACTCACACCACAATTAAAAAGATACCGACCCAATTCACACTTCATTTTCCAACCACTCATTAAATAAAGTAAACCCTCACGTCTCACCCACTCATTCTCTCACACATTATTAACATTCGATAATACCAATGTTTCATCTCCTTCCTCACTTTTCACCTCCAAAAAAACCAGTAAAATTCCACTGTTCAATAAACCCTAATGGGTAAAAAGGTTAAATAAATTGGGGGTTTTTAATTATTCTTTTAATTCACATAAAAAGAAAATAAAACCCCCCATCTTAAGGAAGAGAGTAGATGCGCGAGGGAGGCTACGTGGCTGATTGTAATTCGTTGCAACACCTCACATCTCCATATCAACCAATCAGCGCTCTCAAAAGAAGAACAAGTAGCACACACGGATGCCACGTTGGCAATCCGTGTGAGCTACGAGAGATGACAGCCCTCAGATTGAAGAAAGAGAAAAGAATTGAAGATCCAAAGGCCAAAAATCATAAGGAATATCCCTATGGATATCCGGATATTCGCAGAAGGATGCCCTTGGGGGGGCTATAAATACCCCCAAATTTCTTGTAATCAATCAGCCCTTCTTTTACTTTTATTGTTATAATGCTTAAATTTAGTTAGATTTGTATTTTCTTTTAAAGATATTGTAATGCTATTTAGATTTAATAAAATTTCAGTTTTAATTTTTCAAGCTCTTATTTAATCTTTATATGTTACTGTTTGCAATCTAAATTGAATTTATCATTTTAACTGATTATTATTCATCAAAGCTGAATCGATAGCTTTAATGATTAATTTAGAGTGAAGAAGGGTACTTGTTTATCTAATTGATAAAGAGAAATTAATATAAGAATCGAGTTGATAAAATTGCTTTATCAACTAATCAAGGCTGTTGGTTCGTAAATGTTCGTGGTTCAAGTTTCATGGTGGAACGTGATATTAGTTAATGGTGGTTTGTTTTGACGTTTGATGATGGTTATGGTGACGGTATCGTTTAGTCCAAGTCAGCTCAGCGCTGCACTTCGTCTCAACGGATTTCGTCAAACAATGGTTAAGCACGTTTATTTTTCATAAAGTTTAGTTTAATTAGTCATTTAGTTAAGTTGGTTATATGATAATCGGTACGGTCTGTTTACTTTACTGTATTGTTTAGAATTTGGATTTCTATTTTTGTTTGATGTCTATGAATCTATTGGTTTCGCCTCGTGTTAAATCTGCTCAACTGTTTGATTTCTGACATATGTGTTTATGCACTGATTGTTCATCTCTTTGTGATTAGATCTTTCTGATTTTAGTAATCGTGAATATGCTCTTACTAATCTGTCATATGTAGTTTGATAGTTGAAGGATTTAAGTGGTTTCTGAATAGGATACGGTGTAATTTGATTGAAGTTTGTGAAACATAGTTGTGATTAGAACGTAAGTGAATCAAGCTGTTGATGCTCTATGATGTATGATTGCTGAATTTTTGGTTTGCTGAATTTTGTTATGGAAATGGTTTCAATAGCTCATATGGTCTAGATTCTCAGCTGATGCTTACTTTACTTGGTCCTAGTTAACTGTCTTTTCTGTGTATTAATCTTATTGTCATAAGACTTGAGCTGATTTTCTGCTTTAGTTAGAATACTATCTGCTTTGAATTGGTCATATTAAAGTAAACTGAATAATTCATGTGATTTATCTGATTCATTGAGATCTCTGAGTTTGGATTGTATTGTTGTTGTGTTGATGTTGTTTAATGGTCAGTTGAATTTACTTGCCTGCTTGTGATTTGTTTTTGTATCTGGATTTTGGTTTATCTGCTTTCTTAATAGATATATTTGATTTTGTTGCTACTGACTAATTAGATTTAGTCATTTGTAGTTATCTGTGTACCTTATGTTTCGATGGGTACTGATTTTTATATAAAGTCAATTCAAAGTTATAACAGTAAAAAAAAGGGTCATTCCTGTGACTTAATCTTTCAATTTTAACTTTCCAAAAATAATTCACCAACAATTGTCCTTCCTAGGACTCGAACTCGAGACCTCTCGGTTCACAGCCTCACACGTTTACCACTGAGCTAACTGGCTCTTTTGATTTTATCTTCTGTCAAGTTTATTAATAAAGTAATTCGTTTTAGAGCTGTCAGTTTTTTCTTGAAATATACTTAATCTTAATTTTAATTTCATTTTTAAATAGTTTTATTACTTTTATAAAATTTCAGTTAATGATAATAAAAACATAATAAGAAATGTTTTACTATTGTTTTTTTATTATTTTATTAGTCATTTAGAATTAGTTTTTAAGAATTAGATTTTAACTAAATTAGATTTTTAAATAAAGTAATCTCTTAAATAGATTAAAAAAAAAATTAGAGTTAAAGTTATTTTAATTAATCGATTAATTTTTATTAGATTTTTAAGTAGTGTTAATTCTTAAGTAGTTGCGTTTAGATTTAATAAATTTTGGGTCTACGATTCATGCACTTTAGGTTTATTTTAAATAGCTTAAAATTCATAGACTTTAATTTTAGTTTAAAAACCAACGACACATTCAAATCAATTGTCCAAATCAATACGAAACGTCTCAAATTCACTCGATCTTCGTGTACAACGAACTTGGTTCACCCACGTGTTTAATCGTATCCGTCTTTGACTTATTTTTGGTTAATTACTTTTTCCTAAAGGTAATTACCTAAATTTGTCCTATAACGTATATGTGTTAATCCACGACACATCAGCAAGCATCACAATGCTTAACCATTTCGTGAGCGTCACGATAAATGGTGGGCCAATAGAATCCAGAATCAAACACTTTCTTAGCGGTGTAGTTGGGACCAAAGTGACCACCGGTGGGTCCTTTGTGGCAAGCTTGGAGAATGTCAAAAGCTGTCGGTCCGTCAACACATCGACGAATAATCAGATCAGCACACTGTTTGAATAGATAAGGGTCATCCAAAAATTAAGTCTTAACATCATTCAAGAACTTCTTCTTTTGTTGGGATGTTAACCATTTGATGAGAATACCACCCGCTAAGTAGTTTGAAATGTCCGCAAACCACGGGGTGTCATCAAGATTGAGGTTTATAGACATTAAGGTCTCAAGGGGGAAAGAGTCATTGATCTCTTTGTTCGGATGATCCCCTTGATATGGATCCTCAAGTCGACTCAGATGATCCGCGGCCAGGTTTTCGGCTCCCTTCTTGTCACAAATTTCAATGTCGAATTCTTGAAGGAGTAAAACCCAGCAAAGAATTCTTGGCTTAGAATCATGCTTTGTCATCAAGTACTTCAACGCGGAATGGTCCGTGTATACGATAGTGGGGGATAAAACAAGATAGGGGCGAAATTTCTCAAAAGCATAGACAACAGCTAAAAGCTCTTTTTCGGTTGTCGTATAATGCAATTGAGCCCCCGTCATTGTTTTTCTAGCGTAGTGGATTGGTTGAAAGTGTTTATTTACTCGTTGGCCCAAAACCGCACCAATAGCAAAGTCGCTAGCATCGCACATCAATTCAAAAGGCAGCTCCCAATTATGGGTAACCAAGACCGGTGCCTTAGTTAGCTTATCCTTAAGAAGATTTAAGGCTTCAAGACACTCTTTAGAAAAGATAAAAGGAGTATCTTTTTCCAAGAGGTGGGACATCGGGCGAGCGATTTTAGAGAAATCCTGAATGAATCGACGATAAAAACCCGCATGACCCAGAAAACTTCGCACACCCTTCACGGTTGAAGGTGGAGGTAATTTGGCTATGACATTAACTTTAGCACGGTCGACTTCAAGACCGGCTTTTGAAATTTTATGTCCTAGCACAATGCCCTCTTTTACCATAAAATGGCATTTTTCCCAATTCAGAACAAGGCGAGTGTCTTCGCACCGCTTAAGCATACGTTCCAAATTGGCAAGGCAAGAAGAGAAGGAATCCCCGAAGACCGAGAAATCATCCATGAAGACTTCCATGGTTTGCTCAACCATGTCATGGAAGATAGCCAACATGCACCTTTGGAAAGTCCCAGGGGCATTGCATAAGCCAAAAGGCATTCTTTTATAAGCAAATGTGCCATAGGGACAAGTGAATGTAGTCTTCTCTTGATCTTGGGGATCGATGGGTATTTGAAAATAACCCGAGAAACCATCAAGAAAGCAGTAATATTCATTACCCGCTAAACGTTCAAGCATTTGGTCCATAAAAGGTAGAGGGAAATGATCCTTTCTCGTGACATTATTGAGTTTGCGGTAGTCTATACAAACTCTCCACCCAGTAACGAGACGGGTAGGAATCAACTCGTTGTTTGCATTGGGCACAACGGTGATACCGCCTTTCTTAGGCACACAATGGACTGGACTAACCCATGGTGAATCCGAAATAGGGTAAGTCATACCCGCATCAAGAAGTTTGATAACCTCTTTTTTGATGAGTTCATGGATTTTAGGATTCACCCTTCGTTGGCTTTGAATTGTGGGCTTAAAGTCGTCCTCCATGAGAATTTTATGTGTGCAAAAGTGAGGATCAATTCCACGGATGTCGTAGATTTTCCAAGCGATAGCTCGTTTATGCTTCTTCAACACGGCGACAAGTCGGGCTTTTTCGTCTTCTTTCAGATCCTTTGCGATGATGACCGGTAACTTCTCGTTGTCTTCCAGGAAAACATACTCAAGATGAGGAGGTAGGTCCTTAAGCTCGAGAGTGGGAGGATCCTCAATAGATGGTGAAACTAACGATGGATTATCATTAGTCGCCTCTTTAGGAGAAGGAGGAGACAACGGGTCCTCATTGAGAAGTCTCTCAATAGTACGAATGTCTTCATCCCAATTGGTGGACAAATTATCATACTTAATATCAAGAGGACCCAAGCTAGCTTCGAAATCATCCAAGTCACTTTCTCCAAAAGGAGTCAATGCTGGAGCAATTGAGGCAACGGTCTCAACATTGGGTAGAGAAGAAAGAGTACTTTTGCAAGCATCAAGAAAATGTTCTTCACAAGCCTCATCGAGAACATCAATAGCATTAACACTCTCATATGAATAAGGTTGCTTAGAAATCTTACCCATGTTGAAGACAATTTTATCGTCACCAACTCTCATGATTATTTCGCCAGCGGCTACATCAATGAGAGTGCGACCGGTCCTCAGGAATGGACGTCCAACGATTAATGGAACACGAGGATCCATCTCGTAGTCAACGACAACAAAATCCGTCGGGAAGGTGAATTTGTCGACGCCAACAAAGACATCTTCGGCTATCCCCACTGGATAAGCAACCGTACGGTTGGCTAATTCCAAAGTCATTTTGGTGGGGACTAGCTCGGGGAGAGATAATTGCTTCCAAACACTGAATGGCATTAAGTTTATACTGGCACCTAGATCGGCTAGGGCCATGAAATTCTCTACTCCCGGGAAGTTGCAAGGAATCAAGAAGCGACCCGGATCACCAAGTTTGGTGGGCAATTTCCTTAAAAGCACTGCTGAGCAGTTCTCATTAAGTTGGGTCTGAGCGATGTCAAGAAGCTTTTCTTTGTCACTTAGAAGATCCTTAAACATCTTATTGTATTTGGGCATGTGAGCGAGAGCCTCGGCAAAGGAGATGTTAAAATTCAATTGTTTAAACATTTTTAGAAAGTTTGAAACCTGAATATCATCCTTGCTCTTTTGCTTCTCTTTCCTCAACCTTGAAGGATAAGGTATATTGGATGAAGAAGAAGGCTTTAAGGGAATAGGATCACTCACAACCACGGGTGGTTGGGAAATGGGGATAGAAGGTGAAGGAGGTGAAGAAATTTGCTCTTTTTCCTTGTTCACAATCACGGGTGGAGGTGTAGGAAGCTCGGGTTCCATGTAACCTTTTACACTACGAGTGGTGATTGCTTTCATCTCCCCTCTTGGATTCGCAACGGTATTACTCGGAAGAGTACCCGAAGAAGAGGGTTGATTACCTTGGATGAGCGAACCAATCATATCACGAAGGTGAACCGCTTGATTATTAAAAGAGTTTTGCATGTTTGCATTAATTTCATTGCTGTGTTTGGCCATTTCATTCCTTATCTCGGCTCGAATATCGCTCCCTTGTTTCACCATGTCATTCTTCAAGTTGACAAATTGACTCTGAAGATTCGTCACCATCTCACGATTAGTCTTCATGAACGTCTCGACGTCTTGATTCACTGCCATAGGTTGATTGAGAGGTGGAGCTTGGTAAGCTGGAGAATTTCCTTGAGTTGGGTATGGGTTTCTTTGGGATTGATATTGATTTTGAGCACGAGGTTGGGATTGGTTGTTCCGGTTATAGCTTTGTTGTTGGTTTTGGTTTGCAGGAGGGAAACCGGGTAGAGCAAGGTAATTGTTGGAACGATAACTTAGCAAGCCACGGTCTCCTTGCGGGCGGGCTTGATAGCCTCCCGTGGGATAAGTGCCGTAAGCTGCGTTAACGTTTTCAGAATAATTGCTTTGGGTGGAAGGACAATCATTGTAAGAATGAGGACCACCACATGTGTCACAAGAAATAGCAACGGCTTTAGCTTGTTGAAATTGATTTGTGGCTATGGACATGAAATCTTTGTGCATCATGGCGATTTGTCGGGAAAGTTCGGATATCTCGGGATTGGAAGTAGTAGAAGAAACATTGACTCTCTGATTAGATCTTGAGGATGCGGATGAATCCCAATTCTTGTGGTGAGTAGTCATGTTTTCGATCAACTCTCGACACTCCTCCGGTCTCCTTTTCATAAAGGTACCACCGGCGGCGGCATTGATCGTGTCACGGTCACGAAAAGCGAGACCATTGTATAAGGTGTCAATGAGAGTGACGGGGAGCATATTGTGATTTGGACAGCGGTCGATCAAATCATTGTACCGTTCCCAAGCATCAAAAAGTGATTCATCATTCTCTTGCATAAATCCACTGATTTGATTACGAAGGCTAATGACCATGGATGGGGGAAAGTAGCGCGATAAAAAGCGTTGAGTCATGTCATTCCACGTATGAATAGAATTCTTAGGAAGTCGGTCAAACCATTTTTCGGCATGGTGAGAAAGCGACTGGGGAAAAAGTTGAAGGCGAAGGTCATCCATAGAAACACCGGAGCACTTCATGCTTTGGGTTATGGTAATGAATTTGTCGAGGTGTTTGTTGGCATCATCATCCGGAATTCCACGAAATGGGTTCGTTTGGACTTGCTGGATCATGTGATGCTTCAACGAAAACTCCTGAGCCGTGACGTGCATCGGCGCAATCGGGCCTCCGCGTCCGTTCATGGTGGGTTGACACAATTCCTCCATTGTTCGTAAATCAGGTAAGAGGACATTGTTGTTGTTGTTGCTGTTATTCAAATTGGGTTGAGGTGGGTGATTATTGTTGTTATTAACACCAGCCATATCTAAATCTTCACGAGTCTCGGGCTCAGAATAGTTCGAAGATCTAGTACGCATACACCTGCAGAAGAAAAATATACACAAAGAGAATACCTATATAATCTTTTTGGTGCAAAAACTTTGGAAAAGAATTGCTTTTAATGATTTTTTCAATGTTTTTGTATCTTTGAAAAGTTTTATATTTTTTAGGATTTTTGAAAGTTTTTAAAGCAAGGAAAATAACGTTCAAAGAACGGATCCCAAAATTCAATGCGTCTCTCACTAAAACCGTTTATCGTAACGAAAAGAGCCGGCAGCGGCGCCATTTAATACTTAGATTTTGCTTAGTTAAAAATTTGTTATTCTCGGTATCTCCTCGAATTGATTTCCGGTTAAATGTGTGAGATTAGTAGTTCTTGGTGAAAATAATATTTTTTGTTTTGGTAAAATAAATGTGCAAGACTTAATAATAAAGGACGGGAAATTAAAACTAAAACTAGTCGAAGCGTAACGGTGCAATATTTAAAACGTTAAAAGTAAATGACGTGAAATTAAATGACGTAAAATTAAAACTTAACGAAAAGTAAATTGACAATTAAATAAAAATGCAAGACGAAATTAAAAATATACTAGAAACAAAGCAAGAAAAACTGACACTTTAAATAAAACAAAATAATAGAACAAAACAAACATCCAATCGGAATATACTCCATCGGAAAGTTAATGATCGGAATGCACAAAATGGACATAATCGGAATGAATTCCGATAGATTGATCGGAATGTGTAAAATGGTGCATGATCGGAATATCTTAAAAAGAACATGATCGGAATGTGGGAAGATTAGAAGCAATCGGAATACTAAGAAATAAGCTACAATCGGAATGATAACAAGCATACCAATCGGAATGTTTATAAACTGAACCCAATCGGAATGTCACTAAATACAAATAATCGGAATACTTGTAAAACCTCCAAATCGGAATAATGAGGCACTAATCGGAAAAAGCAAAACCCTTTTCCGATCTACAGATCGGAATAAGGGTTGCTGATCGGAAAGCACAAATCGGAAAAGGGTTTCCCTTTTCCGATTAAATAAGGATTCGAAATAAGCAAGTTATAAGCTATTAGATTAAGCTAAAACCAAAACTAGAACGAATCTAAAGTGAGATGAACTCAATAAGAATGAATAATAACTTGTCAAAATTTTAAATAAACAAACTTTTAAAATCAAAACATAAAAAGATGAACCTTTAAGCACGAAAACATGAATGAACAACACGGATCATATGTAAATCGCACCAAAAGCAAACAAGAATTAAGAAGGGAATATGAGAGATTAAGACAAGAAAAGTAAAGATTAAAACACAATAATTGAAAACTTACTTGAAAATTAAAATGGATTAAAAGTGTATAACAAATTATTAAAGTGCAAGAATTAAAATGACAAGAAATAAAGATGGTGGAAGTGGTGGTTTGTCAAACCACCCAACAACAAGAAATTAAGTAGCTAATGGTTATTTATAGTGGAGATTAGGGAGGAGCTTAGGAAGCTTCCTCCCTCTTTCCTCTTTTCCTTAATTGCAAAGTTAAGTCCTTCCCTTCTTCATCTTTTGTTAATATTGGACTTGATGACTTTGTCTCGGGATTTCCTTGAACTCGTCTTGAATTTTCTTCATAAATAAGACTCGAGTTCTTCGGCTTTTAGTAAACTTCCGTCTTTTGACTTTTTCTTCGATAAATCTTCAGATTGGTCTTGGACTTCCGTTCTTTTTCCACTCTTGATCTTTCGACTTCATCTTTTGTCTTTTTCTTCGATAAAAGCCCGTGAATGCCGTGTTTTCTCCATTTTTCACCTTTTCGTCCTAAATCACAACAAAACACACAAACCACGCATAATTCCGACATAAATGACATAAAATACACGTTTTGGCTCGGTTATTATTGTAATTAAGTGGTAAAAAGGATGGGTGTTTTCACACCTATCAGTCATATGTAAGATTCTTTATGAATTGAAGATGTGTAAAACTAAAAAGCAACAGTGGTTTGATTCTGAATTGATTCAAACTCATTTCAGGTTTCTACATAATATCTTTATGGTCTTGCCAGAACATTCAGAGTGATATTCATTAATATTCACAGTGACGAATGGAAATCCTTCTAGCGTCAACATCAAACAGCGCTACGGTAGGTAACTTGTGAGATTCTTATGAATCAAGCTTGTGTCAACTGGAAAGCAACAATGGTAAGATTCTTTACGAATCACACTTGTTCCAGGAATTTGAATTGATGACTTTAATCAAGCGGATATCTATCCAATTGATTCACTCTTTATGTTCGCAGTCTTGCTTTGAGATGGTCGAGTAAAGAGAACGGCTAGTACAGCCGTGAAACCCTGTCAAGGAGATTCTTAACTGAATCTACCTATCAAAGGTATGGTATTTAATATCGTATAACGGTCTTCCCCGACCGGAGGTAAAACGCTACCGATTTAGGACGAGTGTCAAAGCCATTCAGTCCGTGTCTATTTTTTGTCTCAAGAAGGTGGTGTTACGGTGTACTCAGTAAAGCCAAAGATTCAAAACTACATTCTCATGCCTAAAGACATATTCGACAATTAATAGTGTGAGCATGTGGATGAAGACACAAGATCGCAAGATGGCAAAGACAAGTCAAGGATGATTTGAAGATCTCAAACTTAAAGACAAAGTAGAAAGACAACGACAAAGGCTCAAAGATCACATCATGAAGGAAAAAGACTACCATTACACGTTCAAGACTCATTTATGGCGAGATTAGTAATCTCTACAAATTTCCTAAATGACCAAGGTTTATGACCTCTCATTGGGGGAGATTGTTAGCCTCAAAATATTGAGTCAAACAAGAATGATCGGTCATAGTTTTATTATGTATCGTATTTTAGAACGTTGTAATAGGTAGTAGGTTAGTCGTGTTTTACGGGCATAACTTTAAGCTAAAGTTCATTCATAAGTAACTAAAGCCCAAAAGGAAACCCGGCCCAAACAATATAGTCCATAAAGAAGCCCGCATGTGGGTGGACTATATATACCCTTCCTAGCATGATAGGAAGGGTTTCAGTTCATTTTATTCATTTTCTCCTAATCTAATATTCACCTAGTTCCAACCAATTCTCTCTCTTTTCTCTCTCTAATTTCTCTCTCTAGAATGCATCTTCTTCATCTATTTTCTTACTTTATTTCGTGTTATATCATCTAAATATATGGGACAACACTTGGTGACAATCTAAATTTCGAAATGAAAGAAGTTCAAAAAGTTTTCTATGAAATGGATGATGCTTATGATCTTATACTAGTTGAGAAAGAAAAAGTTTTGAAAATAAACGACCGGATCTTGGAACAAGTGCTATCTTTTGATATTATTAATCTCTTTGTGAATAAATGTGATGTTGTGCATGATCTCTCTATGAATATTGTTGAGAATGTAAATGATGTGGTAGATAATCAACCTTGTCAGGAATCTGACGCTGAATTTTTAAAGCTTCAAGATTCTTATAATTCACTTTCAAAACATTTTAATGAGCTTCAAAAACATTGTATATCTCTTGAAATAGAACAACAATCAAAAAATGAAATTCTTCATTTAACAAATGAACGTGAACACAACGTTCAGACGAGTGACAAAGTGATTAAGGCATTAGAGGAAGAGATTATGAGACTTATGAGAGAGTCCTTAGTAGAATCTGTAGAATCTATAAAAATGGAACTAGAGGCTGCAGAGATTAAAAACCATGCCATGGAAAATAGAATCATCTATATTATAGGGTAGCTTGAACGAGCAAAGCAGGGATTTTCACAACTTTATGGTTCACTAGAAGAACGCTTTACTTTTAATGCGGCACCGCATAAGTCACTTGTTGACCAACCGAACCAAAATTCAACAGAAATCTCTGTCTTAAATATTCAACTCATAGACAAAAACATGGTCTTAGCTGAGTTAAAGGAAATACTTCAACTCAAAGGACAAGAAGATGTTGATAACGCAGCTAAAATCTCTGTCTCGACCTCTAGGGCTTCAAAATCAAAAGAAGTGGTGATCTATAAGAACCCGTATCATAAGAACAACCCCCTCACATATATAGATTATATGAAGAATGCAATTAAGCATGTGCACCTTACAAGGGACATTTTAGATGACTTATATGAATCAGATCCCACAAACAGCGACTATAACTCTGCTCATTCATACATTGAGAGGGTTCAATATTGCTTAGAATATCTTAATTACATCGGTCAACCGGGTTCTGCGCCACTCCAAAAACAACCCATTACCATTTCCATTACTCCATTCAATAAAACCCTAGGAGCTAAACCTTCTCTAAGTACACCCAACAAGGCTAAATCAAAATCTGTCACTAATGTTCCCTTGCCATCTACAGGAGTAAATGTTTCTACTAAGGCTAAAGGATCTCATATCAAGAAAGATAGGATCAAGCCTTCCACTATTAGGACAATGAAGAAGAAAGTAGAAGTTCATCCTAGAAATTTTATTTCAGATTTAAATAAAAAAGGTAAGACTAAACGCTCTACTATTGTGCAGCAGCCTAAGCGCAATGTGAATTCTGATTTGAGATGTTGGAATTGCCATGAATGTATGTTTTCTCAGCGTCATGATTTATGCCTTGTTGATCATGTTAATGAAATGTATGCCATTAGGAACAACCTTTAATGGAAACCAACGGGGTTGAAATTCACCCAAGTTGGATGGCAACGGATACCCACTGGTAGGACCTTCACTGCAAATGGAACTAAGTGCCCTTTAACTAGGATCACATCCACTGAATTTAGGTCTCAGCGTCCTTTAAATAGGAAAACTAGAACTAAAAAATGGAAAATGCGCCCTTTAACTAGGTCTGCCTCCACTATTGTGCCTACCAGTGAAGAAGTATCCCAGGATCTTACACAACTAGAATCTAAGCCGACAACTAGGAAGAAAATTTTGAAATCTAAGAAACCTTATGATTTCAAATCTAAGATAATTGTAGATGTACCTGCTAACATAGAGGAACAGTTAGATTCTGATATATCGTCTTTGTCTGGTGATATTTTCATGTGGTCCAAATCATCCTCTGGTACTTGGACACTAGTTGCTCAAAGCACATGACCGGAGATCGCTCTATGCCAAAAATCTCGTCAGCAAGTTTCTAGGCACGATTAAATTTGGTAATGACCACATTGCAAAGATCATGGGTTATGGTGAATATCATATTGGGAACGTTACGATTTCTCGTGTGTATTGTGTGGAAGGACTCGGTCATAATATATTATTAGTGGGACATTTTTGTGATTCAAACCTTAAGGTTGCTTTCCGACAACATACTTGCTTCATCCGTGATTTGGAATGCAGAGATTTGTTAAAAGGTTCTCGAGGGGATAATCTCTATACATTGTTCATACAAAATATGATAGCCGCTTCTCCCGTATGTCTTCTCTCCAAAGAATCTAAGACCAAGTCATGGTTGTGGCATCGACGTTTATCTCATCTTAATTTTGATGATATTAACCATTTGGCTAAAACCGAACTTGTTCGTGGTCTTCCAAAGCTTAAGTTTAACAAGGATCATTTATTTTTTGCGTGTTCATTGGGGAAAAGCACCAAGAAATCTTACGAACCCAAAGCTAAAGACACCAATTAAGAAAAACTGTATCTTTTGCACATGGATCTTTGCGGGCCAATGCGTACAACAAGTGTGAGCGGTAGAAAATACGTCCTCGTCATTGTGGATGATGTTTCAAGGTTTACATGAGTAATGTTTTTAACAACGAAGGATCAAGCACCAGCATATATTATCAAGTTTCTACGGATGATCCAAGTGCGTCTTAATGCTATTGTCCGCCGAATCCGTACTGATAATGGAACTGAGTTTTTTAGTCAGACTTTGCGGAATTATTATGAAGAAGTGGGCATTTCACATGAAACATCAGTTGCTCGTACTCCACAACAAAACGATGTCGTGGAAAGACATAATCGTACACTTATGGAAGCTACTAAAACCATGTTGATTTACACATATGCTTCTTTATTCTTATGGGAAGAAGCTGTAGCAACCACATGTTATACCCAAAACCGCTCTATTGTTCATAAGCACCATGGAAAAACACCGTATAAACTTCTTCATGAACGAAAACCCTACTTGTCATTTTTTCATATGTTTGGTGCACTTTGCTACCCAACCATCCACAGTTAAAATTTGAGAAAACTTCAACCGAAGCCTAATATAGGAATTTTCATTGGTTACTCCCCTGCAAAGAAATCTTACCGAATTTATAACCGTCGTCTTGGCAAGATAATAGAAACTATGGATGTCGATTTTGATGAGCTAACAGCGATGGCTTCTGAGCAACGTTGCTCTGAACCCGCACTTCATGAGATGGGACCTGGTACTATTAGTTTCGGATTAGCTCCCAACAATCCTGCTTCTCCGTCATTTATACCACCTATAAGGCCCGAGTGGGATGAGTTATTTCGAATAATGTTTGATGAATTCTTTGATCCTCCCAGTGATGATGCTCCAGCTCTTGTAGTAGTAGTTCTGATTCCGAAGTTATTGCTCAAGATAATGGAGATCAATCTGATGCAGCTACTCTCACAATCGAACCGGATGCACTATCCCTAGTGATTCTCAAACTACACCTGAATCAACACCTCCACTCGTTGTTGATGATGTTAAAGGGATCACACTGATCATGATTTTTAATTTGCTCACACTCGAGATTCCATACTTTGGTATACCTATTCCCGTCAACCCTATCGGGACATCTAACTCAGAGGAAGCTCCTGCTACCGTTTACTCCAGACCCCACCAGATTGAAACTCATAACACCAAGTGGACAAAGGATCACCCAATACGAAATATTATTTGTGCCATTGAAAGACCAGTCTCTACACACCACCAATTACAAGAAAAGGCATTATTTTGCTACTTTCATGTTTTTCTCTCTGAGATTAAACCTAAAAAATGGCAACTAGCTATGACACAGTCTTGTTGGATTGAAGTCATGCAAGAGGAACTTAATGAATTTAAAAGACTTGAAGTATGGGAATTAGTTCCTTTATCTGACAACGTAAATGTTCTTACTTTGTTGTGGGTATACAAGGTCAAACTCGATGAGTTGGGTGGAATATTTAAGAACAAGGTAAGATTGGTCGCTCGAGGTTACAAGCAAGCATTGGGTATTGACTTTGAATAATCCTTTGCTCCCGTGGCAAGATTGGAGGCAATCAGACTATTCCTTGCATATGCTGCTCACATGAATATGATCATCTACCAAATGGATGTTAAGACGAAATTTCTGAATGGTGAAGGGAAGAATTCTATGTTAGCCAGCCGAATGGATTTGAGAATTCAAAGTATCCTAATCATGTGTGCAAGCTCAAGAAGGCTCTTTATTGGTTGAAACAAGATCCACGCGCATGGTACAATCTATTGTCATCATATCTTATCTCAAAAGGCTTCTCTAAAGGCAAAGTAGATCCGACTTTGTTCATTCTCTAGGAAGGCATCGACATGATACTTGTACAAATTTATGTTGATGATATAACATTTGCTGCCACTACCCAAGAATTGTCCGACAGCTTTGAGAAAATCATGTACACACGTTTAAAGATGTCGATGATGGGATAAAATTTCCTTTTTCTTAGGGTTACAAATTTCTCAAAATCCTAGAGGCATCTTTATTAATAAATCAAAATATTCTCTCGAATCTTTGAAGAAGTATCATTTTGAAAACTGTGACCCCGTGTATACTCCAATGGTGGAGAGATCCAAGTTAGATGAGGATAGAGATGGGGTTGCTGTCGATCCGAAACTTTATCGTGAAATGATCGGCACCCTTCTTTATCTCACTGCGAGCAGGCCTGATTTACAATTGGCTATATGAATGTGTGCTCGGAATCAGGCTCGAGCTACCGAAAAGCACTTACATGTTGTGAAAAGGATCTTTCGGTACCTTAAAGGAACACTTCATCGTGGTCTATGGTATCCAAAATATTCATCTATTGCACTAATATCATATGAAGATGCGGATCACGCTGGCTGTCAAGATACTAGACGTAGCACATCTGAAAGTTTGCAATTACTTGGAGATCGCTTGATTAGTTGGGCATCTAAAAGGAAGAAAAGCGCGGCGATATCCAGTGCGGAGGCAAAATACATTGCCATGTCTGGTTGTTGTGTTCAAGTCCTTTGGATGAGATCACAATTGATTGACTACAATCTTGGATTAAACAAAATATCGATGTAGTACGACAACAAAAGTGCAATTGCCCTTTGCTGCAACTATGTTCAACACTCCCGGTCAAAGCATATTGACATACGCTACCATTTCATCAAAGAGCAAGTGGAGAATGGAGTAATCGATTTGTATTTTTTCAACACAGTGTATTTATATGAGTGAAATATCATATCAATAATATCACAAATCACCCTAAAACACATAGCAAATACCTAACTTTTATACATAAAGGCATTATTATTGGGTATGTTTTGTGTTTGTGCTTGTTTAGGTAACTAGGATACAAATTTGGAGCAAACAAGTGAAATCAAGCCTTAAATATGAAGAAAAGATAAGACAAGGATCAAAAGTGACAAGCCTTGCAAAGAAAAGGACATATCTTGACAACATTCAAAAGATGAAGGACTAAAGTGCAATTTTGAAGAAGTAAAGATCAAAGTTGAATCTGGTCAACCATCAAGTCAAACAAGTCAAAGGGCTTCAAATGTTTAAGATGAAAGTCAAAGGATTAAAAATGCCAAAGAAATAAAGCTTGGGACCTACTTTCTATTATGTCTAAACTACAAGGGTTGAAAGTGACAAAATTTGGCTAAGTTTTGGTTTAATCCGTGTGAGGATGAAATGGACCAATGAGAACAAAGAAAGAGTGTGACACGGATTGCCACTTAGACCCACTAGAATCCGCCAGCAGTTAATGAGACAATCTTTATAGTGATGCGCACTCAGCTCAATTTCAGACAATGGGAATGCGCCATGCAATAATATAAATATCCAATTTGGATAATGATCCACAACTAACATCCTCCTCAAATAAAACAGTGCCACGTATCATCTTCAAACTCATACAAGCCCAGGTATGGGATTTCGCTACAATACATATCAAGTGATGATATAAACATGAAAGATGCTCAAAATTAAACAAGGAATTCAACCCAACAACTTAATTGGACTGAAAGTGATTCAATAAAAAATCCCCAATTGTGTTCATCATCAACAATTTGCAATTGGCCAAATTAGTATACGTGGAGGATTCCTATTGGCTTGGACATGTCACCCACCCCCAACACACTCCCATTCCAGTCTATGAATACACCCAGTAGTCTTCATTAGTAACGTGTAGCTTGTAGGTGTGAAAACACACACTTTTCAAGTCTCTCTCATTTCCAGTTTATCAAAGTAGTTAGGTACTACTCTTAGGTGTTTGACAACCACCTAAGAGTTAGTTAGACAGTTAGTAACAACTTTGTAACAAAATTTCTCACCATTAATGAAATTTACCCTTCATTTTCACTCAAATCTCTTCCTTATACTTGCATTACTAAAATCCTAGTGTACTGTGTGTTTCTATTGATCATCCATGATCAATGGAACTTGATAGTGATTTGAAGACTTGTAGCTGGTTCAGAATTCGTTATGCAGTCTAGTTCATAGCAGTTTCAGCCATTTGTAGCAGGGTAGTTAATTATAGCAGATTATGATGATGATGATGGTTATTGGTGGTTGATTCATGGTGGTATAGTTGTCCTTAGAAGGTTCAGCACCTCTCTACTCCATCAAAGGTGGCACATAGCTAAAAGGAATCATTCTCTTGTTTTAAATTCCCCTAAACTGTCCCTGCATGCTAAATACCTTGTGTCATACTTAAATGCTGAACTGAGAGTGTGATTAGCTTGATTCTAGTATAATCTTGTTGATTTGATAGCTTGTTTGAAGTTTTACAGCTTTTCATCAAGTTTTACTTGGTTAAATTTGATCTTTCATCAGTCATTTTTTATTAGGTACTCATTTTGTTGTTTACCCAGTTAACTAGCTTGTTTTTGACTCTTAACCATTTCATTTCCTCATTTGAACAAGTCATAATAGGTGCCTTAATTTTTCATACATTTTTGCTTTAAAAGTCTTTGAAAAAATTCAATTTCAGATTTTAAAGTGGTGTTTGGTTTTGGATCAAGTTGTATGGATAAGCTTGTTAAATTTCTCATTCTAAGTTCACTTATACTCAATAAGTGAGTATAAGTCTTTTGGTCAAGTTTTGTGGTCAAATAAATGGTCAAAAACGCAAATTGCATTGAAAACGTTTGGGTTAAGTCTTTCGAAAAGTTCATCAGTTAAAACTTGCTCATTTTGATTCCATGACTGTTATGACCTTTGGAATAGTTATTTTTAATAGGTATACTAGGAGGTATGTAGTTCCTCCTGGTCCTAGTAGTAGTAGGAGCAACACGTGCTCCTGGTCTTTAGAAAGTCAAACTTTATTATTTTGAGTATTCTGTTAGGATATGCATGAGATATGTTAGGAAAGAATATGCATATCAGTTTTACACGTTTTGGTTTATTGATGTATTAGGGTTTTCTTGTAGTATAAAAGGAACCTTAGGCAGAAGGGTTAGACACACCTTCATCAAACATTATTCTAGTTTATATTAATATTAGAAATCCTTAGTAAAGGATCAAGTCATTATAGTTATTATGTTCTTCTTTTTCATAGTATTTGTATTCCGCACTTATACTGTGTGATTCATCTAGAGTCTCTCTATGAATAGACTTGTGATTACAGAAGTCGTTCACCGTTCCTAACAGGCTGCAAGATCCACATCTAGTGGACCTAACAAGTGGTATCAGAGCCTGGGAGAGTCTCTGTACAAGAAGAATCAATTTTTCTTATTACTAACATCTTTGTTTAATCATGTCTGCCTCGAGTTCTACTCAAACAGGAGAAGATAGCACCCCTAAAACACAACAACCTCATTAGATCATTGCTACGGTTTCCAACACAAATGGAAAGTTTCCTCTTCTGAAAAAGGATGAGTATGATAGCTGGGCAATGAAGATGGAATGTTGGATCACCAACACTGATCAAGATCTTTGGAAGATTATTTTTAATGGAAACAGCAAGAGGTTTACTGGAAGAGACAAGAATGGTAATATTATTCTTCTAGACCCTAAAACTCATGAAGAAATCACAACTGTTCACAAGGAGATCAAAGCAAAAACTATTTTGCTTCAGTCTCTTCCTGATGATCACATGGGTGACTTTTATCACCTGGATGATGCTAGAGAGATCTGGAATGAAATAAAAGCAAGGTTTGGTGGGAATGAGGAGTCAAAGAAAATTCGCAGATCCATGCTGAGAGATGAATTCACTAAATTCAAGATCTCAGAAACTAAAGGTATTCATCAAGGGTATGACAGGTTCCAAAAGATACTGAGCCAGTTGAATCAACTCAGGTCAAAACCTAACAATAGAGATATCAATGCAAGGTTTCTTAGATCCCTACCCTACTCATGGAATCTGGTGGTAATCTCTCTTAAAGCAAAAGGTGGCCTTGACTATCTTAATTTTGATGATCTGTTTTATAAGCTCAAAACCTTTAAGCCTCATGTGAGATGATACTCAAGTGATTCTTTTCCTACTTCTGCCAACTCTGCCTTTGTGAGTTCCATGGGATCTAGTCCCGTGTCTTATGCTAGTAGCCCAAGCTATACTGTGTCTTCTCAGCATACTTCTACTCAGCATACTTCTACTCATGAACCAAAAGCCAAGTCTGGTAGCATGGTAGAAGTTGTTCTTCACTCTTTTGTTGCTGATGTTGATCCACAACAGCAACTTGCTTTTGATGACTTCAAACAGGTTGATAAACTTGACCTGGATGAAATGGATCTCAAGTGGCAGATGGCCATGCTCACTCTCCGGGTTCACAAGTTTGAGAAGAAAGCCGGTCGAAAGTTTAACTACAACCCAAGAGAGCCAACAAGGTTTGATAGAAGCAAGGTTAGATGCTATAACTGCCAGCAGTAAGGTCACTTTGCTAGGGAATGCTCTAACAAGAATGACCAGAAGAAGAACAGGTACTCAGCCTTTAAGATTCAGGAGGTGAAGGAAGACAAGAAATCTTTGGTGTCTGTTGACTCTATGGTTAACTGGAGTGATCATTAGAATGCTACCCTGGAAACAGCTGAACCTTCTACTGATGTGTTTTCAATGATTGCTAGGAATCTGTCTAATGTCGAGGAAGCAGAAGAGTTTGCTCTCATGGGCATCTCACCTCAGCTACAACATTGTCCTCTTGGTTGTCATGATAAATATTCAGAACTGTTGTCTCAATACAATGAATTAAATGAACAAAATGATAAGTATTTTTTAGAGGTTCAAGCATATAAGAATTCTTTTAAAACATTGGAACAACAAAAGAGATGGCTTCAAGAAACACAACGTGAATATGAAGATAAAATTATAATTCTGAACATTGATTTAGAAAACACAACCAATATGCTTAAATACACTGAAAAGGTAAACGATGACAGTATCAAGGATAAGCAAGACATGAAGGAAAAATTGGATGCTACACTTTTAAGATTTGAAAAATAGCAAAATGCACCTAAGAATCTTTCAAAGTTAACCGATAGTAGCATGTCTGGTAGGACTAAGAGAGGGTTAGGATTTGATAAGTATATTAATTCATAAGACGTGTTTGATTTATCTTTTTCAAGTGTCTTTGATCCTGACAAGGAGGAGGAGGGACAACCTAGCTACAATAGGTTTCAACCAGCTACAGCAATCCATGCTGTCCCTCCACCTCTTAAAGGAACTTTTATGCCCATATCCAGGCATAACGACTTGGATGGATCACAGATGCATGACTCCCCAAAAAGCTCTACTAATACTAATGACTTTGTCTCTTGTACTTTGAGTGACAAAGCTAGTGACTCGGCATCATGTGGTTTAAGTGAAGAGTCAAGACCTATCAGCTCGAAGACAAATGACCCTGCTGCTACTAGTGCTAGGAAGAGTGAAGAGAGAGTTGCTTCTACTTCAATTGTGTCTAGTTCTAGTTTATTAAGTCCTAGGAATGTTGTTTCTCCTAGAGTTGTGTGTAATAAATTTAGCAGTATGACACAATGTCATTTGAATAAAAGGTCGTTTAAAACATGTTTTGTTTGTGGAAGTAAATTTCATTTGATTAAAGATTGTGATTTTTATGACCAACATCCTTCTGTTTATCAAGCATATCCTGCTCCTGGTCCACCAGGAGTTGCTCCATATTCTTCTAGAAGACTAAACCCATGTGCCCAATCTTTTTCTTCTTCTAGAAGGATCTCTCCTTTAGCTTCTGATCATTAGAGAAACAATGGATTTATCCCTAATAGACCAACCAGCAACTATTTTCAGAACTTTAATCAGAATTATGCATTTAATTAAGACCAAATGTATTTTGGGTTGGGAAATTTGGGTACTGCTGTTAAGCCCTCAGCAGGTTGTTCTTGGTCAAACAATCACACCCAGATGATGAATAGGAAACCTAAGAACAACAGTGGATGTTATCAATCTTCTTGGCTATCTACTAAAGATCCACAAGGCAGGCTCAAACCTGAAAAGGTTTGGGTCCCCTTAAGACACTAACTTTTTCATATATCTTTCCTTGTTGCTGTAGGTTACTCTATACAAAGATCCTACTCTAGGGATAGTTGATAGTGGATGCTCTAGAAGCATGAAAAGTAATAAAGGACTTCTATCTAACTTTGTACCATTTCAAGGCGGAAAGGTCTACTTTGGAGGTGGTGAAGGAAGGATCACTGGCAAAGGAACGATTCAGACACCTAACCTTAATTTTGAGCAGGTCTACTATGTGGAAGCACTTCAACACTTCAACTTGATCTCTGTCTCTCATATTTGTGACAAGAAGCAGTTTGTCCTCTTTATGGATACTGATGCACTGGTTTTATCCAAAGACTTTAAGCTCCTGGATGACTCACAAGTTCTACTCAGAATCCCTAGAAGACACTATCTCTATAGTATCAAGCTGAATGAAGTCAATCCTATTGGTCAACTAGCTTGTTTGGTTTCTAAAGCCTCAGAGGATGAAGCCACTAAATGGCACAGACGGATGGGACATGTAAACTACAAGACCATTCACAAATTAGCAAATATGAACATGGTCTCCGGTTTACCTCCCAAAACTTTCAGAAATGACATCAATTGCCTTGCATGCAGCAAAGGCAAACAACATAAAGCATCCTTCAAGGCCATTACTGCTCTTAGCCTTATAATTGAACCATTGCAGCTACAACACATGGATTTATTTGGTCCTACCTCCATTAGGAGCATTGACCACAAACAATACTGTCTTATGGTAACTGATGGGTATAGCAGGTTCACGTGGGTTTTCTTCATGGCTGCCAAAAGTGAGACCTACTCAATTCTCAAGGACTTTATTACATTAATTGAGAATCAGCTGTCCACGAAGGTAAAAGGTATCTGTTGTGATAATGGAACAGAATTAAAAAATGCAGACCTCATAGCACATTGTAATTTTAAAGGTATCAAAAGAGACTATAGTGCAGCAAGAACTCCTCAACAGAATGGTGTTGCAGAAAGGAAGAACAAGACTCTAATAGAAGCTGCGAGAACAATGCTTGCCGATTCCAAGCTTCTAACCATGTTCTGGACATAAGTTTTCAATACTGCAAGTTATGTGTTAGATAGAGATTCTATTACCAATCCTCACAAGAAGACTCCCTATGAGGTACTCATAGCTAAAGTACCTAGCATTGCTCATTTGAAGCCATTTGGGTGTCCTATCACCATTCTGAATACTAGTGACTATTTGAGGAAATTTTATGGCAAGGCAGATGAAAGATATATAGTGGGATATTCAGCTCACTCTCGGGCTTATCGTGTCTACAATCTCCAAGCCAAGCGAGTCATTGAAACTATTAGTCTCAAGTATTTTGAGGAGAAGTCAAACATACA
Source organism: Glebionis coronaria (assembly GCA_025667525.1). NCBI lineage: Eukaryota > Viridiplantae > Streptophyta > Magnoliopsida > Asterales > Asteraceae > Glebionis > Glebionis coronaria. The sequence continues at coordinate 179,679,016 of CM046880.1, read as the reverse complement.
AGGCAAGGGTCCTGAATGGTATTTTTATCTTGATTATCTTAGTGATTCATTGGGATATTTTCGTTTCAAAACTAACCAAGATGCAGGTCCACAAGTGTTGGCAACTTCTAGTGCAGGTGCTCATTCTAGTTTTTCAAACTCAGATGAGGAGGATGATATTTTTGTTGTTCCATCATATTCCACCACAGTCTCTCCAAATGCCAATGCTACTCCTAGTGATGCTTCTCCATCAGACATTTTGGACTCGTAAGGAGCTCTTGACATATTGCTCAAGCAACAACAAGATGCTACTACAGAAGTTGCTCAAGGAGGATTTGAGTTTCCCTTGAGTCCCCCTGCTGTCCAAGTTACTCATAGCACTCCTAATGTTACTCCTAGTGCAAGTTTAACACCTATTGGTAGTCAGGTTAGTGATCCCACTTCCTCAACTAGATTCTCTGGTCCTTCTGACCTGGAAACTATCAAAAGAAGTCTTCTACTAAGCTGGATGATATTCATAAGCAACCTATAGATGACATTTTTGACTCTGACTCATATGATGATGACATTGTTGGGGATCTTAATAACTTGGCACCAGAAGTGGATGTAGCTTCTACTCAAGCTCAGCAGACGCATAAAGACCATCCTACTACTCAAATCATTGGAGATCCTGGTTATACTGTCAAGACTCGTAGAATGCATAAGAAAGCAACGTCTGATCATCATGCTCTTGTAAGCTATATTGAGGACCAAAAGCGTAATAATCACACGGACTTTCTACACTATTTGTTTGCTTGTTTTCTTTCACAGATGGAACCTAGATTAATCTCTCATGCTCTTGAGGATCAAAGTTGGGTAGACACTATGCAGGAGGAGATACAGCAGTTCTTGTTTTAGAATGTTTGGATCCTTGTTGGCTTGCCAGATGGAAAGACAGCAATTGGTACCAAATGGATTCTCAAAAACAAGAAAGATGCAATGGGTATTGTGGTGAGAATTAAGGATAGTTTGGTTGCACAAGGTCACACACAACTTGAAGGCATTGACTATACTGAAGTTTTTGCTCCTGTTGCTAGGATTGAGGCCATTCGTCTGTTTTTGGCTTTACGGTTTTTCAGATGGATGTCAAGAGTGCATTTCTCTATGGCAAGATTGATTAGGAAGTTTATGTCACTCAACCTAAGGGCTTCGTGGATCCACTTCATCCCAAAAAAGTGTACAAGGTGGTCAAAGCTCTATATGGACTTTATCAGGCTCCTAGAGCTTGGTATGAGCGTCTATCCACTTTCTTGTTGAAACATGGCTATAGAAGAAGCACAATTGACAAAACACTATTTCTTAAGAGGAATACCAAGGACATAATCCTAGTTCAAGTGTATGTGTACGATATTATCTTTGGTTCTACTAAGAAGGAATGGTGTGATGAGTTTGAACAACTGATAAAGGGCGAATTCCAGATGAGTGCTATGGGAGAACTTACATTTTTCCTTGGTCTTCAAGTCAAGCAACATTCAGATAGAATCTTCATTAGTCAAGACAAGTATGTTCATGAGATCCTTCAAAAGTTTGATATGGAACCTCTTAGACCTGCAGCAACACCTTATGAAGTCACTAAACTCAAACTCAAGAATGAGCCAGATCCTCCGGTAAATGTTCACATGTACAGGTCAATGATTGGCTCACTCATGTATTTGACTGCATCACGTCCAGATATTATGTTTGCAGTAAGTGCTTGCTCTAGACATAAGGTGGCTCCAACCGTTTCTAACTTGAATGCAGTCAAGAAAATTTACAAGTACATCAAGGCTCAACCCAAGCTAGGCTTGTGGTATCCTAGAGAATCACCTTTTGTTCTTGAAGCCTATAGTGATAGTGACTATGCAGGTGCTAATAATGACAGAAAGTCTACTACTGGTGGTTGTCAGTTTTTGGGTCGAAGACTTATCTCATGGCAATGTAAGAAACAGACGATAGTAGCTACTTCTTCAACAGAAGCTGAATACGTAGCTGCTGATAGTTGTTGTGGACAAGTCTTGTGGATACAAAATCAGATGCTGGATTATGGGTTCAACTTTATGCATACCAAAATTTTTATTGACAATGAAAGCATTATCTTCATTGTGAATAATCCTGTTTTTCATCAACGAACAAAACATATTGAAATTAGGCACCATTTTATAAAGGATGCCAATGAGAAGAAGTTGATAAAGGTTCTTAAAGTGCATACAGATGATAATGTTGCTGATTTGTTGACTAAAGACTTTGATGGTCCTCGGTTCAACTACTTGGTGGTTCACATTGGAATGGTCAATCCTAGAGACCTAGGATTGAGGGCAGGCTTAGTGTGCATATTTAATTACACAGTCTAACATATTGGTAGTTTCTAACAACAGATTTCATGGGTATTTGCGGTGTGTGCTAGTTCTAGTGGAGGATTTTGTTCACTTCTAGTGGCTGTATTCAGCTTCTAGTGGATACAAACCCTTCAATGTCATTGATGGTTGGCTTTTAGTATCAGTTTGGGTCACTGTTCACTTCGTTGACTTTCATTGACCACATTGTGCTTCTAGTGTTGACCCTTACGCGTTTTGACTTTTAGTCAACGCGAGTTACTTCTAGTATATATCTTATAATTTAACTTTGGTAACCGGGATTTGCAAATAAAGGTAAAAGGGCAAGTGGTTACTTTTGCATTAACTGCTTAATTTCAAAGGGCAACCCACATTATTAGGGGTCAATGAACAGTTACATGACCATTATTTATGGTCAAATCCCACACATGAGTCATTCATCCCAACCATAACACACACATACGCTCCTACTCTTTCAATCTCCAATCAATCATCTTCCATCACTTCCAATCATCAACAATGGCTGCTCTCCAATACAATAACAAGGTGGCATATCTTAGAGAAGGTCCTAAACGAGAAGAGTTCACAGACATCATCGAGTTCATTGAGGCTTCCAACCTCAGGTACGCTTTTACAGTTTGCCCTACTGTATATGATAGTGTTATTCGTCAGTTCTGGGGAACTGCTCACCTTGTGGATGTTTTAGGACTCCCACTTGAGCTCCATGCTACCATATATGGACGTTCATATGTGGTGTCTGAAGCTTCTATTAGGTCTGATCTTCATCTTCAGGATGAAGGTGGTGTTGTCTCCATCCCCAATTTTGAGGTATTGGATAGGATGGCTGATCTTGGTTATAATAATGGGGGGAAGTTTACCTTCCAGAAAAATAGGTTTTCCCCCCAATGGAAGCTTCTAGTGCAATTTTTGATTCATTGCTTAAGCCCAAAGTCTGGGAGTTAGGATGCATTTCCCTTTCCTTTGGCTACTGGTTTGATTTGCATTGCACAGGGTCGTGTATTTAATTTTTCTTGCTACTTGTTTGATGGAATGGTTTGCAATCTTAGTAGTATTGGATCTAGGAAGAAGTTTTTAATGTACCCAAGGTTCTTACATCAAGTTCTTATGTGCATACCTAGAAATCGGGATGAATATGAGACCCCTAAGATTAGTTCTATGGTGTATTCAAATATGGCACTTGGATATAAGGGTGTTTGGAGGCCTCTTACTGATGTTATGCTGGGCCTTGCCCAAGGGGATCCTAATTTGATTCCTCCGACTGGTGAAGCCGCGGAGGGACTTCCATTAGGGAATGATCCTATGGAAGAGGAGCATCATGCTACTGGTGAGCCTCATGTGGAGGTGGAGGAGCCAGCTAAAGAAGTGGTGGTCGAAATTCCATCCACTTCCAAGGCTTCCCCCTCTTCTCTGCCACATAAGTTCCCATTTGTTGATACTCCCCCTTCTAGTCCAGCACCACATTCTGCTGAGAAGCCATCTCGCTCTCTTGCTCATGATGATGACCCCTTTGTTGCCTCTGGTCCCAATGATGCTTTCCCCGATCCAAGTCCTCTTGATGGGGAATCTGAGGAACCTGTTTCACTAACTTCTTTGTTAGCTCTCCTGCACAGGTATTACACAAGGATTGTTTCTTTGGAGAATGATCTAAATCAGCACCGCAAGATTATTCGGGACTTTGTCCTTCAATTGGCGAACAAGATTAAAGCATTGGAGTCGCAGCAGAGGAGACAAAAGATGAAAGTTGTTCTTTTTGATTCTGATGAGGATATTGAGGAGGATGGGTTGACTTTGTTGGCGAAGGCTGCTTTTGCTGATAAGCCGTATGATGATTTGCCTGTTCCTCCTAGTCCATCAAGCATTCCTACTGCTGCTGCTAGTCCTAGACCAATGGAGGATATTGTTGGTTCTTCTGCTGGTACTTCTGCTGGTCCGTCTGCTGGGCCATCTCATGATCCTAAAGGGAAAGTCCCTATGACTGCTGCACCCTCGCCTTCAAGGAAGCGTACTCGCAGACAAATCGAAGAAGAAAGGTTGGGGGAGGAGGTTGCACAACGATTGCAGGCAGAGATTGTTCAACAAGCTAGGGCTGAGGAAGAAGCCCTTCAACAACAGAGGCGTGAGCAGTTGAGGCATGATGCCATGCATTGGGATGATAATGATTGGATGCGGGTGCTTACTATTCTTACTTCTGATTACTCGCAGTTCACTGATATTTTGGGCGCTGATGTGAATCAACATAATTGTATCCCACGGGCAATGGTCTTAATGCGTCAACAAAAATTGTCTCTTGCTGTACAGCTCCATGAAAAGCGTCATAACAGACCTTTGTCAAGAACATAAGAGAGGAAGCTGATGCAGCAATAAGTCAAAAATCAGTCTGCTGCTTACTTTAATGTTGGATGGACTTGGAAACGGGTTAGGTGACTGTCCTTTGACGAGCTTAAAGATCTGTACCAGAAGATGATCAAGCGTCAAAACACACCGGTTCCTGAACGTTTTATCTATCGCCCTCCTCCAAGAGTTGTTCACCCTTCTCAGCCTGCTGCTGCTCGTGCTTCTTCATCTGGTGTTCCATCTGTTGCTGCTACTTCTACTGCTGGTCCTACTACTCCACCTTCGGTTGTTAATCCCACTCCATCTCATGTTCCTACCACCACTGAAGCTACTACTACCACCCCTGCTACTCCTGTTGTGGAGCAACCATCACCACCGGTAACTGAACTGCACCCTACCGCCTCTGTTGGTGCAGCCGAATTTGATCCTATGGTTGGTCAAGGTTTTGAGTCTACTCATGCTGATACTACTGCTGCTGGGAAGGTAACGGTTGAATCTTCTTCTGGTGTTCCTTCACCTCGTCGCTCAATTAGAAAGAAGAAGGCTAGACATGGTAAGTCTGTTCTGTTTGAGAAGCGAGATCCTGCAAACCTTATTGATTCGTCTTCGCATAGTGAGACAGAGTTACCCATGGGTAAGGGTTATATTGTTGCTTGGGAGGTTAAGCCATCCCCTATTGTTGCTGGTACATTCACACATAGGATTTCCACCAGTGATGGTTATGTTTGCTATGTCTCGGGACTGCAAAGTATTTTGACATGGGTGGACCGTCGAGATCTTATGTCGTTATATGGGTTGGTGGATGCTGGGATTCCTGCCTCTCCGAGTGAGGTGGCCAACTGGCCTGGTTTGACAATCTGGGGTGACTTGAAGATGATGCTTGATTCCCTTCCTGATGCTCCTCATTCTGGTGTTAGGAGAGATCAGCCTCGCTGGGTGATCAAGAGGTGGAAACTTTATGCTGGTTGTGGGGTTCATGTATTGGAGTTGGAGACTGGTGCCATAGTGTTTATGCTTACGGATATGGAGTATCCATTGAGGATTTCTACTATGGAGGCTATGTTGGAATGTCATCTGCAGATATCCAATGCCCCTTCTGGTAATGAGTCTACCATGGCTACTAATTTGGTGGAAGGAATTCAAGTCCGGTTGCAAGCTGACAAAGTTGCAGCGTCTGGTATGTGATGGGTGTGCTTTTCTATTTTTGTGATCATACTGACATTCTTTTCACCAATCTGTACAGTGATTGGTGACTTACATTATAGTTAAAAAATTAAAAAAAATATATATTTACTTTTTATATAATATTTGCTTATACTTTAAACATATGATGGAATTTCACACTTGTACATAATATAATATCTGCTTATACTTTTCTATCATCACATTGTTTTTCACTTGACTGTTTCACACTTGGGCTGTTTTGGAGTTACTTCTGGTGTTGGACCTGGTCCACACAACAAATGGTGCTCAACTCACCATGTTTCACAGACAAGAAAGAGTTGATTCACCATGAGGGTACGCTCTAGTGTGATAGTCAAATCCGTTGATGGTTTCCAGGTTGCCCAAAACTGGATGGTTTTCACTTGCCATGGTCCTAGACTGAAAAGTGGCTAATCCAAGGGGGTACGGCTCTTGGTAAAGATCTTATCAAATCCGTTGATAGCTATAATAGCTTGCTCAAAGCTATAGGGTTTTCAACTCACCGATGCTTCATTGCTAAGAGTTGGCGAGTCTAGAAGGGTATGGCTTTTGGTAAACACATATAAAATTCGTTGACGGCTGTGATGGTTTGCCCAAAATCATCAGGGTACCCCCACTCATCATTGATTCACGTTCTAAGAGTTGGGTTGGGTTCTGGTCTCCCAGGGTGATGCTTATTCCAACATAAAGATTGGCTAGCCCAAGAGCGAGAAGCTACTTGGTAAAGGCTCATCAAATCTGCTCATGTTGCTGTGAAGATTCAACAATATGCAGATTTGTTTCAAGCTTTCAAGAAGCTTCTAGGTGTCTATTGTTGCAGCAGTCTTTATGTTCTTTTTGATGATGGTTATGATGCTACTGTTTCATTTGTGGTTCCAATCCTCAAGCTATTTTGCAAGATTTACCAGGAAACTTGAACTCAACAGGTTAAATTCAAGTTTCGAGGAGGATTGTTAGGACCTTTGGAATAGTTATTTGTAATAGGTATACTAGGAGGTATGTAGTTCCTCCTGGTCTTTAGAAAGTCAAACTTTATTATTTTGAGTATTCTGTTAGGATATGCATGAGATATGTTAGGAAAGGATATGCATATCATTTTTACACGTTTTGGTTTATTGATGTATTAGGGTTTACTTGTAGTATAAAAGGACCCTTAGGCAGAAGGGTTAGACACACCTTCATCAAACATTATTCTAGTTTATATTAATATTAGAAATCCTTAGTAAAGGATCAAGTCATTATAGATATTTTGTTTTTCTTGTTCATAGTATTTGTATTCCGCACTTATACTGTGTGATTCATCTAGAGTCTCTCTGTGAATAGACTTGTGATTACAGAAGTCGTTCACCGTTCCTAACAGGCTGTAAGATCCACATCTAGTGGACCCAACAATGACATTTCTTTATTTCTTGATGACTTTGGCTGAAATTTGTTTCTACTTGTAGCCTAACATTATAACTTTCACTGCTTATTAGGAAACGATACAGTTTTAGCTTTTTAGTGAAATATCAGCTTATTAATAAGCCCTAGACCAAACTGCATTCTCTATGGTAGTTAGCTCACTGTTTTGCCATATCTCATAATCTACTTCATAAATCTCCTTATTTTCTTTCACCATTCAATTTGCAAACATGTCATGAGTGAATACTGAAATTTTCAGCTTATTGAGATTTTTTGTCAACTTTGGTCAACATAAGCTGTTTTTGGCTTATTAAGGATTCCAGCTTATTCTGTTGCTTATTTTCAAAACTAAAAGACAGTCCATGCTTTGTGTGACTTGATTAATCAGATTTTTCAAGAAAATCAACTTGTGGATGTCTCAATTCGTCTTGAGCTTATTGTGAGCTTATTGAAATAAGCTAGCCAAAGATTTAACAGCTTTTAAACAAAATCCTTTTACAAGTCTAGTTAAAATTCAGTTTTAAGCAGTTTAAAAAAATCAAAATCATTTTAGTTGAAAAATAATCTTCAACGAGCTTATTATTAAGGTTGTGCCCGATTTTGGAAAACTTTACATTCTATTTGCACTTTGGTCCTTCAGTTTTAAACCTTTGTTAATTAGTTGCTAAACTTTCAACTTTTTATGGTTTGCAAAAATTGGTCCCTGAAATTTAGTTTGTTACAGATTTGGTTAGTAGTTTTGAATTTTGTTAAGTTTTTTTGATTAGTTTGTTAAATTTTCATATTTGGTCCCCATAGTTTCTGATTTTGCATTCTTAGTCCGTATATTTCATTTCCTTTACATTTCAAGCACTTTTACATTTCATGCATTAAATACTTGTACTTTGTGAATATTAATTGGTAATTGTAATTCGTTTTAGGGATAAATGGTTCTATAATATATTCATTTTTTACGTGCTTATTTGAATTAGACCTAGAATACAAATAATCTCTTAACAACCAAAAACAATTTAAAGCTTGATATTAGTAGGCCTTTCAATTTGTCTTGAGTCGAGAAAAAACGAACTTGCAAATACTCAATATTAAATGGCGTCCCTACCGGTTCGTGACATTACGAGAGACTATTGATTGACGGTTTCGATTGGATTTTGGGACCGTTCCCCGAGTGGTCGTTATTTTTACGTATCATAAATCCAAAACATAAAAAAATAAAAAATATAAAAATATAAAAACTAAAAAATAACAAAATCAATTCTTTTCCTAAAGAATTGAACCAAAAAATTAAAAAATCCAAAAGGTAATCTTTCTCCTAAAAGATTACACCCAAAAATATATATTATATCGGTTTTCATCGTTTTAACGTACATATAGTATTTTCTTTAAAAACCCAATAACTACAAAAATATTTTTGATATATTATTATATGTAAATACGTATACGTATACGAACACTCAATACACATACTTCCATAAGTATTGCTTTTGCAATACACCGTGTTCGGGAGCGTTCCGGTCCTTGACACGTATATCGATCAAATTTAATTAAAGCAAGAATAGATAAATACTTCCAATAGGCAAGAATTCGAAGAACACAAACTACAAAGTGAATAGAAAGGCGACGTGCTATAAAATGCCTTCTAAGGGTTAATAGGTACTTAAGTGCTTCACGCCACCTAACCCCCCGTTCACTAGTGAGTATTCTAAGAAGGAAAGCTTGATTGGGGGTCTTGCACCCAAGTATTAATTACATATACTATACTTTCTTGTGGATATTACTTTATTGAACCTCGGAAAGGATAATCCCTTCTTTTCCAAAGTCGAACGAGAGCTTCTCTCTCACTCCTTGAATTGAGTTCCATGCTCACTCGAGAATCGTGCTTTGATCAACACACAAGAAGCCATGGCCACCGTTGACAATCGACCTTTGATGGAGCACCTCCAATCAAATGTGCAAGGATATGCCGATGCTATTGTTATACCCAAGATACCCGCAAACACCTTTGAGCCTAAGACATCTATGATTACCTTGGTTTCAAACACACCATTTTTCAGGAGACCTAATGATGATCCACATGATCATATCAAGAAGTTTCTAACTCTTTGCAATACCCTTAAGTACAATGGAGTTCCCCATGATGCCATTAAGTTGATCCTAGTTCCATTCTCCTTATAGGGAAATGTTAAGTATTGGCTAGATAAACAACTACCTAAGAGCATTACCACTTGGGATGACTTTACTAAGAAGTTTTTGAACAAGTTCTTTCCTCCATCTAAGACCATGACTTTGAGAAACCTAATTATTGGATTTCAACAAAAACCTAGCCAAACCTTTAGTGATGCTTGGGAAAAGTACAAGGATTTATTGAGAAAATGCCCCAATCTTGGATTCAATGAAGTTCACCAAATCAATACTTTCTACAATGGATTAAGACCACATCATCAAGATTCCCTCAACTCCTTCGCGTGGGAACATTCTTTCCAAATCTATTCAAGTGGTATGGGACATTATTCAGACTAAATCCATGGTGCAAACAGACACCCAAATTGAAGAGAGTCCATGTTGTTCAAGAGGGTGTTTCAACATCATTTGAAAGTAAACTCCTTTCAAAAATGCAAGAATTAACCCAAACCCAAAAGATGCAACAAGCGATAATGCAAGATAACCAAAAGATGCAAACAATGATGCAAGATTTTATGAAACTTTCCTTGGGCAACCCTTCCACCAATGATGTGAATGCCATTGCTATTTCATGTGAGACTTTTGGAGGTCCTCATTCTTACCTACAATGTGAAAAGGTTCAAAATTACCAAGGTGAATGTTATGCTTATCAAGATGAACATAGAGATCACTTTAAACCTAACATCCACCCAAACAATCTCTCTTAAAAGTCAAATAACTTCCTTGCTCCACCCATCTTTCCACCCCATCCACCAACCCAAAATCAACCTAATCCTTCTCATTTTCTTCAATGAAATCAAGGGCCTAGGCCAAACTACCAAGGAAACAACTATAGAGCACTCAACAATTTTCAACATCAAGTAAATAATTTTCATGCAAACAATCAAGGATTTAACCAACCACCTCCACCCTTTCAAAATCAAGGATACCATCAAGGTTATAATCAAGGATATTCTCAAAATGATACCTTTGAGCTATTCCAAAACATAAACCAAGAAAACGAAAGAAGAATTTGTGAACGTGAAAAGAGAGCACAAGATCATATGAGAGCCATGAATGAGGAGACTACAAAGAGGATTTTGATGATGCTTAATCAAAGGCCACAAGGGTCTCTACCTTCAAACACACAAACAAATCCAAGGGCTAATGTCAATGCTATCAAAACAAGAAGTGGAAAGACAACTAATGATCATTTACCTCCTACACCTTCTATGGTTAAGCCTACTATGGTTCCACCTTGTGATAAGCCTTCAACATCAAACTCACCGCCTTCAAGCTCTACCACTTCAACACCTACAACTTCTCAACCTACACCCACTTCTCCTTTACCTTAAACGCCTATCAATAAAGAAACCAACAAAGAGAACCCTTCAACAACAACAACTACTAAACCTACACCAAAACTAAGCTTTCCTTACCCATCAAGATTGAGAAAGGAGAAACTTAAAAACAAGGATGATATTCAAGTATCTAAATTTTTTAGGATGTTCAAGCAACTTAACATAAACATCTCCTTTGCAGAAGCTCTTGCATATATGCCAAAGTTTGCTAGAATGTTCAAATATCTCCTCTCAAACAAGTAAAAGTTGGTGGATTTTCCTAACACATCACTTAATGAGAATTGCTCCCCCGTGTTGCTCAAAACCTTACCTACAAAACTTGGAGATCCGAGGAGATTTTTGATTCCTTGTAATTTTCTCGGGGTGGAAAATTGCATAGCACTAGCGGATCTTGCGGTAAGCATTAATCTCATGCCTTTATCAGTTTGGCAAAAACTCTCTCTTCCCGAGCTCACTCCTACTAGGATAACCCTTGAGTTAGATAACCGTACCATAGCTTATCCGGTAGGCATTGCGGAGGATGTGTTTATAGGGGTTGATAAGTTTACCTTTCCCACAGATTTTGTAGTGGTTGATTATGATATGGACCCGAGAGTTCCTCTTATTGTTGGTAGACCATTCTTGAGGACGGGTCGTACTCTTATAGACGTGGCGGAAGGAGAATTAATTATGAGAGTTGAGGATGAGAAAGTGGTGTTTAAGATAGGGAAAGTTACTAAGACATCTCAAAGTTCTGAAACAATTAACATAGTGGATGTTCTTGATGAGGTGTGTGATGAGCATTTTCATGAAGCTTGTAAGAATGATAGTGAGAACATGCCTCATGTAGAGACTGTTACCTTAATTGCTCCCTCCTTAACACCATTTCGAGAGAGTGATTTCATCTTGGAGGAATTTGAATCCAACTTCCTTGGTAATGATGATTCTCCCATCAATTGGGAAGAAGACATTCTCACTATCCAAAAGTTGCTCAATGAGGATCCCATTCCTTCACCTACTCCACAAGAAGTTACCATTGATGACCCATCCATAGTGAAACCATCCATTGAGAGTCCACCTTCCCTTGTACTTAAGGATCTTCCATTACACCTTGAATATGCTTTCTTAGAAGGAAAAGACCAATTACCCGTGATCATAGCAAAAGACTTGAAAGATGATGAGAAGGAAAAACTTGTAGAAGTCCTTAAGAAACATAAGAAAGCCATAACATGGAAAATATCCGACATATGAGGAATTGATCCAAATTTTTGTACACATAAAATCCTTATGGAGGATGATTACAAACCCACCATTCAAAGCCAAAGAAGGGTTAACCCTAAAATCCATGAGGTCATCAAAAAGGAAGTTATCAAACTCCTTGATGCGGGTATAATTTATCCCATTTCTGACTCTCCATGGGTTATCCTGGTACATTATGTTCCTAAGAAGGGTGGAATCACCGTAGTACCTAATGAGAATAATGAGCTTATTCCTACTAGACTTGTCACGGGTTGGAGAGTTTGTATTGATTATAGGAAACTCAATGATGCTACTAGGAAAAATCCTTTCCCATTGCCTTTTATGGACCAAATGCTTGAACGCTTAGCGGGAAATGAGTACTATTGCTTTCTATATGGAATCTCGTGTTATCTCCAAATACCCATTGACCCAAAGGATCAAGAAAATACCACATTCACTTGTCCCTATGGTATATTTTCTTACAAGAGAATGCCTTTTGGCTTGTGCAATACACCAGGGACATTCCAAAGGTGTATGATAGCAATCTTTCATGACATGATTGAGCACACTATGGAAGTTTTCATGGATGATTTCTCGGTCTTTGGAGATTCATTTACTTCTTGTCTCTCCCATTTGGAACGTATGCTTAAGAGGTGTGAAGAAACACGTCTTATTCTTAATTGGGGGAAGTGCTATTTCATGGTCAAAGAAGGGATAGTTTTTGGATATAAGATATCTAATAAGGTTTTAGAAGTTGATCATGCTAAAATTGATGTTATTGCTAAACTTCCCCCACCTACCACGGTGAAAGGAGTTAGGAGTTTTTTGGGTCATGCGGGTTTCTATAGACGTTGTATAGAAGATTTTTCTAAGATTGGAAGACCGATGACCCACCTCTTGGAAAAATAGGATCCTTTCATTTTCACCCAAGAGTGTTTAGACCCTTTTGAGATACTTAAGGAAAAGTTGACTAAGGCTCCCGTTTTGGTTTCTCCAAATTGGGATTTGCCTTTTGAGCTCATGTATAACGCGATCATGCCGTGGGGTCCGTATTAGGACAAAGAGTGAATAAGCATTTTCAAACTATACACTATGCTAGTAAAACAATGACGGGTGCTCAACTTTACTATACCACCACGGAAAAAGAGTTGCTTGCTATAGTTTATGCCTTTGAGAAGTTTAGACCTTATCTTGTGCTTTCGAAGACCATAGTGTATACGGATCATTCCGCTCTCAAGTACCTCATGACGAAGCAAGATGCTAAGCATAGACTTTTGAGATTGGTTTTATTGCTATAAGAGTTCTCCATTGAGATACATGATAAGAAAGGAGCCGAGAATTTAGCGGTAGATCACTTGAGTAGACTTGAGCATCCTTTTAAAGGTGAATTGCCTCATAAAGAAATTAATGAATCATTTCCATTAGAGGAGCTAATGTCTATCTCTTCACAGGAGGATGCCACCCCTTGGTTTGTGGATATTGCAAAATATTTTGTGGGGGATGTGCTTTTAGAGGGTCTTACTTCACAACAAAAGAAGAAGTTTGTTAAGGAAGCAAAATACTATTTTTGGGATGACCCTTACCTCTTTAGGCAATGTGCAAACCAAATCATTAGACGGTGTGTAGATGGGCCCGAGGCATTTAAAATCTTAGAAGCTTGTCATAAGGGACCCACGGGTGGACATTTTGGGCCCAACTACACCGCCAAGAATGTTTTTGATTCGGGTTACTATTGGCCTTCAATATACAAAGATGCTCAAGAGATGGTGAAATATTTTGATGTATGTCAAAAACAAGGAAAATTAATCAACGAGATGAGATGCCACAAAACTTCATACAAGAGTGTGTGATTTTTTATGTATGGGGAATATATTTCATGGGACCTTTTCCATCATCTAAGGGAAACAAGTACATACTCGTAGCCGTGGACTATGTTTCAAAGTGGGTTGAGGCCAAAGCCTTGACTACTAATGATGCTCGAGTTGTAGTGAAATTCTTTAAGCAATTATTTGCTAGATTTGGTGTACCTCGGGCTATCATAAGTGATCGTGTGACTCATTTTTGTAATAATCAATTTACAAGAGTCATGAAGAAATATGGCGTTAACCATAGACTTTCTACCGCGTATCACCCTCAAACAATTGGGCAAACCGAGGTCAGAAATCGTGGTTTATAGAGAATTTTGTAGAGAACGGTGGGAGAGCATCGAGCTTCTTGGTATAAGCTTGATGATGATGTGTGGGCTTTTAGGACGGCTTTTAAGACATCAATTGTTTGTACTCCATATAGGCTTGTCTATGGAAAAGCATGCCGCCTCCCATTCGAGTTAGAGCATAAGGTTTCATGGGCTCTCAAATGGGCAAACTTTGATTTAAAGTAAGTCGGTTCACATAGAAAAGACCAACTCAATGAAATGAATGAAGTGAGAGCCAATGCTTATGAGAACTGATTGCTTTATAAGGAAACGACTAAACAATTTCATGATGCTAAGATCAAGAACCGTGAGTTTAAAGTTGGAGAGCCGGTTCTCCTCTTTAACTCAAGGTTGAAACTCTTTGCAGGCAAGCTTAAGTCAAGATGGTTCGGTCCATTCACTATTGCTCAAGTATTTCCATATGGGACTATTGATTTGTCACAACCAAATGGCCCAAATTTCAAAGTGAATGGTCACCGTGTTAAGCACTATTTTGGGGAGGACATTTCCGTGTAAATGGTCCAAGAGATCCTCATTTGGATGAGTCAAGCTAGATACTCCATAAATCAAGCTTGAATAACTAGGTTTAGAGTTTTTTTAGACTTAGAGTGTGGTAGGATAGAAATAAGGGTATAGAGTTGAGGATAAGTGTAGGGGGAGACCTTCCTTTGTCTTCATGTTGTTTGTAGGGTTCCTCTCTCTCATTACGTGCATTGGAGCTTCTAGAGGAGGCCCTTGTATCCGGTTCACTTCGTTACTATTGTGATTTTTCATAACCACATTTTGCTTAAAAATGAATTCACTATAGTTGATCTTTCCTTAGATTGGGTTAAACAAAATAAGCAATGTAGTAAGTGTAGGGGAGTTTACTCCAATACTCTTAAACATTAAGGACAATGTTTATCTTAAGTTTAGGGGGTCTTCCATCGAAGTGACCTTACATAGAACTTTGTCATTGACCTTTATGATAACTTGGAAATTAACTTTTCAAACATTTTTCAAATTTTTTGATCTACTTTGGCCACCAAAAATATGCATTCATAATTTTTACATTAATCATTTTTCATTTGCATAACACATTTGCATTGTATATATTTCTTCTTTTATTTTTAATCAAAAATATATAAAAAGGAAAAATATAATAAATGACATGGTTTAACAAGTTTAGAAGTTTTTGACATATTAGGCCCGCCATGGATACTTTGACTTAAGAAGGTTTTGCTTATCCAAGCATTCTCTAGCTAGTAGCCTTAACCATGTAGACCTTTATTGATTTATTAGGCTATGCATCCACTAGTCTCATTATTTGAGATTTTAAACTGTGGAGAACAAGAGATGATAGAGTTTGAAGTAAGTGTTAAGGGCTAGAAAAACCTCATATTTATTAATTGTAGCTTTTATATCCCATTTCGTAACCTTTACTTTCTTGTCAACGCATGTATATATGTTAATAAATAATCAAGAACGGTTTTAATTGGTTTGTAGTCTCTTATGCATTTTTGACTAATCATTCGTGGTTGGTATAAGTACGTCTTAAGATTATAAGTTAGAACGTTTTATGTGTACTAGATTTATGTCATGCTTAATACTTAGCGGGTATTTTTCCTTTTATACTTTTCAACTTTCTTTGTGAAGAATAAAGAAAAATAAGAGCGTCTTATGAACAAAAATGAGTGGCTAGAAAAAAAAAGAAGAAAAATAATTATACAAGACTCCCAAGAGGGGCAGTGAAGTGTTAATTATAGTAGCTACTGAATTCCAATATAACTCTCACAAGGGTTGCGGGGATTTGATAGTTGCTCCAATCCAATATTACCTGAGAGGTAGTAGGATTGAAGATCCAAAGTCTCAAAAAGGCGGAGGATATAAATTATTACGTGAGTTTTATTTTTCTTTCCATAGCGAGTGTGTAGCTACTTATTAATGCATGACATAAGGATCTTACACATATGGCGAATGACTTATTATTCTTGAGTCGGAATCATATTAATTGTGGGCGGTTTTTCGAGTAATGGATGAGAAGATTACTTAGGATTAAAACTGTGCTTCCATATTTTGAGATTTTACATTTCTTATATTTCATGCTTTAAATAATGACAAATTTGTTCTCAAGCAATTTGCTCAAATAATAACCGGTTTTAGAGGCATAATAAGTGGGGGTATGAGATAACACAATTAATCTATATGAATAAGTTGACACACTTTCACTTGTGGATAACAATGATCTTGTTTTTAAGCTTGGTATTGGAAAAGTGAAACTTGAGGGTGATAGGTGTTCATGGTACCAAAATCCCTAATCTAAGTCATTGATTTATTTATGAGTTATTTCCATTAAACTATTCAAGAAAATCTAAAAAAATATAAATAGAATTGCTTTCCTTTGCATTGCATTATATAAAATCAAAATCATGCATCATATAGTGTAGAGTAGTATAAAAGCATTTCATATTGGCCAAGATGGATTAATTATAAGAAAAATGTAAATTGGTGCTTTAAAATATAGAATTGCATGAGGTCATGGCAATGACCAAGTGTAGGGGATTTGATATGAGTGAAATCTCATATCAATAATATCGCAAATCACCCTAAAACACATAGCAAATACCTAACTTTTATACATAAAAAGTAGTATTATGGGGTATGTTTTGTGTTTGTGCTTGTTTAGGTAACAAGGATACAAACTTAGATCAAACAAGTGAAATCAAGCCATAAAGATGAAGAAAAGACAAGAGACGGATCAAAAGTGACAATCCTTGCAAAGAAAAGGACCTATCTTGACAACATTCAAAAGATGAAGGACTAAAGTGCAATTTTGAAGAAGTCAAGATCAAAGTTAAATCTGGTCAACCATCAAGTCAAACACGTCAAAGGGCTTCAAATGTTCAAGATGAAAGTGAAAGGATCAAAAATGCCAAAGAAATAAAGCTTGGGGACAACTTTCTATTCTGTCTAAACTACAAGGGTTAAAAGTGACAAAATTTGGCTAAGTTTTGGTTTAATCCGTGTGAGGATGAAATGGACCAATGGGAACAAAGAAAGAGTGTGACACGGATTGCCACTTAGACCCACTAGAATCTGCCAGCAATTAATGAGACAATCTCTACATTGATGCGCACTTAGCACAATTTCAGCCAATGGGAATGTGCCATGCAATAATATAAATATCCAATTTGGATAATGATCCACAACTAACATCCTCCTCCAATAAAACAGTGCCACGTATCATCTTCAAACTCATACAAGCCCAGGTACGGGATTTTGCTACAATTCATATCAAGTGATGATACAAACATGAAAGATCCTCGAAATCAAACAAGGAATTCAACCCAACAACTTAAATTGACTGAAAGTGATTCAATCAAAAATCCCGAATTGTGTTCATCATCAACAATTTGCAATTGACCAAATTAGTACACGTGGAGGATTCCTATTTCCTTGGACACGTTAACCATCCCCAACACACTCCCAATTCAGTCTATAAATACACCAAGTAGTCTTCATTTGTAACGTGTAGCTTGTAGGTGTGAAAACACACACTTATCAATTCTCTCTCATTTCCAGTTTATCAAAGTAGTTAGCTACTGCTCTTAGGTGTTTGACAACCACCTAAGAGTTAGTTAGACAGTTAGTAACAGCTTTGTAACAAATTTTCCCACCATTAATGAAATTTACCCTTCATTTTCAGTCAATTCTCTTCCTTATACTTGCATTACTAAAATCCTAGTGTACTGTGTGTTTCTATTGATCATCCATGATCAATGGAACTTGGTAGTTGATTTGAAGACTTGTAGCTGGTTCAGAATTCGTTTTGCAGTCCAATTCCTAGCAGTTTCAGCCATTTGTAGCAGGGTAGTTGATTATAGAAGATTATGATGATGATGATGGTTATTGGTGGTTGATTCATGGTGGTATAGTTGTCCTTAGAAGGCTCAGCGCCTCTCTACTCCATCAAAGGAGGCACATAGCTAAAAGGAATCATTCTCTTGTTTTAAATTCCCCTAAATTGTCTCTGCATGCTAAATACCTAGTGTAATACTTAAATGCTGAACTAAGAGTATGATTAGCTTAATTGTAGTATAATCTTGTTTATTTGATAGCTTGTTTGAAGTTTTACAGCTTTTCATCAAGTTTTACTTGGTTAAATTTGATCTTTTATTAGTCATTTTTCATTAGGTACTCATTTTGTTGTTTAACTAGTTAACAAGCTTGTTTTTTTACTCTTAGCCATTTCATTTCCTTATTTGAACAAGTCTTAATAGGTGCGTTAATCTTTCATACACTTTTGCTTTAAAAGTCTTTGAAAAAGTTGAATTTCAGATTTTAATGTGGTGTTTGGTTTTGGACAATTTTTGTGGATAAGCTTGTTAAACTTGTCATTCTAAGTTCTCTTATACTCAATAATTGAGTATAAGTATTTTGGTCATGTTTTGTGGTCAAATAAATGGTCAAAAAGGCAAATTGCATTGAAAAAGTTTGGGTTAAGTCTTTCAAAAAGTTCATCAGTTAAAACTTGCTCATTTTGATTCCATGGCATTTCTTTATTTATTGATGACTTTGGCTAAAATCATTTTCTACTTGTAGCCTAACATCTTGTTAATCTCATATCAATCCATAAAACAAGATTTAGTTGATATTTAGAGAGAGAAAGAGAAGAAAGTAGATAGAGAAAAGAGAGAGAATTGGAAGGTTTAAACTTTTACTAGAGAGAGAAATAAAATGGTAACCAACACCCTCTTCCACACATGGAAGAGGGTATATATACCCTTGGCTTTTGGGCCGTGGGTTTAAGTGACATGGGCCGGGCTTGGATTTGTCTTGGGATTACGCCCCTAACTTAGACAATATTATCTTAAAGTCCAAGCCCGGTTTTCCCGACTAACCTATTTCAATACAAGACCATTAACGACTAAGATGGCCTATTACATTCTTGTCGACTATATAAAATATAGGGCTAACAATCTCCCCCAATTTATCTGTCATCTTAAAAATCTTAAAAAGCATAAGATGATTGAGTGAATACATTCTTGTAGAGGAGATCTTCCTTCTTTGGTCTTGTATCTTGGTCTTGATCTTGTTTGTAACGGCTTTGTTCCTTCATGCCTTGTGATCCTTATCTTGAGCCTTTGTCTTTTGACTTAAAGTGCATGAGATCTTCAATCTATCCTTGATAGTGTTCATCTTGTGCTCTTGTGGCAAGATGACCTATTACATTCTTACATTCTTAAGTATCTTGATTATCGCCATCTTGTGCTCTTGTGACTTCTGAATCGACATTGGTTACACAGCTACGCCACCTTCTTGATATGCATCAATATATATAGACACGGATGAAATGGCTTTGAACATTTCACCCTAACTCGGTAGCGTTTTACCTTTGGTCGGTGAAGACCGTTAGACGGTATTAGATACCGTACCTGTGATCGGGTAGATTCAATTAAGAACCTCCTTGACAGGGTTTCTTGGTGGTAGTTGCCAGTTCTCTTTACTCGACCGTCTCAAAGCAGACTGCGAACGTAAATAGTGAATCATAAGGATAAATTATCCATCTGATTAGAGTCGTCAATTCAGATTTCCTGGAACAAGTTTAATTATAAAAGAATCGCACCGTTGTTGCTTTCCAGTTTTTCACAAGCTTGATTCATAGAGAATCTTGCGAGTTACCTACCGCAGTGCTGTTTGATGTTGACACTGGAAGGATTTTCATTCGTCACTGTGAACACTAATGAGTGTAACTCTGAATGTTCTGGCAAGATCACATGGATTTTGCGAAGAAACCTGGAATCAAGTTTGAATCAATTAAGAATCAAACTTAGTTGCATTCCAGTTCTCACAAGTTTGATTCGTGTAGAATCGCACAAGTTACCTACCATGAGCTTGTTTGATGCTTGCTCAAGCAGGATTTCCATCTTCATTGTGAATCGTATCACTCAGATGTTCTGGCAATATAACAAGGATAACGCGTAGGACTCGATTTTGTCCTAATGAGATGATAGATAGATCTCGTTTGGCTCTTGACTCAATAAGTGCATTTTGGTAATCGGAGGCTGGAGCAGACTGATACCTTTTCAATATTGACTAACTCGGAGTGAGAGAGTCAATAGATACATGTTGATCTCCGTGACAATGAGACAAGTTGCTTTTGAGAGAAACTCGAATGGCTGGGGAAGGGTTGTGCATCGCATCACTGGGTCCATGACACTTGTCTTCAAAATAAGTGTTAACCCGGTTTCTACCTAAGTTGCATAGAATATTCAACTCCTTCAATGCTTACCAATACGTCATCATTAGCACCTTGTTGTGATTGTTCTAGTGCTAACTTAAGTAATTTGTCCGCATTCAGCTTCATTCCACTCCATCTTTCCTAAGGACAACTATTTTTAGCTATGGAATGTCCTTGGGTAGATCCCTCCGGTTCTGGTTGGATCATAGGACTTAGTTTCCTATCCTAAACCACCTTTTGACTCCATCGTTCCTTCGTGGATAGTAGGTTGTTTTGGGTAAAGATCGTAACCACAAACCATTGAAAACCATTCGAAGTGTTTGATAAAAATCAAAATGTTTAACACTTGAAAGTTTTACATTTCCGAAAAGCTCCCCCTACACACATGCATCGATATACGAAATGGTTTAGCATGTGAAGGAAAGAGTTGCACTTGAGTCTTTTAGATCACATGTTGCAATATATTACATTTTAATCATATTTTCTCCCCTATCTCTAATATAAAAACATCATATTAGAGATACCAATTGATTAAAATATGACAATTTTCGGAAAACCAATTGGGAGGGAAACATGTGTGCACGCATGAATCATGGAACTTTTTTAGTCAGGTCGCTCCCCCTCAACAATATATGTGTGTCTTAAAACAAAATTTGACAATATTTTAGAAAAAGGACACCACAAAATATGTTGATGTACGGAGATGAGATGCCTTTTCTGATATAATATATTACATTTGACAATTTCATATCATTTTCGGAATGTGTTGGATAAATAAAATATGACAATTTCTGAGATGTACCCAACAACATTAAAGGCTTGATTTTAAAACGCTCCCTTTCAAAAATTGATCAAAATAACATATGATATTTCAGAGATATAAAAACCACATATGAGGAAGGGAGTGTTGAACTCACAATTTTGAAAGATTTAGAAAAACCTTTTGAGAAATTCTTGAAAAATTGTGTTCAACGATTTTAAAGTAAATTCCAATTTACATGAGCTCAAAACTTTGAATGTTTTGTGACTAGCTCATGACCGAGAAAAATTAATTTCCCGTAGTGAAGGATAAGTTATCATCCGTGATAACCTTTCCTTAAGTGGAAGTACGGGTTCTAAGCTGACATTTACTTAGAAGTCGTTTTTCATGACCTTAAAAACATTGGATGTTTTTATAGGAAGCTCATGACCGATAAATATTAATTTCTCGTTGAGAAGGATAAGTTATCGTCCGTGATAAACTTTCCTTACTTGAGGTCTGAGTCCTAAGCTGTGATGTGCTTAGAAGTCATATACACGAGCTTAAAACTTTCGAATATTTTTAATAGAAGCTCGTGTCCGAGAAAATTTAGTTTCTCGTTATGAGGATAAGCCATACTCGGGATGGACTTTCCTTTGTTTGAAGAGCGAGTTACAACCTGTAATTTAGCTCTAAGTCATTTACACGAGCATAAAAGTTTTGTATAGTTTTAATATAGGCTCGTGACCGAGAAATATGAATTTCTCCTTTCGAGGGTAACTTATCGTTGAAGAGATAAAGTTCCCTTTCTTTGACGTTCGAGTTACAGTCTGATATGTGACTGTAAGTCATCATGAAGTTTTACTTGTGAAACCCCTGAGACACGTATTTCTCGGATATCTGCTTCTTGAGCAACCAAACTCTGAGAGTGTCTTTTGTTTAACGGTATGACTATGGAAAACCTTGGTGTTCTTGTTGAACCTTTACTTTATTACCTGCACTTGCATCAGTAGTTTGTATGCTTGCATGTGGGTTAGTGATATCCTTGTGAGAACCATGTTGGGGTTCACCTTGAACCTTTTTCGTGCTAGAGGGAAATATCTTTCCAGTAGGAACCCACCTAAGACCATTTGTTTTGAAGGTTCTACCTGTTTGTATCCACCTAAGACAGTGTCTAGGAGTCATAGTTTTCTCATGCACAACGGAAGACTTAGTTGGAGAAAACCTATTTCCATTATGGTTCCATCTTTGAGGTGCTCTAGCTTTTTGGTTCACCTTGTTTAGGACTTCAGTGATACAATCATATTGAATGGCATTAACACACATTTGTTACATTTCTTGCAAACAAATTGCTTAGCATCTGAGAAGGCTCTAGAGTTCCTAGGGTTGGCAGAATTGTGCACATCATAGTAGGGTCTAGAATTCCTAGATGTGTGAACAATGCTCCTAGGTTGTGGTTTGGTCCTATCTGTTGCTTGTGTATTTTTCTGAGCATCCTCTATATAGCGGTTTCTGAATGGTTGAGAAGGATGTTTCCCCAAGACTGACTGTTTTGGTAACTTAGTATCCACACTATTTCCTTTTATCTTCCTTAATTCGTTTTTCACCACTGTCAGTGCAAAAACCTTTTCCTGAATCTGAGCTTTTAACTGCTCATTTTGTATAAGTAATTGAGCGAACGTTGTCCTAACTTAATATTCATATTGTCAAATATGTCATTTTCTGCATTCGCGTCATTACTATCTACAGTGTCGATAGGTTGCTCAGATATTTCACTTAATGAAGCAGGCGGAGGACTTGGATTTTGAGAAGCCAACTTTGATTCTAACAAATTTATTTGTTTAACAAAATGTTCTTTTTCCGCATTAAAATCTTGAATCTTACGATCCAATTTTTGTTCAAGAACAACATTTGCTTTTTCAAGTTTTTCAAAATAAGCTTCAAATTTGTTATTTTTCTTTGAAAAAGCGAGTTTGGCATCCTCAAAATCTTTTGTCTTCTGAGCTAACAGAATTTCAAGCTCGTGAATCTTAGAATCAACATCCT
Source organism: Glebionis coronaria (assembly GCA_025667525.1). Classification (NCBI taxonomy): domain Eukaryota; kingdom Viridiplantae; phylum Streptophyta; class Magnoliopsida; order Asterales; family Asteraceae; genus Glebionis; species Glebionis coronaria. The sequence goes on along the minus strand of CM046880.1, from coordinate 179,655,792 downwards.
GGGGACTCTCTCCTCCATTAGTACTCGTATTTGATGAATCAGGTGTGGTATTGCTATCAACCTTTTCCACTAGATACGTGTCAAAAATGGTTTCAGGTTGCTCAGTATGTTGAGGAACATCATATTCAACATTTAATTGTACCGTAGCCATTGGCTCATCAGCATAAGTCGGTCTGATATCTGCATCATTGGCTGTTTGATCATTCCCTGAGCTGTTACTGGTATGCTGCGTTTCTGATTCTGTCCCGCTGCTTTCTGTATCAACCGAAGAAGCATCCAATGCTTGATGTTTATCGACAGTGCTCTCTTTCGTATGCATCAGTCTTTGATTCACCCTTCTTTCAAATTGGCTTTGATGGTGTGTTCTTTCAGCAATTGACTTCTTTATATTACTCATGTGTTGAAGAAGTGTCTCTTTGAACGCTTGAAGATCTACGCTTGTAAACTCTCCATCATTTTTGGATAAGCCACTTGAGTCAATGAATTGCTAGAACTGATTGTTGAGAACTAAAAGGACCTTCACGGATATAATCTCGTGAAAATCATCTCTGTCGAGTTCTTGTTGAAGATGGTCCACATTAAGTAGCATCATTCTGGTGAATGTCTCAACGTCTTGACCAAATAGTAGAAAGAATACCCGTTTGAATCCAATTTCAAGACGAGTGCCTTTTAGGTCTTCTCTTGAAAGAAGCTGAAGGTGTGACTGAAGCAACTTTATGTGTTCCATGCATCTTTCTTTTGCTTTCGACATCTTGTAATTGATTGCATGAACGGTTTTGGTGGTAGAATCCTTGTTAGAAGGTTTACTGATTGGAGTCTCAGTATTTGTCGGCACCTCTGGATTCTACATCTTCTCTTTATTCATCTCGGTCATGGACGTTGTTGGTGTTGAATCCACGAAGATGTCCATTGAACGGATTTCTCGAAGAAGATATGATGTGTATGGATTGCGGATCTTAGTGGATGTGATGTGATTTGATTGTGGTTGAAATTCCGAAAATTCCAATTTTTTTTCTAAGTCCGACAAAACGGTAAGGCGAAAAATTTTTGAATCACCAAATTTTGAAATCTAGCTAGAAATAGCCAAAAACTAGTAGCGAAAAAATTTGAAAAAGGAAAAATTTTGACAAAAAATAAAACCTAAAATGGCCTAAATATTTGAATTTTTGTCCGAAAATTCGAATTTTAGGTCGAAAAAATTTTCGCTTCGCCAAAATTTGAAATTGAAGCTTAAATGGCCTAAAAATGGTCTAGGAAAAAATAAAATTTTCTAGAGTTTTCCGGCCAAAAGTACTCAAACAAAATTTAGATGTCCATCGCAATACCCATCGCACTCTTAGATCGTAGTCCTTGATCGTACTCTTAGATCGTACTCTTAGATCGCAGTCCTTGATCATACTCTTGGATCGTAGTCACTGGATCATACTCAGATCGTAACGTTGGATCGTAGTCAGTGATCGTAGCCTTAGATCGCACTCCTTGATCGTAGTGAGTGATCGCACTCTAGATCGTAGTGAGTGATCGAAGTGAGTGATCGCACTCTGGATCGTAGAGAGTGATCGCAGTGAGTGATCGCACTCTAGATCGCAGTGAGTGATCGCACTCTAGATCGTAACCAGTGATCGTGATATTGGATCGCAAGTAGAAACCCCAGGTTTATGCGATCGCAATACACAGATCGTACCAAGGAATCAAAAATACCCCTTTTCTCGGATAGTACTAGAACACAACAAATTCGTGATTTTTAGCCTAAAAATGAATCAAGCATCCAAATTTTTTTTGTTTTTAACCAAGATAACAATACCAAATCACTACCAATAGTAAGTAGATGATTTTTTATCAAGAATGAACCATAAAAACACCAAAAAAAAAAATTGGTACGAGACTTTTAGAGCAAGATAGGCACGAAAAATCAAGAACTCAACACACGAATCTTCAATCACCTATCCACTATAGGCTCTTGATACCAAATGTTAATCCCATATCAATCCATAACACAAAATTTAGTTGATATTTAGAGAGAGAAAGAGAAGAATGTAGAGAGAGAAAAGAGAGAGAATTGGAACATTTATACTTTTACTAGAGAGAGAAATAAAATGGTAACCAACACCCTCTTCCACACATGGAAGAGGGTATATATACCCTTGGCTTTTGGGCCGTGGGTTTAAGTGACATGGGTCGGGCTTGGCTTTGTCTTGGGCTTACGCCCCTAACTTAGACAATATTAGCTTAAAGTCCAAGCCCGGTTTTCACGACTAACCTATTTCAATACAAGACCATTAACGACTAAGATGACCTATTACATTCTTGTTCGACTATATAAAATATAGGGCTAACACATCTTAACTTTAACTGCTTATTAGGAAACTATACAGTTTTAGCTTTTGAGTGAAATATCAGCTTATTAATAAGCCCTAGACCAAACTGCATTCTCTGTGGTAGTTAGCTCATTGTTTTGCCAAAGCTCATAATCTACTTCATAAATCTCCTTATTTTCTTTCACCATTCACTTTTCAAAAATGTCATGAGTGAATCTTGAAATTCTCAGCTTATTGAGATTTTTGGTCAACTTTGGCCAACATAAGCTGTTTTTGGCTTATTAAGGATTCTAGCTTATTATGTTGCTTATTTTCAAAACTAAAAGACATTCCAAGCTTTGTGTGACTTGATTAATTAGATTTTGTAAGAAAATCAACTTGTGGATGTCTCAATTCGTTTTGAGCTTACTGTGAGCTTATTTAAATAAGCTAGCCACAGATTTTACAGCTTTTAGACAAAATCCTTTTACAAGTCTAGTTAAAATTCAGTTTTAAGCAGTTAAAAAAAATCAGAATCATTTTAGTGGAGAAATAGGCTCAAACGAGCTTATTTTTAAGCTTGTGCCCATTTTTGAAAAACATTACATTTTAATTGCACTTTGGTCCTTCAGTTTTAAACCTTTGTTAATTAGTTGCTAAACTTTCAACTTTTTAGGGTTTGCAAAAATTGGTCCCTGAAATTTAGTTTGTTACAATTTTGGTTAGTAGTTTTGAAGTTTGTTAAGTTTGTTTGATTAGTTTGTTAAATTTTCATATTTGGTCCCTATTGTTTCTGATTTTGAATTCGTAGTCCCTATATTTCATTTCCTTTACATTTCAAGAACTTTTACATTTCATGCATTAAATACTTGTACTTTGTGAATATTAATTGGTAATTGCACTTTGTTTTACGGATAAATAGTTGTATAATATTTTCATTTTTTACGTGCTTATTTGAATTAGACCTAGAATCCAAATAATCTCTTAACAACCAAAAACAATTTAAAGCTTGATATAAGTAGGCCTTTCAATTTGTCTTGAGTTAAGAAAAAACGAACTTGCAAATACTCAGTATTAAGTATCAACTGGAGGATATTTTGTCAAGGCTTTAGATCAAGGACGAATCGAGTTTTTGATCGACAAGCAGGGTATGAAATCATTCTCTCTAGAAACTCTTAAGGAGTTGGCAGAAGAAACTACAAAATAGTGGTGGTAAACTATTCGCGAGTATCCTTTTTTCGTGATCAGGTATATATTGTATATATTTAAATCCCGAAAAGAAAAAAATACAAAAATATAAAACCTACAAAAACCATGAAAAATATAAAATCAACAAAATCCAAAAATATTTTTCATTTTTCAAAAAGGCATGTCTTTTAGTCCGATAATATTTACGACTTTAGAAATTTTGATTAATATTGACACGACACCATAAATAGAGTTCGTATAAAATTTGTAAATATTTTAAAACATGCCTATATGGCTTGTAGTTATTTTAGACTGCAACCCGCTTTACGCATTAAAGTCACGTATTTCTTCTGAAAACGTTGGCTCACAACGGGAATTAATTTTCTCGGGTATGGTTTACTTTAAAACCATACAAGGGATAAAGTTTACTTTCTAACTTGGTCTAACACAAATAAGTGTACGCTTCAGTGCATTTATTTCATAAAATAAGAGAAAGCTTATTGCCACAAGAATTGTTTCTTACAAAAACATTAAATGGAAAATGTCTTCATGGATATTTGACTCTTTAAGCACCGACTGCAACTCTTTAAATAGAAAGCATGTCATTTCTTAAGGGGGAGAAAATATCATATTGTCTCGGAGATTAAATTTGATCTTCAAAAGTGCTTTATGAAAAATGCAAACGGTTAATTTCCTTTGTCATATCCTATGTGGTGTGTGCCTTATGTGCTCGGTGATTGTGATTTTATGTGCCTTAGGAAATCTTACTTATGCCTTAGGTGTGTGAGTGTGTATGTGTGTTATTAGGGGAATGTTAAATTATAGCGGGCGTTATGTGATGATCAAATAATTTGTTTTAATATAAGTTAGATTTTGTATTTTAACTAGGGGGACTAAAATTACAATTTTGCAAAAATAGGTAATCTGATTTGACCAAAGTCAAACCAGCCCCCCCCCCCCCAATTTCTTTCTCTTCCTCGCAAAAACTCACACACACACAATCCTAAAACCTTTACGCCATTGTTACTATTACCAAGCTTCAATTTTGATAAAGTGATAAGCGGATTCAAGTTCTTAAGGTATTATTCCCATGTTTATTGTATCAAAACGAACACACCCAGCAGGATTCATTAACCAATTAATCCTAGATCGAAATACAAATCAAATTAGGGTTTTTAGAAAAATTTGGTTACGAAAATAGAATTAACATGGGTGTTTTGTTCGATTAAGCATTATAATATCGGAGTATGTCTTAGATTTGACTAAAAACGCATATAGCCTCGAAATCGAATCCAAACAGACATCCCTCGTAATATCCGCCAGATTATTGCGAGATCTTTCTCAATATTTCGGAATGTTTGAATCTTGGTTATTGCGGAATGTCTAAGCCTTCTGGTTATTACGGAATGTCTGAGCATTTTGGTTATTGCGGAATGTCTGAGTGATTTGGTTATTGCGGAATCTCTGAATTTGGTTAATGCGAAATGTTTGAGGATTTCGATATTACGGAATGTTCTCGCAATAATTTATTACGAGGTCATTTCTCGCAAAGTTATTACGGAAACATGTATCTATATATTGCGGAATCTTTCATGATTAACTTATTTCAGGATGTTTGTCATTATTGCGAGATGTGGATTAGGAGTTATTGCGAAATGTTGCCCTACACAACTTTGCGAGATCTTTCTGAGATTATATATTGTGGGATTGTTCTTTTTTTAGGATATTGCGAGATTACATAGATCATTGCGGGATGCTTGCTATAAGTTTTATAAGACTTTTTGCAAACTAATTTTATTAAAACACAAATAACTTAAAACAAGTATAATGTTGTGACATGATATACTTGACAATGCTAAGTGTACATGTTTTATGATATATATATATATATATATATATATATATATATATATATATATATATATATATATATATATATATATATATACTTGTGTGTATCATTTGCATTTGTCTTCTCTAAAGCAGGAAAATGTCTATCACCGAAGGGCAACAACACGCACTTGATCTAGCACTCGCTCCACAAAATGAAAGATTGCCTCTTGCTGAGAACAACTTACGACTCAAGGATGATTTCGATCCTAGCTTCCCAGCATTCAAAATCGCAATGTGCATTTTGGATATATCTCCGATTAATACTGCCTTAAGGGCTACAACATCCGTCCTAAAGGTTTATATGAAGGAATCTGGGCAACAGCTACACTCTTAAAGAACAAACAAATATCTAAAGCCAAGATTGAATTTAAGATCAACAGACAACTTATGTCAATTCATTTGGGCTATTTCTGGAAGATCTTTAAATTCCCTCGCCCTGCTCAAGGGGAAGAATATGTAGCAAACCCCAATAAACCAGAAATTATCAAGACACTCCAATCTCTAAATTATGAGGGAGAACTCCGCAACCTATCTCAGTTTCACACATCACAAGTTGGGAAACCTTGGAAAGCTATTTTTTCTCTCATTATCCGGTGCTTTCCTTCCAAATTCAGTGGAGCAGATACTAAGAGACCTCCTCAAGCTTCCATATTTTAGGGTTCTTACACTGGAGCAAGACTGGACTATGCTTCATTACTTTGGGAAGAATTGTTCTTTCAGTTTCTTAACACTAAGAAGAAATCTGAGCACCTTCCATTTCCACGCTTCACAGAGTTAATCATCAACTACTTCATGAAGACCTTAGGCTTTATTGATGACCGTAGAAAATTCTTCTATCATACTACAACAAAGGACTACCTTATAGAACACATGAACACTGACGGTCCAACCACTAAGTATTCATTGCGTCCAACTCTAGTTCCGGATACTATGATTAATGAGGGGATCAAGGATAGTCAAGCATACAAGGACATGCTCAGAGATATTGAAATCCAAGTAAACCGGTCAAAAGAAGATTCTTCACCACAACAAGTAAAAGGCAAGAGGAAGAAAACAGTTTCTAAACGTCAAAAGACATCTTATTCAAAGGCTAAAGCTAAGACAAGGGCAAAGAACGACTTGTTGATGAGGATGAAGAAGAACTAGTACCAGATACTATTTCTGAAGCCAAACAGGTCAAAATCGTTCTTCAGAAGAGTAAGATGGAATCACTTGCTAAAACTGGTGGCTCTAGGTCCAAAACAGTTGAGGAATTGGCTCGCGAAGAATTTGGAAATCTCGATAGTACGGATGAAGACGAGGAAGATGAGATCCGTAAAGAAAAGGAACCTGAAGGCCAACTAAATCAAGACGATGAACAGATTGAAACTTATTTCAACTTTGAAGACATTGAACCGAATTAGGATGGTGGGGATAATAAGTGTGAAAACACTTATCCTTTTACCACTTAATTATAACAATAACCAAGCCAAAACGTGTATTTTATGTCGTAAATGTCGGAGTTATGCGTGGTTTGTGTTGTTGTTGTAATTTAGGATCAAAATGTGAAAAGGAAAGAAAACACGGGCTTTCACGGGCTTTTATCGAAGAAAACGACAAAAGACGAAGTCAAAAGATCAAGAGTGCAAAAAGAACGGAAGTCCAAGGCTTATTCTAAAGATTTATCGAAGAACAAGTCTAAATACGGAAGTTTACTAAAGCCGAAGAACTCAAGTCTAAATTAATGAAGAAATTATAAGACGAGTTCAAATAATCCCGAGACAAAGTCCAAAAAGTCAAAGAATTTAGAAGACGAAAAGACGAGAAAGAAAGAAAGAAGTAAGCAACACATGCTAACCTCCCTAATCACCTATAAGTACCCTCCTAATGAAACATTAGGAGGTTTTGGCTATCTTTACAAATTAGTCTCTCCATTTTATTTCATGCTCTTTTCTTAATTGTAATTTTAATTTGTTTTTATAATAAGTGTAGGGGAGACTCTAGTTTGTGTTTGTTGTTTTCTTTCTTATCATGTGCAGGGATTCGAGCTTTCAAAGATCTATTCTTAATGATTTTTGACGACCCGATTCCGTGTTTTCGTCTTCCTGGTTCTATCCTAAACTCTTTTGATTCACTATTTTATATTCTTCAATATTAAAATAGGAATCACTTTAGTTGTCTCTTCCTTAGCAAGATTTAAACAATGTGCACAATGTCCTATGTGTAGGGTAGTTTACTCCCACATGCTTAAACATTAAGGACAATGTTTATATTAAGTGTAGGGGGGACTTCTATCGATGTTAAGTGTCCTTTTCCTTGTATTTGTCCTCATTTTAATCGGAAAATTTGACTTTTCGACATTTTTCAGAATTTTTAATCTATTTTGGCCTATTAGTATTTACCTTTGTTATAGTTATTTTCTTTCTTTGCTAGAATAAATTTTTTATAAAGTGGTTTTAATTTTTAATCGTTGTGAATCTATTGACTCAACCCGAGTTTACTTATCTAAGTTTACTCTAGCTAGTATCCTTAACGTGTTTAAGTCAAGTTTTGTTAGGCTTTTATATAGGGAACTTTAAAACGCGAAAGTCTTAACTCTTAGGGTTAAGAACAAGAACTTTTCACAAGTTCCTATAATTGATCCTAGAAAGTCGTTTATCAAGGGAACTTTAAAATGCGGATTCTAAAACTTGAAAGAGTCTAAGAATTTGCAAGATCCTATAGATGACTTGAAAACCCAAAACTTTGATTTAATAGGCTAAGCATCCACGAATCTCATTCCTTGAGATTTAAATTATGGATAACGAGAGATGATAGAGTCAATAATAAGTTCGGTATTCTTTCATGAATTTATGTGAGTTGATTATAAGTTTTTTCTCCCATTGCTTGTTAATTAATATATTTGCAATAAATAAGGTTGTACGATTTGAAAAGTTACTTAGCTTCTAGCCCAAGATCGTTTAAAAGTTGCTCGGTATTGATTAGAGTTCATAGCCAAGGCATAACTTATTGAAGCGGGATGCGAAGATTGGCGAGTCCGAAAAAGCCCTAACAAGGCATGAGGGCTACATTTTGTTGCTAAAGATCCCAAGTGATGTGAAGAATCATTTATCAAAAATCAATATGAAGGATCGAGACACACGACAAAAAGCAAATACTCCCGTAAAGATAATGGAGAAGTCTATCCAAAAAGGCCCTAACAAGGTATGAGGATAAATAGATCCAAGTACTAAAAGGAGGCGGATCGTTGTATATCAAAATCCCAAATAAAGATTGGAGAAAAATGAAGAAGTCGTGGTCCAAATATGAAGAATCTCTCAAAAAGTTCAAGTGAAGAAATTCCTATTATGAAGAGAAGACCATTATTACATGAACGTCTCTCATTTGAAGTATGAAGTCAATGCCAAATATCGGTCCGAGAAAGGTCTCAAATCGTGAAGCGAGTTATGCCAAGATATGAACTTTATGAGGTCCCGAGAAGCGAGTTATGCCAAATATCGTCCTACTTTATTTTCAGCCTAATAAACTATCGAAATAAGTCAACAATGCATCCTCGTGATCATTCAAGACAATAATAAAATACAAGAGATACACTTAGGAATAAGGGAGTCTAAGTGAATAATTGGCCCACATGAATTTGCGATGGTTTGCTAACTTATAATAACAATGATCTCGTTTTTAAGCTTGCTATGGGGAACGTAAAACTTGAGGATGATGAACATTCATTACATTTCCAAAACCCCAAGGTACGTTTTTGATCTTTTTACTTGTTTTCTTCTTTTAAATATTTTGTCTCTTTAAATAATGGCCAATGTGGATAGATTGTGATGAAAAATGTAAATCTTGCTTTGTAATTAATACATTGCATGAGGACATTGCAATGGTCAAGTGTAGGGGATTTAATAAGTGTGAAAACACTTATCCTTTTACCACTTAATTATAATAATAACCAAGTCAGAACGTGTATTTTATGTCGTAAATGTCGGAATTATGCGTGGTTTGTGTTTTTGTTGTAATTTAGGATCAAAATGTGAAAAGGGAAGAAAACACGGGCTTTTATCGAAGAAAACGACAAAAGACGAAGTCAAAAGATCAAGAGTGCAAAAAGAACGGAAGTCCAAGGCCTATTCTGAAGATTTATCGAAGAACAAGTCTAAAGACGGAAGTTTAATAAAGCCGAAGAACTCAAGTCTAAATTAATGAAGAAATTATAAGACGAGTTCAAATAATCCCGAGACAAAGTCGAAAAAGTCGAAGAATTTAGAAGACGAAAAGATGAGAAAGAAAGAAAGAAGGAAGCAACACATGCTAACCTCCCTAATCACCTATAAATACCCTCCTAATGACACATTAGGAGGTGTTAGCTAATTTGACAAATTAGTCTCTCCATTTTATTTCATGCTCTTTTCTTAATTGTAATTTTAATCCTAGTCATTTATTTTTCAAGATCATTCCAAGTAAGTCTTTAGTTTTGTGTATTGAATATTTATCTTTTAATCAAGTTTTTAATAATCTCATCCTTCCTTTCTTTCTTGTTTGATTTAGATTAGTATTGGTTTATTGTTTTTGGTTGATTTAAGCTTATTTTGGTAAGTGGATTTTGATTGATTTGGTTATTAGTGTTAGTTTAATTGATTTGGTTTGATTGATTATTGTTAGTTGATTATTAGTGGTTAGTTTAGTTAAAACTTTAGATTGATTATGGTAGATTTGGTTAAATTCGTGCCTAGTTTTTCCCAAGTTTTCGTCACTGTTTCATTTTTCCATATTTTACCGAACGAGTTTTTTTATTACGAACCAGTTTTTATTTCCCGAACCAATATATTTTCCCGAATGAGCTAAAGATACCGAACGAAGGTTTAAAAAAAATATACCAAACAAAATATTTTTCCCGAACCACCAAAACTTCCCGAACCAGCATTTTTGTAAAAACTTCCCGAACCAACAAGAATATACCGAACCAAATACAACTTTCCGAATGAAGGTAATCGCAAAATTTTTCCGAACAAATGTAAAATACCGAACAAAGCAATAATTAGATTGTGCTACATGCCTACCTGCTGCTTAATACATTTTCCCGCATTTTCTAGATACCTGCCTAGGTGCTTCCAGCTAGCTGCCTGCTAGCTTGTTTATTTATTAGTATTGTTCCGTAATTGTTTAATTTTATCTGAAAGTTGTTCCATTTTTAATTTTGAAAGTTACATATATTTAGTTAAATTTTTTGTCGATTTTTAAAATTAATATTTTTTCGTAAAGTTCAAGTTTTATCTTTTATTTAGTACCCGCTTTAGGTTTTGCCTCGTTTAGCTTTAAAGTACCATTTTAGTTTTATTCTCTCCTTTTTCATTAAGTAAACTTTATTTTTGAGTCGATAGTTAATTTCGTCTTTTAGTTTTATTTTTATTAATTCTTTTGCTTTAATTTACGTTTTATTATTTGTTTCGCTCCTTTATTATTAGTTATTTGTTTTAATTTCTCGTCATTTATAGCTTTATTTACCTTGCCTTTTACTTTAAAGTTTTGCAATTTTATTTTACAACAACGACCAAATCTTTTCTTTTCCACCAAAAGACGACTGAGTCACACTTAAACCAATAGTCAATTCGAATTGAATCGAGACGAACAATTTTTCATACTTGGTTAAAAATCAGTTAGGGGAGAAGACGACATGGATACCAACCTTGTCGATCTTTACAAAGATGTCAATGTCAGCAAACCGATACTCATAACACCTTCACTCATTGTACAAGAGGACGGTCATCTGAGATTGACTCCCGTTATTCAGCATACACCTCCTCCACCCCTAGTCTTTAGCATAATAGTGACAATCGTTCCCGTAAATCAATCGAAAATCAAACAACCCGTACCAACCACCTCCTAGACGATTTTCCCACACCACCACCAACAATCGAACAACCAGTACCATCCACCTCCCTAAAACCTGTACCATCCACCTTCCTAGAACCTGTACCATCCACCCCTTATAACCCGTACCAACCACCTCCCATTAATCCGTCACTAACAATCTCATCCAATTCATTTAACAACATTTGTAAACACAAGCACAAGATCTTGCAGCGCTCAAAGAATCATTCCGTAAAAGTCGTCAAGTAGATCACAAAGAAGATAAACATGACTGAGAAAAGATCGATGAACTCAAATTCAAAATGAAAGATCTTGAAGAAAAGAAAGACACATATATCAAGGAGAAAGAAGCTCTTGACAACAAAAATGTGATGTTCATTGAAACCATTAATGATCATGTGACAACCATCCTTAAAGACGAAGTCAAGTCATATCTAACTCAAGAACTACCAGCAATACTCACCAAAGGCCTTACAGACATCGAGTTGTTGAAGTTATTGCAGACTCGACTAAACAACATTGGGTAAACAAAAACAAAGACTCAACACAAGATTCAGAGAGTTCTTAACAAAGCCCTAACTGAAGATACTCAACCATCAACAAAGGATGTTAGTGACGTTTCTAAAGCAACAAACATAAGGAAACGTCAGGAATCTGAGGATGAGGATGATAATCGTGATGGTAGTGGGGATGAGGATAAAGATAGAGATGAGGATGAGGATGAGGATGAGGATGAGGATGAGGATGTGGATTAGGATGAGGATGAAGATAACAATAGGAATGAAGACTAGGATGAGGATGAGGATGAGTATGAGGATGAGGATGAGGATGAGGATGAGGATGAGGATGAGGATGAGGATGAGGATGAGGATGAGGATGAGGATGAGGATGAGGATGTGGATTAGGATGAGGATGAGGATGAGGATGAGGATGAGGATGAGTATGAGTATGAGGATGATGATGAGGATGATGATAATGATGATGATGATGATGGTGATGATAACGGTGATGGTAAAGGTAATGGTAATGGTGTTGGTGATGGTAATGTTAATGATGGTGGTGATGGTGATAAAGATGATAATGTAAAGAATGTTGATAATTCAAAATCTGATAAGGGTAAAGATGACGAAGAAGAAAGTGATGCTTCTACTAAGAACAAGGTCGATGATCAGGAGAAAAAGGACAGTGATGTTGACGGTGATGAGGGAAAGAATGGTGATGATAAGGCTAAAGAACGTAGTGATGATGATTCGAGAGAACCACCTGCATCTACTTCCTAAGAAAAAGGTAAGTCTACTAAACTGGTTCATTATTTTGTTTCAAGTATAGAAACTGTTATTGAAGACGAACCTCTAGCATCAGTGGAACATCATTCTCCACCTCCCACAATGGATCAGCATTACATCGATATGGATATTGAAAATACAAATCTACCAGATCCGGAATTTGCTGATATTGTCAACATAGAGGAGACTATACCTGAACAACCTTGGCTTACACAAGCAGCAACCACACATAAATTTTCTACTAAAGTGTAACACCCCATTTTGATAGTGGAATGTCACGCGTAATTATGGCGTGTCATCAAAGCATACAAGGAAAAATGTCTAAACATTACATGACCATAAAAGGAAAATACCGGAATCAAACATCGATAGTCCAAAAGTAAAGCTCATCACACACAAACATAAGTACCGTAATGGAAAGGACTAAACAATGTCCATAGCAAGTGTATCAAAGTAAAGATAATGCATAAAGTAAAGAAAGGCTAGAAAGCTTCCAGTCCATATGCACGTACTCATAAAGTCTACGAGCGTCCCTGAGTACCTACCGTTTTGGGAACATAGAAAAGGAAAACGGATGAGCAATACGCTCAGTGCACGGATGTACAATAAAGCATGAACAGGATAAGCATATAACATATAACATATAACAGGGGAAGAAACTAAGTCCCGAATAACCTGGTTAAGTCTTGGTAAAACTGGTTTTATAGTTTGAAAAGCCTTATGTTTATCTTATAAAACTGTTTAACATATTCTACCATTAGCCAATATAGGTCATGAAAATCCACCGCGCATGAATACTTGGAGGGGTGACCTCATCATGTAAATTAGAGGGGCTGCCTCTAATTTAATATACTGGTTTGGGTAGGAGGGATCAGCTCCTTGTGAAGGATGCAAGGCACACACCACATTCACACTGAGTAATCTGCTGAAAAACATGTAACTAGGATGCACCCATACACCCCACATGATAAATATAATAATATGGCCTAAAGCTGAAGGGAAGCCACGAGCAATCACTCCGCCGTGGTGAAGTCAAAACATTAGTGCCTCTAATGTTATGGTTATGGTACCTCCATAACTAGGTGAAACTGGTCATGCATGTATATGGCTATAGGTATTCTAAATTAAACATGAGCAAATCAAACATATAAACTTATACTACGGGAAAACATTTGGCAGCATACGTGGAATCCTAATAAGAAAAGAATATCCATACTGAAAGGACGGGAATCCGTACCTTATGTCCAGTGAACGAAGAAGACGAACTGAGGAGAATCCTACTTCGGTATCACTAGTGCTACATAAATACATACGTGAATAAGTATCTGATTGCAAAATACGTAACTGGTTTTATATCATATCTTAGCTTATTTTGTATGTTCGTATCATGTTTTACTGTTTTAAGCATTAAACTGTGTTTATCTTATATTATGTCTATTCTGATTAAGTATTTCTGGTATTTCATGTATTATTATACTTACTGTGTAATAATAAGTAACTTTCTAAAAATAGCAGGTTTTCTAAAATAGAAAGTTTCCAAAAATAGAAAGTTACCAAAAATAGAAAGTTTCCAAAAATAGAAAGTTCCCAAAAATAGAAAGTTTCTAAAAAAAGAAAGTTTACAAAAATTTTTTCCAAGAATAGAATTACTGCTTAAAATAGATAAGTTTCTAAAAATAGAAAGTTTCCATAAACAGATTAGCTGCCTTAATTAAATAAGTTTCTAAAAATAGAAAGTTTCCATAAATAGATTAGCTGCCTTAATTAAATAAGTTTCTAAAAATAGAAAGTTTCCATAAATAGATTAGCTGCCTTATTTAAATAAGTTTCTAAAAATAGAAAGTTTCCATAATTAGATATAAGCTGGTTAAATAAGCTAAGTATATAAGCTTAAGTGTTTTCTGATTATTTTCCTAGGTCATAATGATATAAGGTATAGTTTATTAATTATTACATGTAATTTAAATAAACTATAGGTTAAAAGTATTTAATTAAATATTTCATGTTTTAATTAAATAAGGTTAAATGCTTAGGTTAAAACATGTATTATTAATTATTAATAATATAACCTAAGTCATGTTAATTAATTAATTATAACCAAAGTTTTTAAATAATTAATTAATTATAAGTCTAAAAATATAAATACTTAGGTTAATATTTCCATGATCTAATAATTAAATTATAACCTAAGTCATGTTTTATTAAATTAATCATGTCATATAATTATTAATTTAATTTTAACATATGATCATTAAAATATAACCATAACATAAACCATGAACCGGATCGTGACTAGAAACCATGAACCGGACTCGAAATCAACACTATACCCGAACCACTTCGGGGTTCTTCCCTTTTTGATGCTGCCGTGGGACCCACACCACCAAACCGGGACCATATGGTCTCGGTGGTGGTCTATTAGCCAAACTGAGACCCCCTTGGGGTTCGGTTTAGGCGCCAGCCAAACAAACACCCCTAAAAACCTCCTTTTTGATTTACCCAATAACCATTTACATGTTTGATTTATGTTTTTAATTAGGTTTTTAAAAACATCATGTTCTTATTTACTTTTATTAGATCAAATCAAAAGAAAAAGGATTAAAAAGGTATACCGAATGCGTGGATCTAACGAGGATGAACACACACGAACACACGTACAAGATTCAAGATCAAAATCAAACGAACACCCCCTTTTCTTGTGTTGTATGCGGCGGCCAAAGAGGACAAGAAGGAAGAAGCCAAAAATCTTTTTATGGTTTTTAATGTTTTTACTGTAAAGTGAAAAATGAAAACAAGATTTCACATTTACCCTTGTTAGTTAAAAATTTAGATGGGCTTGGCCCATCTTTTGGTGTAGCCGAGGTTAAGGGGGCCCCACATGGGGTACCCGTACCGTTTTCCGTGTCTCGATATTTAAGTGTTCGTTCGTGTTTATTTGTGTTCGTGTTTTATGTGTTCTCGTAAAATATTAACCATGACTTAATATATTTATTCGTGCTCGTAATAAATATATATACGTAATTAATATTAGTTCGTGATTTAATTATGTTCATGATTTCATGATCACATGCTCGTGATTAATTATTGTTAAATAATTATTGTGTGTTCGTACGTAATAAATACTTATCGTGTTCTAACACGTACATAATACGTAAAATCCTAACACGTAAACGTAATCATGCTATAATAGGAAAGTTTTAATCTAGTAAGTACAATCTTAAGGGTACTATTCGTGGTAAAAGCATGCAGGTTTTACAACTCTTCCCCCCTAAAAAGAGTAATTCGTCCCCGAATTATAGATAAAGTAAACTAAAAAAGAAGAACATACCCGAATTCAAAATATGAAATGAGGGTAAGAAGCCCGGATAGACTCCTCTGTTTCCCAAGTGGCTTCCTGCTCGGTATGATCCCTCCAAAGGATTTTGACGAATGGAATCGTCTTCCTTCTCATGACTCGTTCTTGTCTGTCAAGAACTCGTTCGGGTTCTTCTATAAAAGTGAGATCTTCACGTATCTGTTCCAGTGGATACTGAACCATGTGAAGGGGATGATACTGGTACCCTCTGAGTAAGGACACATGAAACACATTGTGTACATGTGAAAGCTGCAGAGGTAAAGCTAACCGGTAAGATACTTCACTGACTCGTTCAATGATATCAAACAGTCCGATGAAACGAGGACCGAGCTTCCCTTTAATCACGAAGCGTCTAACACCACGTGCCGGTGAAACCTTAAGGAAGACGTGATCTCCTAACGTTAAAATGTATGTTCCTACGATGCTTATCGGCGTAACTCTTCTGACGTGACCGTGCCTCCTGAAGTTTCTGCTTAGCTACTGCGATCCTTTCATTGGTCATCTCTATGATTTCTGGTCCTTCAAGTGTTCGCTCCCCAACCTGATCCCAGCAGATTGGGGCGCGACACTTTCTGCCATACAACATCTCGAAAGGAGCACACTTGATACTTGCGTGCCAACAGTTGTTGTATGCAAACTCCACCAAACAAATATAATTGTCCCAATCACCCGTCCATTCCAACGCACATGACCTCAACATGTCTTCTAGTGTCTGAATCGTTCGCTCTTACTGTCCCCCTGTTTGAGGATGAAAAGCCGTGCTGAGCTTAAGTTGTGTACCCCAAGCTTTCTGCAGACTCTTCCAAAATCGCGAAGTATCGGAGAGTTTACTTACCGGATCTTCCTTGCGGATCGGTAAGAAATGAGCTGATTTGGTAAGTCGATCTACGATAACCCAAATTGCATCGTGCTTCCTCTTAGTAGGCGGAAGACCAGTAACAAAATCCATGGTGATTTTGTCCCACTTCCACTCTAGAATATCTAACGGTTGAAGGAGACCGCCAGATCGCTGATGCTCGATCCTAACCTGCTGGCAGGTAAGACATTTGGAGACGTAAGTGGCCACATCCTGTTTCATACCACTCCACCAAAAGTATTGCTTGATGTCATGGTACATCTTAGTCGAACCAGGATGTATAGAGAATGGGGAGCTATGAGCTTCAGCTAACAAGGCTTCCCGGAGTTCTTGGTCATCAGGAACACAAAGTCTCGTTCCCTGCCATACGATACCATCTGCATCTACTCTGAATTTCGTCTGTTTCTCCAAATTCTGTACTATCGCCCAGATTTCTCCATCATCTTTCTGAGCTTCCTTGATCTTAGAGAGTAACTCGGGTTCTACTCTAAGATTAGCCCAGCAACCATGCCGTCCACGTACCATGATCTCGATGTCTAGTCGCTCCAAGTCTCTTATGATTTCCTCCTCAATTTTAATGTCGTTGATCATTCCGGACTTCCTGCTAAGAGCATCTGCTACTACCTTTGCCTTTCCGAGATGATACTGTAGATTAATGTCATAATCCTTCAACAGCTCTAACCATCTCCTCTGCCTCATGTTCAATTCACGTTGAGTGAAGATATACTTCAAGCTCTTGTGGTCCGTGAAAATATCACATGATTCTCCATATAAGTAGTCCCTCCATATCTTCAATGCAAACACGACTGCAGCAAGTTCCAAGTCATGCGTGGAGTAATTTTCTTCATAAGGCTTAAGCTGCCGTGAAGCGTACGCGATCACTTTCCCATGTTGCATGAGAACACAGCCAAGTCCCTTCCCCGATGCATCACTGTAGATTTGAAATCCACCCGTACCAGATGGGAGAGTAAGAAAAGGTGAAGATACTAGCTTCTGCTTCAGGTCTTCAAAGCTCTTCTCTCGTTCTTCAGTCTAGACGAATTTCTCCCATTTCCGCATCAGTTTGGTCAATGGTAGTGCTAAGCGGGAGAAGTTCTCCACGAACCTACGGTAATAGCCAGCTAAGCCTAAGAAACTGCGAACTTGTGTCGCTGATGTCGGCCTCGACCGCTTAGTAATGGCCTCAACCTTCGCTGGATCCATAGTGATTCCTTCTGCTGATACAATGTGACCTAGGAATGCCACCTTGTCTAACAAGAACTCACACTTGGAGAATTTAGCATACAACTGCTAATGGCGAAGAATCTGTAGTACTGTACGAAGATGGTCTTCGTGTTCTTCCTTGGACTTTGAGAAAATCAGGATGTCATTGATGAAGACAATGACGAACTTGTCCAGAAATTCATGGAAGATTCTTGATACATGGCTTTTTCCCAGGTAAAAAGATTCGTTGGTGTATGTCTAATCTCTTCGAATTGAAAACTGGATTAACTATGCGACTCAGAAGTTCTTTGGTGAAACAAATAGTTGTGTCGTTGTAGTATTAAAAATGTGCAAAACAATAATGTAAATTGACGTTAATTAAATCTAAATCTAATTAAAACGTAAATCGTGCAATATTAAAAATTTTGAAAAGTAAATAACGAGAAAATAAATGACGGGAATTTAAAAGCGTGACGGAAATTTAAATTTGACAAAGTATTAAAATGTAAACTTAAAAATTAAACAAGACAAAATATGAAACAAACCTACCGTCGGAATACATTCCGATCGGAATGTGATCGGAATATTTAACCTACCTTCCAATCGGAATGTTGATCGGAATACACTTACCTTTCTGATCGGAATGTTGTCGGAATTCCTAATCGTAATGCTGTCACAAATAGCCAAATCGGAATAACCAAGCAAAAACCCTAGATCGGAATGTGAAGAACCAAACCCTGATCGGAATAACCCAACAATCACCCTGATCGGAATGAGGAGTGGACTCCTTGTCGGAATTATGTCACCTAGACCTGATCGGAATACCAAACTCACCCCTTGATCGGAATATCACAAACCCTTTTCCGACCAAGCAAAATGAGAGCTGGTCGGAATGATAAACCCTTTTCCGATTGGTTAGATCGGAATATGGTAAATAAAAACGTAATAAGCTAGTTCTAATAAGCTATAAACCAAATAAGCACACACCTAAAATCCTTATCAAAACAAGTATAAATAAAACTAATAAGCTAAAATTTAAAGACTTTTGAAAACACTAAATGAGAAAGATGAACGAAAACAAACTTTATATAAAAATAACTTTTATAAAAACTTAAGAAACTTAAAGATAAACACAAATAAGCTATAAAATTAATAATCTAACAAGATCAAAACATAAAAACATAACCTTTAATCAAATAAGCAACACAATAAGCATATAAACCATAAGATTAAAGCATAAAAAGAAAGGTAGAATGAGAGAAGAAAAACAATAAAAAGTAAATATTCAATCACATAAAAGTAAACTTACTTGGAAATTAAATTGCAAGACAAGGTAATTAAAGTGCAATAAGGTAAATGTGCAAGTAAATAAAATGGAAGAACTAATTGTCACTATTAGCAAACAAAATGAAAGTGATTATCCTAATGACTATTTATAGGGGAGGATTAAGGAGTGCTTAGGAAGCTTCCTCCCCTCTTTCATTTTCTCTTAATTGCACCATTAGGTCCTTAAGCCTTTAATCTTCTTTAATCTTGGACTTTAATGACTTTTGGCTCGGGATTTCTTTGAACTCGTCTTTTAATTCTTCAATAAATTAGACTTGAGTTCTTCGGCTTTAAGTAAAATTCAGTCTTTTGACTTTTTCTTCAATAAATCTTCAGAATTTTTCTTGGACTTCCGTTCTTTTTGCACTCTTGACTTCTAGACTTCGTCTTTCGTCTTTTACTTCGATAAAAGCCCGTAAATGCCCGTGTTTTCTCCCCTTTTCACATTTTCGTCCTAAATCACAACAAAAATACAAACCACGCATAATTCCGACATAAATGACATAAAATACACGTTTTGGCTCGGTTATTATTGTAATTAAGTGGTAAAAAGGATGGTTGTTTACACACCTATCAAATCCCCTACACTTGACCATTGCAATGTCCTCATGCAATGCATTTGTTACAAAGCACGTTTTCATTTTTCATCATAATCAATCAACGTTGGCCTTTATTAAAGAGATAAAAAATTATAAACATTCAAAGTAAAGAAATCAAAAGCATACCTTGGGTTTTAGAAATGTCATGAATAATCATCATCCTCAAGTTTTCACTTTCTCCAAACCAAGCTTAAAAACGAGATCATCGTTATTATAAGTTAGTAAACTAACACGAACTCATGTGGGCCAATTATTTACTTAGAGTCCCTTATTCCTAGGTGTATCACTTATATTTTATTGTTGTCTTGAATGATCACGAGGATGCATTGTTGACTTATTTCGATAGTTATTAGGCCGAAAATAAAGTGAACGATTTAATCAATAGTTAGCTAAAGGACAAAATCTTTTAAAACTGCTTCTCGGGACCTCAAAAAGTTCATATCTTGGCATAACTCGCTTCACGATTTGAGACCTTTCTCGGACCGATATTTGGCAGCGACTTCATACTTCAAATCTTGAGAGACGTTCATGAAATAATGGTCTTATCTTCATAATAGGAATTTCTTCACTTGAAGTTTTGAGAGATTCATACTTGGACCACGACTTCTTCATTTTTCTCCAATCTTTAATTTGGACTTTGATATACAACGATCCGCCACCTTTTTGGACTTGGATCTATTCATCCTCATACCTTGTTAGGGCCTTTTTGGATAGACTTCTCCATGACTTTTGGGGAGTATTTGCTTTTCGTCGTGTGTCTTGATCCTTCATATTGATTTTCAATAAATGATTCTTCACATCACTTGGGATCTTTAGCAACAAAATGTAGCCCTCATGTCTTGTTAGGACCTTTTTGGACTCGCCAATCTTCGTATCCCGCTTCAATAAGTTATGCCTTGGCTATGAACGCTAATCCATACCGAGCAACTTTTAAACGATCTTGGGATAGAAGCTAAGTAACTTTTCAAATCGTACAACCTTATTTATTGCAGATAAATTTATTAGCAGGCGATGGGAGAATAAGCTTATAATTAACTCACATAAATTCACGAAAGAATACCAAACTTATAATTGGCTCTATCATCTCTCGTTCTCCACAGTTTAAAATCTCAAGGAATGAGACTCGTGGATGCTTAGCCTATTAAATCACAGTTTTGGGTTTTCGAGTCGCCTATAGGATCTTGCAAATTCTTAGACTTTTTCAAGTTTAGAAATCGCATTTTAAAGTTCCCTTGATAAACGACTCTCTAGGATCAATTATAGGAATTGCGAAAAGTTCTTGTTCTTAACCCGTGAGAGTTAAGACTTTCGCGTTTTATAGCTCCCTATATAAAAGCCTAGCAAAACTTGACTTAAACACGTTAAGGTAACTAGCTAGAGTAAACTTAGATAAGTAAACTCGGGTTGAGTCAAAAGATTCACAACGTTTGAAAATTAAAACCACTTTATTAGAAATTTATTCTAATAAGGAAAGAAAATAACTATACAAAGGTAAAAACTAATAGGCCAAAATAGATCAAAATTTTTGAAAATTGTCGAAAAATTGATTTTCCGGTTAAAATGAGGACAAATACAAGGAAAAGGCCACTTAACTTCGATAGAAGTCCCCCTACACTTAATATAAACATTGTCCTCAATGTTTAAGCATGTGGGAGTAAACTCCCCTACAGTTAGGAATTGTGCACTTTGTTTAAATCTCGCTAAGGAAAAGACACTTAACGAGATTCCTATTTTAATATTGAAAAATATAAAATAGTGAATCAAAAAGAGTTTAGGATAGAACCGGGAAAATGGGAACACGGAATCACGGTTCGTCAAGAATCATCAAGAGTGGATCTTTGAAGCTCGAATCCCTGATTAGTAGAAGAGAGGAAATAGCAAACACCAACGGGTCTCCCCTACACTTAGGATAAAGAAAGCTAAAAGATAGATACATGGGTTGCCTCCCAAGAAGCGCTTGATTTTTGTTAACCGAGTCATGAGCCTGACTCGACCTTGATCATCATAGGAAGCAGCATGAAACACATCCACTGGGATCAAAGACATAGTTTTCATCCATCAAATAGCACAAGCTTAAGGCGAACAAGGCAAGCCAAAGAAGAATAGGCAAGGTTCCCTTAAGCAAAGATGGAGCACGGTGGAAGCAAGGGTGAAGTGGTGCAAGCAGATTTCCATAAGTTCCAAAGATATTTCCTTTTATTTCATCAGACGGATACTTAGATGGCTTAAAAAGTGCAATACCGGGGTCGAACACCTTTTCCTTTAGGGGAAAATAGCACTCAGGCTCAGTAGACTGTGAAGAAGATCCGTGAAGAAGATGCACAACCTCGTCCTCAGAAGGTGGAAAAAGAGGTGTCAAGTCATACGTGCTGCGGATGTTGGTGTCGACCGGTTTCTTCTGCTTTGAAAGAATGTTCCTCAAATCTAAAGTAGGATCAAGACGATAATCATCAAAGTCTAAAGGAGGAGCATCACTCTCATGAGGGAAGTAAGTATTGAGAAAAGTAGAGAAGTCTTCCTCAAAAGAGTAATCATCCAAAATAGGATTAAGCATGGATTGTGGAGGATCTTCATCATGAGAAGAATCACTCGAAAGAGTATCGGCCTCATCAAAATCATCGTAAGTGGGCATGTCGGGATACTCAGAGGTAAAATCATTATAATCATCCGAATTTGAGCTAGAATCATCATCATAAGCATCAAAGATCGGTGGAGAATCATATATGGGCGATGGTTCCAAATTGGAGAGAGAATCATCCATTTCATCTTGAAAAAGTGGATTATCAATGAAAGAATCGAATAGAGGATTGTTGTAGACGACAAAATCATCAAGCACATTAATCATATTCACTGATTCTCGGCCTCCAAAGGATTTGCTTGTAAGCTTCCCCATTTTGAACACTTGTTGTTCATTCCCGACCCTTAAAATTAATTCACCTTCGGCAACATCAACTAGAGCTCGTCCGGTTCTCAAGAATGGCCGACCAAGTATTAAAGGAATACGAGGGTCCATTTCATAATCAACAACCACAAAGTCAACCAGAAAAGTGAAGGTGACAACTTTAATGAACACATCTTCGGCAATACCAACTGGGTAAGCGAGAGTGTGATTTGCAAGCTCAAGGGTCAT
Organism: Glebionis coronaria; assembly: GCA_025667525.1. Lineage (NCBI taxonomy): Eukaryota > Viridiplantae > Streptophyta > Magnoliopsida > Asterales > Asteraceae > Glebionis > Glebionis coronaria. Next base: position 179,632,812 of record CM046880.1, on the reverse strand, counting down.
CTTTGTTGGAGTAAGGTCGGGTAATGATAGTGTTTTCCAAACACTTAATGGCATCAAATTAATACTTGCCTCAAGATCAACAAGGGCAGTAAATTCTTCGGTTTTGTTAAAAATGCAAGGCAACACAAAACGAACAGGATCTCCAAGTTTTTCCGGACGTTCTTTAAGAATAATTGCAGAACAGTTTTCATTTAAGCGTGTGTTGGCAAGCTCAATCAGCTTCTCCTTCTTTTTAAGCAATTCCTTGAATGCTTTGACAAATTTTGGCATGTGGACAAGTGCTTCAACAAGGCTAATGTTGAAATTCATTTGAGAGATCATCTTCAAATAATTTGACACTTGAGTGTCATTCTTGGTGAGCAAGTTAGGCTTGTCCAAGCGAGAAGGATATAGGATGTTGGGTTTATAGGCGGAAGGTGTAGTTGGTGAAGGTTGAGATGTTGAAGGTGGGGTTGGTGGAGGATTCTTGGTGGGTCCTTCATCATGACGAGGTGGAGACGGTAATGGTGTACTAATACTAGGTGTAGGAGGAGTAGGGATAAATGGTGGTGGAGGAGGTGTAGATGATGGGGGCGGGATAGGTGTCCTACTATGGTAACTCCACTACGGGTAGTAATAGCACTCACATTTACTCGCGGATTGGTGACGGTGTTTGAAGGTAGAGAACTCGAGGTAGAGGGTTGAGTGGTGGGCAAGAAACTAGCCAGCATATTCTTTATATCATTCGTTTGATTGCTGAAGGAGGATTGGATATTATCTCGAAGCTCGGATCTTATGTCATTCCCTTGCTTGGTGATATCTCCTTTTAGATTGATAATTTGGCTCTGTAGATTCTTGATTTGCTCACCTTGGGTTCTCATGATGGCTTCAACATCTTGATTGATGGGTGGGGCTTGTTGAGCGGGTGGGTGATAAAGATTAGAAGCTCTTGGTGGGATTTGGTTGCTTCTATTGTAGTTGTTGGCGGGGGTTTTGGTTTTGAGGAGAAAAATCGGGTGAAAGGTAGTTGTTCGATCGGTAACTCAGCAAATTTCTATCGCCTTGAGGTCGAGCTTGGTAATTTTCCGGTGAATAATTACCATAAGCTGCATACACATTTTCCGGATTTCCTTGTGTAGAAGGACAATCAGTGTATGAGTGTGGACCGCCGCATGTTTCACAAGAAGGTGCAACCGCTTTTACTTGTTGTTGTTGGTTTGAAGCGAGAAGCAAGATACTTTTGTTCATTTCAGTCATCATGCGGGTGAATTCGGTCATATCAGGGCTTGCTGAAGTGGAAGAAACATTGACTCTCGGGTTGTTCCTTGAAGAAGCGGAGGAATCCCAGTTTTTGTGGTGAGTATTCATGGTCTCAATAAGCTCTCTACACTCCTCGGGTCTCCTTTTCATAAATGTGCCACCGGCGGCTGCATTAATCGTATCACGATCATGAAAAGTCAAACCGTTGTAGAAAGTATCAATTAAGGTCACAGGGAGCATGTTGTGGTTTGGACAACGATCAATCAAAACATTATATCTTTCCCAAGCATCAAAGAGAGATTCATCGGGTTCTTGCATGAAACCGCTGATTTGATTGCGAAGGCTCGTGACCATGGATGGTGGAAAGTAGCGCGACAAAAAGCGTTGAGTCATGTCATCCCAAGTATGAATTGAATTCTTCGGGAGACGATCAAACCATTTCTCGGCGTGGTGTGATAAAGTATGTGGGAAGAGTTGTAGGCGAAGAACACCCATTGTGGCACCGGGCAGCTTCATGCTTTGAGTGATTGTAATGAACTTGTCAAGGTGTTTGTTGGCATCATCATCAGGCATTCCTCGAAATGGATTTGTTTGCACTTGCTGAATCATGTGGTGCTTCAACGAAAACTCCGGAGACGTGATTTGCATCGGCGCAATCGGTCCTCCTCGTCCAAACATGGTAGGTTGACAAAGCTCCTCCATTGTCCGAAGATCGGGCTGTGGATGAACATTGTTGTTATTATTAAGGTGCGGTGGATTATTATTGTTGACACCTGCCATACTTAAATCTTCTTGAGTCTCGGGCTCTTGATAATTAGAAGATCTAGTACGCATACACCTACAAAGGCAAAAGAAAAAGAAACCAAACACAAAGACAATATATATACACAATGAAAATAAAATCTTTTTGGATTTTTGAAAATTTTAATTTTTATGGATTTTTAAAATTTTTTAAGCAAGAAAATAACGCTCACAAGTGAACAGATCCCAAAAAGCAACGCGTCTCTCCCAGAAAACCGTTAATCTTTACGAAAAGAGCCGGCAGCGGCGCAATTTGATACATGGCTTTTGCCCAGGTAAAAAGATTCGTTGATGTATGTCTAATCTCTTCGAATTGAAAACTGGATTAACTATGCGACTAAGTCGTTCTTTGGTGAAACAAATAGTTGTGCCGTTGTAGTATTAAAAATGTGCAAAACAATAATGTAAAATGACGTTAATTAAATCTAAATCTAATTAAAACGTAAATGGTGCAATATTAAAAACTTTGAAAAGTAAATAACGAGAAAATAAATGACGGGAATTTAAAAGCGTGACGAAAATTAAAATTTGACAAAGTATTAAAATGTAAACTTAAAAATTAAACAAGACAAAATATGAAACAAACCTACCGTCGGAATACATTCCGATCGGAATGTGATCGGAATATTTAACCTACCTTCCAATCGGAATGTTGATCGGAATACACTTACCTTTCTGATCGGAATGTGGTCAGGTTTCCTAATCGAAATGCTGTCACCAATAGCCAAATCGGAATAACCAAGCAAAAACCCCAGATCGGAATGTGAAGAACCAAACCCTGATCGGAATAACCCAACAATCACCCTGATCGGAATGAGGAGTGGACTCCTTGTCGGAATGCTGTCACATAGACCTGATCGGAATACCAAACTCACCCCTTGATCAGAATATCACAAACCCTTTTCCGACCAAGCAAAAGGAGCGCTGGTCGCGATGATAAACCCTTTTCCGATTGGTTAGATCGGAATATGGTAAATAAAAACGTAATAAGCTAGTTCTAATAAGCTATAAACAAAATAAGCACACACCTAAAATCCTTATCAAAACAAGTATAAGTAAAACTAATAAGCTAAAATTTAAAGACTTTTGAAAATACTAAATGAGAAAGATGAACGAAAACAAACTTTATATAAAAATAACTTTTATAAAAACTTAAGAAACTTAAAGATAAACACAAATAAGCTATAAATTAATAATCTAACAAGATCAAAAACTTAAAAACATAACCTTTAATCAAATAAGCAACACAATAAGCACATAAACCATAAGATTAAAGCATAAAAAGAAAGGTAGAATGAGAGAAGAAAAACAATAAAAAGTAAAGATTCAATCACATAAAAGTAAACTTACTTGGAAATTAAAGTGCAAGACAAGGTAATTAAAGTACAATAAGGTAAATGTGCAAGTAAATAAAATGGAAGAACTAATTGTCACTATTAGCCAACAAAATGAAAGTGATTATCCTAATGACTATTTATAGGGGAGGATTAAGGAGTGCTTAGGAAGCTTCCTCCCCTCCTTCATTTTGTCTTAATTGCACCATTAGGTCCTTAAGCCTTTAATCTTCTTTAATCTTGGACTTTAATGATTTCTGGCTCTGGATTTCTTTAAACTCGTCTTTTAATTCTTCAATAAATTAGACTTGAGTTCTTCGGCTTTAAGTAAACTTCCGTCTTTTGACTTTTTCTTCGATAAATCTTCAGAATTGGTCTTGGACTTCCGTTCTTTTTGCACTCTTGACTTCTCGACTTCGTCTTTCGTCTTTTAGTTCGATAAAAGCCCGTAAATGCCCGTGTTTTCTCCCCTTTTCACATTTTCGTCCTAACTCACAACAAAAACACAAACCACGCATAATTTCGACATAAATGACATAAAATACACGTTTTGGCTCGGTTATTATTGTAATTAAGTGGTAAAAAGGATGGGTGTTTACACACCTATCAATTCTGTTCATCAAGTCCATGAACACTGCTGGAGCATTTGTCAGGCCGAATGGCATAACTACAACCTCGTAGTGGACATAGCGGGTACGAAAAGCAGTCTTGGCGATGTCCTGCTCCTTAACCCGTAGTTGATGGTAGCCTGACCTAAGATCAATCTTTTAGAAGTGTTTGGCCCCTTGGAGTTGGTCAAACAGATCGTCTATACGCGGTAGTGGATACCTATTCCGGATGGTAATCTTGTTGAGCTCGCGATAGTCTATGCAAAGACGCATACTGCCGTCCTTCTTCTTAACAAATAAGACCGGTGCGCCCCATGGAGATGCGCTCGGTCGAATGAAACCTCGTTCTAGAAGTTCTTGTAGTTGATCCACCAGCTCCTTCAGCTCTATGGGAGCCATACGATAAGGAGCTTTGGAGATTGGTTCAGCTCCTCGAATAAGCTCGATATTGAATTCCACTTCTCGTGCAAGTGGTATGCCCGGAAGTTCTGCTGGAAATACATCTTGGAATTCCGACACTATTGGTTGATCCTGAATTGATGGAGATTCAGCATCCATGTCGTGAACCGTAGCTAGATAACCCTCGCAGCCATGTGACAGTAGTGCACGCGCTTGCAAGGTAGATATGATTTGTACAGACCGTCCGGGTACGAACCCGTTATGAATGTAATCTGGTGCATTAACATCACCGAAGATAACTCGATATGAATGGCAGTCTATGGTAGCATGATTCTTGGATAGCCAATCCATGCCCAAAATCATGTCGAAGTCATTCATGTCCAGCGGAAGTGCGTCACAAGTCGAACCTTATCGTCAAATTCTAGGGGAAGACTCTAGTAAGCCTATTCTCTAGTGAAATAGGGAGCATCCTAATGTTCTTAGCATAAGCAGTAGAAATGACCGAGTGAGTAGCACCCGTATCGAAAAGAACACACGCAGTTTGACCATACATATACAAGATTCTAGTGATGGTACCTGTAGACTTGTTGGCCTGGTCTCGAGATGTCGTGTAGACACACCCGGTGGTAGGAGGCGGCTTGGAATCAGCATGTCCTGATGTGGCCTGCATCTCGCCCTTACGGCAATCCTTCATGATATGGCCAGGAAGACCACACTTGAAGCATGCGTCCGTGTTACGACGACATGGCCCTGGGTGCCTACGATGGCAAGTAGAGCAAAGAGGATGAGTATACCCTCCAGCAGGTGCTCTGGCTGGCTGAGAACCTGATAAAACATTTTACATAAGACATGTTAATAGGGTACAAAGGACAATGCGGATAATCGTAAGATTGAATACCAGTGATAGCTGGACGGCTAGGCTGTTAACCTCTCTGTTTCTGGTCCCTACCATTTCCATGGTTCCTGGTAGAAGTTTTGCTAAAGTGTCAGAATATGAGTTATAACATGAAATCATAAGAAAATGCGTAAGTATTAGGACCTGCTGCTGTTGGAGTGTCCAGCGTTGTTACGGTAATTATCATTACCGCCACGCCTTTTCGTAGCAAAACGGTCGTTAGCCTGACCGTTTCCCTTGGGCTGATGAGGCTGCTGCTGAGTAGCCGGCTGAGACCGGTCCCCAGTTTTCTGTCTGGAAGATACATTTTAAAGAGATGAATAATTGACATATATGGAAAGAATACGGATTGATCACCGCTTGAATACGAATGTTTACCTCTTGTCGGGTCTCTCAGCTTCCCCGAACTCATCTCTCTCCTGCAGCATCTCCAGTCTACGTGCTGCATCGGCCACTTGTGCTACCGTATCCACGGATCACCTCCTAAGTTATTGGCGATCCTTGGATTAAGATCCCAACGAAAATGTAGTGCCTCCTCTTCAGTGGTGCCCACAGATGCTCTCAGGACACCGGCGTAACGAAGAAAACGCAGCATGAAGTCATTGCTGTCTTCGTCAGGTCGCTGTCTAATGGTATAGTATTCCCTATTGAGCCGATTTCTTCCTTCCATGGGAAAAATGTTAGGCGGGGGAGGATAGTCGTCGTTCTGATGAATGATGTTTTGCATTTCTGCATCAGCACTTGCAAGCATTTCCCAGAGATTGTTTGTATTTGCCATCTGACAGTATAACATAAAACATATGATTAATAGATCAAAACATAAAATATATATATACATGAAAAAAAATTATACCAAAATTCAAGAGAAAAATTTTATGCACGAAAATTTTTGTGTATGAATGCATGATGCAGTTTTATGAAAACTTTTGTATGCTCGAGAGTGAACGCCAATGGTCAACTCACCCAAAATAAAAGACATGGCGAGGGGACGCCTATTGGTCGATCCCAAATTTAAAAGTTTCGATAAAACACATGCGACTAAATAGGGCCAGTCCTGTACCAACAATTACATAGTCATAAACCTGCGACAATGACATATATATGTATGCATAAAAATGATGAATGCATGAAAACGACTGTCAGTTCTAGTAAGACCATAGTGACTACCCACTAATAACAGGTCATATTTTGAGAGCCTACAGGTCGAAGCCTTGGCTCTGATACCATAATTTTAACACCCCATTTTGATAATGGAATGTCACGCGTAATTATGGCGTGTCATCAAAGCATACAAGGAAAAATGTCTAAACATTACATGACCATAAAGGGAAAATACCGGAATCAAACATCGGTAGTCCAAAAGTAAAGCTCATCACACACAAACATAAGTATCGTAAAGGAAAGGACTAAACAATGTCCATAGCAAGTGTATCAAAGTAAAGATAATGCATAAAGTAAAGAAAGGCTAGAAAGATTCTAGTCCATATGCACGTACTCTTAAAGTCTACGAGCGTCCATGAGTACCTGCCATTTTTGGAACATAGAAAATGAAAACGGTTGAGCAATACGCTCAGTTCACGGATGTACAATAAAGAATGAATAGGATAAGCATATAACATATAACATATAACATATAACAGCGGAAAAAACTATGTCCCGAATAACCTGGTTAAGTCTTGGTAAAACTGGTTTTATAGTTTGAAAAGCCTTATGTTTATCTTATAAAACTGCTTAACATATTAATAAGTGTGATAACACTTATCCTTTTACCACTTATTTCCAATAATAACAAGACCAAAACGTGTATTTTATGTCGTAAAAGTTGGAATTATGCGTGGTTTGTGTTTTTATTGTGTTTTAGGACCAAATGATGAAAAAGGAAGAAAACACGGGCTTTCACAGGCTTTTATCGAAGAAAACGAGAAAAGACGAAGTCAAAAGATCAAGAGTGCTTAGAGAACGGATGTCCAAGACCTATTCTGAAGCTTTATCGAAGAAAAATTCTAAAGACGGAAGTTTAATGTAGTCGAAGAACTCAAGTCTAATTGAAGAAGAAAATTACAAGACAAGTTCAATATGCATCGACAAATCCCGAGACGACGTCGAGAAAGACAAAGGATTTAAATCGAGTCGAGAAGAAAGAAAGAAGAGGAAACACATGCACACCTTCCCATTTTCCCTATAAATACCCTCCTATTACACATTAGGAGGGTGGGTTAGTTTTTAGTAGTTAGTTTCATTTTTCATTTTTCTTTCTAGTTTTAGAGAGAGAAAGTTCTCAACTTTCTCTCACTAAGTTTTTATCTTTTCTTTCTTTTAATCTTTCAAGATTAAACCTTTTGTATTTGGATTTCATTAATCAAGTTCAAGTTAAGCTTTTAATCTTTCATCTCTTTCTACCTTTCTTTTTTTTAGTTACTTTTGGTGCGAAATATATTTGATCCGTGTTGATCTTGATGTTTTCGTGCTTAAAAAGTTAATCTTTTTATTCCTACTTAAGTTTTCATACGAATAAGCTTTAAGATCTTTGTGCTTATTGGCTTATTTATATGTTTAGCTTATTTACTTTTTAAAAGTTTTCTTAAAAAGTTCATCTTTTTATAGTTTGATTTAAAAGATTGCTTATTTTAAGTTGGAAAAGTTGTTATTTGTGCTTATTTAGTCCTTTTCATTATAGATTCGTCAAGTTTTGGTGTTAGCTTATCAAAATAGCTTATCAATTTGCTTCATTTCGAATCCCAAATTAATCGGAAAAGGTTTAAACCCTTTTCCGGTTTGGCTTTCCGATTAGCACCTTGTATTCCGATCACTAAGATCGGATTAGGGAGTTTGCATTCCGATTAGCTACCCTTGGTATTCTGATCAACCTGATCGGATTAGGGTTTCATCATTCCGATTGGACCTGGTTTTGACTCATTCCGATAGCTTCCAGTTTTCGATTATTCCGATTGCATCAACTTATCAGATTCCGATTTGAATTCCTTTCTCATATTCCGACTGCATGACTATTTGACATTCCGCTTTGGCCTTATTCCAACAGCATTCCCATTAGGGTGTATTCCGATCAATCTTTCCGACCTATATTCTGATCTGATTTCAATTTGGCATTCCGATGGATTAGTTTCTTGTTTTTTATAAAGTTTCCAAGTTTTAGATTCATTAAGTTTTCGAATATTTTTCTAATCTTGTCTTTAAAGTTTTCAAGCATTTATTTTTAACTTGTTCTTTTAGATTAATCTTTTTTACTTTACTCAACGACATTCACATTTATGTGCTTTTAGTTTAAAATAGATAATGAACCAAACCATTTATTATTCCACCAAGAACAATTGAGTCACACTTTCTACCAATAGTCAATTCGAAGAGAATCGGAAACAACGATATTTTATACTCGGTTGCAAAACTTTGTATTAAATGGCGCCGCTGCCGGCTCTTTTCGTTAAGATTAAAGGTTTTATGTGAGAGACGCGTTGGATTTTGGGATCCGTTCATCTTTGAACGTTATTTTCCTTGCTTTAAATTTTCAAAAATTCTAAAAAAAATATATATATATAAAATTTTCAAAAATACAAAAAAATTAAAAAAAACATAAAAAACCAAAAATATTTCTTGCTTCGTTAGTTCTTTTGCAGGTGTATGCGCACTCGATCAACGTCTTATCAAGAGCCCGAGACTCTCGATAACTTAGACATGGCCGGTGTACACAACAACAATAATAATCCATCTCAAAACAACTTGAATAATAACAACAATGAACCTCTACCGGACAATCGCCCTATGATCGAACTTTTGCAAGCACATGTAGAGGGCAACCATGATGCTATTGTCATACCCGCGATTGGAGCCAACAACTTTGAGCTTAAATCCGGCTTTATTCAAATGGTCTCTGCTCAACCATTCTTGGGACGTACCATTGATGATCCTCATGACCACATCAAAAGGTTCCTTCAACTCACGAATACGGTCAAATTCAATGGGGTTTCACAAGAGCTAATTCGTTTACAACTTTTTTCTTTCTCCTTAGAGGGACAAGCCCGGCATTGGCTTGATAAGGAACCGCCACAAAGTATTCTTACGTGGACGGACTTAGAGACCAAATTCATTAACTACTTTTTCCCACCCTTTCGTACTACCGCTTTGCGGAATGCAATCATTACTTTTGAACAAAAGTACGATGAGACTTTTAGTGAATCTTGAGACCGTTTTAAAGAACTTTTAAGAAAGTGCCCACAACATGGTTTTACCAAAGTGCATCAAATTAACACTTTTTACAATGGTTTAAGCATGAATGACCAAGATTCACTAAATAGTGCCTCGAGGGGTAATCTTTTGGTTAAGTCTTCTAATGCCGCTTGGGATATTATTGAAAACAAGTCTAGAGTTCAAACTAAGAGTGTTCGGACCAATGTGGCTAGTGCTAGCACTAATGAGAGCGACAAGAGACTTGATAAGCTTACTTCGCTTGTTGAATCACTTGCTCTCCAAGCCGCTAACAACACTAAAGCTATAACTGCCCAAGCAAATGCTATGACTCAATCTTGTGATATATGCGGGGGGATCTCACTCATACACCGATTCTCCTTCGACTCACGACAATCCGGAAAATGTGTATGCCGCCAACGGTACCTATGCTACAGGAAGCTATCAAGCACATCCTCAAGGTGACCGCAACTTGCTCAGCTATCGCTCAAACAACATTCTTTCACCTCCCGGTTTTCCCCCACAAAACCCGAACAACCTCAATCGCAACAATTAAAACCAACCACGTGCTCCAACTCCATATCCAAACCAAAGAAACCCATATCCACCTCAAAGAAACAACCAAGTTTACCAACAACTTGCTTATCAACCACCCGCCTATCATGCTCCTCCTCTCAACTAACCCACAACCTTACACCAAGATGTTGAAATCTACATGAGGACTAACGATGTGATCGTGCAAAATCTTCAGCGGGAAATGGCCAACATGAAAGCAGATATGGTGAAGCAAGGGAATGATCTTCGAGCTGATATGCGAAACACTTTGGCAACTCAAACGAATGAGTTGAGGAACATGATGGCTAGTTTCTTCCCTAGTAATCAAGCCTCTGGATCGGGTTCTCTTCCGAGTAACACCATTGCTAATCCAAGAGGGGAGATGAAAGCAATCACCACTCGCAGTGGAAAAGGTTTAAAGAAACCCGAGCTTCCTACACCTACACCGGTGATTGTGACAAAGGAAAACGAGTCTCCTTCTCTGAATCCTCTATCTTCTATTCCTCCAACTTCTACTTCTCCAATTCCACCACCTTCTACTTCTACCCCTCCTTCACCCAAGGATGTGAGTGTGAATTCTATCCCAAAGCCTTCATCTCAACCCAATATACCTTATCCTTTGAGGTTGAGGAAAGAGAAATTGAAGAACAAGGATGATATTCAGGTTTCAAACTTTCTTAAAATATTCAAACAACTGAATTTCAATATCTCCTTTGTTGAGGCTCTCGCTCACATGCCCAAATATGCTAAAATGTTTAAAGATCTTCTCAGTGATAAGGAGAAACTTCTCGATATTGCTCAGACCCAACTTAATGAGAATTGCTCCGCAGTGCTCTTAAGGAAATTACCAACCAAGCTTGGTGATCCGGTCGTTTCTTGATTCCTTGCAACTTCCCGGGAGTAGAGATTTGCATGGCCCTAGCCGATCTAGGTGCTAGTATAAACTTAATGCCTTTAAGTGTTTGGAAGCAATTATCTCTCCCCGAGCTAGTCCCCACACGAATGACTTTGGAATTAGCCAACCGTACGGTTGCTTATCCAGTGGGGATAGCCGAAGACGTCTTCGTTGGTGTCGACAAATTCACCTTCCCGGTGGATTTTGTTGTCGTTGACTACGAGATGGATCCCCGTGTTCCATTAATCGTTGGACGTCCGTTCTTGAGGACCGGTCGCACTTTCATCGATGTAGCCGCGGGCGAATTAATCATGAGAGTTGGTGACGATAAAATCGTCTTCAACATGGGTAAACTTTCTAAGCAGCCTTCGGAAAACGAGAGTGTTAATTTCATTGATGTTCTTGATGAGGCTTGTGAAGAACACTTCAAAGACGCTTGTAAAAGTGGTTCTTTTTCTCTACCCATTGTTGAGACCGTTTCCTCTATTGCTCCGTCATTAACTCCATTTGGAGAAAGTGACTTGGATGATTTTGAAGCTAGCTTGGGTCCTCTCGATCTTAAGTATGATGATTCTTCCATCGATTGGGATGAAGACATTCGTACCATTGAGAAACTTCTCAATGAGGACCATATTTCTCCACAGTCTCCTAAGGATATCTCTACCGATGATCCAAAGTTGACTACGCCGTCCATCGAAAATCCTCTGGATTTAGAGCTTAAGGATCTACCGTCTCATCTCGAGTACGTTTTCCTTGAAGACAACAAGAAGTCTCCCGTCATCATCGCAAAGGACCTGAAAGAAGAAGAAAAATCCCGACTTATCGCCGTGCTGAAGAATCACAAGAAAGCGATTGCTTGGAAGATCTCTGATATTCGTGGAATTGATCCTCACTTCTGCACACACAAAATTCTCATGGAGGACGACTTTAAACCCACTATTCAAAGTCAAAGAAGGGTGAGTCCTAAGATCCATGACGTAATCAAAAAAGAGGTTATCAAACTTCTTGATGCGGGAATGATCTATCCTATCTCGGATTCACCGTGGGTTAGTCCTGTCCATTGTGTGCCTAAGAAAGGCGGAATCACCGTTGTTCCCAATGAAAACAACGAGTTGATTCCTACTCGTCTCGTTACAGGGTGGAGAGTTTGTATAGACTATCGCAAACTCAATGATGCTACCAGAAAGGATCATTTTCCCCTTCCTTTCATGGACCAAATGCTTGAACGTCTAGCGGGTAATGACTATTACTTCTTTTTGGACGGTTTCTCCGGGTATTTTCAAATTCCCATCGATCCCAAAGACCAAGAGAAAACCACATTCACTTGTCCTTGTGGAAAATTTGCCTACAAAAGAATGCCTTTCGGCTTATGCAATGCTCCTGGGACATTTCAAAGGTGTATGATGGCTATCTTCCATGACATGGTTGAAGAAACTATGGAAGTCTTCATGGATGATTTCTCGGTTTATGGTGATTCTTTCTATGCTTTCCTTGCCAATTTAGAATGTATGCTTAAGCGGTGTGAAGACACTCGCCTTGTTCTAAATTGGGAAAAAGGCCATTTCATGGTAAAAGAGGGCATCGTGCTAGGACACAAAATCTCCAAAGCCGGTCTTGAAGTGGACCGTGCTAAAGTTGATGTTATTGCAAAATTGCCTCCACCTTCAACCGTGAAGGGTGTGAGAAGTTTCCTCGGTCATGCGGCCTTCTATCGTCGTTTTATTCAGGATTTGTCTAAAATCGCTCGCCCGATGACCCACCTCTTGGAAAAAGATACTCCTTTCATATTTTCTAAAGAGTGTCTTGAATCCTTCAATCTTCTTAAGGATAATCTAACTAAGGCACCGGTCTTGGTTACCCCTAATTGGGAGCTACCTTTTGAGTTGATGTGTGATGCTAGCGATTTTGCTATTGGAGCAGTTTTGGGCCAAAGACTGAACAAACACTTCCAACCAATCCATTACGCTAGCAAGACAATGACGGGGGCTCAATTGCATTATACCACTACCGAAAAAGAGCTTTTAGCGGTAGTGTATGCTTTTGAAAAGTTTCGCCCCTATCTTGTCCTTTCTACCACCATCGTGTATACCGATCATTCCGCGTTGAAGTACTTGATGACTAAGCAAGATTCTAAGACAAGACTTCTTCGTTGGGTTTTGCTCCTTCAAGAATTCAATATTGAAATTCGTGACAAGAAGGGAGCGGAAAACTTAGCCGCGGATCATCTCAGTAGACTTGAGGATCCTTATCAAGGGGATCATCCGAACAAAGAGATCAATGACTCTTTTCCCCTTGAGGCCTTAATGTCTATCAATCCAAATCTCGATGATACCCCGTGGTTTGCGGATATTGCAAACTACTTAGCAGGTGGAATTCTCAAGGAAGGGTTCACGTCCTAACAAAAGAAAAAGTTCTTTAAAGATATTGAACATTATTTCTGGGACGACCCTTACCTTTTCAAACAATGTGCTGATCTGATTATTCGTTGATGTGTTGATGGGCCGGCAGCGGTAGAAATCCTTGACGCTTGCCATAAAGGACCCATCGGTGGTCAGTTTGGTCCTAATTACACCGCAAAGAAAGTATTCGACTCTGGATTTTATTGGCCCACCATTTATCGTGACGCTCACGAAATGGTTAAGCATTGTGATGCTTGCCAACGCCAAGGCAAGATAACACATAAAGATGAGATGCCTCAAAATTTCATACAAGAATGTGAAATCTTTGATGTATGGGGCATCGACTTTATGGGGCCATTTCCATCATCCAAAGGGAACAAGTACATCCTCGTAGCCGTTGACTACGTTTCTAAATGGGTTGAAGCCAAGGCTCTCCCTACGAACGATGCGAGGGTTGTTGTGAAATTTTTTGAAGCAGCTCTTTCCTCGATTCGGTGTTCCTCGTGCTATCATCAGTGACCGCGGTACTCATTTTTGCAATGATCAATTTGCAAGAGACATGGCTAAGTATGGTGTCAATCACCGTCTTTCCACCACTTATCATCCCCAAACCAATGGTCAAGCCGAGATTTCCAACCGCGGACTTAAGAGAATTCTCGAGCGTACTGTGGGAGAGCATCGTGCCGCGTGGGCTAACAAGTTAGATGATGCTCTGTGGGCTTTCCGTACTGCTTATAAGACCCCGATTGGTTGTACACCTTATCGTCTTGTGTACGGGAAAGCATGCCACCTCCCTATCGAGCTGGAACATAAGGCATACTGGGCCTTGAAGTGGGCTAACTTCGACATCAACAAAGCTGGTGATCTTCGCAATATTCAAATCAATGAGCTAAATAAACTAAGGAATGAAGCTTACGAGAAGTCATTGATCTACAAAGAGAAGACCAAGATCATCCATGATGCAAGAATTAAGAACCGAGAGTTCCACGTTAGTGATCAAGTCTTACTTTTTAACTCTCGGTTGAAGATCTTCTCTGGCAAGTTGAAGAGCCGCTGGTCTGGTCCATTCACCGTCGCCAAAGTCTTTCCATATGGCACCATTGAGCTTTCTCAGCCAAATGGGCCCAATTTCAAGACGAATGGCTAGCGTTTGAAGCTGTACTTTGGTGAGGACATCTCTCATGAGATGATTCCATCCCTCACCATGTTTCCCATGAACTAATTTTGCGTCGAGTCAGGCTCGTGACTCGGTTATAAAAAACAAGCGCTTCTTGGGAGGCAACCCGTGATCTATCATTTACCGCTTTCATAATAAGTGTAGGGGGAGCCCCGTATGTGTTTGTTGTCTTGTTTCTTGTGTTGTGCAGGGATTAAAGCTTCAAAGATCCACTCTTGATGACATTTGAGGAACCGTGATCCCGTGTTCCCATCTTCCCGGTTCTATCCTAAACTGTCGTGATTCAATATTTCATATTTTATATGTTCACATTGAAATCACTTTAGTTGTCCTTTCCTTAGCAAGATTTAAACAAAGTGCACAATGTCCTAAGTGTAGGGGAGTTTACTCCCACATGCTTAAACATTGAGGACAATGTTTATATCAAGTGTAGGGGGACTTCTATCGAAGTAAGTGGTCTTTTCCATGAATTTGTCCTCATTTTAACAAGAAAACTTGATTTTTCGACATTTTTCAAAATTTTTAATCTATTTTGGCCTAGTTGTATTTTCCTTTGTTATGATTATTTTCTTTCCTTGCTAGAATAAAGTGGTTTTAAAATTTTTCAAAGTCGTGAATATTTTGACTCAACCCGAGTTTACTTATCTAAATTTACTCTAGCTAGTATCCTTAACGTGTTTAAGTCAAGTTTTGCTAGGCTTTTATATAGGGAGCTTTAAAACGCGAAAGTCTTAACTCTCACGGGTTAAGAACAAGAACTTTTCGCAAGTTCCTATAATTGATCCTAGAGAGTTGTTTATCAAGGGAACTTTAAAATGCGATTTCTAAACTTGAAAAAGTCTAAGAATTTGCAAGATCCTATAGGCGACTCGAAAACCAAAAACTTTGATTTAATAGGCTAAGCATCCACGAGTCTCATTCCTTGAGATTTTAAATTGTGGAGGACGAGAGATGATAGAGTCAATTATAAGTTTGGTATTCTTTCGTGAAATTATGTGAGTTAATTATGAGCATATTATCCCATCGCTTGTTAATAAATTTATCTGCAATAAATAAGGTTGTACGATTTGAAAAGTTACTTAGCTTCTAGCCTAAGATCGTTTAAAAGTTGCTCGGTATTAATTAGAGTTCATAGCCAAGGCATAACTTATTGAAGCGGGATGCGAAGATTGGCGAGTCCGAAAAGGCCCTAACAAGGCATGAGGGCTACATTTTGTTTCTAAAGATCCAAAAGTGATGTGAAGAATCATTTATCGAAAATCAATATGAAGGATCGAGACACACGAAGAAAAGCAAAAACTCCCCAAAAGATCATGGAGAAGTCTATCCAAAAAGGCCCTAACAAGGTATGAGGATAAATAGATCCAAGTTCTAAAAGGAGGCGGATCGTTGTATATCAAAGTCCAAAATAAAAATTGGAGAAAAATGCAGAAGTCGTGGTCCAAATATGAAGAATCTCTCAAAAAGTTCAAGTGAAGAAATTCCTATTATGAAGAGAAGAGCATTATTTCACGAACGTCTCTCAAGATTTGAAGTATGAATTCACTGCCAAATATCGGTCCGAGAAAGGTCTCAAATCGTGAAGCGAGTTATGCCAAGATATGAACTTTATGAGGTCCCGAGAAGCAGTTTTAAAAGATTTTGTCCTTTAGCTAACTATTGATTAAATCGTCTACTTTATTTTCGGCCTAAATAACTATCGAAATAAGTCAAACAATGCATCCTCGTGATCATTCAAGACAACAATAAAATATAAGAGATACACCTAGTAATAAGGGAGTCTAAGTGAATAATTGGCCCACATGAATTCGTGTGGGTTTGCTAACTTATAATAACAATGATCTCGTTTTTAAGCTTGGTATGGGGAACGTTAAACTTGAGGATGATAAACGTTCATGGCCGCCTAAAACCAATGTAAGTCTTTGATTTCTTTATTTGTTTTCTATCTTCTTATTTTCCTTAAATGTTTAGTATTTAATAAAGGCCAAGGTGGGTTATTTATGATGAAGAATGTAAACCGTGCTTTAAAATTAATGCATTGCATGAGGGCATTGCAATGGTCAAGTGTAGGGGATTTAATAAGTGTGATAACACTTATCCTTTTACCACTTATTTCCAATAATAACAAGACCAAAACGTGTATTTTATGTCGTAAAAGTTGGAATTATGCGTGGTTTGTGTTTTTATTGTGTTTTAGGACCAAATGATGAAAAAGGAAGAAAAGACGGGCTTTCACAGGCTTTTATCGAAGAAAACGAGAAAAGACGAAGTCAAAAGATCAAGAGTGCTTAGAGAACGGATGTCCAAGACCTATTCTGAAGCTTTATCGAAGAAAAAGTCTAAAGACGGAAGTTTAATGTAGTCGAAGAACTCAAGTCTAATTGAAGAAGAAAATTACAAGACAAGTTCAATATGCATCGACAAATCCCGAGACGACGTCGAGAAAGACAAAGGATTTAAATCGAGTCGAGAAGAAAGAAAGAAGAGGCAACACATGCACACCTTCCCATATTCCCTATAAATACCCTCCTAATACACATTAGGAGGGTGGGTTAGTTTTTAGTAGTTAGTTTCATTTTTCATTTTTCTTTCTAGTTTTAGAGAGAGAAAGTTCTCAACTTTCTCTCACTAAGTTTTTATCTTTTCTTTCTTTTAATATTTCAAGATTAAACCTTTTGTATTTGTATTTCATTAATCAAGTTCAAGTTAAGCTTTTAATCTTTCATCTCTTTCTACCTTTCTTTATTTTTAGTTACTTTTGGTGCGAAATATATTTGATCCGTGTTGATCTTGATGTTTTCGTGCTTAAAAAGTTAATCTTTTTATTCCTACTTAAGTTTTCATACGAATAAGCTTTAAGATCTTTGTGCTTATTGGCTTATTTATATGTTTAGCTTATTTACTTTTTAAAAGTTTTCTTAAAAAGTTCATCTTTTTATAGTTTGATTTAAAAGATTGCTTATTTTAAGTTGGAAAAGTTGTTATTTGTGCTTATTTAGTCCTTTTCATTATTGATTCGTCAAGTTTTGGTGTTAGCTTATCAAAATAGCTTATCACTTTGCTTAATTTCGAATCCCAAATTAATCGGAAAACGTTTAAACCCTTTTCCGATTTGGCTTTCCGATTAGCACCTTGTATTCCGATCACTAAGATCGGATTAGGGAGTTTGCATTCCGATTAGCTACCCTTGGTATTCCGATCAACCTGATCGGATTAGGGTTTCATCATTCCGATTGGACCTGGTTTTGACTCATTCCGATAGCTTCCAGTTTTCGATTATTCCGATTGCATCAACTTATCAGATTCCGATTTGAATTCCTTTCTCATATTCCGACTACATGACTATTTGACATTCCGATTTGGCCTTATTCCGACAGCATTCCGATTAGGGTGTATTCCGATCAATCTTTCCAACCTATATTCCGATCTGATTTCAATTTGGCATTCCGATGGATTAGTTTCTTGTTTTTTATAAAGTTTCCAAGTTTTAGATTCATTAAGTTTTCGAATATTTTTCTAATCTTATCTTTAAAGTTTTCAAGCATTTATTTTTAACTTGTTCTTTTAGTTTAATCTTTAAAACTTTTACTTTACTCAACGACATTCACATTTATTTGCTTTTAGTTTAAAATAGATAATGAACCAAACCATTTATTATTCCACCAAGAACAATTGAGTCACACTTTCTACAAATAGTCAATTCGAAAAGATCGGTTTAACGAACTTTCATACGAGCTTAAAAACCTAGTATTATATATTCTACCATTAGCCAATATAGGTCATGAAAATCTACCGTGCATGAATACTTGTAGGGGTGACCTCATCATGCAAGTTAGAGGGGCTGCCTCTAATATAATATATTGGTTTGGGTAGGAGGGATCAGCTCCTTGTGAAGGATGCAAGGCACACACCACATTCACACTGAGTAATCTGTTGAAAAACATGTAACTAGGATGCACCCATATGCCCCACATGATGAATATAATAATATGGCGAAAAGCTGAAGGGACGTCACGAGAAATCACTCCGCCGTGGTGAAGTCATAACAACAGTACCTCTAATGTTATGGTTATGGTACCTCCACAACTAGGTGAAACTGGTCATGCATGTATATGGCTATAGGTATTCTAAATTAAACATAAGCAAATCAAACATATAAACTTATACTACGGGAAAGCATTTGGCTGCATACGGGGAATCCTAATAAGGAAAGAATGTCCATACTGAAAGGACGGGAATCCGTACCTTATGTCCAGTGAACGGAGAAGACGAACCGAGGAGAATCCTACTTCGGTATCACTAATGCTACATAAATACATACGTGAATAAATATCTGATTACTAAATACGTAACTGGTTTTATATCATGTCTTAGCTTATTTTATATGTTCGTATCATGTTTTACTGTTTTAAGCCTTAAACTGTGTTTATCTTATATTCTGTCTATTCTGATTAAGTATTTCTGGTATTTCATATATTATTATACTTATTGTGTAATAACAAGTAACTTTCTAAAAATAGCAGGTTTCCTAAAATAGAAAGTTTCCAAAAATAGAAAGTTACCAAAAATAGAAAGTTTACAAAAATAGAAAGTTCCCAAAAATAGAAAGTTTCCAAAAATAGAAAGTTTCCAAAAATAGAATTACTGCTTAAAATAGATAAGTTTCTAAAAATAAAAAGTTTCCATAAATAGATTAGCTGCCTTATTTAAATAAGTTTCTAAAATAGAAAGTTTCCCTAAATAGATTAGCTGCCTTAATTAAATAAGTTTCTAAAAATAGAAAGTTTCCATAAATAGATTAGCTGCCTTAATTAAATAAGTTTCTAAAAATAAAAAGTTTCCATAATTAGATATAAGCTGGTTAAATAAGCTAAGTATATAAGCTTAAATGTTTTCTGATTATTTTCCTAGGTCATAATGATATAAGGCATAGTTTATTAATTATTACATGTAATTTAAATAAACTATAGGTTAAAAGTATTTAATTAAATATATCCGGTTTTTAATTAAATAAGGTTAAATACTTAGGTTAAAACATGTATTATTAATTATTAATAATATAACCTAAGTCATGTTAATTAAGTAATTATAACCATAGTTTTTAAATAATTAATTAATTATAAGTCTAAAAATATAAATACCTAGGTTAATAATTCAATGATCTAATAATTAAATTATAACCTAAGTCATGTTTTATTAAATTAATCATGTCATATAATTATTAATTTAATTTAAACATATGATCATTAAAATATAACCATAACATAAACCATGAACTGGATCGTGACTAGAAACTATGAACCGGACTCGAAATCAACACTATACCCTGAACCACTTCGGGGTTCTTCCCTTCTTGCTACTGCCGTGGGACCCACACCACCAAACCGGGACCATATGGTCTCGGTGGTGGTCTATTAGCCAAACCGAGACCCCCTTGGGGTTCGGTTTAGGCGCCGGCCAAACAAACACCCCTAAAAACCTCCTTTTTGATTTACCCAATAACCATTTACATGTTTGATTTATGTTTTTAATTAGGTTTTTAAAAACATCATGTTCTTATTTAACTTTATTAGATCAAATCAAAAGAAAAAGGATTAAAAAGGTATACCGAATGCGTGGATCTAACGAGGATGAACACACACGAACACATGTACAAGATTCAAGATCAAAATCAAACGAACACCCCCTTTTCTTGTGTTGTATGCGGCGGCCAAAGAGGACAAGAAGGAAGAAGCCAAAAATCTTTTTAGGGTTTTTAATGTTTTTACTGTAAAGTGAAAAATGAAAAAAAGATTTCACATTAACCCTTGTTAGTTAAAAATTTAGATGGGCTTGGCCCATCTTTTGGTGTAGCCGCGGTTAAGGGGGCCCCACATGGGGTACCCGTACCGTTTTCCGTCTCTCGATATTTAAGTGTTCGTTCGTGTTTATTTGTGTTCGTGTTTTATGTGTTCTCGTTAAATATTAACCGTGGCTTAATATATTTATTCGTGCTCGTAATAAATATATATACGTAATTAATATTAGTTCGTGATTTAATTACGTTCATGATTTCATGATCACATGCTCGTGATTAATTATTGTTAAATAATTATTGTGTGTTCGTACGTAATAAATACTTATCGTGTTCTAACACGTACATAATACGTAAAATCCTAACACGTAAACGTAATCATGCTATAATAGGAAAGTTTTAGTCTAGTAAGTATGATCTTAAGGGTACTATTCATGGTAAAAGCATGCGGGTTTTACATAAAGACAAGGAAGATTTTACATAGCTTCTCAATAATCCAATCAACTTCTCGGGATTCCTAGTGCACGAATATGGAGAATCTACCATGAATCTAAATCTTCTAAAAAGGGTACTTAAAGATTCAAACTTTTGGGCCAGTACGAAGATCAGCAGAGATGAGTGTGAATATCATACAAATGAACTCGTGAAGGCAATGGACTCAACGGCTTCAGGTATTCAAACACCACCACTGCATCCATTAACAACATTCGTCACCGCTGCATCCAAAACCCTTTCAATAGATTACTTCGTCATCCATGATTTAGATTATTTACGAAAAGGCGTGATGTAGAGTTTTTACATCTCTTTAGGAAAAGAGAGCAAAATAGTGGAAAGTATTAAGTGTCGGTTTAGGAAAACCGAGCACTAATGACCAATGGTGAAAGTTCGTTTCCCAAGGAGGCTAGTGTGTTGTGTTAAGAAATAATTAATTATGTGATTATATGATTATGAGAAAAGAAAATAGAAATGAGGTAAGAAGAGAATGACGGTTACGATGACGGATTACACTAAGACGAAAAGGTCATACACGTAAAACCGTAAAAAGTACCAAAATCAAAAATTTACCCTAAAAATTCCTAGAAAATTGCAATAAATCCTAAATAATATAATTAGAGTTTACAAAAAATCAAAAATCACTCAAACTTTTTAATTAAATAATGATTTTTTAATGCTAATTAAAGCCCTAAAAATCAATTTAATTAACAAAAAGCCCAAAATGAGTTTTATCACTTTGAAAACCTCTAAAATGACCTAACTTAATTTAAAACTATTTTTGAAAATTTTAAAACTAATTAAAACTATTTAAAAACATATAAAAACTATTAAAATTTAAATAATTATAAAAATTAATCTAAGGACAATAAAAATATTCTAAAAGTTGTAAAATTCCTAACTTAATGTATTTAACCTAAGAAAAATATAAAAACTTGAAAAATCTAAATTTTAAATTTTAATAATAAAATAACAATAAAATAATATTAAAAATCCAAAATTTATAAAATATTCTAAAAACTTACAAACTAGCTTAATTTGACCTAAATAAATAGAAAATAAACTTGAAATTACAAAAATACCCCTAATGGGCCTCCAAATGGGCCAAAAGTCCAAACAGTCACCTTAATGGGCTTATTAAGGCCCAATAAGAAAAATGTTGTCCAATTAAGCTCAAAAAATCATATCTGACTCAAAATTTGATTTTAAACACAACTTTTCAAAGGCCCAAAACCTGAAAATGTGAAATAAGCTGGCTTATATCAAACAGCTTATTCTTAATGGGCGTTTTGGCCCATTAAGCTATAAGCTGATGCCAAAAGCTCAAATTAGACACACAAGCTTCTTTTGAGTTTCTTAAGACTTCTGTAAAAAGAAATTTGAAATAAGCCAAAGGAATAAGCCTGAAAATGCAAAAAGCAATCTACACAAAACGACAAAATAGTCGTTTTCGAGTTCTAGGCTATCCCAAGAGCTGATTCAAGTTTCTAAAGCTTTTAAATGACTTAACTAAGCTTAATCAACAAAAATTTTTCAAGTAAGTTCACTCAATAAGCTGGAATAAGCAAATAAGCACTTATGAAAAAGTCAAATGAGTTGGTTTTCTAGCAAAAAGTCAAAGTCAAAGTCAAAGTCTAATAAGCTCCAGTTCAAACAAATGGGTCAAATGAGGAAGATCTATCACAAAAAATAAGTTGTTGCAGGTCTGGATAAGCTAATATGGCTTATTGATAAGCTAACTAAAAAATTGCACTAGCATGGGCTAGTTTTGGGTGTTGAGCAGTGGAAACTTTTTCCACTGATTGACTTCTTGACTTTTTTGTCTTTAGTGAGTTTTTTGGAGATTCAAGTTACAAAAAGGCACCCAAATGATCAGTAGATCGTAAGGAGTCAATCACAACAAAAAATCACAATCACAATCAGCCAATTAGTACAGTTTAATCAAAACATCACCAGATATGCGCCAGACATGAACACATAAGCAACTTATAAGCTGTTTTAGCAAATTTCAGCAAACCAAATTGCACCAAAAGCATACACAAGCTATAATAAACTTAAATGAACAAGTTTAAACAGTTTTCATGCAATGGCTCAAAGCCTAAATCAAGATTCAAGCAGATGAAGGTTACTGATGAACACTAACACAAGCAGTTTTTACTTTTGCTGATGCAATTGACCAACAAGCCAAATGCAATCACTCAGATCTATCACATATGTTATATAAATGATATTTTAACAACTTTTAACCCTAAGCATGCATAAATTCTAGATTTTACCAAAATATTAGGTCAAAAATAGTTAAACTCAATGAGATATAGCACAATGTTTGATTTGAGGTTTCAAACCCAAAAACTTGCAGCAATATGCACTCAACCAAGTAGTTAACAGATACAAAGCACAACCAACACCTTCCACAAACACAATAACAACTTATGATCTATAACAGGTAATCCCAAACACCCTTTTAACTTTTCAAATCCAAAATTTTCAAATCAAAAGTGTTATCCAAGACCACCCAAGCCCAAATAAGCACAATAACAGATATATTAAGCAGATTTAAACAAGATTAGACCACAATATCAGCAAGAACACAAGTCACACACAAAATCACCAAAAATCCAACTTTTTAACAGATTTGAGGTAGAATGATGTGTACCTCATGGATATAAATCCACACCCATGAATTTTGAGCTTATGTACTAGCAAGAACAAGTACAAGCTTCCACAAACAACCCTTCTAAGAATCAACAAGGTTAAGAGCACAATATCAAAAACAGAAAGGTTAAAAATCCTTGATTAATGCAACTCTTGTATCCCACACTTGATTATCCCCAAGATATAGGCTTCATCACACCTTGATAACTCAATATCAGGATGCTATGATCAGCTTTATAGCCCAAGAATTTCAAGGTGTACCAAGAAACTTAGCAAAATATCAAGCTTGAAGGAAAATGTGCAAACTTTTGCACACTCTTTGAAAACAGGTTTTGAGGTTCAAGATTAACAAACTAAGAACAATAATAAGTATTAAACAACAATGGCACTTGAGTTTTCTTTATAGATTCAAACTCATTTCATTAAACTGAAAATGGATTTACAGAATTTTGAACAAAGGAAAATTCAAGAGCAAAGATTAAAGTACTCAGTCCTATGCCTTATATAGGCTACAAGTGATGACTAGAAAGCAATAAAACGTAACCCTAATGCTTGTTGAAGTCGCCATTATGCCCTTGTAAAGTTTGAACTCTTTGAAGATCATGTGATTTTTCTTGGCAGTTTGTTGTAGCTGGCATGTGAAAAGCTCATCCAATGGCTTGTATCAAGCTTAAAATGTAAGCTGGAATGAGGATGGTTGGATCACTAGACCATTCTTGTCTTCTTGTCCAAAGGTGCAAAAGCAGGGGTATCATGTGACCAAGGTGGTGATGTGGCACAAGGTATTAAGGTTGGGTTATGTTCATTAGCACCTTAATCATTAATCTGGAAAAGATTAAGGGCTAATTCATGATAATTATAAAACGCCTAATTGGGATTATGAACATGAAGAACAGGTTTTTAATCTGTTTTAGGGGTGATTAGGATTTAAATACTTGTTAAGGCGCCAAGATTAAACAATTATTTAATCCGGATGAAGTGGAATGGTGAGGCGGAAGAAGGGAGGGCTCTCATTGGTGGAGAGGTGTAAGTGGGATAGGTGGCAAGCTGGGATTAGTCTATGTATCTTTCCTTGTTTGCCAAATTAAACCCTTCTCTTTGTCACTTTGTAAATAAACACACTAAATCCGTTTTCCTTTGTTAGCCAAGTTTCTCTTTTCACACTTATTCCCCAAAAATTTTGTAAAAGGATTTTAGGGGTATTTCTTGCCATTTCTTGATTCTTGAAGGACTGATTTGGTATTTTCTTCAAGGATTATGGTCTTGACTTGTATGATTGACATTTTGGAGGACTGAAATTTCCAAGTCATGATTAATGACAGACCAATTTTGCCATTTCTTCAAAGTCAAGGGTCCTTTTGGTAATTTTGACATTTTCAAAGGACCAAACTTGTAATTTCTTGTAACTTGGAGTCCTTCTTGGTATGTTTGACTTTGAGAAGGACTAATATTGACATTTCTAGTTTTGATGAGGGACTAAAATTGCCAATTCTTCAAAGTGGAGGGCTCTTTTTGCAATTTTGACAAACTTTAGGGACCAATCTTGTAATTATGAGGATACAAAGGTATAAAGTGTCAATTCTTTAATATTGGAGGACCCTTCTTCATAAATCTTCAAATATTCAAGGGTTTTCTTGGAAAATTCTTCATTAGGTCTTGGTTCAATGTGCGGCTTTGTTTCCCGTGTTCGTTTTTTCATGATTCTTGTGATCTTTTGTCATTTTCTCAATATCTGTACCTAAAATACACAAGCAACAAACACAAGCATATATTTGGGTATTTTCATGATATTTTATGCATTTTAAGCTCTTTTTGGACGATGAGACTATGTATAAAAGAAGTCTCATCACTCCCCATACTAAACCATTGTCGTGCCCTCACGCAATGCTAGAATAAAGTATCGTAGCATCTCCAAAATTCATTTCTATTCACTTTATTGAATGATAAACTAGCTACACTACTACTAATTGCTACTACTTGCGTTTTAGACATAATGTATGATTTTCATCACAAAATGGGACGTTTAGGTTCATAGAATAAGAACACGTGAATGCTTCATTAGAAATAATTTCATTGTCCTTGATTTTCACCCAAATTCCATGCCAAGCGTGCAACGAGATCATTGTCATTATAAGTTAGTAATGCTAACACTACTCATATGCCCTAATCACGTACTTATCCTCCCAATTTCCTAAGTTGTATCTCTTATATTCTATTTTGTTTTGAATGTTTCACGAGGATACATTGTTTGACTTATGCGATAATAGAGATATAGGTCTAAAAATAGAGTCCTAACGGTGTAACCAAGACCATCAAATCAATAACCTCTCCTAATAGACAACGATGTCAAAAAATTAAGTCAACAAGAAGGATCGATAAACACGGTTGGTTTTAAACATGAGACTTAATACCAAGACTTTTATACGCCACCTAACGGAAGGGCCTTGTTATCTTTTGTTTACCTCCATCTTTTATTCAACTTCACCATGAAGCTTTTATTATGACTTCGGTCTTGCCTTGCCTTTTATTATCCGCCTCATCGGTGGTTTTATTAGCCAAAGACGTATATCCTCACGCTAAGGCGAATTTTGGATCTTTAAAGCTTCAAAGATTAAGGCTTGATTCACTTTTAATTTTGCATAGATTTTTCAGCCTTGTGGGCTTCAAATTGTTTGCTTGATTTAGGTGAGCACTTGAAATCTTATTATTGGGTGAAGCATTTGATTATTCGGGTGCCAATACTTCAAAACCGTGACGCTGGCGATACCTTAATGTCTTCCCAATTTAATTACACCGAAGCTACTAGAAAAGACTAGAAACCCAACAATCAATACTAAACCGCTAAGTCAATATTTATTAAGCAAAAAATATTTACAAGCGAAGGGAGAATAAGAAAACAACGAGAACACATGAGTTTTTGAAAGAATACGAGTACTCTACGTTTAGCATAGTAACTTAAAATTAACCCTATCATTTCTCGTCCTCATTTAAGAGACTTAGCCTATTGTGAAGTTAAGGAATCGAAGCTAAGTGCTCAACACACACGGTCGAGTCAAAAATTACTCTTATTCTCGCCATCGGAAAACCTACATTCGTGTCTTCAAACACTTATAAAACATGAGAAAATTTTTAAAATTTTGCCATTTTTAGCCTTATTTTGCAACAAAACGATAAACAAAAAGATAAACTTTGGAAAGCGTGAAGGTTTGGCAAGGCAAGTATCTATTCACCCCCCATACTAAAGTTAAACATTATCCTCAATGTTTCGAGTCTAGGGGTGCAAACACCCCCATACTAGAGACGTAGTCGAATGCCTAATCTAGCATGGAAAGGGTGTAACAGTTAAATTTAAAGCCGTTTATGAAGTGTGCTATAAACCTAAGGTTAGAACATCAAAGGATATATCATGATATTGATAAAGTCTTCAAAGCAAACGATCGAGTGCTCCCATAAAACGAACATGAGAGGCTCCAATCGTGAAGATCATGATCATCTAAAATCCACAATTCACAAACAACCACGAAACAAAGGTTGGAAGGGCATAAATCCACACACGTTACTACATTAGAAATCGATAATATGTACATAGGATAAGCATGGGACTCCCCGACAAGGCACCTCGTTTTTGGTTACTGAGTCATGAGCTCGACTCGATCCCCTCAATACTAATTATCATTGGGGAAGGTGATTTGGTCGAGGTAGTTCAACGATGGAACTTCCCCGCCAAAGTAGTGCTTCAACCTATGTCCATTCACCTTGAAATTGGGGCCATCATTTTGAGCTAGCTCGATGGTCCCATATGGAAATACTTGAGTCACGGTGAATGGACCGGACCAACGGGATTTCAACTTACCGGAAAAGATTTTCAAACGAGAATTAAAAAGCAAAACTTGATCCCCAATGTTAAAAACCCGGTTTTTAATTTTAGAATCATGCAACTTTTTAGTCTTTTCTTTATAAATCAATGAATTTTCATAAGCAATATCCCTTAATTCATCCAATTCATTTAATTGCATTTTTCGGTGTTTTCCCGCGTTCTCCATGTCATCATTACAATGCTTTAGGGCCCAATAAGCCTTGTGTTCCAATTCAATTGGCAAATGACAATTTTTCCCATACACAAGCTTATAGGGAGTGCACCCAATGGGCGTCTTATGAGCGGTCCTAAAAGCCCATAAAGCATCGCCCAACTTATCAGACCAAGATTGTCGGTTTTCCCCAATCGATCTCTCCAAGATCCTCTTCAAAGCTCGGTTTGAAACCTCGACTTTCCCACTCGTTTGTGGGTGATAAGCCGTAGAAAGCCGATGTGTAACCCCATATTTCCTTAGGACCCTTTCGAATTGGTCGTTACAAAAATGGGTTCCACGATCGCTTATGATCGCACGAGGGGTTCCAAACCGAGAAAACAAGCTTTTCAAAAACTTGACTACCACACGAGCATCATTGGTGGGCAAAGCCTTAGCTTCCACCCACTTAGATAGGTAGTCAACCGCGACGAGGATGTACTTATTACCACGAGACGATGGGAACGGCCCCATAAAATCAATGTCCCAAACGTCAAAGATCTCACCAACTTGGATGATGTTTTGTGGCATTTCATCTTTTTGTGAGGCTTTTCCTTGTCGTTGGCATGAGTCACATGACTTCACAAGCTCATGTGCATCTCGGTAAATAGTTGGCCAAAAGAAGTCGGCATCAAAGACCTTCTTAGCCATGAGATTAGCACCGTGGTGACCACCCGTGGTTCCCTCGTGACAAGCTCTAAGGATGTTAGAAGCTTCGGTACCAAAGACACAACGTCGGATAATTTGATCCGCACAAGTTCGAAACAAGTAAGGGTCGTTCCAAAAGTAGAACTTGACGTCACGAAAGAATTTTCGTTTTTCTTGAGTCGTCATACCCTTGATGATGAAGTTGACCGCATGGTAATTTGCAAAGTCCGCAAACCATGGGGTGGAAGAATCAAGCTTAGAATTCACTACACCAAGTGTCTCGAGAGGAAATGTTTCGGTGATTTCCTTGGGCTCGTAAACACTTTGGTGAGGATCTTCCAAACGAGAAAGATGATCGGCGGCTAGATTCTCGGCTCCTTTTTTGTCAACAATTTTGTGATCAAATTCTTTAAGGAGGAGAATCCAACGATGTAATCTTGGCTTAGCATCTTGTTTAGACATAAGATACTTGATAGCCAAATGATCCATATACACTATGCATTTCGTCAAGACGAGATAAGGTCGAAATTTCTCAAATGCATACACCACGACAAGGAACTCCTTCTCCGTTGTAGTGTATTTAAGTTGAGCCTCGGTCATCGTCTTGCTACCATAGTGGATAGGCAAGAAATGCTTTTCATGACGTTGCCCCAATACAGCCCCAATAGCGTAATCACTAGCATCACACATGAGCTCAAAGGGGAGGTTCCAATTGGGAGCAACAAGAATGGGAGCTTCGGTATGTTTCCTCTTAAGGATTTCAAAGGCTCGTACACAATCTTCGTCAAAGACAAACCGTGCCTCTTTTTCAAGAAGATCTGTAATAGGTCAAGAGATCTTTGAAAATTCCTTGATGAATCGACGATAAAAACCCACGTGGCCTAGGAAACTCCTAACTCCCTTAACGGTTTTGAGATGAGGTAATTTGGCGATGACGTCTACCTTAGCTTGATCTACCTCAATCCCCGCTTTCGAGACCTTGTACCCTAAGACGATTCCACTTTTAACCATAAAATGACATTTTTCCCAATTAAGCACAAGGTTGGTTTCCTCACAACGTTTCAACATTATCTCAAGATTCGACAAACACGAAGTGAACGAACAACCAAACACGGAAAAGTCATCCATGAAGACTTCCATCGTCTTCTCGATCATATCATGAAAAATAGCCATCATGCACCTTTGAAAGGTTCTCGGTGCTTTGCAAAGTCCGAATGGCATTCTACGATAGGCAAACGTTCCATATGGACACGTAAACGTAGTTTTCTCTTGATCACGAGGGTCGATGGGGATTTGGAAGTAACCGGAGAAACCATCTAAAAAGCAATAGAAATCGTTTCCCGCAAGACGCTCCAACATTTGGTCCATGAAGGGCAAGGGAAAATGGTCTTTTTGAGTGGCTTC
This sequence comes from Glebionis coronaria, assembly GCA_025667525.1. Taxonomy (NCBI): domain Eukaryota; kingdom Viridiplantae; phylum Streptophyta; class Magnoliopsida; order Asterales; family Asteraceae; genus Glebionis; species Glebionis coronaria. The sequence goes on along the minus strand of CM046880.1, from coordinate 179,603,250 downwards.
ATTCAACTTACGATAGTCAATGCACACTCTCCATCCGGTCACGAGTCTAGTGGGAATTAACTCGTTGGCATCGTTTGGCACAACGGTCATTCCTCCCTTCTTAGGGACACAATGAATAGGACTCACCCAAGGGCTATCGGAAATAGGGTAAATCATTCCCGCGTCAAGGAGTTTTAGGACTTCCTTTTTGATGACGTCGTGAATTTTGGGGTTCACCCTCCTTTGACATTTGATTGCGGGCTTGTAATCCTACTCCATTAAGATTTTGTGGGTACAAAATTTGGGATCAATTCCCTTAATGCCAGATAACTTCCACACAATTGCCCCTTTGTGATCCTTTAGAACATCGACAAGTGCGGTTTTTTCATCATCCGAAAGTTCCTTCACAATAATAACCGGCAACTTGTCGCCCTCCTCCAAAAAGACATATTCGAGATGAGGAGGTAAATCTTTCAACTCGAGGATAGGTGGTTCCTCAATTAAAGATTTGGGCTCGATAATCATAACCTCCTCGGGTGGTGGAAATGGGAAATCGTTAAGAAAATCCTTGATAATCGAGAAGTCCTCATCATCGTCGAGGTCTTCGTTACAAGTACGTGGAACATCGAATTCTTCCAACGTAAAACCACCACCTTCAAATGGAGTGAAGGTTGGTGTCGAGTTATCAAGAATGGGATCTAACATAGTGGGATTGCCACTATTTTCATCATCACCAAAACCTAGAACTTCTTGTGAAAATTCCTCGCAAACCACGTCAATCATATCAACGAGGTTTATGGTCGCAACGGAATAAACATGAGAAATTTGAGAGTTTTAAGTTGTTTATAACAAGTTCCTCGTCGTTGAAACGTAAGGTGATCTTTCTAGCAAGAACATCGATCAAAGCCATAGACGTATCTAAAAACGAACGACCTAAAATGAGAGACACTTGAGGATCCGTGGGAATATCGACAACGATAAAGTCTATCGGATAATAGAACTTTCCCACTTTCACAAAAACGTCTTCCGCCAATCCACATGCGGGAATCGTGGAATGGTCGGCCAACTCGATAGACATTAGTGAAGGAGTAAGATTAGGAAGATTGAGCGACTTGAAGATTGCAAGTGGCATCAAGTTAATGCTAGCACCAAGATCGGCCAAGGCATAACATTCTTCCATATCTTGGATTGCACAAGGGATCAAGAATTTACCGGGATCACCGACTTTTTAAGGTATGCGATTAAGATAAACCGATGAACAACTAGACATTGGTGCAATTTCTCCTAGTTGTTCAACATACTCTTGAAGTTAGCGGAAAATCGAGGCATCATGACCAAAGCATCGGCGAAACTCACATTAAAGTGCGAATCACGAAACATTTTCATAAAAAGCTCAAATTGGTAATTGTCGCGCTCTTGACGTTTCTCCTTCCTAAGTCTCGATGGATAGGGCAAAGGTGGTGTGGGTTGAGGCATAGGCATAGCCTCTGAAATTTCGGGTTCCAATGTTGGTAATGGGTCAACCGTAGGTGTGGCATGAGCGGTACTTCGTGGGATTGGGACATGCTCCTTTTCGACCATCGCCTCGGGTTCTTTCTCAACTGCATCCTCCGTAGGAGCAATTGGTTGAGGAGTCGGTTCCTTTAGTGTCTTACCACTACGTGTGGTAATCACTTTCATCTCACCCTTAGGATTTGATACGGTGTTGCTAGGATGACTACTCGAAGACGGTTTGCACATAATTGCCTCAAACATAGATGAAATTTTGTCTTCAAACATGGATTGCCTCTTCTCGACCTTAATCATTTCTTGCTTAATTTCATGTTGCCCTTGTTCCATTTTTTTGGTTTTGTTGTAACCTTGTTACATTTCCTTCCATCTTGTTGGTATGGATTTTAAGCTCATTTTCTAACTCATTTTTCAACTCTTTCTTCAAGTCGTTCTTAAACTCGGATCTTAGGCTAATGATTTCTCTTTGAATGTTGTCAAACCTAGCATCGTTCCCATTAGCGTATTCAGCAAATTCATTTGGAAGATCTTTCAAAGTTTGTAAACTCTTGTTGTTGTTTTGAAAATCATTTTGATTTTTGTTTGAAACTTGATTATTAGCCCCTTGATTACCATAGTTTCCCTTGTTGTAATTGTTTTTGAAACCAACTTGATTTTTTCGATAGTTGTTAGCATTTTGATTTGAACCAAAACCCGGTGGAGTCAATTGATTAGAGCGGGTAACTTGACCGTTTTGGTTGTAAGTTCCCGTGGCCGCGTAGGCACTCGAAGGTGTTACCACCGTTGATAATGCACTCGGAGAAATCATGACCTCCACCACAATACATGCATGAAACCTCAACCGCTTTAGCCGTAGCGGGAGCACTTGGTCTCCAACTTTGAACTCAATTAGGAGACCTTTAAGCTTATCAAAGATTTTGTTTTCCAAGTTCACCTCAATTTGGCAAGCATCGATGGTAGTAGACAAAGAAGGTGAAGCCGAAGACGAAGCCTTACGAACACTAGACGTGCTACGAGGACTACACACCTTAGATCTATTCTCAATTATCACCAAAGCTTCCTCAACCGTTTTACACAAAAAATTACCACCCGCGGCGGCATTTAGATAATCCCTTTCATGATCATTAAGTCCATTGTAAAACGTGTCAATTTGATGCAAGTCGAAAAAACCGTGATGAGGACACTCATGTAACATTTCCTTAAACCTATTCCAAGCCGTTGAAAAACTCTCATTAAATTCTTGTGAAAATTTTGAAATCTCGTTTTTCAAATGCGTAGTCTTAGAGGGCGGAAAAAATTGGTTCACAAACTTTGAAACGAGATCCTTCCATGTCAATATAGAATTGGGTGGCTCTTTCTCTAACCAAATTTTAGTGGGCCCCGCTAAAGAATACGGAAAAAGCATCATCTAAATCGAGTCATTAGCAACATCCTTAAATTTGCAAGTGGCGATAAGACGATTGAATTGGCGGATATGGTTGTGCGGGTTGTCCTTCTCATCACCACGGAATTTGTTGTTTTGGATCATCGACAACAAACCCGTTTTTACTTCAAAATTCTACGCAAGGATAGCGGGAATCACAATAGCCTCTCCATAACCCTCGGTGGGTGCTTGATGTAACTCCATCATAGTTCGATTCGCCATGGTTGGTTCTTCTCTTACAATGGGTTCGTCAATAGGAGACTCCTCACTAGAAAGATTAGGAGCAGGTGTTGACTCCTTTCGGTTTTTTCGTTTACGTGCACGTCTTGCTTGATTACGAGTAAGCATAAACGTCACGTACAACGTGGGGGTGAGCAAAGAAGATTCTTTTGCTGTTTTGTATTTTTCCAATTTTTTTGTGGTTTTTGATTGTTTTTACTTTTTTTTTGGATTTTTTGTGATTGTATTAAGTAGACCAAAATCTACAAATCTCCTCGTTAATCAAATCTCTTGATTAAAGAAGCCTCATGGAATGAAAACGATCACGTGAAGTGAACACCTTCGATGATTTAGAACGTTGGTGGAACACCAAAACGTTCAAGAGGGTTTAATCAATGAAACCAAGAAAGTATATATGATACTTAATAATACTTTGGGCGGCAAAACCCTCGATTAGCTCTCAAAATCAATACTTACAAGCAAGCGGGGAAAAGAGGCGGCGCGAAGCACTTAAGAGCCTTTTTCCTTAGGGTATATTTCATAATACCCGCCTTATACCCACCTTATCGTTTGTATTTTTCAAAATCGGGCTTCACGAAAGTATTTATCTATTTTTGCTTTTTCTTTCTTGTTTGAGATTCGAATACAATGATTGGGTAATGACCTCCCAAGTCAAGGTTGTGTTTTCACACTTTTAGAGTACTTGTGAATCTATTGTTCTATGTATACAATATAGTAATAGTATTCACACAAAAAAACGAAAAACCGATAATACGTATTAGTAGAGTGCTACTAATACAAATAGATATTATGGCTATATATAAAAACAACAATTGCCAAATCAAAACACAACACGCCTCCCCGGCAGCGGCGCCAAAATTGATGTAGAGTTTTTACACCTCTTTAGGAAAAGAGAGCAAATAGTGGAAAGTATTAAGTGTCGGTTTAGGAAAACCGAGCACTAATGACCAATGGTGAAAGTCCGTTTCCCAAGGAGGCAAATGTGTTGTGTTAAGAAATGATTAATTATGTGATTATATGATTATGAGAAAAGAAAATAGAAATGAGGTAAGAAGAGAATGATGGTTAGGATGACGGATTACACTAAGACGAAAAGGTCATACACGTAAAACCGTAAAAAGTACCCAAATAAAAAATTTACCCTAAAAATTCCAAGAAAATTGCAATAAAATCTAAATAATGTAATTAGAGTTTACAAAAATCAAAAATCACTCAAACCTTTTATTTAATTAAATAATGACTTTTTAATGCTAATTAAAGCCCTAAAAATCAATTTAATTAAAAAAAGCCCAAAATGAGTTTTATCAAACCTCTAAAATGACCTGACTTAATTTAAAACTATTTTTGAAAATTTTAAAAGTAATTAAAACTATTTAAAAACAATTAAAAACTATTAAAACTTAAAATAATTATAAAAATTAATCTAAGGACAATAAAAATATTCTAAAAGTTGTAAAATTCCTAACTTAATGTATTTAACCTAAGAAAAATATAAAAATTTGAAAAATCTAAATTTTAATTTTTATTAATAAAATAATAATAAATAAATATTAAAAATCCAAAATTTATAAAAAAATCTAAAAACTTGCAAACTAGCTTAATTTGACCTAAATAAACAGAAAATGAACTTGAAATTACAAAATACCCCTAATGGGCCTCCAAATGGGCCAAAAGTCCAAACAGTCACCTTAATGGGCTTATTAAGGCCCAATAAAAAAAATGTTGTCCAAGTAAGCCCAAAAACTCCTTCTGACTCAAAACTTGATTTTAAACCCAACTATTCAAAGGCCCAAAAGCTGAAAATGTGAAATAAGCTGGCTTATATCAAATAGCTTATTCTTAATGGGCTTTTTGGCCCATTAAGCTATAAGCTGATGCCATAAGCTCAAATTAGACACACAAGCTTCTTTTGAGTTGCTTAAGACTTCTGTAAAAAGAAATTTGAAATAAGCCAAAGGAATAAGCCTGAAAATGCAAAAAGTAATCTACACAAAACGACAAAATAGTCGTTTTCGAGTTCTAGGCTATCCCAAGAGCTGATTCAAGTTTATAAAGCTTTTAAATGACTTAACTAAGCTTAATCAACAAAAAGTTTTCAAATAAGTTCACTCAATAAGCTGGAATAAGAAAATAAGCACTTATGAAAAAGTCAAATGAGTTGGTTTTCTAGCAAAAAGTCAAAGTCAAAGTCTAATAAGCTCCAGTTCAAACAAATGGGTCAAATGAGGAAGATCTATCACAAAAAATAAGTTTTTGCAGGTCTGGATAAGCCAATATGGCTTATTGATAAGCTAACTAAAAATTGCACTAGCAGGGGCTAGTTTTGGGTGTTGAGCAGTGGAAACTTTTTCCACTGCTTGACTTCTTGACTTTTTTGTCTTTAGTGACTTTTTTGGAGATTCAAGTTACAAAAAGGCACCTAAATGATCAGTGGATCATAAAGAGTCAATCACAACAAAGAAATCACAATCACAATCAGCCAATTAGTACAGTTTAATCAAAACATCACCAGATATGCACCAGACATGAACACATAAGCAGTTATGAACTTATAAGCTGTTTTAGCAAATTTCAGCCAACCAAATTGCACCAAAAGCATACACAAGCTATAATAAACTTAAATGAAGAAGTTTAAACAGTTTTCATGCAATGACACAGTGCCTAAATCAAGATTCAAGCAGATGAAGGTTACTGATGAACACTAAACAAGTAGTTTTTAATTTTGCTGATGCAATTAACCAACAAGCCAAATGTAATCACTCAGATATATCACATATGTTATATAAATGATATTTTAACAACTTTTAACCCTAAGCATGCATAAATTCTAGATTTTACCAAAATCTTAGGTCAAAAACAGTTAAACTCAATGAGATATAGCACAATGTTTGATTTGAGGTTTCAAACACAAAACTTGCAGCAATATGCACTCAACCAAGTAGTTAACAGATACAAAGCACAAACAACACCTTCCACAAACACAATAACAACTTATAATCTATAACAGGTAATCCCAAACACCCTTTTAACTTTTCAAATCCAAAATTTTCAAATCAAAAATGTTATCCAAGACCACCCAAGCCCAAATAAGCACAATAACAGATATATTAAGCAGATTTAAGCAAGATTAGACCACAATATCAGCAAGAACACAAGTCACACACAAAATCACCAAAAATCCAACTTTTTAACAGCTTTGAGGTAGAATGATGTGTACCTCATGGATGTACATCCACACGTACGAATTTTGAGCTTATGTACTAGCAAGAACAAGTACAAGCTTCCACAAACAACCCTGCTAAGAATCAACAAGGTTAAGAGCACAATATCAAAAACAGAAAGGTTAAAAAGCCTTAATTAATGCAACTCTTGTATCCCACACTTGATTATCCCCAAGTTATAGGCTTTACCACACCTTGTTAACTCAATATCAGGATGCTATGATCAGCTTTATAGCCCAAGAATTCCAAGGTGTACCAAGAAACTTAGCAAAATATCAAGCTTGAAGGAAAATGTGTTAACTTTTGCACACTCATTGAAAACAGGTTTTGAGGTTCAAGATTAACAAACTAAGAACAATAATAAGCAATAAACAACAATGGCACTTGACTTTTATTCAAAGATTCAAACTCATTTCATTAGACTGAAAATGGATTTACAGAATTTTGAACAAAGGAAAATTCAAGAGCAAAGATTAAAGTACTCAGTCCTATGCCTTATATAGGCTACAAGTGATGACTAGAAAGTAATAAAACGTAACCCTAATGCTTGGTGAAGTCCCCATTATGCCCTTGTGAAGTTTGAACTCAATGAAGATCATGTGATTTTTCTTGGCAGTTTGTTGTAGCTGGCATGTGAAAAGCTCATCCAATGGCTGGTATCAAGCTTAAATGTAAGCTGGAATGAGGATGGTTGGATCACTGGACCATTCTTGTCTTCTTGTCCAAAGGTGCAAAAGCAGGGGTATCATGTGACACAGGTGGTGATGTGGCATAAGGTATTAAGGTTGGGTTATGTTCATTAGCACCTTAATCATTAATCTGGAAAAGATTAAGGGCTAATTCATGATAATTATAAAACGCCCAATTGGGATTATGAACATGAAGAAAAGGTTTTTATTTTGTTTTAGGGGTGACTAGGATTTAAATACTTGTTAAGGCGCCAAGATTAAACAAGTATTTAGTCCGGATGAAGTGGAATGGTGAGGTGGAAGAAGGGAGGGCTCTCATTGGTAGAGATGTGTTAGTGGGACATGTGGCAAGCTGGGATTAGTCTATGTATCTTTCCTTGTCTGCCAAATTAAACCCTTCTCTTTTCTTTCACTTTTCACTTTGTAAATAAAAACACTAAATCTGTTTTCCTTTGTTAGCCAAGTTTCTCTTTTTACACTTTTGCCCCAAAAAGTTTTGTAATAGGATTTCAGGGGTATTTCTTGCTATTTCTTGATTCTTGAAGGACTGATTTAGTATTTTCTTCAAGCATTATGGTCCTGACTTGTATGATTGACATTTTGGAGGACTGAAATTGCCAAGTCATATTTAATGAGGGACCATTTTTGCCATTTCTTCAAAGTCAATGGTCCTTTTGGTAATTTTGGCATTTTCAAAGGACCAAATTTGTAAGTTCTTGTAACTTGGAGTCCTTCTTGGTATGTTTGACTTTGATAAGGACTAATATTGACATTAATAGTTTTGATGAGGGACTAAAATTGCCAATTCTTCAAAGTGGAGGGCCTTTTTTGCAATTTTGACAAACTTTAGGGACCAATCTTGTAATTATGAGGATATAAGGGTATAAAGTGTCAGTTCTTAAATATTGGAGGACCCTTCTTCATAAATCTTTAAATCTTCAAGGGTTTTCTTGGAAAATTCTTCATTAGGGCTTGGTTCAATGTGCGACTTCGTTTCCCGTGTTCGTTTTTGCATGATTCTTGTGATCTTTTGTCATTTTCTCAATATCTGTACCTAAAATACACAAGCGACAAACACAAGCATATATTGGGGTATTTTCATGATATTTTTTGCATTTTAAGCCCTTTTTGGACGATGAGACTATGTATAAAAGCAGTCTCATCAAGGCGCGAAAAAATATGCTACATCTTTAACCATAGGAAAGGCGGTATATTTGGATGATATACCTTGGATAGAGGAAAAAGTCTCTAAGCTCTGGCTTCAAGTAGTACTTACCTCATACGATCCTTACGCGGAACTTGTCATCTCTCATTGGGGTGAAAAGAAGAAGTTAGTCTACAACTATTTCAATCGTCCAAGACCCGGTAATCTCATACTTTCAGATCGTCGAGTTAAGAGTATTTAGGGAGGTACTACTCAACAGATATTCAGGTATCCTTACTTAAGGGAAATCAGATTCAAACGTGAAGACGATAAAGAATACACCATCAGTGAAGGAGCACTCTAGTATCTTCGTATAGAAGATATAGAAGACTTTCTACTTGTGATGACTCAAGACAAGGTTACTCACTTAACTCCTAAACTCTTCATTTTCCTTAAGCTCAGCCATTCGCCAATACACTCGTAAAGTCGTCATCAAGTATCTGGTTGAAGATCTACCACTTTGTGTGGAGAGTTATCAAAGAAAGTTAAACTTGTAACGTCCTCACACCACTCCTCTGAGTCATTTTCATCAACACAAGCAGCCATATATGGGTACTCTTTAACCAAAACTGGGAATATTCTATCTAAATGAAGCAAAAGTAATGCAATACATGAAACTTTCAGAAGTGCACAAATTCAGCGATAGACCTCTTAAGTATGTTCGTGATAAGCTGTTAATTCTCAATTCCAAACAATCCCTTCCAGAAGTGAAGTATGAATGGAAAGGTAAGTTCAAGAAGAGTGTCGTATATGTGATTAAGAAGATTGAGGATAAATTAAGGGAATGGGGGTTAATCTGAAGTTTATAATGATTCGTGGGTGGCAGACCATATGGAGCTCACCACAGGCTAATGGAACGATACACTTGACGTGATGATCGTACTATTTCAGTTCAACTCCATGCATTTTGATGAGATGGCATTTATACATGATCTCATCGTTCTTTTCGGGCTTTAAATGCATAAAAATGTCATAAAATACCATATATATGCTTGTGTTTGTTTACTTGTGTATTTTAGGTATGGATATCGTGAAAAAGACAAAAGATCACAAGATACAAGGAAAAACGGACACGAGAAACGAAGCCGTACAAAGAACCGGGCCCTAATCATGGAATACTCAACAAATACCCTTGAAGACTTGAAGACATACAAGATTGATCCTCATTTATTGAAGAAAATGACACTTAAAACCCTTGTATATTCATAATTACAAGTTTGGTCCCTTAAGTTTGTCAAAATTACACAAAAGGTCCTTCAACTTTGAAGAAATGGCAAGATTAGTCCCTCCACAATTTCAAATTGCCAACAATGGTCCCTCATCAAGCCAAAGATACATTGAAGACCTTTAAAGATCAAAATTGTCCAAGATCAGTCCTTCAAATATGCAAAAGTGACAAAAATAACCCTTGTAAACCTTTTTGGGAAGTTATGTGCCAAAACTGCCAAAGTGTGAAACTTAAATACAAATGGAATTCGTTTTTAGGGCTGAAAAACTTGATTTACCAAAAATCCCAAAATACAAGGACCAAAGGTGTGCAGCTTAAACATTCAAACCTGAAAAATGCGCCAAACACTTCTTTTCCCCTAATTTCGGATCAAACTTACCACTATTCACCCTTCTTCACCCCCATATTTTACACCACTTAAACTTAGGGTAAAAATCAATTACCTTTGCACACACTTGATTCACATGTGCAGAAACCTATCCCAACCTTAAAACCCTTAATCCCACTCACTATGGACCCCACCCCCAATTCCCGTTTAACCAATCACATGACAACTTCACCTCCAAGTTATCTGACGTGTCCAAATCAACAGCTAAGGATCAATGCTTCATTCCAAACCTAAAATGAACATCCAGGATCACTTTGGACAGCTCACACCAAGAAAACATCTAGAAGGCCCAAGGACAAATAGAGAATTTCACTTCTAGGGTTTATGAATAGTGCTAGCCTTGGCATTTTCCTATAGAAAGACTCCTCAACCTGTGAGAGAGCTTTGTTCCAGATTTTAGCTTTTAAATCTTTGTAATTCCTTTTTATGAAATAAAATTTTGAATTTCTTAAAATTTTGAATTCTAATATGTTATTTATAAAAGTTTGGTGTTTGATAAGCTAAAATCTGAGTTCCATAATCTTGTTTGAAGGTTTTTGAGGCAAGGTTTTAAGTGATAAAGCTTGTGCATCAAAAATCAGAAAGTTGGTATTATTTTGATCTCACCTTGTAGGTTGTTCTTCTTAGCAGCTTGGAAGCTGGTACTTGTTTTGCTAGTACCTAAGCTCAAACAATCCAGGGCCTAGATGTAGGTCTTGGAGGTTTGCATCTTCTTCCCTTTTCATTTTCTCTTTAAAGTTTCTGATTAACTGTTATTTTTGTGAATTTGTGCTTGAATCTGTGATATTGTGGTTGATTATTGTTCATTTGGCTTGGTTTGATGTTATTGAGGTGTTGTTAGACTGATTTGTGGGTAAAATCTTCATAAGCCTTTGAAAAAATGTGAAAACAAGTTTTAAAAGGGTGTTTGGGTTTACTGCATAAATTGGGTTTGTGGTTTGTTAAGTGGTTGTTTTGTGTAAGCAAGTGTTGGTATCTGTTATTTGAGTGCAATTGTTCATCTGTTTGCAGGTTTTGAGGGTTTGAACACATAGATTCATAGATTGGCTATAAAATCTTAAATACTTGGTAAAATTGGCTACGATTTTGAGGACACCTAGATCTAAGCATAGGCTAGGGCTAACAAGTGCTAAACCTTAGTTAATCACACCAGGGAAGAAGGATTTGAGGCTTGAAATTGGATCAAGTGTCAAATAGATCAGCAAAACTTGTCTGCATATTGTTCATTGTTCATCAGAAACTTTTTATGCTTTGATCTTGTTGTTTACTTTGATTCAGTGTTTGATTCTTGTTGCTTTGTGTTTATTCTTAGTTTATATAGCTTGTGTATGCATCCTGTTAAGTTTGGTTGGCTTATTCAGTCTAAATCTGCTTATTAAGTGCTTAACTGCTTATTTCCATATATGGGCAATATCTGGTGACTGTTTGGCTTATTGTGGCTTATTGTGTGAACCAAATTGTGATTTTCTTGTTGCTATTGACTCCTTGTGATTCACTAATCACAAGGGTGCCTTTGTTTCCAATTGAATCCAACCAGAACTCTCAAGTAAGCTTGGTCAAATAGTCAAAGCAGTGGGAACTCCTTTCCCCTGCTGGTTGCCACTGCTAGTGTAAAACTGGTGTCAGCTTATCAACAAGCTATAATAGCTTATTTTAACCAGCAACAACTTTGTTTTTGTAATAGGTGCTCATTATTTGACCCATTTGTTCATACTGGAGCATTTGGTGGGTTGACTTTAGGGTTTGACTAGAAAACCAACTTCATTAACTTTTTCATAAGTTCATTTGTGCTTATTCTGGCTTATTGGTTGTGCTTATTAGATTTTTGTTGATTTATTTGGCTTATTGAGTCCATTTGTGACCTTTTGCAAGTTGAATCAAGTCCTGATGTGCCTTATTTCTCAAACCCGACAATTTTGTCGTTTTGTGAAATAATACTTTGCTTATTTCTGGCTTATTGAGTGAGCGTTTTCAAAATTTCTTTTTACAGATCTCATAAGCATCCCAAAAGAAGGTTGTGTGTCAAATTAGAGCTTATGGCATTAGCTTATTGCTTAATGGGCTGAAAAGCCCAATAAGAATAAGCTGTGTGTTAAATAAGCTGTGATAAGCTCATATTCAGCTTTTGGGCCTTTAGAGTGTTGTTCTTAGAATTGAATTTTGAGTCAGATAGGGCTTTTCCAAGTCAATTGGGCCAAGTTTGACTTTTTGGGCCCAAAAGCCCATTTGTGTTGACTGTTTTTGGTTTTGGCCCATTTGAGGGGGGTATTCTGGTAATTTCACTTTGATTTTCTGATTATTTAGGTTAAAATAAACTAGTTTGCAAGTTTTTAGAATTTTTTATAATTTTTGGATTTTTAATATTATTTTATTATTATTTTTAAAAATTTCACTTTTTCCAACTTTTTACATTTTTCCTAAGTTTAATACATTAAAATAGGAATTTAGCAACTTTTAGAATAATTTTATCACTTTTAGATTAATTTTTATAATTATTTTAAGTTTTAATAGTTTTTAAATCATTTAAAATAGTTTTTATTAGTTTAAAAATTTCTAAAAATAGTTTTTAATCTTTTTAGGTCATTTTTGAGGTTTACCAATTGAAAAATCTTTATTTGGGCTTTTTGATAATTTATTTGATTTTTAGGGCTTTAATTAGCATTTAAAAATTGAATATTTAATTATTTAAAAGGTTTGAAAAAGTTTTGATCATTGGTAAACTCTTAGTTTATTTATTTTGATTTTTGGTGAATTTTTGGTAATTTTTAGAATTAATTTTTATTTTTGTGGTTTTTAAGGTTCTACGTTTTAACTTTCTAGTTGTATTAATTTTTATTTTTACGTCTTCGTCATCTTCTTTTCTCATCCCCTTCTAAACCAATCATTAATCATAAATATTTAACAAGTTTTTCACACACATATACCTCCTTGGGAAACGAACTTTGAATTCTTAAGGGTCATTAGTGTTTGATTTTCCTAAATCATCACTCGATACTTACCGCTCATTTACCCTCCTTTGTTTTCCTAAACAAGAGGTATAATTTACCACAATCATTTTGGCGCCGCTGCCGGGGAGGTGTGTCGTGATTAATTTGTATTGTTGTTTTTAATATTAACCATAAATAGTATTTGTATTAGTAGAACTCTACTAATACGTATTATCGGTTTTCTTGTAAAAATATTATTACTATATTGTATTAAGTATCACAACAAATAAACAATATCTCCAAAAGTGTGAAAACACAACCTTAATTGGGATTTCATCACTCAATTATTGTATTTGAATCTCAAACAAAAAGAAAAAGGCAAAAATAGATAAATACTTTCGTGAAGCTCGATTTTGAAGAATACAAACTATAAGGTGGGTATAAGGCGGGTATTATAAAATATACCCTAAGGAAAAAGGCTCTTAAGTGCTTCGCGCCGCCTCGTTTCCCCGCTTGCTTGTGAGTATTTTGAGATTGAAGGCTAATCGAGGGTTTTGCCGCCCAAAGTATTATTACGTATACTATATTTACTTGGTTTCTTTGTGATTAAACCCTCTTGAACAATTTGGTTTTCACCAAAGTTCTAAAGTCATTCGAAGGCGTTCACTCCACGTGATCGTTTTCATTCCTTTGAGGCTTCTTTAATCAAGAGTTTGATTCGAGGAGAGATTTTGTAGATTGTTGTCTACGATGATATACCAAAATCCAAAAAAATTAAATATCATCAAAAACACAAAAAAAAATTGAAAATTCACAAAACAACCAAAAAGAATCTTCTTTGCTCACCTCCCATTCTTCGTGAAGTTTATGATCACTCGTAATCAAGCCAAACGAGCTCGTAAACGTCTTCAAAAGAAAGCCAATCAAGAGACGTTGATTGTTGAAGAACCTCCAATTGTTGAGCCTATTGTAGAACAAGAAGTCGTCATGGCTAACCGTTCTATGATGGAGTTGCTACAAGCACCCACCGAGGGTTTTGGAGAGGCTATTGTGATTCCCGCCATCCTTGCGGAGAATTTCGAGATTAAGACGGGTTTAATGTCGATGTTGCAAGCAAATAAGTTTAGAGGTCATGAGAAAGACAACCCGCATTACCACATTAGGAATTTTAACCGTCTCACCGCTACTAGCAAGTTTAAGGATGTTCCACATGACGCCATTAAGATGATGTTGTTTCCATACTCGTTAGATGGACCCGAAAAAATTTGGCTTGAGAAAGAACCGCCAAATTCGATTTTGACATGGGCCGATCTCGTTTCTAAGTTTGTGAACAAGTTTTTTCCACCATCTAAAACAACACATTTGAAAAATGAGATTTCACGATTTGTGCAAAGAAATAATGAAAGTTTTTCAATGGCATGGGAACGATTTAAAGAAATGTTACATGAATTTCCACACCATGATTTTTCGGAATTGCATCAAATTGATAGTTTTTATAATGGGCTTAATGATCATGAACGAGATTATTTGAACGCCGCCGCGGGTGGAAATTTTTTGTGCAAAACGACAAATGAGGCTTTACAAATCATCGAGAATAGATCTAAGGTTTATAGCCCTCGTAACACACCGAGTGTTGCCAATTTGGGTTCGTCATCATCGTCACAATCGTCTCGTAGCATTAATGCCTTACATGATGAAGCTAATGAGGAAAATCGGTTTTTTGATAGATTTGCTAATCTTATGTCCCATTGGAAGGCTCAAGAAGCTTCAAATTTCGCTTCGGTTAAAGCGGTTGCTAAGAGTTGTTTATCTTGTGGTGGAGCTCATGATCTTTCCGAGTGCATTACCGCGGATGGTAACACTTCGAGTGCTTATGTAGCAACAGGAACTTACAACCAAAACGGTCAAGGTTCCCGCCAAAATTAAGCTCCACCAAATCAAAATGTTAATAATTATCGAAACAACAACCAAGGTAATTACCAAGGCAACACACGTAACTACAACAAAGGGAATTATCAAAATGGGAATGGACAAATTTCTAATCAAAACCAAAACCGTGATTTTCAAAACACTACACAAGGTTTTCAAAATGCTCACCCTAAAAATTTGCAAGGAGAATTTTTGGATTATGCTAAAGCAAATGATGCTAAATTTGATAACATGCAACGCGAGATGATTAGCTTAAGATCCGAGTTGAAAAACGAGCTAAAAATGAACTTGCTAATGAACTTAAAACTCATGCAAACAAAATGGAAGAAAATGTCCAACGTCTTCAACAAAATCAACAAAAGATGGAATTAGGACACATGAGATTAAGCAAGAGTTATTAAAAGCGGATGCTAGGCAATCAAAATTTGAGGACCGAATGGCTAAGATGTTTGAAGCAATCATGTGTAAACCCTCTTCCTCGGGTGGTCTTCCTAGTGATACCATTGCAAACCCGAAGGGAGAAATGAAGGTTATTACTACACGAAATGGTAAAACTTTCAAGGAACCAATCTCTCATCCAAGTACTTCTATGGAGAAGGAAATCGAGAAAGAACCCGAGGTGATGGTCAAAAAGGAGCACATTACAATCCCACGAAGTACCGCTCAAACCACACCTACGGTTGAACCAATACCAATTGTGGAACCCGAGTTTCCAAGGCCACACCACCTTCACCTTTACCCTACCCTTCGAGACGAAACAAAGAGAAACTGCAAGAACGTAACAAACAACAAATCGAGCTTTTTATAAAAATGTTTCAACAAGTGCATTTTGATGTGCATTTAGCCGACGCGTTGTTGTATATGCCTCGTTTCGCTTCCACTTTTAAAAGTATGATGAGCGATAAGGAAAAGCTTTCAAAGCTTGCTAATTGTTTTTCGGTTTATCTTAACCGCATACCGGAAAAAGTTGGTGACCCCGGAAAGTTTCTCATTCCTTGTGACATACAAGAAATGAAAGAATGCCTCGCCTTGGCCGATCTTGGTGCGAGCATTAATTTGATGCCATTTTCCATTTGGAAATCGCTTTCGCTTCTGGCTCTCATTCCTTCGAACATGTCCATCGAGATGGCCGATCATTCTACGATTATGACATGTGGAGTAGCCAAAGATGTTTTCGTGAAAGTGGGGAAGTTCTACTATCCCGTTGATTTTATAGTAGTTGACATCCACGCAGATCCTCAAGTTCCTCTAATTTTAGGTCGTTCATTTTTAGACACTTCGAGATCGCTTATCGATGTTCATGCGAGAACTATCACTTTGAGATTCAACGAAGAGGAACTTGTTATAAACGCTACTCAAAACTCGAAACCTTCTCATGTTTATGCAATCGCTACCATCAATCACATTGACATCGTTGATGTGATTTGCGATGAGTTTTCACAAGAAGTGTTAGGTTTTTCCAATAGCTGTCAAGTGGCAATCCCACTATTTTGGATCCGATTCTTGCTAATTCCACACCAAATCTCACTCCATTCCAAGGAGGCGATCTCACTTCAAATGAAATCGACAATGAAGATGAGGTGTTGATTAGTGATGATACTTCTATTCCACCATTTCTTTCGTCGATGGAAGTTATGAGTGTTGAACCAAAATCTTCAATCGAGGAACCACCTATCCTTGAATTGAAAGATCTTCCTTCTCACCTTGAATACGCATTCTTGGAAGGTGATGACAAGTTGCCGGTTATTATTGCAAACGGTCTTGCTAATAATGAAAAAACCGAGCTCTTGAAAGTTCTTAAGGCTCATAAAGGGGCAATTGCGTGGAAAATATCCGACATTAAGGGTATTGACCCAAAATTTTGTACTCACAAGATTTTAATGGAGGAGGACTAAAAACCCGCAATTCAAAGTCAAAGAAGGGTGAATCCCAAAATTCACGATGTCATCAAAAAGGAGGTCCTTAAACTCCTTGACGCGGGAATGATTTATCCTATATCCGATAGCCCATGGGTGAGCCCAATCCATTGTGTCCCTAAAAAGGGAGGAATGACCGTTGTGCCTAATGAAAACAACGAGTTAATTCCCACTCGTGTTGTGACCGGTTGGAGGGTGTGTATTGACTACCGAAAGTTAAATAACACCACTCGTAAAGACCACTTTCCCTTGCCCTTCATGGATCAAATGTTGGAGCGACTTGCGGGAAATGAATTCTATTGCTTTTTAAATAGTTTTTCCGGTTACTTTCAAATCCCTATCGACCCTCGTGATCAAGAGAAGACTACGTTTACGTGTCCTTATGGAACGTTCGCTTATCGTAGGATGCCTTTCGGACTTTGTAATGCACCCGGTACGTTTCAACGGTGTATGATGGCGATCTTTCACGATATGATCGAGAAGTCGATGGAAGTATTTATGGATGACTTCTCGGTGTTTGGCAATTCGTTCACGTCATGTTTATCTAATCTCGAGCAAATGTTAAAACGTTGTGAAGAAACCAATCTTGTGCTAAATTGGGAAAAATGTCATTTTATGTGTAAACAAGGAATCGTCTTAGGACATAAGGTGTCGAAGGCGGGGATTGAGGTCGATAAAGCTAAGGTAGACGTCATCGCCAAGTTACCTCATACCAAAACCGTTAAGGGATTTAGGAGTTTCCTAGGCCATGCGGGCTTTTATCGTCGTTTCATCAAGGACTTTTCAAAAATCTCTCGACCTATGACACACCTTCTCGAGAAGGATGCTCCTTTTAACTTTAATGAGGATTGTGTTAGAGCTTTCGAAACTCTCAAAAGGAAACTTACCGAAGCTCCCATTCTTGTTGCTCCTAATTGGGAATTACCCTTTGAAATCATGTGTGATGCAAGTGATTACGCTATAGGGGCCGTCTTAGGGCAACGTTATGAAGCATTTCCGACCTATCCATTATGCTAGTAAGACGATGACCGAGGCTCAATTAAAGTACACCACAACGGAAAAGGAATTCCTTGCCGTGGTCTATGCTTTTGAGAAATTCCGACCTTATCTCGTCTTGACTAAAAGCATCGTGTATACCGACCATTCGGCTATCAAGTATCTCTTAGCTAAGCAAGATGCTAAGCCGAGATTGCTTTGTTGGATGCTTCTCCTCCAAGAATTTGATGTCACCGTGCTTGACAAAAAAGGAGCCGAGAATCTAGCGGCCAACCATATCTCTCGTCTAGAAGATCCTCACAAAGATGTTTTCGAGAACAAGGAAATCACCGAAACATTTCCTCTCGAGACTCTCGGTGTAGTGAATTCTAAAGACACCACCCCATGGTTTGCCGACATTGCAAATTACCATGCGGGCAATTTCATAATCAAGGGTATGAAGACACAATAAAAACGAAAATTCTTTCGTGACGTCAAGTTCTATTTTTGGGACAACCCTTATCTCTTTCGAGTTTGTGCGGATCAACTCGTTCGACGTTGTGTTTTTGGTGCCGAAGCTTCTAATATCCTTAGAGCTTGTCACGAGGGACCCACGGGTGGTCACCACGGTGCTAATCTCACGGCTAAGAAAGTGTTCGATGCCGGCTTCTTTTGGCCTTCTATCTATCGTGATGCACACGCACTTGTGAAGTCGTGTGATTCGTGCCAACGTCAAGGAAAATCGTCTCAACGTGATGAAATGCCGCAAAACATAATTCAAGTGTGTGAGATTTTCGACATATGGGGAATAGACTTTATGGGGCCGTTCCCATCGTCTCATGGCAACAAATATATCCTCGTCGCGGTGGACTACCTTTCTAAGTGGGTGGAAGCTAAGGCTTTGCCTACTAATGATGCTCGAGTGGTAGTGAGTTTTTGAAGCAACTATTCTCTCGGTTCGGAACCCCTCGTGCTATTATAAGCGATTGTGGAACCCATTTTTGTAATGACCAATTCGAAAAGGTTCTAAAGAAATATGGAGTTACTCATCGTCTTTCTACGGCTTATCACCCGTAAACGAGTGGGCAAGTCGAGGTTTCGAACCGAGCTTTGAAGAGGATTTTAGAGAGGTCAATTGGAGAAAACCGTGCTTCATGGTCCGACAAACTCGATGACGCTTTATGGGCCTTTAGGACCGCTTATAAGACACCTATCGCTTGCACTCCTTATAAGTTAGTTTATGGGAAGAATTGTCATTTGCCCATTGAGTTGGAGCATAAGGCATATTGGGCCCTTAAGCATGCAAACGTTGACTTGAAGACCGCGGGAGATCACCGGAAAATACAATTGAATGCATTGGATGAATTAAGAGATAATGCTTATGAAAATTCATTAATTTTTAAATAAAAGACTAAAAAGTTTCATGATTCAAAGATTAAAAACCGGGTTTTTAACGTTGGTGATCAAGTGTTGCTTTTTAACTCTCGTCTTAAGATATTTTCCGGGAAATTGAAATCTCGTTGGTCGGGTCCGTTCACCATTACACAAGTGTTTCCATATGGGACCATTGAGCTAGCTCAAGATGATGGTCCTAATTTCAAGGTGAATGGACATAGGCTTAAGCACTACTTTGGTGGGGAAATTCCTTCAGTGGTTGCCCTCGACCAAGTCACCTTCCCCAATGATAATTAGCATTGAGGGGATCGAGTCTAGCTCATGACTCGGTAATCAAAAACGAGGTGCCTCGTGGGGGAGATCCCATGCTTATCCTTTATGCTTACTATTCACTAATAAGGGGACTTGTACCCTTTCAACTCGTTGTCTCGTGGTTGTTTGTGATTGTGTTATCTAGATCATCATCATCACCTACGATTGAAGACTCTCGTGTTCGTTTACGTAAGCCTCCATCGTTTGCTTGAAGAAGTTTTTCACGAATCCATGACATATCATTTATTGTTATAACAATTATCTTTTAGCATACTTAATAAACGGCCTTAGATATATTGTTGATCACCCTTTCCATGCTAGATCCTAAGCATTCGACTCTTCGTCTCTAGTATGGGGGTGCTCCACCTTTAGACTCGAAACATTGAGGACAATGTTTACTTTTAGTATGGGGGGTGAATAGATACTTGCTTTGCTACGCCCTCACTCTTTCCAACTTTCAATGTTTTGTTTTGCTAATAAGGCTAAAAATGGCCAAATTTTAAAAAATTTCTTAGTTTTCATAAGTGTTTTTAAGACACGATTTTATATTTTCCGATGGGTAGAATAAGAGTTAATTTTTGACTTGATGGGCATTTGGAGCCATTTACATTCCTTAACCCGCTCAATTCAAGTTTTGCTAGACTTTTATATAGGGAGCTTTAAAACGCGAAAGTCTTAGCTCATTCGGGTTAAGAACAAGAACTTTTCGCAAGTTCCTATAATTGATCCTAGAAAGTCACTTATCAAGGGAACTTTAAAATGCATTCTCTAAACTTGAAAAAGTCCAAGAAAGTGCAAGATCCTATAGGTGGCTTGAAAACCCAAAAATTTTATTTGATATAGTCTTAATGAAAGCTAATCCAAATTTGGCTTAATTATGACTTGCATGGCTAAGTATTCACGAGTCTCTTTAATTAGAGGTCTTTATATAGTGAAGAACGAGAGATGATAGAGTTAGACAAGTGATCATGCTAAACGTAGAACATGAAAGTGTTCTTTCAAAAACTCATGTGTTTTTAATTGTGGCTTTTTCTTCCCATAAGATCAATGCATTAGGAATAAATCATAATTGCAATAAGTAAGGTCGTACGATTTGAAAGGTTACTTAGCCTCTAGCGCAAGATTGTTTAAAAGTTGCTCGGGGTTGAATAGAGTTCATAGCCAAGGCATAACTTATTGAAGCGGGACGCGAAGATTGGCGATCATCCAAAAAGGCCCTAACAAGGCATGAGGAGCTCTATTTTTGCTAAAGATCCAAGATGATGTGAAGTGTCATTATTCCTAAATCAATATGAAGGATCGAGACACACGACGAAAAGCAATTACTCCCATAAAGATCATGGAGAAAGTCTATCCAAAAAGACCCTAACAAGGTATGAGGATAAATATATCCAAGTCCGAAAAGGAGGCGGATCGTTGTATATCAAAATCCAAAGTAAAGATTGAAGAAAAATGATGAAGTCGTTGTCCAATATTAAGAATCTCTCAAAAACGTCAAGAGAAGAAATTCCAAATATATGAAGAGAAGACCATAATTTCGAGAACGTCTTCCCAAGATTTGAAGTATGAAGTACATGCCAAATATCGGTCTGAGAAAGATCTCAAATCGTGAAACGAGTTATGCCAAGATATGAACTTAAGGAGATACACGAGAAGCCGTTTTAAAAGATTTTGTCCTTCGGCTAACTATTGATCAAATCGTGCTACTTTGCTTTCGGACTAATAACTACTCAAATAAGTCAATATGAATCACTTGTGATCCATGACAAATAGTAAAAAAATGCTAGTAACCCATTTCCTTTTATAATAACTAGGATTGCGGGGAGAAAAAGTATTACACAATTTGGACGTATGAGTAGTGTTAGCATTGTGACTTGTACCAACAATGATCTCGTTTTTGCACTTAGCATGGGATGTATGACAATCAAGGATGACGAAGTTTACTCTAAGGTACATTTACTTGTTTCTATTCTTTGACCCTAAAAGTCACTTTCGTGATGAAAATCATATGTTATGACTTTACACATCTTCGTAGTATGTTGCAAATCTCTTACTCTTCAATAAAGGTTAATAAAATTGAACTTTGGTGATGCTTAGATACTTTATTCTAGCATTGCGTGAGGGCATGACAATGGCTTAGTATGGGGGAGTGATGAGATGGCATTTATACATGATCTCATCGTTCTTTTCGGGCTTTAAATGCATAAAAATGTCATAAAATACCATATATATGCTTGTGTTTGTTTACTTGTGTATTTTAGGTATGGATATCGTGAAAAAGACAAAAGATCACGAGATACAAGGAAAAACAGACACGAGAAATGAAGTCGTACAAAGAACCGGGCCCTAATCATGGAATACTCAACAAATACCCTTGAAGACTTGAAGACATACAAGATTGATCCTCATTTAATGAAGAAATGACACTTAAAACCCTTGTATATTCATAATTACAAGTTTGGTCCCTTAAGTTTGTCAAAATTACACAAAAGGTCCTTCAACTTTGAAGAAATGGCAAGATTAGTCCCTCCACAATTTCAAATTGCCAACAATGGTCCCTCATCAAGCCAAAGATACATTGAAGACCTTTGAAGATCAAAATTGTCCAAGATCAGTCCTTCAAATATGCAAAAGTGACAAAAATAACCCTTATAAACCTTTTTGGGAAGTTATGTGCCAAAACTGCCAAAGTGTGAAACTTAAATACAAAGGGAATTCGTTTTTAGGGATGAAAAACTTGATTTACCAAAAATCCCAAAATACAAGGACCAAAGGTGTGCAGCTTAAACATTCAAACCTGAAAAATGCGCCAAACACTTCTTTTCCCCCAATTTCGGATCAAACTTACCACTATTCACCCTTCTTCACCCCCAGATTTTACACCACTTAAACTTAGGGTAAACATCAATTACCTTTGCACACACTTGATTCACATGTGCAGAAACCCATCCCAACCTTAAAACCCTTAATCCCACTCACTATGGACCCCACCCCCAATTCCCGTTTAACCAATCACATGACAACTTCATCTCCAAGTTATCTGACGTGTCCAAATCAACAGCTAAGGATCAATGCTTCATTCCAAAGCTAAAATGAACATCCAGGATCACTTTGGACAGCTCACACCAAGAAAACGTCTAGAAGGCTCAAGGACAAATAGGTAATTTCACTTCTAGGGTTTGTGAATAGTGCTAGCCTTGGCATTTGCCTATATAAAGACTCCTCAACCTGTGAGAGAGCTTTGTTCCAGATTTTAGCTTTTAAATCTTTGTAATTCCTTTTTATGAAATAAAATTTTGAATTTCTTAAAATTTTGAATTTCTTAAAATTTTGAATTTCTTAAAATTTTGAATTCTAATCTGTTATTTATAAAAGTTTGGTGTTTGATAAGCTAAAATCTGAGTTCCATAATCTTGTTTGAAGGTTTTTGAGGCAAGGTTTTAAGTGATAAAGCTTGTGCATCAAAAATCAGAAAGTTGGTATTATTTTGATCTCACCTTGTAGGTTGTTCTTCTTAGCAACTTGGAAGCTGGTACTTGTTTTGCTAGTACCTAAGCTCAAACAATCCAGGGCCTGGATGTAGGTCTTGGAGGTTTGCATCTTCTTCCCTTTTCATTTTCTCTTTAAAGTTTCTGATTAATTGTGATTTTTGTGAATTTGTATTTGAATCTGTGATATTGTGGTTGATTATTGTTCATTTGGCTTGGTTTGATGTTATTGAGGTGTTGTTAGACTGATTTGTGGGTAAAATCTTCATAAGCCTTTGAAAAATTGTGAAAACAAGTTTTAAAAGGGTGTTTGGGTTTACTGCATAAATTGGGTTTGTGGTTTGTTAAGTGGTTGTTTTGTGTAAGCAAGTGTTGGTATCTGTTATTTGAGTGCAATTGTTCATCTGTTTGCAGGTTTTGAGGGTTTGAACACATAGATTCATAGATTGGCTATATAATCTTAAATACTTGGTAAATTGGCTAGGATTTTGAGGACACCTAGATCTAAGCATAGGCTAGGGCTAACAAGTGCTAAACCTTAGTTAATCACACCAGGGAAGAAGGATTTGAGGCTTTAAATTGGATCAAGTGTCAAATAGATAAGCAAAACTTGTCTGCATATTGATCATTGTTCATCAGAAACTTTTTATGCTTTGATCTTGTTGTTTACTTTGATTCAGTGTTTGATTCTTGTTGCTTTGTGTTTATTCTTAGTTTATATAGCTTGTGTACGCATCCTATTAAGTTTGGTTGGCTTATTCAGTCTAAATCGTCTTATTAAGTGCTTAACTGCTTATTTCCATATCTGGGCTATATCTGGTGACTGTTTGGCTTATTGTGGCTTATTGTGTGAACCAAATTGTGATTTTCTTGTTGCTATTGACTCCTTGTGATTCACTGATCACAAGGGTGCCTTTGTTTCCAATTGAATCCAACCAGAACTCTCAAATAAGCTTGGTCAAATAGTCAAAGCAGTGGGAACTCCTTTCCCCTGCTGGTTGCCACTGCTAGTGTCAGCTTATCAACAAGCTATAATAGCTTATTTTAACCAGCAACAACTTTGTTTTTGTAATAGGTGCTCATTATTTGACCCATTTGTTCATACTGGAGCATTTGGTGGGTTGACTTTAGGGTTTGACTAGAAAACCAACTTCATTGACTTTTTCATAAGTTCATTTGTGCTTATTCTGGCTTATTGGTTGTGCTTATTGGATTTTTGTTGATTGATTTGGCTTATTGAGTCCATTTGTGATCTTTTGCAAGTTGAATCAAGTCCTGAGGTACCTTATTTCTCAAACCTGACTATTTTGTCGTTTTGTGAAATAATACTTTGCTTATTTCTGGCTTATTGAGTGAGCTTTTTCAAAATTTCTTTTTACAGATCTCATAAGCATCCCAAAAGAAGGTTGTGTGTCAAATTAGAGCTTATGGCATTTGCTTATTGCTTAATGGGCTGAAAAGCCCAATAAGAATAAGCTGTGTGTTAAATAAGCTGTGATAAGCTCATATTCAGCTTTTGGGCCTTTAGAGTTTTGTTCTTAGAATTGAATTTTGAGTCAGATAGGGCTTTTCCAAGTCAATTGGGCCAAGTTTGACTTTTTGGGCCCAAAAGCCCATTTGTGTTGACTGTTTTTGGTTTTGGCCCATTTGAGGGCCCAATAGGGGTATTCTGGTAATTTCACTTTGATTTTCTGATTTTTTAGGTTAAAATAAACTAGTTTGCAAGTTTTTAGAATTTTTTATAATTTTTGGATTTTTAATATTATTTTATTATTATTTTTAAAAATTTCACTTTTTCCAACTTTTTACATTTTTCCTAAGTTTAATACATTAAAATAGGAATTTAGCAACTTTTAGAATAATTTTATCACTTTTAGATTAATTTTTATAATTATTTTAAGTTTTAATAGTTTTTAAATCATTTTAAATAGTTTTTATTAGTTTAAAAATTTCTAAAAATAGTTTTTAATCTTTTTAGGTCATTTTTGATGTTTACCAATTGAAAAATCTTTATTTGGGCTTTTTGATAATTTATTTGATTTTTAGGGCTTTAATTAGCATTTAAAAATTGAATATTTAATTATTTAAAAGGTTTGAAAAAGTTTTGATCATTGGTAAACTCTTAGTTTATTTATTTTGATTTTTGGTGAATTTTTGGTAATTTTTAGAATTAATTTTTATTTTTGTGGTTTTTAAGGTTCTACGTTTTAACTTTCTAGTTGTATTAATTTTTATTTTTACGTCTTCGTCATCTTCTTTTCTCATCCTCTTCTAAACCAATCATTAATCATAAACATTTAACAAGTTTTTCACACACATATACCTCCTTGGGAAACGAACTTTGAATTCTTAAGGGTCATTAGTGTTTGATTTTCCTAAATCATCACTCGATACTTACCGCTCATTTACCCTCCTTTGTTTTCCTAAACAAGAGGTGTAATTTACCACAATCACATTTTATTTGTGAATATGTATATATTGTATATATTAGGCTTTTTGTGGCATGCTGTAGTGTGAAAGTACTATATTTTTCAAGAATTTCTCACGAAATTATAAATCTTTCAAAATATATCCTACTCTAGCACTACAACTACCCCTCATTAAATTGAGGGGGAGCATCAATATGTTCTATTGCCAACAAACGATTTCATTTTTACCCAAAAATCGGTCAATCCATTAATATCAAAAATACCAACGGTTAACATTTTGGATAAGGGGATAAAATGGGATTAAGGAGACTTGTAAATATACATGGCTAAAGGTGAAAAAGACTTAATAGAAGATCCAAATTAATATGTGTTATGCACATGTTAAGGGGGAGCATTTTGATGTCAAAAACACTAAAGGTATAAAACTCTTGATATTTATATAACAAGTACCTTAGTAATTTCAAGGAATTTTCATGGTGACAACTACTTACCCAAAACAAACTTAATTCACGACGGTTGTGGTGACAAAAGGTTGGTAGGATTTGTTATAAGTCCAATGACTCTTCCAGATCTGGAGGAATCTTCCCAAGGACAATTCCATAGTTAGAATACTAGTCCTTATGAAAGATGGGGAATGGATTGTGAATGTAACAGAATGCCGACCAAGTACTGATGCTAGCACTGGAACAATCACAACAAGGTTCTAATGATGATGTATTGGTAAGCATTAAAGGGGTTGAAGAATGAAAAAGAAATTTAAAGATAAAGGGTGTAAAGAAAGAAGCCTTCCTTACAACTTAGGCAGAAACCGGGTCAACACATCTTGAAGACGACAAAGTATCATGGACCCAGTGATGCGATGCACAACCCCTCCCAGGTAACTCAAATATCTCTCAAAAGATATTTATTTTAATGTCACGGTGTTCAACACATTATTTATCGCTTTATTCACTCCGAATAAATTGATATTGAAAAGGTGGCAATCGTCTCCAGCCTCAGATCACCAAATCAAAATGCACTATTGAGTCTAGAGCCACGAGATCATCAAAATTCTCATCATGACACATTTTCAAATATGCTTATAATATTGCCAGAACATCTAAGTGATAAGAAAGTATTACAATGAAGATGGAAATCCTGCTTGAGCCAACATCAAACAAGCTCATAGTAGGTGACACATGCGGTTCTTTAAAAGCCAATCTTGTGAAAACTTTAAAGAAACGATTTTTGACTCATAACTGAGATCAAACTTGTTCTACTGCCTCTACGCAAAATCTAAGTGATCTTGCCAGAACACTCAGAGTGACACTCTTTAGTGTTCACAGTGATGAGTGGAAATCCTTCTAGTGTCAACATTAATCAGCACTGCGGTAGGTGACAAGCAAGATTCTATTAGAATCAAGCTCATGACAACTGGAAAGCAACAATGGTGATGCTTTTAATTGAATTTCACTTGTTCCAGGTTCATGAATAGATGGCTTCAATCATGAGGATAATTTTATCCAAATGGCTCACTCTTTATGTTCGCAGTCAACTTTGGACGGTCGAATAAAGAGAACGGGTTTACCCACGAAATATTTTCTACGAGATCTTTAATTAGAGCTACCTGTCACAAGTACGATATTTAATATCTTCCAACGGTCTTCACCGACCGGAGGTAAAATGATACCGAATCAGAATAAAATGTAACAACCAATTTATTCTTGTCTTATTATGTTGCTGAATTCGAAGACGGTGGAGTTGTGGTGTACCAGATGAAGTCGTCCTCAAATACTTATACTTCTTGCACCAAATTTTTCAGCAAAATTCAAGAAAGTTCAACCTAAAAGTCTTCCGCTGTATCAACTCTGAAACTTTCAAGAATTCAACAAAGTATAGGTATGTGGTACATGAAGTCACAAAGAGTCAAGCATCACAAGAAGGCGAAGATCACACGAGAAAGCTCAAAAGAACATGCTCTAAGCCAAAGCCTAATGAATCAACGCATATTCACAACAAGGAAGAAAATAAAAAAAGAAAAAAGAAAGTGGACTACGAGCAAAGAACGAAGATCTAACATGCTAGATTAAGGACTTTGTAATTTGGAGTGACCTCCCTTAGGGGGAGATTGTTGGAAATACGTCTTAATAGTTAGAAACTCTCGGTCACTCCAATAATATAGTTAAGGGCTCGTAGTATAGTTTAGTAATACTTTTAGAAAGCCCGACCCATGAGCATGTTCATGGGCCGGAAGCTCAAGTCCATTTATGGATTTGGGTATATATAAAACCTTTTCCTTCATGGAAAGGGGTGTTGGTTTTTTCATTATTCTTAATACATTTTCACATTTTTCTTCATCTTTCTCTCACTACTTTCTCTCTCTAGAAACAGCAACCTCACTTGTGATTCAAGATTACCAATATTCTCTAGATTCGCTGGTGGTGTGTCCCTACCTCTGAAAACCCTTATCCCAAATAACCATTAAACTTAGATGATCAACTTTTTGCAAAGATTCTTAATTAACAATACCACAAAGGAGTGAGATAATCACTGATAATGATCCTAGATTAGTTAAATAACAACTTTAACCTAAGAAAATGCATGATCACATCAAATAACTCAAGATCATATAGCCATTCTTTGACAGAAAAGGTAAGATTATACATACTTCAAGGGTGTACTTCCACACCCTTGAGTTTTGTGAGCTTATGTGCTAGCATAGAAACACAAGCTTCCAAATCACCTATTATAACACAAAACAAACATAAACAAGTTCAAGTATCAAGACCTTATGGTCGTGATCAAGGTTGCAAAAATCGTGAATCGTTAGCCGGCCGGTGGACCACCTTGTAACTTGTAATCGTTCTAGGCGGGATTAATCGATGATTAATCGGATTAGTAGTTTTAGAATTTTTTTGGTATTTTCGGCAAGTTTTGGATGATTTTAATGAGTTTTAGGTATTTTTGGCAATATTATTCTTAATATACAACTTATCATACATATAAATAGTTACTATTAGTGACAAACATAAGTTTATAGTGAGTTTTCGGTATTTTCGGCCAAATTTGCAGGTTTTCAGCAAGTTTAACCTCGTTTGACCGTCGTTGACCATAGTTGACCGCTATTAATCGCTTTTTCATTAATCATCAAGGATGACGGCCTTGTAGCTATTAATCGGTGATTAATCACCCTTGTAAATCTTGTTTTGAAACATTGGTCTTGATACAGTGAGAATAGGCAGTAAGATAAAAACATAGAATCTTTTCTTTCCTTTTTGGAAAATATTTTCACAGCATACTTTGAAACAGTAACAACCTCTTAATGAACACTTTAAACAAACCAACAACTATAACCTAAACAAATTCAAATTTGCATAAAAATTAATTGATTTTGAAATCAAATTTCCAAACTACCAACTTTTCAAATTTAGAAAAAGGGAGTACGTTCGTGAAATTAAACTCAAACACTTAAGATAATTGAAACTTAGAATCTTTACCAAATAAATACCAACTTTTATAAAGATAAAAAGGGATTACAATATTTTGACTAAAAATCTAGAAAAAAACATCTAAGCCATATGTGTGCTTCATATAGCAACTACAAGCTTCTAGATTAAAATCAAAATCCAAATCCCTAATTGCAATGATATTCCAACAATGCCCTTGTAGTTTTGAATTTGTTCTTGGTCAATGGTGAGTAACCCGTGACTCTGTTGTTGCCCATGTGGTTGCCAGCTAAAGGAAGAGGATATCGGTCGTTCATAAAAGAGTAGACAAGAAGAAATCGTCTACGTCCATTGATTCTCTGTTGTAATCTTGTTTTCAAGTAAAATAGTGGGGTAGGGCAGGTCTGGACAAGCCATGTGGGTGAAGTGGTACTATTTTTGAGCGCGTGAAAGGGTTTATGGGACCTTTAACTAACGATCTGGAGTAAATCAGTTAATACCCCTTTGGTTTTAATGGCAATCGAAGGTTAGGGTTCATGGGGGATTAGGGATGTTGAACAGTGGAGGTAGTTCTGATTACGGGGTGTTAAAACTAATTAATTTATTGTTTAATTTAGTTAGTGAAGTGTTGAGTCAGATAGGGTGTTGGGTCGGTTTTAAGGGTTTGGGTTGGTCGATTTTTAGGCTTTTGTGGATATGGGTGGGTAATATTGAAAGTGGGTTTGTGTAGATGGCAGTAATAACCCCTTAACTTCCCATGTTTTGGCATATGCAGTTTACAGCAATAAATCACTTTTCCCTTTGTTACAAGTTTGAAAAACTTGTAAATCTTGGCACAATTACTTTTTTAGCTTATCACAAGGGCTCATAATGTAACTTAAAGAATTTCCAAAGGCCATTATTGGCAATACTTGAAATTGGAAGGACCTTTCTTGTATAACTTAATTCTTTAAGGACAGAATGTGACAAATCTTCAAACTTAGAGGACCAAACTTGTAATTTCTTCAAACTTGAGGGGTTTTCTTGAAAAATCAACAATCGGGTCCGGTTCTTTCTGCGGCTTCGTTTCCCGTGTTCGTTTTCGCTTGTTTCTTTGTGATCTTTTGTCTCTTTCATGATATCCGTACCTAAAATACACAATAAACTAATACAAGCATATCTCATGATATTTTATGATATAATTAAGCATCTTAAACCTGTTTTGGACGATGAGACTATGTATAATCGCGGTCTTATCAATTTGACATGCATATTTTGGGGTACCTGGGGAAAATAAAGACCGTAGTATTTATATGATTCATCGTTATTTGATTACCTTCTAGCGGATTAAGATCTAGAGGCTTTGTTAGTAGTAAATGGGAAAACATACAAACACGTTTAATATTAGAAGGTGAAATTTAACACAGTGGTCTTCGTTTTTTTTAAATCATTTATTATAAGCGAGCTGGGACGGTTGGGCCTTAAAAGTGGTGTCAATAGGGCCACGTAGAATTTTGGGGCTTTGGCGCCAAATTTACTAGGGTAACCATTGGGGCCCAAAATGTGGTGCTAGAGGGTGTTATATTTTGACTTTATTTTAAACACATTATAGTTTTTATACAAATATATATATATATATATATATATATATATATATATATATATATATATATATATATATATATATATATATATATATATATATATATATATATATATATATATATATATATATATATATATATATATATATATATATATATATATATATATATATATAAATATATATATATATATATATATATATATGTATATATATATATATGTATATATATATATATATGTATATATATATCTATATATATATATATATATATATATGTATATATATACATATATATATATATACATATATATATATATATACATATATATATATATATATATATATATATATATATATATATATATATATATATATATATATATATATATATATATATATATATATATATATATATATATATATATATATATATATATATATATATATATATATATATATATATATATATATATATATATATATATATATATATATATATATATATATCCATTTATGTAAATAAATATACATTTTTTATTTAAAACTAACAGTGCATATAAAAAAGAACAAAGAGTATAACTTATACTCTTGACGGCTAATTATGTAAACAATTAAAGTAAAGGTTTTAAACTAAAAAATGAATGAAATAAATATATAATAAAAACAACATCTTTCATCTTCTCTACCTGCTACACATTCTACTATGTCACCTAAAAAAATTAACACACATAAACATCAAACATAAAACAAATCTTTCAATAATATAAAAACCCAACTCACACAAACGTAAACACACACAAAAAACACAACCAAAATAAATTAAATCTTACCAGTCGAGCTAGTGGGGATGGCGTGAGACCCTTTTCCGCGACACCCGGAGCGGTGCACCAACCTCGGCTGGCGCAAAAGGGCTACCAGCCTAGTAGTCAGCCACCGTTTCCCCTGCTCTAACAAGGGATGGAAAAACAAGGAATTTTAAAATAATCAAAAAATTCAAGAAAAGATGTTGAACGAGCACTCAGAGTCCTACAAGGTTTGTGAAGAATTATTCAACAACAATCACATTAATATCAAGTCAACACGATTTAAAGAATCATTTATTGCTGCATCATATTACATAAAATGATATGAAAAGATTGAAAATTTGATATTAGTGAATATAAAGATATGTACAAACAAGGTTACTATTTAGTTTGAAGAATTTATCCTAAGGGATGGGAATACAATGTATTTAAGTTGAACGATGTGCGACATATCGAAGGAAAAACCACGAACTTCAGGATAAGAGAGTCATGGCGACGTTCGACATAATATTACACAATATTTGTGTAACCATATTCATTATATTGTATTTTTTTTATTGTCGCATTTTTTATGTATCGTTTAATTTTATGTATTTTTAAAGTAGTTTTATTTTTATTAATGAAATTTTTTTTTTTTTAATATATTATATTACTTAGCTTAATAAAAAATAGAGGATCACTATAACAAAAAAGTGTGATGTTAACAAAGTAATCATTTTTTGGTATTATGGTAAAATTTGATGTTTTTAGAAAAAAGTGATGATTGGCACTACTTTTAACCATATGTTGAGCATGACGGTTCAACCGTATCCTAGCGAGGCTTTTTGGTTGCATTATATAAATTAAAGAGTCAATATTCTAGTTGTGTACATATTCAAGCAAAGGGTGCTTAAACGGTTGATTTTGGGATTAACTAGTGTTGTTTGGTTTGATTTGTTTAACGATGATATTTAATAAAAAAACAATAGCAAGGAGTTAGAACAAGATTACAAAGAAAGAGAATAAGGTCGTTGAA
Organism: Glebionis coronaria; assembly: GCA_025667525.1. Lineage (NCBI taxonomy): Eukaryota > Viridiplantae > Streptophyta > Magnoliopsida > Asterales > Asteraceae > Glebionis > Glebionis coronaria. The sequence continues at coordinate 179,571,170 of CM046880.1, read as the reverse complement.
TCCAACTATCCCAACTAAAACTATTCTTACATCTAGCTTCACTCCATGTAAACGAGTGCATAACAATATCATCAAAAAGAGCAGTCCTCCGTGGATTCTAAACCGTAAACATATTACAACAATGCCCTTGTGGTTTTGAATTTGTTCTTGGTCAACGGTGGGTAATCCGTAACTCTGTTGTTGCCCATGTGGTTGCCAGCTAAAGAAAGAGGATCTTGGTCGTTCATAAAATAGTAGACAAGAAGAAATCGTCTAGGTCCATTGATTCTCTGTTGTAATCTTGTTTGCAAGTGAAAAAGTGGGGGCAGGGAAGACAAGCTACGTGGGTGAAGTGGTACCATGTTTGAGTGCGTGAAAGGGTTTATGGGACCTTTAATTAACAATCTGGAGTAAATCAGTTAATACCCCTTTGGTTTTAATGGTAATCGAAGGTTAGGGTTCATAGGGGAGGGGATTTGGGATGTTAAAAATTAGAGGTAGATCTTATTAGGGGGTGTTATATGTGTTTGCTGCCTAAATAAACAATAAACAATTAATTTAAACTAAATAATTTATTGTTTAATTTAGTTAGTGGAGTGCTGAGTCAAATAAGGTGCTGGGTCAGGTTTAAGGGTTTGGGCTGGTCGGTTTTTGGGCTTTTGTGGATATGGGTGGGTAATATAGAAAGTAGGTTTGTGTAGATGGTAGTAATAACCACTTAACTGCCTAGTTTTGGCATATGCAGTTGTCACATCCCACCATGGCGGAATATGGGACGCGACGTATGGATATCATCACAACATGGCGTGTCTATAGAGATAACTAAATGAAATAAGAAATATCATAAAATGGTGACACAAATGTCATGACAATATCTCAACAAATCAGGAGTCTAGGTAAGTAGGTAACAGTCTTACCACTTACCCGAGACAAACAATTAACATAAACAAAGTAAACATCTAGATGTCAATAAAGTATCACTTATTCAAACATCAAATAAAGACTAAGAGGAAAGGGGGTTCCTCCAAATGCAATCCTAAGCCTCCAAAGCTAGCCACTCCTATTCTCATGTTTAACCACATTCTCACCTGAAAAAGACACTAAAACACATCAACATAATGTTGGTGAGAGTCATAGGTTTAGACTCCAACCTCAAATCAGTTATAATATAAGCTGTGAATAACCACCAGCAATAAAAATATATGGACAATGTGTTACAAATGTGCATTAACAAGCAACAATTCAAGATTAATCATACCAAACCAATTCCAAGGCTCCAAGCCTTTCCAAACACCATGGTCCCATAGGTGCTCATACACCTATGAACCAATCTCAAGGCTCCGCCTTGTCGACACTGTGACAATCCGTCAAATTATGATTGATATTTTATTCTCAATACTTATTTGAAAATATTATTTTATGAACTTACTTATTTTTGGGAAGAAATTTGGATTTACGTCTTGAAGTAGCATCGACTACGTCTAAACCGGAGGATTCTACGTTACGTGCTTACGTTTACATACACCGTCTTTGGTGACAGTCCGACATTTCAGGAAATAAATTTATCCGTGGATATTATTTTCGAATTTTAAATTTGTGTTGGTTCATAATCTCACAAATTTACGAGAAGAGATTAGGACTTAAGATTTTAATTTAACGTCCTTTACGACTAAACCGGAAACCTTAGGATTACGTATTTACGTTTTCGAACTCCGTTTTTTATGAGACAATTTTTATTATATTCGTTTTGTGCCGTTGATTCATAATTTATAATAACGTTTTTCGTAAAACGACCCGAGAGCACGCAAATCGAGGAAACTAGAATCGAGGAATACCCGTAAATTAGCGGGATGGGACAAAACTAGTTTATCCCACCCCACTAACTAGGGACACCACATCAAATATGTGGCATCCTTATACTAAACTAAGTTACACTTGTAACTTAGCTTCATTTTGAAGCTTACTCTTCCCACTAAACTAACAAAACCACTAGACATTACAATTTCCTTCCATTTTCACATGAAAACCACCATAAACACTCTCCTCTCTCTCTAAATTCGTCCCATATTCATCAAGAACAACCCTCATTTGATCAAATTTAACCATGAAATCATATGTTATTTACATATATGATGATGCCCTTTTGAAGCCCTATTGATTGGTGAAAGTTATAACATCCAAAGAGGAGTTGCCATGGAGTCTTGGGGCTGATTTTCCACAAGGTGTTCATGAAGAATGGTGTCTTGAAGATGGTCTTGGTTATTCACAAGATTCTCCATCAAAATCCATGTTTTGATCACAACATACATCAACTTGGTGGTATAAAGATTGTCCTCCTCATCCTCTTGTTATTTTTGATTATGTAATCTTGTATTTCTTTCACTTATGTATATGTATATGATTATGAATGATGATTAAAAATATTGTGTGGGGATTTGGTGTTGATAAACATGCTTAAAAAGATGAAAAACTATAAGAAACAAGGTTAAAATCTTGCTTAATTTAGATGGCTGTATAAAACAGTAAAGAATCATATGAAAAACTGGTAAAATGACTTGAATAGATTGATATACAGTAAGCTATGGGTTTTGTACACATGTGAGAGTTGGCCATGCAATGGAATCATTGTAATGAGTGAGATATGATCAAAACAAGTTTAGAGTACCAATCTGAGTTCACTGTTTTGGACGATTTTTAAAAAATACTTAGAGGATGATTCAACAGTAGCTATAAAAGAGTTAAATGGATCACATATCATGTAGTTTATGTCATAAAAATTTGAGCTTCTATCTCCATATAGAACTCTAGATATGGCAGTTTTGGTGAACTTGAAAATAAAAATCAGATTTTGGAAATTAAAGTATAATAGTATTATATAAGCACTCAAATAAAAATAGCATAAAATGTGAACTAAAACCCACTAACTCATATAATACATTTAAATAAATATGTATAAAGATAAATAAATTAACATTGTATAAAAATGGTAGTTTGATAAGTTTTATAAGTTATAAAACTATAAATATGATTTTTACGACTTTTTCTGCTATTACCGTAAAATTAACGTTTTTGTTAAATAAAACTTAGACGGTTGGACCCGTCTAATATAAAATTTATAAAACTCATATACTGATATATAAACATATATAACAAGTAAAAACCGATAAAACCCGAACTATATAACATACGGACATTAACGGGATAAGTTAACGTTATTGGACTAATAATACAACAAAATGGACTAAAACACTTATAAACTTATTTATTGGGCTTAACCCATTTAGGCCCAACATATAAAGTATAAATACTGATAATAAAAGTATAATTGGACTAATGAATAGTATTGGGCTTGTAATAGGCCCATTGGGCTTCAAAATATAAACAAGATTAAACTAGTATAACTAGTCTTGAAAGATTCCCAACACATAACACTAAAATGAGTAAACGAGAATATATATAAACCCACTTGATCATCATATATATAAAATCATCATATGTATACATAATTGTTATTTTTATAAAGTCATTGGACAAAAGTCTAAGACAAGTATTATTTGTCTAGGTTTCCGTGATTGAAGCACGTACCGTACGTCCGATTTGCCGATAACCCGCCTTCCCACATCAACGTGAGTTCATAGCCTCGCACTCTTTTAAATGTTTTTATGAAATGTTTTATAAACCCGCGAGGGAGATAACATGTTAGTTTTTATAAAATAGGACACCATTTGTCCCGATTGTTTGTTTATTGATTTGGACCCGAATGATTCTATGGCCCGATTGTATGACCCGATAAATGATTAAAGGACCCGATAGATGAAATTAAATGGATTATTAAAGTTAGGTTATGTCACTAAAAGTCCCATTAGCATGAATTGTGAACTACCGGGATTTGGTAGACGCTTATGCATATAATAGTACTATTTGGGGACGATCACCCCAGTTCGCGCCTTGACGGTTGATCCTTGTCGTGCCACGTTGATTGGTAAGCAAATTTATGTATGAGATGATTTACATAGCGTGACCTTTGTGACGACACGCTAATTTAGATGGGCAAATCAGTTTCGGGCTAGCTACCCGTTGTTTGTTGTAGTAAGGTAACAATGTCATGCGACTTATAATAATCCAGTTAATGAAATACTACTAAACGCACCGAATTACGATGTATTGCCTGACTAGCAATACGGGGTCATACTATTGATATTATGTTCGTGTTTTGGTTTTCATAACCATATTCATATAACGGTTTTTACTTAACTTTATACAACGTCGTAAGACGTATTGTATGTTGTTTTTACGACATTGGCTCGTATAATGATTTTTAAGGCAAACGCCTATATTATGATTTTGATAAGGATTTGTATAAAATGACTTTGGCTATTTCATGGCCTATTACAAAGATTTGTACAAAATGATTTTCAGTAATAATTTTATACTGATATTATATTGATGGATTTTATTAAACTCTATGAATTCACTCGGCGTTATCGCTGACCTTTTCTTTTAACATGTTTTATCTCAGGTACTTGAAGGTAATTCTCGGGAAGACAACAAGAATTCATGGCCCACACTTAATTAACAAAATTTCCATTCAAATGCTTTGTAAAACCTATATGAAATATAATGACATGGGACCTATGTAAATTTGATATTTATGAATGGAAATGCTTTATTATTAAACGACGCGATTTTTATGCATTGTCTATGATGTGAGTAATGTGTTATCCCGTAACACCAGCTAGTCTTCCGCTGTATTGAGTTGTATAAATTTGGGGGTGTTACAGTTTGGTACCAGAGCTCTCGTTATAGAGAACGAAAGATTTTTAAAACTAAGGTTTTGAATAAAACATTTCAAAATCTTTTAACTATAAACATTTTTCTAAAAATGTCTAAAAATCTTTTGACTATAACGGTGCCGAAGAATTCCCGAGTTACCGACTAGGCCAGACTGAGAAGTGTTATTTTAATATATATATATATAACTTGGATTATATATATATATATATATATATGATGTAATTTTATTACATGATTGTTTGATGATTATTTTGATTTTTATACGAGGTATTTATACGACGTAGATTGTCACAAGAAACCCTAAATCCCCTAGTAAATTAATTGAAGCTATTCTCGTAGGAATTCTAGCTATCCTAGATCTAAACCAAGTTGTGGATATTTATAATCCCAACAAAATGGTTGATATTCGTAGAAATGTAGATATTAGTTGATTGTGATATTGAAGAAGAATTGGCGAGATTAGAACTGATATCGATGTTATGACGATCTTTCTTCATAGAGTGGAGTTTGACAAAACGTTATCACCTGGAAAGATGTCATCTGATTCGTTGTCATCCAATTCTTATATTAAAATCAAAAGGGGGAATGTTGCACTTGAGGCTGTCATTGGAACCAGTACCCAAAAGCCTCATGCCACTAGTACCTTTCCGAGAAGTCTAATTGAATGTATGAGTCATCTCATACTAGTGACTCATTTGATAATTATTGATAAAGGAGTTATAGGATTGGACATTAAGTGTTATCCATATTGAACTTTTATTGCCCTTTTAAGGTCTAAGAATAAAGATTGAAAGTATTGGAGAATGAAGTAGGATATCGAATTGAGTATAATTTGGTTAAAACTTGAATAAAGTAAAATTTAACTTGTATGGAATATGAGATTGTTTAGAGGAAGTCATTAAGTCCTATGATTGAATTATAAGGTTTTAAATGATTGTTAGACCGTGTTAAGTGTAGTTCCTAGGCTATTGTCCACTAACGAGGATGCCCAGTGTCCAATAAATAAATTGATGAAATCTTCTTCTGAATTGGGTTGATGGATCTTCGGGACAGGTGGGACACCTAATGACTCTTGTAGATTAGTATTCCTTGTGGTATCTTTTAAAAATCCCTAACTTAACTGAGATATCAGTTGGTAGGATGAGTGTTGAGAATTGTATGACATAGTAACATGTAATGTGTTACGGTACAATTTTGACTTGTTTGTGATTAATGAAAAAGACTACCTTTGATTGCTAAATTCTACATGTATCAATGTTATCTATCTTTTATTGCTTCTTCCTAATGTTCGCATTAGTGATGCAACCATTGAACAAGTACTCATCCCGATTTGAGTTACGTTGTGGATTAATCTTTTTGAGTGCCATCGAGGTCATGAACCTCATGATTATTTGGCTAAAGCTCATTTCCTATCATATTGTAGTTAAGTTCTTGGTAAACAACTCTTCATCACTCTTTTGCAGATCACACATTGTTTTTATAAAGTTAAAACCGTATCCTTTGAGAAAATTGAATTTTCATCACTATAAGGATTATTCAATGTGAGATTTATAAGTGATTGTTATCGAAATGAAGTTGTTTATAAAGTACCTTGGAAAACTTAACTGTTTTCATAACAAAGAAAATCTTTGTAAATTTATTCTTGATTCTTATTTAAGAATTAAGCATGAAAATGTTTTTATTATAAACATGATGATAACATTTTGACGAACTGAGTATTGCATCGTTAATCTTGAAATTGTATATAGTTGCGCGCCTACATACAATTTGGAATGGACCATGCAAGACTGATTAGTAGTCACCATAAAACTAATGAATAAAAAGTACATTTTCTTTGAAGATTGTGAAAGATTAAATTTTATGAGATCTGCAAGAAGTAAAAAATAGGGACATAGTGTTAGGGATACCTACATATGTGCCCGTACTATTTATTCTTCTGAGTCGAATTTACTCATCTGTGGAAATTGTCTTATTTGACAATTGACAATTCTTCCTTGTCCAATTCTTCCGTAGTGAGATTCTTAGGAAAAGTATCTGATTACCGAGTGTTGATACCCGACTGGATGTATCGACGTTCCTATCATTTCCTTTGATTTGATTTCATTTGAATGACCTGGGTAACGATCCGAGGAGCTTTCGAATGCGTACTCAAATTATGAAAACATGGGATATATTCATATTCGTTAAATGTTTTCGTCTGTATCTGATTTGAAATTCTCTCGCGTAGATCATGCGTTAACCTTACTCTTTTTAGGTTACTTATGTCTCCTAATATCCTTGAATCTGTGAAGGATTATGAGTTATTATTAGTCTTTTGAGAAGTTCACATCTTATCGACGGCAATGAAACTAGAAAGTTGATAGGGTCAATAGAATGGATTGATTGATTATGACATGACGACATTGTCTTAATTGATGGGAACTCGAGTAGAATTCCCCTAAACGATAAGATGTTGATTATCAAAAGTGATCTAAATAATTCCTGACGGATGACCATATCCTGCATTTAGACTTAAAATTTTACTATGAATGGTTGTGCATTAGTCATAGATATTATAATCTAGAAAGAACCTAATATGAGTTTATTAAAACGATGTTTCTGTTATTTGAAACTTTAGTAAGTATTTGTTGATGAATTACCTAGACTTTCGCCATTAAGGCAAGTTGAAACTGGTATTGATTATATTCTCGGTGTTGCACCTGTGGCTTGTGTACTATACGTCAACACCATCTGAATTAAAGGAATTACCGTACGACTGAGAGAGTTGTCGGAGAAAGATTTTATTCTACCTAGCTCGTCATCATGAAGAGCTATGGTGTTATCTTTCCTTATATTTATAGATCACTGTGAACTGAGTAAATTGACAAACGAAAACGATATCCATGACTCGAAATGGAAGATTTGTTCGATCATTTACAAGTCTCTAGCGTATGTTTTAAAGATTTGATCCGTGGCATGGTTATCATCAACTTCGCATCTGCGAAAAAGATTATGTATTCCAATCACTACATCCGGTACTTGTAATGAACATTATGAGTTTCACGTGATGTTGTTTGGATTGACTAATACACATGTAGCATTCATAAATTTGGTGAATCACGTGTGTGGGCTATAATTTGATAAATTCATGTTTGTGATCATTAAGGACCATTTGTTTGTTTATAAGTATAAGAAGGAGTTAGTAATTATTTATAGATTGCCCTAAATTGGCCGAACAATTAAAATATGTACCTTGAATAATTAACATGTGATTAAAGACTTAATCCTCTATACTATTTGACTATGTGATTAATAAGATAATGGAATCTATATTGATTCTTCAAAAATTTAGAGCCCTCTTAAGGCTTTGGGATATACCAAAAAGAAAAGTGCAAATATGTTTTGACAGATATTTTATCAAAGAAATTTTTAAAGGATTATTTCCTTATACACAAATCATTTAACTAAACTCCTGTTTAGGGGTAAATGTTTGTGTATACTTCTAGACAACCTAAGAAGAATTGAGGAAACTATATAACTTATTACTTGAAATTTGAAACGACAATTTTTTCTTTTCAACAAAGAAAATTTTGACCAAAGTATAAACAAAGATTTTTCAAACATTTACGGATCTTACTAATTATTTTAATTATTTTCGATAAATCAACAAAAATCTTGTTAATTAAATTTAAATTTATTTTGAACATTTTTATATAATTGGTTGAACAAGGAAATTTAAAATTTTTACGTTTACGTTTCATAAAAATTGGATATTTATTATTTAGTTACTTGTAATATGTATCGATGCTTTAAACGTCGGATTAAGAAAAACTAATAAAAATGATAGATTAGACGAAACTGAAACTTAGAAAATATGAAGAAAGGTGAACGTAATTACTGACGCATAATATAGAAAGGATAAAGAATCAATTAGGACATGTTCCTTAATAATGAAAGTGCAAAATAAATTGCTGAACATTTTAGAAATAACCGATGTTTGCAAAAAGGGATAATATAGATAATAAAAAGTGGTTCGCGGCTAATGTGAACCATTAGAATTGAGAAGCCGATAGTTTTAAATGTTTTAAGGACCACTTGTGAGTGTCTAAATATGGAGATTTTGAGATTTAGTCATATTAGAATCTTGTAAGTATAAGTATTTTATTTATGTCATTTCTGACTAAAAGTATATTTATCTGAAGAAGATGTACTAATGACAAATTATGAAGGCAGACATTGCCTCATACATTAGTAAACGCCTAGCTATTGCAAAGGTCATCATCTGAATTTGATTCGATTTGGGTCATCGTCAACCGACTGACCAAATCTTCTAATATCATTCCTGTTAATGATAGAATATTGATGAAGAAATTGACTCTTTTATATTTAAAGGAGTTGTATAAACATGGTGTGCATGTATCGATCATCTCTATCAAGACCCTCGCTTCGCATCGAATTTCTAGAGATTTGCTCAGAAGTCATTGAGAACGAATCTTGATGAGAGTACCGTGTACCATCCCAATCGAAGGGACGAGGTAAAGTAACGATACAAAAAGCTATAAGTGTTGTTTTATGTTTGAACGATTGACCTTTGGTAATAAACCGTATAATCATTTTCCTTTAGAGAGATTATCATTGATAATTACCGTATTAGGATCAAGATCGAATCTTGTTAAGATTTATATATTAGAGCATCTGTAAGCAGGAGTTGAGATGAAGACACCCGACATACACTCATTGTGAGTTGGACATGTCTTTTAGGTTTAAGGTTTCCTATGATGGTGAACCTAACCTTACAAAATACTCGACCCGCGAGACCTGTTGATTGTTGAAATTTGGATTTAATTATTGACTGCCGATAGTGGGCAGGAGGTTATGTGAATATGAAATGTAGATCTTGAAGTGCAGATGGGTAGCGAGGTTAAGCCAAAAATTTTAAACCTTGGAAAAATGAATTAATGATCTGACAAATCATGGGATATAAGTCCCCGTTGTATGGGACCATTGAGATGATGTAAAAGATTGGTTTGAAAGGCATATAAGCTAGATCTACCCTAGGACTTCAAGAGCTGCGTGAATTATGTTTCGTACATCAAACTTGATAAAATATCTATCAAGTGAGAATCTGATTGTTTCTTAGTAGAGTTTAGATCGGCGAAAAGTTGCATTCATCAAAAACCCGGAACATCATGGATAGAGAAAGTAAGTCAACAATAAGCGTGATCTTATTCCCGTAGTTCTGTTTTATGAAACTCGCGTATTGTAATGAATTTCACTTGTGAGAAAAGACCGAATGTGGAAGAAATACCCACATGGCTTTAATTCTATAAGAAGCGAGTAGTAAGATGATCTTTGAGGACAAAGATCCTGTTTAGGGGTAAATGCTGTGACAATCCGTCAATTTATGATTGATATTTTATTCTCAATACTTATTTGAAAATATTATTTTATGAACTCACTTATTTTTGGGAAGAAATTTGGATTTACGTCTTGAAGTAGCATCGACTACGTCTAAACCGGTTTACATACACCGTCTTTGGTGACAGTCCGACATTTTAGGAAATAAATTTATCCGTGGATATTATTTTCGAATTTTAAATTTGTGTTGGTTCATAATCTCACAAATTTACGAGAAGAGATTAGGACTTACGATTTTAATTTAACGTCCTTTACGACTAAACCGGAAACCTTAGGATTACGTATTTACGTTTTCGAACTCCGTTTTTGATGAGACAATTTTTATTAGATTCGTTTTGTGCCGTTGATTCATAATTTATAATAACGTTTTTCGTAAAATGACCCGAGAGCACGCAAATCGAGGAAACTAGAATCGAGGAATACCCATAAATTAGCGGGATGGGACAAAACTAGTTTATCCCACCCCACTAACTAGGGACACCACATCAAAGATGTGGCCTCCTTACACTAAACTAAGTTACACTTGTAACTTAGCTTCATTTTGAAGCTTACTCTTCCTACTAAACTAACAAAACCACTAGACATTACCATTTCCTTCCATTTTCACATGCAAACCACCATAAACACTCTCCTCTCTCTCTAAATTCGTCCCATATTCATCAAGAACAAACCTCATTTGATCAAATTTAACCATGAAATCATATGTTATTTACATATATGATGATGCCCTTTTGAAGCCCTATTGATTGGTGCAAGTTATAACATCCAAAGAGGAGTTGCCATGGAGTCTTGGGGCTGATTTTTCACAAGGTGTTCATAAAGAATGGTGGTCTTGAAGATGGTCTTGGTTATTCACAAGATTCTCCATCAAAATCCATGTTTTGATCACAACCTACATCAACTTGGTGGTATAAAGATTGTCCTCCTCATCCTCTTGTTATTTTTGATTATGTAATCTTGTATTTCTTTCACTTATGTATATGTATATGATGATGAAGGATGATTAAAAATATTGTGTGGGGATTTGGTGTTGATAAACATGTTTAAAAAGATGAAAAACTATAAGAAACAAGGTTAAAATCTTGCTTAATTTAGATGGCTGTATAAAACAGTAAAGAATCATATGGTAAACTGGTAAAATAACTTGAATAGATTGATATACAGTAAGCTATGAGTCTTGTACACATGTGAGAGTTGGCCATGCAATGGAATCATTGTAATGACTGAGATATGATCAGAACAAGTTTAGAGTACCAATCTGAGTTCACTGTTTTGAACGATTTTTAAAAAATACTTATAGGATGATTCAACAGTAGCTATAGTAGAGTTAAATGGATCACATATCATGTAGTTTATGTCATAAAAATTTGAGCTTCTATCTCCATATAGAACTCTAGATATGGCAGTTTTGGTGAACTTGAAAATATAAATCAGATTTTGGAAATTAAAGTATAATAGTATTATATAAGCACTCAAATAAAAATAGTATAAAATGTGAACTAAAACCCACTAACTCATATAATACATTTATATAAATATGTATAAAGATAAATAAATGAACATTGTATAAAAATGGTAGTTTGATAAGTTTTATAAGTTATAAAACTATAAATATGATTTTTACGACTTTTTCGGCTATTACCGTAAAATTAACGTTTTTGTTAAATAAAACTTAGAAGGTTGGACCCGTCTAATGTAAAATTTATAAAACTCATATACTGATATATAAACATATATAACAAGTAAAAACCAATAAAACCCGAACTATATAACATACGGACATTAACGAGATAAGTTAACGTTATTGGACTAATAATACAACAAAATAGACTAAAACACTTATAAACTTATTTATTGGGCTTAACCCATTTAGGCCCAACATATAAAGTATAAATACTGATAATAAAAGTATAATTGGACTAATGAATAGTATTGGGCTTGTAATAGGCCCATTGGGCTTCAAAATATAAACAAGATTGAACTAGTATAACTAGTCTTGAAAGATTCCCAACACATAACACTAAAATAAGTAAATGAGAATATATATAAAACCACTTGATCATCATATATATAAAATCATCATATGTATACATAATTGTTATTTTTATAAAGTCATTGGACAAAAGTCTAAGACAAGTATTATTTCTCTAGGTTTCCGTGATTGAAGCACGTACCGTACGTCCGAATTGCCGATAACCCGCCTTCCCACATCAACGTGAGTTCATAGCCTCGCACTCTTTTAAATGTTTTTATGAAATGTTTTATAAACCCGCGAGGGAGATAACATGTTAGTTTTTATAAAATAGGACACCATTTTTCCCGATTGTTTGTTTATTGATTTGGACCCGAATGATTGTATGGCCCGATTGTATGACCCGATAAATGATTAAAGGACCCGATAGATGAAATTAAATGGATTATTAAAGTTAGGTTATGTCACTAAAATTCTCATTAGCATGAATTGTGAACTACCGGGATTTGGTAGACGCTTATGCATATAATAGTACTATTTGGGGACGATCACCCCAGTTCGCGCCTTGACGGTTGATCCCCGTCATGCCACGTTGATTGGTAAGCGAATTTATGTATGAGAAGATTTACATAGCGTGACCTTTGTGACGACACGCTAATTTAGATGGGCGAATGAGTTTCGGGCTAGCTACCCGTTGTTTGTTGTAGTAAGGTAACAATGTCATGCGACTTATAATAACCCAGTTAATGAAATACTACTATACGCACCGAATTACGATGTATTGCCTGACTAGCAATACGGGGTCATACTATTGATATTATGTTCGTGTTTTGGTTTTCATAACCATATTCATATAACGGTTTTTACTTAACTTTATACGACGTCGTAAGACGTATTGTATGTTGTTTTTACGACATTGGCTCGTATAATGATTTTTAAGGCAAACGCCTATATTATGATTTTGATAAGGATTTGTATAAAATGACTTTGGCTATTTTATGGCCTATTACAAATATTTGTACAAAATGATTTTCAGTAATAATTTTATACTGATATTATATTGATGGATTTTATTAAACTCTATGAATTCACTCAGCGTTATCGCTGACCTTTTCTTTTAACATGTTTTATCTCAGGTACTTGAAGGTAATTCTCGGAAAGACAACAAAAATTCATGGCCCACACTTAATTAACAAAATTTCCATTCAAATGCTTTGCAAAACCTGTATGAAATATAATGACTTGGGACCTATGTAAATTTGATATTTATGAATGGAAATGCTTTATTATTAAACGACGCGATTTTTATGCGTTGTCTATGATGTGAGTAATGTGCTATCCCGTAACACCAGCTAGTCTTCCGCTGTATTGAGTTGTATAAATTTGGGGGTGTTACAGACACCCCCTTGGTACCAAGTCAAATCACAAAACAATCATGAATCAATTAGCAGTTAATCACATAAGTACACACAAGTCCATCACCAATCATAAACCATTCACTTCAACAATTTACAAAACCGTAACGAGTGTCTCTTCCATCCCATCTGGAAGTCAAAATCATTAAAAGAAATGAGACTATGAAATTCACCTGATTCAAGCTTCTCAAAATATCTGCGCTCTAGCGAAAATCTAAACACACAAACATATACAATCAAGAGATGAACCACATACCAAAATGTCTCATCAATCTATGATGGATATCTAACATTCTCCTACAACTTAACCTCATTTAGATGATATAAGCATCCCATTACACCCCTCTACAAGCCCTTAACTTAGTTAAGTTCATAACCCGTCCCGTTAACATTTTACCCAAAACAGTCCCGATTTTCATACTCCGTATTATGAGCCAAACGCCCACCAAACCTAACCCACATTCCTTTACATGAAAATCCCATAAACTTATATGTGTTAGATAAAATTTCAGCCCTTTCCCCAACGTCAAAGCAAATTTTAAGTCCCCGATATACAACTTATACTTTCGCCTATCCAGATTTTACCGATTTTGAACATATGAAAAGTTTGTTATGATCAGAGGGTTTTCCACTATCCCAATTGATTATCCCTCTTACAGATATCTTATATAACATATAAACTAACTCTCATGTTCGTTTGAAAGTACAATTATACTCCTAAGTACCCTAACCAGCTTAAAACATTAAATTAAACCCAACTGATTTCAAAACTGTTTTGACCTCCGACTGTTGTAACCTGTTTTTGACCAACTTCCCGACCTCCAATTCAATTCTAGTATCTTGAATTTGAAAGCCAATTCAAGGATATAAGATTCGAAAATTAAAAGTTTGTAGAACTCTAGATATGATCAAAACATTTGCCCTAAAATTCTGCCCAGTTTTTAAAAACGAATTTAACAGAACTAGTCTAATTAATTATCCACATCATATATAATTATTAACCCTAATCAATCTAAAAATGTTTTTATCATTAAAATACAGAATTTATGTTTAACCTAACCCTAGATCCATCATCTATTGATTAATTACATGATTAGATTAATTAAAATCAGAAATTAAAGAAGAGTTTTGAAGATTTAACCTTAGAAATCAAAGGAAGAAATTGTTTTTGATGAAACCTAATTCCACCATTGATGGAATTCGACTGGGAGAAGTCATGGTGAGTAAAAATATGATGTTTTTGGTTATGGTATGGGTTTATTGTAATCCTAAAGGCCTCCTAACCCAATTAAAAGTCCAGTGGGCCTGTTTTTGGGCTTTTTGGTTATTTGCTTCCTTCCTTTTCTTTTGGCTTCCCAAACCAAGACCAAAACACCTAAGGATCTGGTTTTTAACCTTATTTTATCACTTATATCATTCTTAAACTAAACCTCACATTCGGGTTACTTCCGGGCCAAAACCCTAAAGCCATACGTTGATTTTTTCCCGACTTTTTACGCGATTTCCGAACTAACCGTCGTTTCCGAAAGTTTCAAATTATGGAAAGTATCTATAAACCTTATCCTAACCATATAATATATACCTAATACATACATACATACAACATACGATACGTACACGAAACCTTGTAAAAACGATATCCGAACTTTTCCCGCAACTTGTTTCTGAACTCATTTCATTTCATTTCCAACCCGTACCATGATTTACAAATCATGTACCTCATTTCGTACATTCTCATCCCCAAAATCACACATATAAACACATAAATCACATAAAACACATAGTCACACAAAATACCCCAAAAATAAGACTAAATGACGAACCTCAAAAATCAGGATTGTCACATCACTCCCTCCTAATAGAAATCTCGTCCCGAGATTTACTCCGTAGGATCATCAATAGAAATATCTAAGGATACTTGTTCCTCATAAATCCTTCCAGTTCCCACTTGAACTCTAGTCCACGTTCCAAATTCCATCTAACCATAAATACGGTATATTACCCTTTTTTTCCTACGTCTTAGCTTCCCGACCTAAAATCTCTACCGGTTCATCGATGAAACGAAGACTCGTATCCATACTAATATCATCTAACGATACTTGCAAGTCGGTTCTTGCTAAGCATTTCCTCAAGCTTGATACACGAAATACATCATGCACACTACTCAATTCTCCCAGTAATTCCTCAACCTATAAGCCACTGGTACAATCCTTTCAAGGATTTCGAACGGACCCATGATTCTAGGTGCTATCTTCCCTTTCTTCCCAAACCATAATACTCCTTTCCATGGTGAAACCTCTGGCATAACCTTACCTCAAATCTTAATTCCCAGCGGCTTATGCCTCTCGTCCGCACAGCTCTTTTGTCGATTCTTTTCCATTTTCAACCTCTACTTAAGCACTGCCACCACCTCCATAGTTTTCCGATCCACCTCCGGTCTAATACGTTGGCCGCTTCTAACTTCATCCCACTATAACGGTGATCCACCTCATCTCCTATGAATTAACTCCAGCAGTTTCTACTACAATTCCTATCACCAGACCTAACAGCTTCTATCCTCTATGGATTTTCCATCTTTCGGAAGTTCTCCCAACCTTAATCACATCTAATGGTATATGCAAGATTGCATAACCAAGAGATTCCCATAACATTCACATGAAACATGTCATAACCACCACCTCATCCTTGCTTTCCCATCCTCGGAACCAAGTAACTAACCATACTTCATACTAACAGGTGCTACACCTTTTCCCTAGGTAGACGTTCCATTGTTCGTGACTACTAACCTCTTGCTCTAACGGTTTTCCCTTCAATATCACCCTACTATCTTAACAACCTCTTGCTACCTCGAATCATTCTTCCTCCATACTACTTTTCGCTTGTCTTTCCACAATCTTAATTTCCATACCATCTTATATCCTGTCTTCAGCCTATAATTTAGGCGTTTCCTCCTTTATTCCCTACATTCTCATCAATGGGGAATATGCCCCTCTCACCGGTGACTCTCTCTTTGTAGAAGAATTCTTCCTAATATAATGCGTTCTCCAACTATCTCGAACTCCCACGCCAATGCTCTAGGTGTATTTCTCAATTACCCCTATAGTATGCTCATACCAACCATTAGTCTATCAACGGACGCTTACTTCCCGTCATTTATTCCCTTGTCATAATCCTGCATAAAGCATTCCATACTTTTTAGGCTAATTTTTATGCAGAAAATCCTATTCCATCACATCCGTACTCAATCCTTCCAACTTTTCAACTACTTGACTTCTCATTCCTCTTAGAATATGGGATGAATTATTCAGCCTATCGACTATCACCCAACTCTCATCGAACTTATTCCTCTACACCATTATGTATCCCCTCTACCATCTTCGTCCTTACACTGCCCTTTATATGCTACTCCTATCTATGTAGGAAGTATAGCCTATGTCCCTTTTCTCCATATGATTTTCCAAGCCACGCAACATAAATGTTGACGCGTTCTCTGCTTTAGACAACTACTCATGCAACTTACATCCTTCATCCAAACCCTCCTAACACGTCACCCATATAGCTAAATTTTGTCTCAGTATCACTTCCTCCCTCTTATTCCATGACTCATTAACTCCACCCATCACCTTTGCCAAATGTTCAATCAAGAGGACTGGATATGTGTTGGAGACGTTCATGATCCGAATAGTTCATTCTCTACATCTCGTACACCAAATGCCTTTGGCATTCTAGGCACATCTAACAATCCATCTCTACTAACTAAGTCTTATCTAGTTCTTTTATATCTCCAATTCCAGTAATGTATAAGAAATCTCCTTTCTTTGTCATCCTCGTACGCATCCAAATCCTTGCTCCACGTATAGTCATGCTTCGTGAATTCATCCAGTCCTTCTGATAATGCCAGGATGTACTCATTATTCAATCCATCTCTTCAGCCTCCAAAATGCTTCCTCTTCCTTCTTCACTTCGCCCCTTGCTGGTACCATGATATGCCATCATCTCTAACTACTCATCATGGTAAACTTGATACTAAAACTCACACTTGAAAATCTCACGTATAATTCCCTTTCCTAACAACTCCAAAACCAACTCATAATTCGGCTCACTCTCCTTCTTAGACTTTGATTAGATCAAGATGTCGTCGATACTCCTGATGAAAACTCGTTTATATACGTTCATGCACACTCGATTCTTTGACTCCATGAAAACCACTAGTGCTTTGGTGAAGCGAAATGCATAACCGTAAACCCAAAGCGTTCATACAACATTCTTAACATCATCCCTGCATCCTCTCTTGGCAGCAACACAAACAAATTTCTACCTCTTTCTACTCGTGAAAATCTTCACACATTCTAAAAGATCGATACTCCTTCTTATCAACCCATCCAACCTCTTTCACGTCACATTTACTACCAGGCAACTCAACTTTTATCCTGGATACCATGCAATTTCTAACAACTCATGTCTTTAAAATCATTCCGTCAACAATTGCCTTGGAAAGGCACTAACTACAACTCATCTTGCTCCTTCTACTGGATCTGTTCATTGCCTTAAGAAATTTTTGGAAAATTTTACATACCTAACGAATATCACATACCCTTCCAAAATTCTTTATGATGCGTTACTTGTGCCAATATCCATACTTTATACAAATCTCTATTCATCTCCCTTGGCACTCCTAAGAGACCTCATGACCACATTAGTTCGTCTTTCTACGAACATCTAAATCTTTCCCCATCACAAAGGGCATTCCAACTATTCTCTCATATGACTATATCAATGCTCTTAATCAATACAAAACCAAAACTACATCTGGAACCCACCAGACACGACCAACGAATCAAAACTACGGATAACTAACAACATTTCACATGCACTAGTTAAAACATATCAAAAACCAGAGACTCAAAAGACAACTCAAATCCAAAATATGTATCAATTCAAAATGACCCATGACAACGAAAAATAATCCAAGAAACACCAAATGGCAACCAAAACATATTACGCCCCGCGGCATACTTTTTTAAACCTTGCACGAGATCGACTTTTCCTAAAAGAATATTTTTATTTACCTCTCCACATCTATGTAACTCAAACAATCTACAAACAACCCTCTATACGATCTCAAGACTCAACTCAAAGAATAGGTACCCCGAACATCCCAAATCATATGTTTAAAAACTACTATTCAAAACTTAACCTTGAACTCGACACGTGTACAACAATTTTGACCAGGCCACTGACCTCCCATGACTATACAATCTTAATATTTGAAAGGTACGTTCCGAGTACATAATTTTAGGCTTTTGAATCACCCAAAAAAATTTAAAAACGAACAAGTTATTACCAAAACAATTTTATACTAGTTGTTTTAAAAATTAAAGAATGATCTTAGTAAGTAACGTAATCCTTTTTAAATGAAAAGAAATAAATGTATGTGAAATTTTCATTAACTTTATTTAGTCTTGTATATATAACTATAAATGACGTATATCAATTAAACTCACTTATATGAAATATTTAAGTAGGAAAATTTTATCATGCTTTATTTTAAAGAAGGTCTTTTAGAATTTGAAATAAATATGTGTTGATTACATAAAAAAACTTATGTTATATCTTGTTGCAAACACGACTCCTACACCCTACCCTTATTTTACTGAATACAACCAACTACCTTACTCTATAGTAGATTTCCAAGTCTTTTTTTTCAATATATACCGACCAAAAGAAATATAAGACTCAAAACAAAAGATTTCATTATCCCAAAAGAAATCCCAATTTATTACAATATACTTAACACCAAGGACACCATTTTAAAACGGACACGCGAAATAGAAAACTCGAAGAATACGCCACAACAGAGGTTGAATACCTAAAAAGAAGCGAGCTAGCAACCCTACTACGGATACAATCGATAATAGCGAGGGATCATACATATGTAGGCATATCAGGATCCATATAATTAAATCCGTCCAACATCTACTATACAAGCATGTATTAACCCTCTTTCATGTAATCATACTTAGGAATCCATTGAATTTGTGGTACTTGTATAACTATGTTGGCCACCATACTTATACAGTCCCCTTTCACTAATGCACTCCCTCCTATGATGACACTTATAAGAATTAATACTACACATAACACATCAGTCTACCAGCTCAAATAAGCACATAGATCCTACAACTCACATAATCACATAATCCACAACATAAAATAAGGTCCAAAATTCCATGTATCAAAATAACGTAGCCAATGCATGAAACACATAAACTCGTAATCCAGCTGAACCAACGTTGACAAAATTCAAAATGTATAAAGAAGATAAAAACATAATTAAACGAAATCCAACAATGACTAGCGTATACGACTATGGTTCAACCCGCACTAGTCAAAAACTCATAAAGAAAATAACATGTAGCTAAGTATGAACTTACTATGGTTCAATTCATACTAGTCAAAACATCACAATAAGTAACATACAAACACATAAACTAATATAAAATGCACACATACTCCTATGACGCCTATATGCAGGGAACCTTAAGCTATAGACTAGGCTACGCGACTAGGCAACCTAATTCTCTATAACCATTGTCTCTAATACCATTTTGTCACACCCCACCATGGCGGAATATGAGGCGCGACGTATGGATATCATCACAACATGGCGTGTTTATAGCGATAACTAAATGAAATAAGAAATGTCATAAAATGGTGACACAAATGTCATGAATATATCTCAACAATGCAGGAGTCTAGGTAAGTAGGTAACTGTCTTACCGCTTACCCGAGACAAACAATTAACATAAAAAAGCCAACATATAGATGTCAATAAAGTATCACTTATTCAAACATCAAATAAAGACAAAGGGGAAAGGGGGTTCTCCAGATGCAATCCTAAGCCTCCAAAGCTAGCCACTCCTATTCTCATGCTTAACCACATTCTCACCTGAAAGAGACACTAAAACACATCAACATAATGCCGGTGAGAGTCATAGGTTTAGACTCCAACCTCAAATCAGTTATAATATAAACTGTGAATAACCACTAGCAATAAAAATATATGGACAATGTGTTACAAATGTGCATTAACAACTAACAATTCAAGATTAATCATACCAAACCAATTCCAAGGCTCCAAGCCTTTCCGAACACCATCGTTCCATAGGCGCCCATACACCTATGAACCAATCCCAAGGCCCCGCCTTGTCAACATCCCCTTAGTACCAAGTCAAATCACAAAACAATCATGAATCAATTAGCAGTTAATCACATAAGTACACACAAGTCCATCACCAATCATAAAACATTAACATCAACAATTTACAAAACCATAACGAGTGTTTCTTCCATCCCATCTAGAAGTCAAAATCATTAAAAGATATGGGACTATGAAACTCACCTGATTCAAGCTTCTCCGAATATCCGCGCACTAGCGAAAATCTAAACACACAAACATATACAATCAAGAGATGAACCACATACCAAAATGGCTCATCAATCTATGATGGATATCTAACATTCTCCTACAACTTAACCTCATTTAGATGCTATAAGCATCCCATTACACCCCTCTACAAGCCCTTAACTTAGTTAAATTCATAACCCGTGCCGTTAACATTTTACCCAAAACAGTCCCGATTTTCATACTCCGTATTATAAGCCAAACGCCCACCAAACCTAACCCACATTCCTTACCATGAAAATACCATAAACGTATATGTCTTAGCTAAAATCTCAGCCCTTTCCCCAACATCAAAGAAAATTTTAAGTCCCTGATATACAACTTATACTTTCTCCTATCCAGATTTTAACGATTTTGAACATATGAAAAGTTTATTATGATCAGAGGGTCTTACACTATCCCAATTGATTAGCCCTCTTACATATATATTATATAACATATAAAATAACTCTCATGTTCATTTGAAACTCCAATTATACACCTAAGTACCCTAAGCAACTTAAAACATTAAATTAAACCCAACTTATTTAAAAATTGTTTTGACCTCCGACTGTTGTAACATATTTTGACCCACTCCCCGACCTCCAATTCAATTCTATTTTCTTTCATTTAAAAGCCAATTCAATTACCTTTTCAGGGATACAAGATTCGAAAATTAAAAGTTTGTAGAACTCTAGATATGATCAAAACATTTGCCCTAAAATTTTGCCCAGTTTTTAAAAACGAATTTAACATAACTAGTATAATTAATTATCTACATCATGTATAATTATTAACCCAATCAATCTAAACATGTTTATATCATTAAAATACAGAATTTATGTTTAACCTAACCCTAGATCCATTAACTTTTGGAAACGACGGCTGTTTTTTATGAAACCTAATTCCACCATTGATGGAATTCGATTGGGAGAGGTCATGGTGAGTAAAAATCTGATGTTTTTGGTTATGGTATGGGTTTAATGTAATCCTAAAGGCCTCCTAACCCAATTAAAAGTCCATTGGGCCTGTTTTTGGGCTTTTTGGTTATTTTCTTTCTTCCTTTTCTTTTGGCTGCCCAAACCAAGCCCAAAACACCTAAGGATCTGGTTTTTAACCTTATTTTATCACTTATATCATTCTTAAACTAAACCTCACATTCAGGTTACTTCCGGGCCAAAACCTTAAAGCCTTACGTTGATTTTTCCCGACTTTTTACGCGATTTCTGAACTATCCATCGTTTCTAAAAGTTTCTAATTATGGAAAGTATCTCTAAAACTTATCCTAACCATATAATATATACCTAATACATACATACATACAACATACGATTCGTACACGAAACCTTGTAAAAATGATATCCGAACTTTTCTCGCAGCTCGTTTCTGAACTCATTTCATTTCATTTCCAACCTGTACCATGATTTACAAATCATGTACCTCATTTCGACCATTCTCATCCCCAAAATCACACATATAAACACATAAATCACATAAAACACATAGTCACACAAAATACCCCAAAAATAAGACTAAGTGACGAACCTCAAAAATCAGGGTTGTCACATCACACCCTCTTAAGTACCGATTTTGAACATATGAAAGTTTGTTATGATCAGAGGGATTTCCACTATCCCAATTGATTAGCCCTCTTACAGATATCTTATATAACATATAAACTAACTCTCATGTTCGTTTGAAAGTTCAATTATACTCCTAAGTACCCTAACCAGCTTAAAACATTAAATTAAACCCAACTGATTTCAAAACTGTTTTGACCTCCGACTGTTGTAACCTGTTTTTGACCAACTTCCCGACCTCCAATTCAATTCTAGTATCTTGAATTTGAAAGCCAATTCAAGGATATAAGATTCAAAAATTAAAAGTTTGTAGAACTCTAGATATGATCAAAACATTTGCCCTAAAATTCTGCCCAGTTTTTAAAAACGAATTTAACAGAACTAGTCTAATTAATTATCCACATCATGTATAATTATTAACCCTAATCAATATAAAAATGTTTATATCATTAAAATACAGAATTTATGTTTAACCTAACCCTAGATCCATCATCTATTGATTAATTACATGATTATATTAATTAAAATCATAAATTAAAGAAGAGTTTTGAAGATTTGACCTTAGAAATCAAAGGAAGAAATTGTTTTTGATGAAACCTAATTCCACCATTGATGGAATTCGACTGGGAGAAGTCGTGGTGAGTAAAAATATGATGTTTTTGGTTATGGTATGGGTTTATTGTAATCCTAAAGGCCTCCTAACCCAATTAAAAGTCTAGTGGGCCTGTTTTTGGCTTTTTGGTTATTTGCTTCCTTCCTTTTCTTTTGGCTTCCCAAACCAAGACCAAAACACCTAAGGATCTGGTTTTTAACCTTATTTTATCACTTATATCATTCTTAAACTAAACCTCACATTCGGGTTACTTCCGGGCCAAAACCCTAAAGCCATACGTTGATTTTTTTTCCCGACTTTTTACCCGATTTCCGAACTAACCGTCGTTTCCGAAAGTTTCTAATTATGGAAAGTATCTCTAAACTTTATCCTAACCATATAATATATACCTAATACATACATACATACAACATACGATACATACACGAAACCTTGTAAAAACGATATCGGAACTTTTTCCGCAACTCGTTTCTGAACTCATTTCATTTCATTTCCAACCCGTACCATGATTTACAAATCATGTACCTCATTTCGTACATTCTCATCCCCAAAATCACACATATAAACACATAAATCACATAAAACACATAGTCACACAAAATACCCCAAAAATAATACTAAGTGACAAAACTCAATATCATGTTTGTCACAATAGTTTGTAGCAATAAAATCACTTTTCCCTTTGTTACAAGTTTGGAAAACAAGTCAATCTTGGCACAATTACTTTTTTAACTTATCACAAGGGCTCGTAATGTTACTTGAAGTATTACCAAGAGCCATTATTTTCATTACTTGAAATTTGAAGGACCTTTCTTGTGTATCTTCATTCTTTAAGGACCAAATGTGACAAATCTTCAAACTTGGAGGACAAAACTTGTAATTTCTTCAAACTTGAGGGGTTTTCTTGGAAAATCAACAATTGGATCCGGTTCTTTGTGCGGCTTCATTTCCCGTGTTCGTTTTTTCTTGTTTCTTTGTGATCTTTTGTCTTTTTCATGATATTCGTACCTAAAATACTCAACAAACGAATACAAGCATATTTCACGATATTTTATGATATAGTTAAGCATTTTAAGCCTGTTTTTGACGATGAGACTATGTATAATTGCGGTCTCATCACTCCCTCATAATAAACCTTTATCGTGCCCTCACGCAATGCTAGAATAAAGTATCGTAGCACTTCCAAAATTCATTTTATGACATTTATTGAAATTTAAATTTACTAAACTACTATGTGTGTTTTAGATATAATGTATGATTTTCATCACGAGAACATGACTTTTAGGGCCAAAGAATAAGAACACGTGAATGCCTCATAGAGATAAGTTCGTCCTCCTTGATTTTCACCTAATTCCATGCTAAACGTGTAATGAGATCATTGTCATTATAAGTTAGTAATGCTAACACTACTCATATGCTCTAATCACGTACTTAGACTCCCTTATTCCTAACTGGTATCTCTTATATTTTATTTTTGTCTTTAATGATCACGAAGATACATTTTTTACTTATGCGTGAATAGAGATTAGGGTCCAAAAATAGAGTCGAAACGGTGTAACCAAAATCATTGAATTAATAAGTTTCCTAATAGACAACGATGTCAAAAAATAAAGTCAACAAATAAGATTCGATAAACACGGTTTTATAACGGTTTTGAACATGAGACTTATTACCATGAATTTTATGACCCACCTCATCATCGGTGGCTTTGATTATCATGGTTTACCTCCATCTTTTATTCAACTCCGCCATGGAGCTTTTATTATGAATTCGGTCTTGCCCTTGTCTTTTATTTAACCTCGCCATGAGGTGTTTATTATGACCTGACGTATATCCTCACGCTAAGGAAAACTTTGGATATTTAAAGCATCAAGATTTAAGGTTTCACTTTCAACTTTTGTATAGATTTTTTGGCCTTGTGAGCATCAAATGTTTTCTTGGTTTAGGTGGGTATCCACTTAAAATTATTATTGGGGGAAGCTTTTGATTATTCGGGTGCGAATACTTCAAAACCGTGACGCTTGCGATTCTCAAATGTTTTCCTAATTTAATTACATGGAAGCTACTAGAACCAATTATAAACCAAAAATAGAGACTAAACCGCTAAGTGAATATATATTAACAATTAAATATATACAAGTGAGGGGAGAATAAGCAAATAATTAGGACACATGAGTTTTTGAAAGAATACGCGTACTCTACGTTTAACATAGTAATTTATAATTAACGCTATCATTTCTCGTCCTCATTTAGAGACTTAGCCTAAAAATAGTTAAGGAATCAAAGCTAAGTGCTCAACATGCACGGTCGAGTAAAAAAATACTCTTATTCTCTCCATCAGAAAACCTACATTCGTGTCTTAAACACTTATGAAAAACAAGAAAAATTTTTAAATTTTCCCATATTTAACTTTATTTGCAACAAAACGATAAACTTTGGAGAGCGTGAAGGTTTAGCAAGGCAAGTATTTATTTACCCCCCCCCCCCCAATATAAAGTTAAACATTTTCCTCAATGTTTCGATTCTAAGGATGGAACACCCCCATACTAGAGACGAAAAGTCGAATGCTTAAGATCTAGCATGGAAAGGGTTTAACAATTAATCTTAAGCCATTTATAAAGTGTGCGAAAAGATAATTGTTAGAACACAAAAGGATATACCATCGGATATTGGAAAATCTTCATAGTAAACGATCAAGCTCGAGTAAAACGAACACGAGAGGATTAAATTATGATGATAATGACCCTAGATCAACAAAAGTCAAAAACAACCACGAAAAAAGGTCAAAAGGGCACAAATCCCCTCATTAGGATAATTAAAAAATAAAAATATTTACAAGGATAAGCATGATAATCCCCCACGAGGCATCTTGTTTTTTAAAACCGAGTCAAAAGCTCGACTCAAATCCCCACAAATGTGATCATTTAGGGATTATCATGGTAATGGTCATGTAGGTCTTACATGAAAAGCCCAAAGCCCAAAGCCCAAAGAAACCGATAATAAAGACATAGTCCTTATACTAGGGTCAAAGATCGTATCTTTATTTTTAGATGATAAACGAAACAACATGACTTTGAACATCATCATCCTAATGGGGCACAAGAAAATATAATAAGAAGAGAAGGGTGGGACAAATGGTGGGCACACAAATCGAGTTCTTCGAGGTAAACTCGCATCGTAAATGTAGAAAGAACTTCTAGTGACTACTTAGGTGAAAGTCCGAGATTTATCCTTAAACGTGATACCATGGTCAAAAATCTCGTCCTCAGTTGAGAAGTGTGATGAAACAAATGGGGCTTCCCCCACACTAGATCCACACAAAACGACATCAAAAGGATTAGACGCGTTTGTAGCAATCTCAATTAAACGAGGTGATAAAGGTGTTAAATTTGGGCATTTTTCAAATTACTTTTAAAATCATTCCCTTTTTCATCATTTAAACCTTTATTACAAAAACCCAATTTGATTAAATTGAAAATATTTGGCGTTTCTAAAACAATTTTAGGCACCCTAAAAACATTCACACTTAAATTTTTGGTGGGGACGTAATAAACATCACTCGAAAACGGATCAAAAATGTTATTATTCTTCCACAAAAGTGGTCGAGAAATAACGTTATCGATAGGCGGATCACTAGTTTCAACCAGGGTGAAACTAGGAATGGCTCTTCATTTGAAGATTTGGCCTTGGTAGTTTCGACATCAGTGTTAAAAACGTATCGATGTGAGCAAGGCCATCGGCGGACTTCTCACACAATAAATGCACAATCTCACACGGTGTGGGATGAGAAATGAAAGGCTTGTCACGAGACGATTTTGCCTTGACAGTGTTAATTTTTTCCTTCGGAGGGATCGAACGTGGGTTCTCAAATATTTTATCAAAATTACTAACACGTCCCACCGGAATTAATTTTCTATTATCATTAAGAAACGAAGGATCAATGATTTTCCTTAAAACCTTACCGTATTCTTCTTTTTCGAAATCATTTAGCGGAATTTATTCATCAAAATTTGGTGTATATTAATTTAGAAAATCTTCGATAATTTCGTTCTAATTAGAAAAATTGTTTTTAAAGGTGTTTCCACAATTGATATTGTTCCTACATATGCTACGACTTTTTCTTGTTGTTTATTTTTAAAAACATTTTTAAAACCCTCGTTAGTAGACGTTTCCATTTCCTCTACCTTCTTAAAAGATGATGAAGGTAGCACGACTCTAAAATTCGAGAGAGCGGGATCAATGCGAGACGTACGAGTCTTTGGAGTCGATATGATTTGAACCTCTCCTTCGGGATTAAGATTGGTATCGCTCGATGAAGAACTGGACAGTGTATTTTTTTCACTAAGGCCACAAACATTAAAAGAATTTTATTTCGATCATCAGTGTGATCTTCCCTTATTTCCTTTATATGTTTTTCCCACATCTCACATACACGTTTTTGCTCTCTAAAAACGGAATCAAATTCATTTTCTAATTCGTTATTTAGGGAGGCTATTTGCTATGTTTTATCTATGTAGTGTGCCTTTTGAGTTGCCAATTGTTCTTTGTAAGATTCCTTTAGATCCGACACTTGTTCTTGAATCGTTTTTACAATTTCATTATTACGTCGCATATATTTACCAAAGGCGTTTTGATTCATTTCATCATTTTGATTGTCATCACAATTATAAGAAGAATCATACGACGAATAACACGAATATGGTTGGTGATCTTGGTCATAATATTTAAATTCGTCACCATGATCATGTGGAGGAGAGTAATATATATAACCCTCTCGTCCTTCATAAACCTTACAATTAAAAGAATTACCATCATCGGGCGGGCCTCCACAATATGGACACGAATAATATCCACCATCATCCGACATGATGCAACAAGAAAGTCGTAATGAGAATTAAACAATTTAGAGGGTTAAAGAAGAGAATTATGAAAATAGAGTGGATAGTAGAAGATTATTTTTGTGTTTTGGTTTTTTCAATTTTTTTGGATTTTTTATGTATTACGTAGATAATTAAATCCACAAAATCTATCATCTAATCAAAGATCTTCGATTAAAGAATCCAAAGGAGTGAAAGTAATCACGTGAAGTGAAAACCTTCGTCGACTTTGAAACGTTGGTGGGACACCAAAATATTTCGAGGTTTCAATAATATAAGCAATTAAAATAGATTAATAATACTTGAGTTTGTAAAACCCTTAATTAATCGTCACTTTCAAAATACGCACAAGCGAGCGGAGAAAACGAGGCGGCCCGAACCACTTAAGAGCCTTTTTCCTTTAGGTCGTGTAATACAACTGCCTTATACCTACCTTATAGTTTGTATTAATCAAGATCAAACCAAATAAGAGTATTTATCTATTTTGCCTTTTTTCTTTCTTTTATCAATACTCTCAATAATGACCATAACGCCCACTGTTGAGGTGCGTTTTCACGTGTATTTGGATAGTATTGTTTATTAATTGTTCTACATAAATACAATATGTTATTCACAAGAAAAACGAAAACGATCTTTGTGTTAATAGAGTTCTATTTAACACTTATTTATTTATATGGATACTATAACTGAAAAATAAAAATGAGTCTATAGATATAAACACTTCCCAAAAATGGAAAGTTAAAAACGTAAATACTCAAACAAACACAATAATAAATATGGCTAAACACACCTCCTCGGCAGCGGCGTCATTTTGATGTGAGTAAAATGTACACTTTATTTTAGGAAAAATAAAGCGACAAATGCGGGTAAGTATTAAACACTACATTTTAGAAAAAACATTAATGCTCGTCGTTGAGTTCTTCTCGAGGAGGTATTTATGTTTAAACCAAAGATTTATAAACGGACTTGGAGTTATTAGTCTTTTAGAAAGTAAAAAGAAAATAAAACGGAAGACGGATTAAGATAAACTTAAACTACGTTGCGGAACGCGAAAACGTAAAACGTGATATAAGGCTTATGACAGGAAGAGTAACATGAAAAACACCCCGGCCACAAATAAGTTAAATGATAAACAAGAGGTGGGTAAGGGAGTGAGCAACATGGATGCGAGAAGATATATTGATGGTTTAAAAGGTATGATCAGGATCGTTAGTGATGCAACTAAGAAAACAGAGAAACAAATAAAGGAAGATGTAGCCAAAAAAAGTGACCTTAGAGAAGTGGTGATAACACAAGATGATATGGAGGGAGATGTAATTTGAAGGGGTTTCATAGGTGAAGTTAAGGATACTGAGTTTATAAGTATCTTACCAGAATTATGTAACATGGAAGGCTTGTACAACGCTGAGGTCAAGTATATGGGTGGTTTGGAGGTTATGGTGATACTGGAAACAGAGGAGGCGGAAGAAAAGTTATTGAAAACACTAACCATGGGGTGAGAAGATGGCTATGGAAGTTACGATGAGCAGAGATGTGCTAAGTAGATCGACCCGAAGACTAACATGGTGTTGTTTTATCAATCTACCAAAGGGTCTTTGTAACTTTGGTATTGTGTTATATTGTTTTGTCTTTTGTGCTTGCTATTGTTTTCAGGTTTTGGGCTTCTGTTTTCTCTTAGGCCTCTTGCTTACTTCTTGGTGGCCTTTCATGCCGTTGAGGCCTTCTTTGACCAAGATATGTATATCACCCTAGTCTTTGACTAAGGTTTCACTCGTCAAAACACACAACACACATATCTGTGTGTGTGCGCAGCTCTCTTTCTCTCTCTCATCTCATCCATGGAGGTTTGACCTGGGAGTTTGATGTTTCATCTTGTATAGCTGAGTGTTTGAGTGATCTCTTGTATTGTGAGGGAGAACGGATCAACCTAGTTGGGACGTTCTCACTATTTCTATTGTAATCGTTCGATTAGCACCCGTTTGGGGACTAATCTTTATCTTTCTGTTTTGTACTTTGATTTATAATAAATTACACCAAGGGGTGGTTGGTTGGGTGTAAAGATCTGTTTTGTCTGTGATATTATGTTTTTAACATGGTATCAGAGCTCAGGTTATAGATCTTTCAGCCATCGAAGCTCTCTCGGTTCTTTTTTATTATAATCAATTTTTTGATTTTTTGAAACCCTAATTAATTTTTTAGGGTTTTATACTTTGGGTGGTGATTCTTGCTCTCTTGTCGCTTCTGGAAGCTTGTTTTGGTGGTGCCGTTAGTTTTCTTGGAAAATATTATTAGGGTTTTCACAAACCCTAATTTATTTTTTGGGGGTTTTGTCTCTGAGGTGCCCAGGAAGCTTTACTAGGTGTTGCCGTTGATTTATTCGGTGGTGCCGTTAAAAACCTTGAAGATTTGATTAGGGTTTCTTGAAACCCTAATTTAATTTTTGGGGGTTTTCTCTATTATTGGTATCCTGGTATCACCTTGGTGGTGTCGTTACCAATTTTTGCTTATTTACACAGGTACACTTGTTAGGGTTTGCTAACCCTAACTTTTATTATTTTTTGGGGGTTTCTGATTGGTGGTTCACCCATCCTCTAGACTTAGTGAATCTAGAGATTGGGTGTATTTTTTTGCTGTTTCCGTTGTAAGTCTTCTTTCATTTTCCCTCTTGCCTCCTTCTTGGTTACTTTTGTGGGTCACTGTTGTCTTGTGTGTGGGTGCAAACGGATTCGGTTAACATCTTGACCCTCCATCCTTGACTGGTGTGGATACCTGCTCTGGCCAATCCCAGTCCACAGCTTGACATTTCTGGTGCTCACCTTCTGGGTGCTTATTGTGGTTATTTTTTGTCTTGTTCTATCTGCTTTATTTTACCTGCCTTGGTTTATCTTTTTGGTGTGCTCTCTGTTTATTGCTTTGGGTGTTTTCTCTTGCTCTCTTTGTGTGTGACCTATGAGTGCTAGTGGTACTCCTCCTCCACCACCCAATGGTGGTGGAGGAAATGGTGGTGGTGGGGCCTTCCCTGAAACCACCACCAATCCTGTTGCTCTCATCAGCAACTTGGATGCTGGAAACCCACTTCACATTCATAATAGTGATAATAGCAGCTCTGTTCTTGTCCCTTTCAAGCTGTTGGGGACTGAGAACTATAGGATGTGGAACAATGCTATGAGACTTGCTTTACAAGCTAGGAACAAATTTGCTTTTGTTGATGAGTCTTGTTTAAGAGAGTCTTATACTGATGAAGTGTTGTGTGCTCAATGGGATAGATGTAATGCTATGGTTCTTACTTGGATTATGAATGTGGTCTCTAGTGATGTTTACATGGGTCTTGTTTATTCTAAAAATGCTGCTAATTTCTAGAAAGAGCTTAATGAAACTTATGACAAGGTTGATGGTTCCATTGTTTATAATTTGCTTCAGAAAATTGGGTCTGTTAAACAAGGGGGTAGTTCTATATCTGATTATTATCATAGGTTGAACTCTCTATGGAGAGAGTTTGATGCTATGTCTAAGATTCCTAAATGTGTTTGTGCTGTTAAATGTTCTTGTTCTGCTAGCACTGAATTAGCTTTGCATCAGCAAATCATGAGGCTTATGCAGTTTCTTATGGGGCTTGATGCCTGTTATCAGCCTGTTAGGACTGCTCTTCTCACCAGGGATCCACTCCCTGATGTTAAGGAAGCTTATGTCACTGTTTCTAGAGAGGAATCCCATAGGGGTGTTCCTGATAACTCTGATCATGCAGAGGCAAAATTAAATGCTACTTCCTTTGCTGCTAAGACCTTTAATCAAAATAGGAGAAACACATACAATGTTTCTAATAGAACCCCTAACAAAGGCAATGGGTCTAAAAACTTTAGGGGTCCTAACCCTAATCTTTTGTGCACTCATTGCAATCAGATTGGTCATACTGTTGATAGATGCTTTGAATTGATTGGTTATCCTGCTGGTTATGTTAAAAAGGGGGGTAATAATAAAAGGGAAACTGTTTTTAAACCCAATTTTAATGCTAATTGTGATATTAAAACTGGAGAAAAACAAGCTTCCACTTGTAATTCTCCAAACTCTTTCACCACTAAACAAATGAAGAAACTTCTCAACTTGATCAATGATTCCTCTGGCAACACTCAGTCTAACATGGCAGGTAGAATTTCCTTCTTTAATGCTAATGTCTGGTTCAATGTGAATTTTTCTAAGTTCTTTTGTGGCAACTCTAAATTTCTTGTTAAGACTATTACTTTGGGGTGGATTATTGATTCTGGGGCTAACCAACACCTTACCACTTCCACAGTGGGTATGTTCAATGTTGTTGATTTTCCAACCACAACATTTTTGTTGGTCACCCTAATGGCACTGTTGCCAATATCAGTCACATTGGTGACCTCAAACTTTCTAACAATGTTGTTCTTCATGATGTGTTGGTTGTTCCTGGTTACTGTGTTAGCTTGATGTCTGTTAACAAACTCATTAAGGATAGTAAATTGTTTGTTGGTTTTGATGAGGATAAATGTTACATTCAGGACTTGGCCAAGGGGACTACTCTGGGACTGGTAGTGAATCTGGGGGGCTCTACTTGTTTGATGACCTTAAGACTAATTGCCTTGGTACTGTTAATACTACTATGACTTTTAATACCTCTAAGGATATCTGGCATTGTAGACTTGGTCATCCCTCTGACCAAGTTCTCAATGCCCTCAAAACTGACCTCAAACTCTCTAAAAACACCTCAATATCTATTTGTGAGACTTGTCACAGGGCTAAACAAACAAGGGAACCCTTTCCCTTGAGTGATCATAAGTCCAGTAAACTTGGTGATCTTGTTCACTTGGACTTGTGGGGCCCTTACAAGGTTCCTAGTAAGGAAGGGTATAGATACTTCCTCACTATTGTGGATGATTGCTCTAGATCTGTGTGGAACTACCTTTTAAAATCTAAGGATGAAGTGTTTGAATGGTTAACTCAATTTATTAACCTTATTAAAACTCAGTTTGATACCAAAGTTAAAATTTTCAGATCTGATAATGGGACTGAATTTGTTAATAACAAAGTACACACTATGCTCTCTTCCTTGGGTATCATCCATCAGACCTCTTGTGCTCATACCCCTCAGCAAAATGGGATTGCTGAAA
Source organism: Glebionis coronaria (assembly GCA_025667525.1). Classification (NCBI taxonomy): domain Eukaryota; kingdom Viridiplantae; phylum Streptophyta; class Magnoliopsida; order Asterales; family Asteraceae; genus Glebionis; species Glebionis coronaria. The sequence continues at coordinate 179,537,970 of CM046880.1, read as the reverse complement.
GGAAACATAGACACCTTCTTAAAGTTGCCAGGAGTCTTATGTTTCAGGGTGGGATTCCTATCACTTTTTGGTCTGATTGTAATTTAACTGCTGTTTATTTGATCAACAGGCTCCCCTCTTCTGTCTTAAATGGTAGGTCCCCCTATGAATTGCTTTTTAGCAAAAAAACAAATCTCTCTCATTTGAAATGTTTTGGATGTCTTTGTTTTTCTACTTGCTTGAATAACAGTGACAAACTCACACCTAGGTCTGAAAAATGTGTTCTCATTGGTTATTCTTCTGTTAAAAAGGCTTATAAATTGTTTAGCTTGGATAATAGAAGAATTCTTTTCTCTAGGGATGTGAAATTCTATGAAACTGTCTTTCCTTTCAAAATGAAAAACAGTAGTGAAAAGGACTCAACTGATGTAATTATTACAAGTGATGTTGATCTCTTAACATTTTTTGATAACCAAACTAATACAAGTCCCAATGATGATGAGAGAGCATCTCCTGGTTTGGATGGTAGGGTTCACCTCAATACTAATGATGCCTTTGAGGATCATCAAGAGGAAAACCCTGCAACCACTATAGGTGAGAATGTGCAAACCTGCTCTGAGGGCAATCTTGAAAATGAAAGTTCTAGTTATTTCATTGATCATAGTGGGGACCATTCTATAGAAGAAGAGCAACCTGTTAGAAAATCTAGTAGACCTACTAAGCTGCCTGCTAAGCTTAATGATTTTGTCCTTGATAGCAAACTCAAGTATGGTATTGAAAAGCATGTTAACTACTCTAGGCTGAATACCACCAATTTTTGCTTTGCTACCACTCTTAACAAATCTGTTGAACCCTCCACCTACTATGAAGCTGTGAAAGATAGTAGGTGGGTTGAGGCTATGAACAATGAGATTGAAGCCCTTTTAAGGAACAATACTTGGACCTTAGTTGATCTTCCTGCTAACAGAAAGGCTATTAACAATAAATGGATCTATAAGATCAAATACAATTCCTCTGGTCTTGTTCACAAGTTTAAAGCTAGGGTTGTTGTTAAAGGTTATAGTCAAAGGAAGGCATTGATTTTGATGAGACTTTCAGTCCTGTTGTTAAAATGGTTACTTTTAGGTGTCTGGTTAGTATTGATGTCTCTAATGATTGGCCTCTTTTTCAACTTGATGTTAACAATGCCTTCTTGTATGGTGATCTTGATGAGGATATTTACATGAATCTTCCTTTGGGGTTCAAAAAGGTAAGATGTGTAAGCTTAATAAAGCCTTGTGATAGGTGTGTAAACACCCATCCTTTTACCACTTAATTCTGGCTAAAACGAGACCAAAACGCGTATTTAATATCATTTGATTGGAATTATGCATGGTTTTTGTGTTTATTGTGTTTTCAGAGCCAACCGGATGGATAATGGAGAAAACATGGGATTGCACGGGTTTTATGGAAGAAAAAGACTCAAGACGAAGTCTATTGTCCAAGAGATGCAAAAGATTTGAAGTCACTGGGCCTATTTGAAGATTTATCGAAGAAAAGGACCAAAGATGGAAGATTTACATAAGTCGAAGAAACTCAAGTCTATTAAACGAAGAAATTAAAAGACGAGTTAAATTTAATCAACGACAAATCCCGAATCAGAATCGAAAACGTCAACTTTTCTGAAAAGACGAGAAGACAAGAAGAACGGAAGAAAGCCCACTCACCAACCAAAGAGAACACCTATATAAAGGATTCCCTTCACACTTTTCATTGAGTTTCATTCCCTTTTTCTCTCTTTTTCTGTTCGTAGGATAGAAACTAACACCACTAAGGTGTTGGTGATTTTGATTCTTGTTTTTATAAATCTTGTAGTTTTAATCTTTTCCTTTGATTGTCAAAACCTTAATCATTTAATACAAGCCTGCCATTAATTTTGTTCATCTTCATCTCTTTGATTTAAAGTTAAAGTTCTTATTTAGTTGATTTTGATCTTCAAAAGTTATTGGGTTTTATGTTTTTATTGATGGGATTTGATGTTTACGGTTAGTAGATAATTAGTGATTAGATTTGTTTAAGTTTTGGTGAAAAACTTTGTTGATTTTGGCTTGAAATCGCGTTCCCCTATTTTTCTGTCTCCTTCTGTACTTGAGTTTCCCAGGTTCCGAACGAGCACAAATCTTCCGAGTGAAGCATCTTAGCCGAAGTTACGAACGTAACTTCCGAACGAAGTTCCGTACGAAACTTCCGAACGAAGTTCCGAACAAACTTCCGAACGAAGTTCCGAACGAAACTTCCGAACGAAGTTCCGAACGAAACTTCCGAACGAAGTTCCGAACGAAACTTCCGAACGAAGTTCCGAACGAAACTTCCGAACGAAGTTCCGAACGAAACTTCCGAACGAAGTTCCGAACGAAACTTCCGATCGAAGTTCCGAACGAAACTTCCGAATCAAAGAGTTCCGGATCAAGGGTAAAGTAGAAACTTCCGAATCTATTTTCTTTTTAGTATTTCGAATTAGAGTTAAGTGTTATTTACTGTTTCTTCATTTTATACTTATATTTTAATTCAAGTTTTATTAATTGCTATTAAATTAATTGCTTTTAGTTTAAGTTTACATCTTAGTGCATTTAAACCTTTTAGTAGATTAGAAAACCAATCCCTTTTTAGTAACCAAGAACAACTATTCCACTTTGAGCTGTAATCAATTCGAGAGGATACCGAGACTTAATCTGAACTCCATAGCAAAATCTTTAGTATTAAATGGCGCCGCTGCCGGCTCTTCTCGTTAAGATCAACAGTTTTTTGTGAGAACTTGGATTTTGGGATCCGTTCCCCATGAACGTTACTTTTTCATAAAATTTTACAAAAATCCTAAAAAATATAAAATTTTCAAAAATACAAAAAAATTAAAAACATAAAAACCAAAAATGTTTCTGCTTTGTTTTTGCCTTGTTAGTTCTTTTGCAGGTGCATGCGTACACGATCAACGTCTTATCAAGAGCCCGAGCCTCTCGAAGACTTAGACATGGCCGGTGTACAAAACAATAACAATAACCCACCTCAAAACAATAATAATAACAATAACAACCCACCTTTCAACAACAATAATAACAACAACAAGGAGCCTCTACCGGATAATCGCCCGATGATTGAACTTCTGCAAGCACATGTAGATGGTAACAATGATCCAATTGTCATACCCGCGATTGCAGCCAACAACTTTGAGCTTAAATCCGGCTTTATCCAGATGGTCTCTGCTCAACCATTCTTGGGGCGTACCATTGATGATCCACATGACCACATCAAGAGATTCTTGCAACTCACCAATACGGTCAAATTCAATGGTGTTCCACAAGAGGTAATCCGTTTACAACTCTTTCCCTTTTCTTTAGAGGGACAAGCCGGGCATTGGCTTGCTAAGGAACCGCCACAAAGTATTCTGACGTGGACGGATTTGGAGACCAAGTTTATCAACTACTTTTTCCCACCCTCTCGTACTACCGCTTTGCGGAATGAAATTATCAATTTTGAACAAAAGTACGATGAGTCGTTTAGTGAATCTTGGGACCGTTTCAAAGACCTTTTGAGAAAATGCCCACAACATGGTTTTACCAAAGTGCACCAAATTAACACTTTTTATAATGGTTTAAGCATGAATGACCAAGATTCACTAAACAGTGCCTCGGGGGGTAATCTTTTGGCTAAGACTTCCAATGCTGCTTGGGATATCATTGAGAATAAGTCTCGTGTGCAAACCAAGAGTGTTCGGACCAATGTCGCTAGTGTTAGTACTAGTGACAGCGATAAGCGACTTGACAAAATCACTGCGCTTCTTGAATCGCTTGCTACCCAAAGCGCCAGCAACACCAACAGCATCAACGCTAGAAACGCTAAAGACGCTCAAGTCAATGCTGTTAGCCAACCATGTGAGATATGTGGGGGTCCTCACTCTTACACCACTTGTACCGCCACCCAAGACTACCCTTATGAAAATGTGAATGCAGCATATGGCACCTATCCTCAACCCGCTTATCAAGCTCGTCCGCAAGGTGACCGCAACCTGCTTAGCTACCGCTCTAACAACTATCTCTCACCACCTGGTTTTCCTCCTAATAACCCAAACCAACAACAAAACCTTAATCGCCCTCCTCAACAACAACAACAACCTCGTGGACCATACATACCACCTCACAAACAACAACAACCACCTCGAAGAAACAACCAAGTTTCCCAGCAACCTGCTTATCAACCACCCGCATACAATGCTCCTCCCAACCAACCCACCGCTTTACACCAAGAAGTGGAAACCTACAAGAGGACTAACGATGTGATCGTGGGAAATCTTCAGCGAGAAGTGCTCAACTTGAAAGCAGACCTGGTGAAACAAGGGAACGATCTGAGAGCTGATATGAGAAACACTTTGGACAGTCAAACGAATGACTTAAAAAACATGATGGCTAGTTTCTTCCAAGGTAATCAACCCTCTTCTTCGGGTACTCTTCCGAGTAACACCGTTTCGAATCCAAGAGGGGAGATGAAAGCAATCACCACCCGCAGTGGCAAAGGTACCAAGGAACCCGAGCTTCCTATACCTCCACCGATGATTGTGACTAAGGAAAACGAGTCACCTGCTCCTATTCCTCATCCTTCTACTTCCCCAATTTCTCCGCCTCTTACTTCTACCCCTCCTCCACCCAAGGATGTGAGTGATCCTATTCTCCCAAAGCCTTCCTCTTCTTCCGATATACCTTATCCATCAAGGTTGAGGAAAGAGAAGCTCAAAAGCAAGGATGATATTCAGGTTTCAAACTTTCTTAAAATGTTTAAACAACTGAATTTCAATATCTCCTTCGCTGAGGCTCTCGCTCACATGCCTAAGTACGCGAAAATGTTTAAAGATCTTCTTAGCGACAAGGAGAAGCTTCTTGATATTGCTAACACCCAACTTAATGAGAATTGCTCTGCAGTGCTCTTAAGGAAATTGCCAACCAAACTTGGTGATCCGGGTCGTTTCTTAATCCCTTGTAACTTCCCGGGAGTAGAAAATTGCATGGCCCTGGCCGATCTAGGTGCCAGTATTAATCTAATGCCTCTAAGCGTTTGGAAGCAATTATCTCTCCTTGAGCTAGTCCCCACCAAAATGACTTTGGAATTAGCTAACCGTACGGTTGCTTATCCAGTAGGGATAGCCAAAGACGTCTTTGTAGGAGTCGACAAATTCACTTTCCTGCCGATTTCGTCGTCATCGACTACGAGATGGACCCTCGTGTGCCATTAATTGTTGGTCGTCCATTCTTGAGGATTGGTCGCACTCTCATCGATGTTGAAGCCGGTGAGCTTATCATGAGAGTGGGCGACGATAAAATCGTCTTCAACATGGGAAAGTTGTCTAAACAACCTTATTCATACGAGAGTGTTAATTGTATTGACGTTCTGGATGAGGCTTGTGAAGAACACTTTATTGATGCTTGTAAAAGTATTCCTACCTCTCTTCCCAATGTTGAGACCGTTTCCTCTATTGATTCATCACTGTCTCTATTTGGAGAAAGTGATTTGTTTTGGAAACATCTTGAAGCCACCATGGGAGATGTGAACTTAGCAAATGACGATTCTCCCACCAATGGGGATGAAGACATGCATTTCTTTGAAAACCTTCTCAACGAAGACAATCTTTCTCCACCATCTCCCACGGTTATTGCTATCGATGCTCCGACTTTGAAAACGCCTCCCATCAAAAATCCTTCGGATTTAGAACTTAAGGAGTTGCCGCCCCATCTCGAGTACGTGTTCCTTGAAGAAAAGAAGAAGTCGCCTGTCATCATCGCGAAGGACTTGAAAGAAGAAGAAAAATCTCGCCTCATCGTCGTGCTTAAAGATCATAAGAAGGCAATTGCTTGGAAAATTTCCGACATCCGCGAAATTGATCCGAACTTTTGTACTCATAAGATTCTCATGGAAGATGACTTTAAACCCGCAATCCAGAGCCAAAGAAGGATTAATCCTAAAATTCATGACGTCATCAAACAAGAGGTTATCAAACTTCTCGATGCCGGCTTGATTTACCCTATTTCGGATTCGCCGTGGGTAAGTCCCGTCCATTGTGTGCCCAAGAAGGGCGGAATAACCGTTGTTTCCAATGAACACAACGAGTTGATTCCCACTCGTCTTGTTACTGGGTGGAGAGTTTGTATTGATTATCGCAAGCTCAATGATGCCACGAGAAAGATCACTTTCCTCTTCCCTTCATGGATCAAATGCTCGGGCGTCTAGCTGGTAATGAATATTACTGCTTCTTAGATGGTTTCTCTGGGTATTTTCAAATTCCCATCGATCCCAAGGACCAAGAAAAGACCACATTCACTTGTCCCTATGGTACATTTACTTACAAACGCATGCCTTTTGGTTTATGTAATGCTCATGGGACTTTCCAAAGGTGTATGATGGCTATCTTCCATGACATGGTGGAAGACACTATGGAAGTATTCATGGATGATTTCTCGGTTTATGGCGATTTTTTCTCTGCTTGCCTTGCCAATTTATAACGTATGCTTAAGCGGTGTGAAGACACTCGCCTTGTTCTTAATTGGGAAAAATGCCATTTCATGGTAAAAGAGGGCATCGTGCTTGGACACAAGATCTCCAAAGCCGGTCTTGAAGTAGACCGTGCTAAAGTCGATGATATCGCTAAGTTGCCTCCACCTTCAACAGTGAAGGGTGTGAGAAGTTTCCTTGGTCATGCGGGCTTTTACCGTCAATTCATCAAAGATTTTTCTCAAATCGCTCGCCCGATGACCCACCTCTTGGAAAAAGATACTCCTTTTATCTTTTCCAAAGAGTGTATTGAAGCCTTCAACTTGCTTAAGGATAAGCTAACTAAGGCACCCGTCTTGGTTACCCCTAATTGGGAGCTGCCTTTCGAGTTGATATACGATGCTAGTGACTTTGCTATTGGAGCGGTTTTGGGCCAAAGAGTGAACAAACACTTCCAACCAATCCATTACGCTAGCAAGACAATGATTGGGGCCCAATTGCATTATACGACAACCGAAAAAGAGCTTTTAGTTGTTGTCTATGCTTTTGAAAAGTTCCGCCCCTATCTTGTCCTTTCCACCACAATCGTTTACACCGATCATTCCGCGTTGAAGTACTTGTTGACTAAACAAGATTCTAAACCAAGACTTCTTCGCTGGGTTTTGCTACTCCAAGAATTTAAAATCAAAATTCGCGATAATAAAGGAGCTGAAAACCTAGCCGCGGATCATCTCAGCAGACTTGAGGATCCTTACCAGGGGGATCATCCGAACAAAGAAATCAATGATTCTTTTCCCTTGGAGACCTTAATGTCTATCAACTCGACTGCTGATGAAACACCGTGGTTTGCGGACATTGCAAACTACTTGGCGGGTGGAATTCTCGTTGACGGGTTAACATCCCAGCAAAAGAAAAAGTTCTTCAAAGACATTACGACATACTTTTGGGATGACCCGTATCTATTCAAACAATGTGCTGATTTGATCATTCGCCGATGTGTTGATGGACCGGCAGCTTTAGAAATACTTGACGCTTGCCACAAAGGACCCACCGGTGGTCACTTTGGTCCCAACTACACCGCCAAAAAAGTGTTTGACTCGGGATTTTATTGGCCCACCATCTATCGTGATGCTCACGAGATGGTTAAACGATGTGATGCTTGCCAAAAACAAGGCAAGATCACACATAAAGATGAGATGCCTCAAAATTTCATACAAGAATGTGAAATCTTTGATGTTTGGGGTATCGACGTTATGGGGCCATTTCCTTCATTTAAAGGAAACAAATACATCCTTGTAGCCGTTGAATACGTTTCAAAGTGGGTTGAAGCCAAAGCTTTACCTACTAATGACGCAAGGGTGGTTTGTAACTTTTTGAAATCGCTATTCGCTAGATTCGGTGTGCCTCGTGCCATTATTAGTGATCGTGGGACTAATTTTTTCAATGACCAATTCGCAAGAGTCATGGCTAAGTATGGTGTAAATCATCGTCTTTCCACCGCCTACCACCCACAAACTAATGGTCAGGCTGAAATATCCAACCGAGGATTAAAGCGAATTCTTGAAAGAACCGTGGGAGAGCATCGTGCCTCATGGGCTGATAAACTTGATGATGCTTTGTGGGCTTTTCGTACCGCATACAAGACTCCGATTGGTTGTACACCATATCATCTCGTGTACGGGAAAGCATGCCACCTCCCCATTGAGTTGGAGCACAAGGCTTACTGGGCCTTGAAGTGGGCTAATTTTGATATCAACAAAGCTGATGACCTACGCAAAATCCAACTCAATGAGCTAAATGAACTCCGTAATGAGGCTTATGAAAATTCTTTGATCTATAAGGAGAAGACTAAGCTCATTCACGACTCTAAGATTAAGAACCGAGAGTTCCAAGTTGGAGACAAAGTTTTACTCTTTAACTCTCGGTTGAAAATCTTTTCGGGCAAGCTAAAATCTTGTTGGTCCGGCCCATTCACCATTGCCCAAATTTTTCCATATGGTACTCTCGAGCTCGCTCAACCTAATGGACCAAATTTTAAGGTGAATGGCCAACGAGTGAAGTTGTACTTTGGTGAGGACATCTCTCAGGAGATGATTCCATCCCTCACCACGTTCCCCATGAACTAATTTTGGGTCGAGTCAGGCTCGTGACTCGGTTATCAAAAACAAGCGCTCCTCGGGAGGCAGCCCGAGTATCTATCCTTTTCTGCTTTAACCACCTAAGTGTAGGGGGGCCTATATAGGTGTATGTGTTTGTGTGGTGATGTGATTATTAGGATAAGTGTACTCTTGGAATCTCTGAAGAACCGTGCTCCCGTGTTATCCGAAATCCGGTTCTATCTCTCAACTATCGTGATTCAATTTTCTTCATACTCACATTCGAAATTGATGACTTTAGTCGTCTCTTCCTTAGCTTGATTTAACCAACGTGCACAATGTCATAAGTATAGGGGAGACTTTTCCCACATGCTTAAACATTGAGGACAATGTTTATCTTAATGTAGGGGGGACTTCTATCGAAGTTTTAAGTGGACTTTTCCATGAAAATGCCTTCATTTAACCGGAAAATCATCTTTTTCAACATTTTTCAATTTTTTTATTAACTTTGGCCATATAGTCGTAATTTTTAAACTTTTATCGTTGCTTTCATATGTATATATCCCGCAATAAAGTCAAAAATATTAATAAAGTGGTGTAGCTAGTTTTGAAGTCTTTGACATATTAGGCCCGTTGCGATTATTTTGACTCAACCCGAATAGACTTATCCAAGTTTATTCTAGCTAGTATCCTTAACCATGTAGACCTTAATTGGTTTATTAGGCTAAGCATCCACGAGTCTCATTACTTGAGATTTTAAATTGTGGAGGACGAGAAATGATAGAGTCAATTATAAGTCGGTATTCTTGCGCAAGCTCACTTGGTGTAATTATCTGCCTATTCTCCCATCACTTGGTAATACTTTATCTGCAATAAGTAAGGTCGTACGATTTGAAAAGTTACTTAGCTTCTAGCCCAAGATCGTTTAAAAGTTGCTCGGTAATGATAAGAGTTCATAGCCAAGGCATAACTTATGAAGCGGGGCGCGAAGATTGGCGAGTCCGAAAAGGCCCTAACAAGGCATGAGGATTCGATTTTATTGCTGAAGATCCAAAGTGATGTGAAAAGCATTATTCCCAAAATCAATATGAAGGATCAAGACTCACGACGAAAAGCAATCAACTCCCATAAAGATCATGGAGAAGTCTATCCGAAAAGACCCTAACAAGGTATGAGGATAAATAGATCCAAGTCCGAAAAGGAGGCGGATCGTTGTATCTCAAAATCCCAATTAGAGATTGAAGAATAATCATGAAGTCGTGGTCAACAAAGTTGGAGATACACCTAGGAATAAGGGATTTTAAGCATTTAATTAAGCCATGTGTGTAAGTGTTTGATATGCTAGCTTATAATAAAAATGATCTCGTTTTTAAGCTTAGTTTTGGGAACGTGAAACTTGAGGATGATAAATCTTCGCAGCACCAAAGCCCTAATGTAAGTCCTTGATCTCTTTGCAAGTTATTTCCATCCTTTTGTTTACTTTAAAGTTTTGATTTCTCTTAGTACTTTCATTTTTGTTTAGTAGTATATTAATAAGGCCAAGGTTGATTGATTATGAGAAAAATGTAAATTTGCTTTATCACTAAGCATTGCATGAGGGCATGGCAATGGTTAAGTGTAGGGGATTTGATAGGTGTGTAAACACCCATCCTTTTACCACTTAATTCTGGCTAAAACGAGACCAAAACGCGTATTTAATATCATTTGTTTGGAATTATGCGTGGTTTTTGTGTTTATTGTGTTTTCAGAGCCAACCGGATGGATAATGGAGAAAACATAGGATTGCACGGGTTTTATGGAAGAAAAAGACTCAAGACGAAGTCTATTGTCCAAGAGATGCAAAAGATTTGAAGTCATTGGGCCTATTTCAAGATTTATCGAAGAAAAGGACCAAAGATGGAAGATTTACATAAGTCGAAGAAACTCAAGTCTATTAAACGAAGAAATTAAAAGACGAGTTGAATTTAATCAACGACAAATCCCGAATCAGAATCGAAAACGTCAACTTTTCTGAAAAGACGAGAAGACAAGAAGAACAGGAGAAAGCCCACTCACCAACCAAAGAGAACACCTATATAAAGGATTCCCTTCACACATTTCATTGAGTTTTTCATTCCCTTTTTCTCTCTTTTTCTGTTCGTAGGATAGAAACCAACACCACTAAGGTGTTGGTGATTTTGATTCTTGTTTTTACAAATCTTGTAGTTTTAATCTTTTCCTTTGATTGTCAAAACCTTAATCATTTAATACAATCCTGCCATTAATTTTGTTCATCTTCATCTCTTTGATTTAAAGTTAAAGTTCTTATTTAGTTGATTTTGATCTTCAAAAGTTATTGGGTTTTATGTTTTTATTGATGGGATTTGATGTTTATGGTTAGTAGATGATTAGTGATTAGATTTGTTTAAGTTTTGGTGAAAAACTTGGTTGATTTTGGCTTGAAATTGCGTTCCCCTGTTTTTCTGTCTCCTTCTGTTCTTGAGTTTCCCAGGTTCCGAACGAGCACAAATCTTCCGAGTGAAGCATCTTAGCCGAAGTTCCGAACGAAACTTCCGAACGAAGTTCCGTACGAAATTTCCGAACGAAGTTCCGAACGAAGTTCCGAACGAAACTTCCGAACGAAGTTCCGAACGAAACTTCCGAACGAAGTTCCGAACGAAACTTCCGAACGAAGTTCCGAACGAAACTTCCGAACGAAGTTCCGAACAAAACTTCCGAATCAAAGAGTTCCGGATCAAGGGTAAAGCAGAAACTTCCGAATCTATTTTGTTTTTAGTATTTCGAATTAGAGTTAAGTGTTATTTACTGTTTCTTCATTTTATACTTATATTTTAATTCAAGTTTTATTAATTGCTATTAAATTAATTGCTTTTAGTTTAAGTTTACATCTTAGTGCATTTAAACCTTTTAGTAGATTAGAAAACCAATCCCTTTTTAGTAACCAAGAACAACTATTCCACTTTGAGCTGTAATCAATTCGAGAGGATACCGAGACTTAATCTGAACCCCATAGCAAAATCTTTAGTATTACCTTGTATGGTCTCAAGCAAGCCCCAAGGCAGTGGAATGCAAAACTTACCACTGTTTTGGTTGAGCATGGCTTTTTCCAAAGTAGATTTGATTACTCTCTTTACACCAAACAGAATGGTAATATGTTTATTGCTCTTCTTGTTTATGTTGATGATTTTATCATTACTGGTAACTGCATTGAGGAAATTGAATCATTTAAATGCTTTCTTAAAACCAAATTCATGATTAAAGACCTTGGCATTATGAGGTATTTCTTAGGTATTGAGGTTCTTGAAAACTCCAATGGGATCTGCATGACCCAAAGGAAGTATTGTCTAGAACTCATACATGAGTTTGGGTTGCTTGCTGCTAAACCTGTTGCAACCCCTTTACCTGAAAATTGTGTTTTGGCTGTTGATGAAAGCAAGGATGATAAATTTCTGTTAAATGTGTTTGAGTATCAAAGATTACTTGGCAGACTTATTTACCTAACCCATACCAGACCTGATATATCTTATGCTGTTCATTGCCTTAGCCAACACATGCATGCACCCCTTCAGTCTCACCTTAAAATAGCCTTAAGGGTTATTAGATATCTCAAGAACTCTCCTAGTACTGGTATTCAGTTTTATAAGGATACTTCATTAAGAGTGTCCTGTTTCACTGATGCTGATTGGGCTAAATGCCTTAAAACCAGGAAGTCTGTGTCAGGATACTGTGTTTTCCTTGGAAGGTCTCTTGTCTCTTGGAAGAGCAAGAAGCAACCCACAGTATCCAGATCCTCAGCTGAGGCTGAGTATAGGTGCATGGCCAGTGCCACTTGTGAGGTTATTTGGATCACTAACTTGCTTAGTGATCTAAAGTTGAAATCCTTGTTCCCTGTTAATCTTTATTGTGATAGCAGTGCAGCTATTCAAATTGCTGCCAATCCTGTCTTTCATGAGAGGACTAAACACTTTGAAGTTGATGTTCATTTGGTAAGGGAAAAGGTTAAGGATGGTGTTATCAACACCATCAAGGTTGCCTCTATTGACCAAACTGCTGACATTTTTACCAAGGCTCATGGGATTCACCAGCACCTCAAACTTTGTGAACAGCTGAGGCTTGTGAATATGTTTGGCAAATGATGTTCTCTGCTCTCTCCTTTGTCAGATTGAGGAAGGGTGTTGTTTTATCAATCTACCAAAGGGTCTTTGTAACTTTGGTATTGTGTTATATTGTTTTGTCTTTTGTGCTTGCTATTGTTTTCAGGTTTTGGGCTTCTGTTTTCTCTTGGGCCTCTTGCTTACTTCTTGGTGGGCTTTCATGCCGTTGAGGCCTTCTTTGACCAAGATATGTATATCACCCTAGTCTTTCACTAAGGTTTCACTCATCACAACACACAACACACATATCTGTGTGTGTGCGTAGCTCTCTTTCTCTCTCTCATCTCATCCATGGAGGTTTGACCTGGGAGTTTGATGTTTCATCTTGTATAGCTGAGTGTTTGACTGATCTCTTGTATTGTGAGGGAGAACGGATCAACCTAGTTGGGACGTTCTCACTATTTCTATTGTAATCGTTCGATTAGCACCCGTTTGGGGACTAATCTTTATCTTTCTGTTTTGTACTTTGATTTATAATAAATTACACCAAGGGGTGGTTGGTTGGGTGTAAAGATCTGTTTTGTCTGTGATATTATGTTTTATAACACATGGTTGTCTATATTTGGAGTATCAGTTAGTTGTTGGAAAGAGCGGGTGTTTCCATCTATATGAGCCAAGTGGGGAGAAGTCAAAGAGTGTTCAAATTGTAATCTTAGTGGATCTCAAGGTGTTATTGCAAGTAGGGTACTCGTTCTTACATATGCACCTAATCTCATCAACGAAGATATCATTGTTACATTTGGAGGCAGCAGGTACAAGGTGCTCATCAAAGAAGAAATTAAAGATATAGTTCAATTTAAGATAGTTGAATCAGTGGCTAAACCAATCGAGGAAGACGAGGTCTTAGTGGAAGATCCTTTGAAAGTGGGAGACGATTTGGTGAAGGAATGTTGAACCTGCGAAATCAGATCCTTTCGACGAAGACGACGATGAAGACGACGACGAAGACGATGAAGACCAAGATAACGAGGTGGTGGAACAGACGAAAGAGAAAGGAGATGTACATGGTAGGAATGACAGCGAAGGTGACCTGGGAGAAGAGCAGGAGTCAGGGTGCATCGATCGAAAGAAAAAGTTGCTAGAAAAAGTAGATGCAATAATAACACTACTTGCTTTACACCTTCCCAGGACTGTGGGAATATGAATATATTTAAAAAGGCGGCTATTTTAATAAATTAAGGAAAATTTGAAATCAATGTAATCTCACGTGTGAATGATACTAAAGATATTGGGCCAGATAGCTGGGAGGATGAAGCCCAAAGCAAAGTGGTTCGTGATATACATAACAAAGTTGGTGGGCATACTTTAGAAGAAAGTAGGCCTCATAGAGAAAATTGTGGTACCAGGGACGAGAAAGAGATAAATAACATAAAAGTAGGTGGAAATAATAGAGAGAAACATACTGGAGAAATAATGGCGTGGAGAATGAGGTCAACGATGATATGGTAGTTAGACATGAAGAACATAAAACTGTTGGGGTAAGTTCATTAAGGAAAAATGCAACATGTCTCCAGGAGGGATTTTTTCTTGGGGAAGGGAGTATTCAGAAGAGCGAGATAAAAAGAGTAATTATTCTAATAGAGCTAGAGTGCATAAAGCAACACGTGTTACAAGAAGAAGGAGAACACCAAGTGGCGCAAATTCCGGCTCGAGAACCAACAAATTTATTAACCCCGATCATTGTAAAGTGTTTCATTTTGAAGATGTATAGTCGGGGAATAACCTTGACACTAGTAATGAAATTTAGGTGGCGAAAGTGTTTGTTCATTCAACAATGTCAAAAAAATTGGAGAACAAATAGGAGTGGTATGGGATGAGTCGAACCAACAGGTGGAGGAGGCCGTGGATGATGAGGTTCCAAACCATTAAGTGTTTAGTCCTATTTTGGATGTGTGTTGTCGTGTTAGTTTAGTTTTATGAAGATTCTTTCTCTAAATATCAGGGGTTTGAAGAGGAAAGGAAAAGTTGTTTTGGTTAAAAATATGATTTAAGTTCATTTGGATACCAAACTTATCTAAGATATGAGGGGACTCATCCCCACCCTTCATCTCTTTTTCATCCAATGACTAAGATTAAATCCCCAATTTACACTGCAAGGGTATTTCGGTCATTTCATCATCTATTATATAATGTTTTTTCTTCTTTTTTCTCTCACAAAAAACACACATCGAATCTCTTTTTCTCTCTCTACGCCTGATTTACTTTATCTCTCTACACCCGATCCACCATTAGTCCATCACTAATTAATCATGAATCCATCGAAACGCGATCATGATGAATCCATGACGAATTCATCACGAACATCTATAATCACGAATTAATTCATCCATCACCAGGTTTGATTAAGTTGTATTTTTATTTTTAGCTTATTTGGTTTAAATAAGCTTATTAATGTATTATCATTAGCTTTTAATTGGATTATTGTGAACGAATATTTTTGAATTGATTGTTCTTAATTATAAGCTAAGTTCTTAGATGAGAGGTTATGAATAAGTTATGAAGTTGGATTAATAAGCTAGTTAGTTTGAATAAGCTTATGAATAAGCTTTTTTTAATAGTAGTGGAGTTATGAATAAGCTTTTAACTTAAATGATTTGAATTTATTGTGTTGCATTATAAGATAGCTTATTAGATTATTTCAATGAGTTATACTTTTTTGTGAATAAGATAGTTATGAATAAGCTTATTTTCATGTTAATAAGCTGTATTATTATGATTTTTTTTAACTTTCTGATGTTATCATATATGATGTACATTTCTTATCATATATGATAGATATATCATATATGATAACTGATGATATATCATATATGATATATATACATCATATATGATATATAAAAAAAATCATAAGAAAAAATAGATTTTGTATGAGTATCTTTTAAAAAATCTGTATAAACTCTTGAAACCTGTCTTTTATCATATATATATGAGCAATTCATTTGGTATTAAAATTTTGCATAATATGTTCTTTTTTTTCTTTTATAAATGCAGTCAAACAGAGATGGTGTGATTGCCCTATTTGGAGCAAAGGAGAGAGGGATGTTGATTATAACAAGAGGATGTGCACGAATATGTTTTAAGGATCACGACGAAGTATGCGTTGTTCATGAATTCATCATTTGATAATTTGTTATAAGAATAGTGTATTATTGAAAAAGAAGAGTAGTTTCAATAATAATGTTGTTAGCACCTTTTGATTTTGTATAAATGGTTATCATATACGATATCAGATGTATATCATGTATGATTCTACATTAGGTTATGTTCTATTTGAATTATCATATATGATACTGTTCAAAAGTATAATTTTTTATATTATGAACAAGTGTTTAGTTATTAATTGTGCATACTTTTTGTTGTAATCATGAATTCATCAGATTCTTTGTTTAATATATCCAAGTTTTCTTTGAGTATCATATATGATAATTCATTATCATATATGATAGTGCATTATCATATATGGCTTAATATATCAAATCATCATGACATAATACCAAAGAAAGTTAATCATATTAACAAGACGTTGTACCAGATACCAATAGATTATAAAATCGTCCATATAATTCAAAACTCTATTAGGAGATTACAAAGAAAAAACAAGCAATAAACGTAAAAAATTCATGATCTTCTTCACTAAGCTTCTTGGCCTTTTGGATGCTTTTAATATTCAACATGCCTTGTAAACAGCTTCCTCTACATAAAAAAAGAAGATTTAATTCAATTTTCAAGCACTAATCATATATGATATATTTTATCATATATGATATATTAGCTTATATCATATATGATATAGTATATCATATATGATATGTCACTGGCAGGTCATACTAAATATTTTCAGCGATATTAAGCCATAAAAAAAGAGTTAATTCAATTTTCAACCACATAATCATATATGATATATTTTTATCATATATGATACTTTAGCTTATATCATATATGATACTTTACAAACAGGTCACACTAAATCTGTTCAGCGAGATTAAGCCATAAAACCTTATGATTCACGAAAATAAGCTAATAAGTTAGCTTATAATTCATCATAATAAAGATGATGATAATCTATAACGTTATTCACATGAGTTAGCTTTAAATTCACGTAGTTTATCATATAAGCTATATTAGAATAAGATGAATTATAAGCTTATTCACATCGAATAAGCTAAAACAAGATGAATCAAAATAAATCGAATAACTTTACCTTATTTATGAAGTGGATGATCGATGCGTTTGATGTTTGTTTTGATAAATTAAGATGTAAATATGTGTATGTGTGTGTGTGTTTGTGTGTGTTTTAGAGAGAAGAAGAAGAAGAAAAAAAGTATCGATCCAGATCTATGAATGTGGGAGTGGTAAGTGGTGTTAGGTGGAGGGGTAAAATGACGAAAATACCCCTCCGCCTTTTTTTAATTTAAAAATGAGAATTAATCTGGGCCTTTAATCAAGATTAGATGGAAGGTGGGGATTGATCCCCTTGTATCTTTTGGATACAAGGTATCCAAAATAACCGGACTCTAAAAATATTATTAAAGATGAGAAACCTTGAGTGCTTGGTCTACAAGAGATGAAGTGTAAGGATATTAGCGAACAATGGATTGAAAACATGTGGGGGCAAGAAGCTTTGGTTTCGCTCAGTGTGATGCGGTCGGTAAGTCTGATGGTTTGTTATTAATTTGGGACTCAAATATTTTTACTTGTACGTCTGTTGTTGGTGGTGAAAGGTTTCTAATGGTCAAGGGCATATGGAAAGGTGTGGAGGAGGAAGTGGTGTTGGCAATATTTATATGTATCATGCTACAGGGAAAAAACTAGAGTTGGTGGAATCGAATTTCCGGGTTAATGGAATCGGTTGGCGGAGGTTGGTGTGTTTTTGGAGATTTCAATGATGTTAGAGAGTCAGGAGACCGGTTTAACTCGGAGTACAATTCAAGATATGCTGAAAATTTCAATGACTTTATAGAGAGGAATTTGTTGTTAGAAATTCAATTAGGTGGTCAGAGCTATACTCGTATAAATGATGATGGGATTAAGTTTAGCATGTTAGATTGATTTCTTATAAATGCGGATTTTATGTCAAATTGGGATAATTTATCGATGGTGAATCTTGATAGAAATAATTCAGATCATTGTCCTATAGTGATAAAAGTCATGGATCTGGACTTTGGGCAAAAACCTTTAGGGCATTTAACTTTTGGCTTGAAGATGAGGAGATTGAAGGCGTATTTAGGACAGCTTGGTTTAAACTAGTTAGGGGGTCTAGACCAGATTGTTTGGTTAGGGACAAATTCAAAAACGTCAAGGAGGCTTTAAAAATCTGGAGTAAATCAAAGTTCGGAAATGCTAAGCATCAACTAAAGTTATGTAAGATTGAGGTTATGAATTCAGAGATGTAAGCGGAAACAAGAAACCTGGACGATCATGAAATGAGGGTTTGGAGGGAGGAACGTAAGGTTTGGTTCGACAAGGAGAATGAAATGAATAGCATTTTTAAGCAAAAAGGCTAGGATAAAGTGGGACATCGAGGGGGATGAGAATTCTCGGTTTTTTCACAACGCGGTGAAGAGAAGGTGTGACAAAAGTAATATCAGGGGTCTATGATAGACGGTGTTTGGTGTGAAGACCCAGAAAATATAAAAGGCGAGATATTTAGATTTTACGAAAGTATATTCTCCAGTAATGGTCACAGAAGATCGAGATATGAAAACAACCAGGTCCCAAAACATTCTGATTGTGATGCTTCTAATCTCGAACCCCGTTTTCGGAGGAGGAGGAGGTGTGGAAGGCAATGTATGGTTGCGGTAGTGAAAAGGACCCAGGACCAGACGGTTTTAATTTTAAGTATATTAAAAGATTTTGGGGTATCGTTAAGGAAGACGTGCTTCTAGCGGTTAGATGGTTTTGGGAATAGGTGAGTTTTCCAAAGGATGTAATGCGTCTTTTGTGACTCTTATCCCTAGGTCATAGACCCAATGGGTCTTGGCGACTATAGACCCATAAGTCTCATCGGAAGTTTATATAAAATTGTTACCAAAATTCTTGCTGAGAGGGTTAAAAGGGTGATTGGGAAAATTATAGGTGAGGTGCAAAATGGCTTTATCGAGGGTTAGTATATCCTAGACGGAGTCTTAATTGCAAATGAGACGATGCAGTTTATGAAAAGTAAGAAAATGAAGGGTCTCTTATTGTAGGTAGATTTTGGAAAAGCATATGATAGTATCAAATGGAATTTTTTAGCAGAGATAATAAAGCAGATGGGTCTCAAAGATAGGTTGCGTAAATGGGTGGCTTCGTGTTTAAGGTCAGCTTCCATTTCTATTCTAGTCAATGGGTCTCTGACAAATGAATTTGATATGAGCCGTGGGGTGAGAAAAGGGGATCCACTTTCACCATTTTTGTTCATTTTAGCGGCTGAAGGGCTTAATCCTTTAATTAGCGAAGCGGTGAATAAAAATATTTTTAAAGGTATCCGTGTTGGTGAGGACGCGATAATGGTGTCACATTTTCATTATGCGGATGACACGATTATTTTTGGATAATGGAGTAGGGAGAACGCTAGTAAACTTATGAACATACTTAAATGTTTTGAATAGGTACCGATGCTAAAGATTAACCTCATAAAAAGTAAAGTGTACGGTGTTGGGGTTGATAGTCTGGAGTTAGACCGAATGGCCACGTTTATGAGGTGTGGTGTTGGGGAGTTTCTATTCACTAATTTGGGTCTCCCCATTGGAGTACATATGAGGAGGGAGTTGGCGTGGAATGGCGTATTTGATAGATTTAAATCTAGACTTTCTGAGTGGAAGGAAAGAACAGTGTATTTCGGGGGAAGACTAACGTTAGTGAAATATGTTCTTTGAATTTTCCCGTTATATTACTTCTCAATGTTCTGCGTCCCGTCGAGTGTTATTATGTGTTAATCCCACTTCAATCCATAACACAATACTAATGATATTTAGAGAGAGAAATAGAAGAAAAGTAGAGAGAGAAACTATAGAGAGATTGGATGGTAAAAGATTACTAGAGAGAGAAAGTAATAATGACCAACACCCTCTTCCACACATGGAACATGGTATTTATATGCCACGCCATAAGGCCTTAGTGGGCTTGTTCATGGGCCGGGTTTGGCTTTGCTTGGGCTTACGCCCCTAACTTATACAATATTAGCTTAAATACCAAGCCCGGTTTTCCCGACTAACCTATTACAATACAAGATCAATAACGACTAAGATGACCTATTACATTCTTGTTCGACTATATAAAATATAGGGCTAACAATCTCCCCCAAAGTATCGGTCATATTTAAATGCATAAGATGATTGAGTCAGTACATCTTTGTGGAGGTGATCTTCATTCTTTGGTCTTGTATCTTGGTCTTGATCTTGTTTGCATTGGTTTTGTTCCTTCATGCTTTTGTGATCTTTATCTTGAGCCTTTGTCATTTGACATTGAGTGCTTGAGATCTTCATCTTGTGATCCTTGTGACTAAGATGACCTTTTACATTCTTACATTCTTAGGTATCTTGATTATCGCCATCTTGTGCTCTTGTGACTTCTGAATCGACATCGGTTAGTACACACCTACGCCACCTTCTTGATATGCAGCAACATATATAGACACGGATAAAATGGCTTTGATCATTTCATCCTAACTCGGTAGCGTTTTACCTCCGGTCGGTGAAGACCGTTAGACGGTATCAGATACCGTACCTGTGATCGGGTAGATTCGATTAAGAACATCCTTGACAGGGTTTCCCGGTGGTAGTAGCCAATTCTCTTTACTCGACCGTCTCAAAGCATACTACGAACATAAAGAGTGAATCATAAGGATAATATATCCGTCTGATTAGAGTCGTCAATTCAAAATATCTGGAACAAGTTTGATTCTAAAAGAATCGCACCATTGTTGCTTTCCAGTTTGTCAGAAGCTCGATTCATAAAGAATCTTGCGAGTCACCTACCGCAGTGCTGTTTGATGTTGACATTGGAAGGTTTTCCATTCGTCACCGTGAACACTAATGAGTGTCACTCTGAATGTTCTGGCAAGATCACACGGATTTTGCGAAGAAACCTAGAATCAAGTTTGAATCAATTAAGAATCGAAACCTAGTTGCTTTCCAGTTCTCACAAGTTTGATTCGTGTAGAATCGCACAAGTTACCTACCATGAGCTTGTTTAATGCTGGCTCAAGCAGGATTTCCATCTTCATTGTGAATCGTATCACTCAAATGTTATGGCAATATCACAAGGATAATGCGCAGGACTCGATTGTGTCCTAATGAGATGATAGAATGATCTCTTTTGGCTCTAGACTCAATAAGTGCATTTTGGTAATCGGAGGCTGGAGCAGACTGCCACCTTTTCAATATTAACTAACTCGGAGTGAGAAAGTCAATAGATACGTGTTGATCTCCGTGACAATGAGACAAGTTTCTTTTGGAGAAACTCGAATGGCTGGGAAGGGTTGTGCATTGCATCACTGGGTCCATGATGACTTGTCTTCCATAGATGTATTGACCCGGTTTCTGCCTAAGTTGCATAGAATATTCAACTCCTTCAATGCTTACCAATACGTCATCAATAGCACCTTGTTGTGATTGTTCCAGTGCTAACTTAAGTACTTGGTCCGCATTCAGCTTCATTCCACTCCATCTTTCCTAAGAACAACTATTTCTAGCTATGGAATGTCCTTGGGTAGATCCCTCCGGTTCTGGTTGGATCATAGGACTTAGTTTCCTATCCTAAACCACCTTTTGACTCCAACATTACTTCGTGGATAGTAGGTTGTTTTGGGTATAGATCTTAACCATTAAACCATTGAAAACCATTCAAAATGCTTGATAAAAATCAAAACTTTTAACACTTTGAAAGTTTTGCATTTCCAAAAAGCTCCCCCTACACACATGCATCGATATACGAAATAGTTTCGCATGTGAAGGAAAGAGTTGCACTTGAGTCTATAAGATCACATGTTGCGATATATTACATTTTAATCACATTTTCTCCCCGTATCTCTAATATAAAAATATAATATTAGAGATACCAATTGATTAAAATATGAATCATGGAACTTTTTCAGTCGGGTCGCTCCCCCTCAACAATATATGTGTGTCTTGGGACAAAATTTGACAAAATTTTAGAAAAATGAAACCACAAAATATGTTGAGGTACAGAGTTGAGATGCCTAGTCCGATATAATTTATTACTTATGACAGTTTTAAACCATTTTCGGAATGTGTTGGATACATAAAATATGACAATTTCTTAGATGTACCCAACAGCATTAAAGGCTTGATTTTAAAACGCTCCCCTTCAAAATTGGATCAAAATAACATATGACAATTTTGAGATATAAAAACCACATATGAGGAAGGGAGTGTTGAACACACAATTTTGAAAGATTTAGAAAAATCTTTTGAGAAACTCTTGAAAAATTGTGTTCAACGGTTTTAAAATAATTCCGATTTACATGAGCTCAAAACTTTGAATGTTTTGTGACTAGCTCATGACCGAGAAAAATTAATTTCCCGTTGTGGAGGATAAGTTATCATCCGTGATAAACTTTCCTTAAGTGGAAGTACGAGTTCTAAGCTGACAGTTACTTAGAAGTCGTTTTTCATGAACTTAAAAACTTTGAATGTTTTTATAGGAAGCTCATGACCGAGAAATATTATACTCTCGTTGAGAAGGATAAGTTATCTTCCGTGATAAACTTTCCTTATTTGAGGTCCGAGTCCTAAGCTGTGATGTGCTTAGAAGTCATGTACACGAGCTTAAAACATTAGAATATTTTTGATGGAAGCTCGTGTCTGAGAAAATTGAATTTCTCGTTTTGAGGGTAACTTATCATTGAAGAGATAAAGTTCCCTTTCTTTGACATTCGAGTTACAGTCTGATATGTGACTGTAAGTCATTGTGAAGTTTTACTTGTGAAACCCCCGAGACACGTATTTCTCTGATATCTGCTTCTTGAGCAACCAAACTCTGAGAGTGCCTTTTGTTGAACGGTATGAATATGGAAATCCTTGGTGTTCTTGTTGAATCGTCACTTTATTACCTGCACTTTCATCAGTAGTTTGTATGCTTGCATGTGGGTTAGTGATATCCTTGTGAGAACCATGTTGGGGTACACCTTGAACCTTTTTCGTGCTAGAGGGAAATATCTTTCCAGTAGGAACCCACCTAAGACCTATTGTTTTGAAGGTTCTACCCGTTGGTATCTACCTAAGACACGGTCTAGGAGTCATAGATTTCTCATACACAACGGAAGACATAGTTGGAGAAAACCTATTTCCTGTAGGGTTCCATCTTTGAGATGCTCTAGATTTGTGGTTCACCTTGTTCAGGACTTGTGTTATACAATCATCATGAATGGCATTAAACACGCATTTGTTACATTTCTTGCAAACAAAGTGCTTAGCATCTGAGAAGGCTCTAGAGTTCCTAGGGTTGGCAGAATTGTGCACATCATAGAAGGGTCTAGAATTCCTAGATGTGTGAACAACGCTCCTAGGTTATGGTATGGTCCTATCTCTTGCTTGTGTATTTTTCTGAGCATCCTCTAGATAGCTTTTATGACCTGTGTCATTCAAACTACGCCTATGCATGTTCTTGGAGCTAGATCTAGAGTTTCTTGAAGCATTCATGTGATCAGGTTTTGCAGATACAGTCTTTCTTAAGGTGGATCTAGATTGTGGAGTGACTGGTTTTGACAAATTGCTACGCATGTCAGCTTGGGAGGCAAACCTCGGGTTCGACGTTGTAGGTCGTTCAGACTGAAATGCATTCGGTTGTCTAGCAACTGAGCAAGGTCTGATTGGTTGAGAAGGAGGTTTCCCCAAGATAGACTGTTTTACAAACATAGTATCCACACTATTTCCTTTCAACTTCCTTAATTCATTTTTTGCAACTGTAAGTGCAAAAACCTTTTTCTGAATCTGAGCTTTTAATTGCTCATTTTATAGAAGTAATTGAGAGACACGTTGTTCTAACCTAATGTTCATATTATCAAGTATGTCGTTATCAGTAGTCGCGTCATTACTGTCTACAGTGTCGATAGGTTGCACAGTTATTTCACTTGGTGAAGCAAGCGGAGGACTTGGATTTTGAGAGGCCAACTTTGATTCTAACAAATTTATTTGTTTCACAAAATGTTATTTTCCGCGTTGAAATCTTGAATCTTACGATCCAATTTTTGTTCTAGAACAACATTTGCTTTTTCAAGTTTTTCAAAATAAGCCTCAAATTTGTTATTTTTCTTTGAAAATCGAGTTTGGCATCCTCAAAATCTTTTGTCTTCTGAGCCAACAGAATTTCAAGCTCATGAATCTTAGTATCAACATCATATACAACATTTAATTGTACCTTATTCATTTTCTCATCATAAAAATGGGTCTGATATCCGCATCATTGACTGTGTGATCATTCCCTGAGCTGTTGCTAGTATGTTGCTTTTTCAGATTTTGTTCTGCTGCTTTTTGAACAAGCATCCAATGCTTGACCCTTATAGACGTTGATGTCTTTCGTCTGCATCAGTTGTTGATTCACTCTTCGTTCAAATTGCCTTTGATGGCGTAGTCTTTCAGCAATTGACTTCTTTAGATTACTCAAATGTTGAAGAAGTGACTCTTTGAACGCCTGAGGATCTACGAGAGTATATTTGGTAAAGTATGTACTTGCAAACTCTCGATCGTTGTTGGATAAACCACTTGAGTCAATGAAGTGCTGGAACAAAATGTTGAGAGATAAAAGGATGTCCATTGATAGAGTCTCGTGAAGATCGTCGCTGTCAAGTGCGAGTAGAAGATGATCCATATTAAGTAGCATCGATCTTGTGAATTTATCAACATCTTGACCAAATAGTAGAATGAATACCCGTTTGAATCCAATTTCAAGACGAGTGCCTTTTAGGTCTTCTCTTGAAAGAACCTGAAGGTGTGACTGAAGAAACTTTAAGTGTTCCATGCATCTTTCTTTGGCTTTCAACATCTTGTATTTGATTGCATGAACGGTTTTGGTTGTAGAATCCTTGTTAGAAGGTTTACTGATTGTAGTCTTAGTATTTGTCTGAACCTTTGGATTCTGCATCTTCTCTTGATGCATCTCAGTCATGGACGTTTTCGTTGTTGTTGTTGAATCCGCGAAGATGTCCATTGAACGGATGTCTCGAAGAAGATATGATGTGTATGGATTACGGATCTTAGTGGATGTGTTGTGATGAGGTGTGGTTGATGTTGTTGAGAAAAAAATGTTAAAATCCCCTAAGAATTGTCTCTCTAGAAACCAAACATTCCAAGGCAAAAAACACTCGAATAATGAGGTTCTTCGGAATAATGACTTTTTCAGAATAACGAGGTTCTTCGGAATAATGACTTTTTCAGAATAATGAGGTTCTTCGGAATAATGACTTTTTCAGAATAACGAGGTTCTTTGGAATAATGACTTTTTCAGGGAAATGGGTTTTTTTCGGAATAAATGGCTTTTTCAGAGAAATGTGTTTTTTCGGAATAACTAATTTTTCGGAATAATTTTCGGAAAAATCCCTTCTTCGGAAAAATCTTCGGAAAATGCCCTTCTTCGAAAAAATCTTCGGAAAATGCCCTTCTTCGGAAAAATCTTCAGAAAAATCTTCGGAAAATGCCCTTCTTCGGAAAAATCTTCGAAAAAATCCCTTCTTCGGAAAAATCTTCGGAAAATGCCCTTCTTCTGAAAAATCTTTGGAAAACACACTTCTTCGGAAAAATCTTCGGAAAACGCACTTTTTCGGAATAAAGGTTTTTCAGAGAAAAACCACTTTTTCGGAATAATTTTCGGAAAACACAACTTTTTCAGAAAAAATAAACCCTTTTCCGAAAAAATTTCTTCGGAATAAAACCACAATTTCGGAGAAACAAAACCCTTTTCCGAAATTTCTAACTATTGATCGATATCCCTTTTTTTCTCGGAACAAGCTTGCAAAAAACGTAACTTTATGCCAAAGATTGATCCAAATACCCAAAAATTTTGTGTTTTTAGCCAAACTAACATTACCAAATCTCTACCACAACTATGTAGATGATTTGTATCAAGAAAAAAACACAAAAAAATATTGGATCAAATACCTTATGAAATCAATAAGAACATGAACCACGAATCTTCAATCACCTGTCCATTATAGGCTCTTGATACCAAATGTTAATCCCACTTCAATCCATAACACACAATACTAATGATATTTAGAGAGAGAAAGAGAAGAAAAGTAGAGAGAGAAACTATAGAGAGATTGGATGGTAAAAGATTACTAGAGAGAGAAAGTAATAATAACCAACATGAGGGTATTTATATGCCACGCCATAAGGCCTTAGTGGGCTTGTTCATGGGTCGGGCTTGACTTTGCTTGGGCTTACGCCCATAACTTATACAATATTAGCTTAAATACCAAGACCGGTTTTCCCGACTAACCTATTACAATACAAGACCAATAACGACTAAGATGACCTATTACATTCTTGTTCGACTATATAAAATATAGGGCTAACATTATGGCTCATTAGAGAGTGAGAAAAAACTTTTTTTGAGGTGGGATAGGGGGGAAACAAAAATGTCATGGGTTAAATAGGATAGGGTTATCGCTTCTTACGGGGATGGGGAGCTTAACATCGGCTCTTTGATTGTGAAAAATCTAGCATTATTAGGGAAATGCTGGTGGAGATTTCGGACCGATAGTGGAGCTCTTTGGTGTAGAGTCATTAGGAGCATATATGGTACTGATGGTGGGTGGGGTGGTGTTACGAGGCCTCGGGGTGGAGGGGGTGGGGTTTGGGCTAATATAGTTAGTATAGGGAAGATGGTGGATGGTATGGAAGGGGGGTTTTGTTAATCAATTTACAAAAGTCATGGGAGACGGACAAAACTACTGCTTTTTGGACGGATACATGGGTTGGTGATATGCCTTTGTGTAGGCGTTTCACGAGACTAAATCATTTAGGTAGAAATAAAGTGGCGATGGGTGTGATCATATGAAAAGTTTGTTATGATCAGAGGGTCTTCCACTATCCCAATTGATTAGCCCTCTTACAGATATCTTATATAACATATAAACTAACTCTCATGTTCGTTTGAAAGTCCAATTATACTCCTAATTACCTTAACCACGTTAAAACATTAAATTAAAGCCAACTGATTTCAAAACTGTTTTGACCTCCGACTGTTGTAACCTGTTTTTGACCCACTTCTCTACCTCTAATTCAATTCTATTTTCTTGCATTTGAAAGCCAATTCAATTACTTTTTCAGGGATATAAGATTCGAAAATTAAAAGTTTGTAGAACTCTAGATATGATCAAAACATTTGCCCTAAAATTCTGTCCAGTTTTTAAAAACGAATTTAACAGAACTAGTCTAATAGTTATCCACATCATGTATAATTATTAACCCTAATCAATCTAAACATCTTTATATCATTAAAATACAGAAATTATGTTAGAAATACGTTTTTACGTATTTAGAAAGGATTGGTCACTCCAATGATATTGGGCTCGTGATCCAATATAGCCCATATAGCCCACATGTAGGGTAGGCTATATATACCCCCTCCTAGCATGTTAGGAGGGGTTGGTCACTTTGTGTTTAGACACATTTCATCTTAATCAACCATTTCTCTCATTCTCTCCTTTCTCTCTCTTCTTTCTCTCTCTAAGTTCTTCATTCTTCCTTCCATTCAATAGATAATTCATAACATGCTTAATCCTTAGAAAACACGATTCTACAATTGGTATCAAGAGCTTGGTTGATTCTTCGGATTGGCACGTTTTATCTATTGATTTGGTGGTAAAGTTTCCTTCTTTCACAATTTTTTTTCTTTCGTCTATTTTTTCTTTAAGCTTACGTTGTTAAAATTTACTTTTATAAACTCTTTGATAAAATTTTTATCAAATCTTTCTACTAAAAATTTCTTTTACTTTTATCTATTATAAAAATTTTAACACTAATTTTTATCAATTTTTTCACATTTTGTTCTTTTAATCCATTTTTATCCATTTTCAAAATTTTAATCCATTTTTATTAGTTTTATAGTTTTCTGTTTTTGTCTTTCTTTTTATGCAATTTTAATCCATTTTTATTAGTTTTTACAGTTTTCTGTTTTGTCTTTCTTTTTCTGATTTGTCTTTTTTATCCTCGTTTTGAATCGGAGAAGTTTTTCCCACATTCAGATGGATTCCTTTTTTTGTCATATTCCGATAGAAGGTTGCCAGTATTCCGATATCTTCTCATTCCGATCGCAATAACCATTGGTTCTACTTTGCGATCAAATCATTCCGACACCCTTATTCCGACGTGGATTCCGATCGTACTTTGCGATCGTGGATTGCGACGGGTTTAAGGAACACTGAGACGAAACTCTGCCGAAATATTTTCGTGACATTCCGACGGAAGTGGTTTGATATTGCGATGAAGATGACACATATTGCGATGGGTTGTAGTTTACATATTGCGATGGAAAAAAATTTCAAGATTGCGATGACTATTTTTTTAAAAATTATTGCGATAAGATTATTTCTTTCAAAGTTATCCCACTTACAAACTCAAACAAGCACTCATTCGACACACATTGTTTTTGCGTTTTTTGACCAAAGTTTTGACTCAACACATTTAGACCAAACCAAAAACAAACCTAGACTCTAGACTTGACTTGGACTCACTCTTTAACCTCGACCACTTCACTTCGACTTAAAAAGACTAACCATTTTGACTCAACCACCAGCCTAATTTTCTCAAATCAAATTTAGACTTCGACACACACATCTCGACTGACACAACAACTCACTCTCTCAGATCTAAAACAACTGCTTCAAACCACAACAACTGCTTCACAACCCTAACTCGAAAAACAACAAGCATTCTCGACTGACACAAGACGTGAACAGACAAACACCCTCGGAACCAAACCCAAACGAAAACGACTCAACACTCACCCTCGACTCCCTCTCACGACTCGAATATCAAAACACCCTCTCGTATCACCCACAAACCCATCTATCATCAATCCACTCATACCCAAACTCTCGAACAAACTCTCACCCACACGACTCTTAAACAGAAAACATACCAGATCTTAGAAAAACCCTCATCGATCATGGACACATAAAGAAAATAGAGAAACCTACCTGAGACCCATTCAGGATCTTGAAGCTGATTCATTTGTCCCCGTTTCAGTTGTTTGATTCAAGTAACAAAAAGATAGTTGTTCTATCGAATATACATGTTGAGATAGATGGTTTTGTGAATGAGCTTTTGTGGCTAGATGGTCTTGATCTATTGATTGATGGATCAGTTTTGATGAATGACACTGAAAAGGGTTTTGTTTAATAAGATTTAGAGTTTGTAAGAAGATAATCAGTTAGATCTTTTCATCTGTCCTCGTTTCAATTTATTCCGAGTATGAGAGAAATAAGTGAGTGTAATTAGGTTTGGGTGGCTAGGATTTGGAGAAGAGAAAGTGACGGAGGAAACAAGAATTAGAGAGAAAATAGGAAGATGGGGCGGATAAATTTAGGAGATAAATTAGGGGTTTTAGTTTTTATATATTGAGTTTTTGGAAGCTAATTAGCCACGTCTTGTTCAGATATGCCACACATTTTATTCATACAGAGTTACCAAGATTTTTGGATGCTATGTTTCTTTTGGTTTGCTTTATTATAATAGGCAACGTATAATAATTATTATAATAGTTTTGCCACGTTTTACTACCAACGTAATACTTAAGTTTTTTAACAAAAGTATTCTCCTAAGTTATACACGTTTTTGTTCAACGTCTAGCTCAACAAAAGTATTCACCAAGTTGTATTTGGACGAAAATTATTCTCGAGTAAGTTATTCACGTAAATTTTTCGGGTCGTGTCAAAGTAATTAAGTTTTTGGGTCGAAAGGATATCAAGTTGTTTAGTTTAGTAATATCGGGTTTGTATTATCATCAAGAAATCATTGAGCCGAGAAAAGAAACTTATATCATCAATCGTGGATTTTTTTTAAGAATTATTTACGATTTCTTCGTTGGTTTCTAAAATCCCGTGAATTTAATTTTTCGGTTTATTCACGACTCATAAAATCCCAAATTCAACCACAATGACACCTATCTTTCATCGACATTCAATGGAATCGTTGAATTCAACAGTTCAAGATGGAGAATTGCAACACATGCAACTAAAAGAAATCAAATTGTGACAAAAAACATTGGAAATCTTTCACGAGCTCAAGACACATCTTGCACTTCTTTATCCGCACAACATGACCGAACTTCCAGCCACGGTTCAACTGTTCTTTAGCAAAGTAGATAATTTCAAAGAGAAGATTTTCAATAATTTGGATGAGTTACGGTTGCAATTTGAAAGGGAGATTCTTCATGGGGTTAACGCGAAGTTATGTCTAGAAATCCTTCGTACACAGTTTAAGGACTTCTTTGCCTCAACAATGGTACCTCCTTTTGATTATTCGACTCCAATCCTTCACCAGCTTTTCAACGTGCATACGGGTTGCCAGACTGAAACCTTTAGAAGTGGTTTACTCAATCACATCAATATACTTGAGAAATGTATTGAGGTCAGGTTCGTTAATTACAACGAGATACGGTTGAAAAAGGGTCAGATTGAAAGAATCAAGGAGTCGTCTAAATCATTGCATGCAGCAATACCTCATGAACATGAACATGAGAGAGAGACACGCTTCAAGCTGTCGTCAAAAGATGACCAGATCTGCCCGATGCAAGAAATAGGTGCCAATTTGGTAGCCACGGGAAGCAATGGCAAGGAATCAGGAGGAAAGCATGAAACGAGCAACAAGTCACAAGCACCAACTGTTCAGGTGCCAAGTTTCAACAATATACAGCATGTTGACCATTCTGAACCTAATTATGCCAAACATGGGATGGAAAAGAGTGATAGCGATACCACTTCTAATTCATCCGATGTGAGTCATAATGGGGGAGAAAGTGTTCAAAATGTTAAACATCATGATAAGTGTCTTAGGACTGCTTCTTTAAATAATTCTGATTCTAGGATTAAAGAGCTTGAAACGATTTTAGCTCAGCAATCCAAAGAGCTTGAGGATGCCAAAATTGAATTTTCAAAGAAAACGGAGAAATTTGAAACGTATTTTGAAAAACTTGAAAAGTCAAACGTTGTTCTTGAACGAAAATTGGATCAAACTGTTCTAGATTCTAAAGCTGAAAAGGATAATTTTTTGAAACAAATTAAGTTGCTTGAATCTAAATTGACATCCCAAGATAACTTGCTCAAAGAGAATGAGACTTTAAAGGCTCAAGTACAGGAAAAGGTTTTTGCTATAGCTGCTTTGAGAAATGAATTAATGAAAACTAAAGGAACTAGTGTGGACATTAAGCTTGAAAAACCATCATTCTTGGGGAAACCGCCTACAAATCAGTTCATTCGACAACCGACTGAATTTAGATCCGAGCGATCACAATCCTCGAGACCGCGGTTTGCCTCCCAAGTTGATATCGTTCATCTTTCTAGACCAGTCACTAACGCAACTAGGCCCAATATGACCAAAACAGATTTAGCAAGACCTAATCACATGATTGCCTCTAGTTTCTCTAGAAATACCAAGACCACGTCTAGAACTAGTTCAAATGACGTTCACCATAAATCTGGTTTGAGGGAAGCTAAGCAAAAGTGTAACACCCCCAAATTTACACAATTCAATACAGCAGAAGACTCGTTGGTGTTACGGGATATCACATTACTCACATCATAGACAACGCTTAAAAATCGTGTCGTTTAATAATAAATCATTTCCATTCATAAATATCAAATTTACATAGGTCCCAAGTCATTGTATTTCATACAGGTTTTACAAAGCATTTGAATGGAAAATTATTATTTAAGTGCGGGCCATGAATTCTTGTTGTCTTCCCGAGAATTACCTTCAAGTACCTGAGATAAAACATGTTAAAAGAAAAGGTCAGCGAAAACACCGAGTGAATTCATAGAGTTTAATAAAATCATTAATATATCATCGGTATATAATTATTACCGAAAATCATTTTTGTACAAATCTTTGTAATAGGCCATAAAATAGCCAAAGTCATTTCATACAAATCCTTATCAAAAGTCATGATATAGGCTTTTGCCTTCAAAATCATTATACGAACCATTGTCGTAAAAACATCATACAATACGTTTATAACGTTGTATAGAGTTAAATAAAAATCGTTATATGAATATGGTTATGTAAAACCAATACACGAACATTATATAAATAATAAGACCTCGTATTGCTAGTCAGGCAATATATTATAATTCAATGCGTATAGCAGTATTTTGTTATTCGGATTATTATAAGCCGCATGACATTATTACCTTACTATAACAAACAACGGGTAGCTAGCCCGAAACTCAATTTGCCCATCTAAGTTAGCGTGTCGTCACAATAATCACGCTTGTGTAAATCTTCTCATACATAAATTCGCTTACCAATCTGTGTGGCACGACAGGGATCAACCGTCAAGGCGCGAACTGGGGTGATCGTCCCCAAATAGTACTATTATATGCATAAGCGTCTACCAAATCCCGGTAGTTTACAATTCATGCTAATGGGACTTTTAGTGACATAACCTAACTTTAATAATCCATTTCATTTCATCTATCGGGTCATTTAATCATTCATCGGGTCATACAATCATTCGGGTCCAAATCAATAAACAGACAATCGGGAAAAATGGTGTCCTATTTTAGTAAAACTAACATGTTATCTCCCTCGCGGGTTTATAAAATATTTCATAAAAACGTTTAAAAGAGTGCGAGGCTATGAACTCACGTTGATGTGGGAAAGCGGGTTATCGGCAATTCGGATGTACGGTACGTGCTTCAATCACGGAAACCTAGACAAATAATACTTGTCTTAGACTCTTGTCCAATGACTTTATTAAAATAACAATTACGTATACATATGATGATTTTATATATATGATGATCAAGTGGGTTTATATATTCTCATTTACTCATTTTAGTGTTATGTGTTAGAAATTTTCAAGACTAGTTACACTAGTTCAACTTGTTTACATTTTGAGGCCCAATGGGCCCATTACAAGCCCAATATATTATATTAGCCCAATTATACTTTTATTATCAGTATTATACTTTAGATGTTGGGCCCAAATGGTTTAAGCCAAATAAGTAAGTTTATAAGTGTTTTACTAACTAGTCGGGTATATAGTCCAATAAGGCTACTTTGGCCCGTTAATGTCTATATGTTGTAAAGATCGGGTTTTATCGGTTTTTAATTGTTATATAAGTTCATATATCAGTATGTGAGTTTATAAAATTTGATATTAGACGGGTCCGACCGTCTAAGTTTTATTTGACAAAAACGTTAATCTTTCGGTTTTAGCCGAAAAGACGTAAAACTTAGTATATTGTTTTTATAACTTATAAAACTTACCAAACTACCATTTTATATAGTGTCCATTTATTTATCCTTATGTATATTTATATAAATGAAATATATAAGTTTGTGAATTTTAATTCACATTTTATACTATATTTATTTGAGTGCTTATATAATAATATTAAACTTTAATTTCACAAAATCTGTCCTAAATTTTAAGTTCACTAAAATGTCTATATCTAGAGTTCTATAATGAGATAGGACGTCAAATTTTTATCACAGAAGCTACATGATATGTGCTTCATTTTATTCTCGTATAGCTACTGATGAATCAACATCTAAATATTTTAATAAATTCGTCCAAAACAGTATAGGCAGATTTGCACTCTAAACTTGTTTTGATCATATCTCACTCATTTTTATGATTCCATTGTATGACCAACTCTCACATGTGTATGACATCTAATACTTACTGTATATTGATTCCACGTTACCATTTTATCAGTTTAACATTTGGTTACTTACTGTTTTTATACAGCCATCATATTTAGCAAGATTTTAACCTTGTTACTTATGATTTTCTATCTTTTTAACCATATTTATCAACACCAATCCCCACACAATACTTTTATCATCATATATTCATTTTATAAATATACAATAGGAAAAAATACATGATTACATAATCAAAATAACAAGAGGATGGGAAGAACAATCTTTATACCACCAAGATTAAGTAGTTGGAAGGATCAAGACATGGATTTTGATCACACAACTTGTGATAAATCAACACCAATCTTCATGGCAACCAATACTTATAAACTTCATGTAGAAATCAGCCCTTGAACATCACCAAATCTTCTCCTTGGATGTTAAAATCACCACCAATCAATAGAGCTTGAAAATGGCATCATCATATGTAGAGATAACATAGGATTTGTGGTTAAATTTGATCAAAATAGGGTGTTTAAGGGTGAAGGTTGGACGAAATTTAGAGAGAGAGGGAGGAGAGTTGTGTGAGATTTGCATGTTGCAAATGAAGTTAATGGTTTGGTGCAAGTGGTTTTTGCATGTTTAGTTAGCTTGCAAAGTTAAGCAAGACATGTGTCTTGCTTACTTTGTAAGCTTGACACCTAAGGGTGTGTTGTGGATAGATGTTCCCGTCCATATAGTGGGGTGGGGCAAGATTTATCTTGTCTCATCCTACTAATTTACGGGTACTCCTCGTTTTTAGTTTCCTCGATTTGCGTGCCCTCGGGTCGTTTTACGAAAAACGTTTTTATAAATTATGAATCAACGGCACAAAAAGAATCTAATAAAAATTGTCTCATAAAAAATGGAGTTCGAAAACGTAAATACGTAATCCTAAGGTTTCCGGTTTAGTCGTAAAGGACGTTAAATTATAATCGTAAGTCCTAATCTCTTCTCGTAAATTTGTGAGTTTATAAACCAACACAAATTTAAAATCTCAAAATAATATTCACGGATAAATTTATTTTCTGAAGTGTCGGACTCTCACCAAAACGGTGTATGTAAACGTAAGCACGTAACGTAGAATCCTCCGGTTTAGACGTAGTAGATGCTACTTCATGACGTAAATCTAAATTATTCTCAAAAATAAGTGAGTTCATAATATAACATTAAAATAATGTTTTTAAATAATATTTGAGAATAAAATATACACCATAAATTGACGGATTGTCACAGCATTTACCCCTAAACAGGATCTTTGTCCTCAAAGATCATCTTATCTTACTACTTGCTTCTTATAGAGTTAAAGCCATGTGGGTATTTCCTCCTTATTCGGTCTTTTCTCACAAGTGTAATTCATTACAATACGCGAGTTTCATCAAACATAATTACAGGAATAAGATCAGGCTTAATGTTGACTTACTTTTTCTATCCATGATGTTCACGGGCTCTTGATGAATGCAACTTTTCGCCGATCTAAACTTCATTAAGAAATAGTTAGACTTTCACTTGATAGACATTTTATCAAGTTCGATTTACGAAACATAATTCACGCAGCTCTTGAAGTCCTAGGGTAGATCCAACTTATATGCCTTTCAAACCAATCTTTTACATCATCTCAATGGTCCCATACAACAGGGACTTATATCCCATGATCTTTCAGATCATCAATTCATTTTTCCATGGTTAAATTTTTGGCATAACTTCGCTACCCATCTGGCATTTCAAGATCTACATTTCATATTCACATAACCTCCTGCCCACTACGGGCAGTCAATAATCAGATCCTAATTTCAACAACCATTTCAGGTCTCGCGGGTCGAGTATTTTGTAAGGTTAGGTTCACCATCATAGGAAACCTTAAACCTAAAAGAAATGTCCAACTCACAATGGGTGTATGTCGGGTGTCTTCATCCCAACTCCTGCTTACAGATGCTCTAATATATATCCTCGTAAGATTCCATCTCGATCCTAATACGATGATTATCAATGATAATCTCTACAAAGGAAAGCGATTATACGGTTTATTACCAAAGGTCAATCATTCAAACATAAAACAGCACTTATAGTATTTTGTATCGTTACTTTACCTCATCCCTTCGATTGGGGTGGTAAACAGTACTCTCATCAAGGTTCGTTCCTAATGACTTCTGAGCAAATCTATAGAAATTCGATGCGAAGCGAGGATCTTGATAGAGATGATCGATACAGGCACACCATGTTTACACAACTCCTATAAATACAAAAGAGTCAATTTCTTCATCCAGAATCTATCATTAACAAGAATGATATTAGCAGATTTGGTTAGCCTGTCGACGATGAACCAAATCGAATCAAATTCAGATGATGACCTTTGCAATAGTTAGAGGTTTACTAAAGTATGAGGTGATGTCCGCCTTCATAATTTGCCATCAGTACAACTTCTTCAGATAAAGATACATTTAGTCAGAAATGACATGAATAGAATAGTTAATATTACGAGATTCCAACATAACTAAATCTCGAAATCTTCCATGTTTAGGCAACCACAAGTGGCCTTTTATACATTTAACGCTATCGGCTCCTAAATTCTAATGATTCATATTAGTCGCGAATCCCTTTTTATTATCTATATTATCGTTTTTACAAGCATCGGCTATATTTTAAATTGATCAGCAATTTTATTTTGCACAATCATTATTAAGGAACACATCCTAGTTGGTTCTTTATCATTTCTATATAATGTGTCAGTATCTACATTCACTTTTCCTGATGAAATAATTATCAGGACCGTATTTATTAAAAAATTCTTTCTTCATATTTTCTAAGTTTTAGTTTCGTCTCAACTATTATTTTATTTTTTTCAGTTTTGCTCAATCCAACGTCGAAAGCGTCGATAATTATTACAAGTAAATAAATATTTAATTTTTATGAAACGTAATCGTAAAAATTTTAAATTTCTTAGTTCGACCAATTATAAAAATGTTCAAAATAAATTCGAATTTAATTAACAAGATTTTTGTTGATTTATCGAAAATAATTAAAATAATTAATAATATCCGAAAATGTTCGAGAAATCTTTGTTTATACTTTGGTCAAAATTTCTTAGTTTAAAAGAAAAAATTGTCGTTTCAATTTCAAGTCATGGTTTAAATGGTTTCCTCAATTCCTCTTAGGTTGTCTTGAGGTATACACAAACATTTACCCCTAAACAGGAGTTTAGTTAAATGTTATGGGTTTAAGGGAATGATTCCTTAAAAATTCTTTTGATAAAACATTTGTCAAAACATATTTGCACTTTCTTTTTGGTAAAACCCAAAGTCTTAAAAGGGCTCTTAATTTTTGAAGAGTCAATATATATATATATATATATATATATATATATATATATATATATATATCTTACCATTATTAATCAAACGGTCATTTTATGTAAAGGATCATGTCTTTAATCACATGTTACATATTCAAGGTACAGGTTTTCACTACTCGGCCGACTCAGGGCATTCTACAAATAATTATTAACTCATTCTTATTCTTATAAACAAACAAATGGTCCTTAATGATCATAAGCATGAATTTATCAAATTACAGCCTACACACGTGATTCACCAAATTTATGGATGCTACGTGTGTATTAGTCAATCCAAACGACATCATGTGAAACTCATAGTGTTCATTACAAGTACCGGATGTGGTGATTGGAATAGATAATCTTCTTCGTGGATGCGAAATTGATGATAACCATGCCGAGGATCAAAATTTTTAAATATATGCTAGAACCTTGTAAATGATCGAACAAATCTATCATATTGGGTAGTGGATATATGTTTTTTAATCGTCAATTTACCTAGTTCATGGTAATTCAACAAATATAAGGAATAATAACACCGTAGCTCTTGATAATGACGAGCTTGGTAGAATAAAAGCTTTCTCCGACAACTCTCTCAGTTGTACGGTAATTCTTTTAATTCAGATGGCGCTGACGTACAGTGCACAAGCCATAAGTACAACACCGGGAATATAATCAATACCAAATTCATCCTGCCTTAATGGAAAAAGTCTAGGTAATTCACCAGCAAATACCTCCTAAAGTTTCAGATAACAGAAACATCTTTTAATAAATTCATATTAGGTTCTTTCTAGATTATAGTATCTAAGACTAATTCACAACCATTCACGGTATAATTTCAAGTCTAAATGTAGGATATGGTCATCCATCAAGAATTATTTAGATCACTTTTGATAATCAACATCTTATCTTTTAGGGGATTTCTACTCGAGTTCCCATCAATTAAGACAATGTCGTCATGTCATAATCAATCAATCCATTCTACTGGCACTATCAACTTTTTAGTTTTATTGCCGTCGATAAGATGTGAACTTCTCAAAAGACTAATACTAACTCATAATCCTTCGCAATTCAAGGATATCTGGAGACATAACTAACCTTAAAAGAGTAAGGTCAACGCATAATCTACGCGAGAAAATTTCAAATCAAATACAGACGAAAACATTAACGAATATGAGTGTATCCCATGTTTTCATAATTTGAGTACGCATTCGAAAGCTCCTCGGATCGTTACCCAAGTCATTCAAATGAAATCAAATCAAAAGAAATGATAGGAACGTCGATACATCAAGTCGGGTATCAACACTCGGTAATCAGATACTTTTTCAAAGAATCTCACCACGGGAGAATTGGAAAAGAAGGGAATATCAATTGTCAATTAAGACAATATCCACAGATGAGTAAATTCGACTCAGAAGAATAAATGGTACGGGCACATATGTAGGTGTCCCTATCAATATGTCCCTATTTTTCACTTCTTGCAGAGCTCAAAAAATTTAATCTTTCACAACTTCAAAGAAAATGTAGTGTTTATTAATCAATTTTATGATGACTACTAATCAGCCTTGCATGGTCTCTTCCAAATTGTATGTAGGCGCGCAACTATATACAATTTCAAGATTAACGATGCAATACTCAGTTCGTCAAAACTTTGTCATCATGTTTAAAATATATATTCATGCTTAATTTTTAAATAAGAATCAAGAATAAATTTACAAGGATTTTCTTTGTTATGAAAACAACTAAGTTTTCCAAGGTGTTTTATAAACAACTTCATTTCGATAACGATCACTTATAAATCTCACTTTGAATAATCCTTACGGTGATGAAAATTCAAATTTTTTCAAGGAATACTGTTTTATCTTATAAAAACAATGAGTGATCTGCAAAAGAGTGATAAAAAGTTGTTCACCAAGAACTAACTTCAATATATCAGGAAATGAGCGTAGCCAAATAATCATGAGGTTCATGATCTCGATGACGCTCAAAAAGAATAATCCACAACGTAACTCATATCGAGATGAGTACTTGTTCAATGGTTGCATCACTAATGCGAGCATTAGGATGAAGCAATAAATGATAGATAACCTCGATACATGTAGAGTTTAGCAATCAAAGGTAGTCTTTTCATTAATCACAAACAAGTCAAAATTGTACCGTAACACATTACTGTCACTATGTCATACAATTCCAAGAACTCATCCTACCAACTGATGTCTCAGTTAAGTTAGGGATTATTTTTAAAAGATACCACAATGAGTACTAATCTAAAAGAGTCATTAGGTGTTCCACATGTCCCGAAATATCCATCTATCCCAATTCAGAAGAAGATTTCTTCTATTTATTTATTGAACACTGGGCATCCTCGTCAGTGGACAATGGTCTAGGAACAACCCTTAACACGAACTAACAATCATTTAAAACCTTATAATTCAATCTTAGGACTTAACGACTTCCTTTTAATAATTTCTTATTCCATACAAGTTAAATTTTTACTTTATTCAACTTTTAATCAACTTATACTCAATGCAACATCCTACCTCATTCTCTAATACTTTCAAATTTATTCTTAGACCTTGAAAGGGCAATAAAATCTCGATATGATCAACACTTAATTTCCAATCCTATAGCTCTTACAACAATAGTTATCAAATGAGTCATTAGCATGAGATGACTCACACATTCAATTAGATTTCTCGGAAAGGTACTAGTGGCATGAGGCTTTTGGGTAAAGGCTCCAATGACAGCCTCAAGTGCAACATTCACCCTTTTGATTCTTAAATTTAAGAATTGGGTGACACCGAATCAGATGACACCTTTCCAGGTGGTAAGGTTTTGTCAAACTCCACTCTATAAGGAAAGATCGTCATGACATCGATATCAGATATAATCTCGCCAATTCTTCTTTAATATCACAATCAACTAATATCAACATTTCTACGAATATTAGCCATTTGTTGGGATCATAAATATCCGCAACTTGGTTCAGATCAAGAATAGCTAGAATTCCTACGGGAATAGCTTCGATTATTTTACTAGGGGATTTAGGGTTCCTTGTGACAATCTACGTCGTATAAATACCTCGTAAAATATTAAAATAATCATCAAACAATCATGTAATCAAATTACATCATATATATATATATATATATATATATATATATATATATATATATATATATATATATATATATATATATATATATATATATATATATATATATATATATATATATATATATATATATATATATATATATATATATATATATATATATATATATATATATATATATATATATATATATAATCCAAGTTATATATATATATTGAAATAACACTTCTCAGTCTGGCCTTGTCGGTAACTCGGGAATTCTTCGGCACCGTTATAGTCAAAAGATTTTTAGACATTTTTTGAAAAATGTTTATAGTTAAAAGATTTTGTAATGTTTTATTCAAAACCTTGGTTTTAAAAATCTTTCGTTCTCTATAACGAGAGCTCTGGTACCAAACTGTAACACCCTCAAATTTACACAATTCAATACAACGGAAGACTCGTTGGTGTTACGGGATAGCACATTACTCACATCATAGACAACGCTTAAAAATCGCGTCGTTTAATAATAAAGCATTTCCATTCATAATTATCAAATTTACATAGGTCCCACGTCATTGTATTTCATACAGGTTTTACAAAGCATTTGAATGGAAAATTATTATTTAAGTGCGGGCCATGAATTCTTGTTGTCTTCTCGAGAATTACCTTCAAGTACCTGAGATAAAACATGTTAAAAGAAAAGGTCAGCGAAAACGCCGAGTGAATTCATAGAGTTTAATAAAATCATTAATATATCATCAGTATATAATTATTACTGAAAATCATTTTTGTACAAATCTTTGTAATAGGCCATAAAATAGCCAAAGTCATTTTATACAAATCCTTATCAAAAGTCATGATATAGGCTTTTGCCTTCAAAATCATTATACGAACCATTGTCGTAAAAACATCATACAATACGTTTATAACGTTGTATAGAGTTAAATAAAAATCGTTATATGAATATGGTTATGTAAAACCAATACACGAACATAATATAAATAATAAGACCCCGTATTGCTAGTCAGGCAATATATTGTAATTCAATGCGTAAAGCAGTATTTAGTTATTTGGATTATTATAAGCCGTATGACATTGTTACCTTACTATAACAAACAACGGGTAGCTAGCCCGAAACTCAATTTGCCCATCTAAGTTAGCGTGTCGTCACAATAATCATGCTTGTGTAAATCTTCTCATACATAAATTCGCTTACCAATCCATGTGGCACGACGGGGATCAACCGTCAAGGCGCGAACTGGGGTGATCGTCCCCAAATAGTACTAGTATATGTATAAGCGTCTACCAAATCCCGGTAGTTCATAATTCACGCTAATGGAAATTTTAGTGACATAACCTAACTTTAATAATCCATTTCATTTCATCTATCGGGTCATTTAATCATTCATCGGGTCATACAATCACTCGGGTCCAAATCAATAAACAGACAATCGGGATAAATGGTGTCCTATTTTAGTAAAACTAACATGTTATCTCCCTCGCGTGTTTATAAAATATTTCAAAAAAACATTTAAAAGAGTGCGAGGCTATGAACTCACGTTGATGTTGGAAAGCGGGTTATCGGCAATTCGGATGTACGGTACGTGCTTCTATCACGGAAACTTAGACAAATAATACTTGTCTTAGACTCTTTTCCAATGACTTTATAAAAATAACAATTATGTATACATATGATGATTTTATATATATGATGATCAAGTGAGTTTATATATTCTCATTTACTCATTTTAGTGTTATGTGTTGGAAATTTTCAAGACTAGTTACACTAGTTCAACTTGTTTACATTTTGAGGCCCAATGGGCCCATTACAAGCCCAATATATTATATTAGCCCAATTATACTTTTATTATCAGTATTATACTTTACATGTTGGGCCCAAATAGGTTAAGCCCAATAAGTAAGTTTATAAGTGTTTTACTAACTAGTCGGGTATATAGTCCAATAAGGCTACTTTGGCCCGTTAATGTCTATATGTTGTAAAGATCGGGTTTTATCTGTTTTTACTTGTTATATAAGTTCATATATCAGTATGTGAGTTTATAAAAGTTTATATTAGATGGGTCCGACCAAGTTTTATTTGACAAAAACGTTAATCTTTCGGTTTTAGCCGAAAAGACGTAAAACTTAGTATATAGTTTTTATAACTTATAAAACTTACCAAACTACCATTTTTATATAGTGTCCATTTATTTATCCTTATGCATATTTATATAAATGAAATATATAAGTTAGTGGGTTTTAAATCACATTTTATACTATATTTATTTGAGTGCTTATATAATAATATTAAACTTTAATTTTACAAAATCAGTCCTAAATTTTAAGTTCACTAAAATGTCCATATCTAGAGTTCTATAATGAGATAGGACCTCAAATTTTTATCACAGAAACTACATGATATGTGCTTCATTTTATTCTTGTTTAGCTACTGATGAATCAATCTCTAAATATTTTAATAAATTCGTCCAAAATAGTATAGGCAGATTTGCACTCTAAACTTGTTTTGATCTTATCTCACTCATTTTTATAATTCCATTGTATGGCCAACTCTCACATGTGTATGACATCTAATACTTACTGTATATTGATTCCAATTTACCATTTTATCAGTTTAACATTTGGTTACATACTATTTTTATACAGCCATCATATTTAGAAGATTTTAACCTTGTTACTTATGGTTTTCT
The DNA here is from genome assembly GCA_025667525.1 of Glebionis coronaria. NCBI lineage: Eukaryota > Viridiplantae > Streptophyta > Magnoliopsida > Asterales > Asteraceae > Glebionis > Glebionis coronaria. Next base: position 179,495,240 of record CM046880.1, on the reverse strand, counting down.
ATCTTTTTAACCATATTTATCAACACCAAATCCCCACACCATACTTTTATCATCATATATTTATCATATAAATATACAAAAGGAAAGAAAATACATGATTACATAATCAAAATAACAAGAGGATGGGAAGAACAATCTTTATACCACCAAGATTAAGTAGTTGGAAGGATCAAGACATGGATTTTGATCACACAACTTGTGATAAATCAACACCAATCTTCATGGCCACCAATACTTGTAAACTTCATGTAGAAATCAGCCCTTGAACATCACCAAATCTTATCCTTGGATGTTAAAATCACCACCAATAAATAGAGCTTGAAAAGGGCTTCATCATATGTAGAGATAACATAGGATTTATGGTTAAATTTGATCAAAATGGGGTGTTTAAGGGTGAAGGTTGGACGAAATTTAGAGAGAGAGGGAGGAGAGTTGTGTGAGATTTGCATGTTGCAAATGAAGTTAATGGTTTGGTGCAAGTGGTTTTTGCATGTTTAATTAGCTTCCAAAGTTAAGCAAGACATGTGTCTTGCTTACTTTGTAAGCTTGACACCTAAGGGTGTGTTGTGGATAGATGTTGCCATCCATATAGTGGGGTGGGGCAAGATTTATCTTGTCTCGTCCCACTAATTTACGGGTACTCCTCGATTCTAGTTTCCTCGATTTGCGTGCCCTCGGGTCGTTTTACGAAAAACGTTTTTATAAATTATGAATCAACGGAACAAAACGAATCTAATAAAAATTGTCTCATCAAAACGGAGTTCGAAAACGTAAATACGTAATCCTAAGGTTTCCGGTTTAGTCGTAAAGGACGTTAAATTATAATCGTAAGTCCTAATCTCTTCTCGTAAATTTGTGAGTTTATAAACCAACACAAATTTAAAATCTCAAAATAATAATCACGGATAAATTTATTTTCTGAAGTGTCGGACTGTCACCAAAACGGTGTATGTAAACGTAAGCACGTAACGTAGAATCCTACGGTTTAGACGTAGTCGATGCTACTTCAAGACGTAAATCCAAATTTCTTCCCAAAAATAAGTGAGTTCATAATATAACATTAAAATAATGTTTTTAAATAATATTTGAGAATAAAATATAAACCATAAATTGACGGATTGTAACAAAAAGACACAAGTAAGAGATAGGACTTTCATACCTAGACAAATGCCTTCTAGATTACCCAACACTGCTAACCGTATCATGCCAAATCCTAGGAGCATCAATCAATCGTCCAAGAATTCTAGATCTTACTCGGACATTAAATATGCTACTTGTAAAACATGTAGAAAATGTGTCTTTACGGCAAATCATGATTCTTATATCAAGAAACTACTTAATGAGGTGAACTCCCGTCCTAGACTTAAATCCCAGTGTGTTGCCAAAATCAAACCCATTGGTAAAATGTGGCACCCCACTGGTAGAACTTTCACCCTTGTAGGAAACGAGTGCCCTTTGTTGATCCCTATAATCGTTGGGCTCAATGGTTATGAACCACATATCTAGGTTTGATCATCGTTCATATGATAACATAGCGGAAAAGAACAATGATCATGACAAGGTGTTTATACACAAAGAACACATGAATTAAAACAAATGGGATGTTCATTATATTAATAACAAACATCCACTAGACGTGTATACATTGAATCCCACGTCTAGTGTGACACACACTTTAGGTTTACATTGTGAATGATTGATATTATATTAAACCTACGTCCTATGTTTTCTTTATATACTAGAAAACATAGCTTACAAAGAAAGCTAAAGTAATAAAAAGACTCCAACGGCTTGTTCTTTTGCAACTTGTACTTTTTAGCCCTTGTCTTCTTATTTTGTTGTGTTTTGACTTATCAACTTAATAATTCGACCCAACAATCTTCCCCTAGTTGATGATGTCAAAACACTCCTCTTAAGCATGAATCCTTTGTATGTAGTACATGATCTCCAAGAAGCTTCCCCTTAAGTATAGCACATATTCTTCCCCTTTTTGACACATCAATAGGGAATATGTGAAAGTATGCAATCTTGAAGATTCTCCAAAAGTAGCTCTATGTAATGATCCTGAAGAAAAATAAATAAGGTATTCTTGATGTTGAAGTTGAGTAACCCAAACCTATGTTCCATGTCTTGTTGTATCCATGCGACTTCAAAACTCACGGCTATAATGAGCAGACTTAAAAACTCACGGCTATAATGAGTAGTCTCTTGACAAAAAGAGTTCTCTAGCAAATATGAGCATAGAGCATCTTAAGAAAAATCCCATACCTTTGCTATCTTTTTATCAAGTCCGTTGTCACCAATTATATAAGCATGAACAAGTTATCTTCAAACCCGCTGAAAGTTTGAAGATATGATAGAACACAAACTCACGCAAATCTTCTTCAATCATCAATCTTACCATAAGTATTTTTCCCCTTAAGCTAACACTTCTTCATGAAGAATCTTAATCTTCATATCATATGTAAAAGCATTAAGACGGATAACTCTTTTACAAGGCTACCCCGATTACATAATCAAATCCAATAAATTTCCTCACGAATTGTTGTCAACTCGCATTAAAACCATTAATTCCTTTCAAAATATCCGAGCCATAAATATCATCATGATATTCTAAATTATAACGGAGATTCCATGTACCTTTGTGTGTATTTTCCTCCTTTTTGTGTGCTTAAAACGTACCCATTTTCTCAAACAGCAGCAAACAGTGTGTTGTCCAATATCCTCTTCTGCCCAATATCTTTGGCAGATGTATTGTCCAATATCAGACAATACCTATCAGCGTTGAAGCACATATATCGGACGACACTGTCAACTCTATCAGCGTTGACTTATTCTGTCAGCGTCAAACTTCCTTCTGTCAGCGTCAACATTACTCTTGTCAGCGCCAACCATAAACCTTGTCAGCGTCCATTTTTATCAGCGTCTAAAACATACTCTGTCAACGTCCCTTTGTTAACTTCGCATGTAAACTGGTTTCTCATTGATCCTAATAATTATCACGTCACCCTTTCAATATTTGGATAATCGTACCAAATTAATTCATCAAAAGAATCATGTTTTGAATGGGTTTTGATCATGTGCCTGCAAGTCCACCATAAGCGTGTGAACACCAACTTGAGTAGCCAATCAAAAACCTCTTCTTTTGAATATATCATGGACAGAAACGAATTTATGATATGGTAACCATGTGAATGCAAGTTATTTCCTCCAATGAAATCAATAGCACCGTGTGAACATACTTTAAATATAATGTCACTTGCTTCTCCACGTTTTATCTGTATCTTTTATCACGTATCATATAATGTCCAAGATAAGAACATATATCACGCAGCCATCTTTGACCCATACTATACATCACGTGAACTCATATCCACTGGACCACATCAATGGCAACCATACGTCCTTTTCTGTCCCCTCGTACTTAACAATCCCATGAAACAAATATTAAGGAAACAAATATTCTAATTTGCTTTCCATAGCTGTTGCTTTCACTTTTCCTCTACATCACGTGAATCAATTCTTCAATAAACAATCACAACCCTTTTTAACCGTGGGCTACAATTGAATATTATTGGACCAATTAATTATATTAATTAATCTCACGTGAACACAAAGCTTTGTCATCCAATCATAAGTCTCAACGAGAGCACCACCAAACCGTGTGAACACAAAATATTTAAACCAATCATATGTTTTCAATCGTGTGAACACAGGTTTCCACCAATCAGAATAAGGGACTCACGGTAATTTGTTGAACTAGCATGTAGAGGATCATACTTATAACAAATTAGGGTTTCGCCGTGTGAATGCAACTATGAAGAGATCGTGTGAATACACAACTTCTTAACCAATCATGGAGTCTTTACCATGTGAATGCTAATCTTCTCACAGCGAACAACCACAAACGAGCAAACCAGATGACCATAAAGAACAGCTGCTATGTTTTTAACTAAGACGGATCTAGGGTTTTGAAAGTTTAAACATCGAAACCCTAACTTAGGGTTTGTAGATTAACCATAGATCCTGAATTAACAGCCACCAATCTCACAAAATCCTGCTTTTTATGTAGATCTAGGGTTTGAAGAAACCCTAGTTCATGATTTCATGTGAAAGCAGAAAACTGAAAATCATTGATCAGCCAACTTCGACGCTTAATAACTTTTGCCTGGGGATAAAACTCGACAATCCCTCCGGTGGATGTTTAGATCTATGTATGTAGAACACACATCTAAAATTTCGTGACGATCCAACGGTTAGATCAAAAGTTATGACCTTCTGAATACTGCTGCGCACACAAAAACGTCCAGAAAAACTCATACGAATTTTTCTTCTTCTTCACCATACACGAACACCTCGTCGGACCTAGATATCAAGAGCCTTAGGCTCTGATACCAATTGTTGATCCCTATAATCGTTGGGCTCAATGGTTATGAACCACATATCTAGGTTTGATCATCGTTCATATGATAACATAGCGGAAAAGAACAATGATCATGACAAGGTGTTTATACACAAAGAACACATGAATTAAAACAAATGGGATGTTCATTATATTAATAACAAACATCCACTAGACGTGTATACATTGAATCCCACGTCTAGTGCGACACACACTTTAGGTTTACATTGTGAATGATTGATATTATATTAAACCTACGTCCTATGTTTTCTTTATATACTAGAAAACATAGCTTACAAAGAAAGCTAAAGTAATAAAAAGACTCCAACGGCTTGTTCTTTTGCAACTTGTACTTTTTAGCCCTTGTCTTCTTATTTTGTTGTGTTTTGACTTATCAACTTAATAATTCGACCCAACACCCTTTAACTAGGATAATCTCTGATTCTACTAAGACTACTAGGGAGGAAATTGAAAAGGATGATACATCACTTAAGCATGAACTTAAGGTTTTCTATAAACGGAAACGTTTGCCAATTAAGACAAGTGATTCATCTACTTAGGTCGCCTCTGGCAGAAGAAAAGACAACTGTGAACCCCCACTTGCTTCTAAGATAGATATCGCTAACCCATATAGCATGCAAATTCCTAATGAGAATGCAGGTACCAAGGTTGATGTTCCAAAATAACTAAGCAGTCCAATCGCTGTATATCGTTCAACTAAGGACACTCTTAGAGTTTGGTTGCTGAAGAAGCAGATATCGGAGAAACAAGTGTCTCAGGGGATTCATGGTTAAGCTTACTCAAATAACTTACAGTCACATTACAGTCTGTAACTCGATCTCAAAAGACCGGAAAGTTCATCCCAATGATGACTTATCCTAACAAACGAGAAATTAAGTTTTCTCGGACACGAGCTTATCCTTAACCCATTCAAAGGTTTTAAGCTCGTCTATATGGCTCACATTCAAATCATAGTCTGTGACCCGATCTTCAGAGAAAGGGAAGTTTATCTCGTCAACGATAACTTACCCTCAAAAACAAGAACTTATGTTTTCTCGGACACGAGCTTCTCCCAAAACTATTAAAAAGTTTTAATCTTGTGTAAATGGGGTATAATTACATTTCAGATTATGCCCCGGACTTCAAAGAAAGGAAAGTTTATCACCGATGATAAACTTATCCTTACAACGAGAAATTAATTTTTCTCAGGCATGACCTAATATAAAAAACATTCGATGTTTTTAAGCTCATGCACAATGACTTACAGTTAAATATCAGACTGTAACTCGGACTTTAATTTTAGCAAAGCTTATCTTTAATGATAACTTATCCTCGTAATGGGAAATTAATTTTTCTCGGTCATGAGCTTGTAGTATAACATTCCGGGTTTTAAGCTCATCAAGGAAAGTGTATCTTTTAAATAAGAGAACTTTTCCTCCTAACGAGAAATTCACCTTTCTCGGTCATGAGGTTTGTGTTAAAACATTCAAAGTTTTCAAGCTCATGAACACGACTTCTAAGTAAATGTCAACTTAGTACTCGCTCTTAAGTTAATAGGAAAGTTTATCGCCGATGATAAACTTATCCTCACAACGGGAAGCTTATAACTTCTAGGACTTGAGCTCGTTTTGTAAGATACTCAACATCTTAAGCTCAAGTAATTGGTTTTAAAAACAATGAACACAATTTTTCGAGAATTTCTCAAAAGGTTTTTCTAAATCTTTCAAAATTGTGTGTTCAAAAATGTTTTTGATAAAAAGAGCATGTCTTCTGGAATCGATAATATTTACGATACTAGAAATGCCATTCAATAATGACACGGGGTTGTAAATAAAGTTCGAGCAGAAGTTCAAATGTTTTAAAACATGCTCAAAGTGGCTTGCTATTATTTCAGATAGTAACCCGCTTTTCTTATTCAAGTCAAGCATTTCACCGGAAAGCTTTGACTCAACAACGAGAATTAATTTTCCCGGGCATGGTTTACTTTATAACCATGCAAGGGATTGTGTTTACATAATAACACAATCTAACACGAATATATGTACGTGTCAGTGCATTTATTTGTTAAAACAAGAGAAATCTTGTTTTTATGAAGTTATCATCTCCACCAACCGTAGCAACTTACAATTGATACCTACATACTCGACGATGCGACTACTCAAACGGTGACTACAACTCTTTCAATAGAACACGGGTCAACAATTAAGGGGGAGCAATTGTCCAGCATTCAGAATCCTTGATGCCGAGAGTGCCAAGTTCACATATTGGTGTCAAGACAACGATATCAATCATACACATGGAGTCAAGAGATAACTTCATACATGACGAGGTGACCAACATTCATGAACAAGAACCATGTGATTCTTTCATATGATGTTCTCCATCATTCAGGTACAACCTCATAAATCGCTAATCTTGTTAATACATTATTATATATGATCTTTGCACCTGATAAATACCTTACACTTGTGTTTAAAAGGTATTTTATTTACGTTTCAAGTACACCCTCATTAATTTGAAGGGGAGCTTGTGTAAATCATGAAGATAATTGGATTTACATTTTTCTTCCCAAATTTTCTTAAAATGCTATTAAATCAATTGATATTAAAAACATCGATTGGGTTAATATTTTTAATATGGGGAGAAAATGTGATTTAATATGGGAAATGATTAATCACAAATGGTTTGACTTAACGTGATAGCTCATCCCGACATGTGCGAAATGTTTTCGGATATCGTGGCATATGTTAAGGGGGAGCAAAATGGATTTGCACTTCAAAATGGATTTCATGGTGACATACACTTACCCAAAACATCTCTATTCACGACGGTGAAGATTGTGGTGACATAAGGATGGTAGGATAGGTTAAATTCCAATGATTCCTCTAGAACCGGAGGAATCTTTGCAAGGACATTCCATAGGTAGAAATAGTAGTCCTTAGGAAATATGGAGAAAGATTGTGAACGTAGCTGAATGCCGACCAAGTACTTCAGTTAGCATTGGAACAATCACAACAAGGTGCTAGTTATGACGTATTGGTAAGCATTGAAGGGGTTGAAGAATGAAAAAGAATTATAAAGATAAAGGGTGTAAAGAAAGAAGCCCTCCTTACAACCTTAGGAAAAAACCGGGTCAATACATATGCTATTGAGATCATTCTTTCAATGATTCTCGATATTGAAGATAGACATCATGGACCCAGTGATGTAATGCACAACCCATCCTAGCTAATTCAGATATCTCTTAAAAGATATTTGTTTTAATCACACGGAGACAACGCATTATCTATTGATTTATTCACTCTGAATAAATTGGTATTGAAATGGTGGCACTCCTCTCCAGCCTCCGATCACTAAAATCTAAAATGCACGATTGAGTCTAGTGCCATTTGAGATAATCAAATATCTCATTAGGACACACTTTCATAATTCCTTGCTTCTTCACACACTGTGAAAAGTAAGAAAGATCTTAAGAGTCCTACGCAAAATTTTCATGATCTTTCCTGAACATCCGAGTAATACGAAAGTATTTACAATGAAGATGGAAATCCTTCTTGAGCGAATATCAAAAAGCTCATGGTAGGTGGCTTGTGCGATTCTTTATGAATCAAACTTGTGATAACTGGAAAGCAACAGTTGTTTAATTCTTAACTGAACTTAAACACGTTCCAGGCCTCTACGCAATATCTTAGTGATCTTGCCAGAACACTCAGAGTGACACTCTATAGTGTTCACAGTGATGAGTGGAAATCCTTCTAGTGTTAACCTCAAACAGCACTTGGTAGGTAACTTGCAAGATTCTATACGAATCAAGCTTGTGACAACTGGAAAGCAACGATGGTGCGGTTCTTAATTGAATTTCACTTGTTCTAGGAACATGAATTGACGGCTTCAAATCATGCGGATATAATTATCTAAATGATTCACTCTTTATGTTCGAAGTCAGCTTTGGACGGTCGAATAAAGAGAAGGGGTTACCCGCGAAATCTTGTCAAGGAGGTTCTTAATTGAAACTACCTGCCACAAGTACGATATTTAATATCGTCCAACGGTCTTCACTAACCGGCGGTAAAATGCTACCGAATTAGAATGAAATGTTCAAGGCCATTTCATCCGTGTATATGTTTTGTTGTTAATTGTCTTATGCAGCGTAACAAGAAGGTGGCATTGCGGTGTACAATCCAGAAGAAGTCGTCTACACATGCTTATACTGTATGCACTTAATACTTCAACAAATTCAAGAAAGTCTAAAAGTCAAGTCTTCTGCTGTATCAAACTTTGAAGCTTTCAAAGACTCAAGAATAGTATGCTAGGTTTAAGATTTCGTAAAATGGTGTGACCTCCCTTTGGGGAGATTGTTGGAAATACTTTTTTCCAAGGAAAGTCTCGGTCACATCATTGTTAGCATAGATCACGAGCTATAGACTATTTAGGACATTGTAACTTGGAGTGACCTCCCTTTGGGGGAGATTGTTGGAAATATGTTTTTACGTATTTAGAAAGGATTGGTCACTCCAATGATATTGGGCTCGTGATCCAATATAGCCCATATAGCCCACATGTAGGGTGGGCTATATATACCCCCTCCTAGCATGTTAGGAGGGGTTAGTCACTTTGTGTTTATACACATTTCATCTTAATCAACCATTTATCTCATTCTCTCATTTCTCTCTCTTCTTTCTCTCTCTAAGTTCTTCCTTCTTCCTTCCATTCAATAGATAATTCATAACATGCTTAATCCTTAGAAAACACGATTCTACAATTTATGTTTAACCTAACCCTAGATCCATCATATATTGATTAAATACATGATTAGATTAATTAAAATCATAAATCAAAGAAGAGATTTGAAGATTTTACCTTAGAAAGCAAAGGAAGAAATTGTTTTTGATGAAACCTAATTCCACCATTGATGGAATTCGTCTGGGAGAGGTCATGATGAGTAAAAATCTGATGTTTTTGGTTATTGTATGGGTTTAATGTAATCCTAAAGGCCTTTAAATTTCTTTCCTTGATTAAGTTAACCAAAATTAAAAACTTGTTAACCCTAGTCTACCCTTAGATCTAGGTGTCCCCAAAATTTTAGCCAAAATACCCAAGTAAAACTGATTTTATGACCCTTTGATTGATTTAGGTGTTCAAGCCCTCAAAACTTGCAGATAACCAAACCTTTATAGCAGATAAACAGATAACAAACCACTAGAACCAAGAATAACAACAAAGGAAGCCTTGAACCTTGAAAAACCAGTTAACCCAAACACCCCTTTGGAATCTGATCTCTTAATTTTCCAAAGGATTGTTGTGTTTTGACCTTCAATCCAAGATCAAAACAACCTAGCAACAATATTCCATCCCTCAAAAACACAAATCAAGCTACAAAACACAGATCCACAATAAATCATGCAAAATCACCAAATATTCAATAAAAAATCAGAAAAATTAAAAAGGGAAGAGATGCAAAACTCCAAGACTTACATCCAAGCCTTGGGATGTTTGAGCTGAGGTGCTAGCAAAACAAGCACCAGCTTCCTTGTACCTTTTAAGATCAACAAACCACAAGGATGAACAAATACTATAAAATCTGATTTTTGAAAACAAGAGTTTTATCCCATAAAACCTTTCCTCAGAAACAACAAAACATGTATATGGAACTCAGATTTCCGCTATTCAATCAGCAAACTTTTATAAATAACACAAGAGAAATCACAATTTTCAGAAACGCAAATTTTATTTCAATAAAAAGGAATTACAAAGAAATAGCTAAAATATGGAACAAAGGCCTCACCACAGGTTGGGGGTCCTTTTATAGGCAACAATAGACGATTCTAGATGCAAAATACATGAAAACCCTAGCTAGAAAATCCCTAGAATGCCCTTGAGTGCTTGAGGCGTGTTTTGATGTTGTGAGCTGTCAAATTTGATCCTGAATGTTTATTTTAGCTTTGGGGCCAAGTAATGAGTGTGAGTCATTGATTTGGACACGTGGCTTTGCTTGGAGAGGAGGGTGTCACATGATTGGTGGACGGGTTTGAATGGTGGGGCCCTTTGGTGAGTGGGGATTGGGAATTTTGGTGTGGGATGAGTTCGTATGTGTGTGAATTAAGCGTGTGCCTAGGTAATTTCATTTTACCCTTTGTTTAAGTGGAGTAAGTTCTGGGTGTGAGGAAGGGTGAATAGTGGTAAGTTTGATCCGAAAAAGGTGGGGAGGAGGTGTTTGGCGCGTGTTTGTGGTTTGAATGTTTGAACTTGGTAACTTAAACCCTTAGTCTTTGGCAGAAAGTGTATAACAAGTTTCTTTTCTTAGCAAACTCGTTTCCCTTTGTTAAATAACTTTTTGATTTCACACTTTGGCCATAAAAAGTTTCTAAACAAGGTTTTAGGGGTTTTAACACTTTGGCATATTTACATCTTCAGTCCTTTTGATATCTAGTCCATTTTTAAAGGACTAGAAGTGTAATATTCTTGAACTTCAAGGGCTTCTTTGGGTCTTGTACTTTATGAAGGACCATTGTTGACAATTTAGAATTGTTGAAGGGCTAATCTTGCCAATTCTTCAAAGTTGAAGTGCCTTTTTGCAATTTTGACAAACTTAAGGGACCAAACTTGTAATTATGATTATACAAGGGTATTAAGTGTCATTTCTTCATAAATTGAGGATCAATCTTGTACATCTTCAAGTCTTCAAGGGTTTTTCTTGGATAAATCATGAACTAGGGCCCGGTTCTTTGTACGGCTTCGTTTCTCGTGTCCGTTTTTCCTTGTTTCTTATGATCTTTTGTCTTTTTCACGATATCCATACCTAAAACACACAAGTAAACAAATACAAGCATATATATGGTAATATTATGACATTTTATGCATTTAAAGCCCGAAAAGAACGATGAGATCATGTATAAAAGCCATCTCATCACTCCCCCATACTAAGCCATTGTCGTGCCCTCACGCAATGCTAGAATAAAGTATCTAAGCATCACCAAAATTCAATTTTATTACCCTTTGTTAAATAAAAGACTTGTAACAATACTACGAAGATGTGTAAAGACATAATGTAGGATTTTCATCAAAAATGTGACTTTTAGGGTCAATGAATAGAAACAAGTAAATGTCCCATAGAGTAAATTTCGTCATCCTTGATTGTCATACATTTCGTGCTAAGTGAAAAAACGAGATCATTGTTGGTACAAGTCACAATGCTAACACTACTCATACGTCCAAATTGTGTAATACTTTTTCTCCCCGCAATCCTAGTTATTATAAAAGGAAATGGGTTTCTAGAATTTTGTAACTACTTGTCAAGGATCACAAGTGATTCATATTGGCTTATTTGAGTATTTATTAGTCCGAAAGCACAGTAGCACGATTTAATCGATAGTTAGCCGAAGGACAAAATCTTTTAAAACGGCTTCTCGTGTATCTCCTTAATTTCATATCTTGGCATAACTCGTTTCACGAATTGAGACCTTTCTCGGACCGATATTTGGCATGTACTTCATACTTCGAATCTTGGGAAGACGTTCTTGAAATTATGGTCTTCTCTTCATATTTTCGAATTTCTTCACTTGACGTTTTTGAGAGATTCTTCATACTTGGACCACGACTTCATCATTTTTATTCAATCTTTATTTTGGATTTTGATATACAACAATCCGCCTCCTTTTCGGACTTGGATATATTTATCCTCATACCTTGTAAGGGTCGTTTTGGATAGACTTTCTCCATGATCTTTAGGGGAGTAATTGCTTTTCGTCGTGTGTCTCGATCCTTCATATTGATTTTGGAATAATGATACTTCACATCATCTTGGATCTTTAGCAATAAAATAGAGCTCCTCATGCCTTGTTAGGGCCTTTTTGGATCTTCACCAATCTTCGCGTCCCACTTCCATAAGTTATTCCTTGGCTATGAACTATATTCAACCCCGAGAAACTTTTAAACGATCTTGTGTTAGAAGCTAAGTAACCTTTCAAATCGTACGACCTTACTTATTGCAATTATTTTTATTCCTAATGCATTGATCTTACGGGAGAAAAAGCCACAATTAAAAACATATGAGTTTTTGAAAGAACATTTTCATGTTCTACGTTTAGCATGATCACTTGTCTAACTCTATCTTCTCTCGTTCTTCACTATTTAAAGACCTCTAATTAAAGAGACTCGTGAATACTTAGCCATGCAAGTCAAAATTAAGCCAAATTTGGATTAGCTTTCATTAAGACTATCAAATCAAAGTTTTGGGTTTTCAAGCCACCTATAGGATCTTGCAATTTCTTGGACTTTTTCAAGTTTAGAGAATGCATTTTATAGTTCCCTTGATAAGTGACTTTCTAGGATCAATTCTAGGAACTTGCGAAAAGTTCTTGTTCTTAACCCGAATGAGCTAAGACTTTCGCGTTTTAAAGTTCCCTATATAAAAGTCTAGCAAAATTTGAATTGAGCGGGTTAAGGAATGTAAAGGGCTCCAAATGCCCATCAAGTCAAATATTAGCTCTTATTCTACCCATCAGAAAATATACATTTGTGTCTTAAAAACACTTATTAAAACAAAGAAAATTTTTAAAATTTGGCCATTTTTAGCCTTATTATCAACAAAACAAAACAAAACATTGGAAGTTGGAAAACGTGAGGGCGAAGCAAAGCAAGTAACTATTCACCCCCATACTAAAATTAAACATTGTTCTCAATGTTTCGAGTCTAAAGGTGGAGCACCCCCATACTAGAGAGGAAGAGTCGAATGCTTAGGATCTAGCATGGAAAGGGTGATCAACAATATATCTAAATCCGTTTATTAATTATGCTATAAGATAATTGTTAGAACAATAAAGGATATGTCATGGATTCATGAAAAATTTCTTCAAGCAAACGATGGAGGATCACGTAAACGAACACGAGAGTCTTCAATCGTAGTGATGATGATGATCTAGATAACACAATCACAAACAACCACGAGACAACGAGTTGGAAGGGCACAAATCCCCTCTCATTATTTATAAGAAAGCATAAAAAGATAAGCATGGGATCTCCCCCACGAGGCACCTCGTTTTTGATTACCGAGTCATGAGCTCGACTCGATCCCCTCAATGCTAATTATCATTGGGGAAGGTGACTTAGTCGAGGTGGTATGCCCTCAATGCTAATTATCTTGCAGTTGATCCTTCAGCTCCTTCAGCTCTATGGGAGCCATGCGATAAGGAGCCTTGGAGATTGGTTCAGCTCCTGGAATAAGCTCGATATTGACTTCCACTTCTCGTACAGGTGGTATGCCCGGAAGTTCTGCTAGAAATACACCTTGGAATTCCGACACTATTGGTTGATCCTGAATTGATGGAGATTCAGCATCCATGTCGTGAACCGTAGCTAGACAACCCTCACAGCCATGTGACAGTAGTGCACGCGCTTGCAGGGTAGATATGATTTGTACAGACCGTCCGGGTACGAACCAGTTATGAATGTACTCTGGTGCATTAACATCACCGAAGATAACTCGATATGAATGGCAGTCTATGGTAGCATGATGCTTGGATAGCCAATCCGTGCCCAAAATCATGTCGAAGTCATTCATGTCCAACGGAAGTGCGTCAATAGGACGAACATTATCGTCAAATTCTAGGGGAAGACTCTTGTATACATGGGTGATTAATACAGAGTCCCTCAAAGGCGTGGAAATAGTAAGTCTATTCTCTAGTGGCATGGGGAGCATCCTAATGTTCTTAACATAAGCAGTAGAAATGACCGAGTGAGTAGCACCCGTATCAAAAAGAACACACGCAGCTTGACCATACATATACAAGATTCCAGTGATGGTACCTGTAGACTTGTTGGCCTGGTCTCGAGATGTCGTGTAGACACGCCTAGTGGTAGGAGGCGGCTTGGTATCAGCATGTCCCGATGTGCCCTCCATCTCGCCCTTACGGCAATCCTTCATGATATGTCCAGGAAGACCACACTTGAAGCATGCATCAGTGTTACGACGACATGGCCCGTGGGTGCCTACGGTGGCAAGTAGAGCAAAGAGGATGAGTATATCCTCTAGCAGGTGCTCTGGCTGGCTGAGGACCTGATAAAACATTTTACATAAAACATGATAATAGGGTATAAAGGACAATGCGGATAATCGTAAGATAGAATACCAGTGATAGCTGGACGGCTAGGTTGTGAACCTCTCTGGTTCTGTTCCCTACCGTTTCCATGGTTCTTGGTAGAAGTTTTGCTAAAGTGTCAAAATATGAGTTATAACATGAAATCATAAGAAAAATGCGTAAGTATTAGGCCTTGCTGCCGTCGGAGTGTCCAGTGTTGTTACGGTAATTATCATTACCGCCACGCCTGTATATAGCAGAACGGTCGTTAGTCTGACCGTTTCCCTTGGGCTGATGAGGCTGCTGCTGAGTAGCCGGCTGAGACTGGTCCCCAGTTTTCTGCTTGGAAGATACAATTTAAAGAGATGAATAACTGACATATATGGAAAGAATACGGATTGGTCACCGCTTGAATACGAATGTTTACCTCTTCTCGGGCCTCTCAGCTTCCCCAAACTCATCTCTCTCCTACAGCATCTCCAGTCTATGTGCTGCATCGGCCACTTGTGCTACCGTATCCAACGAGGCACCTGCTAAGTTATTGGCTATCCTTGGATTAAGAGCCCAACGAAAATGTAGTGCCTGCTCTTCAGTGGTGCCCGCAGCTGCTCTCAGGACACCGGCATAACGAAGGAAACGCTGCATGAAGTCATTGCTGTCTTCGTCAGGTCGCTGTCTAATGGTATAGTATTCCCTCATGAGCCGATTCCTTCCTTCCATGGGTAAAATGTTAGGCGGGGGAGGATAGTTGTCGTTCTGATGAAGGATGTCTTGCATTTCTGCATCTGCAGCTGCAAACATCTCCCAGAGATTGTTTGTGTTTGCCATCTGACAATATAACATGAAAAATATGATTAAACATATCAAAACATAAAATATATATACATGAAAAAAAATTATACCAATAAATCCAGAGAAAAATTTTATGCAAGAAAATTTGTGTATGAATGCATGCAGTTTTATGAAAACTTTTGTATGCTCGAGAGTGAACGCCTATGGTCAGTTCACCCAAAATAAAAGACATGGCGAGGGGACGCCTATGGGTCGGTCCCAAATTTAAAATTTTCGATAAAACACATGCGACTAAATAGGTCCAGTCCTGTACCAACCATTACTTAGTCATAAACCTGCGACAATGACATATATATGTATGCATAAAAATGATGAATGCATGAAAAACGACTATCAGTTATAGGAAGACCATAGTGACTACCCACTAATCACAGGTCATATTTTGATAGCCTACAGGTCGAAGCCTTGGCTCTGATACCATAATTGTAACACCCTTTTTTGATAATGGAATGTCACGCGTAATTATGGTGTGTCATCAAAACATACAAGGATAAATGTCTAAACATTACATGACCATAAAAGGAAAATACCGGAATCAAACATCGGTAGTCCAAAAGTAAAGCTCATCACACGCAAACATAAGTACTGTAAATGAAAGGACTAAACAATGTCCATGGCAAGAGTATCAAAGTAAACATAATGCATAAAGTAAAGAAAGGCTAGAAAGCCTCCAGTCCATATGAACGTACGCTTAAAGTCTACGAGCGTCCCTGAGTACCTGCCGTTTTGGGAACATAGAAAAGGAAAACGACTGAGCAATACTCTCAGTGCACGGATGTACAATAAAGCATGAATAATATAAGCATATAAGCATATAAAAACGGAAGAAACTAAGTCCCGAATAACCCGGTTAAGTCTTGGTAAAACTGGTTTTATAGTTTGAAAAGCCTTATGTTTATCTTATAAAAACTATTTAACATATTTTACCATTAGCCAATATAGGTCATGAAAATCCACCGTGCATGAATACTTAGAGGGGTGACCTCATCATGCAAATTAGAGGGGCTGCCTCTAATTTAATATACTGGTATGGGTAGGAGGGATCAGCTCCTTGTGAAGGATGCAAGGCACACACCACATTCACACTAAGTAATCTGCTGAAAACATGTAACTAGGATGCACCCATACGCCCCACATGATAAATATAATAATATGGCCAAAAGCTGAAGGGACGTCACGAGCAATCACTCCGCCGTGGGGAAGTCATAACACCAGTGCCTCTAGTGTTATGGTTATGGTACCTCCATAACTAGGTGAAACTGGTCATGCATCTATATGGATATAGGTATTCTAAGTTAAACATAAGCAAATCAAACATATAAACTTATACTACGGGAAAACAGTTGGCTGCATACGGGGAAATCCTAATAAGGAAAGAATGTCCATACTGAAAGGACGGGAATCCGTACCTTATGTCCAGTGAACGAAGAAGACGAACTGAAGAGAGTCCTACTTCGGTATCACTAATGCTACATAAATACATACATGTATAAGTATTAATAAGTGTGAAAACACTTATCCTTTTGCCACTAAAATCAAGTAAAATCAAGACCTAATCATGTGTTTTACATCTTAAATGTCAGAATTACACGTGGTTTTGTGTTCTTGTGTTTAAATAGGTACAAATGATCAAAAGAAGACAAAACACGGGATTTCACGGTCAAATGTCGAAGAAAGATCCAAGAAAGAGACAAAGTCGAAGTCAAAGACCAAAAATGTGCCGAAGATCACGAAAACCGACAAAGCCGACTTAATTTTGAAGAAATGATCAAGAAAGTCGGAATCGAGCTCAACTTTAGCGGATTTCATCATTTATCGAGAAAACGAGCCAAGTGGGCCCACATCGGATAAATGGGCTCAAAAGCCCATTTAAAGAAAAGAATTGTTTAAACTTTTTACCCCAAGCCCACAAAGCCCAAATACATAACAAAAGTGGGACGGATTGGAATGGGCCAAAGCCCATTTAAAATGACAAGAAACAGATGGTATGGAAATACAATTTGCTAGTTTCTTGGTCAATTTGTCAAACAAAAAAATCGGTCAACACTCCTCACAACCCTCACACGTCTGTCACCCCACAATTAACCTTTATTTACCCACCCCACGTGTAATCCACTTCCCTTTTTCCCAAACAAATATTACCCTTCCCCACTTATTTACGTTACAAACGAAATAAATCTCTCACTCCATCATCTTCCTTCCCTCATTATTCGCACATCTCCCTCCCAAAAAAACCCTAATTTTTACAGTCAACATTAACCCAACCGAATTTGGGGCTTTTACCCTTATTGGGTAATTAACACCCAAACAAATAAAACCCCCAAGAAAATCGCACCATCCACTCAATCCTACATGACCTATTCTTCAATTTTGATTGGAGGAAACACTCCTCAATATCCAATCCAACCTATTACATCTTGCCACCTCACCTTGCAACAAACACAACTAACACACATCTTGCCACGAGGGCAATCCGTGACTACAAGGATGATTCTTAGCCATTGATCAAGAGAAGAGAGAAGAATGAAGAAATGAACGGAGCAAAATGGATGCTTACAAAGGAAGCTAAGATTAGGGTTTTGAGGGTTTTCTACTATAAAAACCCCCATATTTCACATGTAATGGTGACTTTTTCTTTATTATTTTATTTTCAGAAAAATTAGATTAATAGGTTTTAATCTTGTAATTTTCAATTTCAAGTTATGTAATCTTTTTTTTATTATTAATGAAAAATTAAATTCCGTTTAATTTCTCATCTCAATTTAAATGCCAGTACTGTTTCGTTTCTTTTTAATCTGTTAAAAAATATTGTTACTGTTCTCGTATTGATTATGTTATAAAAAAAGAAAAAAAAAGATAAAGAAATTGATAAAAATATTTCCCCTACTGGGAAATATTGAAAGTTCAAGTGTTACTGTTCGAGACGAAAGAGAATAAGTTGATGATGATTTTGGGGTAAAACGAAGGTGGTGTTTGTTGGTTCGTTTCGATTATAAGGGAGCTCAGCGCTCACCCTTCTTCCCAAAGGCTTTCTTCATAAGGTTTTGATCTTCTTTTAAATTTAATGTTAATGTTTATTTAGTTTATTGGTAATCTGCTAGTTTGAGGTGTTTTAGATTTGCTTAGGTTATTTGTTTTATTTAACTGCTTAAGTTCCATTGATTATAGATAATTGTTTATCTGTTTAATATTAGATTTTATTTGTCAGGATTTAGTTGTTCGAATCTGCTTAGTTAACTATTTGGATATTGTTTCTGATAAATTCTGCTTATGTTATAGTTTTTTTTGATAGTCTGAGCTTATTCGTTTGGTTTGTTTTAGTTTTTTGGTATCTGCTTGTTGAGATTAGTCTTATATGCTATATTAGAATCTATTAGAGTTGCTTATTCTGAAATTGGTTTAAGGCTGTTTGGATCTGCTTATTTAAGCTAGTGTTCGTTAGTTTTGATTGGACGTTGGATTCATTTAGCTTATTATATTTTTACTGCTTATTCTGTCCAGATTTATGCTGCTTAATTATCACTGCTTAACTGGCTTATTGTGTACTGCTTATTTATTTTTCCAGCTTATTCCATTGTTTGGCTTGGCTTATTTGTCGTTTATTTGCTTATTTAACTGCTGAGAAACTGATCCCATTGATCAGTTTTGATTACTTGTCCAAAATAAAAGTTCAGCAAAAAGTTCAAAAAATTTAGCAAATTTTGTCACTGGTTGGATTCGAACCAGTGACCTCTCGTTCAACTACACAACGTCACAACCACTTGAGCTAGACATCTGTTTGTTTATATTCCCACTCAGTTCCACTTATATAGCGTAATAATAGGGTAGGCCGTTTTAAATTCAAATTAGTTTAAATCAATTTAAAGTTTAGTTATTATTTAAAATTTACGTTAATCAGTTTTAAATAAATATAAAAAGAAAAAAAATAGTTTTAATTTTTAATTACTTTTATAAATTCTAAATTAGATTTCTTTTAAAAGTTTTTAGTTTAAAAATTAAATTAGTAGATTTTAATTAAAAAAGTACTAGTTTAAAATTAATTAATTTAAATAGACTTAATTAAAAGTTTCTAGGTTTTATTAATTAGATAAAGTTTATTTTCAAATTAATAGTTGAAATAGTTAACTAAAGTAGTTTTCATTTAATTAAATAGATTTAAGTTAGTTTAAAAATACCAAAAAGAGATTTTTCCAAAAACAAGTTAAGTTGAAACGTTAAACCGGAAATCAAATTCGAGTCGAATTGAGGAAAAACGAACTTAATTGCATTACAAAGGACTAAAAATCCTAGTTTCAAATTGGCGTCGCTGCCGCTTCGCGCGTACGATTGACGATTTTTTCATGAAGACGTTTGGATTTTGGGATCCGTTCATCCCTTGAACGTTACGTTTCTTGCAACAAAAAATCAAAAATCTAAAAAAATCAAAAACTTAAAAATACAAAAAAAAAAATTAACAAAATCACAAAAGCAATTTCTTTCCTAAGAATTGCACAAAAAAAAATTAAAAAATCAAATGTAATACTTTTTCCTAAAAGTATTACACCAAAAATATTACGTATTAGTGTTAATTTTTATTTCGATTTCTCTTGTGAATATATATTTTTCTCAAAAAAATACAAAAAGATTTTTCATTTTATTATATTATATTACGTAGCACAATAAAATTACCTACTTTTCAAATAAGCCTTAGTTGGGATTTCATCACCTAACTATTGTAGTCGAATCCATAACGAGAAAAAAAGGCAAAATAGATAAATACTAGTAAGAGGTTTGAACTCGACATATACAAACTATAAGGTGGCTATAAGGCGACGCACTATAAAAGGTCGTCTAAGGAAAAAGGTTTTTAAGTGCTTTGTGCCACCTCGTTTCCCCGCTTGCTTGTGCGTATATTGAGAGGGACGACCGATTATTGGTTTGCCAACTCAAGTAGTATTTACGTATATATTTTTGTAGCTTTTTCATATTGCTCCTCGAGAGGGAAAATCCTTTTCCTCTCAAAGTCGACCGATGTCACCTACCTCATTCCAAAGTTTTAATTGTATGCGCACTCGCGGGCGTACATACATACCGATTGGTGTACCAAATACTTCTAATTCTTCCAAAAAGAAGAAGAAGAAAAACAAAAAGTCCGTCATTAAAGCCGATCCCGAGAATCGAGCTTTCGACAATACAATGGCAACGGATAATCGACCAATGATTGAGATTCTACAATCTCACTTTGAAGGAAACGATGATGCGATTGTGGTGCCGAATATTGGAGCTAATCATTTCGAACATAAATCGGGTTTTATTCAAATGGTTTCCGCTACACCATTTTTAGGCCGTACTAATGATGACCCACACGCTCATATCAAACGTTTCATCCAATTAGCTAATACCATCAAATACAATGGGATGCCCCAAGAGGCCGTTCGCCTCCAACTTTTTCCTTTTTCCCTCGAGGGACAAGCCCGGATTTGGCTTGATAAGGAACCACCCCAAAGTATTACCACATGGATCGACTTAGAGACCAAGTTCATTAACTACTTTTTCCCACCATCACGGACCACTTCCTTAAGGAATGAAATAATCAACTTTGAGCAAAAATATGGGGAAACGTTTAGTGAGTCTTGGGATCGTTTTAAAGATCTTTTGAGAAAATGTCCACAACACGGTTTTACTAAAGTGCATCAAATCAACACGTTTTATAATGGTTTAACTCTAAACGACCAAGACTCACTTAATAGTGCCGCGGGGGGCAATATTCTTGTGAAAACCATGAATGAGGCTTGGGTCATTATTGAGAACAAAGCAAAAGTGCAAACTAAAAGTGTTAGGGCTAATATGGCAAGTGCTAGTACGAGTAATATTGAGGTGAATGATCGAATTAATAAACTTACTTCACTTGTTGAGACACTCGCTTTAAAAACCGACGCCCTCACTACACATGTGCATGCCGTAAAAGAAAAAAGTGAGACGTGTGAGACTTGTGGTGGACCACATTCATACTTTAATTGTGACAAGGTTTACAATGATCAACAAGAAGTTTATGCTTATAATAACAATGAAATTGATTGGGTTCAATTCAAACCAAATGTAGATGTTAACCATTTGTCTTACAAGTCTAATAACTATTTGGCTCCCTCGGGTTTTGTAGCACAACAAAGACCACCCCCACCCGCCCAAAATAGGAACCAAGGTCCTCAACGGGGTAACTTTCAAGGAAATACTAATCAACGGGGTTTTAATCAAAATCAAGGGAATCTTCAAGGGCAAAACCAAGGGTTAAATAATCAAGGATATAATAATCAAAGTTTTCAAAATTAAGGATTTAATCAAGGTTCTAATCAATATCAAAACCAGGGTTTTCCTAATCAAGGTTATAATCAAATGAACATGCACAATCCTCAAATGGAGTTGGTTTTACAAAAATTATCCGACCATGAACGAATGATGAGAGAGATGCAAGAACATAATCGACAAATGAAAGAATCGAACGATAAGTAGTTTTTGACTATGATTCAAACCTTTCGTCCCCAAGGTGCCCTTCCCTCGAACACCGTGACCAATCCTAGAGCTAATGTTAATGCTATCACTACTAGGAGCGGTAAGACCACCGTAGAACCTTCCCCACCTAACCAAGGACCCGAGATTCCTTCTTCTTCGACACAACCTCCTTCTTCTTCCACTTGTGACATACCTCCGTTATGCATTCGTCTACACCTTATGTTCCACCGATACCCAAATTTTTTACCACACCTTCGGTTCCAAAACCGGTTCCTTCACCTTCTATTTCTACTCCTCCTCCTCCTCCAAAGGATGTGAGTGAGCAATCCACTCCAAAGCCTTCATCTCAACCCAATATACCTTATCCCTCAAGGTTGCGGAAAGAGAAAATGAAGAATAAGGATGATATTCAAGTTTCGAACTTCCTAAAAATGTTCAAACAATTGAATTTTAATATCACCTTTGCCGAGGCGCTCGCTCACATGCCTAAGTACGCTAAGATGTTTAAGGATCTTTTAAGTGATAAGGAAAGGTTGCTTGATATTACCAATACCCAATTGAATGAGAATTGTTCCGCGGTTCTTTTGAGAAAATTACCGGTTAAGTTAGGAGATCCCGGTCGATTCCTTATTCCTTGTATTTTTCCGGGTGTTGAGAATTGTATGGCCTTGGCGGATCTCGGAGCGAGTATCAATCTTATGCCATTGTCTGTGTGGAAACAATTATCTTTACCCGAGCTAGTCCCCACTCGTATGACCTTGGAATTAGCTAACCGTACGGTTGCTTATCCGATGGGGATAGCCGAGGATGTTTTTGTAGTAGTCGACAAATTCACTTTCCCCGCCGATTTCGTCGTCGTCGACTATGAAATGGATCCCCGTGTTCCCTTAATTGTGGGACGATCCTTCTTGAGAACCGGGCGTACATTAATTTATGTAGTTGCGGGTGAACTTATCATGAGGGTCGGGGATGACAAAATCGTCTTTAACATGGGTAAACTTTCCAAACTTCCCGATGAGCCCGAATCCGTGAATTTCATCGATGTACTCGACGAAGCATGCGAAGAACATTTTCACGAGGCTTGTAAGAGCGGGATTTCTCCTTTACCTCATGTTGAGACCGTAGCTTCTATTGCTCCTTCATTGACTCCATTTGGAGAAAGTGACTTAGATGAGTTTGAAGCTAGCTTGGGTCCTCTCGAGATTAACTATGATAATTCTCCCACCAATTGGGATGAAGACATTCGTACTATTGAGAGACTTCTCAATGAGGAAAATATCTCTCTACCTACTCCTAAAGAAGTTACAAACGATGATCCTACTTTGACTAAGCCTTCCATTGACAATCCGCCGGATTTAAAGCTTAAAGATTTACCGTCTCATCTAGAGTACGTTTTCTTAGAGGAGGATAATAAGTTGCCCGTCATTATTTCTAAGGACTTAAAAGAAGATGAAAAATTCCGACCTATCGATGTGCTTAAGAATCATAAGAAAGCAATTGCTTGGAAAATCTCCGACATTCGCGGAATTGATCCTAATTTTTGTACTCATAAAATTCTCATGGAAGATGACTTTAAACCCGCAATCCAAAATCAAAGAAGGGTTAATCCAAAAATTCATGAAGTCATTAAGAAAGAAGTTATCAAACTTCTCGATGCCGGAATGATTTACCCTATCTCGGATTCGCCATGGGTTAGTCCCGTCCATTGTGTGCCTAAGAAAGGCGGAATCACCGTTGTTCCCAACGAAAACAACGAGTTGATTCCTACTCGACTCGTAACGGGTTGGCGAGTTTGCATCGACTATCGTAAGCTCAATGATGCCACTCGTAAGGATCATTTCCCTCTTCCTTTCATGGATCAAATGCTCGAGCGTTTAGCGGGTAATGATTTCTATTGTTTCTTAGATGGCTTTTCCGGATATTTTCAAATCCCTATCGATCCAAAAGACCAAGAGAAAACCACATTCACTTGTCCCTATGGAACATTTGCTTACAAAACAATGCCTTTCGGCTTATGCAATGCTCCCGGGACTTTCCAAAGGTGTATGATGGCTATATTCCATGACATGGTTGAAGAAACTATGGAAGTCTTTATGGACGATTTCTCGGTATATGGTGATTCTTTCTCTTCTTGCCTTGCTAATTTAGAACGTATGCTCCAACGATGTGAAGACACTCGTCTCGTTCTTAATTGGGAAAAATGCCATTTCATGGTAAAAGAAGGCATCGTCCTCGGTCACAAAATTTCCAAAGCCGGTATCGAAGTCGACCGTGCTAAAGTTGACGCCATTGTTAAGTTACCTCCGCCTACCACCGTCAAAGGAGTTAGAAGTTTTTTAGGCCATGCGGGATTTTATCGACGTTTCATCCAAGATTTCTCGAAAATAGCTCGTCCAATGACTCATCTCTTAGAAAAAGATGCTCCTTTCATCTTCTCTCAAGAATGTCTCGACTCTTTCGAACTGCTTAAAGGTAAATTAACTAAGGCACCGGTCTTAGTCTCCCCAAATTGGGAGTTACCTTTCGAGCTCATGTGCGATGCTAGTGATTTCACGGTAGGAGCGGTTTTAGGTCAATGAGTTAACAAACATTTCCAACCCATTCATTATGCTAGTAAGACAATGACGGGGGATCAATTGCATTATACCACTACCGAAAAAGAGCTTTTAGCTGTAGTGTATGCTTTTGAGAAATTCCGCCCCTATCTTGTGCTTTCCACCACCATCATTTACACCGACCATTCCGCCTTGAAATACTTGTTGACCAAGCAAGATGCTAAACCGAGACTCCTTCGTTGGGTTTTGCTCCTACAAGAATTTAAAATCGAAATTCATGATAAAAAAGGAGCGGAAAACCTAGCCGCGGATCACCTTAGTAGACTTGAGGATCCGTATCAATGGGAATCTCCAAATCAAGAGATTAATGAATCCTTTCCCCTTGAGACCTTAATGTCTATTAATTCCAATCTTGATGATACCCCATGGTTTGCCGACATTGCAAACTATTTGGCGGGTGGTGTTCTTATCGAAGGGTTAACGTCCCAACAAAAGAAAAAATTCGTCAAGGACGTTAAAACGTACTATTGGGACGACCCTTATCTTTTCAAGCAATGTGCGGACTTAATCATTCGTAGATGTGTTGATGGGCCGGCGGCTTTACAAATCCTTGAAGCTTTCCATAAAGGACCTACCGGTGGTCACTTTGGTCCTAATTACACCGCTAAAAAAGTTTTCGACTCCGGATTCTATTGGCCCTCCATTTATCATGATGCACATGAAATGGTTAAACATTGTGATGCTTGCCAAAGGCAAGGCAAGATCACACATAAAGATGAGATGTCTCAAAATTTCATCCAAGAATGTGAAATCTTTGACGTATGGGGCATCGACTTTATGGGGCCGTTTCCATCATCGAAGGGAAACAAGTACATCCTCGTAGCCGTTGACTACGTATCAATATGGGTTGAAGCAAAGGCTTTACCTACTAACGATGCGAGGGTGGTTGTTAACTTCTTGAAACAATTGTTTGCTCGATTCGGTGTACCTCGTGCTATTATTAGTGATCGCGGGACTCATTTTTGCAATGATCAATTCGCACGAGTCATGGCTAAGTATGGTGTCAATCACCGACTTTCCACCGCGTATCATCCTCAAACTAATGGACAAGCCGAGGTTTCTAACCGTGGTCTTAAGAGAATCTTAGAGCGAACCGTGGGAGAGCATCGTGCCTCATGGGCCGATAAATTAGATGATGCTTTGTGGGCTTTCCGTACCGCTTATAAGACACCTATAGGTTGTACCCCTTATCGCCTTGTGTACGGAAAGGCGTGCCACCTCCCCATTGAGTTGGAGCATAAGGCTTATTGGGCCTTGAAATGGGCTAATTTTGACATAAACAAAGCCGGTGATCATAGGAAAATCCAACTCAATGAACTTAATGAACTTAGGAATGAGGCTTATGAAAATTCATTAATCTACAAGGAGAAGACTAAGCTCATTCATGATTCCAAGATTAAAAACCGAGAGTTCCATGTTGGTGATCAAGTTTTATTATTTAACTCTCGGTTGAAAATCTTGTCGGGTAAACTTAAGAGCCGTTGGTCCGGTCCATTCACCGTGGCCCAAGTCTTCCCTTATGGCACCATTGAGTTATCCTAACCAAATGGGCCCAACTTTAAGGTGAATGGCCAACGGGTTAATTTGTACTATGGAGAGGACATCTCTCACGAGATGATTCCGTCCCTCTCCACATTTCCCTTGAATTAATTTGGGAAATCGAGTCGAGCTAGAGACTCGTGATAAATAAATCAAGCATCGTATAACTAGGTTAGATTTTTTACTTTTACTATCCTTTCCACCCTTTTTCACCTTCATCCATTTTCCACCAATAAGTGTAGGGGGGGAGCCAAGTAGGTTGTTTGTGTGTTGTAATTGTGTGCAGGGACATGTGCTTTGATGATCCACTTTTGGTTCTTTTGACACGACCCGTGATCCCGTGTACCCGGTTCTATCAAAACTATTGTGACTCATACTTGTATATAAATAAAACGAATAAATGTAATCACTTTAGTTGTCCCTTACTTAGCTCAATTTTAAACAACGTACTCAATGTCCTAAGTGTAGGGGAGTTTAGTCTCCCACATGCTTAAACATTGAGGGCAATGTTTATATTAAGTGTAGGGGGGACTTCTATCAAATTTTAGTGGACTTTTCCATGAATTTGACCCTATTTTACCGGAAAATTTTAAAAAAAATTTCAACGTTTTTCAAATTTTTGATCTATTTTGGCCTAGTAGTATTTTTTATTTATTTTCTTTCCTTTTATTATCACATCATAATAATTTCCATTTCAAGAATAAAGTTAAAAAATAAATAAATAAATAAAATGGTTTTAATAAGTTTAGATATCTTTGATATATTAGGCTCGTCGTGAATATTTTGACTCAACCCGAGTTTACTTATCTAAGTTTACTCTAGCTAGTATCCTTAACCATATGGACCATAATTGGTTTATTAGGCTAAGCATCCACGAGTCTCATTCCTTGAGATTTTAAATTGTGGAGAACGAGAGATGATAGAGTTAATTATAAGTTCGGTATTCTTTCATTAACTTATGTGAGTTAGTTATGAGCTTTTTTCTCCCATCGCTTGATAATAAATATATTTGCAATAAATAAGGTTGTACGATTTAAAAGGTTACTTAGCTTCTAGCACAAGATCGTTTAAAAGTTGCTCGGTATTAATTAGAGTTCATAGCCAAGGCATAACTTATTGAAACGGGACGCGAAGATTGGCTTATCCAAAAAGGCCCTAACAAGGCATGAGGATACCCGAGTCCAAAAAGGCCCTCACAAGGCATGAGGATTCACTTTTTGCTAAAGATCCTAAGATGATGTGAAGATCATTAATTCAAATCAATATGAAGGATCAAGACACACGACGAGAAGCAATTACTCCCCTAAAGATCATGGAGAAGTCTATCCAAAAAGACCCTAACAAGGTATGAGGATAAATAGATCCAAGTCCGAAAAGGAGGCGGATCGTTGTATATCAAAATCCTAAATAAATAAGAGGATAAATGAAGAAGTCGTGGTCAACGTTTGAAGCATCTTTCACTCCTTATGAAGATGTATACCAAAATGAAGAGAAGACCATAATTTCAAGATCGTCTCTCAAGATTTGAAGTTTGAAGTACAAGCCAAATATCGGTCCGAGAAAGGTCTCAAATCGTGAAACGAGTTATGCCAAGATATGAACTTTTTGAGGTTTCGAAAAGCCGTTTTAAAAGATTTTGTCCTTTAGCTAACTATCGATTAAATCGTCCCACTTTATTTTCGGCCTTAATAATTTATTGAAATAAGTCAAAAATGCATCCTCGTGATCATTCAAGACAAAAATAAAATACAAGAGATACACCGTAGGAATAAGGGGGTCTAAGTGATTAACTAAACCACATGAGTAAGTGTTAGTTGTGCTAACTTGTAGTAACAATGATCTCGTTTTTAAGCTTGGTATGGGGAACGTGAAACTTGAGGGTGATTAATATTCATGACACCAAAGCCCTAATCTAAGCCTTAGATTTCTTTACGATTTTCTTCCATCTAATAATTTCCAAGTTATCGTTTTAATCTTGTCTCCTTTTAAGTTTTTATCTTTTTATCATAGTAATAATAGTATATCTTAATAAAGGCCGAGATTCATTGATAATGAGAAAAATGTAACTTATGCCTTAAAATAATGCATTGCATGGGGTCATTGCAATGGTCAAGTGTATGGGATTTAATAAGTGTGAAAACACTTATCCTTTTGCCACTAAAATCAAGTAAAATCAAGACCTAATCATGTGTTTTACATCTTAAATGTCAGAATTACGCGTGGTTTTATGTTCTTGTGTTTAAATAGGTACAAATGATCAAAAGAAGAGAAAACACGGGATTTCACGGTCAAATGTCGAAGAAAGATCCAAGAAAGAGACAAAGTCGAAGTCAAAGACCAAAAATGTGCCGAAGATCACGAAAACCGAAAAAGCCGACTTAATTTTGAATAAATGATCAAGAAAGTCGGAATCGAGCTCAACTTTAGCGGATTTCATCATTTATCGAGAAAACGAGCCAAGTGGGTCCCACATCGGATAAATGGGCTCAAAAGCCCATTTAAAGAAAAGAATTGTTTAAACTTTTTACCCCAAGCCCACAAAGCCCAAATACATAACAAAAGTGGGACGGATTGGAATGGGCCAAAGCCCATTTAAAATGACAAGAAACAGATGGTATGGAAATACAATTTGCTAGTTTCTTGGTCAATTTGTCAAACAAAAAAATCGGTCAACACTCCTCACAACCCTCACACGTCTGTCACCCCACAATTAACCTTTATTTACCCACCCCACGTGTAATCCACTTCCCTTTTTCCCAAACAAATATTACCCTTCCCCACTTATTTACGTTACAAACGAAATAAATCTCTCACTCCATCATCTTCCTTCCCCCATTATTCACACATCTCCCTCCCCAAAAAAACCCTAATTTTTACAGTCAACATTAACCCAACCGAATTTGGGGCTTTTACCCTTATTGGGTAATTAACACCCAAACAAATAAAACCCCCAAGAAAATCGCACCATCTACTCAATCCTACGTGACCTATTCTTCAATTTTGATTGGAGGAAACACTCCTCCATATCCAATCCAACCTATTACATCTTGCCACCTCACCTTGCAACAAACACAACTAACACACATCTTGCCACGAGGGCAATCCGTGACTACA
Source organism: Glebionis coronaria (assembly GCA_025667525.1). Classification (NCBI taxonomy): domain Eukaryota; kingdom Viridiplantae; phylum Streptophyta; class Magnoliopsida; order Asterales; family Asteraceae; genus Glebionis; species Glebionis coronaria. Next base: position 179,466,153 of record CM046880.1, on the reverse strand, counting down.
AGGATGATTCTTAGCCATTGATCAAGAGAAGAGAGAAGAATGAAGAAATCAACGGAGCAAAATGGATGCTTACAAAGGAAGCTAAGATTAGGGTTTTGAGGGTTTTCTCCTATAAAAACCCCCATATTTCACATGTAATGGTGACTTTTTCTTTATTATTTTATTTTCAGAAAAATTAGATTAATAGGTTTTAATCTTGTAATTTTCAATTTCAAGTTATGTAATCTTTTTTTTATTATTAATGAAAAATTAAATTCCGTTTAATTTCTCGTCTCAATTTAATTTCCAGTACTGTTTCGTTTCTTTTTAATCTGTTAAAAAATATTGTTACTGTTCTCGTATTGATTATGTTATAAAAAAAAGAAAAAAAAAGATAAAGAAATTGATAAAAATATTTCCCCTACTGGGAAATATTGAAAGTTCAAGTGTTACTGTTCGAGACGAAAGAGAATAAGTTGATGATGATTTTGGGGTAAAACGAAGGTGGTGTTTGTTGGTTCGTTTCGATTATAAGGGAGCTCAGCGCTCACCCTTCTTCCCAAAGGCTTTCTTCATAAGGTTTTGATCTTCTTTTAAATTTAATGTTAATGTTTATTTAGTTTATTGGTAATCCGCTAGTTTGAGGTGTTTTAGATTTGCTTAGGTTATCTGTTTTATTTAACTGCTTAAGTTCCATTGATTATAGATAATTGTTTATCTGTTTAATATTAGATTTTATTTGTCAGGATTTAGTTGTTCGAATCTGCTTAGTTAACTATTTGGATATTGTTTTTGATAAATTCTGCTTATGTTATAGTTTTTTGATAGTCTGAGCTTATTCGTTTGGTTTGTTTTAGTTTTTTGGAATCTGCTTGTTGAGATTAGTCTTATCTGCTATATTAGAATATATTAGAGTTGCTTATTCTGAAATTGGTTTAAGGCTGTTTGGATCTGCTTATTTAAGCTAGTGTTCGTTAGTTTTGATTGGACGTTGGATTCATTTAGCTTATTATATTTTTACTGCTTATTCTGTCCAGATTTATGTTGCTTAATTATCACTGCTTAACTGGCTTATTGTGTACTGCTTATTTTGTTTTCAGCTTATTCCATTGTTTGGCTTGGCTTATTTGTCGTTTATTTGTTTATTTAACTGCTGAGAAACTGATCCCATTGATCAGTTTTGATTACTTGTCCAAAATAAAAGTATAGCAAAAAGTTCAAAAATTTTAGCAAATTTTGTCACTGGTTGGATTCGAACCAGTGACCTCTCGTTCAACTACACAACGTCACAACCACTTGAGCTAGACATCTGTTTGTTTATATTCTCACTCAGTTCCATTTATATAGCGTAATAATAGGGTAGGCAGTTTTAAATTCAAATTAGTTTAAATCAATTTAAAGTTTAGTTATTATTTAAAATTTACGTTAATCAGTTTTAAATAAATATAAAAAGAAAAAAAAATAGTTTTAATTTTTAATTACTTTTATAAATTCTAAATTAGATTTCTTTTAAAAGTTTTTAGTTTAAAAATTAAATTAGTAGATTTTAATTAAAAAAGTACTAGTTTAAAATTAATTAATTTAAATAGACTTAATTAAAAGTTTCTAGGTTTTATTAATTAGATAAAGTTTATTTTCAAATTAATAGTTGAAATAGTTAATTAAAGTAGTTTTCATTTAATTAAATAGATTTAAGTTAGTTTAAAAATACCAAAAAGAGATTTTACCAAAAACAAGTTAAGTTGAAACGTTAAACCGGAAATCAAATTCGAGTCGAATCGAGGAAAAACGAACTTAATTGCATTAAAAAGGACTAAAAATCCTAGTTTCAAGTATCTAATTACTAAATACGTAACTGGTTTTATGTCATGTCTTAGCTTATTTTATACGTTCGTGTCATGTTCTACTGTTTTAAGCTTTAAACTGTGTTTATCTCATATTCTGTCTATTCTGATTAAGTATTACTTGTATTTCATGTATTATTATACTTACTGTGTAATAATAAGTAACTTTCTAAAAATAGCAGCTTTCCTAAAATAGAAAGTTACCAAAAATAGAAATTTTCCAAAAATAGAAAGTTTCCAAAAATAGAAAGTTTCCAAAAATAGAAAGTTTCCAAAAATAGAAAGTTTCCAAAAACAGAAAGTTTCCAAAAATATAATTACTGCTTACAATAGATAAGTTTCTAAAAATAGAAAGTTTCCATAAATAGATTAGCTGCCTTATTTAAATAAGTTTCTAAAAATAGAAAGTTTCCATAATTAGATATAAGCTGGTTAAATAAGCTAATTATATAAGCTTAAGTGTTTTCTGATTATTTTTCTAAGTCATAATGATATAAAGTATAGTTTATTAATTATTACATGTAATTTAAATAAACTATAGGTTAAAAGTATTTAATTAAATATATCATGTTTTTAACTAAATAGAGTTAAATACTTAGGTTAAAACCTGTATTATTAACTATTAATAATATAAGCTAAGTCATGTTAATTAATTAGTTATAACCATGGTTTTTAATAATTAATTAATTATAAAGTCTAGAAAATATAAATACTTAGGTTAAAAATCCATGATCTAATAATTAAATTATAACCTAAGTCATGTTTATTAAATTAATCATGTTATATTTTATTAATTTAACTCTTAACATATAACTATTAAAATCATAATCTTAACATAATCGATGAACCGGATCGTGACTAGAAACCATGAACCGGACCCGTAATCAACACCATACCCCGAACCACTTCGGGGTTCTCCCCTGTTTGCTGCTGCCGTGGGACCCACACCACCAAACCGAGACCATGAGGTCTCGGTGGTGGTTCACAAGCCAAACCGAGACCCCTTGGGGGTTCGGTTTAGGCGCCGGCCACAACAAACACCCCTAAATCCCTAGTTTTGATTTACCCCATAACCATTTACATGTTTAATTAATGTTTTTAATTAGCTTTTTAAAAACATCATGTTCTTAATTAATTTATTAAATCAAAACATAAAAGAAAGGATTTAAAAAGGTATACCGAATGCGTGGATCAAACGAGAATGAACACACACGAATACTTGCACCAATTTCAAGATCAAAAATCAAACAAACACCCCCTTTCTTTTGTTTAGATCCAGCGGCCAAAGGAGAGCAAGAAGGAAGGAGAAAATCTTTTTAGGGTTTTGAAATTTTACTGTAATGTGAAAAAGTGACAAAAGATTTCACCTTAACCCCATGTTAGTAAAAATTAGATGGGCTTGGCCCATCTTCTTGGTGTAGTCGCGGGTAGGGGGCCCCACATGGGGTACCCGTACCTTTTACCGAGTCTATTTAGTTTAGTGTTCGTTCGTGATTAGTCGTGTTCGTGTTTTATGTGTTCTCGTTAAATATTAACCGTGACTTAATATATTTAATCGTGTTCGTAATAAATATACGTAATTAATATTAACTCGTGATTAAATTACGTTCATGATTTCCTGATCGCATGTTTGTGATTAATTATTGTTTAAAATAATTATTGTGTGTTCATACGTAATAAATACTTATCGTGTTCTAACAGGTACGTAATACTTACAATTCTTATACGTGAACGTAATCATACTATACAAGGAAAGTTTTAATCTAGTACGTACGATCTTAAGGGTACTATTCACGGTAAAAGAATGCGGGTTTTACATTAATTATCAAAAGGCCCAAATAAAGATTTTTCACTTTGTAAACCTCTAAAATGACCTAAAAAGATTAAAAACTATTTTTATAAATTTTTAAGCTAATTAAAACTATTTAAAATGATCAAAAGCTATTAAAAACTTAAAATAATTCTAGAAATTAGAAAAATGATGATAAAATTAATCTAAGAGTTGAAAAAATCCTATATTAATGTATTAAACCTAAGAAAAATATAAAAAGTGCAAAAATGTGAAATTTGAAATTTAATAATAAAATAATATTAAAATAATATTAAAAATCCAAAAATTTTAAAAAATTCTAAAAACTTGCAAACTAGTTTATTTTAACCTAAATAATCATAAAATGAAAGTGAAATTACCAAATTACCCCTAATGGGCCCCCAAATGGGCTAAAAACAAAAAAAGTCAACCTTAATGGGCTTTTGGGCCCAAAAAGTCAAACTTGGGCCAAATGACCTGAAAAAGTCCTATCTAACTCAAAATTCAATTCTAAACACAAAATTCTATCTTCCCAAAAGCTGATTTTGAGCTTATCACAGCTTAAATAGTCAATAGCTTATTCTTATTGGGACAATAAGCCCATTAAGCAATAAGCCAATGCCATAAGCTCTGCTTAAACACACAACCTTCTTTTGAGATGCCTAAGAGATCTGTGAAAAGAAATTTTGAAAAAGCACACTCAATAAGCCAGAAATAAGCCAAGAAGATTTTCACTAAAAGATAAAATAGTCGACTTAGAGTTCTAGACAACTTCAGACCTTCTAATAAGTTGCAAAAGACTCTAAATGACTTAATTAAGACAAATAAACAAAGAAAAGTTCAATAAGACAAGCCAAATAAGCACAATAAGCTTATAAGCACTTATCTAAAAGTCAAAGTGTTTGGTTTTCTAGTCAAACCTCAAAGTCAAACCCTCAAATGCTCCATAATGAACAAATGGGTCAAATAAGTGACACCTATTACAAATTCAAAGTTGTTGCAGGTTAAAATAAGATAGAATAGCTTATTGATAAGCACCAGTTGAAATAACACTAGAAGTGACTAGCAACAGGGGAAAGGAGTTCCCACTACTTTGACTATTTGACTAGCTTTTTTAGAGAGATCCAGTTGGATTCAAATGGAAACACGGGAACCCTTGTGATCAGTGACTCCACAAGGAGTCTATATCAACAAAGAAATCACAAATTGGTTCACTAAATAAGCCCATAATAAGCAAACAGTTCACAGATATTGCACAGACCTTGAAAATAAACAGTTATTAACAAATAAGCAGTTTGAGCATGAATAAGCCAGCCAAATTGAACCAAATGCATACACAAGCTATAATAAAGTCCAATAAGCACAAATAAACTTGTTTCAAGCAATGGATCAAAGTAAATAAGCAGATTTAAGCACAAATAGTTACTGATTAGAAAAAGTGATTATCCAAAATCCTTTTGCTTATCTATTTGACCACCAATCCAATTTTAAGCCTTCAAGTCTCTTTCCCTGATTAAGTTAACCCAAATTTAACACTTGTTAACCCTAGTCTACCCTTAAATATAGGTGTCCCTAAAATTTTAGCCAAAATACCCAAGTAAAACTGATTTTATGACCCTTTGATTGATTTAGGTGTTCAAGACCTCAAAACATGCAGATAACCAACCCTTTATAGCAGATAAACAGATAACAAACCACTAGAACCAAGAACAACAACAAAGGAAGACTTGAACCTTGAAAAACCAGTTAACCCAAACACCCCTTTGGAATCTGATCTCTCAATTTTCCAAAGGATTGTTGTGTTTTAACCTTCAATCCAAGATCAAAACAACCAAGCAACAATATTCCATCCCTCAGAAACACAAATCAAGCTACAAACCACAGATCCACAATAAATCATGCAAAATCACCAAATATTCAATAAAAATTCAGAAAAATGAAAAGGGGAAGAGATGCAAACCTCGAAGACTTACATCAAAGCCTTGGAATGTTTGAGCTGAGGTGCTAGCAAAACAAGCACCAGCTTCCTTGTACCTGCTAAGATCAAAAAACCACAAAGATGAACAAATACTATAAAATCGGATTTTTGAAAAAAAGAGTTTTATCCCATAAAACCTTTCCTCAAAAACAACAAAACATGAATATGAAACTCAGATTTCAGCTATTCAATCACCAAACTTTTATAAATAACATAAGAGAAATCACAATTTTCAGAAACTCAAATTTTATTTCAATAAAAAGGAATTACAAAGAAATAGCTAAAATATGGAACAAAGGCCTCACCACAGGTTGGGGGTCCTTTTATAGGCAACAATAGACGATTCTAGATGCAAAATACATGAAAACCCTAGCTAGAAAATCCCTAGAATGCCCTTGAGTGCTTGAGGCGTGTTTTGATGTTGTGAGCTGTCAAATTTGATCCTGAATGTTTATTTTAGCTTTGGGGCCAAGTAATGAGTGTGAGTCGTTGATTTGGACACGTGGCTTTGCTTGGAGAGGAGGGTGTCACATGATTGGTGGACGGGTTTGAATGGTGGGGCCCTTTGGTGAGTGGGGATTGGGAATTTTGGTGTGCGATGAGTTCGTGTGTGTGTGAATTAAACGTGTGCCTAGGTAATTTCATTTTACCCTTTGTTTAAGTGGAGTAATTTCTGGGGGTGAAGAAGGGTGAATAGTGGTAGGTTTGACCCGAAAAAGGTGGGGAGCAGGTGTTTGGCGCATGTTTGTGGTTTGAATGTTTGAACTTGACAACTTAAACCCTTAGTCTTTAGCAGAAAGTGTATAACAAGTTTCTTTTCTTAGCAAACTCGTTTCCCTTTGTTAAATAACTTTCTAATTTCATACTTTGGCCACAAAAAGTTTCTAAACAAGGTTTTAGGGCTTTTAACACTTTGGCATATTTACATCTTCAGTCCTTTTGATATTTAATCCATTTTAAAAGGACTAGAAGTGCAATATTCTTGAACTTCAAGGGCTTTTTTGGGTCTTGTACTTTATGAAGGACCATTGTTGACAATTTAGAATTGTTGAAGGGCTAATCTTGCCAATTCTTCAAAGTTGAAGGGCCTTTTGCAATTTTGACAAACTTAAGGGACCAAACTTGTAATTATGATTATACAAGGGTATTAAGTGTCATTTCTCATAAATTGAGGATCAATCTTGTACATCTTCAAGTCTTCAAGGGTTTTTCTTGGATAAATCATGAACTAGGGCCCGGTTCTTTGTACGACTTCGTTTCTCGTGTCCGTTTTTCCATGTTTCTTGTGATCTTTTGTCTTTTTCACGATATCCATACCTAAAACACACAAGTAAACAAATACAAGCATATATATGGTAATATTATGACATTTTATGCGTTTAAAGCCCGAAAAGAACGATGAGATCATGTATAAAAGCCATCTCACCAGGGTATCATGCTACAGGAAAAAAACTGGAGTCGTGGAATCGAATTTCCGGGTTAATGGATTCAGTTGGCAGAGGATGGTGTGTTTTTGGAGATTTCAATGATGTTAGAGAGCCAGGAGACCAGTTTAACTCAGAGTATAATTCAAGATATGCTGAAAATTTAAATGACTTTATAGAGAGGAATTCGTTGTTAGAAATTCAATTAGGTGGTCGGAGGTATACTCGTATAAATGATGATGGGATTAAGTTTAGCAAATTAGATCGATTTCTTGTAAATGCGGATTTTATGTCAAACTGGGATAATTTATCGATGGTGACTCTTGATAGAAATAATTCAGATCATTGTCCTATAGTGATAAAAGTCATGGATCTGGACTTTGGGCCAAAACCTTTAGGGAAACTTTTGGCTTGAAGATGAGGAGATTGAAGGCGTGTTTAGGACAGCTTGGTTTAAACCAGTTAGGGGGTATAGACCAGATTGTTTGGTTAGGGACAAATTCAAAAACGTCAAGGAGGCTTTAAAATCTGGATGAATCAAAGTTCGGAAATACTAAGCATCAGCTAAAGTTATGTAAGATTGAGGCCATGAAGTGGGAGATGGAAGCGGAAACAAGAAACCTGAACGATCATGACATGAGGGTTTGGAGGGAGGCACATAAGGTTTGGTTCGACAAGGAGAATCAAATGAATAACATTTTTAAGCAAAAAGGCTAGGATAAAGTGGGACATCGAGGGGGATGAGAATTCTCGGTTTTTTCATAACGCAGTGAAGAGAAGGTGTGACAAAAATAATATCAGGGGTCTATGATAGACGGTGTTTGGTTTGAAGACACAGAAAATATAAAAGGCGAGATATTTAGATTTTACGAAAGTATATTCTCTAGTAATGGTCACATAAGACCGAGATTCAAAAACAACCAGATCCCAAAACTTTCTGATTGTGATGCATCTAATCTCGAAGCCCCGTTTTCGGAGGAGGAGGTGTGGAAGGTAGTGTATGGTTGCGGTAGTGAAAAGGCCCCAGGACCAGACGGTTTTAATTTTAAGTATATTAAAAGATTCTGGGGTATCGTTAAGGAAGACGTACTTCTAGTGGTTAGATGGTTTTGGGAAAAAGGTGAGTTTTCCAAAGGATGTAATGCGTCTTTTGTGACTCTTATCCCTAGGTCACAGACCCAATGGGTCTTGGTGACTATAGATCCATAAGTCTCATCGGAAGTTTATATAAAATTGTTACCAAAATTCTTGCTGAGAGGGTTAAAAGGGTGACTGGGAAAATTATAGGTGAGGTGCAAAATGCTTTTATCGAGGGTCAGTATATCCTAGAAGGAGTCTTAATTGCAAATGAGACGATACAGTTTATGAAAAGTAAGAAAATGAATGGTCTCTTATTGTAGGTAGATTTTGGAAAAGCATATGATAGTATCAAAAGGAATTTTTTAGCGGAGATAATGAAGCAGATGGGTTTCAAAGATAGGTCGTGTAAATGGGTGGCTTCTTGTTTAAGGTCAGCTTCCATTTCTATTCTTGTCAATGGGTCTCCGACAAATGAATTTGATATGAGTCGTGGGGTGAGACAAGGGGATCCACTTTCACTATTTTTGTTCATTTAGCGGCTGAAGGGCTTAATCCTTTAATTATCGAAGCGGTGAATAAAAATATTTTTAAAGGTATCCGTGTTGGTGAGGACGCGATAATGGTGTCACATTTTCATTATGCGGATGACACGATTATCTTTGGATAATGGAGTAGGGAGAACGCTAGTAAACTTATTAACATACTTAAATATTTTTAACAGGTATCGATGCTAAAGATTAACCTCATAAAAAGTGTACGGGGTTGGGGTGGATAGTGTGGAGTTAGACCGAATGGCCACATTTATGAGGTGTGGTGTTGGGGAGTTTCTATTCACTAATTTGGGTCTCCCCATTGGAGTACATATGAGGAGGGAGTCGGCGTGGAATGACGTAATTGATAGATTTAAATCTAGACTTTCTGAGTGGAAGGAAAGAACGATGTATTTCGGGGGAAAACTAACGTTAGTGAAATATGTTCTTGGCATTTTACCGGTATATTACTTCTCAATGTTCTGCGTCCCGTCGAGTGTTATTATGGCTCTGGAGAGAGTGAGAAAAAACTTTTTTTTGAGGTGGGATAGGGGGGAAACAAAAATGTCATGGGTTAAATGGGATAGGGTTATCGCTTCTTACGGGGATGGGGAGCTTAACATCGGCTCTTTGATTGTGAAAAATCTAGCATTATTAGGGAAATGTTGGTGGATATTTCGGACCGAGAGTGGTTCTCTTTGGTGTAGAGTCATTAGGAGCATATATGGTACTGATGGTGGGTGGGGTGGTGCTACGAGGCCTCGGGGTGGAGGGGGTGGGGTTTGGTCTAATATAGTTAGAATAGGGAAGATGGTGGATGGTATGAAAGGGGGGTTTGTTAATCAATTTACAAAAGTCATGGGAGACGGACAAAGTACTACTTTTTGGACGGATAAATGGGTTGGTGATATGCCTTTGTGTAGGCGTTTCACGAGACTATCATTTAGGTAGAAATAAAGAGGCGATGGTGGGTAGTATGGGTAGATGGTAGGTTGGCAAGTGGGAATGGATTTGGGATTGGAATAGACCCCCTAGGAGCAGGGCTATTAGTGAGCTAAGTGATCTTATAAAGATTGTTGAAAATGTTTGTTTTAATTTAAATAGGAGGGATAGTTGGAAACGGGTTTTAGATCCAAATGATGTATTCTCAGTTAGGTCGTTGTATAGTTGGATAAAAGAGCGGAGAGTTAATAGTTTTGTAAGTGTAGACAAAACGAGATGGAACAATGTTGTTCCTAGGAAAGTAAATGTTTTTGTTTGGAGAGCCTCATTAGGTAGACTTCCTGTCCGGGTTGAACTTGATAGGAGAGGGATCGATCTTGACTCTATTTTGTGTCCATATTGTGATAATATGGTAGAATCGGTTGATCATAGTTTGGTTTTATGCGAAAAGGCCATGAGCACATAGGATAGGATTTTTGCTTGTTGGCAAGTCAGCCCCATTGACGTGTTTAATGTAAAGACATATTGAAGCATAGAGGTGGACGGTCTATGGGATATGAAGCAAGAAGGTTGTGGCAGGTTGTTTTGGTGGTCGTGACATACGTTATTTGGAAAAGTAGGAATATGAGAGTGTTCAAAGGTAAGCTTGAAAGTAGTTCAAAGATTTTTCAAGACAGTCACCTAAACAACTTTTAGTGGGTTAGTAGGCGCGATAAAAAGTATCAGTTCCCTTGGCAAATATGGCTTGAGACACTGTTTGAATGTGGGTTGACGCGTACAGTGACGGTAAGATAATGATGTTGATTTTTCTTTTTGTGTGGATGCTTGGCTGATCAGGGTGGTTGGTTTTTCTATTTGGATTTGGCGGGATATTGTAGCGCTTGTTTTGGGTGTTGGGTCTGTGGTGGAGTTAGGCTCTTTTTCTTGCTATGTGTTTTCACATATCTCATGTGTTCCTTTTGTTGCTCAGTGTTTTTCTGTGGGGCCTAGCCTGTTGTTGTTGATTAGTGCTCATGGGGTTTGTCCAGGAGCATCATCTATGTTTTTGTTCTCATTTTGGTTAATAATATTGCTTTTCAAAACAATATATATATAATTTTTTGAAAAATTACCAATAAATCCTAAAATGTCTTACTAAGAAATAAAAGTAAGCCAAACTTTTTGAAAACACTTTTTCTAATTAATATTTAGTTTTAAAGTTTAATAAAAAACCTAAAAATCAAAATAATTAATAAAAGTCAAATCTAAAACTTTTCTTTTTTTAGACCTAAGGTATATTAAACTAAGTCGAAATTTTTTTAAAAAAAATTAAAACATATTTTTACTATTTTTTATCTATTTTCTAAAAACTCTAAATAAATAATCATTAAAAATAATTCAGAAAAGGGAAAAATATAAATTAATACCAAAAAGTCTAAAACATTAATAAGAATGAAAGAAAAATAAGAAAACTGAAAAAGTAACATAAATAAGCCGAAAAAGCCAAGGAAAAGCTACGGCTTTTGTATTGTTAAGAAAAAATAAAACGTCTTAAGTATTAGCCTAGGGAAACCCTTACCAATAATTACGATTGGCACAATGGTAACCTTGGGAACCCCTGTACGGTAGGTCACCAGGTCAAGCCATGCCAATATCATTTTTGCATTATATATATATATATATATATATATATATATATATATATATATATATATATATATATATATATATATATATATATATATATATATATATATATATATTTCTATTTTTTTGCTTGTTTTTGGATACAAACAACACCCCCACAAACTTGGGCTTGTGCGGAGTCAAATATAAGCTAGAAAAAAATGAAAATAAGCCACAAAATCAACTAATAAGCACAAAGATGTAAACAACAATAAGCTAACTCAAACTACCTACGTCTTATATTTGACAAAAGACTTAATAGTCTTGTCATATATCGGATTGCACACGCTTTGCTCTAATCAGACAGAAACAGACAGTGAGCTCAGACTTGGCTTTTATGTGACTTCTTTATCAGAATAAGCTATGATAACCACACCATGTTTAAACCAAACTACCAAAAGTCTTATAAAAGACAGATTAGCCAACAGTTAACTGAGAAAATAAGCAATGGCCAGTTAGAAGCTTAACAGAAACCTACGGTTGGTTTTTGGTGAATTTTAAATTAATCCCAAGACTTGAATAAGCAAGAATACTAAAACCTAATTATAAGAAGATAACAATTAGACCCTAAACTAACATGATCAAAGATATTATACCCTATAGTTTTTCCTAGCTGATGGTATGGCACTTTGGTGGATTTGGACGGTGAAGTGTTTAAAACCAAGCACAGTTGGTTAACAACTATGGTTTTAAGACCACTTCATAGTCCACATACACTAGATAATGAAAACAACACAAAACGTATTATATCATAACAACAACAACAGACAGAAAAAAGATAATCAACAAGACCTAAAGCACAAAATTTAAACCTAGGACCTATTTGATGGTTTGAAGGTGTTTTGGACAGCAAGTTAACACAAATGTGATCACATTTAGCTATAGCTAGAGTCCACAAATACAAAACACTAACAACTATGAATAGAGAACATCTTTCATGACATTGTTCATCTTTAAACACAGAATACTTGGAACACTTGAAAACAGACAATTTTTTTACAAAACACTCAAATTCTAATTTTAAAACTAAAACATCAACTCATAAGGCAAAAACAATTATCCAATACCTGTTGGAAATACGTTTTTATAGTTAGAAAGTCTCGGTCAGTGAAACAATATAGTTAAGGGCTCGTAGTATAGTTTTAGTACTACTTTAAGAAAGCCCGACCCATGAGCATGTTCATGGGCCGGAGGCCCAAGTCCATTTATGGACTTGGGTATATATAAACCCCTTTCCTTCATGGGAAACGGTGTTGGTTGTTTCATTATTCATAATACATTTTCACATATTCCTTCATCTTTCTCTCACTACTTTCTCTCTCTAGAAACATCAACCTCACTTGTGATTCAAGATTACCAATATTCTACAATTGGTATCAACAGCCATGGGATGAAATAGAGGTGTGATTTGTGTTGTTCTTGGTGTAATCTTTGTGGTTCGTGAGTTTCTAAAGCAAAATATCCAAGTTTCAAAAAAAATTTGTGTTTTTATTGATCCATTTGATTTAGATATCTCCTACATAGTTGTAGGGATTTGGGTACTTTGGATTGGTTAAAAACACGGATTTTAGGAAAAAATTATCGTTTTTATTCATTTATTGCGGAACTATCAGTGGTTTTTGCAGAATCTTTCCATAATAGATTTCAAATATCTAGGGTTTAAAAACTTGGTTAATGCGAATAGTTGTGTGGGTATTGCGAAATCTTCAGACACTGATTATTGCGAGATCTTTAATTTTAAGGATATTGTGAGATCTTGTAATTTCCTGAATATTGTGAGATCTCGCTTATCTAGGATATTTCAAGATATGTGTAAGTTCAAGTATTGTGAGATCTTCATAAAATTCAAGTATTGCGAGATTTGTGTAGATTCAAGTATTGCGAGTTTTGTGTAGATTTAAGTATTGCGAGATTTCATAAAATCAAATATTGCGAGATCTATTCTTATCTGATTATGGCGAGATCTTTTGAAGGAGGATATTGCGAGATTATTTTCAACATGGTTATGTCGAGATCTTTTCTACTCCAAGTATTGCGAGATCTTATTGGTTTAGCATTATTCTAAGATCTTTTCACAACTTTTGAAAGACTTCAAGGATTTTAGACTTTGCGTTTATTTGAAGATTTTTACAACAACACATGACCAAAGGATAATTACTTATTGTTTCAACAACCGCAAACACATTACCTTTTTTTTAATTTCTCGATCATTCAGTAATCTTTTTCAAGTGATCACAAAATGAATCCTCACTCAGTAATGCCGACAATGCCATCGCTTACCAACTTATCCATTATATCGGGTACCGATACTCATCCACCATTGCTCATCGAAGATCTATTTGACTCATGGAAAGACCCAATGAAGTCATATATTATCGGTAGACCCAGTGGGAGACTTATGATTAAGTCAATTAAACAAGGTCAACTTGATTGGGGAACCGTCACTGTAAATGATGTGACCCGACCAAGGGAATTTTCTGAATTAACGGGTCCAAATCAACTTATTGTTGATGCAGATGAAAAGGCTCTTCAGACTATTCTTTAAGCTCTTCCACCCGATATTTATCGAATGGTAAGTCAACACAAGATAGAAAGGAATTATGGGATCGTTTGGATGTTTTGTTACATGGAACTTCACTCACTAAGCAAGAACGTGAGTGACAACTTTATCATCTCTTTGATAGGTTCACATACACTCCAAGAGAAACTCTTCATGATTACTATTAGCGATTTACTACATTGATGAATGAATTGCATACCTATAATCTGATGATTGCTCAATTTCAAATCAATACCAAGTTCTTGAATCCGTTACCTCTTGAGTGGAGCCACTATGTCACTGATGTTAAACTGGTAAGGGATTTCCATAAGACAATTCTAGATCAACTTTATGCTTTCTTGCAACAACATGAGAAGCATGACGTAAAGACTCATATGTCTCAAGGATCTTACCCTGAACCAATGGCATTAATGAAGAATCATCAAATGATGTCATATAACAACCATTCTTATGCAAATGGGCAACAATCATATAAGAAATCCTTGTATCAAACTCCAAGCTTTCCACAGTTGTCACACCCCCAAATTTCACTGCAGCGGAAGACTGGATTTGGGTTGCGACATCATGGCGTGAAGAGCACTTGATGCGAGAGAACGACCTCTACATGCCAAAAAACAATGCAGACTCCACATAATCCACATAGTAGCATACCTGAGAAAAACATTGCTAAAGTGTCAACACAAAGTTGGTGAGTTCCTATGTTTGAGTTTAAGAAAACAATAAAATCATTTCAATGAACCACAAGATTTGTATCCACCTGTGACAATATAACACATACAAAGTCACATAGTTTATCTTTACTACTATCTAAGCTCATGACACCGATTCGTTAATGAGTCTAACTGACTTCGTGTGTGCCCGTGAATGTGACTAACCCAAGGCACCCATTCTCTTCAAATGAAATTGTATATACTTGAACGGACTGATTCAAAGTAAATAGGAGTGTCAACTCCGATAGATCTATCCATAACATTCGCGCTTACTTCGCTGTAACCCAGCTAGGTGACTAACGGTTCATGATTCGCGGGTAGTTCTCATTTGGGGTTATGTTCGGGACTTAGACATAGTAAATCATTTCAATTACTTGCGTTCATGCGTTTAAATCAAGCATTGTTCTCACACCAAAAGATGATAAAACAAGTAGAAAGAGGGGCTATAAACTCACCTTGTTGACGGAAAGTAGTTGCGGAAACAAAGTAGAAATCTACCGGTAACCTAATAAGAATAATATTCACTTAAACCATGTGTAACATATATATAATGTACATGTATAAGCCCTTCCTTAATTGGTTCTTTAGGTTGGAATAATTACGACTAAAGTTTTATAATACGTTTTCGGCTATTAATTAATTTAATTATTTAAAGTCGGGTTTTATCTTTTTAAACTAGGGATTCATCAATTATTATCATTTTAGATTTTCATGTTTATGCATTATAAAATAACTGATAGGTTGATATGAAATCAAGTAAAAGTAATTTAAATATATTAAATTTTTCTAACAAATTAACAATCAAATTTTACATAGTTTTTAATAGGTAAAAATTTAGGTTTTACGGTTTAAGCTTTCGTATTCGTTTCTTAATCATTTTAAGTATTATAAAAGCATGTAATTATTTACTAAATTAATATGAAATATAAAATTTATAAGTTTAGGACGAATTTTAATTTAACAATTTCATGAGTTATAAAATATAATTAAATTTTCTTAAAAACGTCCTTTTTACGTGTAGTAATCGTTTATTAATTATAAATTCGTTTTTAATCCTTCTACCATGATTCTTTTTGAAGAGATTGATTCATGTTATGATATTACCATTTTATTAAATAATTAATATTAGTGATATTCTAAGTGTTCTAAAGTTTACCATTTTACATGCATACGATTTTATAAATTCTCACATAAAATCATAAAATTGAAAGTGTGATAACTAATTTATTTTTAGGTCTTTTTAATAGTTTCGAAAAGTGTGACAATCTGGTCGATATTTTATCCTCAAGTATTATTTAAAAACATTATTTTAATGTTATATTATTAACTCACTCATTTTTTGGGAAGAAATTTGGGTTTACGTCTTGAAGTAGCATCGACTACGTTGAAATTTGGGTTAACTTGTGTTGGTTCATAAACTCACAAATTTATGAGAAGAGATTAGGACTTACATTCATAATTCAACGTCCTTTACGACTAAACCGGAAACCCTAGGTTTACGTATTTACGTTTTTGAACGTCGTTTTTATGAGACAATTTTTATTAGATTCGTTTTGTGCCGTTGATTCATAATTTATAAAACTGTTTTTCGTAAAACGACCCGAGGGCACGCAAATCGAGAAAACTAGAATCGAGGAGTACCCGTAAATTAATAGGGATGGGACAAGTTTACACTTGCCCACCCCTATACAAATGGGCGGCAAAGCTTAGTACATACACCACAAGGTGTAAAATTTCTACACATGGGAAGGACACTTGTCCTTCCCATTTGACCAAACCATTTAGCAACATAGAAACAACCAAAGTAAACCATTTACTTCATTATTTTCCATGCAATACACACAAAACTCTCTCTTCTCTCCTTCATTTTTTCGTCCACCACCACCCATAAACCACCACCATTGATCAATATTCATCCATGAACCCTATGTTAATCTTACACAAGAAGATGTCCTTTTGAAGCCTTATAGATTGGGGGTGATCATAACATCCAAAAAGGAGATTTCATGAAAATCAAGGTCTGATTTCTCAAGGAGTCTAAAAATATTTGGTGATCCTATAAGTGGTGTTGATATCTCATAAGATTGGTTACCCAAAACCAAGTCTTGTTCATCATCAACCCCATATTTTCATCACTTTGGTGGTATAGAGATTGTTCTTCCTATCCTTTTGTTATTTTGAATATGTAATCTTGTATTTTCTTTATTTATGTATATGTATATGATGATGAATGATGATAAAAATATTGTGTGGGGATCATGTGTTGATAAACTTGGATAAAAAGATGGAAAACTACATGTAAAAGTGGTAAATCTTGCTTAAATAAGTAGGCTGTATAAAAACAGTAAAGAAACTTATGTTAAACTAATAAAATGGCATGGATGAATTAATATACAGTAAGTTATAAGACTTGTACACATGTGAGAGTTAGCCATACAATGGAATCCTTAAAATGAGTGAGATATGATCAAAACAATATTGAAGTACAAATCTGAGTAGTCTGTTTTGAATGGATTGTTAGGGACATTTAGATATAGATTGAGCAGTAGCTAAAACTGAGTTAATTGTAGCACATATCATTTAGTTTATGTTATCCAAAAATGAGCTTCTATATCCTTGTATAACTCAAGATATGGTAAAAATGGTAAAAGTGAAAATAAAAATCAGATTTGTAAAATAAAGTATATAGTATAATATTAGCACTCATTTAAATATAATATAAAAAGTATACCTAAAAACCCACTAACTTATATATTACATATAAATAAGTATGTACATTAATAAATAAATGGGAAATTTTTTAAAAATGACAATTTGATAAGTTTTATAAGTTATAAAACTATATACGTAAGTTTTACGTCTTTTCGGCTAAAACCGATAATTAACGTTTTCATCAAATAAAACTTAGACGGTCGGATCCGTCTAATGTAAACCTTTTATAACTCATACACTGATGTTTAAGTACATGTGACAAGTAAAAACCGATAAAACCCGAGCTTTATAACATATGGACATTAACCGGCCAAATTAACTTTATTGGACTAATAATCCAACTAATTTGGCTAAACACTAATGAACTTACTTATTAGGCTTAACCCATTTGGGCCCAACATGTAAGCATAGGACTGATGATAAAAGTATAAAATTGACTAACATAAGGTTATGGGCTTATAATGGGCTTATTGGGCCTTGACAAGTAAAGAAGTTAAACTAGTGAAACTAGTATGAAAATTTACCAACACATGACACTATAATGAGTAAATAAAGATGTACAATCTCACTTAATCATCATCATATTTATAAAATCATCATATATATATATATACATAGTTATTATTTTTATAAAGTCATTGGACAAGAGTCTAAGACGAGTATTATTTTTCTAGGTTTCCGTGATTGAAGCACGTACCGTACATCCAAATCGCCGATAACCGCCTTTCCCAATCAACGTGAGTTCATAGCCTGGCACTCTTTTGAATTTTTTTATGAAATGTTTTATAAACCCGCGAGGGAGATAACATGTTAGTTTTAATAAAAATAGGACACCAGTTGTCCCGATTATTTGCTTATTGATTTGGACCCGAATGATTATATGACCCGATGAATGATTATATGACCCGATAAATGAAATGAAATAGATTACTAAAGTTAGGTTATGTCACTAAAAGTCCCATTAGCATGACTTGTGAACTACCGGGATTTGGTAGACGCTTATGCATATTATAGTAATATTTCGGGAAGATCAACCCAGTTCGCGCCTTGACTGTTGATCCCCGTCGTGCCACATTGATTGGTAAGCGAATTTATGTATGAGAAGATTTAAATAAGCGTGATTATTGTGACGACACGGTGTTTTAGATGGGAAAATGAGTTTCGGGTTAGCTACGCGTTGTTTGTTATAGTAAGGTAGCAATGTCATGCGGCTTATAATAATCCAATAACGAAAATACTCCTGTACGGCTTGAATTACAATATATTGCCTGACTAGCAATACGGGGTCTTATTATTGATATTATGTTCGTGTTTTGGTTTTACATAACCATATTCATATAACGGTTTTTTTTAACTCTATAAAACGTTATAAAACGTATTGTATGATGTTTTTACGACATTGGTTCGTATAATGGTTTTGAAGGCAAAAGCCTATAGTATGATTTACAACAAAGATTTGTATCAAATTTTTTTGGCCTATTTATGGCCTACTACAAGGATTTGTACAAAATGATTTTCGGTAATAAATATATACCGATGATATATTAATGGTTTTATTAAACTCTATGAATTCACTTGGCGTTTTCGCTGACCTTTTCTTTTAACATGTTTTATCTCAAGTAATTGAAGGTAATTCTTGGGAAGACGAGAAGAATTTATGGCCCGCACTTAAATAACAATTTCCATTCGAATGCTTTGTAAAATTGTATGAAATACTATGACTTGGGACGTATGTAAATTTGATATTCATGAATGGAAAAATGCTTTATTATTAAACGACGCGATTTTTATGCGTTGTCTATGATTTGAGTAATGTGCTATCCCGTAACACCAACGACTCTTCTGCTGAACTAATGTATGAATATTTGGGGGTTTTACAAAAAGAATTAGAAGACTTATGAAAAATGAGATATGAATATTTAGATTAAAAATTTCGTGACCAATCATTGGATGGTCGGATTTTTACAAAAGTTTAGGCGTTTTAAAGCTAGTTTAGCAACAGAGTTTCGGCTACTTTTACCACTTGATCAAATAACATTACGTACTGAGTTTAACTAACATAATATAAATAATAACATTACTTAACAGTAGGAAACACTAAAATTCAGTTCATAATCAAGTTAAGCGAAATTATGGTACGGTTTTTACCCGTACGTTCCGTTAGGGCTCTTTTTTAACCATTTAGCCAATTATATGTGTTACTCTTCAACTTTAGACATTACTAGGTCAGGGTTTAACATGTAATAAGAGTTACTTGTACTAGGTAAATTAGATCTTACGAAGTGATTGGTGGTTTGAGCAAAACCGGACCTAGAAAACCCTAAAAAGAGCTCGACTAGGATTTTACTTGCACAACCCGTACACGAACACTTGGAGCACTTAGGGACTTGTACTAGGAATACTTGGAAGACAAGAATTGGTTTCCAAAAGATTTGTAATTAACACTAACACCAACAACAACAACAAAATTCAAGAATCAATTTTAGGGTTTCTTATAAAACCCCAAATTTGTTTTTACTAGGATTTTGTCTAGGTTTCTTCACACGTGCTGAGCTTCTAAGGAAGAGACCAAGGGTCCTTGGTGGAGGTTTAGGAGTCTTTGAATGATCTTGTGGTGGTGGAAATAATGGTGTGATGATGGTGGTTCACGACAGCAAACAAAGCACAAAGAAGGAATTTGATTGATTTATTTATGATGATTTTGTGATTCGAGACTTTTTAGTTGATGTATATTTATAATAATCTTGAATTATTATCACCAATGAATCAATCATCCATGGAAACCAAGAAGAATGGCTAAAAATGAAGAACTGTAGCAAGAGATTGAAGAAACAGTGAAGGAAGATCAAAGTCGACGGTTGGAGAGGATTTTTAGGGATTTTCCAATCGTTGTTGAGTTGTGATGGGGTATGGGTCGTTTATTATTGTTCCTTGGATTTTAGGAATTTTTTTGGTAACTAAATAATATGTATTTGAGTTATAAAAGGATTCCTAATATACATAAACTTGTAAAAATTGGTTCAGGGTGTCCTATGGGCTTAATCCCACGAAATTTATGTTAAGTAGTGTTAATCTTCGGCTAATTTGGCTTTAGGTGGTTTTAATTGGGTTTAATTTGGGTTTACCGACTTTTAAATATAGTTACGGGCTTATTTCTTGTCGTTTAATAATTTAATTAAGCTTATAGGATTAATTATCAAGTTTATTAATAAATTTTATTTGTTATTAGTTGATAAAATTAATTTATACATTTTCGTGATCATTTTGACAATAAAACAATATTTTTTAATTAAATAATAAATAAAATACGATTACCTCGATAAATTATTCAAAACCTTGAAAATAAATTAAAAGTAATAAATATATGATTTATATAGTTTTTATAGTCCATCGTATATTATTTTGAAGAAACCGTGAGTTGAAAACGTTTAGATAACTTTTTGTTATTAAGTAACGGTGATTTCGATAATTTACGTTAACTATTAGAAAATTAATTATTATTGACACTTATATGACCTATAAACTTAAAATAATTCATTTTAAGTAAAACAAATAAAACACATAAGCTTTTAGTTCGATGGCCTCCAATTATAGTTAATCACGTTTTCCCTAGCACAATAATTATTTTCGACTTTGCAGTAATTAATTTAAACACGTAGCATATAAATTTCTATATCACAAATAGTATATCCCAATAGTCATTCATATGTATTCTTGGTGATAATATAATTTTTTAGTTTTTGAATATCTTTGTGTTTATAATTTACAGTGTTTTAAAAAAAATTGTAGCGAAAATTATTTCATTCTTTAGATTAATAATGAGTTCAAGTTTACGGGTTGTCACATTCACCCTACCTTAGCGGATTCCGTCCCGAAATCAAGACGTTGTATACGTTACATTACTGGTCGAGAAGAAGGCGAAAGTGCTGAGTGGAGGTCCAACGGCTACTAATAGTAACCAACGGTTACTGTTCTCCCGATAAATCAAGATTTTCAAAATTTTAACACACACTTAAATTTTTATATCTCAATTTTAGGTTTATTCTTTTCATCACCGCAAGGATGTCGTATTTCTTTCCCATAGTCGCGATCGTATTCGTCGTTGTGATGGCTATCTACATAGCGAACACTCCTCCAGAAGAAGATCTACAGTTCCTAATCGCTATCGTTGTGTTCATCATACCGCTTATCGTTTTGGCTATTGCCATTGAAGTATTTTTGAAGAATTAAGTATTAGGATTTCATGTATTTGTACTTTTGTGTTAATGTCTTAGTTGAATGTTTTCTTAAAAAAAGTTTTGTTTTGTTTATCGTGCGTGATTTGGTTATTCTTAGTTATCGTTATATTTAAACTCTCAAATTTTACATGTTTTAGTTACGTTTGTGGATCTTACTTATTATTTTAGGTCCCATGATAATTCTGGTATGGTACTTCTTTTTCTTTTGGTATTAAGCTCTCATTGGGGATTCTTTTTCTTTTGGATTGGTTCTATTAGTTTTTGTAAATATGGTAACTACTACGAGTATACTATTGTTCTATCTAAACTATACATAGGTGATCAGGCTATGTATATTCAAGATACAACATATATCGTCCTCCTTTTCGTCGCCTCTTTTGATCGTATGATGCTTGTTATGGAGTTGTGGTTTATTATATCGAACGTTTTAAATTTCATTGATGGGACGAGTTATCTCATGTTTCTCATCGTGATTGATTATTCTTTGTTTTCCTTTTACTTTTTCATATATTCAATGGGACTTTTTTTTGCCGGTTACACTTTGATATTAGTGTTTATATTCGATTTGTTTGTAAGAATATGAGTTATTCATTTTACCAATTATTGTTGCATAATATAGTTTTTAATTTCCTCTTTTTTTGTCGTAAGTATGTTTTAGGCGTTACTAATAAAATTCTATTACTATTCCTAAATATTTTATTCCAGTTATTTCACAAACTCCGATACATCCTACCGCCACACTCTAAATATATTCAAATTTCAAAATATTCTCTCGCACATCATCCCCAATTTTTTTTTCAAAATTCTTCACACACACAAATATTCATTTTCTTCTCAAAAAATTTCCGGTTACCCTTCCCGATGGGCATTCCGATTTAGATTTTTACTCCCGTCATAATTATCATTATTACATCGCTCGTTTTACTTATCTATCATGTGTGTTTCTTTTTAGATGGAGATGTTTGTTTTATTTTAGCAGTTTATATATTTGGTGTATTCCCATTACTTTGTATCATGTTACATTATGAATGGAAATATTATGGCCTTATTTGATAAGGTTTTATTTAATTCGCATTGTTCTTTATTTATCTTCAGCTAATTGTTTTATTATGTGTTTTGTGATAGTTAATTATCCTTTGGTTGGTGATGTTATAGATTTTCTTCCTTTGTAGTAATTTGGAGAGTGTTTTTTTATATATATTGATGAGATGACATTTATACATGATCTCATCGTTCTTTTCGGGCTTTAAATGCATTAAAATGTCATAAAATACCATATATATGCTTGTGTTTGTTTACTTGTTTATTTTAGGTATGGATATCGTGAAAAAGACAAAAGATCACAAGATACAATGAAAAACGGACACGAGAAACAAAGCCGTACAAAGAACCGGGCCCTAATCATGAAGAATTCAACAAATACCCTTGAAGACTTGAAGACATACAATATTGATCCTCATTTATTGAAGAAATGACACTTAAAACCCTTGTATATTGATAATTACAAGTTTGGTCCCTTAAGTTTGTCAAAATTACACAAAAGGTCCTTCAACTTTGAAGAAATGGCAAGTTTAGTCCCTCAACTATTCAACATTGTCAATTATGGTCCCTCATCAAGCCAAAGATACATTGAAGACCTTTGAAGATCAAGAATGTCCAAGATCAGTCCTTCAACTATGCAAAAGTGGCAAAAATAACCCTTATAAACCTTTTGGAAAGTTATGTGCCAAAACTGCCAAAGTGTGAAACTTAAATACAAAGGGAATTCGTTTTTAGGGCTGAAAAACTTGATTTACCAAAAATCCCAAAATACAAGGACCAAAGGTGTGCAACTTAAACATTCAAACCTGAAAAATGCGCCAAACACTTCTTTTCCCCCAATTTCGGATCAAACTTACCACTATTCACCCTTCTTCACCCCCAGATTTTACACCACTTAAACTTAGGGTAAAAATCAATTACCTTTAGACACACTTGATTCACATGTGCAGAACCCATCCCAACCTTAAAACCCTTAATCCCACTAACTATGGACCCCACCCCCAATTCCCGTTTAACCAATCACATGACAACTTCACCTCCAAGTTATCTGACGTGTCCAAATCAACAGCTAAGGATCAATGCTTCATTCCAAAGCTAAAATGAACATCCAGGATCACTTTGGACAGCTCACACCAAGAAAACGTCTAGAAGGCTCAAGGAAAAATAGGGAATTTCACTTCTAGGGTTTGTGAAAAGTGCTAGCCTTGGCATTTGCCTATATAAAGACTCCTCAACCTGTGAGAGAGCTTTGTTCTAGTTTTAGGCTATTATCTTTGTAATTCCTTTTTAAAGTTTAAATAAAATTTGAATTTCTGAAATTTTGAATTCTCTTTTTGATTTGATTAAAAGTTGGTGTTTGAGTAGCCTAATTCTGAGTTCCATTTGATTGTTTAGACCTTCCTTAACCTTGTGGTTAAGGCACGTCTAGGTTTGAAAGGTTTTCAAGGTTCAAAGGCCTTGAAATCATAGTTTCTGATTTTGGCTTATATTTGTGTACTAACCCTTAGCCATAAGCCTTGAGCTCCTTCAAGCGTGTTGAAACCAAGCCTGGGAAGAGTTCTAAGCCCTTGGTTGAGTTTGTTTGCTGTTTGTGTTGATGACATATCATAATCAAAGCCTTGTTCTGCTTTGAACATCAGCAGGCTTTGATCATCTTCATTGAAGTACCTTGGTCTTGTTCTAGTTGTTGAACAAGGTCCAAGGAGCATAGCTAGCCTTCCTAGGATGTTGTGGAAGGCAGGTATAATCCCTTGTTAAGATTCCTCTCAAAATTTCATGTTTATGACTGATTTTGAATTTGGTGCTTTGATTTTGAGTTCTTGTGTTTGAGCTGGTAATTTTTGAGTTTGATTGTGTTAGCTACTACCTAGTAAGTGTTTTTGATCATTAAAATCAGTTGGTTATTAGTTAAAATCACAAGTTTCTTTGTTAAGTGGTAGATTAAGGAGTGTTTGGGTCTACTGCTTGAATTGGATTTGTGGTTTTCTAAGTGCTTGTATTGTGATTGCAAGAGTTGGTTTCTGTTATTTGGGTGCTATTGTTCATATGTTTGCAGGTTTGAAGGTTTGAAACACATAGATTCATAGATTGGCTATAAAATCTTAAATACTTGGTAAAATTGGCTAAGATTTTGAGGACACCTAGATCTAAGCTTAGGCTAGGGCTAACAAGTGCTAAAACTTAGTTAATCACACCAGGGAAGAAGGATTTGAGGCTTGGAATTGGATCAAGTGCCAAATAGATCAGCAAACTTGTTTCTACATATGTTCATTGTTCATCAGTAACTTTTCATGCTTTGATCTTGTTGTTTACTTTGATTCAGTGTTTGATTCTTGTTGCTTTGTGTTTATTCTTAGTTTATATAGCTTGTGCATGCATCCTGTTAAGTTTGGTTGGCTTATTCTTGCTAAATCTGCTTATTAAGTGCTTAACTGCTTATTTCAATATCTAGGCTATATCTGGCAACTGTTTGGCTTATTGTGGCTTATTGTGTGAACCAAATTGTGATTTTCTTGTTGCTATTGACTCCTTGTGATTCACTGATCATAAGGGTGCCTTTGTATCCAATTGAATCCAACCAGAACTCTCAAATAAGCTTGGTCAAATAGTCAAAGCAGTAGGAACTCCTTTCCCCTGCTAGTTACCACTGCTAGTGTAAAATTGGGTTCAGCTTATCAATAAGCTATAATAGCTTATTTTAACCAGCAACAACTTTGTTTTTGTAATAGGTGCTCATTATTTGACCCATTTGTTCATACTGGAGCATTTGGTGGGTTGACTTTAGGGTTTGACTAGAAAACCAACTTCTTTGACTTTTTCATAAGTTCATTTGTGCTTATTCTGGCTTATTGGTTGTGCTTATTGGATTTTTGTTGATTGATTTGGCTTATTGAGTCCATTTGTGATCTTTTGCAAGTTGAATCAAGTCCTGAGGTGCCTTATTTCTCAAAGCCGACTATTTTGTCGTTTTGTGAAATAATACTTTGCTTATTTCTGGCTTATTGAGTGATCTTTTTCAAAATTTCTTTTTACAGATCTCATAAGCATCCCAAAAGAAGGTTTTGTGTCAAATTAGAGCTTATGGCATTAGCTTATTGCTTAATAGGCTGAAAAGCCCAATAAGAATAAGCTGTGTGTTAAATAAGCTGTGATAAGCTCATATTCAGCTTTTGGGCCTTTAGATTTTTGTTCTTAGAATTGAATTTTGAGTTATATAGGGCTTTTCCAAGTTAATTAGGCCAAGTTTGACTTTTTTGGCCCAAAAGCCCAATTGTGTTGACTGTTTTTGGTTTTGGCCCATTTGAGGGCCCAATAGGGGTATTCTGGTAATTTCACTTTGATTTTCTGATTATTTAGGTTAAAATAAACTAGTTTGCAAGTTTTTAGAATTTTTTATAAATTTTGAATTTTTAATATTATTTTAATATTATTTTATTATTATTTTTCAAATTTCACATTTTCCAACTTTTTTACATTTTTCTTAGTTTTAATATATTAAAATAGGAATTTAGCAACTTTTAGAATAATTTTATCTCTTTTAGATTAATTTTTATAAATATTTTAAGTTTTAATAGTTTTTTAATCATTTTAAATAGTTTTTATTAGTTTAAAAATTTCTAAAAATAGTTTTTAATCTTTTTAGGTCATTTTTGAGGTTTACCAATTGAAAAACCTTTATTTGGGCTTTTTGATAATTTATTTGATTTTTAGGTCTTTAATTAGCATTTAAAAATTAAATCTTTAATTATTTAAAAGGTTTAAAAAGGTTTTGATCATTGGTAAACTCTTAGTTTATTTATTTTGATTTTTGGTGAATTTTTGGTAATTTTTAGAATTAATTTTTATTTTTGTGGTTTTTAAGGTTCTACGTTTTAACTTTCTAGTAGTAATAATTTTTATCTTTACGTCTTCGTCATCGTCTTTTCTCATCCCATTCTAAACCAATCATTAATCACAAACATTTAACAAGTTTTTCACACACATATACCTCCTTGGGAAACGAACTTTGAATCCATAAGGGTCATTAGTGCTTGATTTTCCTAAATCATCACTCGATACTTACCGCTTTTACGCCTTTTTCCTAAGAGGTGTAATTTACCACAATCATTTTGGCGCCGCTGCCGGGGAGGTGTGTCGTGATTATTTGTATTGTTGTTTTTAATATTAACCATAAATAGTATTTGTATTAGTAGAACTCTACTAATACGTATTATCGGTTTTCTTGGTTTTTCTTGTAAAAATATTATTACTATATTGTATTAAGTATCACAACAAATAAACAATATCTCCAAAAGTGTGAAAACACAACCTTAATTGGGATTTCATCACTCAATTATTGTATTCGAATCTCAAACAAATAGAAAAAGGCAAAAATAGATAAATACTTTCGTGAAGCTCGATTTTGAAGAATACAAACTATAAGGTGGGTATAAGGCGGGTATTATAAAATATACCCTAAGGAAAAAGGTTCTTAAGTGCTTCGCGCCGCCTCGTTTCCCCGCTTGCTTGTGAGTATTTTGAGATTGAAGGCTAATCGAGGGTTTTGCCGCCAAAGTATTATTACGTATAATATATTTGCTTGGTTTCTTTGTGATTAAACCCTCTTGAACAATTTGGTTTTCACCAAAGTTCTAAAGTCATTCGAAGGCGTTCACTCCACGTGATCGTTTTCATTCCTTTGAGGCTTCTTTAATCAAGAGTTTGATTCGAGGAGAGATTTTGTAGATTGTTGTCTACGAAGATACACCAAAATCCAAAAAAATTAAATATCATCAAAAACACAAAAAATTGAAAATTCACAAAACAACCAAAAAGATTCTTCTTTGCTCACCTCCCATTCTTCGTGAAGTTTATGATCACTCGTAATCAAGCAAAACGAGCTCGTAAACGTCTTCAAAAGCAAGCCAATCAAGAGACGTTAATTGTAGAAGAACCTCCAATTGTTGAACCTATTGTAGAACAAGAAGTCGTCATGGATAATCGTACTATGATGGAGTTGCTACAAGCACCCACCGAGGGTTTTGGAGAGGCTATTGTGATTCCCGCCATCCTTGCGGAGAATTTCGAGATTAAGACGGGTTTAATGTCGATGTTGCAAGCAAATAAGTTTAGAGGTCATGAGAAAGACAACCCGCACTATCACATAAGGAATTTTAACCGTCTCACCGCCACTAGCAAGTTTAAGGATGTTCCACATGACGCCATTAAGATGATGTTGTTTCCATACTCTTTAGACGGACCCGCAAAAATTTGGCTTGAGAAAGAACCGCCAAATTCAATTTTGACATAGGCCGATCTCGTTTCTAAGTTTGTGAACAAGTTTTTTCCACCATCTAAAACAACACATTTGAAAAATGAGATTTCACGATTTGTGCAAAGGAATAATGAAAGTTTTTCAATGGCATGGGAACGCTTTAAAGAAATGTTACATGAATGTCCACACCATGATTTTTCGGAATTGCATCAAATTGATACTTTTTATAATGGGCTTAATGATCATGAACGAGATTATTTGAATGCCGCCGCGGGTGGTAATTTTTTGTGCAAGACGACAAATGAGGCTTTACAAATCATCGAGAATAGATCTAAGGTTTATAGCCCTCGTAACACACCGAGTGTTGCCAATTTGGGTTCGTCATCATCGTCACAATCGTCTCGTAGCATTAATGCCTTACATGATGAAGCTAATGAGGAAAATCGGTTTTTTTGATAGATTTGCTAATCTTATGTCCCATTGGAAAGCTCAAGAAGCTTCAAATTCCGCTTCGGTTAAAGCGGTTGCTAAGAGTTGTTTGTCTTGTGGTGGAGCTCATGATCTTTCCGAGTGCATTACCGCGGATGGTAACACTTCGAGTGCTTATGTAGCAACGGGAACTTATAACCAAAACGGTCAAGGTTCCCGCCCAAATCAAGCTCCACCAAACCAAAATGTTAATAATTATCGAAACAACAACCAAGGTAATTACCAAGGAAACACACGTAACTACAACAAGGGGAATTATCAAAATGGGAATGGACAAATTTCTAATCAAAACCAAAACCGTGATTTTCAAAACACTACACAAGGTTTTCAAAATGCTCACACTAAAAATTTGCAAGGAGAATTTTTAGATTATGCTAAAGCAAATGATGCTAAATTTGATAACATGCAACGTGAGATGATTAGCTTAAGATCCGAGTTGAAAAACGAGCTAAAAAATGAACTCGCTAATGAACTTAAAACTCATGCAAACAAAATGGAAGGAAATGTCCAACGTCTTCAACAAAATCAACAAAAGATGGAATTAGGACAACATGAGATTAAGCAAGAGTTATTAAAAGCGGATGCTAGGCAATCAAAATTTGAGGACCGAATGGCTAAGATGTTTGAAGCAATCATGTGTAAACCCTCTTCCTCGGGTGGTCTTCCTAGTGATACCACTACAAACCCGAAGGGAGAAATGAAGGTTATTACTACACGAAGTGGTAAAACTTTCAAGGAACCAATCTCTCGTCCAAGTACTTCTACGGAGAAGAAAATCGAGAAAGAACCCGAGGTGATGGTCGAAAAGGAGCACATTACAATCCCACGAAGTACCGCTCAAACCACACCTACG
The DNA here is from genome assembly GCA_025667525.1 of Glebionis coronaria. Taxonomy (NCBI): domain Eukaryota; kingdom Viridiplantae; phylum Streptophyta; class Magnoliopsida; order Asterales; family Asteraceae; genus Glebionis; species Glebionis coronaria. The sequence goes on along the minus strand of CM046880.1, from coordinate 179,437,044 downwards.
GTTGAACCAATACCAATTGTGGAACCCGAGTTTCCAAGGCCGTTGCCTAATGACAAACCTACACCACCTTTACCCTACCCTTCGAGATGAAACAAAGAGAAATTGCAAGAACGTAACAAACAACAAATCGAGCTTTTTATAAAAATGTTTCAACAAGTGCATTTTGATGTGAGTTTAGCCGACGCGTTGTTATATATGCCTCATTTCGATTCCACTTTTAAAAGTATGATGAGCGATAAGGAAAAGCTTTCAAAGCTTGCTAATTGTTCTTCGGTTTATCTTAACCGCATACCGGAAAAAGTTGGTGACCCCGAAAAGTTTCTCATTCCTTGTGACATACAAGAAATGAAAGAATGTCTCGCCTCGGCCGATCTTGGTGCGAGCATTAATTTGATGCCATTTTCCATTTGGAAATCACTTTCGCTTCCGGCTCTCATTCCTTCGAACATGTCTATCGAGATGGCCGATCATTCTACGATTATGGCATGTGGAGTAGCCGAAGATGTTTTCGTGAAAGTGGGGAAGTTCTACTATCCCGTTGATTTTATAGTAGTTGACATCCCCGCGGATCCTCAAGTTCCTCTAATTTTAGGTCGTTCATTTTTAGACACTTCGAGATCTCTTATCGATGTTCATGCGAGAACTATCACTTTGAGATTCAACGAAGAGGAACATGTTATAAACGCTACTCAAAACTCGAAACCTTCTCATGTTTATGCAATCGCTACCATCAATCACATTGACATCGTTGATGTGGTTTGCGATGAGTTTTCACAAGAAGTGTTAGGTTTTTCCGATAGCTCGTCAAGTGGCAATCCCACTATTTTGGAACCGATTCTTGCTAATTCCACACCAAATCTCACTCCATTCCATGGAGGCGATCTCACTTCAAATGAAATCGGCAATGAAGATGAGGTGTTGATTAGTGATGATACTTCTATTCCACCATTTCTTCCGCCGTATGAGTGTTGAACCAAAATCTTCAATCGAGGAACCACCTATCCTTGAATTAAAAGATCTTCCTTCTCACCTTGAATACGCATTCTTGGAAGGTGATGACAAGTTGACGGTTATTATTGCAAAAGGTCTTGCTAATAATGAAAAAACCGAGCTCTTGAAAGTTCTTAAGGCTCATAAAGGGGCAATTGCGTGGAAAATATCCGACATTAAGGGTATTGACCCAAATTTTTGTACTCACAAGATTTTATTGGAGGAGGACTACAAACCCGCAATTCAAAGTCAAAAAAGCGTGAATCCCAAAATTCACGATGTCATTAAAAAGGAGGTCCTTAAACTCCTTGACGCGGGAATGATTTATCCTATATCCGATAGCCCATGGGTGAGCCCAATCCATTGTGTCCCTAAAAAGGGAGGAATGACCGTTGTGCCTAATGAAAACAACGAGTTAATTCCCACTCGTGTTGTGACCGGTTGGAGGGTGTGTATTGACTACCGAAAGTTAAATGACGCCACTCGTAAAGACCACTTTCCTTTGCCCTTCATGGATCAAATGTTGGAGAGACTTGCGGGAAATGAATTCTATTGCTTTTTAGATGGTTTTTCCGGTTACTTTCAAATCCCTATCGACCCTCGTGATCAAGAGAAGACTACGTTTACGTGTCCTTATGGAACGTTCGCTTATCGTAGGATGCCTTTCGGACTTTGTAATGCACCGGGTACGTTTCAACGGTGTATGATGGCGATTTTTCACGATATGATCGAGAAGTCGATGGAAGTGTTTATGGATGACTTCTCGGTGTTTGGGAATTCGTTCACGTCGTGTTTATCTAATCTCGATCAAATGTTAAAACGTTGTGAAGAAACCAATCTTGTGCTTAATTGGGAAAAATTTCATTTTATGTGTAAACAAGGAATCGTCTTAGGACATAAAGTGTCGAAAGCGGGGATTGAGGTCGATAAAGCTAAGGTAGACGTCATCGCCAAGTTACCTCATCCCAAAACCGTTAAGGGAGTTAGGAGTTTCCTAGGCCACGCGGGCTTTTATCGTCGTTTCATCAAGGACTTTTCGAAAATCTCTCGTCCTATGACACACCTTCTCGAGAAGGATGCTCCTTTTAACTTTAATTAGGATTGTGTTAAGGATTTCGAAACTCTCAAAAGGAAACTTACCGAAGCTCCCATTCTTGTTGCTCCTAATTGGGAATTACCCTTTGAAATCATGTGCGATGCAAGTGATTATGCTATAGGGGCCGTCTTAGGGCAACGTTATGACAAGCATTTCCTTCCTATCCACTATGCTAGTAAGACGTTGACCGAGGCTCAATTAAAGTACACCACAACGGAAAAGGAATTCCTTGCCGTGGTCTATGCTTTTGAGAAATTCCGACCTTATCTCGTCTTGACTAAAAGCATCGTGTATACCGACCATTCGGCTATCAAGTATCTCTTAGCTAAGCAAGATACTAAGCCGAGATTGCTTCGTTGGACGCTCCTCCTCCAAGAATTTGATGTCACCGTGCTTGACAAAAAAGGAGCCGAGAATCTAGCGGCCGATCATCTCTCTCGTCTAGAAGATCCTCACAAAGATGTTTTCGAGAACAAGGAAATCACCGAAACATTTCCTCTTGAGACTCTCGGTGTAGTGAATTCTAAAGACACCACCCCATGGTTTGCCGACATTGCAAATTACCATGCGGGCAATTTCATAATCAAGGGTATGACGACACAACAAAAACAAAAATTCTTTCGTGACGTCAAGTTCTATTTTTGGGACGACCCTTATCTCTTTCGGGTTTGTACGGATCAACTCGTTCGACGTTGTGTGTTTGGTACCAAAGCTTCTAATATCCTTAGAGCTTGTCACGAGGGACCCACGGGTGGTCACCACGGTGCTAATCTCATGGCTAAGAAAGTGTTCGATGCCGGCTTCTTTTGGTCTTCTATCTATCGTGATGCACACGCACTTGTGAAGTCGTGTGATTCGTGCCAACGTCAAGGAAAATCGTCTCAACGTGATGAAATGCCACAAAACATAATTCAAGTGTGTGAGATTTTCGACATATGGGGAATAGACTTTATGGGGCCGTTCCCATCGTCTCATGGTAACAAATATATCCTCGTCGCGGTGGACTACCTTTCTAAGTAGGTGGAAGCTAAGGCTTTGCCTACTAATGATGCTCGTGTGGTAGTGAAGTTTTTGAAGCAACTATTCTCTCGGTTCGGAACCCCTCGTGCTATTATAAGCGATCGTGGAACCCATTTTTGTAATGACCAATTCGAAAAGGTTCTAAAGAAATATGGAGTTACTCATCGTCTTTCTACGGCTTATCACCCGCAAACGAGTGGGCAAGTCGAGGTTTTGAACCGAGCTTTGAAGAGGATTTTAGAAAGGTCAATTGGAGAAAACCGTACTTCATGGTCCGACAAACTAGATGACGCTTTATGGGCCTTTAGGACCGCTTATAAGACGCCTATCGGTTGCACTCCTTATAAGTTAGTCTATGGGAAGAATTGTCATTTGCCCATTGAGTTGGAGCACAAGGCATATTGGGCCCTTAAGCATGAAAACTTTGACTTGAAGACCGCGGGAGATCACCGGAAAATACAATTGAATGAATTGGATGAATTAAGAGATAATACTTATGAAAATTCATTAATTTTTAAAGAAAAGACTAAAAAGTTTCATGATTCAAAGATTAAAAACCGGGTTTTTAACGTTGGTGATCAAGTGTTGCTTTTTAACTCTCGTCTTAAGATATTTTCCAGGAAATTGAAATCTCGTTGGTCGGGTCCGTTCACCATTACACAAGTGTTTCCATATGGGACCATCGAGCTAGCTCAAGATGATGGTCCTAATTTTAAGGTGAATGGACATAGGCTTAAGCACTACTTTGGTGGGGAAATTCCTTCAATGGTTGCCCTCGACCAAGTCACCTTCCCTAATGATAATTAGCATTGAGGGGATCGAGTCGAGATCATGACCCGGTAATCAAAAACGAGGTGCCTCATGGGGGAGATCCCATGCTTATCCTCTATGCTTACTATTCAGTAATAAGGGGACTTGTACCCTTTCAACTCGTTGTCTAGTGGTTGTTTGTGATTGTGTTATCTAGATCATCATCATCACCTACGATTGAAGACTCTCGTGTTCGTTTACGTGAGCCTCCATCGTTTGCTTGAAGAAGTTTTTCACGAATCCATGACATATCCTTTATTGTTCTAACAATTATCTTTTAGCATACATAATAAACGGCTTTAGATATATTGTTGATCACCCTTTCCATGCTAGATCCTAAGCATTCGATTCTTCGTCTCTAGTATGGGGGTGCTCCACCTTTAGACTAGAAACATTGAGGACAATGTTTTCTTTTAGTATGGGGGGTGAATAGGTACTTGTGCTACGCCCTCACGTTTTCCAACTTTCAATGTTTTGTTTTGCTAATAAGGCTAAAAATGGCCAAATTTTAAAAATTTTCTTAGTTTTCATAAGTGTTTTTAAGACACGAATGTATATTTTCCGATGGGTAGAATAAGAGTTAATTTTTGACTTGATGGGCATTTGGAGCCATTTACATTCCTTAACCCGCTCAGTTCAAGTTTTGCTAGACTTTTATATAGGGAGCTTTAAAACGCGAAAGTCTTAATTCATACGGGTTAAGAACAAGAACTTTTCGCAAGTTCCTATAATTGATCCTAGAAAGTCACTTATCAAGGGAACTTTAAAATGCATTCTCTAAACTTGAAAAAGTCCAAGAAAGTGCAAGATCCTATAGGTGGCTTGAAAACCCAAAACTTTGATTTGATATAGTCTTAATGAAAGCTAATCCAAATTTGGCTTAATTATGACTTGCATGGCTAAGTATTCACGAGTCTCTTTAATTAGAGGTCTTTATATAGTGAAGAACGAGAGATGATAGAGTTAGACAAGTGATCATGCTAAACGTAGAACATGAAAGTGTTCTTTCAAAAACTCATATGTTTTTAATTGTGGCTTTTTCTTCCCATAAGATCAATGCATTAGGAATAAATCATAATTTCAATAAGTAAGGTCGTACGATTTAAAAGGATACTTAGCCTCTAGCGCAAGATCGTTTAAAAGTTGCTCGGGGTTGAATAGAGTTCATAGCCAAGGCATAACTTATTGAAGCGGGACTCGAAGATTGGCGATCATCCAAAAAGGCCCTAACAAGGCATGAGGAGCTCTATATTTGCTAAAGATCCAAAGATGATGTGAAGTATCATTATTCCTAAATCAATATGAAGGATCGGGACACACGACAAAAAGCAATTACTCCCCTAAAGATCATGGAGAAAGTCTATCCAAAAAGACCCTAACAAGGTATGAGGATAAATATATCCAAGTCCGAAAAGGAGGCGGATCGTTGTATATCAAAATCCAAAGTAAAGATTGAAGAAAAATGATGAAGTCGTGGTCCAAATATGAAGAATCTCTCAAAAAAGTCAAGTGAAGAAATTCCAAATATATGAAGAGAAGACCATAATTTCAAGAACGTCTTCCCAAGATTTGAAGTATGAAGTACATGCCAAATATCGGTCCGAGAAAGGTCTCAAATCGTGAAACGAGTTATGCCAAGATATGGACTTAAGGAGATACACGAGAAGCCGTTTTAAAAGATTTTGTCCTTCGGCTAACTATTGATCAAATCGTGCTACTTTGCTTTCGGACTAATAACTACTCAAATAAGTCAATATGAATCACTTGTGATCCATGACAAATAGTTAAAAAAAATGCTAGTAACCCATTTCCTTTTATAATAACTAGGATTGCGGGGAGAAAAAGTATTACACAATTTGGACGTATGAGTAGTGTTAGCATTGTGACTTGTACCAACAATGACCTCGTTTTTGCACTTAGCATGGAATGTATGACAATCAAGGATGACGAAGTTTACTTTAAGGGACATTTACTTGTTTCTATTCTTTGACCCTAAAAGTCACTTTTTGTGATGAAAATCATACATTATGTCTTTACACATCTTCGTAGTATGTTGCAAGTCTTTTACTCTTCAATAAAGGTTAATAAAATTGAACTTTGGTGATGCTTAGATACTTTATTCTAGCATTGCGTGAGGGCACGGCAATGGCTTAGTATGGGGGAGTGATGAGATGGCATTTATACATGATCTCATCGTTCTTTTCGGGCTTTAAATGCATTAAAATGTCATAAAATACCATATATATGCTTGTGTTTGTTTACTTGTGTATTTTAGGTATGGATATCGTGAAAAAGACAAAAGATCACAAGATACAAGGAAAAACGGACACGAGAAACAAAGCCGTACAAAGAACCGGGCCCTAATCATGAAGAATTCAACAAATACCCTTGAAGACTTGAAGACATACAAGATTGATCCTCATTTATTGAAGAAATGACACTTAAAACCCTTGTATATAGATAATTACAAGTTTGGTCCCTTAAGTTTGTCAAAATTACACAAAAGGTCCTTCAACTTTGAAGAAATGGCAAGTTTAGTCCCTCAACTATTCAACATTGTCGATTATGGTCCTTCATCAAGCCAAAGATACATTGAAGACCTTTGAAGATCAAGAATGTCCAAGATCAGTCCTTCAACTATGCAAAAGTGGCAAAAATAACCCTTATAAACCTTTTTGGAAAGTTATGTGCCAAAACTGCCAAAGTGTGAAACTTAAATACAAAGGGAATTCGTTTTTAGGGCTGAAAAACTTGATTTACCAAAAATCCCAAAATACAAGGACCAAAGGTGTGCAACTTAAACATTCAAACCTGAAAAATGCGCCAAACACTTCTTTTCCCCCAATTTCGGATCAAACTTACCACTATTCACCCTTCTTCACCCCCATATTTTACACCACTTAAACTTAGGGTAAGAATCAATTACCTTTGCACACACTTGATTCACATGTGTAGAAACCCATCCTAACCTTAAAACCCTTAATCCCACTCACTATGGACCCCACCCCTAATTCCCGTTTAACCAATCACATGACAACTTCACCTCCAAGTTATCTGACGTGTCTAAATCAACAGCTAAGGATCAATGCTTCATTCCAAAGCTAAAATGAACATCCAGGATCACTTTGGACAGCTCACACCAAGAAAACGTCTAGAAGGCTCAAGGAAAAATAGGGAATTTCACTTCTAGGGTTTGTGAATAGTGCTAGCCTTGGCATTTGCCTATATAAAGACTCCTTAACCTGTGAGAGAGCTTTGTTCCAGTTTTAGGCTATTATCTTTGTAATTCCTTTTTAAAGTTTAAATAAAATTTGAATTTCTGAAATTTTGAATTCTCTTTTTGATTTGATTAAAAGTTGGTGTTTGAGTAGCCTAATTCTGAGTTCCATTTGATTGATTAGACCTTCCTTAACCTTGTGGTTAAGGCACGTCTAGGTTTGAAAGGTTTTCAAGGTTCAAAGGCCTTGAAATCCTAGTTTCTAATTTTGTCTTATATTTGTGTACTAACCCTTAGCCATAAGCCTTGAGCTCCTTCAAGCTTGTTGACACCAAGCCTGGGAAGAGTTCTAAGCCCTTGGTTGAGTTTGTTTGCTGTTTGTGTTGAAGACATATCATAATCAAAGCCTTGTTCTGCTTTGAACATCAGCAGGCTTTGATCATCTTCATTGAAGTACCTTGGTCTTGTTCTAGTTGTTAAACAAGGTCCAAGGAGCATAGCTGGCCTTCCTAGGATGTTGTGGAAGGCAGGTATAATCCCTTGTTAAGATTCCTCTCAAAATTTCATGTTTATGACTGATTTTGAATTTGGTGCTTTGATTTTGAGTTCTTTTGTTTGAGCTGGTAATTTTTGAGTTTGATTGTGTTAGTTGCTACCTAGTAAGTGTTTTTTTTCATTAAAATCAGTAGGTTATTAGTTAAAATCACAAGTTTCTTTGTTAAGTGGTAGATTAAGGAGTGTTTGGGTCTACTGCTTGAATTGGATTTGTGGTTTGCTAAGTGCTTGTATTGTGATTGCAAGAGTTGGTTTCTGTTATTTGGGTGCTATTGTTCATATGTTTGCAGGTTTGAAGGTTTGAAACACATAGATTCATAGATTGGCCATAAAATCTTAAATACTTGGTAAAATTGGCTAAGATTTTGAGGACACCTAGATCTAAGCTTAGGCTAGGGCTAACAAGTGCTAAACCTTAGTTAATCACACCAGGGAAGAAGGATTTGAGGCTTGAAATTGGATCAAGTGCCAAATAGATCATCAAACTTGTTTCTGCATATGTTCATTGTTCATCAGTAACTTTTCATGCTTTGATCTTGTTGTTTACTTTGATTTAGTGTTTGATTCTTGTTGCTTTGTGTTTATTCTTAGTTTATATAGCTTGTGTATGCATCCTGTTAAGTTTGGTTGGCTTATTCTTGCTAAATCTGCTTATTAAGTGCTTAACTGCTTATTTCCGTATCTGGGCTATATCTGGTAACTGTTTGGCTTATTGTGGCTTATTGTGTGAACTAAATTGTGATTTTCTTGTTGCTATTGACTCCTTGTGATTCACTGATCATAAGGGTGCCTTTGTTTCCAATTGAATCCAACCAGAACTCTCAAATAAGCTTGGTCAAATAGTTAAAGCAGTGGGAACTCCTTTCCCCTGCTAGTTACCACTGCTAGTGTAAAATTGGGTTCAGCTTATCAATAAGCTATAATAGCTTATTTTAACCAGCAACAACTTTGTTTTTGTAATAGGTGCTCATTATTTGACCCATCTGTTCATACTGGAGCATTTGGTGGGTTGACTTTAGGGTTTGACTAGAAAACCAACTTCTTTGACTTTTTCATAAGTTCATTTGTGCTTATTCTGGCTTATTGGTTGTGCTTATTGGATTTTTGTTGATTGATTTGGCTTATTGAGTCCATTTGTGATCTTTTGCAAGTTGAATCAAGTCCTGAGGTGCCTTATTTCTCAAACCCGACTATTTTGTCGTTTTGTGAAATAATACTTTGCTTATTTCTGGCTTACTGAGTGAGCTTTTTCAAAATTTCTTTTTACAGATCTCATAAGCATCCCAAAAGAAGGTTGTGTGTCAAATTAGAGCTTATAGCATTAGCTTATTGCTTAATGGGCTGAAAAGCCCAATAAGAATAAGATGTGTGTTAAATAAGTTGTGATAAGCTCATATTCAGCTTTTGGGCCTTTAGAGTTTTGTTCTTAGAATTGAATTTTGAGTCAGATAGGGCTTTTCCAAGTCAATTGGGCCAAGTTTGACTTTTTGGGCCCAAAAGCCCAATTGTGTTGACTGTTTTTGGTTTTGGCCCATTTGAGGGCCCAATAGGGGTATTCTGGTAATTTCACTTTGATTTTCTGATTATTTAGGTTAAAATAAACTAGTTTGCAAGTTTTTAGAATTTTTTATAAATTTTAAATTTTTAATATTATTTTAATATTATTTTATTATTATTTTTCAAATTTCACATTTTCCAACTTTTTTACATTTTCCTTAGTTTTAATACATTAAAATAGGAATTTAGCAACTTTTAGAATAATTTTATCTCTTTAGATTAATTTTTATAATTATTTTAAGTTTTAATAGTTTTTTAATCACTTTAAATAGTTTTTATTAGTTTAAAAATTTCTAAAAATATTCTTTAATCTTTTTAGGTCATTTTTGAGGTTTACCAATTGAAAAACCTTTATTTGGGCTTTTTGATAATTTATTTGATTTTTAGGGCTTTAATTAGCATTTAAAAATTAAATATTTAATTATTTAAAAGGTTTGAAAAAGTTTTGATCATTGGTAAACTCTTAGTTTATTTTTTTGATTTTTGGTGAATTTTTGGTAATTTTTAGAATTAATTTTTATTTTTGTGGTTTTTAAGGTTCTACGTTTTAACTTTCTAGTAGTCATAATTTTTATCTTTACGTATTCGTCATCGTCTTTTCTCATCCCATTCTAAACCAATCATTAATCACAAACATTTAACAAGTTTTTCACACACATATACCTCCTTGGGAAACGAACTTTGAATCCATAAGGGTCATTAGTGCTTGATTTTCCTAAATCATCACTCGATACTTACCGCTTTTACGCCTTTTTCCTAAGAGGTGTAATTTACCACAATCATATATAAACTTGACTTTTGTTAGGCTCATTCACAATGGTTAAGAATTAAACATTATTTTATAGAACACGGAATTGAATTCTTACATTGAAACATCGAAAATTGTCGAGTCACTTGATTCGTACAATATTACGTCATTTAATTTATGTTCCTGGTAAGATTGTAATAAGGATCCCTACAAAGTATTCTGTAGAAATGTGGAAATTCTCGTTCCATTTGTGTAGGGCTGATACTATCTCCTGTGTACCAACTGGATTCATTTGAACTTCCTTCTTGAGTAGGTTCACTTAAGGTTCGTTCGGGTTGTGTTATTCTTATGGGCTGCTTTGAGGATCTACAGTATCTTTTCCTATGCCCAGGCCTATTACAGTTTATGGAACGCTTCGGGCACTCCTTGCGATGAAAGTAGTCACCCTTGGCACAATAAGGTTTATTTCCTTCATAATTGTTCCTTTGGATTAAATTAGGGTTATGGGTTGTGTTAGGGGTCCTTTCCCTTTGTATTGGACCCACCCTCCTTTCTTGGTCTTGCGGATAATATCTCTCCCCACGATTTGCGTTGTACACTTGTCTTTGCTCGGTTTGGATATTGGGTATATAATAGAGATTTTGTATCCCTCTATGATGATTGGTATGGTTGATCCTTCCGTCATTAGTTGGTTCTTCATTTCGTCTAAGTACTGAGCACATGCTTGGGTGATGCCCAATTATTCTGCACCGTGTGCATACAACTTCACCTCTTAAAATGGGTCCTTCTGGGTTTGCAGGGTGAATTTGATTGACTCTTTTGATCATGGGTTCTAGACGGATGATTGGATTTATTGTACGATGAGTTGGGTATAGGTTTGGACTCATGGTTTGGTGTGTTGGATAACGATCTGGATTCATTGTTTTGTGTGTTGGATAAGGGTTGTATCGGTATTGGTTAGGAATATTAATATTTCCTCGATGTTGGCGAACCAAAGTGTCTTGCACATCAAATGAACCTTGTCCAAGGTTAATAGGATTCATGGTTCCTTCAAAAGTAAAGCAGAAAATTAGCTCTTCTTATAATAGGTGTATTGATTTATTCTGAATGTGTATATACAGAGAAAATCTTTTGCAACAATAACACTCAATTCAATAAGTTACCCATTAATTGTAAAAAAAAATTGCGTGGTATTTTATAAGAGTAATACTCGAAACATCGTTTTTTTCATCTACATTCCTAAACGTGCTAGTATTCTACGAATTTGTTCTTAGTCTTCAGCTTGTCAGATGTAAAACCCGCATGCTTTTACCATGAATAGTACCCTTTAGATCGTACGTACAAGATTTAAACTTTCCTGTTATAGCATGTTTACGTTCACGTATAAGAATTTTAAGTATTACGTACGTGTTAGAACACGATAAGTATTTATTACGTATGAACACACAATAATTATTCAAATAATAGTTATAATCACGAACATGCGATCATGAAATCATGAACGTAATTTAATCACAAGATAATATTATTTACGTATATATATTTATTACGAACACGAATAAATATATTAAGTCACGGTTAATAACTAATTAAAACACGTAAAACACGAACACGATAAAACACGAGAACACACTATAATATTTAGACTCGAGAAATGTTCGGGTTACCCCATGTGGGCCCATAACCACGAAATTAGGAAGAGGAAATGGGCTTAGCCCATGCAAAATTAGCTAGCTTAGAAAAAAGGAGGAAAACAGGTTTCATATTTACAAAATCAAGAAATAACAAAAAACCCTAATTCTCTTCTTCCTCTCCTTATTGTCCGCCACATTTAGGAACACCAAAGGGGTGTTCGGGTTGATTTTGATCTTGGATTTTGGGCAAGCATTCGTGTGTGCTCATCCTTGATTGATCCACGCATTCGGTATAACCTTTTTAACTCTTTTCTTTTATGTTTTGATTTATGAATCACATAAAATCTTAATGTTTTTAAAACTAATTAAAAACATTTATTAAAACATGTCTATGATTATGGGGTGAATCAAAGCAAGGGTTTTAGGGGTTTTTGTTCTAGCCGCCGCCTAAACTGAACCCCGAATGGGTCTCGGCTTGGCTTATGAACCACCACCGAGACCTCATGGTCTCGGTATGGTGGTGTGGGTCCCACGGCAGCAGCAAACAAGGGGGAACCCCGACTTGGTTCGGGGTATGGTGTTGATTACGGGTCCGGTTCATGGTTTCTAGTCACGATCCGGTTCATTGATTATGTTAAGGTTTATGATTTTAATAGTTATATGTTAAAGATTAAATTAATAAAACATGACATAATTAATTTAATAAACATGACTTAGGTTATAATTTAATTATTAGATCATGGATTTTTAACCTAAGTATTTATATTTTCTAGACATTATAATTAATTAATTATTAAAAACCATGGATGTAATTAATTAAATAACATGACTTAGGTTATATTATTAATAATTAATAATACGTGCTCTAACCTAAGTATTTAACTTTATTTATTTAAAAACATGATATATTTAATTAAATACTTTTAACCTATAGTTTATTAAATTACATGTAATAATTAATAAACTATACCTTATATCAATATGACTTAGAAAAATAATCAGAAAACTCTTAAGCTTATATATTTAGCTGATTTAACCAGCTTATATCTAATTATGGAAACTTTCTATTTTTAGAAACTTGTTTATTTAAGGCAGCTAATCTATTTATGGAAACTTCCTATTTTTAGAAACTTATCTATTTTAAGCAGTAATTCTATTTTTGGAAACTTTCTATTTTTGGAAACTTTCTATTTTTGGAAAATTTCTATTTTAGGAAACCTGCTATTTTTAGAAAGTTACTTATTATTACACAGCAAGTATAATAATACATGAAATACAAGTAATACTTAATCAGAATAGACAGAATATAAGATAAACACAATATAAGGCTTAAAACAGTAAAACATGACATGAACATATAAAATAAGCTAAGACATGACATAAAACCAGTTACGTATTTAGTAAGAAGATACTTATACACGTATGTATTTATGTAGCATTAGTGATACCGAAGTAGGACTCTCTTCCGTTCGTCTTCTTCGTTCACTGGACATAAGGTACGGATTCCCGTCCTTTCAGTATGGACATTCTTTCCTTATTAGGATTTCCCGTATGCAGCCAACTGTTTTTCCGTAGTATAAGTTTATATGTTTGATTTGCTTATGTTTAATTTAGAATACCTATAGCCATATACATGCATGACCAGTTTCACCTAGTTATGGAGGTACCATAACCATAACACTAGAGGCACTAGTGTTATGACTTCCCCACGGCGGAGTGATTGCTCGTGGCGTCCCTTCAGCTTTTAGCCATATTATTATATTTATCATGTGGGGCGTATGGGTGCATCCTAGTTACATGTTTTTCAGCAGATTAATCAGTGTGAATGTGGTGTGTGCCTTGCATCCTTCACAAGGAGCTGATCCCTCCTACCCAAAACCAGTATATTAAATTAGAGGCAACCCCTCTAATTTGCATGATGAGGTCACCCCTCCAATTATTCATGCACGGTAGATTTTCATGACCTATATTGGCTAATGGTAAAATATGTTAAACAGTTTTCATAAGATAAACATAAGGCTTTTCAAACTATAAAACCAGTTTTATGAACATATTCCAGGTTTTCCAGAACTTATACATTTCCGCTGCTATTAAGTCTTTATTATGTTTTATTCATTCATACTATGTCTATATCCGTGCACTGAGCGTTTTGCTCAACTGTTACTTTCCTTTCCATGTCCCAAAACGGCAGGTACCCAAGGACGGACTCGAGCATTTGGAGGACATGCATAGGATGGAAGCTGCCTAGATTTCTTCTCCTTTTGCCTTCATATATTTGTGCTTGTTTAAGTCTTCCATTATTTAATTTACTTTATTATGTTTTGATCTTAGTTTGGGAACCGATGTTTGATTCCGGTTTACCCTATGGTCATGTAATCTTTAGACATTTATCCTTGTATGCTTTGATGACACGCCATAATTACGCGTGACGGTCCACTTATCAAAGTGGGGTGTTACAATTATGGTATCAGAGCCAAGGCTTCGACCTGTAGGCTCTAAAACATGACCAGTGACTAGTGGGTAATCACCAGGAGCTTCCTAAGCCAACGTTTGATATTCTACGTATTGATGTTTTTAGTGCATTGTTGCTTTAACCATGATGTTTTCAGCACCTTGAGGTTTTAACCTTGATGTTTTCATCGATATTGTTTTACTAATATGGATGGAAAACCGTCATTCATATTTAGTTATGTGTCATTGTTTCATGCATAATGTTCCTCGTGAATTGTGGCTATGTGGACTGAACCCTAGTAGTTCATAATTAGTCACATAAAAATTTGCTGATAAGTTTTGACAGATGAGTTTCATTTATTTATGTTTCATGTATCATTGTTGCAGGGATTATGACTAAGTAATGGTTGGTACAAGACTGGCCCTATTTAGTCGCAAGTGCTTTTATCGAAACTTTTAACTTTGGGACCGACCCATAGGCGTTCCCTCTCCATGTCTTTTGTTTTGGGACCGACCCATAGGCGTCCCCTCGCACATATAAAGGTTTTTATAAACTACATTACGCATTCATGCACTGTTTTCATGCATAAAATTTTTCTCACGATTTATTGGCATAAGATTTTTTTGTTATGTCCCCTCATAAGTTACTTGTTTTTATGTCAAGTATGTTTTCATACTGTCATGGTTAAACTCAGTTTCAAGATGATTATGTTATACACTCCTTCATGTTAAATCGTTTCATGTTTCTTCATGATAATTCCGTCTTCATGTGGATTACGTCTTACCTCTCTTTTGTTATTATGCCTTCATGCAAGACATAGTTGGATTTCATTGAATTCTGCTTTCATGATAGTCATGGTTGGTTTTCATTGATCATGCTATCATGCAAATCATCGTTGAATTTTGTGTAACCACACTTTAACGTTTCTCGATATAACCAAAATGATGTCTATGCTAATACTGTCAGGTTATCATGATGGTTTTCCTAACCGTTTAACCGATATACTTTCCTTAAATCATGATAAATGATCGACTCCATACCGATCATTTCATGTGCATTCCACATGTACTCCACGTACCGTATTTCATGTGTATTACACGTACCTTAATCCATGTGTATTCCACTTGCAATACTTTAAGAGTATTCGCTAGTCGATTCTGAATCATCTCACGCTTATTTTCAATTGCTGATATTCTACAAGATTGCTGATGCCGCTCATAACTTGGAGATGTAACTAAAGGTTGATGCTGCTGACGTTCGGAGACGCTACGAGATGCGGATGCTGTTCACAACCTGGAGATC
Organism: Glebionis coronaria; assembly: GCA_025667525.1. NCBI lineage: Eukaryota > Viridiplantae > Streptophyta > Magnoliopsida > Asterales > Asteraceae > Glebionis > Glebionis coronaria. The sequence goes on along the minus strand of CM046880.1, from coordinate 179,421,663 downwards.
CTACAAGACAAAGACAAAGGCGTCAGAGCAAAGTAATTGGACGAGAAGATGCTTCACCATCAGACGATTTCCATCAATCATTGTCCCTAATTCTAAGTTACATGTCACACGTCATTCGGCTGTCATTTCAGCCATATGAGTGTAAACCGGTACCAGCCGGCCACTCAGCTGAATAGTTACATGAAATAAAGATCATGAGAATGACCGTCATGGAACTGACAGACAAGACGATAGTAACCACTACTATAACAGAAACTATCCTAGAAATCACAACCGAGGCTCCGGCCACGGACGTGATCAGACATACAAAGGATCAGTAGTCCAACCGATCCGCCAAGTCTGGCATAATAACCTAATATTGTAGTTCTATTGTTTTATGTCTCGAGACACATGTCAAGACATCAGTCAAGACACATGTCTCACATATACTTTCTGAAGACACATGTCAAGACACCAGTCAACTATGGAACATTTCTAAGAAATTCAGGATACCCTCCAAGGGTATATCTATTTTGTTGTGTCATGTATTAATCAGGCCACAAGAATTTCAATACCATTACCGGCGCATCATTGAGAATTGTCACGTTGTCGATGCCACTTTCATTTCTTTCACCATATTTCATATATTCATGACCATGAAGGACGCCTTTCGTATTCCCACGTATACGAAGGTTTTCCTTCAGCTTAATGATGAGATCCAAGTTGCTAACGCATTTCCTCGGGCAGACACGAGATGAATTTTATCCTAATTATGGACTATGAAAAGCACACCATGCTACGATTCATAATTGTGTAAAGTAATGTACAGGCTCCTGAATACATTCAACTTGATTTTTCATCAGGAAAATTTGTACAAATTATCTATGCTTACAAGCATGTGCATTGTTAGCCATGGTCGCTAAAATTTTCTAGCTGTCAGTAAGACACGACTACTTAAGTCCTTTTACGCATAGCCAGTTGATTATTCCAAAATCTTCCCATATATTCCAGAAGAACCTTCTAGAAGAAGGACGGTACCATGAGATTATGTGTCGACTATCGTCGATTTAAACAAATCACCATTCATAACCGTTATTCTCCTCCACGTATTGACAACATGTCCAATCGACCTTATAGTGTTAGTCACTTTTCCAAGATCAACTCATGATCATGCTGCCAACAGTGACGAGTGAAAGAGCAGGACATGTCCATGACTGCTATTCGTACACGACTCGGTCATGCTAGATTTATGATTTTGAATTAGTCTCATCAATGCTCCAACAGCATTATAAGAGTTAGTTTCCATGAACTCATAGCAAATTCATCAGTGTTTTCATTGAGGATAACCTCATTTCCTTTAAGCCTAGAGAAGAACAGGAAGACCATATATGCACTATGTTGCAAATTCTATGACAAGAGAAATTTTACCCTAGAAAATTTTCCAATATCAATTCTGTTTGATTACAGTGACACGCTGAATCACATGGGTTTCTACGGTTAATCTTACCATGACTCAGCTTATGCGTAAAGGAGAGAACCCTACACTACATTAGGTGTTCAAGAAAATCGTACGCTAGGAGAAGTCTAGATTCAGAGACTCAGAGTTTCGCAAACTCCTATGTATCAAGTTCTACGAAGCAAGATACAGTTACGTTCATATCTAAGAACCTAACATACCAACAGGTTAAGATAGGACACCAACAGACTGGGATGTTTTCATCATCTGAAATTGTGAATTGAAATGGGACAAGATCTCCATGGATTTTGGTTACCAGATTACCGCAAACTCAGAAGAAGCATTGATAGGTGTGTAAACACCCATCCTTTTTACCACTTAATTACAATAATAACCAAGCCAAAACGTGTATTTTATGTCATTTATGTTGGAATTATGCGTGGTTTGTGTTTTTGTTGTGATTTAGGACGAAAAGGTGAAAAGTGGAGAAAACACGGGCATTTACGGGCTTTTATTGAAGAAAAAGATGAAAGACGAAGTCAAGAAGTCAAGAGTGTAAAAAGAACGGAAGTCCAAGACCAATTCTGAAGATTTATCGAAGAAAAAGTCAAAAGACGGAAGTTTACTAAAAGCCGAAGAACTCAAGTCTTATTTATTGAAGAATCAAAAGACGAGTCCAAAGAAATCCCGAGCCAAAAGTCATTAAAGTCCAAGATTTAAGAAGATTAAAAGGCTTAAGGACTAATGGTGCAATTAACAAAAGATTAAGAAGAGAAGGACCTAAGCTTGCAATTAAGAAGAAATGAAGGAGGGGAGGAAGCTTCCTAAGCACTCCTTAATCCTCCCCTATATATAGTTTAGGATCTTAATCATTTCATTTTGTTGGCTAGAGTGACACTAGTTCTTCCATCTTTAATTTTTGCACATTTACTTTTCATGTCAATTTAAATACATTGTCTTGCACTTTTAATACCTTTTAATTCCAAATAAGTGTTCTTTAATTTTCTTGTTTTAATCTCTCATCTACATTTCTTCTCATGCTTTAATCTTATTGTTTACATGCTTATTGTGTTGCTTATTTGATTAAAGATTATGTTTTTATGCTTTTGATTGTTTTGGATCATTGATTTTATAGCTTATTTGTGTTTATCTTTTAGTTTCTTAAGTTTTTAAAAAAGTTATTTTTATATAAAAGTTAGTTTTCGTACATCTTTTTCATTCGTGTTTTCAAATAGTCTTTAAATTTTAGCTTATTAGCTTTTTCTCATACGGTTTTCATTAAGTTTTTCGTTGTGTGCTTATTTGATTAATAGCTTATTAGTTGTGCTTATTTTGTGTTATCTTTACTGTATTCCGATCTCCTTGATCGGAAAAGGGTTTATTATTCCGACCAGCACTCCTTTGCTTGGTCGGAAAAGGGCTTTGACATTCCGATCTGGGGTGTAAATTGGTATTCCGATCAAAGGATGAGTTTGGTATTCCGATCAGGTCTAGGTGACAGCATTCCGATTGCCAATTCCGACAACATTCCGATTTGAAAGGTAAGGTTATTCTGACGAGGCCACATTCCGATCAGGTCTAGGTGACAGCATTCCGATCTGAGTCCACTCCTCATTCCGATCAGGGTGATTGTTTTGTTATTCTGATCAAGAGGTAAGTACACATTCCGATCTGGGGTTTGTTTGGTTATTCCGATAGGTCTTGTGGTGACAGCATTCCGACCAAGGTGTTTCCGATCAACATTCCGATTAGGAGGTTAGTACATTCCGACGAGGTAACATTCTGATCAGGAGGTAAGTTTACATTCCGATCTTGATTCCGATCGGAATGTATTCTGATTAAGTTTGTTTTCTATTTTGTCTCTATAAATTTTTAAGTTTACGTTTTAATACTTTGTCAAATTTTAATTTTCGTCAAGTTTTAATTACCAGTCATTTAATTATTTTAATTTTCAAAGTTTTTAATATTGCACAATTAAGTTTTAATTAGATTTAGATTTAATTTAACGTCATTTTCGTTTAAGTCTTTGCATTGTTAATATACTACATCGACACAACTTTTGTTTCCACCAAAGAACGACTGAGTCGCATAGTTAATCCATTTTTCAATTCGAAAAGACTGTGACGATAAATTTTTACATGCAAAATCACTTGTATCAAATGGCGCCGCTGCCGGCTCTTTTCGTAAAGATTAACGGTTTTCTGTGAAAGACGCGTTGCCTTTTGGGATCCGTTCACTTGTGAGCGTTATTTTTCTTGCTTAAAAAAAATTCAAAAATCCAAAAAAATAAAAAATTGTTAAAAAACCATAAAAATTAAAATTTTCAAAAATCCAAAAAGATTTTATTTTTATTGTGTATATATATTCTCTTTGTGTTTGGTATTGTTTTCTTTTGCCTTTGTAGGTGTATGCGTACTAGATCTTCTACTTATCAAGATCCCGAGACTCGAGAAGATTTAAGTATGTCAGGTGTTAACAACAACAATAATCCACCGCACCTCAATAATAACAACAATGTTCATCCACAGCCCGATCTTCGGACAATGGAGGAGCTTTGTCAACCTACCATGTTTTGACAAGGAGGACCGATTGCGCCGATGCAAATCACGGCTCCGGAGTTTTCGTTGAAGCACCACATGATTCAGCAAGTGCAAACAAATCCTTTTAGAGGAATGCCTGATGATGATACCAACAAACACCTCGACAAGTTCATTACAATCACCCAAAGCATGAATTTGCCTGGTGCCACAATGGATGTTCTTCGCCTTCAACTCTTCCCACATACTTTATCACATCATGCCGAGAAATGGTTTGATCGTCTTCCAAAGAATTCTATTCACACTTGGGATGACATGACTCAACGCTTTTTGTCGCGCTACTTTCCACCATCCATGGTCAGAAGCCTTCGCAATCAAATCAACGGTTTCATGCAAGATCCCGATGAATCTCTTTTTGATGCTTGGGAAAGATATAATGTCTTGATTGATCGTTGTCCAAACCACAACATGCTCCTTGTGACCTTAATTGATACTTTCTACAACGGATTGACTTTTCGTGATCGTGATACGATTAATGCAGCCGCCGGTGGCACATTTATGAAAAGGAGACCCGAGGAGTGTAGAGAGCTAATTGAGAACATGACTACTCATCACAAAAACTGGGATTCCTCCGCTTCTTCAAGGAACAACCCGAGAGTCAATGTTTCTTCTACTTCAGCAAACCCTGACATGGCCGAATTCACACGCATGATGACTGAAATGAACAAAAGTATCTTGCTTCTCGCTTCAAACCAACAACAACAAGTTAAAGCGGTTGCACCTTCTTGTGAAACATGAGGCGGTCCACACTCATACACCAATTGTCCTTCGACTCAAGGAAATCCGGAAAATGTGTATGCAGCTTATGGTAATTATTCACCGGAAAATTACCAAGCTCGACCTCAAGGGGATAGAAACTTGCTGAGTTACTGGTCAAACAACTACCTTTCACCCGGTTTTTCTCCTCAAAACCAAAACCCCGCCAACAACTACAATAGAAGCAACCAAATCCCACCAAGAGATTCTAATCCTTATCACCCACCCGCTCAACAAGCCCCACCCATTAACCCCGAGGTTGAAGCTTTGATGAGAACCCAAGGTGAGCAAATCAAGAATCTTCAGAGCCAAATTATCAATCTGAAAGGAGATATCACAAAGCAAGGAAATGACATTCGATCCGAGCTTCGAGATAATATTCAATCCTCCTTCAGCAATCAAACGAATGATTTGAAGAATATGCTTGCTAGTTTCTTGCCTGCCGCTCAACCTTCTACTGCAAGTTCTCTACCTTCAAACACCGTCACCAATCCGCGAGAAAATGTGAGTGCTATTACTACCCATAGTGGAGTCACCATAGTAGGACCACCAATCCCACCCCCAGCATCTACACCTCCTCCACCACCATTTATCCCTACTCCTCCTACACCTAGTATTAGTACACCATTACCGTCTCCGCCTCGTCATGAAGATGTACCTCGGAAGGAACCTTCAACATCTCAACCTTTACCTACACTTTCACCTTCACCACCCAAACCCAATATCCCTTATCCTTCTCGCTTAGGAAAGACCAACGAGCTAACCAAGCATGACTGTCAAGTGTCGAGCTATGTGAAGATGCTCTCTCAAATGAACATCAACCTGAGCCTTGTTGAAGCACTTGTCCACATGCCAAAATTTGTTAAAGCATTTAAGGAATTGCTTAACAAGAAGGAGGAGTTGATTGAGCTCGCCAACACACGCTTAAATGAAGACTGTTCTGCAGTTATTCTTAAAGAACTTCCGGAAAAGCTTGGAGATCCCGGTCGTTTTGTGTTGCCTTGCCTCTTTAACAAAACCGAAGAATTTACTGCCCTTGCTGATCTCGGGGCCAGTATTAATTTGATGCCACTGAGTGTTTGGAAAACACTATCATTACCCGACCTTACTCCAACAAGGATGACTCTTGAACTTGCAAATCGCACTCTCTCTTACCCCGTGGTATTGCCGAAGACGTGTTTATTAAAGTTGGCACATTTACTTTCCCGGTCGACTTTGTCGTTGTTGATTATGAAATGGACCCGCGTATTCCTTTAATACTTGGTCGGCCATTCTTGAGAACCGGACGAGCTCTAGTTGATGTTGCCAAAGGTGAGTTAATCTTAAGAGTCGGGAATGATGCACAAGTGTTCAAAATGGGGAAGCTTACAAGCAAACCCTTTGGACGAGAATCCGTGAATATGATTAATGTGCTCGATGATTTTGTCATCTACAACAATCCTCTATTCGATTCTTGCATTGATAATCCACTTTTTCAAGATGATGTGGATGATTCTCTATCCAATTTGGAACCATCTCCCATTTATGATTCTCCACCGATCTTTGATGCTTATGATGATGATTCTAGCTCAAATTTGGATGATTTTGATGATTGTACTTCTGAGTATCCCGATCTGCCCACATACGATGATTTTGATGAGGCCGATACTCTTTCGAGCGATTCTTCTCATGATGAAGATCCTCCGCCATCACTTGATCCTACTTTGGACGATTACTCATTTGAGGAAGATTTATCTACATTTCTCAATACTTACTTCCCTCATGAGAGTGATGCACCTCCTTTGGACTTTGAAGATTATCGTCTTGATCCTACTTTGGATTTGAAGAAAATACTTTCAAAGTAGAAGAAACCGGTCGACACCGATATCCGCAGCACATATGATTTAACACCTCTTTGTCCCCCTTCTGAGGACGAGGTTGTGCATCTTCTTCGCGGATCTTCTTCACATTCTGCTGAGCCTGAGTGCTATTTTCCCCTAAAGGAAAAGGTGTTCGACCCCGGTATCGATATTATTCAGCCATCTCAGTATCCACCTGATGAAATAAAAGGAGATATCTTTGGAACTTATGGAAATCTGCTTGCAACACTTCACCCTTGCTTCCACCGTGCTCCATCTTTGCTTAAGGGAACCTTGCCTACTCTTCTTTGGCTTGCCTTGTTCGCCTTAAGCTTGTGCTATTTGATGGACGAAAACTACGTCTTTGATCCCGGTGGATATGTTTCATACTGCTTCCTATGGTAATCAAGGTCGAGTCAGGCTCACGACTTGGTAATCAAAAATCAAGCGCTTCTTGGGAGGTAACCCATGCATCTATCTTTTAGCTTTCTTTATCCTAAGTGTAGGGGAGACCCTTTGGTTTGCTATTTCCTGTCTTCTACTAATCAGGGATTCGCGCGCTCAATGATCCACTCTTGATGATTCTTGACGACCCGTGATTCTGTGTCCCTTCTTCCCGGTTCTATCCTAAAATCTTTTCGATTCACTATTTTATATTTCTCAATATTAAAATAGGAATCTCTTTAGTTGTCTCTTCCTTAGCGAGATTTAAACAAAGTGCACAATGTCCTAAGTGTAGGGGAGTTTACTCCCACATGCTTAAACATTGAGGATAATGTTTATCTTAAGTGTAGGGGGACTTCTATCGAAGTTAAGTGGTCTTTTCCTTGTTTTTGTCCTCATTTTAACCGGAAAATCAATTTTTCGACATTTTTCAAAAATTTTATCTATTTTGGCCTATTAGTTTTTACTTTTGTATAGTTATTTTCTTTCGTTATTAGAATAAATTTTTAATAAAGTGGTTTTAGTTTCCAAACGTTGTGAATCTTTTGACTCAACCCGAGTTTACTTATCTAAGTTTACTCTAGCTAGTATCCTTAACGTGTTTAAGTCAAGTTTTGCTAGGGTTTTATATAGGGAGCTATAAAATGCGAAAGTCTTAACTCTCAAGGGTTAAGAACAAGAACTTTTCGCAAGTTCCTACAATTGATCCTAGAGAGTCGTTTATCAAGGGAACTTTAAAAAGCGATTTCTAAACTTGAAAAAGTTCAGAGTTAGCAAGATCCTATAGGCGACTCGAAAACCCAAAACTTTGATTTAATAGGCTAAGCATCCACGAGTCTCATTACTTGAGATTTTAAACTGTGGAGAACGAGAGATGATAGCGCCAATTATAAGTTTGGTATGCTTTCGTGAATTTAGGTGAGTTAATTATAAGCCTATTCTCCCACCGCTTGCTAATAAATTTATCTGCAATAAATAAGGTTGTACGATTTGAAAAGTTACTTAGCTTCTAGCCCAAGATCGTTTAAAAGTTGCTCGGTATGGATTAGAGTTCATAGCCAAGGCATAACTTATTGAAGCGGGATGCGAAGATTGGCGAGTCCAAAAAGGTCCTAACAAGACATGAGGGCTACATTTTGTTGTTAAAGATCCAAAAGTGATGTGAAGAATCATTTATCGAAAATCAATATGAAGGATCGAGACACACGACGAAAAGCAAATACTCCCTAAAAGTCATGGAGAAGTCTATCCAAAAAGGCCCTAACAAGGTATGAGGATAAATAAATCCAAGTCCAAAAAGGAGGCGGATCGTTGTATATCAAAGTCCCAAATAAAGATTGGAGAAAAATGAAGAAGTCGTGGTCCAAGTATGAATCTCTCAAAACTTCAAGTGAAGAAATTCCTATATGAAGAGAAGACCATAATTTCTTGAACGTCTCTCAAGGTTGGAAGTATGAAGTCGCTGCCAAATATCGGTCCGAGAAAGGTCTCAAATCACGAAGCAAGTTATGCCAAGATATGAACTTTATGAGGTCCCGAGAAGCAGTTTTAAAAGATTTTGTCCTTTAGCTAACTATTGATTAAATCGTTCACTTTATTTTCGGACTAAATAACTATCAAAATAAGTCAACAATGCATCCTCGTGATCATTCAAGACAAAAATAAAATATAAGAGATACACCTAGGAATAAGGGGGTCTAAGTGAGTAATTGGCCCACATGAGTTCGTGTTAGTTTACTAACTTATAATAACAATGATCTCGTTTTTAAGCTTGGTTTGGAGAAAGTGAAAACTTGAGGATGATGATTATTCATAACATTTCCAAAACCCAAGGTATGTTTTTGATTTCTTTACTTTGAATGTTTATAGTTTTTTATCTCTTTAATAAAGGCCAATGTGGATTGATTATGATGAAAAATGTAATCTTGCTTTGTAACTAATGCATTGCATGAGGACATTGCAATGGTCAAGTGTAGGGGATTTGATAGGTGTGTAAACACCCATCCTTTTTACCACTTAATTACAATAATAACCAAGCCAAAACGTGTATTTTATGTCATTTATGTCGGAATTATGCGTGGTTTGTGTTTTTGTTGTGATTTAGGACGAAAAGGTGAAAAGTGGAGAAAACACGGGCATTTACGGGCTTTTATTGAAGAAAAAGATGAAAGACGAAGTCAAGAAGTCAAGAGTGCAAAAAGAACGGAAGTCCAAGACCAATTCTGAAGATTTATCGAAGAAAACGTCAAAAGACGGAAGTTTACTAAAAGCCGAAGAACTCAAGTCATATTTATTGAAGAATCAAAAGACGAGTCCAAAGAAATCCCGAGCCAAAAGTCATTAAAGTCCAAGATTTAAGAAGATTAAAAGGCTTAAGGACTAATGGTGCAATTAACAAAAGATTACGAAGACAAGGACCTAAGCTTGCAATTAAGAAGAAATGAAGGAGGGGAGGAAGCTTCCTAAGCACTCCTTAATCCTCCCCTATATATAGTTTAGGATCTTAATCATTTCATTTTGTTGGCTAGAGTGACACTAGTTCTTCCATCTTTAATTTTTGCACATTTACTTTTCATGTCAATTTAAATACATTGTCTTGCACTTTTAATACCTTTTAATTCCAAGTAAGTGTTCTTTAATTTTCTTGTTTTAATCTCTCATCTACCTTTCTTTCCATGCTTTAATCTTATTGTTTGCATGCTTATTGTGTTGCTTATTTGATTAAAGATTATGTTTTTATGCTTTTGATTGTTTTGGATCATTGATTTTATAGCTTATTTGTGTTTATCTTTTAGTTTCTTAAGTTTTATAAAAGTTATTTTTATATAAAAGTTAGTTATCGTACATCTTTTTCATTCGTGTTTTCAAATAGTCTTTAAATTTTATCTTATTAGCTTTTTCTCATATGGTTTTCATTAAGTTTTTTGTTGTGTGCTTATTAGATTAATAGCTTATTAGTTGTGCTTATTTTGTGTTATCTTTACTGTATTCCGATCTCCTTGATCGGAAAAGGGTTTATTATTCCGACCAGCACTCCTTTGCTTGGTCGGAAAAGGGCTTTGACATTCCAATCTGGGATGTAAATTGGTATTCCGATCAAAGGGTGAGTTTGGTATTCCGATCAGGTCTAGGTGACAGCATTCCGATTGGCAATTCCGACAACATTCCGATTTGAAAGGTAAGGTTATTCCGACGAGGCCACATTACGATCAGGTCTAGGTGACAGCATTCTGATCTGAGTCCACTCCTCATTCCGATCAGGGTGATTGTTTTGTTATTCCGATCAAGAGGTAAGTACACATTCCGATCTGGGGTTTGTTTGGTTATTCCGATAGGTCTTGTGGTGACAGCATTCCGACCAAGGTGTTTTCGATCAACATTCCGATTGGGAGGTTAGTACATTCCGACGAGGTAACATTCCGATCAGGAGGTAAGTTTACATTCCGATCTTGATTCCGAAAGTTTGTTTTCTATTTTTTCTTTTTAAATTTTTAAGTTTACGTTTTATTACTTTGTCAAATTTTAATTTTCGTCAAGTTTTAATTACCAGTCAGTTAATTATTTTAATTTTCAAATTTTTTAATATTGCACCATTAAGTTTTAATTAGATTTAGATTTAATTTAACATCATTTTTGTTTAAGTCTTTGCATTGTTAATATACTACATCGACACAACTTTTGTTTCCACCAAAGAACGACTGAGTCGCATAGTTAATCCATTTTTCAATTCGAAAAGATTGTGACGATAACTTTTTACATGCAAAATCACTTGTATCAAGCATGATGCTATCTGGGTTATTGCGAACAGTTTGATCAAGTCTGCAGAATCCTTACATCCGCAAGGATTTCAGAACCAACAGATTGATCAGACATGTTCCAGCCAAGGCTCATCCGATCACTTGGCAATCCCTCAGTTATCGGGTCAGACAAATATTCATAATTGTGCTCCTTATTTACTTAACGTCCTTGTTCAAATTTCACGACTTTCTTTCGCGCTCGCGTTCATGACACTATTCACGTTCATGATGGCATCTCGGCTTACGATTTTACCTTTATTTTTCTCATTCTGGGAAGTTTTGCAAGAACTTGAGAGACCAGACCCAAGTTTAGTATAACTCCCTATCCTTAGATAGACGTTTCTCGTCATATTCTATGTCTCACCTTGTAGCGTTTGGCGTTACCGCCATTATATTCTATGTTCACGATATGTTTCACATGTCATGTTCATTCCACGTTCCTCATATCATGATCAAGATATGTTACACGTATCATGGATCACGATATGTTTACTCATATTACACTCGCCATATCTCCATGTATCACGTTCAAAAATTTTCACGTATCACGTTCAAAAATTTTCACGTACTACGTTTCTAGATGTCTTGCGCATCGTTGTTAGTTATCGGTAAGGTTAGATTATTTAGTATCGTCACATTTCAGCTACCCTTGTGTGATAACTCTTATTTCCTCGATCGAATTTGGGGGATCTACCTTACGTTGATAGCAAAGAATTTCTTCGTATTCCAAGTCAAGGTCAGGAGGACCAAGATTTATCATTTGTGTCAAGATCTTGTGAAGGAACCGTTCCAAGAGGGAAGCCACTTGGAAACGGACAAGTTCATCCGGACTTCTTATCCGTTTTTCTCTTATCAATTAGATATGTCCTTTTAGTCACGTCACGTTCCATGTCCTTTCAAGACATGTCACGTTCCGCGTTCCTTCTACCAGGTCACCTGCTCGTTCATTTATCTTACATACCCTCTTAGTTTGATTCGGGTATGTTTCTCTTTTAGTTTACGTTATCTATAATTCGGGGACGAATTATTCTTTTTAAGGGGGAAGAGTTGTAAAACCCGCATGCTTTTACCATGAATAGTACCCTTTAGATCCTAGGTACAAGATTTAAACTTTCCTATTATAGCATGTTTACATTCACGTATAAGAATTTTAAGTATTACGTACGTGTTAGAAAACGATAAGTATTTATTACGTATGAACACACAATAATTATTCAAATAATAGTTATAATCACGAACATGCGATCATGAGATCATGAACGTAATTTAATCACGAGATAATATTATTTACGTATATATATTTATTACGAACACGAATAAATATATTAAGTCACAGTTAATAATTAATAAAAACACGTAAAACACGAAGATGATAAAACACGAGAACACACTATAATATTTAGACTCGAGAAATGTTCGGGTTACCCCATGTGGGCCCCATAACCACGAAATTAGGAAGAGGAAATGGGCTTAGCCTGTAAAATTAGCTAACTTGGAAAAAAGGAGGAAAACATGTTTCATTTTTACAAAATCAAGAAATAACAAAAAACCCTAATTCTCTTCTTCCTCTCCTTTTTGACCGCCACATTTAGGAACACCAAAGGGGTGTTCGGGTTGATTTTGATCTTGGATTTTAGGCAAGCATTCGTGTGTGTTCATCCTTGATTGATCCACGCATTCGGTATAACCTTTTTAAATCTTTTCTTTTATGTTTTGATTTATGAATCACATAAAATCTTAATGTTTTTAAAACTAATTAAAAACATTTATTAAAACATGTCTATGATTATGGGGTGAATCAAAACAAGGGTTTTAGGGGTGTTTGTTCTAGCCGCCGCCTAAACCGAACCCCCAAGGGGTCTCGGCTTAGCTTATGAACCACCACCGAGACCTCATGGTCTCGGTATGGTGGTGTGGGTCCCACGGCAGCAGCTAACAAGGGGGAACCCCAACTTGGTTCGGGGTATGGTGTTGGTTACGGGTCCGGTTCATGGTTTCTAGTCACGATCCGGTTCATTATTTATGTTAAGGTTTATGATTTTAATAGTTATATGTTAAAGATTAAATTAATAAAACATGACATAATTAATTTAATAAACATGACTTAGGTTATAATTTAATTATTAGATCATGGATTTTTATCCTAAGTATTTATATTTTCTATACTTTATAATTAATTAATTATTAAAAACTATGGCTGTAGTTAATTAATTAACATGACTTAGGTTATATTATTAATAATTAATAATACGTGTCTTCACCTAAGTATTTAACTTTATTTAATTAAAAACATGATATATTTAATTAAATACTTTTAACCTATACTTTATTTAAATTACATGTAATAATTAATAAACTATACTGTATATCAATATGACTTAGAAAAATAATCAGAAAACACTTAAGCTTATATAATTAGCTTATTTAACCAGCTTATATCTAATTATGGAAACTTTCTATTTTTAAAAACTTATTTAATTAAGGCAGCTAATCTATTTATGGAAACTTTCTATTTTTAGAAACTTTTCTATTTTAAGCAGTAATTCTATTTTTGGAAACTTTCTATTTTTGGAAACTTTCTATTTTTGGAAACTTTCTATTTTCGGAAACTTTCTATTTTTGGAAACTTTCTATTTTTGGTAACTTTCTATTTTTGGAAACTTTCTATTTTAGGAAACGTGCTATTTTTAGTAAGTTACTTATTATTACACAACAAGTATAATAATACATGAAATACAAGTAATACTTAATCAGAATAGACAGAATATAAGATAAACACAGTATAAGGCTTAAAACAGTAAAACATGACATGAACATATAAAATAAGCTAAGACATGACATAAAACCAGTTACGTATTTAGTTAGAAGATACTTATACACGTATGTATTTATGTAGCATTAGTGATACCGAAGTAGGACTCTCTTCCGTTCGTCTTCTTCGTTCATTGGACATAAGGTACGGATTCCCGTCCTTTCAGTATGGACATTCTTTCCTTATTAGGATTTCCCGTATGCAGCCAACTGTTTTCCCATAGTATAAGTTTATATGTTTGATTTGCTTATGTTTAATTTAGAATACCTATAGCCATATACATGCATGACCAGTTTCACCTAGTTATGGAGGTACCATAACCATAACACTAGAGGCACTGGTGTTATGACGTCCCCACGGCGGAGTGATTGCTCATGGCGTCCCTTCAACTTTTGGCCATATTATTATATTTATCATGTGGGGCGTATGGGTTCATCCTTGTTACATGTTTTTAGCAGATTACTCAGTGTGAATGTGGTGTGTGCCTTGCATCCTTCACAAGGAGCTGATCCCTCCTACCCAAAACCAGTATATTAAATTAGAGGCAGCCCCTCTAATTTGCATGATGAGGTCACCCCTCCAAGTATTCATGCACGGTGGATTTTCATGACCTATATTGGCTAATGGTAAAATATGTTAAACAGTTTTCATAATAACATAAGGCTTTTCAAACTATAAAACCAGTTTTATGAACATGTTCCAGGTTTTCCAGGACTTATACATTTTAGCTGCTATTAAGTCTTTATTATGTTTTAGTCATTCATACTATGTCTATATCCGTGCACTGAGCGTTTTGCTCAGCCGTTACTTTCCTTTCCATGTCCCAAAACGGCAGGTACCCAAGGACGGACTCGAGCATTTGGAGGACATGCATAGGATGGAAGCTGCCATAGACTTCTTCTCCTTTTGCCTTCATATATTTGTGCTTGTTTAAGTATTCCATTATTTCATTTACTTTATTATGTTTTGAGCATAGGTTTGGGAACCGATGTTTGATTCCGGTTTACCCTATGGTCATGTAATGTTTAGACATTTATCCTTGTATGCTTTGATGACACGCCATAATTACGCGTAGCGGTCCACTTATCAAAGTGGGGTGTTACATCGTACCTCAACGTCTCCTGCTCTTATTCGTAGAATTGCAATCTCATTCTCTGTGGCTGCAAGAGAATCTTGCAACTCGGATATTAAGAGGTTCTTGTCTTCCATGTGGTCGTGAAGGGTGTCGATCTCAACTTCAATATTTTCTATCCTTGTTGTAAGGTCTTCAGGGTTTTCTCCAAATGGCTTAGCTGCTGATCCTCCATCAGAGAAGGTTGTGGCGTCGGGGTTATATTGTGACGAGAGTGATCTACTTCGCTTTCGAGATGGGCCAGCGGTGTGTGGTGTGTGTAGATTAGTCGTATCAGGTGGAGGGTTTGATTTTGACAATTGATTGACATCCAGTAGGGTCGTGGGTCCTCCAGCTGCTTACTCTTTTGACGAGTCATAATGTATTTGTATGGGTGGTGATTATGACATTTTCCTGGCTAATATGTTTCGAGTGAGTTTGCTATTATTTTAAAGTATCAGTTTTTTCTAGTATTAGAGTTAGTGTTTCATTATCTATTGGTTGTTATCATTGTATTTAAGTATTTAGTATTCAAGATTTTCAGTAATATGATTTTCACTGGTTTGGTTGTGGATTCATAGAATGCGTTCTTTTGGTAAATATCGTTACTTTCGGGACTATTGGATGTTTAGTATAGATATATTCGTATATATGTGTGTATATATACATAAGTATATGTATATTTATGTTTTGTAGTAATATTTATAAGTACACGAAATTCTTCATGTAGTGAGATTATAATTTAATTTCATATTTTCGCTATATCATACTATAAACTAAAAGTTAAGCATATAGAATATTGCATGTTATGTACTATTATAATAATATAGTGTTGCCTACTAGATTACGTCATCTCACACCAATGGGTGGCTATGCATAGTCCCACAAACATGTTTTCATCATAACACTCATGAGTTTAGTAGGTGAAAATATATGTCAAGCAATTTATCTTTTATTAAGGTTTAACACTATATGGTTGGTATGCTACTTTATCATGCAATTTAGAGCCGATTATAGTCTAGAGTTACTAATGCAACCTAATTCTCTATAATCAAGGTCTCTCATGCCATTCTATCACACCCCCAAATTTCACTACAGTGGAAGACTAGATTTGGGTTGCGACTTCATGGCGTGAAAAGGACTTGATGCGATAGAACGACCTCTACATGCCAAAACAACAATGCAGACTCCACATAATCCACGTAGCATACCTGAGAAAAACATTGCTAAAGTATCAACACAAAGTTGGTAAGTTCCTATGTTTGAGTTTAAGAAAATAACAAAAATCATTTCAATGAACCACAAGATTTGTATCCACCCGTGACAATATAACACATACAATGTCGCATAGTTTATCTTTACTACTATCTAAGCTCATGACACCGATAAGTTAACGAGTCTAATTGACTTCGTGTGTGCCCGTGAAGGTGACTAACCTAAGTCACCCATTGTCTTCAAATGAAACTGTATTTACTTGAACGGTCTGATACAAAGTAAATAGGAGTGTCAACTCTGATAGATCTATCCATAACATTCGCACTCACTTCGCTGTAACCCAGCTAGGTGAGTAACGGTTCATGATTCGCAGGTAGTTCTTATTTGGGTTATGTTCGGGACATAGAAATAGTAAATTGTTTCAAGTACTTGCGTTCATGCGTTAAAAGCAAGCAATTATCTTACCCCAAAAGATGATAACACAAGTAGAAAGAGGGGATATAAACTCACCTTGTTGACGGAAAGTAGTTGCGGAAACAAAGTAGAAATCTACCGGTAACCTAATAAGAATAATATTAATTTAAACCATGCGTAACATATATATAATGTACATGTATAAACCATTCCTTAGTTGGTGCTTTAGGTTGGAATAATAACGACTAAAGTTTTATAAAACGTTTTCGGCTATTAATTAAATTAATTATTTAAAGTCGGGTTTTATCTTTTTAAACTAGGGTTTCATCAATTATTATCATTTTAGATTTCATGTTTATGCACTATAAAACAATTGATAGGTTGATATGAATTTAATTAAAAGTAATTTAAATATATTATATTTTTATAAACAAATTAACAATTAAATTTTACATAGTTTTTAATAGGTAAAAATTCAGGTTTTACGTTTTCAGCTTTCGTATTCGTTTCTTAATCATTTTAAGTATTATAAAAGAATGTATTTATTTACTAAATTAATATGAAATATAGAATTTATAAGTTTAGCACGAATTTTAATTTAACAATTTCATGAGTTATAAAATATTATTAAATTTTCTTAAAAACGTCTTTTTTACGTGTAGTAATCGTTTATTAATTATAAATTCGTTTTTAATCCTTCTACGATGATTCTTTTTGAAGAGATTGATTCATATTATGATATTATCATTTTATTAAATAATTAATATTAGTGACATTCTAAGTGTTCTAAAGTTTACCTTTTACATGAATACGATTTTATAAATTCTCACATAAAATCATAAAATCATAAAATCATAAAATTGAAAGTATGATAACTAATTTAATTTTAAGTCTTTCTACTAGTTTCAAAAAGAATTAGAAAACTTATGAAAAATGAAATATGAATATTTAGAGTAAAAATTTCGTGACCAATCATTGGATGGTCGGATTTTAACAAAAGTTTAGGCGTTTTTAAGCTAGTTTAGCAACAGAGTTTCGACTACTTTTACCACTTGATCAAATAACATTGCGTACTGTGTTTAACTAACATACAATAATTAATAACATTATTTAACAGTAGTAAACACCAAAATTCAGTTCGTAATCAAGTTAAGCAAAATTATGGCATGGTTTTTACCCATACGTCCCGTTAGGGTTTGTTTTTAACCATTTAACCAATTATGTGTTACTTTTCAACTTTTGGCATTAATAGGTCATGGTTTAACATGTAATAAGAGTTACTTGTACTAGGTAAATCAGATCGTACGAAGTGATTGGTGGTTTGAGCAAAACCGGACCTAGAAAACCCTAAAAAGAGCTAGCTAGGATTTTACTTGCACAACCCGTACACGAACACTTGGAGCACTTAGGGACTTGTACTAGGAATACTTGGAAGACCAGAATTGGTTAAGAAGAGTTGTAATTAACACTAACACCAGCAACAAAAAAATTCAAGAATCAAATTTGGGGTTTCTTATAAAACCCCAAGTTTGTTTTTGCTAGGATTTCGTCTAGGGTTCTTCACACATGCTGAACTTCTAGGGAAGTGACCAAGGGTCCTTGGTGGAGGGTTCGGAGTCTTTGAATGCTCTTGTGGTGGTGCCAATGGTAGTGTGATGATGGTGGTTCACGGTAGCAAAGAAATAACAAAGAAGAAATTTGATTGATTTGCTTATGATGACTTTATGATTCAAGACTTGTTAGTTGTTGTATATTTATACTAATCTTGAATTCATATCACTAATTAATCAATCATCCATGGAAATCAAGAAGAATGACTAAAAATGAAGAACTATAGCAAGAGATTGAAGAAACAGTGAAGGAAGATAAAAGTCGACTATTAGAGAGGGTTTTTAGGGATTTTCCAATCGTTTCTGAGTTGTGATGGGGTATGGGTCATTTATTATTGTTCCTAGGATTTTAGGAATTGTTTTTGGTAACTAAATAATATGTATTTTTAGTTATAAAAGGAATCCTAATATACATAAACTTGTAAAAATCGGTTCAGGGAGTCCTATGGGCTTCATCCCATGAAATTTATGTTAAGTAGTATTAATCTTGGGCCAATTTGGGTTTAGGTGGTTTTAATTGGGTTTAATTTGGGTTTACGGGCTTTTAAAAATAGTTACAGGCTTATTTCTTGTCGTTTAATAATTTAATTAATTTTATAGGATTAGTTATGATGTTTATAAATAAATTTTATTAGTTTTTAGTTGATAAAATTAATTTATACATTTTCATGATCATTTTGACAATAAAACGATATTTTATAATTAAATAATAAATAAAATACGATTACCTCGATAAATTATTCAAAACCTTGAAAATAAATTAAAAGTGATAAATATATGGTTTATATAATTTTAATAGTCCATCATGTATTACTTTGAAGAAATCGTGAGTTGAAAACGTTTAGATAACTTTTTATTATTAATTAACGGTGATTTCGATAATTTACGTTAACTATAAAAATTAATTATTATTGACACTTATATGACCTATACTCTTAAAATAATTCATTTTAAGTAAAACAAATAAAACACATAAGCTTCTAGTTCGATGGCCTCCAATTATAGTTAATCGCGATTTCCCATTAGCATTTGAAGTAATTAATTTAAACACGTAGCATATAAATTTTTATATCACAAATAGAATATCCTAATAGTCGTTCGTATGTATTCTTGGTGATAATATAATTTTTTAGTTTTTGAATATATTTGTGTTTATAATTTACAGTGTTTTCAAAAAAAATTGTAGCGAAAATTATCTCATTCCTTGGATTAATAATGAGTTCAAGTTTAAGGGTTGTCACATTCACCCCACCATAGAGGATTTCGTCCCGAAATAAAGAAATTGTATACGTTACGTTATTGGTCGAGAAGAAGGCGAAAGTGGTGAGTGGAGGTCCAACGGCTACTAATAGTAACCAACGGTTACTTTTCTCCCCATAAATCAAGATTTTCAAAAGTTTAACACATACTTAAATTTTTATCTCTTAATTTTAGGTTTCTTCTTCAAGTGTTTATGTAGCTCCACCTGCACCAGTACTGTATTGTGATGATGAGGTCTCAATTCCTGAATTCAAACACAGTGATAATCCCACTGAAGTGTTAGCTGTCATGTCTGCCTATATCACTTAAACATTAAATAAATGAGCATATCGAGGACTTCCTACCACCAACAATCAGTTGAGGACTTCTTCAAACTCTCGTGAACAAGCTACCATTCAAGAAGGCAGAGTCATGGTTCAACCTATTCAGGGGAGACCGAGTTCATCTAACACCAGTACAAGATCTTACAACACTGCTCCAATGGGAAATTCTACTAGCAAGATAAAGCTGATCACATGTTACAACTGCAAGGGGAAGGACATATGGCTAAGGATTTTAAGCATCCTAAGAGGAGAAGGGATGCTTCGTGGGTTGAGGAAAAGGTGATGTTGGTCAATGCCCAAGCAAATGGCTGTAAGTTAGACGAGAAGGAGTTATCGTTTCTTGCTGATCTAGGAGTTACTGATAACGAAGGACAAGCAACAGCTTTCACTCTAATGCAACTTATCAAGCAGATGATCTCGATGCATACGATTCTGACTGTGATGAATTCAACACCGCCAGAGCAGCTCTTAAGGCAAATCTCTCAGTTTATGGGTCTGATCAACTATCTGAGGTACCAAGTGTTATCATTGATACTAGTATTCCACCACATCAAGTTGAGCAAGAGTCTCAGTATCCTGAAGAGCCTCCGGTGGTGAGTAATTCAAATGAGGAGACAAACAATGATAGAAATATCAATGCAAGTCCCCATACTTTGAGTGAAATACAACTGGGAGCTATTTTGCATATGGATTCCCCTGTTCAACAAGATCTGGTAACGGTTCCGGCAACTTTGCTTAGCCACATGAATACTGCGGTCCTTGAAACCCTAGGTGTTAATACGACATTATCTGTCGAGCTTGCTTTGTATAATGAAAAGGTTAAAACCTTGGAATTAACTCCTTTTACCAATACGCTAACCAATGCCGAATTTGATGAGTTTAGAAAACTTCAAATGGATCATTTACACGAGATTGAGAATTTAAGAGCAAATCTTTCAAAAGAAATTAAGGAAAAAGAGTCAGTCGTCACTAATTTTTAAAAACTTAAAACGGATTTCAAAATTCTCGAGTCTAAAAAAGTTGAAACGGAAATTAATGCTTCTAACCAAATTAAAAAGATTGTTAATTTGCTTTTAAAACAATATTCTGCATCACATATAGTACATTTTTTTGATACATCCATGATGGAATTTAATTTATCTCGTCAACAAGACCTTTCACCTAATCCGGGTTACACAAAGCAAGCTCTTATCCATAACCCAAGACTTTATGATTCTACCAAACATGGAAAGGTGTTAGGTCCATCCGATGTTCATGAAGATGAGGCAGATATTCCACTTTATGATTTTTTTTTTCTCTCCCCTAAGGGGCGATTTCCGTCCACCATTCTACCTAAAATTCCGGCTAAAAAACCCTAACAACCGCCTCTCTATCTTATTTGTTATTAATTACTTTTTTCTTGATTTAGGGTTTCGTTTGGTGCTTATAAGGTTACCATTCATCTCATTGGATCAGATCTAGGAATTTTTTGCCGTAAGATATGCAATCGGTTCAAGGTTTTTATTATTGTAGAATGGTTGTGCTTTGGTTTATATCTGTCTATCTAATAGAAATCGCCCATCTCGAAACCATAATTACCCTTCAATCATTTTTTATTCTTCATTAGGGTTTCGATTTAGTTTGGTTATTCTCGATCTCTTTTTTGTTTGTACATCTATATGGATCGATTGGTCGACTGCGTGGAGGTTATACTCATGGGATCCACGCATGGTATCGCATCGGGTAAACTCTTCAATTAGGGTTTCTATTGACAGGTTGTTCATCTTAAGGGTTGCGATATCAATCCTGGGGATCACGTGCTTTGTTATCATGGTTATCACGGGTTTTTATCCAATTTATTTTGAAACGAAATTACTGTTTTGGTTTTTATATGTTGGAAAATCGGTAGTGTAATGTTAATTTATATTCTTTTTTCCAATTTATTTGGAAGTCATAAGAGTGGCATGTCATTCTTATGTAAGTTTGTGGTTTGTGCACATTATGTATGTGCTGGTTGTAGCCCATGTAACGGGTCGTGATGTAGGACTTCACCTACATCAGTTTGTACTTCAACATTTTTTGGTGTAATATATTTTACCGTGGTCAATCCCCTTTACAAAAAAAAAATATTCCATTTTATGAAAAGAATCGGTCTAAAATTCTTGCTAAATTTCAAAAACAATTTGATTATGTATCACATAATAAAGAAAAATTAGATTTTAGAACTGGCTTTAAACCACACCCGGACATTCTTTTCGCACCCTCCCCCCCCCCCCCCCCCAAAAGTGTCATTGACTGAACTCCCTAGTACATCTCCTACACTTGTCAAAAAGGATGAACCTAAGGAAATTCCAAAGGTTCTTCCACCTGTAAGTACAATATTTTTAAGTTTGAAAGAGCTTCAACGATATTTTACATGTTTTGACAAGGTCATTAAGGAATGTACGATTCCAACGGCTCAAACCGAAGGAGAATGGGATTTCAAACACACGAAAGGTTTTTACGGATGAGATCGTTCCGTTTATGGAAAATCTTAAAGCGGCATTTATATCTCTTGGTGACAATCTAAATTTCGAAATTAATGAAGTTCAAAATGTTTTCTATGAAATGGATGATGCTTATGAGCTTATACTAGTTGAGAAAGAAAAAGTTTTGAAAGAAAACGACCAGATCTTGGAAAAAGTGCTATCTTTTGATATTGTTAATCTCTTTGTGAATAAATGTGATGTTGTGCATGATCTATCTATGAATATTGTTGAGAATGTAAATGATGTGGTAGATAATCAACCTTGTCAGGAATCTGACGCGGAATTTTTAAAGCTTCAAGATTCTTATAATTCACTTTCAAAACATTTTGATGAGCTTCAAAAACATTGTATATCTCTTGAAATATAACAACAATCAAAAAATTAAATTCTTCTTTTTAACAAATGAATGTGAACATAACGTTCAGACGAGTGACAAAGTGATTAAGGCATTAGAGGAATAGATTATGAGACTTATGAGAGAGTCCTCAGTGGAATCTGTAGAATCTGTGAAAATGGAACTAGAGGATGTAGAGACTAAAAACCATGCCTTGGAAAATAGAATCATCTATATTCTAGGGTAGCTTGAACGAGCAAAGCAGGGATTTTCACAACTTTATGGTTCACTAGAAGAACGCTTTTCTTTTAATGCGGCACCGCATAAGTCACTTGTTGACCAACTGAACCAAAATTCAGCAGAAATCTCTGACTTAAATATTCAACTCATAGACAAAAACATGGTCTTAGCTGAGTAAAAGGAAACACTTCAACTCAAAGGACAAGAAGATGTTGATAACGCAGTTAAATCTCTACCCCGACCTCTAGTGCTTCAAAATCTAAAAAAGTGATGATCTATAAGAACCTGTATCATAAGAACAACCCCCTCACATATATAGATTATATGAAGAATGCAATTAAGCATGTGCACCTTACAAGGGACTTTTTAGATGACTTATATGAATCAGATCCCACAAACAGCGACTATAACTCTACTCATTCATACATTGAGAGGGTTCAATATTGGTTAGCATATCTTAATTACATCAGTCAACCAGGTTCTGCGCCACTCCAAAAACAACCCATTACCATTGCCATTACTCCATTCAATAAAACCCCATGAGCTAAAACTTCTCTAAGTACACCCAACAAGGCTAAATCAAAATCTGTCACTAATGTTCCCTTGCCTTCTACAAGAGTAAATGTTTCTACTAAGGCTAAAGGATCTCAAGTAAAGAAAGATAGGATCAAGCCTTCCACTAGTAGGACAATGAAGAAGAAAGTATAATTTCATCCTAGAAATGTTATTTCAGATTTAAATAAAAAGAATCATGTAGGTAAGACTAAACGCTCTACGATTGTGCAGCAGCCTAAGCGCAATGTGAATTCTGATTTGGGATGCTGGAATTGCCATGAATGTATGTTTTCTCAGCATCATAATTTATGCCTTGTTGATCATGTTAATGAAATGTATGCCATTAGGAACAACCTTTAATGGAAACCAACGGGGAAGAAATTCACCCAAGTTGGATGGCAACGGATACCCACTGGTAGGACCTTCACTGCAAATGGAACTAAGTTCCCTTTAACTAAGATCACATCCACTGAAGTTAGGTCTCAACGTCCTTTAAATTGGAAAACTAGAACTAAAAAATGGAAAAATCGCCCTTTAACTAGGTCTGCCCCCACTATTGTGCCTACCAGTGAAGAAGTACCCCATGATCTTAGGCAACTAGAATCTAAGCCGACAACTAGGAATAAAATTTGGAAATCTAAGAAACCTTATGATAGCAAATCTAAGATAACTGTATCTGTACCTGCTAACACAAGGGAACAAACCAACTGGCTTAGCTGAGTTGGCCAACAAGGTTCCACTAAGTGGTTTCTTTGGGAGAGGTTTCTTGGAGGTCTTGGGTTCAAGACCTTCCAAGGGCCTTTCAGGCGAAGCGGATAGGAGTCTAACATAACTAGGAGAGGGTTCGAAGAAGACATTCTTCTGTTTGGATGTCATTTCACGATTCGACCTACTAACCACTAACATTTGTCGTTCTAAAAAAACATAGAGGAACAATTAGATTCCGATACATCGTCTTTGTCTGGTGATATTTTCATGTGGTCCAAATCATCCTCTGGTACTTGGACACTGGGTGCTCAAAGCACATGACCGGAGATCGCTCTATACCCAAAAATTTTGTCAGCAAGTTTCTAGGCACGGTTAAATTTGGTAATGACAACATTGTAAAGATCATGGGTTATGGTGAATATCAGATTGGGAATGTTACGATTTCTCGTGTGTATTGTGTGGAAGGACTCGGTCATAATATATTCTTAGTGGGACATTTTTGTGATTCAAACCTTGAGGTTGCTTTCCAACAACATACTTGCTTCATCCGTGATTTGGAAGGCAGAGATTTGTTAAAAGGTTCTCGAGGGGATAATCTCTACACATTGTCCATACAAAATATTGTGACAATCCGTCAGTTTATGGTCGATATTTTATTCTCAAGTATTATTTAAAAACATTATTTTAATGTTATATTATGAAGTCACTCATTTTTGGGAAGAAATTTGGGATTGCCTCTTGAAGTAGCATTGACTACGTTTAAACCGGAGGATTCTACATTACGTGCTTACGTTTACATACACCGTTTTGGTGACAGTCCGATATTTTAGGAAATAAATTTATCCGTAAATATTATTTTGGGAATTTTAAATTTGTGTTGGTTCATAAACTCACAAATTTACGAGAAGAGATTAGGACTTACATGAATAATTTAACGTCCTTTACGACTAAACCGGAAACCTTAGGATTACGTATTTACGTTTTTGAACTCCATTTTTGATGAGACAATTTTTATTAGATTAGTTTTGTGCAGTTGATTCAAAACTTATAAAAACGTTTTTTCATAAAACGATCCGAGGGCACGCAAACCAAGGAAACTAGAATCGAGGAATACCCGTAAATTAGTGGGATGAGACAAAAACAAGTTTTGCCTCACCCCACACATGGGACGGCCAAAGTAGCTCCTCCACACCTATGAGGTGTCAACTTGTGATTACAGGTTGCTACACATGTTTACGTAACTTAATAAGTTATCAAAACCACAAAACCATTTTCCCTCAAACCATTTGTTCTCATTCAACACATGCAAACCACCATAAACACTCTCTTCTCTCCCACTCCTTGCCGTCCCATATCACCATCAAACATCCCATTTTGATCAATTGTAACCACAAACTTTGTGTTATGAACACATATGATGAAGAACCTTTGAATCCTTGTTGATTGGTGATTATTATAACATCAAAGGAGAAGATTTCTTGGTGTCATAGGGCTGATTTCCCACAAGGAGTTCATAAATATTGGTGGACTTAAAGTTGATATTGGTTTATCACAAGTTTTGCCATCAAAATCCAAGCCTTGTTCATCAAAAACTCATCTTTTCATCACTAATGGTGGTATAGAGATTGTTTCTTCCTATCCTCTTTTTATTTTGATTATGTAATCTTGTATTTTATTTATTTATGTATATGTATATTATGATTAATGATGATTAAAAATATTGTGTGGGGATCATGTGTTGATAAACATGGGTAAAAAAAGATGGAAAACCATATGTAAAAAGGTTAAAATCTTGCTTAATAAGTTGGTTGTATAAAAACAGTAAACAACTATATGTTAAACTGATATAATGGAATAGTTGAATTAATATACAGTAGGTATTAAGTCTTGTACACATGTGAGAGTTTTCCATGCAATGGAATCATTATAATGAGTGAGATATGATCAAAACAAAATTGAAGTACCAATATGAATAGTCTGTTTTGTGAGGACTTCTAGGGACACTTAGACTTGGATTGAGCAGTAGCTAAAACAAAGTTATTTGTAGCACATAATATGAAGTTTATGTCATCCAAAAATGAGCTTCTATCTTCTTGTATAACTCAAGATATGATAAAAATGGTGAAAGTGAAACTAAAAGTCAGATTTGTGAAATTAAAGTATAATAGTATTATAATAGCACTCAAATAAATATAGTATAAAATGTAAATTAAAACCCACTAGCTTATATATTACATTTATATAAGTATGTACAATAATAAATAAATGGGACAATTTATAAAAATGACAATTTGATAAGTTTTATAAGTTATAAAACTATATACGTAAGTTTTACGTCTTTTCGGCTAAAACCGATAAATTAACATTTTTGTTAGATATAACTTAGACGGTCGGACCCGTCTAAAGTAATCTTTTATAAACTCATATACGAATAAGTATATATAACAAGTAAAAACTGATAAAACCCGAGCTTTATAACATATGGACATTAATGGGTCAAGTTAGCCTTATTGGACTATTAACCCAACTAATTTTGCTAAACACTAATGGACTTACTCTTTGGGCTTAACCCACTTGGGCCCAACATGTAATTATAGGGCTGATGTTAAAAGAATAACTGGAATAATATAATGTAATGGGCTTATAATGGGCTTATTGGGCCTTAACAAGTAAAGAAGTTAAACTAGTGAAACTAGTATAAAAATTTACCAACACATAACACTATAATGAGTGAATAATGATGTACAATCCCACTAGATCATCATCATATTTATAAAATCATCATATATATACATAGCTATTATTTTTATAAATTCATTGGACAAGAGTCTAAGACAAGTATTATTTGTATAGGTTTCCGTGATTGAAGCACGTACCGTACATCCAAATCGCTGATAACCGCCTTTCTCAATCAACGTGATTTCATAGCCTCGCACTCTTTTAAATGCTTTTATGAAATATTTTATAAACCCGCGAGGGAGATAACATGTTAGTTTTGATAAAAATAGGACACCAGTTGTCCCGATTGTTTGTTTATTGATTTGGACCCGAATGATTGTATGACCCGATGAATGATTATATGACCCGATGTATGAGATAAAATGGATTAATAAAGTTAGGTTATGTCACTAGAAGTCCTATTAGCATGAATTGTGAACTACCGGGATTTGGTAGACGCTTATGCGTATAATAGTACTATTTGGGGAAGATCACCCCAGTTCGCGCCTTGACGGTTGATCCCCGTCGTGCCACATTGATTGGTAAGCGAATTTATGTATGAGAAGATTTCATAGCGTATTTTTGTGACGACACGCTAACTTAAATGGGCAATTTGAGTTTCGGGTTAGCTACCCGTTGTTTGTTGTAGTTAGGTAAAAATGTCATGCGGCTTATAATAATCCAAATAACGAAAATACTACTATACGCATTGAATTACGATATATTGCCTGACTAGCAATACATGGTCTTATTATTGATATTATGTTTGTGTTTTGGTTTTACCTAACCATATTCATATAACGGTTTTTATTTAACTCTATAGAACGTTATAAAACGTATTGTATGATGTTTTTATGACATTGGTTCGTATAATGGTTTTGAACGCAGAAGCCTATATTATGATTTTGACAAGGAGTTGTATAAAATGTTTTGGCCTATTTTATGGCCTACTACAAGGATTTGTACAAAATGATTTTCGGTAATAAATATATACCGATGATATATTAATGGTTTTTCATTAAATTCTATGAATTCACTCGGCGTTTTCGCTGACCTTTGTTTTTAACATGTTTTATCTCAGGTACTTGAAGGTAATTCTCTGGAAGACGACAAGAATTTATGGCCCGCACTTAAATAACAATTTCCATTCAAATTCTTTGTAAAACTTGTATGAAATACTATGACTTGGGACCTATGTAAATTTGATATTTATGAATGGAAATTCTTTATTATTAAACGACGTGATTTTTAAGCGTTGTCTATGATGTGAGTAATGTGCTATCCCGTAACACCAATGACTCTTCCGCTGTATTGAATTGTGTATATTTGGGGGTGTTACAGTTTGGTACAAGAGCTCTCGTTATAGAGAACGAAAGATTTTTAAAACCAAGGTTTTGAATAAAACATTTCAAAATCTTTTAACTATTAACATTTTTCTCAAAATTCCTAAAAATCTTTTGACTATAACGGTGCCGAAAAATTCCCGAGTTACCGACAAGGCCAGACTAAGAAGTGTTATTTTAATATATATAACTTGGATTATATATATATACATATATTGTAATTTAATTACATGATTGTTTGATGATTATTTTAATACTTATAAGAGGTATTTATACGACGTAGATTGTCACAAGAAACCCTAACTTCCCTAGCAAATCAATAGAAGCTATTTCTATAGGAATTTTAGCTATTCCAGATCTAAACCAAGTTGTGGATATTTAAGATCCCAACAAAATGGTTGATATTCGTAGAAATATAGATATTAGTTGATTGTGATATTGATGAAGAACTGGCGAGATTAAAACTGATATCGATGTCATGACGATCTTTCCTTATAGATTGGAGTTTGACAAAACCTTACCACCTAAAAAAATGTCATCTGATTGGTGTCACCCAATTCTTAAATTTGAAATCGAAAGGGTGAATGTTGCACTTGAGGCTGTCATTGGAGCCTTAACCCAAAAGCCTCGCCACTAGTACGTTTCCGAGAAGTCTAATTGAATGTGTGAGTCAATTCATACTAGTGACTCATTCGATAACTATTGTTGTAAGAGATATAGGATTAGAAATTAAGTGTTGTTCGTATCCAGCTTTTATTGCCCTTTTGAGGTCTAAGAATAAGGTTGAAAGTATTGGAGAATAAGGTAGAATGTGGCATTGAGTATAAGTTGATTGAAACTTGAATAAAGTAAAATTTAACTTGTATGTAATATGAGATTGTTAAGAGGAATCCGTTAAGTCCTGTGATTGAATTATAAGGTTTTAAATGATTATTGGTTCGTGTTAAGGGTTGTTCCTAGGCCATTGTCCAATAATGAGGATGCCCAGTGTCCAAGAAATAAATTGAAGAAATCTTCTTCTGAATTGGGACCAATGGATCTTCTGGGACAAGTAGATCACCTAGTGACTATTGTAGATTAGTATTCATTGTGGTATCTTTTAAAAATCCCTAACTTAACTGAGATATCAGTTGGTAGTATGAGTTCTTGGAATTGTATGACATAGTGACACGTAATGTGTTACGGTACAATTTTGACTTGTTTGTGATTAATGAAAAGACTACCTTTGATTGCTAAATCCTACATGTATCGATGTTATCTATCTTTTCTTGCTTGTTTCTAATGTTCGCATTAGTGATGCAACCATTGAACAAGTACTCATCTCGATTTGAGTTACATTGTGGATTATTCTTTTTGAGTGCCATCGAGGTCATGAACCTCATGATTAATTGGCTAAGCTCATTTCTTGATATATTGTAGTTAGTTCTTGGTGAACAACTTTTCATCACTCTTTTGCACATCACTCATTGTTTTTATAAGTTAAAACAGTATTCCTTGAGAAAAATTGAATTTTCATCACCATATGGATTTTTTATAGTGAGACTTATAAATAATCGCTATTGAAGTAAAGTTGTTTATGAAACGCTTTGAAACACTTAATTGTTTCCATAACAAAGAACATCTTTGTAAATTTATTTTTGATTCTTATTCAAGAATTAAGCATGAATATATATATTTTAAACATGATGACAAAGTCTTGACGAACTGAGTATTGCATCGTTAATCCTAAAATTGAATATAGTTGCGCGCCTACATACAATTTGGAAGGGACCATGCAAGGCTGATTAGTAGTCACCATGAAATTATTAATAAACACTAAATTTTCTTTGAAGATTGTGAAAGATTGAAATTTTATGAGATCTGCAAGAAGTGAAAAATAAGGACATATTATTAGGGACACCTACATATGTGCCTGTACCATTTATTTTTCTGAATCGAATTTAATCATCTGTGGAATTTGTCTTATTTGACAATTGATATCCCCTTCTTTTCCAATGCTTTCGTAGTAAGATTCTTAGGAAAAGTATCTGATTACCGAGTGTTGATACCCGAATGGATGTATCGACGTTCCTATCATTTCTTTTGATTTGATTTCATTTGAAAGACCTGGGTAAATATCCGAGGAGCTTTCGAATGCGTACTCAATTTATGAAAACATGGGAAATATCCATATTCGTTAATGTTTTCGTCTTTATCTGATTTGGAATTCTCTCGCTTAAATTAAGCGTTGACCTTACTCTTTTAAGGGTAGTTATGTCTCCTGATATCCTTGAATTTGTGAAAGGATTATGAGTTATTATTAGTCTTTTGAAAAGTTCACATCTTATCAATGGTAATGAAACTGGAAAGTTGATAGTTCCTGTTGAATGGATTGATTGATTATGACATAATGTCATTGTCTTAATTGATGGGAACTCGAGTATAATTCCCCTAAAAGATAAGATGTTGATTATCAAAAGTGATCTAAATAGTTCTTGATCGATGACCATATCCTACATTTAGACTTGAAATTATACCATGAATGGTTGTGAACTAGTCATAGATCTTATAATCTAGAAAGAACTTAACGTAAATTTATTGAAAGATGTTTCTGTTATCTGAAATTTTAGGAGGTATTTGCTGGTGAATGACCTAGACTTTTGCCAATAAGGTAAGTTGAATTTGGTACTTATTATATTTCCGGTGTTTCAGCTATGGTGTTATCATTCCTTATATTTGTTGAGTTACCGTGAACTAGGTAAATTGATGATCAAAATCTATATCCACTACCCAAGAAGATAGATTTGTTCGATCATTTACAAGGTTCTATCGTATGTTCTAAAAATTTGATCTATGACATGGTTATCATCAACTTCACGTCCGCGAAAAAGATTATCCACTCCAATCACTACATCCAGAACTTGTAATGAACATTATGAGTTTCATGTTATGTTGTTTGGATTGACCAATGCACATGTAGAATTCATAAATATGGTGAATCACGTGTGTAGGCTGTAATTTGATAAATTCATGCTTGCGATCATTAAGGACCATCTGTCTGTTTCTACGAATAGGAAAGAGTTAATAATCATTTATAGACTGCCCTGAATTGGCCGAGTAGTGAAAACCTGTACCTTGAGTATTTAACATGTGATTAAAGGCTTAATCCTTTACATTATTTGACCATGTGATTAATAGATAATGGATTCTATATTGACTCTTCAAATATTAGAGCCATTTAAGGCTTTGGGTTTTTCCAAAAAGGAAGTGCAAATATGTTTTGACAAATATTTATCGAAAGAATTTTTAAGGATTTATTCCCTTATACTCAAATCATTTAATTAAACTACTGTTTAGGGGTAAATGTTTGTGTATACCTCTAGACAACCTAAGATGGATTGAGGAAACCATTTAAACCATGACTTGGAATTTGAAACAACAATTTTTGCTTTCAACTAAGAAAAAAAATTTGACCAAAGTATAACCAAAAATTTTTCGAACATTTACGGATCTTATTAAATATTTTAATTATTTTCGATAAATCAACAAAAATCGTGTTAATTAAATTCAAATTTATTTTGAACATTTTTATATAATTGGTCGAACTAAGAAATTTAAAATCTTTACGTTTACGTTTCATAAAAATTAAATATTTATTATTTAATTACTTGTAATATTTGTCGACGCTTAAACGTCGGATTGAGCAAAACTAATAAGGATAATAGTTGAGATGAAACTAAAACTTAGGAAATATGAAGAAAGAATTTTTGAGTGAATTGTGGACATGATAATTATATCATTAGGAAAGGTGAATGTAGATACTGACACATTATATAGAAATGATAAAGAATCACTTAGGATGTGTTCCTTAATAATGACTGTGCAAAATAAATTGCCGAGCAATTTAAAATATAGCTGATGCTTGTAAAAAGGATAATATAGATAATAGAAAGGGGTTCGCGGCTAATGTGAACCATTAGTAATAAAAGCCGATGGCGTTAAATGTCTAAAAGGTCGTTTGTGGTGGCTTGAATATGGGGGTTTGTGAGATATAGTCATGTTGGAATCTCGTAAGTATAAGTATTCTATTCATGCCATTTCTGATTAAGTGTATCTTTATCTGAAGAAGTCATACTGATGGAAAATGATGAAGGCAGACATCGCCTCATACATTAGTAAACGTCTAACGATTGCAAAGGGTCATCATCTGAATTTGATTCGATTTGGGTCATCGTCGATAGACTGGCCAAATCTACTAATATCATTCCCGTTAATGATATATTCTCGATGAAGAAATTGACTCTTTGTATTTAAAGGAGTTGTGACAACATATTGTGCCTGTATCGATTATCTCTATCAAGATCCTCGCTTCGCATCGAATTTCTAGAGATTTTCTCAGAAGTCATTGGGAACGAACCTTGATGAGAGTACTGTTTACCAGCCCAATCGAAGGGACGAGGTAAAGTAACAATACAAAACATTAGAATTCTTGTTTTATGTTTGAATTATTGACCTTTGGTAATAAACCGTATAATCATTTTCCTTTGGAGAGATTGTCATTGATAATTATCGTATTAGGATCGAGATTGAATCTTGTAAGGATCTAAATAAAGAGCACCTGTATGCAGGAGTTGGGATGAAGACACCCGACATACACCCATTGTGAGTTGGACATGTCTTTTAGGTTTAAGGTTGCATATGATGACAAACCTAACCTTACAAATTACCCGACCCGCGAGACTTGAAATGATTGTTGAAATTAGGATCTGATTATTGACTGCCGGTAGTGGGCAAGAGGTTATGTGAATATGAAATGTAGATCTTGAAGTGCAGGATGGGTAGCGAAGTTATGCCAAAAAATTTCACCTTGGAAAAATGAAATGATGATCTGAAAGATCATGGGAAATAAGTCCCCGTTTTATGGGACCATTGAGATGATGTAAAAAGTTGGTTTGAAGGGCATATAAGCTGGACCTACCCTAGGACTTCAAGGGCTGCGTGAATTATGTTTCGTATACCGAACTTGATAAAATGTCTATCAACTGAAAATCTGATTGTTTCTTAGTAAAGTTTAGATCGGCGAAAAGTTGCATTCATCAAAAACCCGTGAACATCATGGAAAGAGAAAGTAAGTCAACATTAAGCCTGATCGTATTCCCGTAGTTATGTTTGATGAAACTCGCGTATTGTAGTGAATTACACTTGAGAGAAAGGACCGAATGTGGAGGAAATACCCACATGGATTTAACTCTATAAGAAGCGAGTGGTAAGATAAATTGATCTTTGAGGGCAAAGATCCTGTTTAGGGGTAAATGCTGTGACAATCCGTCAATTTATGGTCGATATTTTATTCTCAAGTATTATTTAAAAACATTATTTTAATGTTATATTATGAACTCACTCGTTTTTGGGAAGAAATTTGGGATTGCGTCTTGATGTAGCATTGACTACGTTTAAACCGGAGGATTCTACGTTACGTGCTTACGTTTACATACACCGTTTTGGTGACAGTCCTACATTTCAGGAAATAAATTTATCCGTAAATATTATTTTGGGATTATAAATTCGTGTTGGTTCATAAACTCACAAATTTACGAGAAGAGATTAGGACTTACGTGAATAATTTAACGTCCTTTACGACTAAACCGGAAACCTAAGGATTACGTATTTACGTTTTTGAACTCCGTTTTTATGAGACAATTTTTATTAGTTTCGTTTTGTGCCGTTGATTCATAATTTATGAAAACGTTTTTCATAAAACGACCTGAGGGCACGCAAACCAAGGAAACTAGAATCGAAGAATACCCTTAAATTAGTGGGATGAGACAAAAACAAGTTTTGCCTCACCCCACACATGGGACGGCCAAAGTAGCTCCACCACACCCATGAGGTGTCAACTTGTGGTTACAAGTTGCTACACATGTTTACTTAACTTAATAAGTTATCAAAACCACAAAACCATTTTCCCCCAAACCATTTGTTCTCATTCAACACATGCAAACCACCATAAACACTCTCTTCTCTCCCACTCCTTCTCGTCCCATATCACCATCAAACACCCTATTTTGATCAATTTTAACCACAAACTTTGTGTTATCAACACTTATGATGAAGAACCTTTGAAGCCTTGTTGATTGGTGATCATTATAACATCAAAGGAGGAGATTACTTGGTGTCATAGGGCTGATTTCCCACAAGGATTTATAAATATTGCTGGACTTGAAGTTGATATTGGTTTATCACAAGTTTTGTCATCAAAATCCAAGCCTTGTTCATCAAAAACTCATCTTTTCATCACTAATGGTGGTATAGAGATTGTTTCTTCCTATCCTCTTGTTATTTTGATTATGTAATCTTGTATTTTCTTTATTTATGTATATGTATATGATGATGAATGATGATTAAAAATATTATGTGGTGATCATGTGTTGATAAACATGGGTAAAAAAAGATGGAAAACCATATGTAAAAAAGGTTAAAATCTTGCTTAATAAGTTGGCTGTATAAAAACAAGAAACAACCATATGTTAAACTGATAAAATGGAATAGTTGAATTAATATACAGTAAGTATTAAGTCTTTTACACATGTGAGAGTTTTCCATGCAATGAAATCATTATAATGAGTGAGATACGATCAAAACAAAATTGAAGTACCAATCTGAATAGTATGTTTTGTGAGGATTGTTAGGGACACTTAGACTTGGATTGAGCAGTAGCTAAAACTAAGTTATTTGTAGCACATAATATGAAGTTTATGTCATCCAAACATGAGCTTAAATCTCCTTGTAAAACTCAAGATATGATGAAAATGGTGAAAGTGAAACTAAAAATCAGATTTGTGAAATTAAAGTATAATAGTATTATAATAGCACTCAAATAAACATAGTATAAAATGTAAATTAAAACCCACTAACTTATATATTACATTTATATAAGTATGTAAAATAATAAATAAATGGGACAATTTTTAAAAATGACAATTTTATAAGTTTTATAAGTTATAAAATATATACGTAAGTTTTACGTCTTTTCGGCTAAAACCGATAAATTAACGTTTTTGTTAAATATAACTTAGACGGCCGAACCCGTCTATAGTAAAATTTTTATAAACTCATATACTGATGAATAAGTATATGAAAAACTGATAAAACCCGAGCTTTATAACATATGGACATTAACGGGCCAAATTAGCCTTATTAGACTATTAACCCAACTAATTTGGCTAAACACTAATGGACTTACTCTTTGGGCTTAACCCACTTGGGCCCAACATGTAAGTATAGGGCTGATGTTAAAAGAATAATTGGACTAATATAATGTAATGGGCTTATAATAGGCTTATTGGGCCTTAACAAGTAAAGAAGTTAAACTAGTGAAACTAGTATAAAAATTTACCAACACATAACACTATAATGAGTGAATAATGATGTACAATACCACTAGATCATCATCATATTTATAAAATAATCATATATATACATAGCTATTATTTTTATAAATTCATTGGACAAGAGTCTAAGACAAGTATTTTTTGTCTAGGTTTCCGTGATTGAAGCACGTACCGTACATCCAAATCGCCGATAACCGCCTTTCCCAATCAACGTGAGTTCATAGCCTCGCACTCTTTTAAATGTTTTTATGAAATGTTTTCAAAACCCACGAGGGAGATAACATGTTAGTTTTGATAAAAATAGGACACCAATTGTCCCGATTGTTTGTTTATTGATTTGGATCCGAATGATTGTATGACCCGATGAATGATTATATGACCCGATGTATGAGATAAAATGGATTATTAAAGTTAGGTTATGTCAATAGAAGTCCCATTAGCATGAATTGTGAACTACCGGGATTTGGTAGATGCTTATGCATATAATATTACTATTTGGGGACGATCACCCTAGTTTGCGCCTTGATGGTTGATCCCCGTCGTGCCACATTGATTGGTAAGCGAATTTATGTATGACAAGATTTCCATAGCGTGATTTTTGTGACGACACGCTAACTTAGATGGGCAATTTGAGTTTCGGGTTAGCTACCCATTGTTTGTTGTATTAAGGTAACAATGTCATGCGGCTTATAATAATCTAAATAAAGAAAGTACTGCTATACGCATTGAATTACGATATATTGTCTGACTAGCAATACGGGGTCTTATTATTGAGATTATGTTCGTGTTTTGGTTTTACATAACCATATTCATATAATGGTATTCATTTAACTATATAGAACTTCATAAAACGTATTGTATGATGTTTTTACGACATTGGTTCGTATTATGGTTTTGAAGGCAGAAGCCTATATTATGATTTTGACAAGGATTTGTATAAAATGTTTTGGCCTATTTTATGGCCTACTACAAGGATTTGTACAAAATGATTTTCGGTAATAAATATATATACCGATGATATATTAATGGTTTTTCATTAAACTCTATGAATTCACTCGGCGTTTTCGCTGACCTTTTCTTTTAACATGTTTTATCTTAGGTACTTGAAGGTAATTCTCGGGAAGACAACAAGAATTTATGGCCCACACTTAAATAACAATTTCCATTCAAATGCTTTATAAAACTTGTATGAAATACTATGACTTAGGACCTATGTAAATTTGATATATATACATGGAAATGCTTTATTATTAAACGACGCGATTTTTAAGAGTTGTCTATGATGTGAGTAATGTGCTATCCCGTAACACCAACGAATCTTTCGCTGTATTGAATTGTGTATTTGGGGGTGTTACAAATATAATGGCCGCTTCTCCCGTATGTCTTCTCTCCAAAGAATCGAAGACCAAGTCATGGTTGTGGCATCGACGTTTATCTCATCTTAATTTTTATGATATTAACCATTTTTCTAAAACCGAACTTGTTCGTGGTCTTCCAAAGCTCAAGTTTAACAAGGATCATTTATGTTCTGCGTATTCATTAGGGAAAAGCACCAAGAAATCTTAAGAACCCAAAGCTAAAGACACCAATCAAGAAAAACTATATCTTTTGCACATGGATCTTTGCGGGCCAATGCGTACAACAAGTGTGAGCGGTAGAAAATACATCCTCGTCATTGTGGATAGTTTTTCAAGGTTTACATGGGTAAAGTTTTTAACAACGAAGGATCAAGCACCAGCATATATTATCAAGTTTCTACGGATGATCCAAGTACGTCTTAATGCTACTGTCCGCCGAATCCGTACTGATAATGGAACTGAGTTTCTTAATCAGACTTTGCGGAAATATTATGAAGAAGTGGGCATTTCACATGAAACATCATTTGCTCGTACTCCACAACAAAACGATGTCGTGGAAAGACATAATCGTACACTTATGGAAGCTGCTAGAACCATGTTGATTTACGCATATGCTCCTTTATTCTTATGGGCAGAAGCTGTAGCAACCGCATGTTATACCCAAAACCGCTCTATTGTTCATAAGCGCCATGGAAAAACACCGTATGAGCTTCTACATGAACGAAAACCCTACTTGTCATTTCTTCATGTGCTTGGTTCACTTTGCTACCCAACCATCAACAGTGAAAATTTGAGAAAACTTCAACCGAAGGCTGATATAGGAATTTTCATTGGTTACTCCCCTGCAAAGAAAGCTTACCGAATTTATAACCATCGTCTTGGCAAGATAATAGAAACTATGGATGTCGATTTTGATGAGCTAACAAATATGGCTTCTGATAAACGTTGCTCTGAACCCGCACTTCATGAAATGGGACCCGGTACTATTAGTTCCGGATTAGCTCCCAACAATCCTGCTTCTCCATCATTTATACCACCTACAAGGCCCGAATGGGATGAGTTATTTCGACCAATGTTTGATGAATTCTTTGATCCTCCCAATGATGATGCTCCAGCTCTTGTAGTAGTAGTTCCGATTCCCAAAGTTATTGCTCAAGATAATGGAGATCAATCTGATGCATCTACTCTCACAATCGAACCGGATGCACCATCCCTAGTAATTCTCAAACTACACCTGAAACAACACCTCCACTCGTTCCTGATGATGTTAAAGAGGATCACACTGATCATGATTTGGATTTTGCTCACACTCGAGATTCCATAGTTTAGTATACCTATTCCCCTCAACCCTATAGGGACATCTAACTCAAAGGAAGCTCCTGCTACCGTTTACTATAGACCTCACCGGATTGAAACTCACAACACCAAGTGGACAAAGGATCACCCTATCCGAAATATTATTTGTACCATTCAAAGACCAGTCTCTACATGCCACCAATTACAAGAAAAGGCATTATTTTGCTACTTTCATGCTTTTCTCTCTGAGATTGAACCTAAAAATGGCAACTAGCTATGACACAGTCTTGTTGGATTGAAGTCATGCGAGAGGAACTTAATAAATTTAAACGACTTGAAGTACGGTAATTATTTCCGTTACCTGACAACGTAAATGTTCTTACTTTGTTGTGGGTATACAAGGTCAAACTCGATGAGATGGGTGGAATATTAAAGAAAAAGGTAAGATTGGTCGTTCGTAGTTACAAGCAAGCATTGGATATTGAATTTGAATAATCCTTTACTCCCGTTGCAAGTAATCAGACTATTCCTTGCATATGTTGCTCACATGAATATGATCATCTACCAAATGAATGTTAAGACGACATTTCTGAATGGTGAACTAAGGGAAGAAGTCTACGTTAGCCAACCGAATGGATTTGTGAATTCAAAGTATCCTAATCATGTGTACAAGCTCAAGAAGGCTCTTTATGGGTTGTAACAAGCTCCACGCGCATGGTACAATCTACTGTCATCATATCTTATCTCAAAAGGCTTCTCCAAAGGCAAAGTAGACCCGACTTTGTTCATTCTCAAGGAAGGCAACGACATGATACTTGTACAAATTTATGTTGATGATATAATATTTGCTGCCACTACCCAAGAATTGTCCGACAACTTTGAGAAAATCATGTCCACACATTTCAAGATGTCGATGATGGGATAAAACTTCCTTTTTCTTAGGGTTACAAATTTCTCAAAATCATAGAGGCATCTTCATTAATCAATACAAATCTGCTCTCGAATCTTTGAAAAAGTATCATTTTGAAAACTGTGACCCCGTGTATACTCCAGTGGTGGAGAGATCCAAGTTAGATGAGGATAGTGATGGGGTTGCTGTTGATCCGAAACTTTATCGTGGAATGATCCACACCCTTCTTTATCTCACTACGAGCAGGCCTGATTTTCAATTGGCTATATGCATGTGTGCTCGGTATCAGGCTCGGGCTATTGAAAAGCACATACATGTTGCGAAAAGGATCTTTCGGTACCTTAAAGGAACACTTCATCGTGGTCTATGGTATCCAAAAGAATCCTCTATTGCACTAATATCATATGCAGATGCGGATCACGCTGGGTTTCAAGATAATAGACGTAGCACATCTGAAAGTTTTCAATTACTTGGAGATCGCTTGATTAGTTGGGCATCTAAAAGGAAGAAAAGCGCTGCGATATCCAGTACGGAGGCAGAATACATTGCCATGTCTGGTTGTTGTGTTCAAGTCCTTTGGATGAGATCATAATTGACTGACTACGGTCTTGGATTAAATAAAATATTGATGTACTACGACAACAAAAGTGCAATTGCCCTTTGCAACAACTATGTTCAACACTCCCGGTCAAAGCATATTGACATACGGTACCATTTCATCAAATAGCAAGTGGAGAATGGAGTAATCGAGTTGTATTTTGTCAACATATACTATTGATATGAGTGAAATCTCATATCAATAATATCACAAATCAACCCTAAAACAGATAGCAAATACCTAACTTTTATACATAAAGGCAGTATTATGGGGTATGTTTTGTGTTTGTGCTTGTTTACGTAACAAGGATACAAATTTGGAGCAAACAAGTGAAATCAATCCTTAAAGATGAAAAAAAAATACAAGAGAAGGATCAAAAGTGACAAGCTTTGTAAAGAAAAACACTTATATTGACAACATTCAAAAGATGAAGGACTAAAGTGCAATTTTGAAGAAGTCAAGATCAAAGTTAAATCTGGTCAACCATCAAGTCAAACAAGTCAGAGGGATTCAAATGTTCAAGATGAAAGTCAAAGGATCAAAAATGCCAAAGAAATAAAGCTTGGGGCCTACTTTCTATTCTGTCTAAACTACAAGGGTTAAAAGTGACAAAATTTGGCTAAGTTTTGGTTTAATCCGTGTGAGGATGAAATGGACCAATGAGAACAAAGAAAGAGTGTGACACGGATTGCCACTTAGACCCACTAGCAGCCGCCAACAATTAATGAGACAATCTCTACAGTGATGCGCACTCAGCTAAATTTCAGCCAATAGGAATGCGCCATGCAATAATATAATTATCTAATTTAGATAATGATCTGCAACTAACATCCTCCTCCAATAAAACAGTGCCAAGTATCATCTTCAAACTCATACAAGCCCAAGTACGGGATTTCGCTACAATACATATCAAGTGATGATATAAACATGAAAGAGTCTCGAAATCAAACAAGGAATTAAACCCAACAACTTAATTGCACTGAAAGTGATTCAATCAAAAATCCCCAATTGTGTTCATCATCAACAATTTGTAATTGGACAAATTAGTACACGTGGAGGATTCCTATTGGCTTGGACATGTCAACCTTCCCTAACACACTCCCAATTCAGTCTATAAATACACCCAATAGTCTTCATTTGTAACGTTTAGCTTGTAGGTGTGAAAATACACACTTTTCAATTCTCTCTCATTTCTAGTTTATCAAAGTAGTTAGCTACTACTCTTAGGTGTTTGACAACCACCTAAGAGTTAGTTAGACAGTTAGTAACAGCTTTGTAACAAAATTTCCCACCATTAATGAAATTTACCCTTCATTTTCACTCAAATCTCTTCCTTATACCTGCATTACTAAAATCCTAGTGTACTGTGTGTTTTTACTGATCATCCATGATCAATGGAACTTGATAGTTGATTTGAAGACTTGTAGCTGGATCAGAATTCATTGTAGTCCAGTTCATAGCAGTTTCAGCCATTTATAGCAGGGTAGTTGATTATAGCAGATTATGATGATGATGATGGTTATTGGTGGTTGATTCATGGTGGTATAGTTGTCCTTAGAAGGCTCAGTGCCTCTCTACTCCATCAAAGAAGGCACATAGCTAAAAGGAATCATTCTCTTGTTTTAAATTCCCCTAAACTGTCTCTGCATGCTAAATAACTAGTGTAATACTTAAATGCTGAACTGAGAGTGTGATTAGCTCGATTGTAGTATAATATTGTTGATTTGATAGCTTGTTTGAAGTTTTATAGCTTTTCATCAAGTTTTACTTGGTTAAATTTGATCTTTCATCAGTCATTTTTTATTAGGTACTCATTGTGTTGTTTAACTAGTTAACTAGCTTGTTTTTTACTCTTAACCATTTCATTTCATCATTTGAACAAATCATAATAGGTGCCTTAATCTGTCGTACATTTTTGCTTTAAAAGTCTTTGAAAAAGTTCAATTTCAGATTTTAAAGTGGTGTTTGGTTTTGGATCAAGTTTTATGGATAAGCTTGTTAAACTTGTCATTCTAATTTCACTTATACTCAATAAGTGAGTATATGTCTTTTGGTCAAGTTTTGTGGTCAAATAAATGGTCAAAAAGGCAAATTGCATTGAAAAAGTTTGGTTAAGTCTTTCGAAAAGTTCATCAGTTAAAACTTGCTCATTTTGATTCCATGGCATTTCTTTATTTCTTGATGACTTTGGCTGAAATCTGTTTCTACTTGTAGCCTAACATCTTAACTTTCACTACTTATTAGGAAACTATACAAATTTAGCTTTTGAGTGAAATATCAGTGTTAGCCTCAAAATACTGAGTCAAACAAGAATGTTCGGTCATAGGTTTCTATTGTAATATTTATTAGAACGTTGTAATAGATAGTTAAATAGTCGTGGTTCACGGGCTTGGATTTAAGCTACTTAAAGCCCAAAAGACAAGCCCGGTCCAAACATTATAGCCCATTATGGTTACATGTAAGCCCGACTATATAAGGCCCTTCCAAGCATGTTAGGAAGGGTGGATGATCATTTGTAACTCTAATTTTCTCTAATCTAATATTCACCAAGTTAATCATCTCTTTTTCTCTACTTTCTCTCACTACTTTCTCTCTCTAGGAATCCATCTCTTTTCCTCTATTTTCTATCATTAATCATCATAATAATATGGGAAAACATTTGGTATCAATCGCCACGGGGTAGATTGTGTTTGGTTGTTTGGTTTGAGTTTGATTCGGTTGATTTTTCCATCTAAATCATCTCGAATTAAATTTCCTTTTAGTTTTTCGGGCTATAAATCGTGATATAACTCATTTATATCAATTTGGTAGGGATTTGGTGTGGTTTTTGTGGTAAAAATCGCAAGTTTTTGAGGTGGTTGGATTGACTTTTGTGTTACAGTTAGTTAACTGCTTCAAGAACATTCCAAAAATTTTTTTTCGGAAAAGGGTTAATTATTCCGAAAAACAGATTTTCGGATAAGGGTTTACTATTCCGAAGAAGTGATTATTCTGAAGAAGGTATGTTTTTCCGAAATTTTCAATTTATCTGAAAAAGGTCATTTATCCGAAATCTGTACTTATTCCGAAGAACACCACTTTTCTGAAATTTTCACTTTATCAAAAAAAAGTGGTTTATCCGAAAAAAGTGGTTTATCCAAAAAAGTGACTTATTCCGAAGAAGGTCTTTTTCTCCGAAAAGGTGGTTTATCCGAAAATTTCTCTGAAATAATCCTTTATTTCGAAAAATCTCCATTTTTCTGAAAACATCTATTATTCCGAAGAAAGACCATTTCTCTGAAAACATTCATTATTCCGAAGAAAGACCATTTCTCTGAAAACATCAATTATTCCGAAGAAAGATCAAATCTCTGAAAACTTCAATTATTCCGAAGAAGGTCCACTTTCTGAAAACATCCACTATTCAGAAAAAACCCAAATTCTCTAAAAAAGTCAGTTATTCCGAAATTATCCAATATTCCGAAAATTGACGATTTTTACAATTTTTTCACCTTCGAATTTTTGGTTTCTTGTGAAGACAATTTTTAGGGGATTTTACCATTTTCATCGCCAACAACAATCACAACACATCTACTTAAGATCCATTTTCACTTCATCGATTTCAAATCTCTAGATATGGATTCTACTCGTATCATGTTACAAACAACAATATCATGGTGGCTGGTAATAAAGAGAGACCACCAATGCTTATGTCATGTCGGTATGCTCAATGGAAATCACGTTTCATACGATACCTTGATACAAGACCAAATGGGGATGCCTTGAGGAAATGTATTACTCATGGACCATATGTATTCAAGAAAATATCAATTCCTCCAAGACCAGCCACAGATACTACTGATCCAATACCTGCAAGTGAACGTGATGAAACAAGAGCCGATCTTACGCCTGAAAATTGTGCTTGGCATGATGCGGAGAAGGAAGCCATCTATATGGTTCTAAGTGGGATTGGAGATGATATTTACTCCACGGTTGATGCATGTCCTACAGCACATGAAATGTGGACTGCTATTGGACGCTTGCAACAAGGAGAATCACTCAACAAACAAGATGTTAAAACAAACTTGTTTTTGAATTTTGGCAAGTTTACTTCAAGGGATGGAGAATCAATTGACTTTACTACTCCAGGTTTTATAAAATGATGAATGACATAACAAGAAATAATCTTCAAG
Organism: Glebionis coronaria; assembly: GCA_025667525.1. Lineage (NCBI taxonomy): Eukaryota > Viridiplantae > Streptophyta > Magnoliopsida > Asterales > Asteraceae > Glebionis > Glebionis coronaria. The sequence continues at coordinate 179,377,942 of CM046880.1, read as the reverse complement.
TCTCCACCATGCAAGTCAATGTTCAATTTCTTCAACAACTTCAACCCTAGTAGACACGGTTCGTCACTTTGGTGAAACAACAAGAAAAGTTAGACGAGGTCTCATATCATCGACTCTTTGACTTCTTGAAGCAATTTCAGAACGAAGCAAATGAGATTCGAGCTGAACGTGTTGCCAAGACGGCTAATCCACTTGCTTTAGTGACTACCACTCAACATGTTCAAGGTCATCACTCTCGTGCTCCTAAGTCATATTCCACTACATCATCTTTACCACGATCTTCCACATCATCTAAGTCTTCATCATACACAAGATCTCGAGGTAAAGTGCAAAGATCACCATCACCACCATCTGAAACATCATCTGAAGAAGATAATGATGAAGACCAAGCTCAAAAGAATCGAGAGATGAAACAACAAATTGCTTTCATCATGAAGACTTACAAGAAAATCTATAAACCCAGCAACAACAATCTTCGAACATCATCTAACACAAAGAACCAATATGTTGAGAGTCCTCCTAGGTATGATCGACATAATCCAACGCCTGTTGAGGGTTCTACAAGGTATGATCGACAAACTACCAAGTATGATACTCAGAGGATTGTTGCTGCTACTAGGAATAGGGAAACTGTTGGAAGTCAAGTGGTTTAGCAGAGTGGGATTCAATGTTTTAATTGCCAAGGTTATGGGCATATGGCAAAGGAATGCAGGAAGCCGAAAAGGGTTAGAGACTCCAGCTATCACAAGGAAAAGATTCTGCTATGCAAGAAGATGGAAGTAGGGGTTAAATTGTCAGCTGAGGAAGGAGCAATGCTTGATGACACTGATGATGAAGATTCTGATCAAGAACTTGATGCACATTACTCGTACATGGCAAAGGTTGAAGAAGTTCTCAAAGTCACTGAAGGTACACAATACTGATGAATATAATATGTTTGGTGATATTCATGAGCATAGTGATCTACCCAATGCCATTAATGACACATGTATGATGGAAACGGTTGATAGCAATACCACACCCGATTCATCAGACATGTGCAATAATGAGTCTGAGGATGATCAACATACAAATGAGTATGATGAAGAGTAACGTATTGCGCTTGCTAATTTAATTTCCACTTTACAAAAAGATGTCACTGAAAGTAAAAAGAGTCAAAATCAATTAAAGAAGGCAAACGCTACGCTCACTCATAATTTTGAAGAATGCAAAGCTGCTCTTATCAAATCTACTGAGATGACTGAAAGCTATAGATATGAGCTCCTTTAGAAAACCAAATAGCTTGAGGGGTACAAGGGAAGTGCGTTAAAAAGTCAAAAGGACGATTTTGAAAACAAATATAATACAACTCTTGAGTTATTAGCCAAAGAGAAGCGTCAATATAATGTTTTCTTAATGGATGAACGTCAAAAAACGTACCTTGCCAATACCAAAGTTAATGAAATCGAACAAAAGCTTTCTATGACCACTACCAATTCTGCTAAAATTCTTGAGGTTCAGAAACAAGAGGTAGATACGTTAAAAAAAGACTTCAAAAGTAGATATGATAAAGAAACCGAAAAAGTAACGAAACTAGAAAAACAAGTCGAATTTTTGAAGAAAATTGTTTATAAAACGCATGATTCAATTCAAACCGTAAGAATGCTAGCACCTCCGTCGATTTTAAGGGTCAAGCTACCTTTGCAAGTCCTGAGTACCTTGCCAAAGCACAAGCTGCGAACCTGTGTCTTTATCTTGGTGAGACTGAAAGGATCGATCTTGATTACATGCCTGTTAGTGTCGATAGTGAAGAGACTGCCCTTTGGGATGATTATAGTCGACCACTTGTCAATAAGGAGTTTGTGAAACCATATAATTATGCTTACATGAATAGTCTTTATGGTGTTTTCAACAAACAAACTCAGAAGACCCGTGAGGAAGTGTTTTTAGAATGCAAACAAAAGATAATTCAATGGAAGAAAGCATTTTCCCCTAAGAAATCTAATGTTTACAAATATATAAACTACCTTCCTCTAGATGAGTCCAAAAGCAAGAGTAGAAAAACATTAGGTATTCTTAAACACCACATAGATAATGTTAAATCTATTGTTGAAAGAGATTGGGCAAAACGTGAAAATGCTGAGTGGCAATGCCCGATTCCTCAAGATATTACCTTGCTTGTGAAAGAACTCTTAATTCCAAATACGGCGTTGATTAAAGAAACTGTTCTTCAGTCTGAGGAGTTCATTCGGACTGAAATGTATGATGATTTAAAATATGTTAAATCTCTTGAGAAACATATTCATGATCTTCAAATGGAGATGTTTGGTTTTTCAGATGAATATGATTTACTCTTGCAAGAATGCGTTTCTAAATATGTTATGTGTGCTTATTTTACATCTTGTGTTGATATTGATGAATATTCTGATGTTGCATGCAAATATCTTGATAATATCAAAGAATGTGAGCGTCTTGAAATTAAGCTTTCGAAACGTAAAGAAAATGTTGATAAAAATGATTTTGAGTTACTTCAACACAAAACTAATTTCCTTCAAAAACATTGTTATTCTCTTGAACTTGCTTTGCAAAAAGATGTTGGTAGTTTTCCACATGATAATAACTTACAAGAAAAACTTTCCATAACGTTTTGAGAAATGAATGAACAGAATTTGGAAATTCAAGGATTGAAAGCTCGGTTACAAGACAGGGACAGAGCGATAGCAGAGTTGCAGAAACTCGTTGCTAAAGTGGGTGGGAAAAAGGCTTATCCGGAATAAACCTTCGTTCGGAATAATCACTCATCCGGAATGTCACCTTCGTACGGAATGATTATTCTTTACTCGGAATATTTACCAAAAACTTTGATCCGGAATAAATCCTTTATCCGGAATATGTCACTTATCCGGAATAAAGTCTTAATTCGGAATACTTGGTTGATCCGGAATGTTGTGCTTGATCCGGAATGTTTGGTTGATCCGGAATATTGGATATTCCGGATGAACACTTTGGCTAACCCTTGATCCGGAATGTTTTACTGATTCAGAATATATTCCGAATAAAGCACTTTGATCCGGAATAATAAATTATTCCGGATGAACTTTGCTGATCCGGAATATAATCTGATTCGGAATGTCCTCTTCACACAGCCTTGATCCGGAATCTTTAATATTTCGAATGAACGACTTTGATACAGAATATCCACAACACAATTCCTTCACTCAGAATAACCTGGGCCTTGATCCGGAATATACCTGGGAAACAGTAACAAGCAGCGAAGAACAAGGAGAAAGGAAGAAACTACGGATCTAGATAAAACTTAATCAAATCAACCAAAAGTTTAAATCAAACTAATCACAAAACATCTACTAATGATAATCAAACAAACCAAATCAATAAAACTAACAAAACTAATCAAAATAATCAAAACCCACTTTTATCAATAAAAACTCAAAAACATAAACATGAACATAAACATGAAGATTAAAGATTAAAGAAAAGTAGATAGGAGATTAATGATACACAAATTTTGCTAGGGTCAATTATGTTCTCTCGATATCCTCTCGAATTGATCTCGGTTTAAAGTGGAAGGTTTGTTCTTGGTGACAAAAAGGGTTTAGTTATCTAATCTACTAAAGAGGGAAGTGAATAAAGTAAAGAAAGATTTAAGCTTAAAACAATTAAAAAGTAAAATTGGGATTAAAAAGTTAAAACAAACAGCAACAGGAAAATACCTTAACACCCTATGCGGAATAAATTTCTAAGCTGAATAAAAGCCCTATTCGGAAAATATAATCCTATGCGGAAAGAAATCAATTCGGAATACAAAGTCTTATGCGGAAAGTGAGTTCTATTCGGAATAAAATTCGACTCGGAATAAAAATCCCTATTCGGAAAATCAGGCTTAAGCGGAATAAAGGCCCTATTCGGAATATATAAAATATTCCGAATAAGGAAACAGTAAAACGGCTATTCGGAAAGATGATGACTATGCGGAATATTCTAATATTCCGAGTAAGGGAAAAGGGAACAAGCCTATCCGGAATATCCCAAATATTCCGAATAAAGAGAGATCTAAAAAAGCTATTCGGAATAAATAATATTCCGAATAAGAGGAAAAGATAATGGCAATTCGGAATAATCCAATATTCCGAGTAAGGGAAACAGCAACTAGATTATTCGGAATAAAGCTGGGAATGAAGAACAGTTACAGACATAAAAACAGGGGATACGAATTTTAATTCAAATCGACTTAAATACTCAAAAAGGTTTTTCCAAACTAACCAATAATCATTTAAATACCATAAATAACAAATCCCAACAATAAAAACACAAAATCAATCACTTTCAAAAGATTAAAATCAATCAACAAGAACTTGGGAACTTTGAATAAAAATGGAGATGAACAAGATGAATGAAAAGATGGAATTGAAAGATTAATGTAAAGGTAACAAGAGTAATGATTAAACACTTACAAGATTGAAGGAAAGATGAAAAATCACCAAACACCCTAATGGTGTTGGTGATGCTACGAACCAAAGAAAACTGGGAAAGAAAAATAAAACTAACTCTAATTGTGTGAAGGAAAAATCCTTTTATAGTCCTAGTAGTTGGTTGGTGAGTGGGCTATCTCCCTTTCTTCTTGTCTTCTCGTCTTTTCAGAAAAGTTGACGTTTTCGATTCTGATCCGGGATTTGTCGACGATTAAATTCAACTCGTCTTTTAATTTCTTCGTTTAATAGACTTGAGTTTCTTCGACATATGTAAATCTTCCATCTTTGGTCCTTTTCTTTGATAAATCTTCAAATAGGCCCATTGACTTCAAATCTTTTGCATCTCTTGGACAATAGACTTTGTCTTGAGTCTTTTTCCTTGATAAAACCCGTGCAATCCCAAGTTTTCTTTAATATTCATCCGGTTAGCTCTGAAAACACAATAAACACAAAAACCACGCATAATTCCAAACAAATGATATTAAATACGTGTTTTGGTCTTGTTTTAGCCAGTTTTAAGTGGTAAAAGGATGGGTGTTTACACACCTATCAAATCCCCTACACTTAACCATTGCCATGCCCTCATGCAATGCTTAGTGATAAAGCAATTTTACACTTTTCTCATAATTAATCAACCTTGGCCTTATTCAAATACTACTAACTAAAAATCAAAATACTCAGAGAAATTAAAACTTTAAAATAAACAAAAGGATGGAAATAACTTGCAAAGAAATCAAGGACTTACATTAGGGCTTTGGTGCTGCGAAGATTTATCACCCTCAAGTTTCACGTTCCCCAAACTAAGCTTAAAAACGAGATCATTGTTATTATAAGTTAGTGAATCAAACACTTACACACATGGCTTAATTAAATGCTTAAACTCCCTTATTCCTAGGTGTATCTCTTATATTTTATTTTTGTCTTAGAATGATCATGAAGATGCATTTTTGGACTTATTTCGATAGTTTATTTAGGCTAAAAGCAAAGTAGGACGATTTGATCAATAGTTAGCCAAAGGACAAAATCTCTTAAAACTGCTTCTCGGGATATCAAAAAGTTCATATCTTGGCATAACTCGGTTCACGATTTGAGACCTTTCTCGGGCCGATATTTGGCATGTACTTCATACTTCATATCTTCGAGAGACGTTCTTGAGATAATGGTCTTCTCATCATAATAGAGTTTCTTCACTTGGAGACTTTTGAGGGGTACTCCAACTTTGTTGACCACGAGTTCATGATTATTTCTTCAATCTCTAATTGGGATTTTGAGATACAAAAATCCGCCTCCTTTTCGGACTTGGATCTATTTATCCTCATACCTTGTTAGGGTCTTTTAGGATAGACTTCTCCATGATCTTTATGGGAGTTGATTGCTTTTCGTCGTGAGTCTTGATCCTTCATATTGATTTTAGGAATAATGCTCTTCACATCACTTTGGATCTTTAGCAATAAAATGGAATCCTCATGCCTTGTTAGGGCCTTTTCGGACTCGCCAATCTTCGCGCCCCGCTTCATAAGTTATGCCTTGGCTATGAACTCTTATCATTACCGAGCAACTTTTAAACGATCTTGGGCTAGAAGCTAAGTAACCTTTCAAATCGTACGACCTTACTTATTGCAGATAAATTATTAGCAAGTGATGGGAGAATAGGCAAATAATTACACCAAGTGAGCTCGTGCAAGAATACCAACTTATAATTGACTCTATCATTTCTCGTCCTCCACAATTTAAAATCTCAAGTAATGATACTCGTGGATGCTTAGCCTAATAAACCAATTAAGGTCTACATGGTTAAGGATACTAGCTAGAATAAACTTAGACAAGTCTATTCGGGTTGAGTCAAAATAATCGCAACGGGCCTAATAGATCAAAGACTTCTAAACAAGCTACACCACTTTATTAATATTTTTGACTTTATTGCGGAATATATACATATGAAAGCAACGATAAAAATTTAAAAATTACGACTAAATGGCCAAAGTTAATTAAAAATTTGAAAAATGTTGAAAATTAGGATTTTCCGGTTAAATGAAGGCATTTTCAAGGAAAAGTCCACTTAAAACTTCGATAGAAGTCCCCCCCTACACTTAAGATAAACATTGTCCTCAATGTTTAAGCATGTGGGAAAAGTCTCCCCTACACTTATGACATTGTGCACGTTGGTTAAATCAAGTTAAGGAAGAGACGACTAAAGTGATCAATTTCAAATGTGAGTATGAAGAAAATTGAATCACGATAGTTGAGAGATAGAACCGGATTTTGGATAACACGGGAGCATGGTTCTGCAAAGATTCAAAGAGTACATGTATCCCTGTAATCACATCACCACACAAATACAAACACCTATGTAGGTCCCCCTACACTTAGGAGGTTAAAACATAAAAGGATAGAAACTCGGGCTGCCTCCCGAGGAGCGCTTGTTTTTGATAACTGAGTCACGAGCCTGACTCGACCCAAATTCAGTTCATGGGGAACGTGATGAGGGTTGGAATCACCTCCTGAGAGGTGTCCTCACCAAAGTACAACTTCACTCGTTGGCCATTCACCTTAAAATTAGGTCCATTAGGTTGAGCGAGCTCGAGAGTACCATATGGAAAAATTTGGGCAATGGTGAATGGGCCGGACCAACGAGATTTGAGCTTTCCCGAGAAGATTTTCAACCGAGAGTTAAAAAGTAAGACTTTGTCTCCAACATGGAACTCTCGGTTCTTAATCTTAGAGTCGTGAATGAGCTTAGTCCTTTCCTTATAGATTAAAGAATTTTCATAAGCCTCATGACGGAGTTCATTTAGCTCATCGAGTTGGATCTTGCGTAGGTCACCGGCTTTGTTGATATCAAAATTGGCCCACTTCAAGGCCCAGTAAGCCTTGTGATCCAACTCAATGGGGAGGTGGCACGCTTTTCCGTACACAAGACGATAAGGTGTACAACCAATCGGAGTCTTGTATGCAGTACGAAAAGCCCACAAAGCATCATCAAGTTTATCAACCCATGAGGCACGATGCTCTCCCACGGTTCTTTCCAGAATTCGCTTTAGTCCTCGGTTGGATATTTCAGCCTGGCCATTAGTTTGTGGGTGGTAGGCTGTGGAAAGACGATGATTTACACCTTACTTAGCTATGACTCTAGCAAATTGGTCATTGCAAAAATGAGTCCCACGATCACTAATAATGGCACGAGGCACACCGAATCTAGCGAAAAGAGCTTTCAAAAAGTTACAAACCACCCTTGCGTCATTAGTGGGTAAAGCTTTGGCTTCAACCCACTTTGAAACGTAGTCAACGGCTACAAGGATGTATTTGTTTCCTTTAGAAGAAGGGAATGGCCCCATAAAGTCGATACCCCAAACATCAAAGATTTCACACTCTTGAATGAAATTCTGAGGCATCTCGTCTTTATGTGTGATCGTGCCTTATTTTTGGCAAACATCACATCGTTTAACCATATTGTGAGCATCACGATATATGGAGGGCCAATAAAATCCCGAATCAAACACTTTTTTGGCGGTGTAGTTGGGACCAAAGTGACCACCGGTGGGTCCTTTGTGGCAAGCATCAAGGATTTCTGACGTTGCTGGTCCGTCAACACATCGGCGGATAATCAGGTCGGCACATTGTTTGAATAGGTAAGGGTCGTCCCAAAAGTAAGTCTTAATGTCGGTGAAGAACTTCTTCTTTTGTTGAGACGTCAACCCTTCCTTGAGAATTCCACCCGCCAAGTAGTTTGCAAAGTCCGCAAACCACGGGGTTTCATCAGAATTCAAAATTATAGACATTAAGGTCTCCAAGGGGAAAGAATCATTGATTTCTTTGTTCAGATGATCCCCTTGGTAAGGATCCTCAAGTCTGCTGAGATGATCCGCGGCTAGGTTTTCAGCTCCTTTTTTATCGTGAATTTCGATTTTAAATTTCTGGAGCAGCAAAACCCAGCGAAGAAGTCTTGGTTTGGAATCTTGCTTTGTCAACAAGTACTTCAACGTGGAATGATCGGTGTAAACGATTGTGGTGGAAAGGACAAGATAGGGGCGGAATTTTTCAAAGGCATAAACAACAGCTAAAAGCTCTTTTTCGGTTGTCGTATAATGCAATTGAGCCCCCGTCATTGTCTTGCTAGCGTAATGGATTGGTTGGAAGTGTTTGTTCACTCTTTGTCCCAGAACCGCTCCAATAGCAAAATCACTAGCATCACACATCAACTCGAAAGGCAGCTCCCAATTAGGGGTAACCAAGACGGGTGCCTTAGTAAGCTTATCTTTAAGAGAGTTGAAGGCTTCAAGGCACTCTTTGGAAAAGATAAAAGGGGTATCTTTTTCCAAGAGGTGAGTCATCGGGCGAGCGATTTGAGAAAAATCTTTGATGAATCGACAGTAGAAGCCCGCATGACCCAGAAAACTTCTCACACCCTTCACGGTTGAAGGTGGAGGCAACTTGGCGATAACATCGACTTTAGCACGGTCTACTTCAAGACCGGCTTTGGAAATCTTGTGTCCCAACACGATGCCTTCATTGACCATAAAATGGCATTTTTCCCAATTCAGAATAAGGCGAGTGTCTCGCACCGCTTAAGCATACGTTCCAAATTGGCAAGGCAAGAAGAGAAGGAATCCCCGAAGACCGAGAAATCATCTATGAAGACTTCCATGGTTTGTTCAACCATGTCATGGAAGATAGCTAACATGCACCTTTGGAAAGTCCCGGGCGCATTACATAAGCCAAAAGGCATCCTTTTGTAAGCAAATGTGCCATAGGGACAAGTGAATGTTGTCTTCTCTTGATCTTGGGGATCGATGGGTATTTGGAAATAACCCGAGAAACCATCAAGAAAGCAGTAATATTCATTACCCGCTAAACGTTCAAGCATTTGGTCCATAAAAGGTAGAGGAAAATGATCCTTTCTCGTGGCATCATTGAGTTTGCGGTAGTCTATACAAACTCTCCACCCAGTGACGAGACGGGTGGAAATCAACTCGTTGTGTTCATTGGGAACAACGGTTATTCCGCCCTTCTTGGGCACACAATGGATTGGACTAACCCATGGGGAATCCGAAATAGGGTAAATCATACCCGCATCAAGAAGTTTGATAACCTCTGTTTTGATGACTTCATGTATTTTTGGATTCACCCTTCGTTGGCTTTGAATTGTGGGCTTAAAATCGTCCTCCATGAGAATTTTGTGTGTGCAGAAGTGAGGATCAATTCCACGAATATCAGAAATCTTCCAAGCAATAGCCTTCTTATGATCTTTCAACACGGTGATGAGTCGGGCTTTTTCTTCTTCCTTTAGGTCCTTAGCAATGATGACTGGCGACTTCTTCTCTTCTTCAAGGAATACATACTCGAGATGGGGCGGCAACTCCTTAAGTTCTAAATCCGGAGGATTTTCGATGGGAGGCGTATTCGAAGTCGGAGTATCGATAGCAATGACCATGGGAGATGGAGGAGAAGGATTGTCTTCGTTGAGAAGATTGTCAAAGAAATTCATGTCTTCATCCTCATTGATAGGAGAATCATTAGTAGCTAAATTCACATCTCCCATGGTGTCTTCAAGATTGTTCCAAAATAAATCACTATCTCCAAATAGAGACAACGATGAATCAATAGAGGACACGGTCTCAACATTGGGAAGAGAGGAAGGAATACTTTTGCAAGCATCAATAAAGTGTGCTTCACAAGCCTCATCCAGAACGTCAATACAATTAACACTCTCGTTGGAATAAGGTTGTTTAGACAACTTTCCCATGTTGAAGACTACTTTATCGTCACCCACTCTCATGATAAGCTCATCGGCTTCAACATCGATGAGAGTGCGACCGGTCCTCAGGAATGGACGACCAACAATTAGTGGCACACGAGGGTCCATCTCATAGTCGACGACAACAAAATCAGCAGGAAAAGTGAATTTTTCGACTCCTACATTGACGTCTTTGGCTATCCACACTGGATAAGCAACCGTATGGTTAGCCAATTCCAAAGTCATTTTGGTGGGGACTAGCTCTGGGAGAGATAATTGCTTCCAAACACTTAGAGGCATGATATTAATACTGGCACCTAGATCGGCTAGGGCCATGCAATTCTCTACTCCCGGGAAATTGCAAGGGATAAGAAAACGACCCGGATCACCAAGCTTGGTTGGTAATTTCCTTAAGAGCACTGCAAAGCAATTCTCATTAAGTTGGGAGTTGGCAATATCGAGGAGCTTTTCCTTGTCGCTCAGAAGATCTTTAAACATTTTCGCATATTTAGGCATGTGAGCGAGAGCCTCAGCGAAGGAGATATTGAAATTTAGTTGTTTAAACATTTTAAGAAAGTTTGAAACCTGAATATCGTCCTTGCTCTTTTGCTTCTCTTTTCTCAACCTAGATGGATAAGGTATATTGGAAGAAGAGGAAGGCTTTGGAAGAATAGGATCACTCACATCCTTGGGTGGAGGAGGGGTAGAAGGAAGAGGTGGAGAAATTGGGGAAGGAGGAGGATGAGGAATAGGAGCAAGTGACTCGTTCTCCTTAGTCACAACCACCGGTGGAGGTATAGGAAGCTCGGGTTCCTTGGTACCTTTGCCACTTCGAGTGGTGATTGCTTTCATCTCCCCTCTTGGATTCGCCACGGTGTTACTCGGAAGAGTACCCAAATAAGAGGGTTGATTACTTTGGAAGAAACTAGCCATCATGTTCTTCAAGTCATTCGTTTGACTGTCCAGTGTGTTTCTCATGTCGGCTCTCAAATCATTCCCTTGTTTGACCAAGTCTGCTTTCAGGTTGAGCACTTCTCTCTGAAGATTTCCCACTATCACATCGTTAGTCCTCATATAAGTTTCCACTTCTAGGTGAAGAGCGGTGGGTTGGTTGGGAGGAGCATTGTATGCGGGTGGTGGATAAGCAGGTTGTTGGTAAACTTGGTTGTTACGTTGAGGTGGTGGTTGCTGCTTGTGAGGTGGTATGTATGGTTGTCGAGGTTGTTGTTGTTGTTGAGGAGGGCGATTGAGGTTTTGTTGTTGGTTTGGGTTGGTAGGAGGAAAACCAGGTGGGGAAAGATAATTGTTAGAACGGTAGCTCAGCAAGTTACGGTCACCTTGAGGTCTAGCTTGATAAGCAGGTTGAGGATAGGTGCCATATGCCTCATTCACATTCTCAGCAGGGTAGTCTTGGGTGGCGGTACAAGTGGTGTAAGAGTGGGGACCACCGCATATCTCACAAGGTTGGCTGACAGCGTTAACTTGAGTGTTTTTAGCGTTGTTGCTGTTGTTGTTGCTGACGGTGTGGGTAACTGTTAGAAATACGTTTTTACGTATTTAGGAAGATTCGGTCACTCCGACAATATACTTAGTAGTAGCTCGTAGTCTAGACATCTTTATTAAACAAACAAAGCCAAGCCTAGCCTACAACATGTGTAGGCCGGCCCAACAATGTAAGCCCAAGCCCATCACAAGGCTTGGGTATATAAACCCTCTCCTTTGATGGAGAGGGTGTGTGGTTTCATATTTTTCACATAGTAAACATTTCTTTCTCTCTCTAGCTTTGTGTGAAATCCACCATCTCTCTATCTCTTTCTCTCTCTAAAAACATAAGCAAGATTTACAATCCTACAAATGGTATCAGAGCGCCATGGGATGATTGTATTGTTCATGTGTTTGTGTTCTTGATTCATACGCCATTTTTGATCCATTTTCACACGTCCAAAATTTTTTTTGTGTTTTTGATGGTTTTTTTCTTGATACAAATCTTCTACATAGTTGTGGTAGGGATTTGGTATAGTTACTTTGGCTAAAAACACAAAATTTTTGGGTGTTTTGATCATTTTTTGGCTTAAAATCACGAATTGGTTGAGTTTTGTCCGAGAAAAGTGGAAATTATTCCGATCTGGTCATCGGAAAGGGGTTTATAGTACATTCCGATCAGTGTAATCGGAATAGGGTTTAGGTATTCCGATCACAGCATTTCGATTGGTATTCAGATTGGTATTCCGATTGGTGGATTTCACTGAGTTGACTCGTAAACCAACCTTTTTACACCTCAACACCCAATCTAAACCTAATACCCATCGTCACCTATTCCCCAATCCAATCTAAGACTCAAACAGAAACTTAACTAATAAAGATCTCAGATTCATCTTTCGTGTTTTAAACATGCATGTTGAGATCTTTGAAGATCTTACCACGAAATCAACAAATCATCATAGATCTGTGTTGGGTTTATCCCAAAATTTATATACGAATCATATGTATGATTTATAACATTTTTTGTTATAATCACATCACTGATTCGTTTAAATTAAACACATGCAATCATTATTAATCTTACCCGAGACCCTTTGATGGTTCTTTAAGTCTTTTGCTGTAACTTTCGTATCCGGTTTTCGAATACCATATCTTATCAGTGATCAAGGGTATTGGGAGATGATTATGAGGGACGAAGGTTACGGTAAAGGAGATGAAGTTTTGGTTTTTGTGAGAGAAGGAGATGAGGGGACGGAGGATTCGAGGTGAGATGTTGTGAGGAGATGGAGTTTGGGGGACGGAGCGTTTGAGGGAGAGAAAAGGTGGGGTGGATTTCACTAGGTGAGAGGATTTAGGGATAACTTATCTATGAGTTTATTTAGGGTTGGGAAGTATTATAACCAAAATTGGGTGGACCGGGTTTGACAATTGGAGTTGGGCCAGGCTAAGTGATTTGGGCCATGAAGGCTGAAATGTGATGGACTCACATTGTTTTAAACATTGGAATGATTTGAACCGTGTGTTTTGATAACACATACACACAAATTTTTTTAAACATAAAAATTTTTAAATAAATTTGTTGTGTATTAAGTTTTAATTCATTGTGACATCGGGTCGAGACAAAAGTGACGAGACATTGTTAAAGAGAATGGATGCTCAAACAAACAAGTTCCTTTTTTGAATTTGTAGTTTTTTTTGTTGCATTTTTGGTTCTTTAATTATTCTTGACACTGATTGGGTGACGAGAAAAGTGACGTGACAAAATGAAGTGACAAATGTGACGAGGATTTATTTAAGACGAGACCAAGAAAAAATGGGCGATTTTTTAGTGGCTACAGATTTTGTTTGATCGGGTATTAATTACGTGACGTTGAAGACGGATTTTTTCGAAGGCGTGTATTTATTTTATCTTTTAGTAGATAACTTGCTCGTGCTTAATCCTAGAATGAAGACTTGGTTATCTGGTTTCCGGGTTCGGGGTGGATGGTTGATGACTCGGATAACTATCACTTAAAGGGGTTACATTGTTGTACTCAGTGTCACGCGCTAGTCGACGTGGATAATTTCAAGAGGTGTTGTGCTTATAGACTTCTTTAGTGATGCATTGAGTACTTAGAGATTTCTCCACCGTTCTTCATTCAACAATAGTGCAAGCTTAAGTCACAAGATCGAAGGATTTTTATTCAGCTTCACGTTTGATGTATCTGGTTCATTCTTTCAGTGGTCACTTCAAATTGCTTTCACGTGGGTTGGTAAAGGTGGCCTTGGAGAGTTTATGAGAAGAGATTTTCGATCAACGGCTGATTCTCACCAAATATATAATTCAGCTTATTTATTATTCTCACCAGGTTTCAGGTTCATGTGCGTACAATTTATTGATGGTTCCGAGTTTCGAAACCATCAAGGGGGAAGAAGAAGACACATTGAACGCACAACGAGTACATGTGATGAACTTCATACCTTCTTTTGATTTGAAGATATCCCGGGATGACATTTGTCATAGCCGCAGAGAAAATCAGTGTTTTAACTCGTGTCGTTATCAATCTCCAAACGGTACACTACTGATTCGAGTTTTAATTGTTTGATTGTTGCAATTAAACATCATCATTATCCTATATGCATTCCCGGGACTTAATTGACTCTGGTGCATCTCCGGAAGAAGATATGTGCATTTCCGGGACTTAATTGACTCTGGTGTTACGATGTCAACTTCATGAATGGGATAAAGTGTCCACTTCAGTATTTGAGCTTCATAATTGGGATTGATTTACCTTCTTCAACTATGTGGGGGGAGAAGTGTCATGATTCTTTCTGGTATGCATAATTTGAACTCTCAGGGGGAAGAAAAATTCAGAAGAATTATTCAAGCGTGAGAAGAAAACTTGTTGATCTACTTGGGGGAAGCTATTTAAAATGCTTCTACATCAAGTTTACGTGGCATGAATTAGGGGGAAGCTAATTCAGAAGCTTCTCCTTAACCAGAAGAGTATGGGTTACTTAGCTCGTGTCGTTACAGTATTTCTACTACAAGTTAAAGATGAGTCGTTTTGAAGTCAAAGGCCTCAGAAGACTTCATCAGCATTGGATGCTTCAAGAAAGCTCTTATTCTTAATCATTTTGTACTTGTTAGGAAAAATATTGTAAGGAATTCTACACGTCGTCCCATTGGGGAAGATTGTTGGAAACTCACTTTATGTGACGACATTTAAGAATTCCCGTTAGTTATCATAGTCACGCACATTTAGACTAGACTAGGCTCGTTGTAAAGTTTAGGTTGTGTGCGTGACTATATATACCCCTCCTTAGCTTCCAAGGAGGGGTGTTGATTGTTCATTTGTTCATTTGGGAATACATACACTTTTACTCTCAACCTCTCTTTCTCTCTCTCTAAGCCAACAATGGCTTCCACCACCATCTACCACCACATTAGACCACCGGATCCATTTTAGCATTTCTACAGTAACAAGTGATTCAAGAAGCGTAGTGATTTTGTCCAGTCGCTTGTCGCTATCACTAGTGATTTTGTATGGTTCAATTTTACTCTCTCGATATCCTCTCGAATTGATCTCGGTTTAAAGTGGAAGGTTTGTTCTTGGTGACAAGAAGGGTTTAGTTATCTAATCTACTAAAGAGGGAAGTGAATAAAGTAAAGAAAGATTTAAGCTTAAAACAATTAAAAAGTAAAACTGGGATTAAAAAGTTAAAACAAACAGCAACAGGAAAATACCTTAACACCCTATGCGGAATAAATTTATAAGCTGAATAAAAACCCTATTCGGAAAATATAATCCTATGCGGAAAGAAATCAATTCGGAATACAAAGTCTTATGCGGAATGTAGGGTCTATGCGGAAAGTGAGTTCTATTCGGAATAAAATTCGACTCGGAATAAAAATCCCTATTCGGAAAATCAGGCTTAAGCGGAATAAAGGCCCTATTCGGAATATATAAAATATTCCGAATAAGGAAACAGTAAAACGGCTATTCGGAAAGATGATGACTATGCGGAATATTCTAATATTCCGAGTAAGGGAAAAGGGAACAAGCCTATTGATAGGTGCGTAAACACCCATCCTTTTACCACTTAAAACTGGCTAAAACAAGACCAAAACACGTATTTAATATCATTTGTTTGGAATTATGCGTGGTTTTTGTGTTTATTGTGTTTTCAGAGCTAACCGGATGAATATTAAAGAAAACTTGGGATTGCACGGGTTTTATCAAGGAAAAAGACTCAAGACGAAGTCTATTGTCCAAGAGATGCAAAAGATTTGAAGTCCATGGGCCTATTTGAAGATTTATCGAAGAAAAGGACCAAAGATGGAAGATTTACATATGTCGAAGAAACTCAAGTCTATTAAACGAAGAAATTAAAAGACGAGTTGAATTTAATCGTCGACAAATCCCGGATCAGAATCGAAAACGTCAACTTTTCTGAAAAGACGAGAAGACAAGAAGAAAGGGAGATAGCCCACTCACCAACCAACTACTAGGACTATAAAAGGATTTTTCCTTCACACAATTAGAGTTAGTTTTTGTTTTCCTTTCCCAGTTTCTTTGGTTCGTAGCATCACCAACACCATTAGGGTGTTTGGTGATTTTTCATTTTTTCTTCAATCTTGTAAGTGTTTGATCATTGCTATTGTTAACTTTTACTTTAATCTTTCAATCCAATCTTTCTATTCATCTTGTTCATCTCCTTTTCTATTCAAAGTTCTCAAGTTCTTGTTGATTAACTTTAATC
Source organism: Glebionis coronaria (assembly GCA_025667525.1). Lineage (NCBI taxonomy): Eukaryota > Viridiplantae > Streptophyta > Magnoliopsida > Asterales > Asteraceae > Glebionis > Glebionis coronaria. Next base: position 179,361,514 of record CM046880.1, on the reverse strand, counting down.
TTTTAAACGTGGTTGATTTTGTGTTTTTATTGTTGGGATTTGTTGGTTATGATATTTGAATGATTATTGGTTAGTTTGGTAAAACCTTTTCGATTATTTGAATTGATTTTGATTAAAATCCGTTTTCCCTGTTTTTATACGTCTTCTACTGTTCTTCATTTCCAGACTTTCCGAACAGAGCCTTCATTCCGAATAGACCACCTGTATTCCCACTTATTCGGAATATTTAATATTCCGAATAGCCTTGCCCTTCATCCCTTACTCGGAATATAGAAATATTCCGAATTTCCATTTCATTCTTTTATTATTCGGAATGTTTGGACATTCCGAATTGAGCTCATTTTTCCGCATAGGTTATATATTCCGAATAGGGTCTTTTATTCCGAATAGAGACAATATTCCGAATAGCCCCCACTTTCCGCATAAAGATACATTATTCCGAATAGGAATTTATTCCGCGTAGGTAATTTATTCCGAATAGGACTTTACTTTCCGCATAGAGTAGTTTTTCCGCATAGGACTTTTATTCCGAGTAAGGATTTATTCCGCGTAGGATCTTTTTCTGAATAGGGGATGTTATTCCGAGTAGGGTAATTTTTCAATTGCTGTTTTGTTTAGCTTCTCAATTCCAGTTTTGCTTTTTAATTGTTCTACGCTTAAATCTTTCTTTACTTTACTCATTTCCCTGTTTAGTAGATTAGAAAACCAAAACCCATTTTTGGACACCAAGAACAAATCATTCCACTTTGGACCGAGATCAATTCGAGAGGATATCGAGAGAACATAATTGAACCTAGCAAGATCATTGTATCAAATGGCGCCGCTGCCGGCTCTTCTCGTTAAGATCAAAAGTTTTTTGTGAGAACTTGGATTTTAGGATCCGTTCCCCGTGAACGTTACTTTTTCACAAAAATTTTCAAAAAATCCTAAACAATATAAAATTTTCAAAAATACAAAAAAAAAAAAAATTAAAAAACATAAAAACCAAAAATATTTTTGCCTTGCTTTTCTTTGTTCGTTCTTTTGCAGGTGTATGCGCACTCGTTCCACGTCTTATCAAGAGCCCGAGCCTCTCGATACCTTAGACATGGCCGGTGTACAAACCAACAACAACATACCACCTCCAAACAATAATAATAACAACAACAACCCGCATTTCAACAACATGAACAATAACAACAACAATGAGCCCCTTTCGGATAATCGCCCGATGATCGAACTGCTGCAAGCTCATGTAGATGGCAACACTGATCCAATTGTCATACCTCCAATTGCCGCCAACAACTTTGAGCTAAAATCAGGCTTTATCCAGATGGTCTCCGCTCAACCATTCTTGGGACGAACCATTGATGATCCACACGACCACATCAAGAGATTCTTGCAACTCACCAACACGGTCAAATTCAATGGTGTTCCACAAGAGGTTATTAGGTTACAACTTTTTCCCTTTTCTTTAGAGGGACAAGCCCGACATTGGCTTGCTAAGGAACCGCCACAGAGTATTCTCTCGTGGACGGATTTGGAAACTAAGTTCATCAATTACTTTTTCCCACCCTCTCGTACTACCGCATTGCGGAATGAAATCATAAATCTTGAACAAAAGTACGATGAGTCGTTCAGTGAATCTTGGGATCGTTTCAAAGATCTTTTAAGAAAATGCCCACAACATGGTTTTACCAAAGTACATCAAATTAATACTTTTTACAATGGTTTAAGCATGAGTGACCAAGATTCACTGAACAGTGCCTCGGGGGGTAATCTATTGGCTAAGACTTCCAATGCTGCTTGGGACATCATTGAGAATAAGTCTCGTGTGCAAACCAAGAGTGTTAGGACCAATATCGCTAGTGCTAGCACTAGTGACAGCGACAAGCGACTGGAAAAAATCACTACGCTTCTTGAATCGCTTGTTACCCACACCGTCAGCAACAACAACAGCAACAACGCTAAAAACGCTTAAGTTAACGCTGTCAGCCAACCTTGTGAGATATGCGGTGGTCCCCACTCTTACACCACTTGTACCACCACCCAAGACTACCCTGCTGAGAATGTGAATGCGGCATATGGCACCTATCCTCAACCTGCTTATCAAGCTAGACCTCAAGGTGACCGTAACTTGCTGAGCTACCGTTCTAACAATTATCTTTCCCCACCTGGTTTTCCTCCTACTAACCAAACCAACAACAAAACCTTAATAGCCCTCCTCAACAACAACAACAACCTCGACAACCATACATACCTCCTCATAAGCAGCAACAACCACCTCAACGCAACAACCAAGTCTACCAGCAACCTGCTTATCAACCACCCGCATACAATGCTCCTTCAAACCAAACCACTGTATTACACCAAGAGGTTGCAACCTACATGAGGACCAATGATGTGATCGTGGAAAATCTTCAACAGGAAGTGCGTAACTTGAAAGCAGACCTGGTCAAGCAAGGAAACGATTTGAGAGTTGATATGAGAAATACATTGGATAGCCAAACTAATGATCTAAGGAACATGATGGCTGGTTTCTTCCAAGGTAATCAACCCTCTTCTTCGGGTACTCTTCCGAGTAACACCATTGCGAATCCAAGAGGGGAGATGAAAGCAATCACCACTCGCAGTGGTAAAGGTACCAAGGAACCCGAGCTTCCTATACCTCCACCGGTGGTTGTGACTAAGGAGAACGAGTCACTTGCTCCTATTCCTCATCCTTCTCCTTCCCCAATTTCTCCACCTCTTCCTTCTACCCCTCCTCCACCCAAGGATGTGAGTGATCCTATTCTTCCAAAGCCTTCCTCTTCTTCCAATATACCTTATCCATCTAGGTTGAGAAAAGAGAAGCAAAAGAGCAAGGACGATATTCAGGTTTCAAACTTTCTTAAAATGTTTAAACAACTGAATTTCAATATCTCCTTCGCTGAGGCTCTCGCTCACATGCCTAAATATGCGAAAATGTTTAAAGATCTTCTGAGCGACAAGGAAAAGCTCCTCGATATTGCCAACACCCAACTTAATGAGAATTGCTCTGCAGTGCTCTTAAGGAAATTACCAACCAAGCTTGGTGATCCGGGTTGTTTTCTTATCCCTTGCAATTTCCCGGGAGTAGAGAATTGCATGGCCCTAGCCGATCTAGGTTCCAGTATTAATCTCATGCCTCTAAGTGTTTGGAAGCAATTATCTCTCCCAGAGCTAGTCCCCACCAAAATGACTTTGGAATTGGCTAACCGTACGGTTGCTTATCCAGTGGGGATAGCCGAAGACGTCATTGTAGGAGTCGAAAAATTCACTTTTCCTGCTGATTTTGTTGTCGTTGACTACGAGATGGACCCTCGTGTGCCACTAATTGTTGGTCGTCCATTCTTAAGGACCGGTCGCACTCTTATTGATGTTGAAGCCGGTGAGCTTATCATGAGAGTGGGTGACGATAAAGTGGTCTTCAACATGGGAAAGTTGTCTAAACAGCCTTATTCATATGAGAGTGTTAATTGTATTGACGTTCTTGATGAGGCTTGTGAAGAACACTTTAATGATGCTTGCAAAAGTATTCCTACCTCTCTTCCCAATGTTGAGACCGTGTCCTCTATAGATTCATCATTGTCTCTATTTGGCGATAGTGCTTTGTTTTGGAAAGATCTTGAAGACACCATGGGAGATGTGAACTTATCTAATGATGATTCTCCCACCGATGGGGATGAAGACATGAATTTCTTTGACAATCTTCTCACCGAAGACAATCCTTCGCCTCCATCTCCCACGGTCATTGCTATCGATACTCCGACTTTGAAAACGCCTCCCGTCGAAAATCCTCCGTATTTGGAACTTAAGGAGTTGCCGCCCCATCTCGAGTATGTATTTCTTGAAGAAGAGAAGAAGTCGCCAGTCATCATCGCTAAGGACCTAAAGGAAGAAGAAAAAGCCCGACTTATCACCGTGTTGAAAGATCATAAGAAGGCTATTGCGTGGAAAATTTCTGATATTCGTGGAATTGATCCTCACTTCTGCACACACAAAATTCTCATGGAGGACGACTTTAAGCCAACAATTCAAAGCCAACGAAGGGTGAATCCAAAAATACATGAAGTCATCAAAACAGAGGTTATCAAACTTCTTGATGCGGGTATGATTTACCCTATTTCGGATTCACCATGGGTTAGTCCAATCCATTGTGTGCCCAAGAAGGGCGAAATAACCGTTGTTCCCAATGAACACAACGAGTTGATTTCCACTCGTCTCGTTACTGGGTGGAGAGTTTGTATAGACTACCGCAAACTCAATGATGCCACGAGAAAGGATCATTTCCCTCTACATTTACTTGATGGTTTCTCGGGTTATTTCCAAATACCCATCGATCCCCAAGATCAAGAGAAGACTACATTTACTTGTCCCTATGGCACATTTGCTTACAAAAGGATGCCTTTTGGCTTATGTAATGCACCCGGGACTTTTCAAAGGTGCATGTTAGCTATCTTCCATGACATGGTTGAACAAACCATGGAAGTCTTCATGGATGATTTCTCGGTCTTCGGGGATTCCTTCTCTTCTTGCCTTGCCAATTTGGAACGTATGCTTAAGCGGTGCGAAGACACTCGCCTTGTTCTAAATTGGGAAAAATGCCATTTTATGGTAAAAGAAGGCATCGTGCTCGGACATAAGATTTCTAAAGCCGGTCTTGAAGTAGATCGTGATAAAGTCGATGTTATCGCCAAGTTGCCTCCACCCTCCACCGTGAAGGGTGTGAGAAGTTTTCTGGGTCATGCGGGCTTCTACCGTCGATTCATCAGATTTTTCTCAAATCGCTCGCCCGATGACCCACCTCTTGGAAAAAGATACTCCTTTTATCTTTTCCAAAGAATGTCTTGAAGCCTTCAACTCGCTAAAGGATAAGCTAACTAAGGCACCCGTCTTGGTTACCCCTAGTTGGGAGCTTCCCTTTGAGTTGATGTGCGATGCTAGTGATTTTGCTATTGGAGCGGTTCTGGGACAAAGAGTGAATAAACACTTCCAACCAATCCATTACGCTAGCAAGACAATGACAGGGGCACAATTGCATTATACGACAACCGAAAAAGAGCTTTTAGATGTTGTCTATGCTTTTGAAAAATTCGGCCCCTATCTTATCCTTTCTACAACAATTGTGTATACCGATCACTCCGCGCTGAAGTACTTGTTGACAAAGCAAGATTCCAAACCAAGACTTCTTCGCTGGGTTTTGCTGCTTCAGGAATTTAAAATCGAAATTTGCGATAAAAAAGGAGCAGAAAACCTAGCCGCGGATCATCTCAGCAGACTTGAGGATCCTTACCAAGGGGATCATCCGAACAAAGAAATCAATGATTCTTTTCCCTTGGAGACCTTAATGTCTATAAATTCGAATTCTGATGAAACCCCGTGGTTTGCGGACTTTGCAAACTACTTAGCGGGTGGAATTCTCAAGGAAGGGTTGACGTCTCAACAAAAGAAAAAGTTCTTCACCGACATTAAGACTTACTTTTGGGACGACCCTTACCTATTCAAACAATGTGCCGACCTGATTATACGTTGATGTGTTGACGGACCGGCAGCTTCGGAAATCCTTGATGCTTGCCACAAAGGACCCACCGGTGGTCACTTTGGTCCCAACTACACCGCCAAAAAAGTGTTTGATTCGGGATTTTATTGGCCCTCCATATATCGTGACGCTCACAATATGGTTAAACAATGTGACGTTTGCCAAAAACAAGGCACGATCACACATAAAGACGAGATGCCTCAGAATTACATTCAAGAATGTGAAATATTTGATGTTAGGGGTATCGACTTTATGGGGCCATTCCCTTCCTCTAAAGGAAACAAATACATCCTTGTAGCCGTTGATTACGTTTCAAAGTGGGTTGAAGCCAAAGTGATGAGACTGCTTTTATACATAGTCTCATCTTCCAAATAGGGCTTAAAATGCATTAAATATCATCAAAATACCCAAATATATGCTTGTGTTTGTTGCTTGTGTATTTTAGGTACGGATATTGAGATAATGACAAAAGATCACAAGAATCATACAAAAACGAACACGGGAAACGAAGCCGCACAATGAACCAAGCCCTAATAAAGACTTTCCCAAGATCAACCCTTGAAGATTTGAAGAATTATGAAGAAGGGTCCTCCAATTATGAAGAATTGACACTTTATACCCTTGTATCCTCATAATTACAAGTTTGGTCCCTAAAGTTTGTCAAAATTACAAAAAGGGCCCTTAACTTTGAAGAATTGGCAAGTTTAGCCCCTCAACAAAGCTAAATTGTCAACCAATATCATCCACAAAGTCAAATACATCATGAAGTCCTTCAAAGTACAAGAAATGATAAGTTTGGTCCTTTGAAAAATCCAAAATTACAAAAAGGACCCTCAACTTTCAACAATTGGCAAAAATGGTCCCTCAATTATCAAGACTTGGCAATTTCAGTCCTCCAAAATGCTCAACATACAAGTCTAGACCATTATCATTGAAGAAAATACCAATTCAGCCCTTGAAGAATTCAAATATGGCAAGAATTACCCCTGATTTCACTTTGCAAAAATTTTTGGGCCAGAAGTGTAAAAAGGCAAAAGTTGACAAGGAAGAAAGTGGGCGTTGATAGAGTTAGAAGTGAAAAGACAAGAAGAAGGAAAAAAAGGGTTTAAACTGGCCAGACACCAAACTTACCTAGTCCACTCCCAAGCTGCCATGTGTCCCACTCACTAAATCCCACCAATCCCATTCCACCATTGCTCCACCTCAGCTTTCCACTTAACCAGATTATAACTAATTAATATTAGTTACAAACACGCGCTAAACACCCTATTCAAACCTTAATCTGGATCAAAACATGCACTATTCATCATAAGAACAAATTTGGGTTTTCTTAATCCGTTTGTAATTAGCACCCAGTAACCTCCAGAATTATAATTAGGGTCTCCCTAATCACAACCAAACTCACAAACAGCTTGCCACATCATTCCTTTGTCACATGTTTTACCCTGCTTTCTACCCCTTGGAGAAGATGACAAAACAGGACAGCCATCCAACGCCCCACATCCTTGCTTCAAACTTAAGCTTATTATAGGCCATTGATCAAATTCTACACTTGCCAACTCACATATACAGCCAAGAAGACATCACATGATCTTGAAGATATTCAAATTCCAAGGGCACATTAGGAACTTCATGTATTAGGGTTTTACTTATTTCTTCAGCTTTCTAGGACATGTAAGGCTATATATAAAGCCCTTAGGTCTCATTGAGACGCTTGATTTTGGTTTTTCCTTTGTTCAAACACTTGTAAACCCTCTTTCTGATTAATGAATTTGAGTTAAGTGCTTTGAAGAAAGACCAAGTGCCATCTTTATTCTGCTTGTTTATGTTCTTAGTTTACTGCTTTTGAAGTTTAAAACCTGTTTTCAAAAGAGGAGTGTGCACAAGTTTGCATATTTTCCTCATTTTCTTGATATTTTGCTAAGTCTTGTTCCAATCTTGGAATTCTTGGGCTATAGGGCTGATCATAGCATCCTAACTGAGTTGGTTAAGGTGTGGTGAGGCTTATAACTTGGGGATAATCAAGTGTGGGGTAACAAGTTTGCATCAATCAAGATTTTTGAAGTTTCTGATTTTCATGTTATTGTGCTTAACCCTTGTTCAATCTTAGCAGGCTTTTGTGGAAGCTTGTGCTTGTTCTAGCTAGCACATAAGCTCAAAATTCGTGGGTGTGGATGTACATCCATGAGGTTTGCATACTTAATCTCCAAATCTGCATAAATTGTGATTTTTGGTGATATTTGTATGAAACTGTTGTTCTTGTGAATTTTGTGGCTTGTTCTTGCTTGAATCTGTTTATTAGACTTGTTTTAGTGTTAATTGATGCTTGGTTGGCCTGAAATCTTGTTTTGCTTTTGAAAATTTTGATTTGAAAAAGTTAAAGGGGTGTTTGGGTCTACTGGTTTATGCTTGTAATCTGTTTTTGTGTTAAGGGAAAGTGTTGTTTATGCTTTGTAGCTGCTATACCTTTGTTTGAGAGTGTTTTGCTGCAAGTTTTTGGGTTTGAACACTTGAATCAATCAATCTGCTATATAGGCCTTGTTTCTGCTTGTTTTGACCTAGGATTTTGGGAACACTTAGTGTGTATGCATGCTTAGGGATAAAAGTGGTTTAAACAAAGTTAACATAACCTGTTTGAAAGATTTGAGGTGTTGAAATTGGCTTGTGTGTCAAATACATCAGCAAAAGTAGAAAACTGCATGTGTAGTGTTCATCAGTAACTTTCATTGCTTGGATCTTGGTTAATTCTTTGAACCAGTGCATGAAACCTGTTTAGACTTGCTTATTGGAGTTTATTATAGCTTGTGTGTGCATTTGGTTGAATTTGGTTGGCTGATTTGTGCTAAAACTGCTCTTGAATGCTAAACTGCTTATTGTTCATGTCTGTGCAATGTCTGGTGATTGATTGATTAAACTGTATCAATTGGGTGTTTGTGATTGTGTTATTTTGATTGTTATTGACTCCTTTTGATCCAAAGATCATTTGGGTGCCTTTGTGAAATCTGAATCCAAGAAAAAGTCACTAAAGACAAAAAGTCAAAATAGTCAAGCAGTGGAAAAAGTTTCCACTTCTCAACATCCAAAACTAGCCCCTGCTAGTGCAATTTTGTCATCAGCTTATTCTGACTTGCAACAACTTATTTTTTGTAATAGATCTTCATTATTTGACCCATTTAAGTGAACTGGAGCTTATGAGACTTTGACTTTGACTTTTTACTAGAAAACCAACTTGTTTGACTTTTAACATAAGTGCTTATTTGATTTTCCAGCTTATTGAGTGAGCTTATTTGAAAGGTCTTTGGTTTTTAAGCTTAGTTTTGTCAAAAGAAACATTTTGCAACTTGAATCAGCTTCTGAGGTGGTCTAGATCATAAAAACGACTATTTTGTCATTTTGTGAATAAGTTTGTGACTTGTTTCTGGCTTATTGAGTGGGCTTATTTGAAATTTCTTTTTGCAAAAGTCTTTGTTAGGTCAAAAGAAGGTTGTGTGTTAAATTTTAGCTTATGGCATCAGCTTATGGCTTAATGGGCCAAAAAGCCCATTAAGAATAAGCTGCTTATTATAAGTTAGCTTATTTCACATTTTCAGCTTTTGGGCCTTTGGAAAAAGTTGTTTAAAATCAAATTTTGAGTCAACTTGTGCTTTTTGAGCTTAATTTGAACAATTTTTCTTATTGGGCCTTAATTGAGCCCAATAAGGGACTGTTTTGGGTTTGGCCCATTTTCTAGGCCCAATAGGGGTATTTAGGTAATTTCACTTTCATTTCTGAGTTATTTAGGTTCAATTAAGCTAGTTTGCAAGTTTTTATAATTTTTTATAATTTTTGGATTTTTAATATTATTTTCATATTATTTTATTATTAAAAATTAAAAGTCTGATTTTCTAGATTTTTATATTTTTCCTAGGTTCTAAATACTTATTTAGGATTTTTGCAACTTTCCAATTATTTTCTAGGTCTTTTAATTATTTTCTATAATTAATTTAAGATTTAATTGATTTTAGGAGTTTTTTATTTGTTTAAAAATAGTTTTAATTGGTTTTAAAATTTTGAAAAATAGTTTTTAGCTTAATTAGAGTATTTTTGAGGTTTACAAACTTGAAAATCTTGTTTAGGGCTTTTTAATAATTAATTTTGATTTTTAGGGCTTTAACTAGCATTAAAAAGTCATTATCTAATTAATTAAAAGGTTTTTGCAAGTTTTGATTTTTTGTAAACTCTTAGAATATTATTAGGGATTTTTGGTAATTTTTAGAAATTTTTAGGTTAAAATTTTAATTTTGATGGTTTTTACGACTTTACGTGTACACCTTTTTAGACTTAGTTTAATCCGTCTTCATAACTGTCACTCTCTTCTAATCCCCTTTCTATTCTTCTTTTTCAAATATAATCACAAATTAATCCATATCATTACACACATAACACACTAGCCTCCTTGAGAACGAACTTAATTGGGTCATTCACACACGGTTTTCCTAAATCGTCGTGCTCACTTGCCCTATTTATTACTCTTTTCCTAAAGGGTGGCAAAAAAATACAACCACCATTTTGGCGCCGCTGCCGGCGAGGCGTGTTGTGTTTTGATTTGGCATTGTTGTTTTTATACTAACCATAATTAGTATTTGTATTAGTAGCACTCTACTAATACGTATTATCGTTTTTTGGTTTTTGTGTGAATGTTATTACTATATTCTATACGTAGACCAATAAATACACAAGTACTCCAAATACGTGAGAAATCACAACCTTGACTTGGGAGGTCATTACCCAATCATTGTATTCGAATCTCAAACCAAAGAAAAAGGCAAAAATAGATAAATACTTTCGTGAAGCTTAATCTTGAAAATACAAACTAAAAGGTGGGTATAAGGCGGATATTATAAAATATATCCTAAGGAAAAAGGCTTTTAAGTGCTTCGCGCCGCCTCGTTTCCCCGCTTGCTTGTGAGTATTTGATTGTGAGAGTAAATCGAGGGTTTTGCCGCCCAAAGTATTACTAAGTATCATATATATATTTTCTTGGTTTCTATTGATTAAACCCTCTTGAACGATTTGGTGTTCCACCATCGTTCTAAAGTCATCGAAGGCGTTCACCCCACGTGATCGTTTTCATTCCTTGAGGCTTCGTTAATAAAGAGATTTGATTAGTGAGGAGATTTGTGGACTTTTTGTCTACTTAATACATTTCACCAAGTTCCAAAAAGGTTAATACATTCAAAAACCACAAAAAATTGAAAAAATACAAAACACCAAAAAGAATCTTCTTTGCTCATCCCCTCGTTGTACGTGACGTTTATGCTAACTCGAAATCAAGCAAGACGTGCACGTAAACGAAAGAACAAAACTCCCACTCCCAACAATTCTAGTGAGGAGTCTCCTATTGACGAACCCATTGTAAGAGAAGCACCAACCATGGCGAATCGAACTATGATGGAGTTACTTCAAGCACCCACCGAGGGTTATGGAGAGGCTATTGTGATTCCCGCTATCCTTGCGGAGAATTTTGAGGTGAAAACGGGTTTGTTGTCCATGATTCAAAACAACAAATTCCGTGGTGATGAGAAGGACAATCCACACAACCATATCCGCCAATTCAATCGTCTTACCGCTACTTGCAAGTTTAAGGATGTCTCTAACGACTCGATTAAGATGATGCTTTTTCCGTATTCCTTAGCGGGGCCCGCAAAAATTTGGTTAGAGAAAGAGCCACCCAATTCTATATTGACGTGGAAGGATCTCGTGTCTAAGTTTGTGAACCAATTTTTTCCGCCCTCTAAGACTACGCACTTGAAAAACGAGATTTCAAAGTTTTCACAAGAATTTAATGAAAGTTTTTCAACGGCTTGGAATAGGTTTAAGGAAATGTTACATGAATGTCCTCATCACGGTTTTTCCGATTTGCATCAAATTGACACGTTTTACAATGGACTTAATGATCATGAAAGGGATTATTTGAATGCCGCCGCGGGTGGTAATTTTTTGTGTAAAACGGTTGAGGAAGCTTTGGTGATAATTGAAAATAGATCTAAGGTGTATAGTCCTCATAGCACGACTAGTGTTCGTAAGGCTTCGTCTTCGGCTTCACCTTCTTTGTCTAATACCATCGATGCTTGCCAAATTGAGGCGAACTTGGAAAACAAGATTTTTGATAAGTTGAAAGGACTTTTGATTGAGTTTAAAGTTGGTGAACCACGTGCTCCCAATCGGCTAAAGCGGTTGAGGTTTCTTGCATGTATTGTGGTGGAGGTCATGATTTCTCCGAGTGCATTACCAACAGTGGTAACACTTCGAGTGCCTTTGCGGCCACAGGAAATTACAACCAAAACGGTCAAGTTTCCCGCTCTAATCAAATGACTCCACCGGGTTTTGGATCAAATCAAAATGCTAACAACTATCGCAACAATCAAGTTGGTTTTAAGAACAATTATAACAAGGGAAACTATGGGAATCAAGGGGCTAATAATCAAGTTTCAAACAAAAATGATTTTCAAAATAACAACAAAAGTTTGCAAACATTGAAAGATCTTCCAAGTGAGTTTGTTGAATATGCTAGTGGGAATGATGCTAGGTTTGACAACATTCAAAGAGAAATCATTAGCCTAAGATCCGAGTTTAAAAACGACTTGAAGAAAGAATTGAAAAATGAGTTAGCTAATGAACTTAAAATCCACACCAATAAGATGGAAGGAAATGTCACTAGGTTGCAACAAAACCAACAAAAAATGGAACAAGGGCAACATGAGATTAAACAAGAGATGCTTAAGGCCGAGAAAAGGCAAACCGAAGCCGTATTGAGGCAATCTAATTTTGAAGATAAAATCTCGTCTATGTTTGAGGCAATAATGTGTAAACCGTCGTCAAGTGGTCTTCCTAGTAACACCATATCCAACCCTAAGGGTGAGATGAAAGTGATTACCACACGTAGTGGTAAGACACTTAAGGAGCCGATTCCTCAACCAATTGCTCCTACGGAGGAAGCAATTGAGGAAGAACCCGAGGTGGTGGTCCAAAAGGAGCATGTCCCAATCCCACGAAGTACCGCTCATGCCACACCTACGGTTGACCCATTACCATCATTGGAACCCGAGATTCCAAAGGCTATGCCTACTATGCCTCAACCCACACCACCTTTGCAATATCCATCGAGACTTAGGAAGGAGAAACGTCAAGAGCGCGACAATTACCAATTTGAGCTTTTTATGAAAATGTTTCGTGATTTGCACCTTAATGTGAGTTTCGCCGATGCTTTGGTCATGATGCCTCGATTTGCCGCTAACTTTAAGAGTATGTTGAACAACAAGGAGAAATTGCACCAATTGTCTAGTTGTTCGTCGGTTTATCTTAATCGCATACCTCAAAAAGTCGGTGATCCCGGTAAATTTTTGATCCCTTGTGCAATCCAAGACATGGAAGAATGCTTCGCCTTGGCCGATCTTGGTGCTAGCATTAACTTGATGCCACTTGCAATCTTCAAGTCGCTCAATCTTCCTAATCTTACTCCTTCACTAATGTCTATCGAGTTGGCCGACCATTCCACAATTCCTGCATGTGGTTTGGCGGAAGACGTTTTTGTGAAAGTGGGGAAGTTCTACTATCCCGTAGACTTCATTGTTGTTGATATCCCCACGGATCCTCAAGTTCCTCTCATTTTAGGTCGTTCGTTTTTAGATACGTCTATGGCTTTGATCGATGTGCATGCTAGAAAGATCACCTTACGTTTCAACGACGAGGAACTTGTTATAAACGCAACTCAAAACTCTCAAATTTCTCATGTTTATTCCGTTGCAACCATAAACCTCGTTGATATGATTGACGTGGTTTGCGAGGAATTTTCACAAGAAGTTCTAGGTTTTGGTGATGAAGAAACTAGTGGCAATCCCACTATGTTGGATCCAATTCTTGATAATTCGACACCAACCTTCACTCCATTTGAAGGTGGTGGTTTTACGTTGGAAGAATTTAATGTTCCACGTACTTGTGACGAAGACCTCGACAACGATGAGGACTTCTCGATTATCAAGGATTTTCTTAACGATTTCCCATTTCCTCCACCCGAGGAGGTTATGAGTATCGAGCCCAAATCTTCACTTGAGGAACCACCTATTCTCGAGTTGAAAGATTTACCTCCTCACCTCGAGTATGTCTATTTGGAGGAGGACGACAAGTTTCCGGTTATTATTGCGAAGGATCTTTCGAATGATGAAAAAACCGCACTTGTCGATGTTCTTAAGGTTCACAAAGGGGCGATTGCGTGGAAGTTATCCGACATTAAGGGGATCGATCCCAAGTTTTGTACCCACAAAATCTTAATGGAGGAAGATTTCAAGCCAAAAATCCAAAGTCAAAGGAGGGTGAACCCCAAAATTCACGACGTCATCAAAAAGGAGGTCCTTAAACTCCTTGACGCGGGAATGATTTACCCTATTTCCGATAGCCCTTGGGTGAGTCCTATCCATTGTGTCCCTAAAAAGGGAGGGATGACCGTTGTGCCAAACGATGCCAATGAGTTGATTCCCACTAGACTCGTGACCGGATGGAGAGTGTGCATTGACTATCGTATGTTGAATGAAGCCACTCGAAAAGACCATTTTCCCTTTCCCTTCATGGACCAAATGTTGGAGCGTCTTGCGGGAAACGATTTCTATTGCTTTTTAGATGGTTTTTCCGGTTACTTCCAAATTCCCATCGATCCTCGTGATCAAGAAAAAACTACGTTTACGTGTCCATATGGAACGTTTGCCTATCGTAGAATGCCATTTGGACTTTGTAATGCACCGGGAACTTTTCAACGATGCATGATAGCTATTTTTCATGATATGATCGAAAAGACGATGGACGTCTTCATGGATGACTTTTCCGTGTTTGGTGATTCCTTTACTTCGTGTTTGTCGAACCTTGAGAGAATGTTAAAACGTTGTGAGGAAACCAACCTTGTGCTCAATTGGGAAAAATGTCATTTTATGGTTAAAAGTGGAATCGTCTTAGGGCACAAGGTCTCGAAAGCGGGGATTGAGGTAGATCGAGCTAAGGTAGACGTCATCGCCAAATTACCTCATCCTAAAACCGTCAAGGGAGTTAGGAGTTTCCTAGGCCACGCGGGCTTTTATCGCCGATTCATCAAGGATTTCTCGAAGATTTCTCGACCCATTACACATCTTCTTGAAAAAGAAGCACGTTTTGTCTTTGACGAAGATTGTGTACGAGCCTTTGAGATCCTTAAGAGGAAACTTATCGAAGCTCCCATTCTTGTTGCTCCCAATTGGAACCTCCCCTTTGAACTAATGTGTGATGCTAGTGATTACGCTATAGGGGCCGTTTTGGGGCAACGTCATGATAAGCACTTCTTGCCTATTCACTATGCTAGCAAGACAATGACCGAGGCTCAACTTAAATACACTACAACGGAAAAGGAGTTCCTTGCCGTGGTGTATGCATTTGAGAAATTCCGACCTTATCTCGTCTTGACGAAATGCATAGTGTATACGGACCATTCGGCTATCAAGTATCTCATGGCAAAGCAAGATGCTAAGCCGAGATTACTTCGTTGGATTCTCCTCCTTCAAGAATTTGATCACACCATCGTTGACAAAAAAGGAGCCGAGAATCTAGCGGCCGATCATCTCTCTCGTTTGGAAGATCCTCACCAAAGTGTTTACGAGCCTAAGGAAATCACCGAAACATTTCCGCTCGAGACACTTGGTGTAGTGAATTCTAAGCTTGATTCTTCTACCCCATGGTTTGCGGATTTTGCAAATTACCATGCGGGTAACTTCATCGTTAAGGGTATGACGACTCAAGAAAAACGAAAATTCTTTCGTGACGTCAAGTTCTATTTTTGGAACGACCCTTACTTGTTTCGAACTTGTGCAGATCAAATCATCCGACGTTGTGTATTTGGCATCGAAGCTTCTAACATCCTTAGAGCTTGTCATGAGGGACCCACGGGTGGTCACCACGGTGCTAATCTCACGGCTAAAAAGGTGTTTGATGCCGGCTTCTTTTGGCCTACTATTTACCGAGATGCACAAATTCTTGTGAAGTCTTGTGATGCATGCCAACGACAAGGAAAAGCCTCATAAAAAGATGAAATGCCACAAAATATCATTCAAGTATGTGAGATCTTTGACGTTTGGGGTATAGACTTTATGGGGCCGTTCCCATCATCTTGTGGTAATAAGTACATCCTTGTTTCGGTTGACTACCTATCTAAGTGGGTGGAGGCGAAGGCCTTGCCCACTAATGATGCTCGTGTGGTAGTTAAGTTCTTGAAAAGCTTGTTTGCTCGGTTTGGAACCCCTCGTGCGATCATAAGCGATCGTGGAACCCATTTTTGTAATGACCAATTCGAAAGAGTCTTAAAGAAAAATGGGGTTACACATCGTCTTTCTACGGCTTATCACCCACAAACGAGTGGGCAAGTCGAGGTTTCAAACCGAGCTTTGAAGAGGATCTTGGAGAGATCCGTTGGAGAAAACCGACAATCTTGGTCGGATAAGTTAGACGATGCTTTATGGGCCTTTAGGACCGCTCATAAGACGCCCATTGGGTGCACTCCCTATAAGCTTGTGTATGGAAAGAATTTCCATTTGCCAATCGAGTTAGAACACAAGGCTTATTGGGCCCTAAAGCATTGTAATGATGACATGGAAACCGCGGGAAAACACCAGAAAATGCAATTAAATGAATTAGATGAATTGAGGGATATTGCTTATGAAAATTCATTGATTTACAAAGAGAAAACTAAAAAGTTGCATGATTCAAAAATTAAAAACCGGGTTTTTAACATTGGGGATCAAGTTTTACTTTTTAATTCAAGATTGAAAATCTTTTCCGGTAAATTGAAATCCCGTTGGTCCGGTCCATTCACCGTGACTCAAGTATTTCCTTATGGGACCATCGAGCTAGCTCAAGATGATGGTCCTAACTTCAAGGTGAATGGACATAGGTTGAAGCACTACTTTGGTGGGGAAGTTCCATCCTTGAACTACCTCGACCAAGTCACCTTCCCCAATGATAATTAGTATTGAGGGGATCGAGTCGAGCTCATGACTCGGTAATCAAAAACGAGGAGCCTCGTGGGGGAGTCCCATGCTTATCCTATGTACATATTATCGCTTTCTAATGTAGCTTACGTGTGGGGATTTGTGCCCTTCCAACCTTTGTTCCGTGGTTGTTTGTGATATGTGGTTTTTAGATCATGATCTTCACGATTGGAGCCTCTCGTGTTCGTTTTATGGGAGCACTCGATCGTTTGCTTTGGAGACATTTCTCAATATCCATGATATATCCTTTTGATGTTCTAACCTTAGGTTTTTAGCACACTTCATAAACGGCTATAACTTATTGGTTACACCCTTTCCATACTAGATTAGGCATTCGACTACGTCTCTAGTATGGGGGTGTTTGCACCCCTAGACTCGAAACATTGAGGACAATTTTTAACTTTAGTATGGGGGGGTGAATAGATACTTGCCTTGCCAAACCTTCACGCTTTCCAAAATTTATCGTTTTGTTTATCATTTTTTGTTGCAAAATAAGGCTAAAAATGGCCAAATTTTAAAAATTTTCTTATGTTTTATAAGTGTTTGAAGACACGAATGTAGGTTTTCCGATGGCGAGAATAAGAGTAATTTTTGACTCGACCGTGCGTGTTGAGCACTTAGCTTTGATTCCTTAACTTTTTAGGCTAAGTCTCTTAAATGAGGACGAGAAATGATAGAGTTAATTATAAGTTACTATGCTAAACGTAGAGTACTCGTATTCTTTCAAAAACTCATGTGTTCTCGTTGTTTGCTTATTCTCCCTTCGCTTGTAAATATTTTTTGCTTAATAAATATTGACTTAGCGGTTTAGTTAGGATTGTTGGGTTTCTAGTCTTTTCTAGTAGCTTCCGTGTAATTAAATTGGGAAGACATTAAGGTATCGCCAGCGTCACGGTTTTGAAGTATTGGCACCCCAATAATCGAAAGCTTCACCCAATAATAAGATTTCAAGTGCTCACCTAAATCAAGCAAACAATTTGAAGCCCCACAAGGCCTAAAATCTATGCAAAATTGAAAGTGAATCAAGCCTTAATCTTCGAAGCTTTAAAGATCCAAAATTCGCTTTAGCGTGAGGATATACGTCTTTGGCTAATAAAACCACCGATGTGGCGGATAATAAAAGGCAAGGCAAGACCGAAGTCATAATAAAAGCTTCATGGCGAAGTTGAATAAAAGATGGAGGTAAACCAAAGATAATAAGGCCCTTCCGTTAGGGGGCGTATAAAAGTCTTGGTAATAAGTCTCATGTTCAAAACCGTTATAAAACCGTGTTTATCGATTCTTCTTGTCAACTTAATTTTTTAACATCGTTGTCTATTAGGAGGGGTTATTGATTTGATGGTCTTAGTTACACCGTTAGGACTCTATTTTTAGACCTAAATCTCTATTATCGCATAAGTCAACAATGTATCCTCGTGAAACATTCAAGACAAAATAAAATATAAGAGATACAACTTAGGAATAATGGGAGGATAAGTACGTGATTAGGGCATATGAGTAGTGTTAGCATTACTAACTTATAATGACAATGATCTCGTTGCACGCTTAGCATGGAATTGGAGTGAAAATCGAGAATGACGAAATTATTTCTAACGAAGCATTCACGTGTTCTTATTCTATGAACCTAAACGTCCCATTTTTGCGATGAAAATCATACATTATGTCTATAACACAAGTAGTAGTAATAGTAGTAGTGTAGCTAGTTTATCATTCAATAAAGTGAATAAAATTAAATTTTGGAGATGCTTTGATACTTTATTCTAGCATTGCGTGAGGGCACGGCAATGGTTTAGTATGGGGGAGTGATGAGACTGCTTTTATACATAGTCTCATCTTCCAAATAGGGCTTAAAATGCATTAAATATCATCAAAATACCCAAATATATGCTTGTGTTTGTTGCTTGTGTATTTTAGGTACGGATATTGAGATAATGACAAAAGATCACAAGAATCATACAAAAACGAACACGGGAAACGAAGCCGCACAATGAACCAAGCCCTAATAAAGACTTTCCCAAGATCAACCCTTGAAGATTTGAAGAATTATGAAGAAGGGTCCTCCAATTATGAAGAATTGACACTTTATACCCTTGTATCCTCATAATTACAAGTTTGGTCCCTAAAGTTTGTCAAAATTACAAAAAGGGCCCTTAACTTTGAAGAATTGGCAAGTTTAGCCCCTCAACAAAGCTAAATTGTCAACCAATATCATCCACAAAGTCAAATACATCATGAAGTCCTTCAAAGTACAAGAAATGACAAGTTTGGTCCTTTGAAAAATCCAAAATTACAAAAAGGACCCTCAACTTTCAACAATTGGCAAAAATGGTCCCTCAATTATCAAGACTTGGCAATTTCAGTCCTCCAAAATGCTCAACATACAAGTCTAGACCATTATCATTGAAGAAAATACCAATTCAGCCCTTGAAGAATTCAAATATGGCAAGAATTACCCCTGATTTCACTTTGCAAAAGTTTTTGGGCCAGAAGTGTAAAAAGGCAAAAGTTGACAAGGAAGAAAGTGGGCGTTGATAGAGTTAGAAGTGAAAAGACAAGAAGAAGGAAAACAAAGGGTTTAAACTGGCCAGACACCAAACTTACCTAGTCCACTCCCAAGCTGCCATGTGTCCCACTCACTAAATCCCACCAATCCC
This sequence comes from Glebionis coronaria, assembly GCA_025667525.1. Lineage (NCBI taxonomy): Eukaryota > Viridiplantae > Streptophyta > Magnoliopsida > Asterales > Asteraceae > Glebionis > Glebionis coronaria. Next base: position 179,342,279 of record CM046880.1, on the reverse strand, counting down.
ATTCCACCATTGCTCCATCTCAGCTTTCCACTTAACCAGATTATAACTAATTAATATTAGTTACAAAAACACGTGCTAAACACCCCATTCAAACCTTAATCTGGATCAAAACATGCACTATTCATCATAAGAACAAATTTGGGTTTTCTTAATCCGTTTGTAATTAGCACCCAGTAACCTCCAGAATTATAATTAGGGTCTCCCTAATCACAACCAAACTCACAAACAGCTTGCCACATCATTCCTTTGTCACATGTTTTACCCTGCTTTCTACCCCTTGGAGAAGATGACAAAACAGGACAGCCATCCAACGCCCCACATCCTTGCTTCAAACTTAAGCTTATTATAGGCCATTGATCAAATTCTACACTTGCCAACTCACATATACAGCCGAGAAGACATCACATGATCTTGAAGATATTCAAATTCCAAGGGCACATTAGGAACTTCATGTATTAGGGTTTTACTTATTTCTTGAGCTTTCTAGGACATGTAAGGCTATATATAAAGCCCTTAGGTCTCATTGAGACGCTTGCTTTTGGTTTTTCCTTTGTTCAAACACTTGTAAACCCTCTTTCTGATTAATGAATTTGAGTTAAGTGCTTTGAAGAAAGACCAAGTGCCATCTTTATTCTGCTTGTTTATGTTCTTAGTTTACTGCTTTTGAAGTTTAAAACTTGTTTTCAAAAGAGGAGTGTGCACAAGTTTGCATATTTTCCTCATTTTATTGATATTTTGCTAAGTCTTGTTCCAATCTTGGAATTCTTGGGCTATAGGGCTGATCATAGCATCCTAACTGAGTTGGTTAAGGTGTGGTGAGGCTTATAACTTGGGGATAATCAAGTGTGGGGTAACAAGTTTGCATCAATCAAGATTTTTGAAGTTTCTGATTTTCATGTTATTGTGCTTAACCCTTGTTCAATCTTAGCAGGCTTTTGTGGAAGCTTGTGCTTGTTCTAGCTAGCACATAAGCTCAAAATTCGTGGGTGTGGATGTACATCCATGAGGTTTGCATACTTAATCTCCAAATCTGCATAAATTGTGATTTTTGGTGATATTTGTATGAAATTGTTGTTCTTGTGAATTTTGTGGCTTGTTCTTGCTTGAATCTGTTTATTAGACTTGTTTTAGTGTTAATTGATGCTTGGTTGGCCTGAAATCTTGTTTTGCTTTTGAAAATTTTGATTTGAAAAAGTTAAAGGGGTGTTTGGGTCTACTGGTTTATGCTTGTAATCTGTTTTTGTGTTAAGGGAAAGTGTTGTTTATGCTTTGTAGCTGCTATACCTTTGTTTGAGAGTGTTTTGCTGCAAGTTTTTGGGTTTGAACACTTGAATCAATCAATCTGCTATATAGGCCTTGTTTCTGCTTGTTTTGACCTAGGATTTTGGGAACACTTAGTGTGTATGCATGCTTAGGGATAAAAGTGGTTTAAACAAAGTTAACATAACCTGTTTGAAAGATTTGAGGTGTTGAAATTGGCTTGTGTGTCAAATACATCAGCAAAAGTAGAAAACTGCATGTGTAGTGTTCATCAGTAACTTTCATTGCTTGGATCTTGCTTAATTCTTTGAACCAGTGCATGAAACCTGTTTAGACTTGCTTATTGGAGTTTATTATAGCTTGTGTGTGCATTTGGTTGAATTTGGTTGGCTGATTTGTGCTAAAACTGCTCTTGAATGCTAAACTGCTTATTGTTCATGTCTGTGCAATGTCTGGTGATTGATTGATTAAACTGTATCAATTGGGTGTTTGTGATTGTCTTATTTTGATTGTTATTGACTCCTTTTGATCCAAAGATCATTTGGGTGCCTTTGTGAAATCTGAATCCAAGAAAAAGTCACTAAAGACAAAAAGTCAAAATAGTCAAGCAGTGGAAAAAGTTTCCACTGCTCAACATCCAAAACTAGCCCCTGCTAGTGCAATTTTGTCATCAGCTTATCAATAAGCTATTCTAGCTTATTCTTACTTGCAACAACTTATTTTTTGTAATAGATCTTCATTATTTGACCCATTTAAGTGAACTGGAGCTTATGAGACTTTGACTTTGACTTTGACTTTTTACTAGAAAACCAACTTGTTTGACTTTTAACATAAGTGCTTATTTGATTTTCTAGCTTATTGAGTGAGCTTATTTGAAAGGTCTTTGGTTTTTAAGCTTAGTTTTGTCAAAAGAAACATTTTGCAACTTGAATCAGCTTCTGAGGTGGTCTAGATCATAAAAACGACTATTTTGTCGTTTTGTGAATAAGTTTGTGACTTGTTTCTGGCTTATTGAGTGGGCTTATTTGAAATTTCTTTTTGCAAAAGTCTTTGTTAGGTCAAAAGAAGGTTGTGTGTTAAATTTTAGCTTATGGCATCAGCTTATGGCTTAATGGGCCAAAAAGCCCATTAAGAATAAGCTGCTTATTATAAGTTAGCTTATTTCACATTTTCAGCTTTTGGGCCTTTGGAAAAAGTTGTTTAAAATCAAATTTTGAGTCAACCTGTGCTTTTTGAGATTAATTTGAACATTTTTTCTTATTGGGCCTTAATTGAGCCCAATAAGGGACTGTTTTGGGTTTGGCCCATTTTCTAGGCCCAATAGGGGTATTTAGGTAATTTCACTTTCATTTCTGAGTTATTTAGGTTAAATTAAGCTAGTTTGCAATTTTTTATAATTTTTTATAATTTTTGGATTTTTAATATTATTTTAATATTATTTTATTATTAAAAATTAAAAGTCTGATTTTCTAGGTTTTTATATTTTTCCTAGGTTCTAAATACTTAATTAGGATTTTTGCAACTTTCCAATTATTTTCTAGGTCTTTTAATTATTTTCTATAATTAATTTAAGATTTAATTGATTTTAGGAGTTTTTAATTGTTTAAAAATAGTTTTAATTGGTTTTAAAATTTTGAAAAATAGTTTTTAGCTTAATTAGAGTTTTTTTGAGGTTTACAAACTTGAAAATCTTGTTTAGGGCTTTTTAATAATTAATTTTGATTTTTAGGGCTTTAATTAGCATTAAAAAGTCATTATCTAATTAATTAAAAGGTTTTTGCAAGTTTTGATTTTTTGTAAACTCTTAGAATATTATTAGGGATTTTTGGTAATCTTTAGAAATTTTTAGGTTAAAATTATAATTTTGGTGGTTTTTACGACTTTACGTGTACACCTTTTTAGACTTAGTTTAATCCGTCTTCATAACCGTCACTCTCTTCTAATCCTCTTTCTATTCTTCTTTTTCAAATATAATCACAAATTAATCCATATCATTACACACATAACACACTAGCCTCCTTGAGAACGAACTTAATTGGGTCATTCACACACGGTTTTCCTAAATCGTCGTGCTCACTTGCCCTATTTATTACTCTTTTCCTAAAGGGTGGTAAAAAAATACAATCACCACAAAGCTTTACCCACTAATGACGCAAGGGTGGTTTGTAACTTTTTGAAAGCTCTATTCGCTAGATTCGGTGTGCCTCGTGCCATTATTAGTGATCGTGGGACTCATTTTTCCAATGACCAATTCGCAAGAGTCATGGCTAAGTATGGTGTACATCATCGTATTTCCACAGCCTACCACCCACAAACTAATGGCCAGGCTGAATATCCAACCGAGGACTTAAGCGAATTCTTGAAAGAACCGTGGGAGAGCATCGTGCCTCATGGGCTGATAAACTTGATGATGCTTTGTGGGCTTTCCGTACTGCTTACAAGACCCCGATCGGCTGTACGCCTTATCGTCTTGTGTACGGGAAAGCGTGCCACCTCCCCATTGAGTTGGAGCACAAGGCTTACTGGGCCTTGAAGTGGGCTAATTTTGATATTAACAAAGCCGGTGACCTACGCAAGATCCAACTCAATGAGCTCAATGAACTTCGGAATGAGGCTTACGAAAATTCTTTGATCTATAAGGAAAGAACTAAGCTCATTCACGACTCCAAGATCAAAAACCGAGAGTTCCATGTTGGAGACAAAGTCTTACTTTTTAACTCTCGGTTGAAAATCTTTTTGGGCAAGCTCAAAATCTCGTTGGTCCGGCCCATTTACCATTGCCCAAATTTTTCCATATGGTACTCTCGAGCTCGCTCAACCTAATGGACCCAATTTTAAGGTGAATGGCCAACGAGTGAAGTTGTACTTTGGTGAGGACATCTCTCAGGAGGTGATTCCATCCCTCACCACGTTCCCCATGAACTAATTTTGGGTCGAGTCAGGCTCGTGACTCGGTTATCAAAAACAAGCGCTCCTCGGGAGGCAGCCCGAGTATCTATCCTTTTATGTTTAACCCCCTAAGTGTAGGGGAGCCTCTATAGGTTCTTTCTCTTTGTGTGGTGATGTGATTACAGGGATGAATGCTCTCTTGGAAACTTTGAAGAACCGTGCTCCCGTGTTATCCGAAATCCGGTTCTATCTCTCAACTATCGTGATTCAATTTTCTCCATACTCACATTTGAAATTGATCACTTTAGTCGTCTCTTCCTTAACTCGAGTTAACCAACGTGCACAATGTCATAAGTGTAGGGGAGACTTTTCCCACATGCTTAAACATTGAGGACCATGTTTATCTTAAGTGTAGGGGGGACTTCTATCGAAGTTTTAAGTGGACTTTTCTATGAAAATGCCTTCATTTAACCGGAAAATCCTATTTTTCAACATTTTTCAAATTTTTTATTAACTTTGGCCATTTAGTCGTAATTTTTAAATTTTTATTTTTTCTTTCATATGTATATATCCCCCAATAAAGTCAAAAATATTAATAAGTGGTGTAGCTAGTTTTGAAATCTTTGACATATTAGGCCAGTTGCGTTTATTTTGACTCAACCCGAATAGACTTATCCAAGTTTATTCTAGCTAGTATCCTTAACCATGTAGACCTTAATTGGTTTATTAGGCTAAGTATCCACGAGTCTCATTACTTGAGATTTTAAATTGTGGAGAACGAGAAATGATAGAGTCAATTATAAGTCGGTATTCTTGCGCAAGCTCACTTAGTGTAATTATTTGCCTATTCTCCCATCACTTGCTAATAATTTATCTGCAATAAGTAAGGTCGTACGATTTGAAAAGTTACTTGGCTTCTAGCCCAAGATCGTTTAAAAGTTGCTCAGTAATGATAAGAGTTCATAGCCAAGGCATAACTTATGAAGCGGGGCGCGAAGATTGGCGAGTCCGAAAAGGCCCTAACAAGGCATGAGGATTCAATTTTATTGCTGAAGATCCAAAGTGATGTGAAGAGCATTATTCCTAAAATCAATATGAAGGATCAAGACTCACGACGAAAAGCAATCAACTCCCATAAAGATCATGGAGAAGTCTATCCGAAAAGACCCTAACAAGGTATGAGGATAAATAGATCCAAGTCCGAAAAGGAGGCGGATCGTTGTATCTCAAAATCCCAATTAGAGATTGAAGAAATAATCATGAAGTCGTGGTCCACAAAGTTGGAGTACCCCCTCAAAAGTCTCCAAGTGAAGAAACTCTATTATGATGAGAAGACCATTATCTCAAGAACGTCTCTCGAAGATATGAAGTATGAAGTACATGCCAAATATCGAACCGAGTTATGCCAAGATATGAACTTTTTGATATCCCGAGAAGCAGTTTTAAGAGATGTTGTCCTTTGGCTAACTATTAATCAAATCGTCCTACATTGCTTTTAGCCTAAATAAACTATCGAAATAAGTCCAAAAATGCATCTTCATGATCATTCTAAGACAAAAATAAAATATAAGAGATACACCTAGGAATAAGGGAGTTTAAGCATTTAATTAAGCCATTTGTGTAAGTGTTTGATTCGCTAACTTATAATAACAATGATCTTGTTTTAAAGCTTAGTTTGGGGAACGTGAAACTTGAGGGTGATAAATCTTCGCAGCACCAAAGCCCTAATGTAAGTCCTTGATTTCTTTGCAAGTTATTTCCATCCTTTTGTTTATTTTAAAGTTTTAATTTCTCTCAGTATTTTGATTTTTAGTTAGTAGTATTTGAATAAGGCCAAGGTTGATTGATTATGAGAAAAGTGTAAAATTGCTTTATCACTAAGCATTGCATGAGGGCATGGCAATGGTTAAGTGTAGGGGATTTGATAGGTGTGTAAACACCCATCCTTTTACCACTTAAAACTCGCTAAAACAAGACCAAAACACGTATTTAATATCATTTGTTTAGAATTATGCATGGTTTTTGTGTTTATTGTGTTTTCAGAGCTAACCGAATGAATATTAAAGAAAACTTGGGATTGCACGGGTTTTATCAAGGAAAAAGACTCAAGACGAAGTCTATTGTCCAAGAGATGCAAAAGATTTGAAGTCAATGGGCCTATTTGAAGATTTATCGAAGAAAAGGACCAAAGATGGAAGATATACATATGTCGAAGAAACTCAAGTCTATTAAACGAAGAAATTAAAAGACGAGTTGAATTTAATCGTCGACAAATCCCGGATCAGAATCGAAAACGTCAACTTTTCTGAAAAGACGAGAAGACAAGAAGAAAGGGAGATAGCCCACTCACCAACCAACTACTAGGACTATAAAAGGATTTTTCCTTCACACAATTAGAGTTAGTTTTTGTTTTCCTTTCCCAGTTTCTTTGGTTCGTAGAATCACCAACACCATTAGGGTGTTTGGTGATTTTTCATTTTTTCTTCAATCTTATAAGTGTTTGATCATTGCTATTGTTAACTTTTACTTTAATCTTTCAATCCAATCTTTCTATTCATCTTGTTCATCTCCTTTTCTATTCAAAGTTCTCAAGTTCTTGTTGATTAATTTTAATCTTTTAAACGTGGTTGATTTTGTGTTTTTATTGTTGGGATTTGTTGGTTATGATATTTGAATGATTATTGGTTAGTTTGGTAAAACCTTTTCGATTATTTGAATTGATTTTGATTAAAATCCGTTTTCCCTGTTTTTATACGTCTGCTACTGTTCTTCATTTCCAGACTTTCCGAACAGAGCCTTCATTCCGAATAGACCATCTGTATTCCCCCTTATTCGGAATATTTAATATTCCGAATAGCCTTGCCCTTCATCCCTTACTCGGAATATAGAAATATTCCGAATTGCCATTTCATTCTTTTCTTATTCGGAATGTTTGGACATTCCGAATTGAGCTCATTTTTCCGCATAGGTTATATATTCCGAATAGGGTCTTTTATTCCGAATAGAGACAATATTCCGAATAGCCCCCACTTTCCGCATAAAGATACATTATTCCGAATAGGAATTTATTCCGCGTAGGTAATTTATTCCGAATAGGACTTTACTTTCCGCATAGAGTAATTTTTCCGCATAGGACTTTTATTCCAAGTAAGGATTTGTTCCGCGTAGGATCTTTTTCTGAATATGGGATGTTATTCCGAGTAGGGTAATTTTTCAATTGCTATTTTGTTTAGCTTCTCAATTCCAGTTTTGCTTTTTAATTGTTCTACGCTTAAATCTTTCTTTACTTTACTCATTTCCCTGTTTAGTAGATTAGAAAACCAAAACCCATTTTTGGACACCAAGAACAAATCATTCCACTTTGGACCGAGATCAATTCGAGAGGATATCGAGAGAACATAATTGAACCTAGCAAAATCATTGTATCACCTATCCGGAATATCCCAAATATTCCGAATAAAGAGAGATCTAAAAAATCTATTCGGAATAAATAATATTCCGAATAAGAGGAAAAGATAATGGCAATTTGGAATAATCCAATATTCCGAGTAAGGGAAACAGCAACTAGATTATTCGGAATAAAGCTGGGAATGAAGAACAGTTACAGACATAAAAACAGGGGATACGAATTTTAATTCAAATTGACTCAAATACTCAAAAAGGTTTTTCCAAACTAACCAATAATCATTTAAATACTATAAATAACAAATTCCAACAATAAAAACACAAAATCAATCACTTTCAAAAGATTAAAATCAATCAACAAGAACTTGGGAACTTTGAATAAAAATGGAGATGAACAAGATGAATGAAAAGATGGAATTGAAAGATTAATGTAAAGGTAACAAGAGTAATGATTAAACACTTACAAGATTGAAGGAAAGATGAAAAATCACCAAACACCCTAATGGTGTTGGTGATGCTACGAACCAAAGAAAACTGGGAAAGAAAAATAAAACTAACTCTAATTGTGTGAAGGAAAAATCCTTTTATAGTCCTAGTAGTTGGTTGGTGAGTGGGCTATCTCCCTTTCTTCTTGTCTTCTCGTCTTTTCAGAAAAGTTGACGTTTTCGATTCTGATCCGGGATTTGTCGACGATTAAATTCAACTCGTCTTTTAATTTCTTCGTTTAATAGACTTGAGTTTCTTCGACATATGTAAATCTTCCATCTTTGGTCGTTTTCTTCGATAAATCTTCAAATAGGCCCATTGACTTCAAATCTTTTGCATCTCTTGGACAATAGACTTCGTCTTGAGTCTTTTTCCTTGATAAAACCCGTGCAATCCCAAGTTTTCTTTAATATTCATCCGGTTAGCTCTGAAAACACAATAAACACAAAAACCACGCATAATTCCAAACAAATGATATTAAATACGTGTTTTGGTCTTGTTTTAGCCAGTTTAAGTGGTAAAAGGATGGGTGTTTACACACCTATCAAATCCCCTACACTTAACCATTGTCATGCCCTCATGCAATGCTTAGTGATAAAGCAATTTTACACTTTTCTCATAATCAATCAACCTTGGCCTTATTCAAATACTACTAACTAAAAATCAAAATACTCAGAGAAATTAAAACTTTAAAATAAACAAAAGGATGGAAATAACTTGCAAAGAAATCAAGGACTTACATTAGGGCTTTGGTGCTGCGAAGATTTATCACCCTCAAGTTTCACGTTCCCCAAACTAAGCTTAAAAACGAGATCATTGTTATTATAAGTTAGCGAATCAAACACTTACACACATGGCTTAATTAAATGCTTAAACTCCCTTATTCCTAGGTGTATCTCTTATATTTTATTTTTGTCTTAGAATGATCATGAAGATGCATTTTTGGACTTATTTCGATAGTTTATTTAGGCTAAAAGCAAAGTAGGACAATTTGATCAATAGTTAGCCAAAGGACAAAATCTCTTAAAACTGCTTCTCGGGATATCAAAAAGTTCATATCTTGGCATAACTCGGTTCACGATTTGAGACCTTTCTCGGACCGATATTTGGCATGTACTTCATACTTCATATCTTCGAGAGACGTTCTTGAGATAATGGTCTTCTCATCATAATAGAGTTTCTTCACTTGGAGACTTTTGAGGGGTACTCCAACTTTGTTGACCACGACTTCATGATTATTTCTTCAATCTCTAATTGGGATTTTGAGATACAACGATCCGCCTCCTTTTCGGACTTGGATCTATTTATCCTCATACATTGTTAGGGTCTTTTCGGATAGACTTCTCCATGATCTTTATGGGAGTTGATTGCTTTTCGCCGTGAGTCTTGATCCTTCATATTGATTTTAGGAATAATGCTCTTCACATCACTTTGGATCTTTAGCAATAAAATGGAATCCTCATGCCTTGTTAGGGCCTTTTCGGACTCGCCAATCTTCGCGCCCCGCTTCATAAGTTATGCCTTGGCTATGAACTCTTATCATTACCGAGCAACTTTTAAACGATCTTGGGCTAGAAGCTAAGTAACCTTTCAAATCGTACGACCTTACTTATTGCAGATAAATTATTAGTAAGTGATGGGAGAATAGGCAAATAATTACACCAAGTGAGCTCGTGCAAGAATACCAACTTATAATTGACTCTATCATTTCTCGTCCTCCACAATTTAAAATCTCAAGTAATGAGACTCGTGGATGCTTAGCCTAATATACCAATTAAGGTCTACATGGTTAAGGATACTAGCTAGAATAAACTTAGACAAGTCTATTCGGGTTGAGTCAAAATAATCGCAACGGGCCTAATAGATCAAAGACTTCTAAACAAGCTACACCACTTTATTAATATTTTTGACTTTATTGCGGAATATATACATATGAAAGCAACGATAAAAATTTAAAAATTACGACTAAATGGCCAAAGTTAATTAAAAATTTGAAAAATGTTGAAAATTAGGATTTTCCGGTTAAATGAAGGCATTTTCAAGGAAAAGTCCACTTAAAACTTCGATAGAAGTCCCCCTACACTTAAGATAAACATTGTCCTCAATGTTTAAGCATGTGGGAAAAGTCTCCCCTACACTTATGACATTGTGCACGTTGGTTAAATCAAGTTAAGGAAGAGACGACTAAAGTGATCAATTTCAAATGTGAGTATGAAGAAAATTGAATCACGATAGTTGAGAGATAGAACCTGATTTTGGATAACACGGGAGCACGGTTCTGCAAAGATTCCAAGAGTACATGTATCCCTGTAATCACATCACAACACAAATACAAACACCTATGTAGGCCCCCCTACACTTAGGAGGTTAAAACATAAAAGGATAGAAACTCGGGTTGCCTCCCGAGGAGCGCTTGTTTTTTATAACCGAGTCACGAGCCTGACTCGACCCAAATTCAGTTCATGGGGAACGTGGTGAGGGTTGGAATCACCTCCTGAGAGGTGTCCTCACCAAAGTACAACTTCACTCGTTGGCCATTCACCTTAAAATTAGGTCCATTAGGTTGAGCGAGCTCGAGAGTACCATATGGAAAAATTTGGGCAATGGTGAATGGGCCGGACCAACGAGATTTGAGCTTTCCCGAGAAGATTTTCAACCGAGAGTTAAAAAGTAAGACTTTGTCTCCAACATGGAACTCTCGGTTCTTAATCTTAACCTCCTAAAACACAAAAACCACCCATAATTCCAAACAAATGATATTAAATACGTGTTTTGGTCTTGTTTTAGCCAGAATTAAGTGGTAAAAGGATGGGTGTTTACACACCTATCACGGAACATAAGTGATCCTTGTCGAACTTAAGTTTTGGGAGACCACGAACAAGTTCGTTTATAGCCAAATGGTTAATAGCATGAAAGTTAAGATGAGATAACCGTCGATGCCACAACCATGACTTGGTCTTAGATGCTTTGGAGAGTAGGCAAACAGGAGAGGCGGCCATCATGTTTTGAATAGACAAAGTATAGAGATTATCCCCTCGAGAACCCTTTAACAAATTATTTCCTGCAAGATCGCGAATGAAGCAAGTATGTTGTCGAAAGGCCACTTCAAGGTTTGAATCGCAAAATTGTCCTACTGAGAATAGATTGTGACCAAGTCCCTCTACATAATAAACCCTTGAAATCGTAACATTCCCAATTTGGTATTCACCATAACCCATAATCTTTGCAATATGGTCGTTGCCGAATTTAACCGTTCCTAGAAACTTGCTGACGAAATTTCTGAGCATCAAGCGGTCTCCAATCATATGTTTGGAGCACCCCGAGTCCAAATACCAAAGAATAATTTGGACGACCTGAAAATATTACCAAACACAGACGATGTATCGGATTCTAATTGTTCTTCTGAGTTAGCATGTACAGATATAATTATCTTAGATTTGCTATCAGGCGAAACTTTAGGTTTCCAGATTTTCTTACTAGTGGTCGGCTTAGATTCTAGTTGTCTAGTATTTTGAGGTACTTTTTGACTAGGGACATTACCACTGGTAGGCACAATAGTGGGGGCAGACCTAGTTAAAGGGCGCTTTTTCCATTTCTTAGTGCTAGTGTTCCTATTTAAAGGATGCTTAGACCTAACTTCCGTGGATGTGATCCTAGTTAAAGGGCACTTAGTTTCATTAGCAGTAAAGGTCCTACCAGTGGGTTTCCATTGCCACCCAACTTGGGTGAATTTCTTCCCTGTTGGAATCCATTCAAGATTGTTCTTAATAGCATACATTTCATTCACGTGATCAACAAGGCATAAATCATGACGCTGAGAAAACATGCATTCATTACAATTCCAACATTTCGCATTAGAATTCACATTTTGCTTAGGTTTCCACTCATAAAGAGAACCTTTTGTCTTAGCTACATGATTCTTTTTATTTAAAACTGAAATAACATTCCTAGGGTGTACTTCTACTTTCTTCTTCTCAGTCCTATTAGTGGAAGGCTTGATCCTATCTTTCTTGTCTTGAGATCCTTTAGCCTTAGTGGACATAGTTACTACTGTAGAAGCCAAGGGAACATTAGTTACAGATTTTGACTTAGCCTTGATGGGTGTGTTTAAAACGGGCTTAGCTCATGGGGTCTTATTAAATGGAGTAATGGCAATGGTGGTTTGTTGTTTAGATGGTACAGATATCGGTTGCCCAATGTACTCTAAGTATGCTAAACAGTCTTGAACGCGATCCACATATAATAAAAGCTCATATACGCTATGACTTGTGGGATCACGTTAACGCATTTCATCAATAATCTCTCTAGCTAGATCAGCATGTTCTAAAGCATTTTTCATATATGTGGAAAACTTAGTGGGACTTTTCCTAAATTTAGGATCCCGATATAGCACACGTGGGTTGGGTTTGGGAGCACTATAGGTCGAGGCAGAGACAGTAGCTGAATTATCAACACTTTCTCTTCCTTTGAGTTGAAGTGTCTCCTTTAATTCTGCTATAACCATGTTTTTGTCTATTAGCTGAATTTTTAGGTCAGATGATTCCTCACATTTCCTGTTCAGTTTGTCAATTAATGACTTTTGTTCTGTCGCATTAAAAGCGAGGCGTTCTTCTATTGAACCAAAATTTTGTGAGTCGCCCTGCCTTACTTGTTCACGCTCTCCTAGTATAGAACTAATTCTATTTTATAGGACATGATTTTTAGTCTCTGCAGCCTCTAGTTCCATTTTTGTTTCTAGTAATTATCTCTTAATTCTCATCATCTCTTCCTCTAAATTCTGAACCATCTGAATCATCTTGTCACTTGTCTCAACGGAGTTTCCACCATCATTTAGTTTTGAAAGAGTTTCATTTTTAGATTGATTCTCAATTTCAAGAGATATAGAATGTTGTTGAAGCTCATTAAAACTTTTTGAGAGTGTATTATACGAATCTTGAAGCTTTAAAAATTCAGCGTTAGATTCATGACAAGAATGATTTTCTATAGTATTCACATGTTCAACCGTATTCACAGATTCATGCACATCATCACAAATATTCACAGTAGATGAAATTTCATGAGTATATTTAACAATAACAACTTGCATCACTTTGAGAGACACCATATGTTCTAAAAAGCGGTCATATTCTGATAAAATCTTTTCCTTTTCAATTAAGTGTTGTTCATAAGCATCATCCATTTTATTGAAAACTTTTTGAATTTCACCAATTTCAAAACTTAAATTACACGCTAGATCATAGACTCCTTGTTTAATATGGTCCACAAACGGAACGATCTCTTTCTCAAACACCGTTTTCATGTGTTCGAACGCCCATTCTCCAGCGGTTTGAGCCGTTGAAGTCGTACATTCCAAAATGACCTTGTCAAACTCGGTAAGGTACTGCCCAATCTCTTCCAAGCTGAGCTTTACCGTACTAACCGGTTGAAGATTCTTAGGAATTTCCTTTGGTTTGTCCGAGTTAACGAGTGTAGGAATTATACTAAGGCATTCTCTAGTAGGCATAAAAGTGGATGTTTGGAGAGTTCTCTTTTTCATATTAAAATGAATTCTAAGATCTATTGTGGCATTTTTTACATTCATTTGAGCATAATCATATTCAGGATATGTAGAAAGTAATTTTAACTGCTTCTCATCATATGGTGTCATACTCTCAGAATCATTTGAGAACACAATCGGATCTAATACCAATCCTAACTTTGTTGCATCATAAAGTCGTGGGTTGTGGTTAAGCGCTTGCTTTGCATACCCCGGGTTAGGTGGTAAGTCTATAAGACGCGATAGATTGAACTCTTTAAATGATGCATGAAACAAGTGTACTAGATGTGAAGCAGCATATTGTTTTAAAAGCTTAATTTCTGTTTCTTTTATTCTTTCAGACGTTTTAATTTCCATTTCAAGCTGTTTGGACTCAAGAATTTCAAAATCCGTTTGAAGTTGTTGAAAATTAGTAACGATTGACTCTTTTTCTTTAAGTTCATTCGAAAGATTTGCTCTTAAACTCTCAATTTCTAGCAGATTGTCCATTTGAACTTTCCTAAACCTATCAAATTCAGGATTGGTTAAGGTAGTGGACACAGGAGTCATTTCCAAGGTTTTAACCTTGTCCTTATGCAAAGCAAGCTCGGACAATAAAGTGTGATTAGCATTCATGGTTTCAAGGATTGTATTATTCATTCTGCTAAGCAAAGATGCCGGGACCCTAACCAAATCAGGTTGAGCAGACGAATTGATAGTCGTAAGAGCTCCCGGTTGTGGTTCACTCAAAGTCTGAGGACTTGCAATGTTATTGCTATCATTGTTTGTCTCGTCGATTGAGTTACTAACCACCGGAGGCTGTTCCGAATACTCAGACATTTGCTCAACTTGATAAGGTACAATACTAGTATCTGTAGCAGTATTTGGTACCTCAGAAATGGTATCAGCTCCATATAGTGAAAGGTTTGCCATAAGAGCTGCTTTGGTGGTGTTAAGATCATCACAATCAGAGTCATATGCATCTTAATCATCACATTGATATGCAGCATTGTTGGTGATGACTGTTGTGAGACCATCAGTTTCCGCTACTCCCGGATCTGCAAGGAATGCCAATTCTTCTTCATCAAGCTCACGACCTTGGGCTTGAGCATTCACCAGGTAAATCTTCTCCTTAAACCATGTGTCGTCCCTTCTCCTCTTAGGCTGCTTGCATTCTCGGGCCATGTGCCCTTCCCCTTTGCAGTTGTAGCAAATAACCACCTTCATTTTACCAGTGTTGTTTGCCCTTGTAGCAGTAGTAGTGGATGAACGTGCACCAGCAGTAGACGAATTCGATCTCCCTTGAAGTGGTTGCACCATGACTCTTCCGTCCTAAATTGTTGCCTGTTGTCGAGAGTTAGACGAGTTCCTTAACTGATTGTTAGTTGTTGCTGGACCTCGGTAACCTCGTTTGTTCAATGTTTGATTTAAATAAGCAGACATCAGAGCAAGGATTTCAGTAGGGCTATCTCCTTGTCTAAATTCAGGGACAGGGATGTCATCTTCACAGTAGAAAGCTGGTGCTGCTTGAGCTACAGTCTGATTGGTTGGAGTACTGACTTGTTGTGAGTAATGAGGTTGAGGAGCCTCAAGTTGTGGATAGGTACTAGCAAGGTTGGTGGGAGGTTGAAACGGTGGATACTAGTGTGAAGCATAAGGTAATGGGTGTGAATCTCCTTGTGATGATGATGTTGCTGGTTGGTGATAAGATGTTGGCGGCAGTGGCAGAATCGAGTACTGTGGGAAGCTTGGTGTTTGATACACAGGTTGATATGAAGATTTGTGTCTTAAAGCAAGCTGAGAGTTGTGGTATGAAAGCGTAGGATGGTTTGCCAATAATGCCATTGGTTCATGATAAGGTCCTTGAGAAATTCGGTTTTGGATCACATGCTTCTCATGTTGTTGTAAGAAAGCATAGAGTTGATCTAAATTGGACTCGTGTAGATCACGAATCATTTTGACATCTGTGACATATTGACTCCATTCAGGGGGTAATGTGTTCAAAAACTTGGTGTTTAACTGAAACTGTTCAATCCTAAGATTATAGACATTCATGTCATTCATCAGAGTGGTAAACCGCCAGTAAAAATCACGAAGAGTCTCCCCTGGAATGTATTTGAACCTATCAAACAAATCATATAGTTGACACTCTTGTTCTTGCTTAGTGAGAGATGTCCCTTGTAGCAAAACCGCAAGTCGATCCCAAAGATTCTTTGCTACTATATGTTCACTTACCATTCGAAAGATATCGGGTGGAAGGGCTTGAAGAATTGTCTGAACAACCCTTTCATCAGCATCTGCAATGATTTTATTGGCATCGGTTAACTCATGATACTCCCTTGGCCTTGTCACGTTGTTGACGGTAACCTCTCCCCAATCTAATGGTCCTTTATCAATCGATTGAAGCATAAGTCGACCATTTTGTTTGCCCATGATGTACATTCTCATAGATCTTTGATGAGCAAAGGCGGGCGAGTATCGGTACCCGAAATGATCGATATATCGGTGAGTGAAGTCATAGTTGGCATAAATGAATGTGAATTCATTTTGTGATCCCTTGAAAAAAGATTATCAAAGATGATCGAACAATGAAATAAGGTTATGAGTTTTTTGTGTTGTTAACTAAAAGATGTTGTTATCTTGTTGTTGTGTTTGCTTTTGAAATTTTCCAAATTACCAAGTTAAATGCCAAATAGAAGAAAATCCACTAAGTATCTAAAAACAAGTTCTATCGAAGTGTTCTTTCTGTCGGAATACCCAGATCGGAATATCGTACTATCGGAATGCTTAGATCGTAATGCAAAGCTGTCGAAATGATTCAGATCGCAAAGTGCTTGTCAGAATGATTCAGATCGTAATGCTCAGATCGCAATGTAACCTTGTCGGAATGATGATGGTATCGGAATGCCTAGATCGCAATGCAAAGCTGTCGAAATGTTCAGATCGCAAAGCCTATCGGAATGATCAGATCGCAAAGTCTATCGGAATGATTCAGATCGGAATGCTCAGATCGCAATGTAGCTGACAAAATTTAAGCAGAGTAACGACTTAAAAACTTCCTTATAGCCGTCGGAATCCCAGATCGTAAAGAACGATCGGAATGTCCAGATCGGAATAAGTAATGAAATCCAAGTATCGCAATGTGGAACCAAACACTTTCCGATGGTGATGGTTATTGCGATGGAAGCCCCTTTTCACTTGTGCTTTCCGATGGAGATGTTTGCTTGAATTTCGGAATGAAGAACACAAGACCATTTTGCACTTTTGATCCAAGAAAGATTGTGTTTTAACCAAAACCAAGATACCAAAAACACTTTAACACGAATCCCTATGTTACACTACTTGAAACTACGATCAAACACAAAAAAAATTTGAAGGGCAAAAAAAACCAACACCCTACGATATGTTTATAAAACAATACGCAACACAAAAACAAACCTATATCTCATCCCATGCTCTTGATACCAATTGTAGAACCATGATAATCTTTGTGAAACAAGGGTGTTGATGTTTTCTAGAGAGAGAAACTTAGAGAGAGAAATGAAAGAACTTTGTTATATTGAAAACAAGAAATGAAACAACCAACACCTCTTTCCATGGTGGAAAGAGGTTTAAATACCCCAAGTCCTTAATGGACTTGGGCTTCCGGCCCATGAACATGCTCATGGGTCGGGCTATTTGATAAATGAAACTTAACATTACTACGAGCCTATAACTACATTGTTGGAGTGACCGAGACTTTCTATATACGTAAAACATATTTCCAACACTAAGGTTGCATTAAATTACAAAAAAATCAAGGCCACAAAGTACCAAAGCCATATGTTCAATCAAACTGATGTTGCAGGTTTGTATGAATTTTAACATCAGTGGATGTAAACAAAATATTATAGAGTCAAACATGTCTGCATAGTATGAGAATAACAGTATTACAATTTCATTGGATGAAAAACCTAAAGAAAATTGACGTTCTTCGGGCAAATCATGAAATCATGGTAAAAATATTCATGTTATCTGTTAACTGAAATAGCTTAGAATCAAATATACATTTTTGGTCACATAAAAAAGTTTAAGAATGATATTGAAAATACCCTGCCCGTTTCGAATGAACCACTAAAAATATTGAAAATCACAAAACATCCTAAACACACAACTAACTTATCGGTTTTATACAAAACTAACTTATGTATATATATATATATATATATATATATATATATATATATATATATATATATATATATATATATATATATATATATATATATATATATATATATATATATATATATATATATATATATATATATATATATATATATATATATATATATATATATATATATATATATATATATATATATATATATATTGTAACAGCCCCAAAATACCACGCAACGGAATGTCCACATTGGGCGTTACTCATAGCACATCACACACAATCATAGAAAACAATCCCAAAAGAGACGTTAAAATGTATAAATACAACATTGTCTAAAATATTTTCTATCCCAAAAGATACCATCAGAGTAGCGTTTTAGTCCCAAATACCGTTACCAACACAACATGTTCCTCAAAATACTTTAAGTAAATTGTTAATTTAAAAAGGATGAAAAATAACGAAGTTTAGACAAGTAAGCACCAACTCCCTCCCTGCATGCTCTGCTGGTGTCCATCTTGATTACCTGAAATACATGCTTAAAAGGGTCAATACAAAGGTTGAGCGAATCTATAGGTTTTGCAAATCATCATTTGAACACAAGTATATAAAAAGCAATTTCATTTACAGTTCCCTTGTGTGACCCTACGTTGGTATACGAGTCCACACCAATCCATTGTACTCAACGTACCAATCCATTGTACTCAACGTACCAATCCATTTCAATCACAATTCCCTTGTGTGACCCTACATTGGTATACGAGTCCACACCAATTCATTGTACTCAACGTACCAATCCATTGTACTCAACGTACCAATTCCATTGTACTCAACGTACCAATTCCATTGTACTCAACGTACTAATCACAATCAAAACAACATTTAAGTTTAAGCAATCATTCAAAAGACTTGTGTTCTATTTGTTTCAAATAGCATGTATTCCCCCTCGCGGGTTAAAATCATTTAAAACCAGTATAAAAGCGAGGCTATAGACTCACCTTAGATGATACACGAAGCTAGTAGTAGTAGTGATCGCCGAAGTGAAGATGCCTCCCAAATATACACGTCAAAAGCCGCCACCTAACAAATAAGGTGCGCGCTTAGCCACATACTCAAGTATCTCAAACATACTTAGTATAATAAAATCAACGATTCAAAATAGTATGTACATAGACATGACCAACCAATGCAAGTGAATACCTTCTAAACCCCACAACACATACTAGCTTTCCAAAACTAGTACCTTCGATGTTGATCCATCTCAAGATGCCAAATCAACACGGTTCAAGTACCCTACATGGGTCTCCAATCTCAGAATATATACTCACACACAATACTTATATCCTTCTAGAACTTTTAGAAACTAATAGATTAGCCTCTCGCCTCAAACTATGACGCGAGGTTAAGTACCTCTCAATAATACTCAGCCGGTACTTACCAAAAGTACCGACTGTTTTACCATACCTACACATCTCCGTTTTCGACGAAACTTGGTGACAAACTCACTCAATATCTGTAGAAGGCTCAGTTAAAATTTCATCAAATGATTCACATTTTAGACCCACCTGCTCGACACATCTTTCGACCTTAAAAACCGGATTGTTTTACACACTTGACTCGTAAAACCATTTTGATCTTGTTAAACATTCCCATTTATAATATCGCCACTTGACTTTGAAAATAGACTCAAAATGCTAAGTTTAGGGCCTGAGAAAAGCCCTTGACCATTTTTGAAACTCAAGTTATAGTCCCCGGGATTTGACCCAATATCGACAACAATTTCGGATTGCGTCGATACTCGCCTCCCGGTACATGAATATTCAAACCTATGTAACTTTTGACTCGTTATGAGTTAGAAGCTCTACCTTATACCGAAACGAGCGTCTCGGCGACTAATACAACAATATCCAATAATACCAACACTTATCCAACATCTACTGTACGAAAATAGGGCCTAAACCTACTGATGTAAAACACCTTTTTAAAAATCACATCTACAACCATTTTGACCCATTTTTAACATCATCAACACCTTAAATATGCTATATTAATCATTCCTAACATCTCATCTCATTCCTAAATCACTTACATGATTAATACATTCAAAACCCACTACACAAAACATACATGCAATAACCAAAAATTTAATATATAATAATAATAACACTTTCCACTACCTTAAGAATGGATCAAACACTTGTTCTTCATCAAAATCTTTGAAAGAATAAAAAGTTCTTGCATGGTGGATTTTCTTAGATCAAAATGATCACAAGAAGATTATAAGGATGGGTCTTTTGTTAGATTGTCTTGAATCAAGCTAGAAAATCAAATCCAAGGGGTGTTTGTTGTGTTTGGTGTCACGGCAAGAGAAAGAAGAAAGGAGAGAGAGAGATGAAACTTTTGGTGGAAGATTATGTATGTGTATTTTAATATTAAAAATTTCTTTTATATAGTGGGTGAGGGTAAAACTTGCAATTTATGCGTTCGTGTGGACTAAAATGTAAATATTAATTAAAAAGCGGGAAATGACTATTAGTCAATTTTAAAAATATTTATGAGAGTCAGGTTTCATAAAAATATAAATCTCGTTTGTTAAATCGATCGTTTTAATAGTTAAACGCACACAAAACAAAATAATAAAGTTCGACTCGACTTAAAACGTAAATGAAATAAAAATTCCAAAAATCTACAATATCGAGATAATCAATACTAAAATATAAAATTTGGGCATCCATCGGCATCACGATCACTAGTAGTACTCTTCAGCCATCAAAAAAATTAAATATATGCACACATTACCGATTTCAACGTAAACCATCAAACATAATAATACTTACCATTACTTAGAAACTCAAAATACGTTACATAGTTGGGGTAAAACAATGACGTAAAGTATGGGATATTACATTCTCACCTCCTTAAAGGAGCGACGTCCCGGCGCTCGCCTCGCCTCATACTCGTATCGCGCTCTCCTAGGAAAAACGAGGGCACTTCTTATAAATAATTACTCACGTTCCCACGTGAATCTCGTTCCACGTCTCGAAATATATCGCACCTTCGCAATGAGAATCTTACTCGGTCTCAAACGCTTAACCTCTCGATCCAAGATGTCTACTGGTTCTTCTACAAAATGCAACTCGTCGCCAAGTTGTATCTCACCAAAAGGGGATGAATGAGTCCTTATCCGATAATAACTTCTTCAAGCTCGACACACGAAAATTTACACAAATTACAAGAATCTCATCCAACGATTTTAACTTATAAACAACCGGTCCCATCCGCTGGGTGATCTTAAACGGTCCAACGGTCCTCACAAAAACAATTACTCACGAAAGATAGTCGCATGGGTCGCATAAAACTCCATTGAAAACATTCTAGAAAAGAATTGAGACGAGGTAATTAGTACTAGTCGTACAAAATCACCTTATTGCGTATTCTCGAACATGCCAACCTACTTCGTCAAACGCGAGTTCGACGATACGGAAATCCTTCGGCGTATACATTGCGCTATCGGACGCATTACGATCTAATTCAAACACAAAGACAACACCATGGACGCAAAATCAAGTCACGACATGTTTGTCAAAATCCAAACCATGCCACATAAATAAATTCAATCAGGTTAACTCATGCTTGCTAAATAGCCAAGCCATGATAAATAAGATCACTTGACAAGACCTTCGGGCAAGTCCAGTCAATTGGTTCAGGTGCTAGGGTTGGTATCTGTCAAGCAGGTTTGGATAATAGATGTGCAGTTAGCTTGAGTTTAAGGATAGTTGTCTTTGTTGCCACCAATGTGATTGTAAAGGAATGCCATAAGCTAATAGAAATGACATTGAAGAGATTAGTTGACAACAGTCAAAAGATGGGCGCCTAAATCCAATACAATAGGGGTCTATCAGTGCAAGTCGGCTGAGCACCGTGATTGAGGAGTGGGTAGGTGGGTTAGGTGCACTTCTCGCCCAGTGGGAAGTAATGAAAATTGCAAGCAAAAGGACATCCACTAGCCGGATAGCCATGGACGCACATCAAAGGAAATAAAAAGAAAATATTTCGTCATCGGAGTGTGCTCACACTCGGATCCAAACTCAAAAGATAATACAAAAACACCATCTCACTTCCGCCCACGCGCATTCAAAGTCTCAATATCATCGTCGTTGAAGGTCAAAAAGATACTACAATGTATGTGTTCTCCATGATCGGACGTCATTGGACAATGCCGCCTCAAGTTCTCACAACTTACGATCACTCAACTCGATCACATACCACATAAGTACCTAAAAACAAAGGTCAAACATAAACATCAAATGTAAATCTCCGTCGTTGATCATCGATAAAACCTTGGACTAGCCCTTGATAATACAACTCGATCTCTAAAGTCTATCCACTTGCGGTGTCGGCAACAACATACTCTTCGAAGAGAAAACGAATTTGTTAATTCCAGTCATTAAGAAATTCGGTCCATTGGCGAGAATTCACAACATATCGGGCATACCATTAAGTTCTACTCCAGTGTTCAACGTACAAAAGCGTCCCACTAATTTTTGCTTCAGCGTTCATCGTACAAAGGCGTCCCAATAATTTCGACTTCAGTGCTCAAGGTGATGCATCATATTCCTCGTTTTTAGTTCGTCATACTAGCCCCAAGAGTTTCGTCATCAAGAAAAGTCTTCGGTGACCCTTTGATATTAGCAAGTAAAATTACAAGAGCTTCAAACCCATGATAAGTTGCCGTTGATAACTCGATCCTCAGTCAATCCACAAATACATGCATAAATCCTGGTGACGCTTAAACAAGTCGCCTATTCTCGGAACGGTCAATTGGTTCTAAACGATTAGCTTATAAAGCTCGCGATCATCGAGACACATTAGAAATGGTCCATCAAAACAAATCACAACTCGAGAGAAGTACAATGGGTTATTCGTACATAGATGATAATCGACGATCATCATAATGACGACAACATCGAACGATTCTTACCAACGAAATACGAGTCGAAGGAAGACGTACGCACACCAAAAATCCACAAATCAAGCCAGACATACTTGGGCCCACTCATTTATAACTCCTTGTCTACATCAAAAGGCGTCCCCCTCCATGTATACAAGAGTTTATAAATTTACGGTTCGGGAACTT
Organism: Glebionis coronaria; assembly: GCA_025667525.1. Taxonomy (NCBI): domain Eukaryota; kingdom Viridiplantae; phylum Streptophyta; class Magnoliopsida; order Asterales; family Asteraceae; genus Glebionis; species Glebionis coronaria. The sequence goes on along the minus strand of CM046880.1, from coordinate 179,319,428 downwards.
ATAACTTTCTTGTTCAAATGAAAAGGCGTCCCAATCCATTTCAACAAGACGATTATAAGTCATCCTACTCAAGTATTACTATCTCTCAACACGATATCATATCCAAATACCATAGTAAATATAAGGTGTCAAATAAACTTACATCATGATTTCCGTATTCAAATGTCCCATTCCATTTGAATAAGGAAATCATAACGATCTAAGGTCCAGTGGTTTAAAACCTTCTTATTCAAATGTCCCAATCCATTTAAATAAGACAACCTTAAACGACTCATAGTTGAGCGAGTTAAAATCTCTATATCTAAATGTCCCATTCCAATTAGATACAAGGCATTAAGCCACTCAACCGAATGACTACTACGAGCATATCTTTGTTGTACCCAAACTATATATATTTGATTAGGATATATATATCTTAGGTCCAACATTGGCATCCTCCTTTTCGCCAGTAAAACGTAGTCATATAAAACCAAATCACACGTCGCATTACGTAGAAGATGTCGCCTTGGATAAATGGTTCTTCAAAATCATAAGAAGTAACGGAAATAAAAATATCACGCTAATCAATTACGTTTCAATATGAGATGTCCAAAAATAGCACATCACGATGTGACTCCCAAAGTATTTAACGAATTCATACTCGTATCCAATATGCGTAATTATCAAGATCGGTGATTGGCGATGAGGCCGAATCCTATTCAAAAACGCATTATAAAATGTACAACAATCATTCAAGGACCATTGCTTCGCGTACAATGCCTTTAAATATCATAGTATATTCATACATATACATACTACCATTACTATATACACATAGGTTCACATAATCATAGTCAAATATAAAGTAATACAAGAATAGCCTTACCGGAGCCATGCGGAATAGTTGCGTGCTTAAAACTTTTACGACACACCAAAAGTTATAGTTTAGGACATTTTCAAAAAAAAAAAATCGACCTAGTTCTCTATAACTTGTGGCTCTGATACCAATTTGTAACAGCCCCAAATTACCACGCAGCGGAATGTCCACATTGGGCGTTACTCATAGCACATCACACACAATCATAGAAAACAATCCCAAAAGAGACGTTAAAATGTATAAATACAACATTGTCTAAAATATTTTCCATCCCAAAAGATACCATCAGAGTAGCGTTTTAGTCCCAAATACCGTTACCAACACAACATGTTCCTCAAAATACTTTAAGTAAATTGTTAATTTAAAAAGGATGAAAAATAACGAAGTTTAGACAAGTAAGCACCAACTCCCTCCCTGCATGCTCCGTTGCTATCCATCTTGATTACCTGAAATACATGCTTAAAAGGGTCAACACAAAGGTTGAGCGAATCTATAGGTTTTGCAAATCATCATTTGAACACAAGTATATAAAAAGCAATTTCATTTACAGTTCCCTTGTGTGACCCTACGTTGGTATACGAGTCCACACCAATCCATTGTACTCAACGTACCAATCCATTGTACTCAACGTACCAATCCATTTCAATCACAATTCCCTTGTGTGACCCTACGTTGGTATACGAGTCCACACCAATTCATTGTACTCAACGTACCAATCCATTGTACTCAACGTACCAATTCCATTGTACTCAACGTACCAATTCCATTGTACTCAACGTACTAATCACAATCAAAACAACATTTAAGTTTAAGCAATCATTCAAAAGACTTGTGTTCTATTTGTTTCAAATAGCATGTATTCCCCCTCGCGGGTTAAAATCATTTAAAACCAGTATAAAAGCGAGGCTATAGACTCACCTTAGATGATACACGAAGCTAGTAGTAGTAGTGATCGCCGAAGTGAAGATGCCTCCCAAATATACACGTCAAAAGCCGCCACCTAACAAATAAGGTGCGCGCTTAGCCACATACTCAAGTATCTCAAACATACTTAGTATAATAAAATCAACGATTCAAAATAGTATGTACATAGACATGACCAACCAATGCAAGTGAATACCTTCTAAACCCCACAACACATACTAGCTTTCCAAAACTAGTACCTTCGATGTTGATCCATCTCAAGATGCCAAATCAACACGGTTCAAGTACCCTACATGGGTCTCCAATCTCAGAATATATACTCACACACAATACTTATATCCTTCTATAACTTTTAGAAACTAATAGATTAGCCTCTCGCCTCAAACTATGACGCGAGGTTAAGTACCTCTCAATAATACTCAGCCGGTACTTACCAAAAGTACCCATTGTTTTACCATACCTACACATCTCCGTTTTCGACGAAACTTGGTGACAAACTCACTCAATATCTGTAGAAGGCTCAGTTAAAATTTCATCAAATGATTCACATTTTAGACCCACCTGCTCGACACATCTTTCGACCTTAAAAACCGGACTGTTTTACACACTTGACTCGTAAAACCATTTTGATCTTGTTAAACATTCCCATTTACAATATCGCCACTTGACTTTGAAAATAGACTCAAAATGATAAGTTTAGGGCCTGAGAACAGCCCTTGACCATTATTGAAACTCAAGTTATAGTCCCCGGGATTTGACCCAATATCGACAACAATTTCGGATTGCGTCGATACTCGCCTCCCGGTACACGAATATTCAAACCTATGTAACTTTTGACTCGTTATGAGTTAGAAGCTCTACCTTATACCGAAACGAGCGTCTCGGCGACTACTACAACAATATCCAATAATAACAACACTTATCCAACATCTACTGTACGAAAATAGGGCCTAAACCTACTGATGTAAAACACCTTTTTAAAAATCACATCTACAACCATTTTGACCCATTTTTAACATCATCAACACCTCAAATATGCTATATTAATCATTCCTAACATCTCATCTCATTCCTAAATCACTTGCATGATTAATACATTCAAAACCCACTACACAAAACATACATGCAATAACCAAAAATTTAATATATAATAATAATAACACTTTCCACTACCTTAAGAATGGATCAAACACTTGTTCTTCATCAAAATCTTTGAAAGAATAAAAAGTTCTTGCATGTTGGATTTTCTTAGATCAAAATGATCGTAAGAAGATTATAAGGATGGGTCTTTTGTTAGATTGTCTTGAATCAAGCTAGAAAATCAAATCCAAGGGGTGTTTGTTGTGTTTGGTGTCACGGCAAGAGAAAGAAGAAAGGAGAGAGAGAGATGAAACTTTTGGTGGAAGATTATGTATGTGTATTTTAATATTAAAAATTTCTTTTATATAGTGGGTGAGGGTAAAACTTGCAATTTATGCATTCGTGTGGACTAAAATGTAAATATTAATTAAAAAGCGGGAAATGACTATTAGTCAATTTTAAAAATATTTACGAGAGTCGGGTTTCATAAAAATATAAATCTCGTTTGTTAAATCGATCGTTTTAATAGTTAAACGCACACAAAACGAAATAATAAAGTTCGACACGACTTAAAACGTAAATGAAATAAAAATTCCAAAAATCTCCAATATCGAGATAATCAATACTAAAATATAAAATTTGGGCATCCATCGGCATCACGATCACTAGTAGTACTCTTCAGCCATCAAAACAATTAAATATATGCACACATTACCGATTTCAACGTAAACCATCAAACATAATAATACTTACCATTACTTAGAAACTCAAAATACGTTACATAGTTGGGGTAAAACGATGACGTAAAGTATGGGATATTACATATATACATATATATATATATATATATATATATATATATATATATATATATATATATATATATATATATATATATATATATATATATATATATATATATATATATATATATATATATATATATATATATATATATATATATATATATGTATATATATATATTTATATATATATATATATGTATATATATATATATACCTATATATATACATATGTATATATATATACATATATATACATACATACATACATACATATATATATATATATATATATATATATATATATATATATATATATATATATATATATATATATATATATATATATATATATATATATATATATATATATATATATATATATATATATATATATATATATATATATATATATATATATATATATATATATATATATATATATATATGTATATATATATATATATACCTATATATACATATGTATATATATATACATATATATATACATACATACATATATATATATACATACATATATATATATATATATATATATATATATATATATATATATATATATATATATATATATATATATATATATATATATAGATATATATATATATATATATATATATATATATATATATATATATATATATATATATATATATATATATATATATATATATATATATATATATATATATATATATATATATATATATATATATATATATATATATATATAGAGAGAGAGAGAGAGAGAGAGAGAGAGAGAGAGAGAGAGAGATGAGATCAAAAGAAAACTTTATCTCAATAGAAAACTTAAAAAACCCATCAACCACTGTTGGATCAAGCTCCCTTCCCCTCCTTTTTTTCATCAAACTACATGGGTTGTTTGTAACTTTATGAAATTTCCAGGGTTTGTTTTGTAACAACTTTTAAATTTCCCATCTTTTTATAAATTTCTTACGTGTTTCATTTTTCTTGGAACAATTATAATTTCTTTTATTTTCTTACGTTTTTCATTTATACACTTTACAAGATTTCGTTCCAAACTAATGTTTTTGAAATTTCTTAAATATTTCCATATTGTCGTATATATATACATACAACGTGTTCTTTAGAAACGTAATTTGCATTTACAGGAGTGGGCATTATGCTTGATGAGTATTTCTGCACGCAAATGACAATGTCTCGGAAATATAGTAATTAGAATAGAAACTTATTACTATTAGTGTTCAAAGAACAAGAAAACCCCCTAATCTTTTTTTTGAAGAAAACCCCCTAATCTAATCAACCCATCTACAATGAAAAAACCCGACAGATGTCCATCTTTTGGCACCTCAAACTGAGTATAAGCCCGATAACGATAGCGAAAACCACCAAATCCTAGTCGAAACACAGATAAAGGATACACTTACTCTCATTGTTCAAAAGGAAAAAGATACAATTAGTTTGTATATTTGAAACGAACAAGAAAACCCAGACTAAGCATATGGTTAACATTCTTACTTTACCTTCACCGTCTTTTCATTTGCATCCACATCCGTACCTTTCTCAAGAACAAACTGATGAGGCCAAAAACTGGAGCTGAAAACAATCAGGTCATACGTAAATCAGATACACAAGGACATAAATATACAAAGGTCGAAAAAACAGTAATAAATATGAATAAATATTACGACATCAAATTCCTTACCATTAGCATCCTGTAACAAGTAGCACCTAACAAATGAACTATGTATCCAGAAATCAGTTAACAACTAAAAAGATTGAGAAATGAATGAACTGGCAGCTACCTAAATAATATATCTGACTTGGAACCATAAGGTATATAAGCAAGAAGCACAGGACACATGTAACTAAGAGTCCCCACAACCTCAAATTGGAACACATTTGAGAAGAAAATTTTGAGTGTCCAATCATCACTCCAAACAGTCCTGTGCGCTAAACAAATAAATACAGGCTTAGTCAAGTGATTGACATGATTTCTCATCGTTCCTACCATAAACTACTTGGTTTCTTTTAAAACTGTTCAAGTCACTGCGTTACTCCTATCATAAATGTAATTTTTAAAATAGTTAATTTTTGTTTCTGAGTTACTAGAAGTGTGTTGATGTGTGCGTAGATGCATATACATTACCTATGGTACTGACTATCACGGGCATAAAGTGAGTCTATATTGACCTTTACATAAGAGCAATAAGTAGGGAATATCTTTGCCATTGTTTTAATCGAAGTGTGTTGGTGTGCACCACATATGTGGATGCCTGTACATTACCTATGGTACTGACTATCATGGTTATAAATTGAGGATATGATGAACTTTACACAAGAGAAATAAGTAGGGGTATATATTTGTCATTGGCCTATTAGATCAGTTGCTAAGAAATACTGACTATACGAGTCTACCCTGATTTCATCACAGTGGTTCTTAACATTAATGGCTGCTATTCAACACAAAATTAGCCCTTTTAGGTTCATGTATGTAACTTATGATAGAAAATTGACAATTATTGAAATTATTTCAGAGAAATATGAAGTGTCAATTTACCTTCATTTTCTTGTAAATTGGTTGCAACTGATGGCCAGTTTCCTTAGCTTTTTCCAGTCGGTTTTTTGTTTTCCCCACCCATGACTTGAGATCGAACAGACTTCCACAAAAATTAATTCTCAGTAGCCTTAGATTATACCAATCCCAATAATTCAATTGCCTGGAAATAAAAATTTAACAAGAATTATAAAAAACAAAATGAGAATAAGGCAAAGCCAATAATCGACAAAGGGGCCTGTTATTAACAGGGATGCAGCCAATAATCCACCGCTAATATAAAATAAATTGATTCATCCCCAATCGGTAATTACCTTTTGCTCCCACCCGACCCCTTTTGCCACTTTTTAACTATTCAATTGTCCCCCGTCCATTTAAATGTACATGGGGAAATTCGTGGCTGTTAGCCAATCGCCCACGAATATATGAATTTTACCCACGTAATTCGTCCGTGGCTATTCGACAGATTTCTAGTAGTGAATCGTCATGACACGCGATAAGTCCAAAAAAAAGATGACCCATTTGCTTATATAACCATATATCAAAAAACACCAGACGGCCTATTTTGGAACAGTAATCAAACAACCAGAAAAAATCCATTTACTAAAAAGATGATTATAAAGATTGTTATCAAGCCAACACTCTATTTTGCAATTTAAGTGTCTGAAATAATTGATGACTTCTTGGTAATTGAAGAAAAGACTTGTTCTTTTCTAGTGTTCTTGCCAAAATATCCAATACTCGCGTGAAAACTACACACCTTTAACAAGTTCCTAATGTTTATATGTAGGCTCATATAATGCTAAAGTCAGTTCCTCCCCACATGGTATATGTACTACTATAATAATTTTTTTTGTTTTAATCAGTGTTGTAAATATCGGTCATGGCGGCCGATATATCGGTGATATATCGCTTGGCGGAGGTCCATCGCCACACCATGGAGCATATCGGCCAACTTGGCGTTTTGGTCAAATATCGGTCAATATTGGCCAATATCGGTAAAAAATCGGTTGACTTTTGATATTTTGATTGTTTTTTATTGTGTTTTTATTTTTTAATGTAAATTTTACAAGATATATAACTAAAACTAATGAATACATTAATAAAATTATAAAAATATATAAGAATTTCATATTTATATTAAACAAATTCAAAAAAATATATAAAATAATGATAAAAATATATAAAATAATGATAAAAATATATAAAATAATGATAAAAATATATAAAATAATGATAAAAATATATAAAATAATGATAAAATATATAAAATAATGATAAAATATATAAAATAATGATAATTTATAGTACCCCGCCGAGAAACCGATATATCACCGCCAAGACGATATATCGCTTGGCGGTGGTCGACCGCCGAGACCCTGTCGAGCGATATTTACAACCTTGTTTTTAATATTAGTTAATTAATTAAAGTCTCGGACACGAGAGTTTACCTTTCTTTACAGATGCCAAATGCTCGATTACTTCCTGGTCAACATACACACCTCCCTGTCCAAGTTGGTATACCATCTTCAATTTAACCTCTATCCGAGCTTCCCCCTCTTGCTCAAAACAAGGTACAACCTGGATTCTGCAACATCATTTCCACTACAGCCTCTGCACCATCATTTGCTCAGAACAAGGTACAACCTGGATATTGCCCCATCATTTCCACTACATCCTCTGCATCATCATTTCCTCTTGCTCCGAACATAGTCAAAGTCAACCATATACCAGCTAGTATTCTGCATTATCATTTCTCATGCAGCCTCGTTTCCAAAAGCCACTACCAAGCCAACTTCAAGTTTTGCATAATCTAACAGAATCAAGACTAGCAGCTACTGGAAATCATCCGACTTCACATCCACAACATCCTGGTAGAAAATCGTCATATAATACACATATTCAACTATCACTAATCGACTTATAATACACATGTTTCATCCTGTACTATCATGTTTTATCCTATACTATATAATGTTTTTTCAAATAATCGATGCTCTTTGAATGGTTTACCAGAGGATATCGTGTATCCATCTTTGAACTTCATTGAATTTGTATGCTGAGCCCTAAGCTTTCCATTTTCCACTGATAATCATATTAATTGTAACACAAGTTGTCATACAAGTGGATAAGTTGTCATCAATTTTGATCTACTCTTCGATTAAATAGTAAACATGCAAATTGATGCACTAATATGTCCAAACAGATGCTCTAAATATGCAAATGGATGCACTAATATGTCTAAAGAGATGCATTAATATTCTCTCATATTTTTGTACCTTTATCTAGATGGTGTTTCTAATGGTTGACTATTCAATGCATAATTTGAAGGATTATGCTAGACCCATGACCTGAACATGCTATTGAAAGCAATATCTAAGTAAAACTAACCCATATAGACCCATAATCTGAACATGCTATGAGCTCAAAAGTAGAGAGCAAGTTTAGCAAAACGTTAATGCAGAAACAACAAAACAGATTCAAGGTGCAAATCATAACAATTTTGAAGATCCATGACTTTACAACATGACCATCAGCGACATTAAATACTCTATTACACATCTAGAAGTCAGTACCAAGGCTGATTCAGTTGTTCCAAACACTAGCATACCTAGTCAAAATGTTACAATCCCAGCCATCAATATTGAAAAGTATCATTCAAATTAGAACCAATAAGCAGGATGAAACATGTGTATTACAACCTCAAAACTTCTAATCTACTACATATCAGAACCAATAAGCAGTTCTGATAAGCAACCCCATACACTCCCTTAATCTATCACAATGCACTGCCATGTAACACAACCATATACTGTAGTAATTACCTGGTTCAGTGACTAATGCAATTACGTGCCAGCCTCTACCATGTGACAGAACTACATACTAATCAACTCCTCGTAATCATGTATCTCATTTTTTCCCTCAACATCAGCTCCTATATATCATTGTCATGCAGCAATTCCCTCAAACTCAATTCCCAAGATTCTATGTTATTAAACGAGTAAGTACCCTGAAATCAGAATAGGATATAGCACACTATTCTAAGTAAACATGGAAATGGACGCACTAATATGTCAAAACAGATGTTATAAACATGAAAATGGATGCACTAATATGTCTAAGGGAAATGATACTTACACGGAAGATATTACTTGGTACACATAAAGTTAAAGTACAAATATTGTTTTACCGCTTATAATACACGGTCTCTCTTTAGGATTTTTTTTTCTTCTTGACAACTTCACCACCGTCTCTTTCCTATCCACAATCTGTAAGATCTTTTGTTTCTATATTACAGAGCTACTAATATACAGGATTAGTTAAATCCCAACCGATTTTGTCCTACATAAACTTTCTGGTTCACATATATCTAAAGTTACTAACAAAGGACATGACCATTTTGCCCAAATACTGATTTTTCCAAACTCTCTTTAGCCATTAACTTTTATAAGTGACCGACAACATGATAGAAATCACGTTCGTGTAACAACTCGTGATTGGGTCAAGTTCCTTTTAGCCACTGTAATTTTTTTCTTTTCCAATCATTGACGTCTCAATGTTTTTTGAAGTTCCTTTTTTTGAAAATCAACGGAGGTGGATATACTAAGTCCTCAGATATGCGCATTAAGCCGTTGAACCAAATTATATGTTAGTGGTCTAAGATGGTTATAAGGAAGCTTTAAAGCTATCGGTGAATGTATCCGTTTGTTACACACGTACCTCATACCCCATAGAAGGTGCAGTAGTATTTTAGTGCATTAATCTGGTGGCATGTTAGTTTTGATGTATTAACTGTCGAGTTCATATTAGTCACGGATGATATGAAAGTAAAAGTCAACAACTACAGTGGTAAACCTGATTAGAAAGGAGAAAGTTTTAAAAGGTAAAAGAGATGCTAATTGTGAGGGGTAAAAAGGTCTTTTTACATTAATTTTCTATGTGCGTAGTAAATTCTTCCGTGAGAATATCACCTCCCTATCTCTAAACAGATGATATAAACATGAGAATGGATGCCCTAATATGTCCAAACATATGCAATAATATTCTACATTTACATCTATGGTATTTTTATGGTTGATTATTCAATGCAGAATCTGGTATTATGCTCCATCTAATGTAGAGCTCACATCGACACCTATTCTAAATTCTACTTATGACAATCAGATTTGTTTTACTAATCAGGTTCGTTTTACCCAAAGGATTTGACAGCCCCTTGTGGACATCAGGTATGCTCCTTCATATACCTCGCAATTACAAGTTACAACCATTCTTATATAAACAGTTAATTTTAGGTTGATTTTTGATAATTAAACCACTGACCGAATCGAATTTGACATTATTACTTAGTAAGAATGTGGGTATGACCAACCTGTTATACAAAAGCTTCAGTTGTGCCCTATTTGTCAAATTAAAATCGAAACTAGAATAAAGCTATATTAGGCTTGATTTCATCTATATTAAGTAATTACTTTTGGCAGCTTAAATTCTTAAAAGGTCTGCATTTACTTCGTGGTGATGTTCTTATATTTTTTTAAGTATTTATATTTCCGACTCTGAATCTGTAAACGAAATAGTGGCGCTCATATGTATACTTTGAATGCCCTACTTTAATACAAATGCATGCACTATATAGATCATACAGATAATGAGATCAATGAACTAAAAAACTCATAAAAAAATATTTCTCGTTCACTGATATCATTAGATGATCTAATACATTCTTAAAACAGATGTTCCTTTTCATAATACCGTGATGCCTTGTAACATTATTAAAATGATGCCCTATAACTGTTTCAAACTGATACTCTAAAGCAGTTTCAAATTGACGCCCTGTAGTTTTGAAGTAATTAAAACATTATTAACAACAAATTCCTTAAGTGATTTCATAACACAAACATATACCATTATACCCTAAACAAACAAACAAACAAACAAACAAACATACACCCTAATCTTTCCATTTCATTCTCCGATCTAACGCAACGCCCAAGTTTTGTCACCTGTTGCACTGCCACACGTTACACCTACTTGATGTGTTACTATACACCAAACGAATTCCTTAATTTATATTTACATACACATTTCATAGATTGATCGTCATTAATCGATAGAAATATATTTTTAATTTTTTATATACCTATTCCATAAACAATCACAAAAAATTAACACAGACTCACAAAATAAAGACAATGAAAAATGAAAATATAAATAAATAAATAAATCTAAAAATATGTAACTTACAACTTTCTTGTTTGTAATCGTGATTTGTAGGCACTTACGAGTTGAATCTAGCTTCGTGACTTTTTTTGGATAAATATATTACAATCCTCACGCTTTAATTCAATAGAACCAATTTGTAAAAACTTACAGTTATAACTTTGAATAATGAAGATAATTGTGGTGATGGAGATTGCGGCGGTGATGGAGATTGCGGCGGTGGAGAGTCCGACGGCGATGGAGATTGCTGGAGCGATGGAGATGGGGGCCACGTCCTAATGAATTTCGTATGTTTTGTATTTGAAAGTGACGACCCTTATTTCATTTACTCTATTTTTCCCTTTTCACCCTGAAGTTTCAGTCATTCGCAAAATCTACCCTATAATTTGTTTTCTAGGTTTTCTACAAATATGAAGTTTTCTCTAGAACCCATCCCTATATATATATATATATATATATATATATATATATATATATATATATATATATATATATATATATATATATATATATATATATATATATATATATATATATATATATATATATATATATATATATATATATATATATATATATATATATATATATAGGGGAGAGTTAAAATAAAAAGACTTTTTTTGTGAGAAGGATAAGAAGGATTTTCAGCCATTGATTTAAAATCAATGGATGAGATCAATCCATATTTCTAACTAACTAACTAACTAACTAACTAACCATATAAACATGATTTTAAAAAAGTTCTCGAAAAATTCTGAAAAAATTCCATAATATCGGATATGTTGGTGCATAAAAAAGTTGTGAAGAAAGTTTTCTTAATTTTGAGTTTTTTGCGTTTTTTTAATGCACAAAAAACGAAATTTGATGCACAAAAAGATGAAATTTTGTGTACAAATTTTTTTCATGCACAAAATTTTTAAGTTGTTTTAGTTTGATGCGGCATCAAATTTTAAAGAAAAAAGTCAAAAGAAGTTGGGTATAAAAATGAATTCTTGATACATAAAAAACGTAAAAAACCCAAAATTTATCGTTTTTGTGCATCAAAATTTCGTTTTTGTGCATTAAAAAAACGTAAAAATCTTCGAATTAAAAAAACTTTTTTCACAAAAGTTTTTTGCACCAAGATACCCGATCTACTCGAATTTTTTCAGAATTTTTGAAAAACTTTTTAAAAATCATATTTAAATGGTTAGTTAGTTAGTTGGTTAGTTAGTTAGGATTATGGTTTAATCTCATCCATTGATTTTAAAATCAATGGCTGAAAATCCTTCTTATCCTTCTCACCAAAAAAAGTCTTTTTATTTGATCTCTCCCCTATATATATATATATATATATATATATATATATATATATATATATATATATATATATATATATATATATATATATATATATATATATATATATATATATATATATATATATATATATATATATATATATATATATATATATATATGTATATATCTTTACTTATATATGGGGATAACTATGATTTAGATAATGCTGACTAGGATAATTCATAAAGGATGACGTGGCACTTTGATTTGTAATAGTATATATTTGTCGATTGTTTTTATATGGTATTATTTTATTTTCTAAAAAAAAACGATATTCTCAGATCGAAAAAAACAAGAGGCTTCATTGCCAAAAATAAACTCAATCTTCCAACGTTCCAAAAATAAACTCAATGGAATCCTAATTCAATTGTATACAATTTATAATAACACACAATTTATTCAACTGAATCGTTCATTCTTATCGATAATCCAAGATGATCACCGGTTCATTAAACTAGAATAACCCTACATTTATTCAATAACACACCTACAAACGCACACAGACCCTACATCCGTAGAAGAACTATCAACTCTTTAAGAATCATCTTTGGAGGTACTCCTTTATTTAATTTGTTTGAACTAAATCAAATTAGGTGTTTGTCAATTTTAATGTGAGATTTAGGGATTTAGTTAGTTTGCAAATTTTAATTATTGATTTTAGTTTGAACGTATGGCGATTGATTTTAGTTTTGTCTCCTTGAGCGATCCAACAATAGCAGCGATATAAACAAGGAAAGAAGAACGTTAAATTTGTATAAATTATTTGTTTTAGTGTTTCCGCTATAGAATATGGCCACTCAAATTACCTAATAATGCTTGCATATGTCAATTTTATCTTGACCTCTCGCCTTTATTATCTTTTGAGTTTTAACTATAACAATGAATGCCTCATGTCAATGGTATTGATTGATAAGTCGTGATAATGGGAGAATGAGATGTTCTTCTAAATTTAGTCACAGTGATACCATTATGAGCTCCTATGTGACCTTAAAGTCTAAAAGGTAGTATAAGAGAATGTATTGTAAGATAATAGATAAACATGTTGTGCTCTTTTTAGCCATATGCTTCCTAGATAGAAACTGCATAGTGACTAGATGAGTGCAACGTTAATCATTTATGCGTCTTCGGATGAAGCTTCAAATACATAGGTATGTAGTACTTGAGGAAATTTTATTTTTGCTCCAATAACTTACAAAAGCATTCATGTAGATTATGTCATGCCTACACTAACAAACACGCAAAAGAGATATACACCTTTACAGTCTCACTATCACCCAGTTACACGTTTACACATGTTATTTGGATTCTTTGTTGTTTACAGTTTGCTAAACTTGAGTTCGTCTGATAATCTATCAATAATCTGAGATAAAGGTGAGTTATTTTTAAGATCATCGTCTGGTTTGACCACCCACGCCAATACAACAAAGTATGGTGATTATCGATGTTTTAAATTTCCATATATAATCTCACTCATCAATAAACTCTTTGTCTTGGCGACAGAGAGATTATATTTGGTCCAGGGTTAATAAAAGATATAAATTATATAACTATATTGTGATTAAAAAATTATTGAAGAATAAATGTGTAAAAAGTCACACTAAAGAAAGCAACTATATGTTCAGTTTATTTTCAAACACTTTAACTTGGTTCCTTTAAAAAGGATCCGAAGGAGTTATACAAGTGTGGATATCATCAAGCTCATAAGGTTGTTGCGATCACTGGCCCATCTTCCATTCTTCTCATGTATATGCTCTTGTGATTCTATGATGGTTTTAAAAGGTGCTTGAAGTATAATGAGATATCTGTAGTATGTTCTTTTTGTTTCAATTATTCCAAAAAAAATTGTTTTCTGTTTTTGCTATTGTGAAGTCAGATTTCAGCTATTCATTCTTGTATTTTTCTATAAGTTTTTCTAGAAGTATTAGCTTCATGGATGTGTAAGATGAATTGTTAAGATTTTTTTTGTTTGCATGAAATTTAAGTTGTGTGCATGTGCTTATTATTGTGATGCTATTGATGTGTATTAGCTTCAAGTTGCATACTTGTCACCACACTTTTGTTCGCAAGGAGTATTGTGTTAACATGTATGGGCTATTTCTTCTAAGTGCTCTATATAAACATAATGCTAATTTTTCTTCAAGCTCTTACTTTGATGACTAATGTTTTTTAAAATTATGTGATTCAGACGGTGTGGTGTGCACAACTTAAAAAATCACTTTATCCTTTGAAATTCATCACTTAGCTGACTTTGTCTTTATGTTGCTTGAGTTTAATATATTGTACAAGTAAATTTCTTTTCACATGAACTTGCGATTTAATGGTATCTTACTAACGCGTTTTTCAGGGTGCGAGGTACAAAAAAGTGGTCGCAGGAAGATCGATTGTTGATCTCCATGTACCTGGAGGCATTGAATTTCAGTAAAGTTGTCATACAAGCGGCTGAAATGTTAGTCATGGTCAGGAAAACATTTTACCAGGTGGTGTTGCTACAACAGAAATAGTGGTCAGGTAATGGTTCCAAACTACTAATAGTGTAGTCGCCAAAAATAAAATTACCAAATACTGATACCAGATGCTGATCAGGGTGAATGAAAATGATGTTAGACTATCCGTGATTATTCCATTGCTGTGATACTCGCCCCTTATATCTTTATTTTTCTGATGGTAGTATTATATGCAGGTTTTTCATGTAGTGCCCAAACAAACTTCCGGCATTTTGAGCATCAAGAGATGGTAAATATTATAGGTATCAAAGAGGTATGATCCGGCATTTTGATGTGGTGCCTCACTATGCAAAATCTTAACCCCACATGTTCCTTCAGGTACGTTTGCTTTACTATCTGTTTCCCAAGGTTTATCTAACTGATCTAAACTTTTAAAAAATCACGTCTAAACGCCCCTTATATAGTCAATGAGCACGTATTAGCCGATCATATAGATGCAAACGGCACGTCCTAACCTGGATTTCACTATTTCTGTCTTGAAACCAAGCTTTTCAAGATACAGACTCCTTTTAGGCTTTGGCTTAGCCAGCCCAAGTCAGGCACTCATGCTGTGAATAACGCGTCTGTTTAGGAAATTAGAAAGAGTCGGACCAACATGTTCCAAAACAGACATTGTCCACTTTTACAATATGAAGGTATTTCTTGAACCAGTGTACATACTAATGGTTCGGTGTAAGTTGTTATAAGTTTTTAAATACACTGTAATTGCATTTTCTACAGTTGAAGTACGTTATAGCACACAGGCACAACCCGTAATGCTTATCATATGCGGATACTTTATGTACAGGTTCAAGGTCTATGGAAGGTGAAAAGTCGGCAGATTTTCAGGAAGAACTCAGAGTATGTCTGCCTCTTATCTTTATAATATTAAGATGTCGTTATTCCAATACAAGATGTCTAAAGTTATACAGTTTTAGCAAAGAAACACTCCATTCTACAACTCCCGCAAATGCATCACACAATCTTAATTTCTGTACTGCATTATAATGAATAGTATTTAACAGCTCAATGTATACAGAAGTAGATAGAAAAGGTATGTCAATAATTTTTCGGAGTAAAAATTCTAAGGATCAATGGGTGTCATGGACAATAATAGTAGCCCCATAATTGTCATCGACGGCATGTTCATGGGTTATGATATCATTCTGGGATTAAACAGGAAGATATCGAGCAGGCAACAATCATACACTATGACGGAGTCGTGTTGCAGAATAAATCTTCTGCTTTGTAGCTTTCTAATACTATTAAGACTAGGTTTTGCTTCAGTAATGGATATGTTATGTTAAATGGCTGATCATGGAATAGTATTTGGATTGATGTTTAGTTGTTATGGTGTATAGAGATAACAAGTTAGATTTGTTGCTTTAGCGTTTTCGCTTTTGTGCTTCGTGTTGGTCTGTTTTGAGTACATTCTAATGGAATGCATTATGTTTCTAAGAAAAAATCTTTCTTACTTCTTGAAACATAGTGAACCATAGTTATGGATTACTATGGATTTAGGTGTTGCGTAGGTATGGATTACTCACACTATTCTGAGGCACCAAATGTCTCGATCCCCGTACCTTTAGATGTTCTATGTTAAAAGATAGTTTTATGTGTTTTTTCAATCGGTTCTCCTGATTCCTTTGTGTAGAGGGTTGAGTACAGAGGGTACCAGATCAGAGTCTTTATGTTATTGAGTCTCTAAGTCTTGAAAGAATCGGTTTCTTCCTGTATATTGGTTTGCAATTAACTATTGGAACTTTTCTGAGGCACCAAATGTCTCGATCCCCGTACCTTTAGATGTTTTATGTTAAAAGATAGTTTTACGTGTTTTTGCAATTGGTTCTCCTGATTCGTTTGTGTAAAGGGTTGAGTACAGAATATTGAGACGGTACAGGTCAGAAGCATGCTATGCGTATGTTGGTTTCATTGCAGCCCTTGCAGATTGGTCGTCTTCCATTGAACTTTTTGTTTGTGCGAGCAACTACGGGTATGTCTCTTGAAAACTCATTATAATTCTTCCTGCACTAACATGATTATTGGTCTGCAATGACCCCTCACACTCTTTTGAGGCATCAAATGTCTTGAGCCCCGTACCTTTAAAAGTTCTATGTGAGTTTTTGCAATATATTCTCCTGATTCGCTCGTGAAGAGGTTTGAGTGCATAGGACTGACACGGTACAGGTTGGATGCATGTTATGCATATTTTGGTTTCATTGCAGCCCTTTGTAGGTTGGTCGTCTTAAATTAAGTTTTCCGTTTGTTTGAGCAACCACATGCATGTCTCTTAAAAACTCATTATAATTCTTCCTGCTCTCATACCATTATTCAGACCTCAATGTGGATGCTTCTGTTGACATATGGCATGTAGCTATCAAAAGTCAAAACCTTGATAAGATTGATTCCTAATGTTCAGGTAAGGGATGGGCTTTGGAGTAATGTATTGGCATCAAACGTATATAATGTAACTTTCTAATGTTTTTGCATCCTCGTCAGATTGTGTCCCAAATTATGTGAAGCATGAATTTCAGTACCCTGCTATAAGGAATTACTTTGCTTCGAGCTATCTTGCTGTTTTTAATAGGTTGAGTAGAATAAATTTGGCAATGTGTAATCTTTGTTGTTAAAGTTCTTAAACATCAGAAATTGATGACACAGAGAACGTGATATATTAAATCTTACCTTGACGCATTTGTTTGCAGTTAGTTTTGATTTTTGTTGTTGGTTTACTAAATATTATTCACCTTATAGAAATTACAGACCTGTTGTAGCAAGTTCAGTAATTGGGCAGTGAACCCCCCCCCCCCCCAACTTGGAAGTTGTATGGGCCGGACAAATATACTTGCTTGACGAGGATTGTCCTCTCACGAGACGCGAGAGGGTGAAAACAACATGGTAACAATATTTTGAAGTAACGAAGATGCCGTTATTTTTGTAAAAAAAAATAAAGGTAATACTAACTTATTAAAGAAAAGAGAGTTCTGCTGATATTCTAATAGGTAAGGCACAATTACATATTATAGAAAGATTGCATCCTAAAGTATTTGATAGCAGGTCGTGCGTAAGGGCGAAAAAGAATTTCAAATGACGCAACAACAAGGATGTTCCTTTGATGGTAAATGCGACGTCTTACAAAAATGATTGTGAATATGATTCAAAATAATAATTATACATCATCGTGTGATTGATTATTACAACCTCTTTTGTTGTCTACAAGAGCTTCTTACACCTGGTGAACAGATTGGCAGTGTCACTGTCGGTTCAAGCTTATCAGATGACTTCATTCTTCAACATCTCAAAACAAGAGTGTTTGCTACATCCAATTCTTCTGAATTTGAAGTTATGTCAAGCGTTGATCAAGAACTTAATTGCATAATTTATCATGTATTTCAAGATCTAATATTGTTAGGATTTTCTTCGTAACATATTACTTTACTTACTCACTGATCATTTTTTTATCTAATATTGTTATTTTTTTGTACACATGATTTGTTGTAAAATATGCCTTTGTGTTTTTTTAGTCATTGCCATTTGTCTAACCAAATATTTGCATCCTTTTTGATTTCTTATACTAGAACGGTACCCGTGTAATGCGCCGACGAGTAACTAATAACGAATTTTGAGACTAACAATATTAATCTCTCTTACTCATTTAAAGTTATAAAAAAATCGAATTAAAAAACCACTAAAGTTGAAGAAGACTAGAAGTTATTAAAAATATATCAAAATAAATATCGAATTAAAAAGCATAATATTTTAAAAAATATAATGAAATTAGATTATAAAAATAATAAATAAATAAAAAGATTTTTCAATTTAAGAGAAAAATGTTATTTTAAAATGTTATTACAAAAGTTTGTTACAAAAGGTTGTTAGAAAAGTTATGGTATAGATATAATGTTGATGAAAATACTTTATTTAGTAGCTAAAAAAGTCTAAATTTTCAGCCTTTTTATTTGAAAAAGGTCCCAAATGCTTTATAAAGTAGTATAGATATAGATTTGTTATACAAAAATATAGGTATTTTTGTTGAGACATCTGAAATACTTAACAATATCGGTTCACAATTTAGTTGTACAAAAGTATATGTAGTTTTTTTAAAGAAAACTTAAGCTTTCATGTGCCTTCATTCTAACGATGGTGTTTTGTATATATATATATATATATATATATGTATGTATATATATATATATATATATATATATATATATATATATATATATATATATATATATATATATATATATATATATATATATATATATATATATATATATATATATATATATATATATATATATATATATATATATATAGGTAAGAGTTATATGTAGAACTCATTTTTAGTGTAGAACCATGTAGAACTATTAAAATCAATCTAGATCATTGGATGAGTTTGATCAATGGTTATAATTATTTGTGCTATTTATGCAATTAACAGAAAGATAAGGATATTAACTTTAAATTTAAAAGGGCAGTTTAGGGTGTGTTTAGTTGTGGAAATTTTTTCATATTTTTCTGTTTTCAAATTTTTAGAAAAGAGGGGAGTTTTCTTTTTCTAGAAAAGAGTTGAAAATTTAGAAAAGGGTAATATGGGGTTTTCCAATTTTCTATATAAATTTGGAAAATGAAAATTTTGGAATTTTAGAAAATTTTTGGAAAATGATGCTACTAAACAGCTTTTCTGTTTTTCAGTTTTCAAATGAAAAACTTTCTGGAAAAATGAAAAAAATTTCACCAACTAAACAGGGCCTTAGGTTTTTTGGCTTCTTTAAATAATGCTAAAAATCCACCGTAGCATATACAACCACCCATTCCCAGATCTACTTTGTTATTCAACACACACATAAATCCAATCTTCTTTTCCTCTACGCCGATCACGAATCCATATGAATAGCCGGTTGGTTAGACGACGAGGACAGCCACGGCGGTTGTTGATGGAAGAGGACGACGGCAGCTGTGAATGGGTCGACAGTGGGCTTTTACGGTCTATGCCGACATACATTGTGGTCATCGGAGACGACAGATCTTTTGTTTACAAGAAAGAAAATTGGTTCTTGATAAGGTTTGAGTTGATTTGATAATGAAATTAAACTTATGTAATAACTTTGATATTGAAATCCAATTTATATATAAAAATTCGGATCTGTATCTTGTTTGGATTAATGACATTTATATTTTCAAAAGGTATTTATATCTGATCTTTTTGTCTACAAATTAGTTATCTTTGTTTTTGCCACATTAATGTGCAATAGAGACTTCATATACTCGTGTGATTCATTTCTCTTTTGATTTTTAAAAACTACTGTAATTTTTTATTGTCAGATTTTTTAGCCGGAACCAATTAGATTTAATTGTAAAAATTGCTTTCTATGCTTGTTTTTATTGGTAAAGGTCTAGCAACCTCTCGTTTTCAAAAGAAGAAACGTGTAACGGGTTTCTAATTGTTACCATATTGATAGATCTTAATTACTCATAAATATATGTATTGAAAGCTACATCTTTTGTTAATATTCTAAAGATTTTAAGAAATATAAAAATCTCGATGTTTCATTTACTTTTATTCGGTTAAATAAAATAACTAAAACAAGGACATTTACTCTTGATCTTCAAGTCTTCATTAAAAAAAGAAACATGTTCACATAAATGAAAGTGGCCATGTGATCATCTCGTAAGTCAGAAGAGGTCAAAATAGAGTTAGTTTTTTTTAATATTTTGTTTATTTATTCTTTGTTCCTAATATGATTCATTAAATGCACAGATATCATGTCATTTATAAAAGTACGAACCATGTATTGTTTAAACTTTAAACCAGGTCTACCAAATAAATTGTGACATCCATTTATCTATCATATCTTTGTTCAAAAAAAATTTATCTATCATATCTTAAATAAAAACATGCATGTACTAATCTGACTTTTCTGACTACTTTTTTGTTTTGGTTTTCTTTACAGGAAATTTTGTTGCTTTAACTATGAAGATCATGGGTAACATCAAATATACGTGTTTTAGGTCGGCGTGCATATATGTTTGGAAAGATACATAAATGTTCTTGACATCGTGCATAGGTGTTCTTGACGGGTGCATAGATGTTTTTGACGGTGCATAGATGTTCTTGACGGGTGCATAGGTGTTCTTGACGGGTGCATACATGTTCTTCGTGTTCATATGGTTCATTGAGTTTGATGAGAAAATAAAGATTGTATACATGTTTTTGAATAGTCTTATATTTTAGAAGATATATTTGTATTTTAATTGCATTTATTTGATATAAAATTTTGTGCATAATATTATAATTTTTGGTATGGTATAAATTTATGTGTTTGATTATAAATTTATATGTTAAGTTATAAATTTAGAATATTAAAAAAGTTACTATAAAAACATATAAGGTAATTATTACTTTAATCAAACCAGGGTTAATATCTTAACATATGAAATGTACCATATTAAAAATAGCATATATGCACCAATATTTAAAATATATGTGCTAATAAAACATAAAAAAAATTATTTTTAAATTTAAGGTATTAAAATACGTTTTTAATATAAAAATATTTCAAAATAAAAGAATAATGTCTTTTACTATTTTGCCCTTTTTAATTAAATAAAATTCTTTAATAATATTAATTTTTTATTGGTTGAAAAAAGTTCTGCAGAGTTCTACACCTTAAATGGGTTCTGCATATAATTCACCCCTATATATATATATATATATATATATATATATATATATATATATATATATATATATATATATATATATATATATATATATATATATATATATATATATATATATATATATATATATATATATATATATATATATATATATATATACTAGTGGCGAAACCCGCCCGATGAGCGGGTATGACTTCTTATTGTCGTTTAGCTTTGTATTTTGATAAATATTTGTTTGTAAATATGTTTTTTTAAGTATAATATGAATTAGTATGAATTTCATACTGACTAATGATTGTCGTTTTTCTTTTATTATGATAAATATTTTGTTCAACTTTATATAAGTATAGCATGATTTAGTATGAATATCATACCGGCTAAGATAAGAAACTTTTCTAATCCAATAATGAAGTTATAAAGTTTGTAGCTGGTGTTATTGATTTTAATCGTATCTTTTTTTAGTTTTTATATTTTATAAAGGTTATGTAGCTAATTATATATGTGGTTGATAAAGAACAATATGTTAATTAGCGTTTACTTGATAGTCATTTGTTTGTTGTTAATTAGTATATAGTTGATAGTCATTTGTTTGCATTGTCGTGTATGATCATTACGTTTGTTTTGTCTAGTTTCATGTAAAAGTTCGGCGTTATAAGAAAATGTAAATTACATTTTTAAAGTCATTGCTTATATTTGAGATTGTTAATTGTCGGGGATATTTTAATGTCCAATGTGTAAATGACGATACATGATGTTACGTAAATAGTACAAAATTATGAATATAAGTAAAAAAAGATGTTCAATGTTCTAGGGTGAAAAGATATGATAGACTTCCATAAATCAATCCATTTATTAAAAAGTTATAAATTAAGAATAACACTTTTAAAAAACCAACATAATTTCATAAAAGATGTAAAATATCTTAAAACATAGTACATAGTTTTCATACTAATGACATGCTTACTTGATGTTAATTGTAGATGGTGAGGTACTGAGGAAACCAGTCTGAGTTCATCTCTTGATTTTTTTAAATAACGTATCAAATTACTTATACAAAATTCACTCTTATTTCTTTCAAATCTAATAATTATTACAAACATGATCATGTATATAAAAATTGATTATTCAAATTAGGGTATTCTTACAATTTGGGAGTTTTGTTAATTTTAGTTTTTTTACATAAATTTCAATGCTTTTTATAAACGTTGGATTCTATAATTTGATTTTGGAGGTTGAGGTAGCAGTGGTGAAAGTGGTGGTTGTTATTTCTACTTAGATCTCAAATTAAGTACATGAACAAATAAAACATGCGTTATAAGATTTATCAAAGTCAATAGACAAAACTTTGCCGCTTAGCTAATACATCAACTTACACCATCAATAGTTTATAACATGCTTCAATACATGATTTATTTAAAAATTAGAATTACAAACCTCAAAATTATATGAAAGATGAGCATTTTGAACTTGCATATTTAATTGCAAGTTTATAATAACACGTCACTAAAATGTCATACTATAAATTAAAAAAGAAATCAACTTCAATTCACATAAGATGTATTAGTTAACAAAATACATAAACTACAAAGACGTATCTTATTTACCTATATTATACGGAGTAAAGTAAGAGACTTTTGTAATAGTTTTTGGAAGGATGAATATTCAGATTTTCTTAATTACTATGTAAAACAATTTGTTAAATATCTTCCTCACATTATATACCATGACCTTCTGTAAGAATTTTTTACAGCAAACTTTTGTAGCAACTTAATAAAATAATATTTTTAATTTTAAATTGAAATATCTTTCTATCTTTTTATTATTTTCATAATAATAAATTCACCATTTTTTTCTAAATTTGTGTGCTTTTTAATTGAATATCCATTTAGATAAATTTTATTAACATTTTTTTTCATTTTTAGCGTGTTTACCGTTTTTACCACTTTAGCATTAATGTGAATACGAACTTGATAGGTAAAATAGTAACATTTGTTTTACTTCAAAAATCGTCATCAAATATTCGTCACCGTATTGCGCGGCTTTTATAAATAAATGTATTAGTTAACAAAATAAATAAACCACAAAGATGTATTTAATACCATATTGCGCGGGCTTTTATAAATGAATGTATTAGTTAACAAAATAAATAAACCACAAAGATGTATTTGATACCGTCTTGCACGGGCTTTTATAAATGAATGTATTAGTTAACAAAATAAATAAACCACAAAGATATATTTGATACCATATTGCGCAGGCTTTTATAAATGAATGTATTAGTTAACAAAATAAATAAACCACAAAGATGTATTTGATACCGTATTGCGTGGGCTTTTATAAATGAATGTATTATTTAACAAAAGCCTCTTGGTCTAGAGGTATGTGAGTTGCCCTCTACCCTCAAGGTTGTGGGTTCAAATCTTGGTGAAGACACGTGAGATAGAAATTATGAGATAGTTGTGTTAGTTGTAAAAATTGCCATTAAAAAAGATTAGTTAACAAAATAAATAAACCACAAATATGTATTTGATAAATGGCATAATAACAAACAGCTACATTGTCACCCTCTATTAAAACAAAAGCCATACATAACTCTAACCCAATCATGTAATGCTTAAAGATTGTAACCGATAACCGATAAAGATTGTAACCGATAACCGATAGTGAAATATTAAATAATTAGCAACCAATGAATTTGCACTATTTGATAAACATGAGTAACATGAGTACCCTTTTACTTAATATCCTCTCCAACCATTAAACTCCAACCATTAACATGTAGCAGCGCTTTGTTGGGCTGCACCATCACCAAACCCTTTATGTATGGCGTATTACTTTTTTTAACATAGTATGGCGTATTATTGAACATTAAACAAATCACCATCTCACAAACTGATTAGCAAGAAACAGTTAAACGATTTAGACAATGACATTGTCTAAAAGTCTAAAACAAACCACTACCACGCAAAGTGATTACCAAGAGAGATTTGGCAATTCAGACAGTAACCAAATCCATCACAGCGATGAATAGACCGAGTGAAGTTTATACTCATTCATACATAAGATGTATGTTATGTACATCCATACAGTAATATTCAGTTTGTATATTTGAGCTGGAAGATACTACCGTGTTGACACGAAACTAATTCTGGCCATCCTTGTCTTGGATGGAAATATCTATCCTCGATCAATCAGCCGCAGGTTTTGATGGCTTCTCAACCAAAAACGATATCCATTGAAGACTCAAGACCTCATTTTACATTCTCTTCTTGCACGATCACTTTAGTTGATTATGCAATAAAAAGTAACTCCTGCTAAGCTAAACAAAATACCTAGAAAATCAATTAGATACTGAAAGCTTCAAAGAGTCTATATAATAAGCAGCGTGAATGTTAAATTTTTAATGTCTTTAAGTTCAGTTATGTGAATGAAAAGAACAAAAGTGAGAGTTACAAAAAAAGATCAAATACCAACAACAACTTCCAAGTTTGCTTGCAATAATCGGATTAAAACTGCAGCAGCGGATGTCCAATATATCTATTATGACTTTTAGAATGCAGAAGCAAAGATAACATTGTTACCTTTATTTCAATGACGAATACAGAATTACGAATGATGTATTTCAGCAAATTTTAATCAGTCAAGGACCTGCAATGCAAAATTATTTTCAAAAGTGTAGCATACAAACTTTTGTTGAATTGCAAAGTTCGTACTTAAAGGGTGTATGGAGGACAACTTCTCCCACAGCTTGGGTTAAATTCTCACAGTAGACACCAACATGATTCCGTCTAGAATCCGAATAAAGTTATATAAAGAATTTCAAACCTATAACAAAGGGCACAATATATAACACATGAATATAATTAAAGCATGTAACTGAATGATCGATAACATACGATCAGTGGCGGACGTAGAAATCCAGAATAGGGTGTGCACTATTCTAGCATATAAATATTTTTTTGTCGGTTTTTCGGGTCGAGTTTTCGGGTCGGGTTTGATGTATCATTTGGGTAACATTCGAAATAACGTATTCTTAAGTAGCATGATGCTTTAATTCATAAAATCTGTTCATGAAATTAACATCAAACATTAATAGTTATCACTTATCAACAACTAAGTATTAGTCAAATCAAGTAATATTAACTTCGGTACTAAACATCCATTTTTTTAAAACTCAAAAAAACATACCATAAGAAAATGTACTACGGAGTATAAAACAAATTTTCATGTAAATTTCTATCCCATTAAATGTACTGTTTAAAGTTATATGGCAAAAAATATTAAACACAGTGATTTAAGGTTGAATTGGGCCTGGTGGACTACTGTGTTTAATAAATACATTCATATTTTAATGGGCCTATTTTTTATACATGAGAGATGAAGACAAACATTATAACCCTTCTTCTTCTTCTTCATGACAGCCGCAGCGTTATGTTGCAGAAATGCAAAATACTCCATTTTTTTCATTTCCTTGATCACTTTAATAACTGAGAAAGCGTAACTCGGATCGGGGTATGCATCCCATTTTTTCTGGGTATGCACTCTTCCATATTTAAACAAAAATATCTTCAAACTGTTATTTTTTACACTACAAGAAGAAATCGCAGGGTATGCAAGTGCATACCCAGGCTTGGCTGTGCGTCCGCCCCTGCATACGATACGCCATTGTGAGCGATGCCAAATTCCAGATGTGTTCAAGAGATATCGATATCATTGGTGCGATTTTCCTTCTTAAATACAACGTATGATCTATATAAGACAGCGCATCTGTCAGTCTATAAAGAATTGTGGTCGGAGGGTTCGAGGTTGATAATGTTTTGGTTTAATGGTATGTGTTTAGGGGTTGTTACCGGATCGGTTTATCGGATTAGCGGGTCTCATCGGATCGGGTCGGGTTTTGGTCTTTAGAAACTCATCCTTGAACCCGATAAAGAATCGGGTTATTGGGTTTAGGTGTTATTCGGGTCAGGTTATTGGGTGCAAATACAAATGAGCAGCCAATAAGAGGACACTACAAGACCCGTCACCATCTTCGAATTTTAACGAATATATAATTATAATCAATATACGAACTTAATCATAAAAAATATGATCATTTTTGTCATTTATTTGATTTTTTTCCAGTGACTTGCACCTAGAGCTCAAAAATGAACGCATTATTAAACTACTGTAAATCTTTGACTTCTTAAGTACTGTGTGCATGTGTGGTAATGTACCGTATTAATTAGCTTAATGATTTTGTATAAAAAAGTTAAATCACGTCTGATAACAAATGATAATGGTACCATAATATAATTGTCGCCTTGTCGTGTCTTATCGGGTTAACCCGATAACCAAAAATATACTATGTATAACCCTAACCTGACCCAATAACAAAGTCGGGTTATCGGGTTCGGGTCAAACTAACACGATTAGTTTTTTCAACCCGATTTAACCCGACACAATAATGCATACCAGTTCGGGTCAACCTAACCCTACTGATACGGTTTTATATTGTTAAGTTAGCTATAGTTCATGGTAGACAAAAACTCATTGAGGACCTTATGCAATAGAAGATAATATCGGTGGAAATGTGGATGACAAAAACACATGGAAGTTGAGGAGTGTGTAAACTTAAGCTTCGAATAATTAATAAATTCTCGTTATTTACCTTAGATATTATGAAATCGCCAAGCCATCTATAGCAGTCAGCATAGTTTGTATGGATTATAGCAAGTAAGACATGAACAAGTTGAGTTCCAGTTAGCATGAGAACAAATGCCCACTTGACGAAAAGCAAACCACGTTAATAGAGAAAAAGAGAAAAAAGATGCTGGAAACTACACATATTTGGTAGGAAATTCTGAAGGTAGATCAAGCACAAAACCATCACTATGAAGTCATATTAAATATGAAATTTGAATTTGACAGCTGCAGAAAAAAATTTCCTAGACTCAAAGCTGATAATCTCAAATGCAAAGCTGGAGTTGAAATTTGAAAATTAGTTTTAGCTTATAAGGTACACCTCTTTCCTGTGTATATGGAATGCAGCAGTGAGAAAGTTCAAAGGAAGGATATAGGAAATTAAATAAGAAACATATGTTGGATGAAGGTTTATAAAACTGAGCATATGACACAACAACAGCAAGGGCTGTAAGATGAAAATTTAATGATTGGTAATAAGATATTAATTAAAAACATAGCTTCTATAAAACTTGTTTAACATATTAATTATATGAAAAATAAAAAAGGGACTAAATGTGTTTGCAATTCAACTCAGCCTAAGTCGTTACATAAAGCATTTCAAACACTACTTATGTTTTTCATTTTATTCATTTCTACTTAAGGACTTATATGTCGTATGTTTTGGTTTCAGCTTAAAGAGCTCAACCAGACATGCTCAGCTATGATGAAATTTATAGGAACATTAATGCTACAAAAGGATATTTCTGAAGCTCAAAACGGTGTTGTAGATACACCAGGGGAGGAAAATAGCAATATCAAACTTTCTGTTCCAAAAGCTCAAAACGTTGTTGCCAATACAGCAGTGGACAATGGCAATATGAACCTTTCAGTAAGCTCAAAATGGTGATGCAGATACAGCAGCAGAAGATAATGGCAATATGAATACTTCACTTCTTGAAAGTTAAAACGGTGTTGCAGATAAAGAAGCTGAGGACAATGGAAATATGAACCTTTCAGTTCCTGAAGCTCAAAATGGTGGTGCAGATCCAGCAGCTAAGGACAATGGCGATATCAACTATGCGCTTCCTGAAGTTCAAAATGGTGTTGTAAATACAGAAGGGGAGGAAAATGGTAATATCAACTTTTCTGTTCACAGTTCCAAAATGGATTCTCCTGAGACATTCCATGCTATTATCTTTTCCATTTCTAAATGATGACGATAATGAGAGACCAAGAACTGATCCTGCAGCTCCTTTGACTT
Source organism: Glebionis coronaria (assembly GCA_025667525.1). NCBI lineage: Eukaryota > Viridiplantae > Streptophyta > Magnoliopsida > Asterales > Asteraceae > Glebionis > Glebionis coronaria. The sequence goes on along the minus strand of CM046880.1, from coordinate 179,290,552 downwards.
GTTTAACGCCTGAATTTTGCCGCTTTTGTCATTAGCGGGTAAATGAAACCTTTGAACTCGTCCTATTTCAGCTACTCCACATATATTATGCTATATTCCAAACACTCCGATAAAGAATCTCACTAACATTTTATATGGTTTTGCTAGGAACTAAATAAAACGCCTATACTATTACGATAAGCTCTAAAATCAAGAAGCAAAAGCACATGCTTAGTTTTCCTTTGATGCTGTTATGCGCTGGACATTTGTTAAAAATCGAATTCTCAAAATTTATAGTAAACAACAATAGAGGTATAGAGAATACAACCTCATTCAAGGGTATATCCGTGTCGTTCCCACACGCATATTTACCACTGGAACAATCACATCATCTTGTCCAGTTCTGCATAGAAACGTATAACACTTTGTGTAGCTTGCATGCAAGATGTAAAAAGAAATAACATTTAGAGAATAATTATCAAATCTAGCAACTCAGTTAAAGAAACCAAGAACATCTTAAAAGTACCATTTCTGACATGTACAACTGAAACAATCACATAGGCTCCCAAACGCATAGTGCTGCTCTTGAACCCACCATCATCCAAAAATGATAACTGTCTTCAAATAGTCAAGATACATGAACTAAATGCCAATAACAACCAAAAGCAAATCGGATTCGGGTAAAGCTTCATATAAAATAAATCAAAAAGGCATTACCTGCTATCATATAAAACATTGTTGACTTGGTTGGTTGTTACATTAATCACAGTTCAAACCGGTAAATAATATGCACCGTATCTAGAACTCTTCTGCCAACACCTTTTGATTAAACATAAATGTGATATTCATTGAACAAAGCTATCTAAAACAGCTTCAAAAACTTAATATATTCAAAAATACATACCAGTGGTGGTATGGAAATCCAACATTCACATTCACCCGATAGTCAGCAGTTTTATCCCGTTGTGCCCTATTAGCATCTACATAAACTTTTTGATAATTACCACATCTCGCAACTACATGTTCTATGTCCTTCAACTGTAAATCCTTTACTTTCTGACTTCACCTCATAAAGTCATCTACCAGCAGGAAGAACGTGCGAAAACCTGCATGATGATGGATGTTTAGTGTCGAAAAAATTTACTTGAGCTAAGTACAGTAAAACCATAAATTAAAGAGGCCTATTGAGAAAATGTCTAATAGATGGCCAAATCGGCCACGTTGTTTTCTACATTGGCTTAAATTTAACTTTTAGCAAGGTACCAAAACTGAAGACATAACAGACATACCATGTTGTTTCCTGCATTGGCTTAAATTTAACTCTGTGTGTCACATTATCCACATCCACAACCTGTAAGAGAAGAGGCTTTAGTTAGCTTGACTATTCCCATCAAGAAGAAATAAAAAAGGTTATTACCTTTGCAAGATCCCCTTTGTATGCTTCAACCTTCATTCTAGCACAAGTATCCCTTAAGTTATCGATTGCTTTTCTCTCAACTGACAGAACATCCGTCATTTCCTTTATAGGTACCAGCAAAATCTTGCTATGAGTAAATATATCACATACCCTTACACGCCTGGCAAAGAATCATATAACTGTTTTCATAAAATGGTTGAGGGCAATGACCGGCCTAATAAAGGTTGTATGTAAATATAACATGTGAACTTTACACATAGCAGCCCTTATCTACTCATAAGTAGCCTTCTTCTCAAGTCTCACAGTTAAACTGAGACATCAACAGTTGGTACACGGAAGGCCATTCCGGTTAATTTACCATTAAATATTTAGATCATTACAATCGTGAGAGTACATTGATATTGTATGACCTTGATAATTAAAACTGAACATATGGAGCTAGAACTGAAAAACATATACAGTGAATGGAGGATGCTTTTTACCTCTAGTACAAATAGAAATTGAAGAATCAGAGAACATAATTCTATTATTTTCTACAACAAATATAACCCCTTCCTTCGCTTCGTCCTTAGCCATATCCTACAGAAAAATATAAACACAAAAACTATCAACAAAATGCACCAGGAGACCACGGATTTGGGCGAATAAAAGGTCAAAATTATTGATAGACCCTCTTCGGGATAGGAGAACTTATGGTGTGTTTGGCAACTTGTTTCATAAAAAATGTCCCATGTTTTAGGAGTTGCAATAGCAGTTTTGGGTTCTTTCCAACCAACATCTTATCAAAGTCCCTGTCAAAAACGGCTTGCCGAATAAAATGCCCATATCCATGTCCTTGATTGCTACCCATAAACATTCCGCCAACTCCATGTTTCTGTAATGATAAAAAAAATTATGTAAACTTTGACTTTCCTATCTTTTCAAGCTTTTCTTTTGGGACCCTAACATGTAATTATATATAGTTATGTAGTATACCCCCACACGCGATGCAATCCATGTCAATGCAACTTGGACCAAGAGGACTACAACTACAATGTAGGCACTCCGATTCAGAATGCTTTGAGCTTGAAGGAATTTTTAGATGGGAAAGTTGGCAGCATATGCAAAGATCTGTGAGATGAGGCCAAAGATGAAGAGTAAAGTTGTAGCGGCGACCTGTGTTATTGGCCAATCCAGAATAACAATGATTTGGAGAAAATGTAGAGAAACATAAGAGGAATAGTTAAAATGTTAATTTGCCACCTCGTATCTCACTTGGATTCTATATTAAACCTACACAACAATAACAAAAAAAAACTCATGAATCTGCGATTAAGTAACTTGCTTACTTGTAGACAGTCCTTGGTGTGCCCATAAGTACAGCCTATATTGATCTATAAAAGGACACCATGTGGAAAAATATACTAAACATGAAACAAAACATCAAAAGGTCCTTCGAGCCATATCTAGCTTTCCATAAATACGTATTGGTTGCAACGATTTCAGACTATGAAATTTGTACATAACAAAACAGATGAGCAGATTAAGTATCAACAATTAATGATATGACCACATTTTTACACCATTTTGATCATGATGGTCGTCCTTGGAAACTTCATCATCTTCGATCACCGATGCAGCATCAGCTTCGCCAGTCAATATCTCTATGTCCTCCTCCTACAACGCACACAAAAGAATACTAATTAAGCAATTAAATTACAAAAACAAAAATATAATTGTGGTTAGGAATAACAACTAAACTTACCAAAAATAAGCACCAATCTGGCCTGAAATATCGGTTAGCAAAATAGTTCATATTCATTCTAACATTCATCAATGCATACCGAATTCATGAATCATCCTAGCATTACTATTTGATATGTAGAAGAGCTTCAGTTCTACAAAAACTTTTTACATCAGGTGAACAACATAGCTTTGCTATTCCATTGTGAGATTTTATACTTTTATTATCATATTAGTTAATATCAAAAACTTAATCATCTTAGGAACCATTGATCAAGTTGCAAGCTGTCAGTCAATTGGGTTGAACTCAAACTCTATATTTGAATGTATAGAATCTGCTAATCAATTTAGTTTTGTTAAGAACATAAACATATTAACATGTATAGGATAAAAAATAGTATGAAGAAAAGATGTTACCTTCAGCGTCTGTGACAATCCGTCAATTTATGGTTTATATTTTATTCTCAAATATTATTTAAAAACATTATTTTAATTTATGTTACGAACTCACTTATTTTTGGGAAGAAATTTGGATTTACGTCTTGAAGTAGCATCGACTACGTCTAAACCGGAGGATTCTACGTTACGTGCTTACGTTTACATACACCGTTTTGGTGACAGTCCGACATTTCAGAAAATAAATTTATCCGTGAATATTATTTTGAGATTTTAAATTTGTGTTGGTTCATAAACTCAAAAATTTACGAGAAGAGATTAGGACTTACGATTATAATTTAACGTCTTTTACGACTAAACCGGAAACCTTAGGATTACGTATTTACGTTTTTGAACTCCGTTTTTTATGAGACAATTTTTATTAGATTAGTTTTGTGCCGTTGATTCATAATTTATAAAAACGTTTTTCGTAAAACGACCCGAGGGCACGCAAATCGAGGAAACTAGAATCGAGTAATACCCGTAAATTAGCGGAATGGGACAAAACAAGTTTATCCCACCCCACTAATATGGGACGGCCAAGAGGACTACACCTCACCCCATTATGTGTCAAGCTTAGCTAATAAGCTAAGACACATAACACCTTGTAACCACTTTTGCTTAAACCATTTTCTCACAAACAGAACATGCAAACCACTCACTAAATCCTCTCATCTCTCTCTCTCTTATTTCCGTCCCACTCTCACCAAAAACACCATCATTTGATCAATTTTAACCATGAAATCATGTGTTATTCACACATATGATGAAGCCCTTTTGAAGCTCTATAGATTGGTGGTGATTTTAACATGCAAATAGAAGTTTGCAAGATGAAGTAGGGCTGATTTTCAAAGACCAACATCTCCCTTGGTGATCTTGAAGATTTCATACAAGAGTTCATAATATTTGGTGACCCAAAACCAAGTCTTGATCCTTCAAACTACTTAATTTTGGTGGTATAAAGATTGTTCTTCCCATCCTCTTGTTATTTTGATTATGTAATCATGTATTTTCTTTCTTATTTTATATGTATATGATGAATATATGATGATAAAAATGTTGTGTGGGGATCAAGTGTTGATAAATATGATTAAAGAGATGAAAAACCATAAGAAACAAGGCTAAAATATTGCTTAAATTGTTGGCTGTATAAAAACAGTAAGTAACCAAGTCATGAACTGATAAAATTGCATGGTGGAATCAATTTACAGTAAGTAATAGATGGCATACACATGTGAGAGTTGGCCATGCAATGGAATCATAAAAATGAGTAAGATATGATCAAAACAAGATTAGTGTGCCAATCTGAATAGTCTGTTTTGTAGGGACTGTTAAGGATAGTTAGACATGGAATGAGCAGTAGCCATAACTAACTTATTTGTAGAACATAATATGAAGTTTATGCCATCCAAAAATGAGCTTCTATTTCCTTATAGAACTCAAGATATGATAAAAATGGTGAAGATGAAACTAAAAATCAGATTTTGAAGAATTAATGTTTAATAGTATTATATAAGCACTCAAACTAATATAGTATAAAATGTGAATTAAAATCCACTAACTTATCAATTTCATTTATATAAATATGTATAAGGTTAAATAAATGGACACTTTATAAAAATGGTAGTTGAATAAGATTTATAAGTTATAAAAATTATAAACATGATTTTTACGACTTTTTCGGCTATTACCGTAAAATTAACGTTTTTCGCCAATTAAAACATAGACGATCAAACCCGTCTAATGTAAAGTTTTTAAAATTCATATACTGATATATAAGTACCTAATACAAGTAAAAACCGATAAAACCCGAACTATATGACATACGGACATTAACGGGCTAAGTTAGCGTTATTGGACTAATAATACAACTAAATGGGCTAAACACTTATAAACTTACTCATTGGGATTAACCCACTTGGGCCCAACATGAAAAGTATAAATACTGATAATACAAATATAAAATGGATTAATACAAGTTAATGAACTTATAATAGGCTTATTGGACCTAAAACATGTAAATAGGTAAAACTAGTAAAAGAGTAAAAAGTTACCAATACATAAACACTAAAATGAGTAAATAAGAATATATAAACCCACTTGATCATAATCATATGTACATCATCATATGTATATTTTTTATTTTTATAAAGTCATTGGACAAGAGTCTAAGACGAGTATTATTTGTTTAGGTATCCGTGATTGAAGCACGTACCGTACATCCAAATCGCCGATAACCGCCTTCCCACATCAACGTGAGTTCATAGCCTCACACTCTTTTAAATGTTTTTATGAAATGTTTTATAAACTCTCGAGGGAGATAACATGTTAGTTTTTATGAAATAGGACACTAGTTGTCCCGATTGTCTGTTTATTGATTTGGACCCGAATGATTGTATGACCCGATGAATGATTAAATGACCCGATAGATGAAATGAAATGGATTATTAAAGTTAAGTTATGTCACTAAAAGTCCCATTAGCATGAATTGTGAACTACCGGGATTTGGTAGACGCTTATACATATAATAGTACTATTTGGGGACGATCACCCCAGTTCGCGCCTTGACGGTTGATCCCCGTCGTGCCACATTGATTGGTAAGCAAAATTATGTATGAGAAGATTTCAATAGCGTGATTATTGTGACGACACGCTAATTTAGATAGGAAAATTGAGTTTCGGGTTAGCTACCCGTTGATTGTTGTAGTAAGGTAACAATGTCATGCGGCTTGTAATAATCCAAATAACGAAATACTGCTATACGCACTGAATTACTATGAATTGCCTGACTAGCAATACAGGGTCTTATTATTGATTTTATGTTCATGTTTTGGTTTTACATAACCATATTCATATAACGGTTTTTATTTAACTTTATACAACGTTATAAAACATATTGTATGATGTTTTTTACGACTTTGGTTCGTATAATGATTTTGAAGGCAAAAGCCTATATTATGATTTTTGATAAGGATTTGTATAAAATGACTTTGGCTATTTTATGGCCTATTACAATGATTTGTACAAAAATTATTTCCGGTAATAATTATATACCGATGATATATTAATGGTTTTATTAAACTCTATGAATTCACTCAGCGTTATCGCTGACCTTTTCTTTTAACATGTTTTATCTCAGGTACTTGAAGGTAATTCTCGGGAAGACGACAAGAATTCATGGCCCGCACTTAAGTAACTATTTCCATTCAAATGCTTTGTAAAACCTGTATGAAATACAATGACTTGGGACCTATGTAACTTTGATATTTATGAATGGAAATGATTTTCTATTAAACGACGCGATTTTTAAGTGTTGTCTATGATGTGAGTAATGTGCTATCCCGTAACACCAACGAGTCTTCCGCTGTATTGAATTGTGTAAATTTGGGGGTGTTACAGTTTGGTACCAGAGCTCTCGTTATAGAGAACGAAAGATTTTTAAAACTAAGGTTTTGAATAATACATTTCAAAATATTTTAACTATAAACATTTTTCTAAAAATGTCTAAAAATCTTTTGACTATAACGGTGCCGAAGAATTACCGAGTTACAGACAAGGCCAGACTGAGAAGTGTTATTTTAATATATATATATATATATATATATATATATATATATATATATATATATATATATATATATATATATATATATATATATATATATATATATAACTTGGATTATATATACATATGATGTAATTTGATTACATGATTGTTTGATGATTATTTCTATATTTATACGAAGTATTTATACGACGTAGATTGTCACAAGAAACCCTAACTCCCCTAGCAAATCAATCGAAGCTATTCCCGTAGGAATTCTAGATATCCTAGATCTAAACCAAGTTGCGGATGTTCATAATCCCAACAAAATGGTTGATATTCGTAGAAATGTTAATAGTAGTTGATTGTGATCTTAAAGAAGAAATGGCGAGATTAAATCTGATATCGATGTCATGACGATCTTTCGTTATAGAGTGGAGTTTGACAAAACGTTACCACCTGGAAAGGTGTCATCTGATTCGTTGTCACCCAATTCTTAAATTTGAAATCGAAAGGGTGAATGTCACTTGAGGCTGTCAACGGAACCATTACCCAAAAGCCTCATGCCACTAGTACCTTTCCGAGAAGTCTAATTAAATATATGAGTCATTTCATACTAGTGACTCATTTGATAATTGTTGTTGTAAGAGCTATAGGATTGGAAATTAAGTGTTGTTCATATCGAGCTTTTATTGCCCTTTTAAGGTTTATGAATAAAGTTGAAAGTATTGGAGAATGAGGTAGGATGTCGCATTGAGTATAAGTTGATTGAAACTTGAATAAAGTAAAATTTAACTTGTATGGGATATGAGATTGTTAAGAGGAAGTCGTTAAGTTCTGTGATTGAATTATAAGGTTTTAATTGATTGTTGATTCGTGTTAAGTGTTGTTCCTAGGCCATTGTCCAATGACGAGGATGCCCAGTGTCCAATAAATAAATTGAAGAAATCTTCTTCTGAATTGGGACCAATGGATCTTCCGGGACAGGTGGGACACCTAATGACTCTTGTAGATTAGTATTCATTGTGGTATCTTTTAAAAATAATTCCAAACTTAACTGAGACATCAGTTGGTAGGATGAGTTCTTGGAATTGTATGACATAGTGACAAATAATGTGTTACGGTACAATTTTGACTTGTTTGTGATTAATGAAAAGACTACATTTGATTGCTAAATCCTACATGTATCGATGTTATCTATCTTTTATTGCTTCATCCTAATGCTCGCATTAGTGATGCAACCATTGAACAAGTACTCATCTCGAATTGAGTTACGTTGTGTATTATTCTTTTTGAGTGCCATCGAGGTCATGAACCTCATGATTATTTGGCTAAGCTCATTTCCTATTATATTGTAGTTAGTTCTTGGTAAACAACTCTTCAACACTCTTTTGCAGATCACTCATTGTTTTTATAAGATAAAACAGTATCCTTTGAGAAAATTGAATTTTCATCACTATATGGATTATTTAAAGTGAGACTTATAAATAATCATTATTGAAATAAAGTTGATTATGAAATACCTTGGAAAACATAATTGTTTCCATAACAAAGAAAATCTTTGTAAATTTATTTTTGATTCTTATGAAAGAATTGAGCATGAAAATGTTTTTATTATAAACATGATGATAAAATTTTGATGAACTGAGTATTGCATCGTTAATCTTGAAATTGTATATAGTTGCGCGCCTACATAAAATTTGGAAGGGACCATGCAAGACTGATTAGTAGTCACCATGAAATTATTAATAAACACTAAATTTTCTTTGAAGATTGTGAAAGATTAAATTTTATGAGATCTGCAAGAAGTAAAAAAAATAGGGACATATTGATAGGGACACCTACATATGTGCCCGTACTATTTATTCTTCTGAGTTGAATTTACTCATCTGTGAAAATTATCTTATTTGACAATTGACAACTCTTTCTTGTCCAATTCTCCCGTGGTGAAATTCTTAGGAAAAGTATCTGATTACCGAGTGTTGATACCCGACTGGATGTATCGACATTCCTATCATTTCTTTGATTTGATTTCATTTGAATGACCTGGGTAACAATCCGAGGAGCTTTCGAATGCGTACTCAAATTATGAAAACATGGGATATATTCATATTCATTAAATGTTTTCGTCTATATCTGATTTGAAATTCTCTCCCGTAGATTATGCGTTGACCTTACTCTTTTAATGGTAGTTGTGTCTCCATATGTCCTTGAATTTGTGAAGGATTATGAGTTATTATTAGTCTTTTGAGAAGTTCACATCTTATCGACGACAATAAAACTGAAAAGTTGATAGTGCCAGTAGAATGGATAGATTGATTATGACATGACGATATTGTCTTAATTGATGGGAACTCGAATAGAATTCCCCTAAATGATAAAATGTTGATTATCAAAAGTGATCTAAATAATTCTTGATGGATGACCATATCTTGCATTTAGACTTGAAATTATACCGTGAATGATTATGAACTAGTCATAGATCTTGTAATCTAGAAAGAACCTAATATGAATTTATTAAAAGATGTTTCTGTTATCTGAAACTTTAGGAGGTATTTATTGGTAAATTACCTAGACTTTTTCCATTAAGGAAAGTTGAATTTGGTATTGATTATATTTTCGGTGCTGCACCTGTGGCGTGTGCACTGTACGTCAGCACCATCTGAATTAAAGGAAATTACCGTACAACTGAGAGAGTTGTCGGAGAAATATTTTATTCTACCGAGCTCGTCATCATGAAGAGCTATGGTGTTATTATTCCTTATATTTATTGATTACCGTGAACTAGGTAAATTGACGATTAAAAATCTATATCCACTACCCAAGATGATAGATTTGTTCGATCATTTACAAGGTTCTAGCGTATATTCAGGAATTTGATCCACAACATGGTTATCATCAACTTCGCATCTACGAAAAAGATTATCTATTCCAATCACTACATCCAGAACTTGTAATGACCATTATGAGTTTCATGTTATGACGTTTGGATTGACTAATACACATGTAGCATCCCTAAATTTGGTGAATCACGTGTGTAGGCTGTAATTTGATAAATTCATGCTTGTGATCATTAAGGACAATTTGTTTATTTATAAGAATAAGAATGAGTTAATAATTATTTGTAGAATGCCCCGAGTCGGCCGAGTAGTGAAAATTTGTACCTTGAATATTTAACATGTGATGAAAGACTTAATCCTTTATATTATTTGACCGTGTGATTAATAGAAAATGGAAATATGTTTTGACAAATGTTTTAACAAAGGATTTTAAGGGATTATTTCCTTATACACAAATCATTTAACAAAACTCCTGTTTAGGGGTAAATGGTTGTGTATACCTCAAGACAACCTAAGAAGGATTGAGGAAACCATTTAAACCATGTCTTGAAATTTGAAACGACAATTTTTACTTTTCAACTAAGAAAATTTTTGACCAATGTATAAACAAATATTTTTCGAACATTTACGATTCTTATTAGTTATTTTCAATAAATCAACAAAAATCGTGTTAACTAAATTCAAATTTATTTTGAACATTTTTCTATAATTAGACGAACTGGGAAAATTTAAAACTTTTACGTTTACATTTCATAAAACTAAATATTTACTATTTAATTAGTTGTAATGATTATCGACGCTTTAGACGTCGGATTAAGCAAAACTGATAAAAATGATAGCTGAAATAAAACTGAAACTTAAAAAAAAATGAAGAAAGGTGAATATAATTACTGACACATTATGTAGAAAAGATAAAGAACCAATTAGGACATGTTCCTTAATAATAAAGGTGCAAAATAAATTGCCGAACAATATAAAAATAAACAATGATTGTAAAAAGGATAATATAGATAATAAAAAGGGGTTCGTGGCTAATGTGAACCATCAAAATTGAGAAGCCGATGGCGTTGAATGTATAACAGGCCACTTGAGGTTTCCTAAAAATGGAGATTTTGAGATATTGTTATGTTGGAATCTTGTAAGTATAAGTATTCTATTCCTGTCATTTCTGATTTAATGTATCTTTATCTGAAGGAGTTGTACTAATGACAAATTATGAAGGCAAACATCGCCTCATACTGTGATAATCCGTCAATTTATGGTTGATTTTTTATCCTCAATATTTATTTGATAACATTATTTTAATGTTACAATATGAACTCGCTTATTTTTGGGAAGTAATTTGAATTTACGTCTTGAAGTAGCGTCGAATACGTCTAAACCGGAGGATTCTACGTTACGTGCTTACATTTACATACACCGTCTTTGGTGACAGTCTGACATTTCAGAAAATAAATTTGTTTGTGAATATTATTTTGGAGTTTTAAATTTGTGTTAGTTCATAAACTCACAAATTTACGAGAAGAGATTAGGACTTACGATTTTATTTTAACATCCTTTACGACTAAACCGGAAACCTTAGGATTACGTATTTACGTTTTCGAACTCCGTTTTTGATGAGACAATTTTTATTGGATTCGTTTTGTGACGTTGATTCATAATTTATAAAAACGTTTTTCGTAAAACGACCCGAGGGCACGCAAATCGAGAAAACTAGAATCGAGAAATACCCGTAAACTAGTGAGATGGGACAAAACACATTGTCCCACCCCACTAGCTTGGTTTGGACGGCACTTGACACCACACCATGGAGGTGGCATCAAGTTAAGCTAACTTGTTCCATGTGTAAGCCATGCTTACATTTTAAGCCAACACATTCCACTAACTATCAAAACAAGCTACTAGTTTTCTCATTCCACCATTTCATACATGCAAAATCCTCTCAAAACTCTCTCAAACTCCCCTCCCTTTCCGTCCAAAATAAACCAACAAACACCCCATTTGATCTCTTCTAGCCATGAAACACATGTTTACTAGCTCTATTAAGGAGTTCTCTTGAAGCCTTGATCATTTGGTGGCCATATTAACATCTTTGGAGGTGATTTGCTTGTGTCCTAGGGCTGATTTTCCAACATATGTTCTTGATATTTGATGGTCTTGGAGATATTTGTTGTGTTCATCAAGTCCTTGTCTTCCAAAAACAAGGAATATACTTGGTTGGTAAAGAAGATCATCCTCTCCATTTTTCACTTGTTATTTTGTAAAGAACAAATGTATTTTCTTTCATTTTGTATATGTATATGATGTATATATGATGATAAAAATGTTGTGTGGGGATCAAGTGTTGATAGATATGATTAAAAAGGTTGATAACTATAAGAAATAAGGCTAAAATCTTGATTATTTAATTGGCTGTGTAAAAACAGTATATAACTAAAAGATGAACTGATAAAATTGCATGGTTTGATCCATTTACAGTAAGTACAAGATGTTATACACATGTGAGAGTTGGCCATGCAATGGAATCAAAACAATGAGTGAGATATGATCAAAACAAGTTAGGTGGTCTAATCTGAATAAGCAGTTTTGTAAGGACTGTTAAGGCATGATAAACTTAAAATGGGCAGTAGCTATAACTAGGTTAAATGTATCACATATTATGAAGAACATGTCACCCAAAAATGAGCTTCTAATTCATTATAGAACTCTAGATATGTTAAAAATGGTGAACATGAAGATAAAAATCAGATTTTTAAGATTTAATGTTTATTATTATTATATAAGCACTCACATTTTATTTTATAAAATGTAAACTAAAAACCCACTAACTTATAAAACTTATTTATATAAATATATAAAAGGTTAATTAAATGGATAAATTATATAAATGGTGGTGAAATAATATTAATAAGTAATAAAAACTATAAACTTGATTTTTACGACTTTTTCGGCTATCGCCGTAAAATTAACATTTTTCGCCAAATAAAACTTAGACGACCAAACCCGTCTAATGTAATGTTTATAAAAGTCATATACTGATTTATAAGTAACTAATACAAGTAAAAACCGATAAAACCCTAACTATAAGAAATACGGACATTTACGAGCTAACTAAACATATTGGACTAATAAATGGACTAAATAAGATAAAAACTTGTAAAAAGAACTTATTGGGCTTAACCCACTTGGGCCCAACATGGAAAGTATAGATACTGATAATATAAGTATAGAATGGATTAAAACAAGTTAAATAACTTATAATAAGCTTATTGGACTTAAAACGTGTAAATAGGTAAAACTAGTAAACTAGTATAAAAGTTACCGACATATAACACTAAAATGAGTAAACGAGAATATATAAACCCACTTGATCATCATATATATATAATCATCATATGTATACATAATTGTTATTTTTATAAAGTCATTGGACATGAGTCTAAGACCGAGTATTATTTGTCTAGGTTTCCGTGATTGAAGCACGCACCGTACATCCGAATCGCCGATAACCCGCCTTCCCACATCAACGTGAGTTCATAGCCTCGCACTCTTTTAAATGTTTTTATAAATGTTTTATAAACCCGCGAGGGAGATAACATGTTAGTTTTTATTAAATAGGACACCATTTGTCCCGATTGTTTGTTTATTGATTTTAGACCCGAATGATTGAATGACCCGATTGTGTGACCCGATAAATGATTAATGGACCCGATAGATGAAATAAAATGGATTATTAAAGTTAGGTTATGTCACTAAAAGTCCCATTAGCATGAATTGTGAACTACCGGGAGTTGGTAGACGCTTATGAATTTAATAGTACTATTTGGGGACGATCACCCTAGTTCGCGCTTTGACGGTTGATCCCCGTCGTGCCACATTGATTGGTAAGCGAATTTATGTATGAGAAGATTTCCATAGCGTGACCTTTGTGACGACACGCTACTTTAGATGGGCAAAATTGGTATCGGGTTAGCTACCCGTTGTTGGTTTAGTAAGGTAACAATGTCATGCGGCTTATAATAATCCAAACTAACGAAATACTACTAGACGCTCCGAATGACGATGTATTGCCTGACTGGCAATACAGGGTCATACTATTGATATTATGTTTGTGTTTTGGTTTTCATAACCATATTCATATAACGGTTTTTATTTAACTTTATACAACGTCGTAAGACGTATTGTATGATGTTCTTACGACATTGGCTCGTATAATGACTTTTAAGGCAAATGCCTATATTATGATTTTCGATAAGGATTTGTATAAAAATGACTTTGGCTATTTTATGGCCTATTAAAAATGATTTGTACGAAATGATTTTCAGTAATAATTATATACTGATATTATATTGATGGATTTTATTAAACTCTATGAATTCACGCGGCGTTATCGCTGACCCTTTTCTTTTAATATGTTTTATCTCAGGTACTTGAAGGTAATTCTCGGGAAGACGACAAGAATTCATGGCCCGCACTTAAACAATATTTTCCATTCAAATACTTTGTAAAACTTTGTATGAAATATAATGACTTGGGACCGATGTAACTTTGATATTTATGAATGGAAATGATTTATTATTAAACAACGCGATTTTTATGCGTTGTCTATGATGTGAGAAATGTGCTATCCCGTAACACCAACTAGTCTTCCGCTGTACCAAGTTGTATAAATTTGGGGGTGTTACAGTTTGGTACCAGATCTCTCGTTATAGAGAACGAAAGATTTTTAAAACCAAGGTTTTGAATAAAACATTTCAAAATCTTTTAACTATAAACATTTTTCTAAAAATGTCTAAAAATCTTTTGACTATAACGGTGCCGAAGAATTCCCGAGTTACCGACAAGGCCAAGACTGAGAAGTGTTATTTTAATATATATATATAACTTGGATTATATATATATGATGTAATTTTATTACATGATTGTTTGATGATTATTTTGATTTTTATACGAGGTATTTATACGACGTAGATTGTCACAAGAAACCCTAACTCCCCTAGTAAATTAATCGAAGCTATTCTCGTAGGAATTCTAGCTATCCTAGATCTAAACCAAGTTGTGGATATTTATGATCCCAACAAATGGTTGATATTCGTAGAATTGTAGACATTAGTTGATTGTGATATTGAAGAAGAATTGGCAAGCTTAAATCTGATATCGATGTCATGACGATCTTTCCTTATAGAGTGGAGTTTGACAAAACGTTATCACCTGGAAAGATGTCATCTGATTCGCTGTCATCCAATTCTTAAATTGAAATCGAAAGGGTGAATGTTGCACTTGAGGCTGTTATTGGAACCATTACCCAAAAGCCTCATGCCACTAATACCTTTCCGAGAAGTCTAGTTGAATGATTGAGTCATTTCATACTAGTGACTCATTTGATAATTGTTGTTGTAAGAGCTAATAGGATTGGAAATTAAGTATTGTTCATATTGAGCTTTTATTGCCCTTTTAAGGCCTAAGAATAAAGATAAAAGAATTGGAAAATGAAGTAGGATATCGAATTGAGTAAAAGTTGGTTGAAACTTGAATAAAGTAAAATTTAACCTGTATGGAATATGAGATTGTTAAGAAGAAGTCGTTAAGTTCTTTGATTGAATTATAAGGTTTTAATTGATTGTTGATTTGTATTAAAGGTTGTTCCTAGGCCATTGTCCACTAACGAGGATGCCCAGTGTCCAATAAATAAATTGAAGAAATCTTCTTCTGAATTGGGACTGATGGATCTTCCAGGACAGGCAGGACACCTAATGACTCTTGTAGATTCGTATTCATTGTGGTATCTTTTAAAAATAATCCCTAACTTAACTGAGATATCAGTTGGTAGGATGAGTTCTGAGAATTGTATGACATAGTGACACGTAATGTGTTACGGTACAATTTTGACTTGTTTGTGATTAATAAAAAGACTACCTTTGATTGCTAAATTCTACATGTATCGATGTTATCTATCTTTTCTTGCTTCTTCCTAATGTTCGCGTTAGTGATGCAACCATTGAACAAGTACTCATCTCGATTTGAGTTACGTTGTGGATTATTCTTTTGAGTGCCATCGAGATCATGAACCTCATGATTAATTGGCTAAGCTCATTTCCTATCATATCGTAGTTAATTCTTGATGAACAACTCTTCATCACTCTTTGGCAGATCACACATTGTTTTTATAAAGTTAAAACGGTATCCTTTGAGAAAAATTGAATTTTCATCACTATAAGGATTATTCATAGTGAGATTTATAAGTGATTGTTATTGAAATGAAGTTGTTTATAAAACACTTTAGAAAACCTAATTGTTTTCATAACAAAGAAAACCTTTGTAAATATATTTTTGATTCTTATTTAAGAATTAAGCATGAAAATGTTTTTATTATGAACATGATGATAAAATTTTGACGAACTGAGTATTTCATCGTTAATCTTGAAACTGTATATAGTTGCGCGCCTACATACAATTTGGAATGAACCATGCAAGGCTGATTAGTAGTCACCATAAAACTAATGAATAAACACTACATTTTCGTCGAAGATTGTGAAAGATTAAATTGTATGAGATCTGCAAGAAGTGAAAAATAGGGACATAGTGTTAGGGACACCTACATATGTGCCTGTAGCCCCTATTCTTCTGAGTCGAATTTACTCATCTGTGGAGATTGTCTTATTTGACAATTGACAATTCTTTCTTGTCCAATTATCCCGTAGTGAGATTCTTAGGAAAAGTATATGATTACCGATTGTTGATACCGACTGGATGTATTGACGTTCTTATCATTTCTTTTGATTAGATTTCATTTGAATGACCTGGGTAACGATCCGAGGAGCTTTCAAATGCGTGCTCAAATTATGAAAACATGGGATATATTCATATTCGTTAAATGTTTTCGTCTGTATCTGATTTGAAATTCTCTCGCATGGATTATGCGTTGGCCTTACTCTTTTAATAGTAATTGTGTCTCCTGATATCCTTGAATTTGTAGAAGGATTGAGAATTATTATTAGTCTTTTGAGAAGTTCACATCTTATCGACGGCAATGAAACTGGAAAGTTGATAATGCCAATAGAATGGATTGATTGATTATGACATGACGACATTGTCTTAATTGATGGGAACTAGAATTGAATTCCCCTAAATGATAAGATGTTGATTATCAAAAGTAATCTAAATAATTTTTGATGGATGCCCGTATCCTGCATTTAGACTTGAGATTATACCGTGAATGGTTTTGAATTAGTTATAAATATTATAATATAGAAAGAACTTAAAGTGAATGTATTAAAAGATGTTTACGTTATCTGAAAATTCAGGAGGTATTTGCTGGTGAATTACCTAGACTTTTGCCATTAAGGCAAGTAGAATTTGGTATTTGATTATATTTCCGGTGCTGCACCTGTGGCTTGTGCACTGTACGTCAGCACCATCTAAATTAAAGGAATTACCGTACAACTGAGAGAGTTGTCGGAGAAAGATTTTATTATACCAAGCCTGTCATCCTGAAGAGCTATGGTGTTATCATTCCTTATATTTATAGATTACTGTGACTGAGTAAATTCACAATCGAAAACGATATCCATAACTCGAAATGGAAGATTTGTTCGATCATTTACAAGGTTCTAGCTTATGTTTTAAAGATTTGATCCACGGCATGGTTATTATCAACTTCGCATCTGCGAAGAAGATTATCTATTCCAATCATCACATCCCGAACTTGTGATGAACGTTATGAGTTTCACGTGATGTCGTTTGGATTGACTAATACACATGTAGCATTCATAAAATTGGTAAATCACGTGTGTATGCTGTAATTTGATAAATTCATGCTCGTGATCATGAAGGACCATTTGTTTGTTTATAAGAATAAGAATGAAGTTAATAATTAATTATAGATTGCCCTGGATTGGCCAAACAATTAAAACCTGTACCTTGAATATATAACATGAGGTTTAAAGACTTAATCCTTTATATGATTTAACCGTGTGATTAATAGATAATGGAAGCTATATTGACTTTTCAAAGATTAGAACCATTAACGCTTAGGGATTAAAAACTTAATCCTTTACATAAAATGACCGTTGGATTAATAATGGTAAGATGTATGCATATTGACTCTTCAAAAATTTAGAGCCCTTTTAAGACTTTGGATTTTACCAAAAAGAAATGGAAATATGTTTTGACAAATGTTTTAACAAAGGATTTTAAAGGGATTATTCCCTTATACACTAAACATTTAACTAAACTTTTGTTTAGGGGTAAATGTTTGTGTATACCTCAAGACAACTTAAGAGGGATTGAGGAAACCATTTAAAACATGACTTGAAATTTGAAACGA
Organism: Glebionis coronaria; assembly: GCA_025667525.1. Taxonomy (NCBI): domain Eukaryota; kingdom Viridiplantae; phylum Streptophyta; class Magnoliopsida; order Asterales; family Asteraceae; genus Glebionis; species Glebionis coronaria. Next base: position 179,272,289 of record CM046880.1, on the reverse strand, counting down.
TAATTTACGCTTTTCAAACTAAGGAAATTTTGACCAAAGTATAAACAAAGGTTTTTCGAACATTTACGGATCTTGCTAAATATTTTCGATAAATCAACAAAGATCTTGTTAATTAAATTCAAATTTATTTTGAACATTTTATATAATTGGTCGAACTAAGAAATTTAAAACTTTTACGCTTCATAAAAATTAACTAATAATTATTTAATTAATTATGATAATTATCGACGCTTTAGACGACGGATTGAGTAAAACGGATAAAAATGATAGATGAGACGAAACCAAAACTTAGAAAATATGAAGAAAGAAATTTTGAATAAATACGGTTATGATATTTATTTCATCAGGAAGGTGAACATAATTACTGACGCATAATATAGAAAGAATATCTGAGTGAATTGTGGACATGATAATTATATCATCATGAGAAGTGAATATAGATACCGACACATTATGTATAAAAGATAAAGAAACAATTAGGACATGTTCCTTAATAATGAAGGTGCAAAATAAAGTGCCGAACAATATAAAAATAAACGATGTTCGTAAAAAGGATAATATAAATAATAAAAAGTGGTTCGCGGCTAATGTGAACCATTAAAATAGAGAATCCAATAGCGTTAAATGTTTTAAAGGCCACTTGTGGTTGCCTAAATATGGAGATTATGAGATATAGTTATGTTGGAATTTGTAAGTATAAGTATTATATGTATGTCATTTTCGACTAAAAGTATCTTTGTCTGAAGAAGTTGTACTGATGGCAAAAATTATGAAGGCACACATCGCCTCATACATTAGTTAACGTCTAGCCATTGCAAAGGTCATCATCTGAATTTGATTCGATTTGGGTCATCGTCGACAGACTGACCAAATCTGCTAATATCATTCCCGTTAATGATAAATGCAAAAGAGTTATGTAAACATAGTGTGCCTGTATCGAACATCTTTATCAATATCCTCGCTTCGCATCGAATTTCTAGAGATTTCCTCAGAAATCATTGAGAACGAACCTTGATGAGAGTACTATGTACCACCCCAAATCGAAGGGACGAGGTAAAGTAAAGATACAAGGTAATATAAGTGATGTTTTGTGTTTGAATGATTGACCTTTGGTAATGAACCGTATAATCGTTTTCCTTTGGAAAAATTATCATTGATAATCATCGTATTAGGATCGAGATCTAATCTTGTTAGGATCTAAATATTAGAGCATCCGTAAGCAGGAGTTGAAAAAAAAAGACACCCGACATACACCCATTGTGAGTTGGACATGTCTTTTAGGTTTAAGGTTCCTATGATGGCGAACCTATCCTTACAAAATACCCGACCCGCGAAATCTGAAATGATTGTTGAAATTAGGATTTGATTATTAACTGCCGATAGTGGGCAGGAGGTTATGTGAATATGAAATGTAGATCTTGAAGTGCCAAATGGGTAGCGAAGTTATGCCAAAATTTTTAACTTTGGAAAAATGAATTCATGATCTGACAAATCATGGGATATAAGTCCCCGTTGTATGGGACCATAGAGACGATGTAAAAAGATTGGTTTGAAAGGCATACAAGCTGGATCTACCCTAGGACTTCAAGAACTGCGTGACTTTTGTTTCGTAAATCGAACTTGATGGAATATCTATCAAGCGAAAATCTGATTGTTCTTAGTAAAGCTTAGATCGACGAAAAGTTGCATTCATCAGAAACCCGTGAACATCATGGATAGAGAAAGTAAGTCAACATTTAGCCTGATCTTATTCCCGTAGTTATGTTTGATGAAACTCGCGTATTGTAATGAATTGCACTTGTGAGAAAAGGACCTAATGTGGAGGAAATACCCACATGGCTTTAACTCTATAAGAAGCGAGTAGTAAGGTAAGATGACCTTTGAGGACAAAGATCCTGTTTAGGGGTAAATGCTGTGACAATCCGTCAATTTATGGTTGATATTTTTATCCTCAATATTTATTTGATAACATTATTTTAATGTTACAATATGAACTCGCTTATTTTTGGGAAGTAATTTGAATTTACGTCTTGAAGTAGCGTCGAATACGTCTAAACCGGAGGATTCTACGTTACGTGCTTACGTTTACATACACCGTCTTTGGTGACAGTCCGACATTTCAGAAAATAAATTTGTCTGTGAATATTATTTTGGAGTTTTAAATTTGTGTTAGTTCATAAACTCACAAATTTACGAGAAGAGATTAGGACTTACGATTTTATTTTAACATCCTTTACGACTAAACCGGAAACCTTAGGATTACGTATTTACGTTTTCGAACTCCGTTTTTGATGAGACAATTTTTATTGGATTCGTTTTGTGACGTTGATTCATAATTTATAAAAACGTTTTTCGTAAAACGACCCGAGGGCACGCAAATCGAGAAAACTAGAATCGAGAAATACCCGTAAACTAGTGAGATGGGACAAAACACATTGTCCCACCCCACTAGCTTGGTTTGGACGGCACTTGACACCACACCATGGAGGTGGCATCAAGTTAAGCTAACTTGTTCCATGTGTAAGCCATGCTTACATTTTAAGCCAACACATTCCACTAACTATCAAAACTAGCTACTAGTTTTCTCATTCCACCATTTAATACATGCAAAATCCTCTCAAAACTCTCTCAAACTCCCCTCCCTTGCCGTCCAAAATAAACCAACAAACACCCCATTTGATCTCTTCTAGCCATGAAACACATGTTTACTAGCTCTATTAAGGAGTTCTCTTAAAGCCTTGATCATTTGGTGGCCATATTAACATCTTTGGAGGTGATTTGCTTGTGTCCTAGGGCTGATTTTCCAACATATGTTCTTGATATTTGATGGTCTTGGAGATATTTTTTGTGTTCATCAAGTCCTTGTCTTCCAAAAACAAGGAATATACTTGGTTGGTAAAGAAGATCATCCTCTCCATTTTTCTCTTGTTATTTTGTAAAGAAAAAATGTATTTTCTTTCATTTTGTATATGTATATAATGTATATATGATGATAAAAATGTTGTGTGGGGATCAAGTGTTGATAGATATGATTAAAAAGGTTGATAACTATAAGAAATAAGGCTAAAATCTTGATTATTTAGTTGGCTGTGTAAAAACAGTATGTAACTAAAAGATGAACTGATAAAATTGCATTGTTTGATCCATTTACAGTAAGTACAAGATGTTATACACATGTGAGAGTTGGCCATGCAAGGAATCAAAATAATGAGTGAGATATGATCAAAACAAGTTAGGTGGTCTAATCTGAATAAGCAGTTTTGTAAGGACTGTTAAGGCATGATAATCTTAAAATGGGCAGTAGCTATAACTAAGTTAAATGTAGCACATATTATGAAGAACATGTCACCCAAAAATGAGCTTCTAATTCATTATAGAACTCTAGATATGTTAAAAATGGTGAACATGAAGATAAAAATCAGATTTTTAAGAATTAATGTTTATTATTATTATATAAGCACTCACATTTTATTTTATAAAATGTAAAATAAAAACCCACTAACTTATAAAACTTATTTATATAAATATATAAAAGGTTAATTAAATGGATAAATTATACAAATGGTGGTGAAATAATATTTATAAGTAATAAAAACTATAAACTTGATTTTTACGACTTTTTCGGCTATCGCCGTAAAATTAACGTTTTTCGCCAAATAAAACTTAGACGACCAAACCCGTCTAATGTAAAGTTTATAAAAGTCATATAATGATGTATAAGTAACTAATACAAGTAAAAACCGATAAAACCCTAACTATAAGAAATACGGACATTTACGAGCTAACTAAACATATTGGACTAATAAATGGACTAAATAAGATAAAACTTGTAAAAAGAACTTATTGGGCTTAACCCACTTGGGCCCAACATGGAAAGTATAGATACTGATAATATAAGTATAGAATGGATTAAAACAAGTTAAATAACTTATAATAAGCTTATTGGACTTAAAACGTGTAAATAGGTAAAACTAGTAAACTAGTATAAAAGTTACCGACATATAACACTAAAATGAGTAAACGAGAATATATAAACCCACTTGATCATCATACATATATAATCATCATATGTATACATAATTTTTATTTTTATAAAGTCATTGGACATGAGTCTAAGACCGAGTATTATTTGTCTAGGTTTCCGTGATTGAAGCACGCACCGTACATCCGAATCGCCGATAACCCGCCTTCCCACATCAACGTGAGTTCATAGCCTCACACTCTTTTAAATGTTTTTATAAATGTTTTATAAACCCGCGAGGGAGATAACATGTAAGTTTTTATTAAATAGGAAACCATTTGTCCCGATTGTTTGTTTATTGATTTTGGACCCGAATGATTGAATGACCCGATTGTGTGACCTGATAAATGATTAATGGACCCGATAGATGAAATAAAATGGATTATTAAAGTTAGGTTATGTCACTAAAAGTCCCATTAGCATGAATTGTGAACTACCGGGAGTTGGTAGACGCTTATGCATTTAATAGTACTATTTGGGGACGATCACCCCAGTTCGCGCCTTGACGGCTGATCCCCGTTGTGCCACATTGATTGGTAAGCGAATTTATGTATGAGAAGAATTCCATAGCGTGACCTTTGTGACGACACGCTACTTTAGATGGGCAAAATTGGTATCGGGTTAGCTACCCGTTGTTGGTTTAGTAAGGTAACAATGTCATGCGGCTTATAATAATCCAAACTAACGAAATACTACTAGACGCTCCGAATTACGATGTATTGCCTGACTAGCAATACAGGGTCATACTATTGATATTATGTTTGTGTTTTGGTTTTCATAACCATATTCATATAACGATTTTTATTTAACTTTATACAACGTCGTAAGACGTATTGTATGATGTTCTTACGACATTGGCTCGTATAATGATTTTTAAGGCAAATGCCTATATTATGATTTTCGATAAGGATTTGTATAAAAATGACTTTGGCTATTTTATGGCCTATTAAAAATGATTTGTACGAAATGATTTTCAGTAATAATTTTATACTGATATTATATTGAAGGATTTTATTAAACTCTATGAATTCACTCGGCGTTATCGCTGACCCTTTTCTTTTAATATGTTTTATCTCAGGTACTTGAAGGTAATTCTCGGGAAGACGACAAGAATTCATGGCCCGCACTTAAACAATATTTTCCATTCAAATACTTTGTAAAACTTTGTATGAAATATAATGACTTGGGACCGATGTAACTTTGATATTTATGAATGGAAATGATTTATTATTAAACAACGCGATTTTTATGCGTTGTCTATGATGTGAGTAATGTGCTATCCCGTAACACCAACTAGTCTTCCGTTGTACCAAGTTGTATAAATTTGGGGGTGTTACACATATATTAGTAAACGTCTAACTATTGCAAAGGTCATCATCTGAATTTGATTCGATTTGGGTCATCGTCGACAGACTGACCAAATCTACTAATATCATTCCAGTTAATGATAATTTCTCGATGAAGAAATTGACTCTTTTGTATTTAAAGGAGTTATGTAAGCATGGTGTGCCTGTATCGATCATCTCTATCAAAGATCCTCGCTTCGCATCGAATTTCTATAGATTTGCTCAGAAATCATTGGGAACGAACCTTGATGAGTGTACTGTTTACCACCCCAATCGAAGGGACGAGGTAAAGAATTGATACAAAACACTAGAAGTGTTGTTTTATGCTTGAATGATTGACCTTTGGTAATAAACCGTATAATTGTTTTCCTTTGGAGAGATTATCATTGATAATTTCGTATTAGGATCGAGATCGAATCTTGTGAGGATATATATTAGAGCATCTGTAAGTAGGATTGGGATGAAGACACCCGACATACACCCATTGTGAGTTGGACATGTCTTTTAGGTTTAAGGTTTCCTATGATGGCGAACCTAACCTTACAAAATACTCGACCCGCAAGACCTGAAATGATTGTTGAAATTAAGATCTGATTATTGACTGCCGGTAGTGGGCAGGAGGTTATGTGAATATGAAATGTAGATCTTGAAGTGCCAGATGGGTAGCGAAGTTATGCCAAAAATTTTAACCATGGAAAAATGAATTGATGATCTGAAAGATCATGGGATATAAGTCCCCGTTATATGGGACCATTGAAATGATGTAAAAATTAGTTTGAAAGGCATATAAGCTGGATCTACCCTAGGACTTCAAGAGCTGCGTGAATTATGTTTCGTATATCTAACTTGATAAAATTTCTATCAAGTGAGAATCTGATCACTTCTTGATAAAGTTTAGATCGGCGAAAAGTTGCATTCATCAAAAACCCGTGAACATCATGGATAGAGAAAGTAAGTCAACATTAAGCCTGATCTTATTCCCGTAGTTATATTTGATGAAACTCGCGTACTGTAATGGATTACACTTGTGAGAAAAGACCGAATGTGGAGAAAATACCCACATGGCTTTAACTCTATAAGAAGCGAGTAGTAAGATAAGATGATCTTTGAGGACAAAGATCCTGTTTAGGGGTAAAGGCTGTGACAATCCGTCAATTTATGGTTTATAATTTATTCTCAAATATTATTTAAAAACATTATTTTAATGTTATATTATGAACTCACTTATTTTTGGGAAGAAATTTGGATTTACGTCTTGAAGTAGCATCGACTACGTCTAAACCCGAGGATTCTACGTTACGTGCTTACGTTTACATACACCGTTTTGGTGACAGTCCGACATTTCAGAAAATAAATTTATCCGTGAATATTATTTTGAGATTTTAAGTTTGTGTTGGTTCATAAACTCACAAATTTACGAGAAGAGATTAGGACTTACGATTATAATTTAACGTCTTTTACGACTAAACCGGAAACCTTAGGATTACGTATTTACGTTTTTGAACTCCGTTTTTGATGAGACAATTTTTATTAGATTCGTTTTGTGCCGTTGATTCATAATTTATAAAAACGTTTTTCGTAAAACGACCCGAGGGCACGCAAATCGAGGAAACTAGAATCTAGGAATACCCGTAAATTAGCGGGATGGGACAAAACAAGTTTATCCCACCCCACTAATATGGGACGGCCAAGAGGACTACACCTCACCCCATTATGTGTCAAGCTTAGCTAATAAGCTAAGACACATGTATAACACCTTGAAACCACTTTTGCTTAAACCATTTTCTCACAAACACTACATGCAAACCACTCACTAAATCCTCTCATCTCTCTCTCTTATTTCCGTCCCACTCTCACCAAAAACACCATCATTTGATCAATTTTAACCATGAAATCATGTGTTATTCACACATATGATGAAGCCCTTTTGAAGCTCTATAGATTGGTGGTGATTTTAACATCCAAAGAGAAGTTTGCAAGATGAAGTAGGGCTGATTTTCAAAGAACAACATCTCCCTTGGTGATCTTGAAGATTTCATACATGAGTTCATAATATTTGGTGACCCAAAACCAAGTCTTGATCCTTCAAACTACTTAATTTTGGTGGTATAAAGATTGTTCTTCCCATCCTCTTGTTATTTTGATTATGTAATCATGTATTTTCTTTCTTATTGTATATGTATATGATGAATATATGATTATAAAAATGTTGTGTGGGGATCAAGTGTTGATAAATATGATTAAAGAGATGAAAAACCATAAGAAACAAGGCTAAAATCTTGCTTAAATTGTTGGCTGTATAAAAACAGTAAGTAAACAAGTCATGAACTGATAAAATTTCATGGTGGAATCAATTTACAGTAAGTAATAGATGGCATACACATGTGAGAGTTGGTCATGCAATGGAATCATAAAAATGAGTGAGATATGATCAAAACAAGATTAGTGTGCCAATCTGAATAGTCTGTTTTGTAGGGACTGTTAAGGATAGTTAGACATAGAATGAGCAGTAGCCATAGCTAACTTATTTGTAGCACATAATATGAAGTTTATGCCATCCGAAAATGAGCTTCTATCTCCTTATAGAACTCAAGATATGATAAAAATGGTGAAGATGAAACTAAAAATCAGATTTTGAAGAATTAATGTTTAATAGTATTATATAAGCACTCAAACTAATATAGTATAAAATGTGAATTAAAATCCACTAACTTATAAATTTCATTTATATAAATATGTATAAGGTTAAATAAATGGACACTTTATAAAAATGGTAGTTGAATAAGATTTATAAGTTATAAAAACTATAAACATGATTTTTACGACTTTTTCGGCTATTACCGTAAAATTAACGTTTTTCGCCAATTAAAACTTAGACGATCAAACCCGTCTAATGTAAAGTTTTTAAAATTCATATACTGATATATAAGTACCTAATACAAGTAAAAACCGATAAAACCCGAACTATATGACATACGGACATTAACGGGCTAAGTTAGCGTTATTGGACTAATAATACAACTAAATGGGCTAAACACTTATAAACTTACTCATTGGGCTTAACCCACTTAGGCCCAACATGAAAAGTATAAATAATGATAATACAAATATAAAATGGATTAATACAAGTTAATGAACTTATAATAGGCTTATTGGACCTAAAACATGTAAATAGGTAAAACTAGTAAAATAGTAAAATGTCACCAATACATAAACACTAAAATGAGTAAATAAGAATATATAAACCCACTTGATCATCATCATATGTACAAAATCATCATATGTATATTTTTTATTTTTATAAAGTCATTGGACAAGAGTCTAAAACGAGTATTATTTGTCTAGGTATCCGTGATTGAAGCACGTACCATACATCCAAATCGTCGATAACCGCCTTCCCACATCAACGTAAGTTCATAGCCTCGCACTCTTTTAAATGTTTTTTTGAAATGTTTTATAAACCCGCGAGGGAGATAACATGTTAGTTTTTATGAAATAGGACACTAGTTGTCCCGATTGTCTGTTTATTGATTTGGACCCGAATGATTGTATGACCCGATGAATGATTAAATTACCCGATAGATGAAATGAAATGGATTATTAAAGTTAGGTTATGTCACTAAAAGTCCCATTAGCATGAATTGTGAACTACCGGGATTTGGTAGACGCTTATGCATATAATAGTACTATTTGGGGACGATCACCCCAGTTCGCGCCTTGATGGTTGATCCCCTTCGTGCCACATTGATTGGTAAGCGAATTTATGTATGAGAAGATTTCAATAGCGTGATTATTGTGATGACACGCTAATTTAGATGGGCAAATTGAGTTTCGGGTTAGCTACCCGTTGTTTGTTGTAGTAAGGTAACAATGTCATGCGGCTTGTAATAATCCAAATAATGAAATACTGCTATACGCACTAAATTACAATGAATTGCCTGACTAGCAATACAGGGTCTTATTATTGATTTTATGTTCGTGTTTTGGTTTTACATAACCATATTCATATAATGGTTTTTATTTAACTTTATACAACGTTATAAAACGTATTGTATGATGTTTTTTACGACTTTGGTTCGTATAATGATTTTGAAGGCAAAAGCCTATATTATGATTTTTGATAAGGTTTTGTATAAAATGACTTTGGCTATTTTATGGCCTATTACAATGATTTGTAAAAAAATTATTTCCGGTAATAATTATATACCGATGATATATTAATGGTTTTATTAAACTCTATGAATTCACTCGGCGTTATCGCTGACATTTTCTTTTAACATGTTTTATCTCAGGTACTTGAAGGTAATTCTCGGGAAGACGACAAGAATTCATGGCCCATACTTAAATAACTATTTTCATTCAAATGCTTTGTAAAACCTGTATGAAATACAATGACTTGGGACCTATGTAACTTTGATATTTATGAATAGAAATGATTTACTATTAAACAACGCGATTTTTAAGCGTTGTCTATGATGTGAGTAATGTGCTATCCCGTAACACCAACGAGTCTTCCGCTGTATTGAATTGTGTAAATTTGGGGGTGTTACAGCGTCCTTGAAAAATCGGTTATGCATGTTGTATGGAGCCACTAACAATAGCCCATATCCTGTTTGGGAGAACATCGAAAAACCACAACTGAACTCAACTGAGAATAGTTGTGATCTTCAAGCTTGGATCTGAGTCCCTGCTATTGTCAAAACATAAACACCAAATATCTTTTTTGGATTTCGACTGGAGAATTTTGGTTACCAGATTTTAGGGTTTTGAACGGAGGTATTTGTGATTTTGTACACAAAATAAATATCGAACCGAATATTTTATGGAGAATTTTTATTACCAGGTTTTAGGGTTTTGTGTTGATCGGGGGAGATATTTTTGTGATTTTGTACACAAAATAGATATCGAATACTTTTTTACAAAAATATAACTACCCAATATTTTGTACAAAAATGAAAAAAGAAAGTGATGACGTGGATTAGTGGGATGCTTATGTGGCATATCCCTCCTCTATATATAATATAAAGATATATATATATATATATATATATATATATATATATATATATATATATATATATATATATATATATATATATATAATATATATATATATATATATATATATATATATATATATATATATATATATATATATATATATATATATATATATATATATATATATATATATATATATATATATATGTATATATATATGTATATATATATTATATATATATATATATATATATATATATATATATATATATATATATATATATATATATATATATATATATATATGTATATATATATGTATATATATATATATATATATATATATATATATATATATATATATATATATATATATATATATATATATATATATATATATATATATATATATATATATTTATATATGTATATATATACTAGCAGAGTACCCGCGCCTAGCGGCAGCTAATTTCGACCAAATTTTGACAGTGAAAAGTTCTTTTAATCTGTTAAAAAAATGGTTCTTTTAACGGCATGTTTGCCTTATTACAAATTTTTCTATTGCCATGGACCCATGGTTACATTGTTTTGTGATAGCATCATTTAAAGTTGTAATGATATATTTGAAGGTTATATTTATTTGCCGAGTACTCGCGTTTACCGGTAGCGGTATCCACTTTCGACCAAAAGAATTTTAGCGACAACAATATTTTGTTTGGACGAAATTCTGGCCGCGAACAAACTAATACCATTTTTAAAGCGTTTCTAAATTTTAAATCTACAAAACATTTGTCGTACCAATGTAAACTGTTAACATGTTTTTGTTTATCAAATAAATGAAATCCTAGTTTTAAGCATTTAAATATTTTATTTTCACCACATATAGACCCTTTACCTAAAAGAAAAGCATCTAAACACCAACTACATTTTGCTACACACATTTGTAAATAATAGTAACGGCAATACTATTATTTCTGACATTTTTAAACCAACTCTTGCACAAAAATTTACAAACAAACCAAAATTCTAATTCTAATTTGTCCCAATTTTCTAGTTTTTTATCTCCGTGTTTCCGGTCAAAAAATTTAATTTCAATATGTCACGAAGTAAAAAGGCATTTATGATTCTCACCACTCAATAATGTCTCTAATATTTTTATATTTGGCAACTTCTTTTATTTTCTTTAGTTTGAAAATTAGAGGTTGCGCAGTTTGATTTGGGCTATTAACTTTTAAAATCAAAACCGGACTGAAATATCCGGTTTTTATAAAACCAAAACTGAAAAGGTTCAATTGGCGATTTGATTTTTCGGTTTTAGATCAGTTTTTTTTGTTTCGATTTCGATTCGTTACATTTTTTTACCCCCAAAAGAATTATCTATGCATTTGGTCATCAAAGACAAAATGAGCAGTCTTTTTCAACTTCATATTTCAATCAATTTTATCATATCACATTTCTAAATTCTTTTAACTTTCCGTCTCATAATTATTGTCCACAAAAAAAAGTAATTTAATAAAAACATCACTTTTTCAGTTTTTTCTCTCCTACTTTTTACATAATGACAGTTTTACCTTTGACCAATTAGTTTACATCTCTTTATTGTTTGTAATAATACATTCAAATGAGGGTGATATAATAAACTTAATACACATTTCTTATCTACTTTTGAAATTGAACAATTAATTTGAGACGTTCCAAAATAGTAACGTGGACATTAATTTTGAAACGGAAGGAGTAATATTTTAAGATGTTCCAACTTTTTAAAACAAATATTTATACAAACGGTTCAAATTTTTCAAATATATATGTGTCGCGTTAAATAAATCAAGTTAAAAACACGTTCTCAGCTTACTTTAAAAGCTTGTGTAAAGTTTTTATTTTTAATATACCAAAGACTCATTAAGTTAAGGGTTGTCCAAAGTAGCGTTTTATTAGTAGTAACGGTAATATTTTCATATTTTTTGCATAGAAAATGTTAGTAAACCTCTATACTATAATGTTATGTGGTCTTTTTCACAAGGCTCTTGCACTAAATGTACCGCAATGTTTTGGATGCATGGTCATATGAATATTTTGGGTTAATTATGTTCTGTCCCTGTAATGTTTTAAATGCAAGGTAATTCGAAAGTTACTATAGTTCCTTGACATGAGTTGTCCTTTTACTTTCTTTTTTATCCATAGGGAATGGGTAAAGTAAAAGTCTTTCATTTTTCTGTCACCTATAAGTAAAGTTGATCTTTTGGATTTAAGTTAGGCTTAAAGGGGCACACTAAAAGGGATACACAAAGTCTAAGTCAAGTCACCATCGAAAACAACACCAAGTTTTTTGATAAACCATTATCTCCTACAGTATCTACCGTGACCTTGCAAGCTCAAAGTTCAAAAAACATAAAATTTGAATTTGAATATCTCAATCTCAGGTTTTTACTAAAAGTGTATGCTAGTCGAGTAGTTCTCGTTCTTCAAGATTCAAAATCCAAATCACAAGTCAAATAGTATGGATCCGAATCACAACTCAAATATATATATTCATTGCTTCGTATAACAAAATTTGTCAACTACTACTATATATGATTTTTTAAAAATATACACTTATGTTAAGTGAAAAATACCCATGTTTTTTATTAACTTAAATTTTTGTAAAAAAATGAATCATGAAAATTTCAAAAAGACTTTTTTCTCTTACTCATTCACTTCTTCATATTTCCCTTGTACAATAATACTACGTATCACTTTTTATTTCTTTGTATAAATGCACAAGACAAACAAAGAACATTTGAATATGGTAAAAAATTTGATCGCTTTGATAACTTACATACCCAAAAGTAAAACACAACAACCTCTTAATTATGTCATAATAAATCCTTGCATATGAGTAACCGTTATTTTACCAATTCAAATTTATCATCACAAGTTACAAACGAAAATTTCATCAAGAATATAACTAAAAAACCTCAAATTAATAGTATTTATTATCAGCCACATTAGAAAGGGTTGGCTTCAAATGTAAACTTTGAAAAGGAATCATGCATTTACCAGCAACAGCAGCGTGCTCCGATGGCGGAAGTGAAAGAATAACGGCCGCATCGACAAAACTGAAAAAAAAATATAAAAACAATATGTAGATCTATAAGAGTAAAACTTCAAACTTGAAATTGATATCTAAAAAAACCTTTAAAAGTCGTAGATGGTTTCGGCTATGGTGGACGGCTTGTGGTGGTGATTTCCTCGTGTTAGATCTAGTGGGTATTGACCTCCGAGAGATGAGTGGAAGTAATGGAATTAGTGCTTTTCCTGTGAAATGCACGCTGTAGCAAAATAAACAAAAAAAAATCACAAAAATTTAGCTTTACAAATTAAATCAATAGATCTGTGTATAAAATACTTAGATATACAAATTAAAAGTGAGGTAGTAAGATCCGCTGGTCGGGGACACTGGTATTGTTTTTGTGATCCGCTGGTCGGGGACACTGGTATTGTTTTTATGTGTATTTATTTAGTTGCAAGATGTAAGAGAGAGTGAATAGGGTGTGTGCGCGCACTGTGTTTTTTTGAAGTGAAAGAGAAGATGTGAAGTAAATGAGGTGAGTGGATAAGTTTTTGTGGGTGATATTTATTTGTATGGTAGATTTATATGATTTTGTTGGTTTGAAATTTTTTTTAGGTTCGGATGTCGGTTTGGTGTGTGTAAATTTAGGTTTGAGTGATGGTTAGGAAGTCTGAATCTTAAAAAGTGAGGTTTGGATTTTGGTTGGGGATATGCATGCTTTATAAGGGAGTATAGATATGTATATATATATATATATATATATATATATATGTATATATATATATATATACATATATATATATATATATATATATATATATATATATATATATATATATATATATATATATATATATATATATATATATATATATATATATATATATATATATATATATATATATATATATATATATATATA